>CM076572.1:1257710170-1259150188 GCA_034641835.2 Pinus albicaulis
TGCGGCCGCCTCCATTGAGAAATGTAGCAGCAGCAGACCAGATATTAGCATCTACATCCTCGAAAGTATTGGCAAGAATTGGGTATGTTTTCTTATTATCTCATCTACATTTGCTTTTACGAAACACACAACAATATTTGATGAAATTTGTTAAATTTCTTGATCGCAGGCAGATGTAAATCCCTAGTTAAGTCTTCCAAAGGTAACCTGAAAACCCCACAAAGAAAATAAGGTTTCAGTTCTTTAACATATTCTATTTATTTTGGATCCAATTCTATTTATTTGAGGGATTCCTCGGCTGTTCGAATGGTGGACTCCTGGTGGTTTGAAATGAATTGCGAAGAGACCAAATTGAGTTGCCTATACATTCTATGATTCCATTGACGATAAGCCTATAATTGGACTGGCGAAGTGGGAAAATGTAGATGCAACATGTACTCCGAAATGATTGTTGTGCAAGCATTTTGGAAGAGTTTAGGAGCTAAGAAGCTCAAGTATGATGTTTGCCGAGTTGTGTATGCCTCATAGAAATATTGAAATATTAAGGAGATATGTTTGATTCTTCTCACAGATGTTCTCACTTGATTTCTTTAGAAGGGATTTGATGTTCGTGTGCAGTCTCGTTTTTGTGACTGGTAAGCAATTTTTGAACTCTGCATCGGGTCAATACGGGTCAGTTCTCTGATGAGTTGGACTCTTTGCTGATAAGAAGCTAAATGGTTTAATTTGTCTCTTAATCAAAATTAATTGATTAATTGTTTGATTTTTCTTCTATAAGATCTTCCACAAATACTTCCAAAATCTACACTTCACAGCCATGTTATCCCAATCACATCACAATAAAATTTTTGGAGATCATTACCAACATAGACAAATAAAGAAGGGTAAAACGATACTCATCTGCATACTCTCTAGACGCGTTTTGGATGGGCATTTCTGTCAATCTGTTGTTTCCTGAAGGTAAAGTTTGTTACGCCATGCTACCTTTGAATTGCATAACATTCTACCGTTCCGAAGAGCAGTTTTACCAATCTCTCATTTCATCGAAGGTAATGTCCGTTTAGACTTTTGCTCTGCTTGAGCTAGCGTTCTTCTTGGCATTTTTTTCATTTCGTCGAAGGTAAATTTTGTTACACTTTGCTTTCTTTGATTGCAGGAGATCGTAATGTTTTCCATGGCCATTTCCCTCAATATTCCATTTTCTCGAAGGTATAGTTTGGTAGACTTTGTTAACTTTTTAACAGCCTCTTTCCTTTCCAAAAAAACCTTTTCGAGGGTAATGTTAGGGTAGATTTTGTTAACTTTTCAACGCAGCTATTTATAAATGTAGATTTAGTGAATATTTTGGAATATGAAGAAGTTAATTGTTTGACTTTAGTTATGAAGAATCTTGAATAGTGTTGTATAACGTTTTAGTATATCTTTCGAAGAGTGAATTTAGTCCAAAATATTATATATATATATATATATATATATATATATATATATATTTTTTTTTTTTTATTAGTGTTTTTAGTATATTTTTTTTTCAATTTTGTTGAAAATATTATATGTGTCTTTATATAAATTTTGAAAGTTAATTAAAAAAATAATTACAAATTTAAATTATATAATTTACAACGCTGAAATGCCTTTTAATATTTTTTTGAATTCATTTGTATATTAAAAAATTCAATCTTATAAATTTGTAAGAATAATTTTTTTTTTTTTAAACATAAAACAATTGGATGCCATATCTATCCTATGTCATTTCTTCCAAGGTGATGTTGGTTAGACTCTGATACTCAAAAGAAACATGTGTTACACATTGATCCCCATGAATCACCGAAGACTACCGTTTTGGATGCGCATTTCTATCATTCTGTCATTTCCTCGAAGTTGGATAGGCATTGCTCATCATCAGTTTCATGGGATAGTAGCGGTTTGCAATGACATCTCTTTCGATCGCTCATTCCCAGCTCGAACGTGAAATTACCAGCTCAAAGGTGAAATTTGTTAGAGGTTGTTTCCCTTGAATTGCTTGAGATCGCAGCGTTGTGTGTGGGCAACTTTATTCATTTCACATTTTCGTGAAGGTAACGTTTGTTAGACTTTGCTCCTTAAAGGTAACATATTTTAGACTAATTTGCTTCCCAAATCTTTCAAAATCTCTTAAACACCCAACTTCTTTTTATTTAACTTCTAGCAAAAGGGATTGATTGCTTCATGTCCTCTGGATTCTGACGGGAAGGTATTAATTTTGATAATTCAATTTGTGTTATGAGATATGGAGGCATTGATTTTGATAATTCAATTTGTGTTATGAATAATAGATATGAAGGCATTGATTATGATAATTCAGTTTGTGTTCTGAATAATATATATGATACCATGATCTTTCTATAGTTAAAATGATCTAAGAAGTCTGAATTCGCTGGATTTAATGGTAGGGATTTAATAGTAAAAGGAGCTTCTACTGTTGTTGTAGGTTCAATTTAAAAAGATTAAACTAGATAATTATGATAATTCAATTCCTGTTCTGAATAATAGATATGAAGGCATTGATTCTGATAATCAAGTTTGTGTTCGAATAATAGATATGATACCATGATCTTTCTATCGTTAAAATGTCTTACCGAACTTAATACTATTAAGAAGTTTGAATTCGCTGGATTTAAGGTAGGGATATAACAGTAAATAAAAATATTAAATTAGATAAATCTATTATTTTTGTGGTTTTTTTTTGTTTTTTTTTTTTAAATGAGTTGTTTGTGTTGTAATTAAATGCCAATTCTAAAATGATAATGCGATAAGCATATTTGTTTCAATTTTGATTAGCATTCTTATTTATTGATTGTTTTTATTTTTAGGATTGTAGTGTTTGGAATTATCATTTTGTTATTATTCATGTTTTTATTATAAGCAATTTTTTATTACTTAAGATAATTGACTTTTTTCTTAGCAATTATTAGATCTCTTTAAGAATTTTACGGCTTTTCTTTTGCAACATCTGGTGATGGTACAATTGCTAGTTAAATGTATTTTGATATTATGGGACACAAACCTAGATATCCATGACAAATAAGTCTAGTAAAAACAATCCTAGGTACCCCAATAAGTCATTTATGGACAAAATTCATGAATTATTTATGGGTGAACAAAGAATCGGGAGTATACGTTTTAAAAATATATCTAAATTTATATTTATATGTGTTAAAAGAGTTAGTTGGTTAAAGTAATGTTACTAATAATTATATATGTTAAGGTTTATCAAGTGATTGGGAGGAATGACTGCGATATTTTCTACCCATATTCAATTCTTACAAGTAAAATGATGAGGTTTGATGTCTGATGTAATTCGCCCATACATGTATATTTTTAATTTGAAATATAAGGATATATTCCACATATTAAGGGAATCCAAGGATTTAGTGAAACATTATGGTTATGTATTAATGAGATCTCTTTCATTTAAGCTCAACATGTAACTTTGTAAATATTGATTTTGGCCAAAACACATATTGAATTTTTATATTATTTATTCTCTTTAGCCAAAATCAATATTTACAAAGTCACAGGTTGAGCTTAAATGAAAGAGATCTCATTAATAGATAACCATAATGTTTCACTAAATCCTTGGATTCCCTTGCAAAATTTAGAGCTGAAATGAATAGAAAGCATGTGTATGACTCGATCTATACTCTATATTTATCATGGTAGTCAATGTTTTCAAATCTGTAAGTTCAAGTTGTCTACATTTCATTTAGAAGGATTAACCCTACAATAATGGCATCCTACCTAGGAACACTCATATTATACATTGAATTGGGGGAGAACCCATTTACAAATCCTACTACAAGTTAGACAACATTTTCTGAGGTCCAAGGCAATGATTTTATCTACCAACATATCCTAAATAAGGTTTGTGGACTTACTAAATTCATATTACTTAATTGTTAACCTAGCTAACTCAATTATATAATTCCTAGCACCAACTTATTAGCTTCTCCCTTCATTACCTCTACATGAATATAGAAGTGATTGTTGGGGATGTGTTATATTCTGTCCACAATTAGTTGCACGCGTGGGAGAATGTATGCCTGATTAACTCAACTCTATGTTTTGACTTGGTCACTGAGTTAACAACATCATTTCATGCTAAAAGTCTTGAAATATTTACTTAAGGGATTTTATGCTTCCACTGTCTCAACCAAGTCGTGAAAATTTAGATCATTGAGTGCAATAAATTATTCCACTAGAGTGCACAGTGACTGTTCCACTAAAGTGAACAGAAAGACCAACAAATTAAATTGGTCAGCTTGCTCTGAATTATCCATGACAGATTCTAGTGATTTCTAGTTCATTGACGCTAGCACGGTACATAAGGGCTTCACTAGGGGAGAAATACCATACCACATGGCTTCATATTGAAGGATACATATAGAGGAAAAAATTACATAATATATTGAGCATATATTAAGGGGTAAAGAGTTTTTATATTGGTAGTTATCAGGAATGAAGCTAAAATTTAGTGAAAAATTATAAGGTGGTATAAAAAATGTCATTGAAAATATCAATGCCTCCAATATCTAGTGAAAGTATGGGTTTTTTAAATTGGGAAACTGTATTGGGTTCGTATTGGTAAGGGCTTAAGTAGTGTGATTTTTAAAGGTATTTTTGAATATGTACTCAAATTAGGGGTATTTTTTAGTATGCCACAAATATAAGTGATATGTCATAGGTTCACTGAGTGAATCCCTCATGACACAGTGACACCAAATTTAATTGGATAAATCATATGCTCAACCATTCTCATGGAGATTAAAATTATCTCCATTTGATTGTAGTCAGTCTCATTTCAAATCACAACCTAGTCTTTAATTGGAAAATTGGTGGTGATGTATTTGGAATTGTTTCAACGATAATGAAACTTTAACATTGGATAGTGAAGATTAAGAGGAATGGTGATATTATTGACTACATTCTTATTGAAATTGTTTCAATAGAATTTAGATATAAATGGATTTAAATTTATATTCTTAGTAATATAAATTATTATTTTTATTTTTTGTTAATTATAATATTATATTTATAGCCCACGGGGTGTAGCTCAATTGGTGATCACCCTGTTCTAAATTCATTGTAAAGAAATTGATTCAATGTTGAATTCCCCGTGGGTTAGATTAAAAAAAAAGTAACAATATTCTATTTATATCTATATTTTTTAATTAATAAAAAATTTAAAATATTAATTAAGCCTTCTCTTTTGTATATTAAAATATTATGTCACTTCAAATCCCTAAATATAATCAAACCTCGTGAAATATTATTATTGAAACAACCATGTACCATTCATGTTTATCTGGTTTGATTTAGACCCATATAACCTCATAGATTTTGGTTGAGCTATGACAAAAGATGGAGTATAAGTAAACCAACATAAACTTCCAATCAATTATTACTTATACATGCTCCATGTTGTCACAATGAGCTACAAATTTCAATAGTTTATACATGAAACTATGTGCTCCAAAACATTTCTGCGAAAATCAGATTCTTTCCTTTCGAATAAATGGTCGATGTAATGCAATATGCAGAATGAAATCACATAATGATTCAGTAAAAGAAATACTAGATGAAAGAGAAAAAAAATCAATGAAAGAAATACCCGAATAACATTTGGCGGCAAAGGAGGAGAATTGACAGTGTGTCAATAATCGATTAATTTTTGTGGATCTATGTCAAGGTAATCGAAGACTAGATAAAGCAGGGGTTTCCCCTTATTTGTCACATGCTCCAGAAAAAGGCACCTGAAGGTTCTAGCCTACCCCTTACTAAAATACTACAATTATTTTCTAGCCTACCCCTTACTCTTATTATATAAAGATGAATAAGACAGTCTTTGTCATACAAAATGGGACAGTTATTGGTATCCCTTTTTCTTTCAATTGGGACATTATGTCCATTACATTAAACAAAATCTCTGATTTCACAGACAAATATTTCAAAAAATACAATTCCTTGCTTTGATATCTGAACATAATGATCATCATTCTTTTCTTGAACTGTTTTCGCTGCTCGATCTACTTCCATGACTTGGGTTATTTTGAGGAATGCTTTGTTCATGTTGTTGATTGTTTTCTTCTTCTTCACCTTCCATATACAAACATAAAAATAAAATTTAATGAGTTTATACACATTTGTCAGAATAATGAAAGCTGCAATATTAAATAATATACATCAATGTAAATCGAAAAGAAATGATGTACCATAACAACAATTGACTCATGAACCATACACATTCTTTCAAAACAAAATTTCATGCCATCTTTTAAGATTTCATCTGTTGGTGCAGTTCCATAATTTGTTTCCTGCAATTTTTATACCCTGTAACAAATCATATATTTAATATAAAATATTTTTTTGTTCTATTAACTATAGAGGGAGCTAAGTAAAACGAGATCAATAAATGCTTACAAATTCCACAATTAATTTCTGATATGCGAGTGATACGCACAACCCATATTTAACCCAATGTCAATCAATTCATCTGATGGTTCTTCTTTGTATGTTAGCACCTGTTTGAAGACATTCAGTGATGATTATTGTAAAACTATTTAAAATATACAAAAATTAAATCTAGTTAAGTTGTTATAAGGGAGTAACAACTATTCACAAACTTAGATATCAACCCTTTTTTGCCTTGTCGTCCTGTTTTAAGTGCTGAATGGGTTCCATTTTCTTTTCTTTTATGCAAGAAAATACTTGAAAATTAATATTTAATGCTAAATTTCTTATTTATCGTACCTAATCAAAAAATTCAATGATAACATGTTACATTTGAAGCACATTGTTGTTGAGATGGCTCCTCACGTGATGCAATATTGTCCATTTGTTTGACCATCTCTTTGTACACCATTTCGGACATTCCTACTACCATATTTCTGATATCAGCTTGTTCATCTTTTGATATTTTCACAATATTCCTGAAAATGTAACATGACAATAAACTATTAAATTTTTATATTCATATATGAAAAATAAATATAACAAAAGTGATATTTATAAATAATTCTATAAAAACATTTAAACGAATATTACATTTTCATTCATTCTTTTTTTTGTTGTACGTTTTTTCTACTAAAAGTTTAGCATGTCTCATTGACCAATTATCTAGAAACTCTTCATGTAGTTTAGATAAAATTTGGTTCTTGGAATCATTGAAATGATTTTGTATTGTAAGTGGAGAGAAAGTCTATACATTCGTTCCACTAGATCCCTCAAACTTTTATAAAATATTTTCCCCCTTTCGTTAACCTCCAACACCACTCCAGATGAGCTAAGGAGAAATTCAATTTCATTTGCATGTTCTATTTGTTTTTCTTTACTTAGAACAACATTAATTTTCCTAGTGCTGGTCCCCTTAAAACATTAAAAATATTTGAATTAATAGATTGTATCAAACATGTTATCTAATATTTTTAAGTATATTATTAATTGCAATTAAAAAAAAAACTCATATTATATTGATAGTATTTTTTCATTCACCTGATTCATCTTGTTGCAATTTTTACATCAAGATTTTATGCTCTTCTAGTCCAAGATCAGAAATAATCTTATCGAGTTTCATCATTTTATGGCCCTGAATGATACACAGTAAACAATACATAGTAGTTAAACTTACATGTAGTTAAAAAATAATATTTTCTGTAAATAATTTACAAAGAACTTGCATTTTTTTCTTTTCTTGATGTGTGACCATTATTTTTGTCACTTGATCTCTTATTAGTCATTTATTTATCAATATTAAACCTGTACAATATCATTCATTAATATATTTTATAAATAAATCATCAAATTTATAGGTAAAAAAAAAATATCAAGAAACCAGTGTGCCTTTAATGTTGTACGCACAAACGTCGGTGCATCGTGTTCTTATAAACGCACCGCCAAAATAGTATAAATCATTGTATGATTTTATATGTCAACAAGGAGCACTAGTGCATTATATGTTAACTAGAACACTAATCAACACAGCAAATTCATAAAAATCCTCTAGTGTTAGTTTTTGTAGCAAATGGTGTTGTGGAGGGGCCAGTGTGGTCTATTCTTATAAGCGCACCACACAAACAGGGGACCACAATAAGGTGCTCTCTGTCAACAAGGAGACCCGGTCCGTTATATGTTAAACGGTGCACCGACTAACAAAAAAATAATTTCTTTTTGCCAAACAGTATGTGTGTGGTGCGCTATAGCGCACGGGTGCCATATTTTACATATGGTGCATGGATTAATTTTTTTTTTTTTTTTTTTTTTACCAAACAGTACAAGTGCAGTTCATTGTGATAAGACAACACACCAGTGCACCAGTTTACGCAAGGTAAACCGATTAAAAAAAATCAGTTTTCTTAAAATTCAGCCAAGGGACGACATGGATTGGGATTCAACTATGCAAGTCGTCGCATGGGTTAGATGTCATTGGCCTCTATATATAGAAATAAAAATCCTATAAGTATAAAATGAAAAGCCCTAATTATGAAATCACAGAAATAGGAGGAAGCAAGGGTAGGAAAAAAAAGAATGAAGGGTTTAGGGTAAAATGGATTCTTTTTGTTTTTTGTTTTTTTCTAGATTTTTATATTTTTATTTTTTTATTTTTTGAAAATGAACAGTAAATTTAAATATTTTACTTACTGCGTAAAAAATATTGCACTCGAAGTCCCCCGTGGGTGAGGGTGGGATTCCCACTTGGGAAAACCCAGTGCTAAACAACACAACAAACTTAGTTAAACAACTGAAGTGTACAAAGAAATGTCTTACGACACTCAACAATAAAAATCTAGGTTCACTTCCATTGATGCCCTCATATTCCTTTTATTATTATGAGCCTTCCCTGGCCTTGGCCCACCTCATAACATTGCTGCACATGTGGTGACTAGCCTCCATAAATACTGTGATTTCCTCCATGATCTCCATAACTGCTGCAATTACTCTCCACTTCCACCATCATGTGTGCATTCAATGCACCAATTCCTCCATCATCTATGCAATTTATTCTCCACTATCTCCATCATCTTGCATTTATTCCTCTATTATCTCCATCATCTTCCTCATTGATGCTCTATGACCTCCACTCTTCATTATTAATCTGCTCCACCACTCCATAATCATACTCCACTACTCAATTAACAAACATTCACACTATAGAAGTGGGTTTTATTCATCTATTGGGTTTATGGGTCCCTCCACCCTTTTATTTACTCAACCAAATAATAAAATAAGAACTCTAATATTCCAAATAGCCGATGGAAAATTTGGAATATTACAATCCTCTTCGCCAAAATGTTGCTTGTAGCAATTGCAAAAGTGGATTTTGTATAAATCCATCTCCCTCCCAAGTGGAATCCTCATATAGAATATTTTCCATTCTACTCCAATGCGTTATGAATGCCGAGCTCCATAGCTGCTGCTCTATAATGTATAGAATGGCCTCCAGCTATGTAGCTAGATGCTTCGCCTCATCAATGAGTCCCCAAGTGGAAACCATCTATTGTCAAAGAGCCTCTCCTCTGCACGAGATATGTGAAGTGCCATGGTTCCTTCCCCAAGTCGAAAGTGCCAACTCATATCCTATCTCTCCAACCCATGCTACATGGAGTAGGTTGTGTGTCTCCATGCTCCAATCCTTGGCCCTGGTGGCCTTGCTTGCTCTAAGAATCATCTCAACACTTTGCAAAGTAGGAAATAGTGACATATGAATTGACATGTGAAATGTTGAACCATACTTTCCCAATAGCGGCCACCCCAATAATTCCTCTTACTGCCACACCACCTCATCATCATACCAAGTATGGTGGCTATACTCTCATAATAGAAGAAAATGCAACAAGGCTTCATGTTGCCATCCCACATCATCATTATGCAAGGTATGGAAGAATGTAAATCCATATTCTCCCAAGAGTAACCAACGCAACAATGACTCTTGCTACCACCCCACATCATCATAATGCAAAGCATGAAGCAATGATATACTGACTCATATGTAGAATGTCACACCAAACTAACATAACTAGGCTTCCTGCTGCCACAACATATGAGCATCATGAAAATTCCCACACAATAACATACCCATCGACATGTGATATGTCATGTGATGGCCAAACTCTCTCAAAAGTAACCAGCGCAACCATGCCTTCTGCTACTGCATCTCATCGCTACGGTGGAAAGTAGGAAACAATGATATACCAATGGGCATATAAAATGCTAATCTCCATGATAGTGAATCTGCTATCTCCTAGTCCTATCCATACACAATGCTGAACTCATAGTCTTGCATTTTACTGAACCACCGTTGGTGCCTCTTTCGCAGCTGCTCCTCATCCTCAAAAATATGCTAGAGACTATGGCAGTTGGTCTTCACCTAAAATATACTAGCAATCAAAAACTGCCGAAATTTTACCAATGCATGCATAATGGCCAATATCTCTTTGTCATAATTACAATATGACAGTTCTTGTGATAGTAAGTTCTGGTTTTCGAAATCTATTCTATAGCTTCCTTGCATTAGGACTATGCTAATCCCATCCTTAAAAAATCCACACTCCAACACGAAGTGTTGTTTTCAGCTCTAATATGTCAAATTGGGATAGATATACATCCTCCTTGAATCAATGAGGAGTCCTCCCCACAATGATAGTTTGCCGCTCCAAATCAGCAATTTTCTCTAACCCCTGGTCATGCAATTTCCCTGATGTCGTGACCCCACAAATCTCAATCTGATGTGATGAAATAATATGGGGTGTAAACATTTTCATCCCTTAGATCAACTCATGCTTGGGAACATCTTGCAAAGCTACAAGAGTTCCTTCAATCAATGTGATTGCTTCTCCAACTGCTGGTGATGGTGATGGCTGCTCCTCTGCTGTTGCACCAGTTTTGGTATCTTCTTCTTCTTCCTCATGCACCTTCTGAATCATGCCTGGGACTCTCAATGCTGCATGCTTAGGACCATCTTGCAAAGATGAAAGCGCTCCTCCCACTGATGAAAGTACCTCTATTGCATATGCTGGCAGTGGTAGTTTCTCTTCTCCCAGAGTATAAATGCTGACATCTTCTTTTTTCTCCTCATATACTTCCTCATCGATTTTGGAAAATTTCTCAATGGAAAGTGCTTCTGGTTTTCTTTTGTCAAACCTCTTTACTAGTCTTAGAGTAAATTTTGCATACGTAGTCACTCTTGCATGTTTCAATCTACTGAACCACCAATGATTTGCTTCACCCTCAAGGTGTAGTGCTGCAATTTGAATAACCATTGCTTCCACTACTGGGTTTAGCTGGAAGAAATCATCTAACTTCTCCATCCAATCCTTTTTCATTCTTTTGGATGACCCATCGAATGTAGGCAGAAAGAATCTATTCTGCATATTATCTCTTCTTCTATTGTGGTTGCGGGATCTTTCATTCTCCTTAATCTAGAAAAATTGTTGGAAAGTTATATTCTCTTTGAATGCTATAGATTGAGGTATGTACTCTCGAAGATAATCACTAAGAGTCTCATGCTCCAAATATCCTCCATATCCATGCTATTCATTTCCTTCTGCAAGGAAAGTGGGCATAGTAGGGCATTGTGGAACTTTATACATTGTCAGTTTCTTATACTTATAATAGGAAGTGCTCAGACCTTCTCCATTATGAAACCCTATTTAGGTTTCCTTTTGCCTTTCCCTTCTCATTTATTTGATATCCATGGTGATATTCTACATATATTTGATGAGAAGTGTTGTAAAACTCAATCCTTCCTCCATTGAAGACTTCTTCTTTTCTGCTTCTTGTTATTCTTCCTCTAATTTCATGAAATGCCCACAAGTTGAGCCAAAGACCATGCTCTGATACCACTATAATATCCCAAAATGGAAAGGATAGGAATATAGAACATTTATAACATTTCAATCTAGGAAATAACCAGAATGTAAGCACAAAACTATAAAATGTTGGAAATGTCGAAATATAACATCAAGAAACTAAAACAATAGCAGAAACAACTAAGCCATATCGTTATGTTTCAACAACAAATGTAATTACACAATGCTCCAAAAGGAATGAACTCAAGCCATAAGATGGCTACAATACACTACTGAAACATAGCACTCGAAAGTATAAACTACTGTGGCTGGAAACTACTATTGTTGGGAATAATATCTATGTGTGAGAGGTTGCTATAGTGCTCGGAATGATTTGGGTTTTTAACCATGGATTATACTAAAAAAACTGAGATAAAACCATAAACAATTTGGCAATATTTTGAGTTTGGAATTTCGGCTTGTTTCAGATTGCACACTGCACCACTGTTGGCTGAGTTACTCACTCCCTAGAGAAAATTGGTGCTATGGAGCTGAAAGAATGATCTATTAGCTGCAATATCACCCAATCATCTCAGTAACTAAAGGGCTAGTCCCTTCTCCTGATTCCCAAGATCAAAACATGAGATACAACTCCTTCGTTGAATATGCGGCAGCTGCATGCACAACTGCTGGGAAATACAACTCTATCTAGGAGGGTTGATGATGTAGCCTACTGATAGATAATACAATGTTGATCCTTGGCTACTAAAGTGATCCCCGGAGTGAAGGATTAATCGCTAATAGTATTCCAACCTAAGTTTCTTGGAACTTCCTCTTCTCCTCAAACCCTAACTACTGAATTACGCAATTCCTGTAGGAAATGTTGTTTCATAGGAGAATAGATGGATGGCCTAATGCAGGATATGTCAATAAAACTCCTGGAATAGTACAATGGATCCACAATGTGAAGGAATTATCCCTCTATTGGTTTCTCAGCGGAATTTTTGAAGAAAACCTTCCAACTCTCAAACCCAAGTTCAGGAATGGGTAACTCTTGTAGTTGGAAGTGCAGATGAGAGTGGATGAATGTGGCACTAATTTCCAGATGATGAATTATGCCCAAGAAAACCTTCCTAGAGTAGGCACGCGAAGTCCCCCATGGGTAAGGGTGGGATTACTACTAGGGAACACCCGATGCTAGACAACACAACAAACTTAGCTAAACAACTGAAACGTGCAAAGAAATGTCTTACAACACTCAACAATAAAAATCCAGACTCCCTTCCTTTTTTTCCCTCATCATCCTTTTATGGTTGTGAGCCTTCCCTAGCCTTGGCCCATGTCATAACTGCATTGCACATGTGGCCACTAGCCACCATAAAAACTATTTTGTCCTCCATGATCTCCATCACTGCTGCAATTACTCTCCACTTGCTCAATCATCTCTGGAATTGCTTCTCCACTATCTCCATCATCTTGCATTTATTCCTCCACTATATTTATCATATTCCACATTAATTCTCTATTACCTCTACCCTTTCTCCATTATTGATATACTCCACTACTCCATAATTCTACTTCACTACTCAATTAACCCACATTCACACTATCAAAGTGGATTTGATTCATCTATTGGGTTTATGGGTCCCTCCACCCTTTTATTTACTTAAAAAAATAAGAAAAGTAACAAATCTAATATTCCAATTAGCTGATGACAAATTTGGAATATTACATTCTAGCTCAATCATGGTTGGTTGATAATCTTTTTGCCAATCCTCAAGCGTTAAGCTAATTCTTGGTATATTCTATGCCATGTTCCATATTGTAGATGCCTCTTTCAAGTTAGTTGCAATCTCATTCTTCCCATGATGAGGGAAGTTCTTATACTAATGTGCTTCACCACATCCCCAACACTATAATGGTGGTTTCTAGATCCATCCATGATCGAGTCCACTTTAATCTTCCATGGGTCACTCTTCTACTAGCCACCTGGTATTTTTCTAGCTTCTTCCTTGCTGTATATTTTCTGTATTTCTGATACTATTTTTATAGTTTCCACTGTTGGCTGAGTTACTCACTCCCTAGAGAAAATTGGTGCTATGGAGCTGAAAGAATGATCTATTAGCTGAAATACCACCCAATCATCTCAGTAACTAAAGGGCTGGTCCCTTCTCTTGATTCCCAAGATCAAAACATGAGATACAGCTCCTTCGTTGAATATGCGGCAGCTGCATGCACAACTGCTGGGAAATACAGCTGTATCTAGGAGGGTTGATGATGTAGCCTACTGATAGATAATACAATGTTGATCCTTGGCTACTAAAGTGATCCCCAGAGTGAAGGATTAATCACTCATAGTATTCCAACCTAAGTTGCTTGGAACCTCCTCTTCTCCTCAAACCCTAACTACTGAATTACGCAATTCCTGTAGGAAATGTTGTTTCATAGGAGAATAGATGGATGGCCTAATGCAAGATATGTCAATAAAACTCCTGGAATACTACAATGGATCCAAAATGTGAAGGAATTACCCCTCTATAGGTTTCTCAGCAGAAGTTTTGAAGAAAACCTTCCAACTCTCAAACCCAAGTTCAGGAATGGGTAATTCTTGTAGTTGGAAGTGCAGATGAGAGTGGCTGAATGTGGCACTAATTTCCAGATGATGAATTATGCCCAAGAAAACCTTCCTAGAGTAGGCACGCGAAGTCCCCCATGGGTAAGGGTGGGATTACTACTAGGGAACACCCGATGCTAGACAACACAACAAACTTAGCTAAATAACTGAAGCGTGAAAAGAAATGTCTTACAACACTCAACAATAAAAATCCAGACTCCCTTCCTTTTTTTCCCTCATCATCCTTTTATGGTTGTGACCCTTCCCTAGCCTTGGCCCATGTCATAACTGTGTTGCACATGTGGCCACTAGCCACCATCGGAACTGTTTTGTCCTCCATGATCTCCATCACTGCTGCAATTACTCTCCACTTCCTCAATCATCTCTGGAATTGCTTCTCCACTATCTCCATCATCTTGCATTTATTCCTCCACTATCTTTATCATATTCCACATTAATGCTCTATGACCTCTACCCTTTCTTCATTATTAATATACTCCACTACTCCATAATTCTACTTCACTACTCAATTAACCCACATTCACACTATCAAAGTGGATTTGATTCATCTATTGGGTTTATGGGTCACCCACCCTTTTATTTACTTAAAAAAATAAGAAAAGTAACAAATCTAATATTCCAATTAGCTGATGACAAATTTGGAATATTACATTCTAGCTCAATCATGGTTGGTTGATAATATTTTTTCCAATCCTCAAGCGTTAAGCTAATTCTTGGTATATTCTGTGCCACATTCCATACTGTAGATGCCTCTTACAAGTTAGTTGCAATCTCATTCTTCCCATGATGAGGGAAGTTCTTATACTAATGTGCTTCACCACATCCCCAACACTGTAATGGTGGTTTCTAGATCTATCCATGATCGAGTCCACTTTAATCTTCCATGGGTCGCTCTTCTACTGGCCACCTGGTATTTTGCTAGCTTCTTCCTTGATGTATAGTTGCTGTATTTCTGATAGTATTTTTATAGTTTCCAGATCTACTGCTCATGAAATTGGAATTATTTTTCTGTACCTTCTTTCACGACCAATTGCTACCGGCTTCTCCTTTCACCTTGGGCTATTGATAGCACATACGTGCCTTTCATATCACCTCGTCCATGGCTTTTGTATTTAAAAACTCGATTTGTTCCTTCATGTGGACACATAAGCTACTCAAGAATTGTTGTACTTTTTCATTTTCGTCTCTCAGGTACAGAAGGTATCTTAATAAGGAGGTAAATTTTGTGATGAATTCATCCAATTCCAGTTGTCCCAATCTCAAAAACTGAAATTTTGAAGAATTTCCATCATAAAATTGCTCGATTAAATATTTTTCTTTAAAATACTACTGGAATTCATCCCAACTCACATATAGGTATTCGATTAATCGCATGTTTTTGACTTCCTCCCACTATAATATGGCCTTTTGTCGTAATTGATTAATAGCCAAGCAAGATTTAAATTTACTATTATATTCATAGCCCTGAAAATATTTATTCATGTTCAGTGTCCATGCCTCTGCTACATCTTCTACCTCCCCATTAAATGTAGGAGGTTTAATTTTTCAGACTTCACCTTGCAACTCCACTTTATGTTTTTTTTAATCTCCTACTGATGTGAGACATTTCCTAACTAAGCTTCATTATAATTCTGGTTCTTATTACTCCACTTGATATAGCTACTCCCCTACTTATCATTGGTTTGCTGTCATTGATCACCCTATTCTCGAGTATTTCTTTCGGGGTTGGGCAATGATGTTCCTTGATTTTGTCTATCTAAGAGACTTTTAAAAATTATTTCATGTTCCCAAATCATCCTCTCATTAATACTTCCACCCGAACCATATCTTCTTGTAATTGTTGCACAATATCCAGTAGTCTACCAGTCTGTCATTGTTTTTCTTTGAGTATTCTGTTGGCTTGTTGATGTTGGTCCATGATTAGATGCACCCACATTTATGGATTTATTTCTGGGTTAGAATGGGGGTGTGCTTCCCTTGTAGTCCTAGGATCTTGATATACCAAGCCTCTCATCATTGTACTCTATCAATTTATCCTTATTATTTATGTGCACAATTTACACTTCAATTTTTTATTTAGGTGACCCAAATCGGTCCCACCGTGTGAACGCTAATCTAACACCACTTGTAACCTCTATTCATAAAACATTAGTTATATTTACCATTATATAAAAAAAATATTTTGTAACCTAATATATAACTCTATTAACATGATTTATATTTACCAGAGCTTACCTATGCTTAAAATTGTAATATTTATCTACCAGGTTCAACAATCCAAGAACTACAATTAAACTTCGGAACCTTTTCGTTTTGATTCCCTAAATTTGCATCCTGCATATGTATATAGAGTATTAACACTGCCAACATAAGTTTATTTATTATTCCAGTGGATTCTCTTTAATTCATACAGTAAAGAAGTACTTTGCAGAAAGGACATAATTTGATCGTTATTCATTACTATACAAATAACTAATTGACTGATTATAACACATTTGAGTAATATTTTTGTTATCATTCCAACTTGTCGCATCTGCAAATTCTGAGGCGATGATTTAGTTGTACATTCGAATTTATTATTTTAAATATTTTTTTAATACCTGCATCACTTGGTTGGTGTACATGGCGTCACCTATTATCTCGACATGTGGGCATTTCTCAGCCCCTATATCTTTGACAATATTACGATTGAATATGGGTTATGGGTGGTTAGGGTGTAACCCTACCCCCAAAACCCTAACCACTTTCATTTCACCTACGTACTACGTTGGCTCTGCAACTTTTGCTTGGTTCATGGCCCAAATTCTAGTTATTCTGCATAGTGGCGAGCTAATGACTTTCTTGCCCCTCTTTGGCCTTCCAAAATTGACATCTTGCGCTGATTTTTCTTTGCAGTGCACTATAGATATTCTCTTCTTGGTGCTGAGGGTTCTTTACGGTTTCTTTACATTCGTGGTGTCTTGGCTGTGCCTGCACTCTGACTCTATCGTTGTTCTGGTGGATTCTTCCTTGTTCTGTGACCTTGCAACTTCGAGCGAGATAACCCAAGTAAGGCCTAATGGTTATGCTGAGTTTTAATGGATGAATTTATGTATAATTTGTTTTGTAAACACTTTTACAGACTTTGAACCTAGTTTTCTCTTCTCAGGGTTTATGATTCCAGAGTTTCATTCACGTGAGAGGTAATTTCTCGTTCAGTACCCCTTCTGCATATTATTTTTATCTCATTACTCTTTTGTAAAACCATGAAATGGTATTTATTTAATCTTCATTTTCTATGGTTATGCTAGGTAATGTTATCATGAAACTCTACAACGCAACTAGCATTTATCACAGCTAGGCTAAGATGCTCCTTTTGTGTATTGTCGAGGTATCTTACTCTAGCTATCTATATCGAGATGTTCTCAGACCTTTTTGAAGTGATATAGTTATGATATGAGGGATGTGTAATTTTAATTCTTGTCGAATTTGTATATATTTGGGTGTTGGTCCTAGCCTACTGAGGCTTCTTAAATGATAAATCTTGTGTTACAACTCTACTTACGTTTTTAGAAAAACAGGGTTTTAAACCCCATTTGGGTCATGAGAGGATTGTGCATCTTTTGATAATAACTTGCGATGATTACTTAGTTTTGTTTTCGGCCACATGCAAATTATTCAATATTATTTCAACCTTAAAGATTTTGTCTATAGTTTTTTTGTAAATTATTAATCTTTGTATGTGCCGAAAACTTGCATTTTTCACCTTGCATGTGGAATCGATATTGATTTTCTTACAGTGTAAATGCATTACAATTCTAAAATCACCCAATTGAGGGTAATGTAATGTTTTCATGTTTACTGATAGAGTTTATGGCATGGTACACACCATTTGTGGTTTTATTGTATATTCTATTTTAATTCTTATATTCATATATGAAATGTTAGCTTCAAATATTTTCCAGAGATATATTACAGTTATAATTTTATTTTCTTTCCAAGCTATTCCTTTAGGGAAATTATTTTGTTTTTCACTACATATTATTATCCACATAGTTTTTATTCTTTTACTGTAATGATAGCATATTTCGTGACTCAGATTCATTATAATTTTGGTTCTTGTTACTCCATTGGGTATGGCCACTCTCGAGCTTATCATTGGCTACTCTCAAGTATTTATTTTAGGGTTGGGCTGAGCTGTTCCTTGATTTTGTCTATCTGAGAGACTTTTAAGAATTATTTCTTGTTCCTGAACTAGCCTCTTATTATCACTTCTCACCCAAACCATCTCTTCCTGTAATTGTGGCACAGTATCCAGTAATCTACTAATATGTTGTTATTTTTATTCAAGTAGTATGTTGGTTTGTTGATGTTGGTCCACGCTTATTTGCACCCACATTTATTGATTTATCTATCGGTTAGATTGGGGGTGTGCTTCCCTTGTATTCCTGGGAGCCTGATGTACCGAGCCTCTCCTCATTATACTCTATCAATTTCTCCTTCTTATTTCTGTGCATAATTTACACATCAATTTGTTATTTAGGTGACCCAACTGGGTCCCAACGTGTGAATGTTGCTCTGATACCACCTGTAATGTCTATCCATAAAACATTAGCAATATTTACCACTTTTGCAACCTAATATATAACTTTATTAATACGATTTATATTTACCGGAACTTACCTATGCTTAAAATTGTAATATTTCTTTACTAGGTTCAACAATGCAAGAACTACAATTAAAATTCATAACCTTTGGGGTTTGATTCCTTAAGTTTGCATCCTGCATATGTATATACAGTATTAACACTCCCAACATAAGTCTATTTCTTATTCCACCATATTCTCTTTAATTCATACATTAAATAAATACTTTGCGGAAGGGACATAATTTGATCATTATTCATTACTGTAAAACTAACTAATTGAATGATTATAACACATTTAAGTAATACTTTTTATATCATGCCAACTCGTCGCATCTGAAAATTCGATTAGGAATGTAGATTTTCCCTCTAAATGTCAATAGTCGTTCAATGTTGATCTTCTACTATGTTTCCTTTCCTTTCTTTGCTTCTTGTTGTGTTTGCTTCCATAGAAAATTTTATTGAGGATCCTGTTGCGCTGCCTCATTCACTTGTTCTTGGAACTTTAATTCCACCTAGTTAAAATAGATTTCATACATGTAGTGTAGTTTCCTAATTAAAGCTTCAAAGACATGGTTTTATTTTACCCGAACTGCTGAATTTCAAAATCAAATTCACTTAAGAATGCATTCCACCTGGCTTGGCAAGCATTCAAATCAATTTGTTTAAAATAACTGGTCAAAGTACTTGATTTATTCTTAATAAAATATTATTCCCAATAGGCAGTGACTCCATAACTTCAATGTGTCCACTACTGCAGTCAGCTCTAGATCATATGTGAAATATCGTTGTTCATGATCTTTCAGCTTCCTAGACTGGTAAGCCACAACTTTTTTTGTCTTGTGTCAATACAACTCCCACTCCTTCTTTGCAAGCATTAGTGAAAATTTCAAATTCCTTGTTTGGATCAATGACCTTTAATACATGGGCTGTAGTCAGTAATTTTTTTAACCACTCGAAGTTGGTTTGGTATTCAATGGTTCATTTAAACACTCAGCCTTTCCACTATAATGAGGTTATGGGAAAATCAATCTTAGATGAACCCTCAATAAAATGTCGATAATAGCCAGCCAACCCCATGAAAGAATGTATGTATGCTACATTCTTAGGTACTCTCCATTCCATCATAGTTCTTATTTTTTCAGGGCCTACCGCTATACCCTCAACAGAGATAACATGGCCTAAATATTGAATCTTCTCTTTATAAAAATCACACTTACTGAATTTGGCATAAATTTGATGTTCTCTTAACATTCTTAACACTATTTGTATGTGTTATTTATGCTCCTCCATAATTTTTGAGAAGATAAGTATGTCGTCAATATATATTAAAACAAACTTATCCAAAAATGGATGAAAGATGCCATGCATTAGACTCATGGATGTTGTTGGTGCATTGGTTAAACCAAATGGTAAAACCAAAAATTCATAGTGCCCATATCAGGTACATAAATTTTTCTTATATATGTCTTCAGTCTTTATCCATATTTGACAGTACCCATATCATAGATCTATTTTTTGAAAATACAGTTATGTCTTTTAGCTGATCGAACAGATCATCTATCCATGGAAATGGGTATTTTTTCTTAACAGTTTGTTTGTTAAGTTGTCTATAATCCATACACATTTGCATAGTACCATATTTCTTCTTCACGAATAGTACTGGTGCCCCCCAAGGAGAGACATTAGGACGGATGTATCCCTTATCTAGCAACTCATGTAATTTCATTTTTAGCTCAGTTCATTTAGGTACACTCATTCGATATAATGCACGTGAAATTGGTGCTACCCCATGCATTAATTCGATGGTGAAATCGATGTCCCAGTTTGGAGGTAATGCCAATATATTTTCAATAAATATATCCATAAATTCTTGTACCACCGTTATATTCTCCATTATTGGGTTCTTCTCTTTAGAATTGGAAAATCCTACGTGAATAGCATAGATCTGACAATCTTTTTTTATGCATTTTACAAACGAAGATGTGGTAATAGGACACAACTGAAGTGGTTTCTTAATCCCTTGCAATTGTTGGTGTGTTCTATATTGTGCCTTGTAATAAATGATTTTCTCTTTTCAGTATACTAGTGACCAATGCACTTTCAACCAATCCATTCCTAGTAAAATGACATAAGGGCCTAAATGGAGGATGTTCAATTCAACATTTATGTGCTGGCATCCAACTTCTAGGGGATAGTTGGAAACTTTATCATTAACTCTCCTCTTGTTCCATGTGGCCAATTCTACCAGCCAGGGGTTTTTAAATTCCTGGCTCTACAAATCACACCTCTCTACTATCTTGTGATTCACATAACTTAAACTGGCACGAGGATCAACCAAAACTGAAATAGTTTGGGAATGCAACTTACCCTCTAGCTCAATCATGGTTGGTTGATAATATTCTTGTCGGTCCTCAAGCGCTGCATTAATTCTTGGTATATTCAATGCCACGTCCCATACTGTAGATGCATCTTGCAAGTTGGCTGCAATGTCATTGTTCCCATGGTGAGGGCATTTCTTATAGTAATGCGCTTCACCGCATCCCCAACACTGTAGTGGTGGTTTCTGGATATGTCCATGATTGTGTCTACTAGAAGCTTCCATGGGTCACTCTTCTACTAGCCACTTGGCCTTTTGTTGGTTTCTTCCCTCTTTTCAATTTCTTATATTTATGGGAATATTTTTACAGTTGCCAGATCTACTGCTCCTAAAATTGGAATTATTTTTTTGTACCTTCTTTGGCGGCCAATTCCTACCAGCTTCTCCTTTCAACTTGGATTGTTGATAGCACATACGTGTCTTTCGTATCACCCCATCCATGGTTTTTGTATTTACAAACTCGATTCTTTCCTTCATGTGGGCAGGTAAACTACTCAATAATCATTGTACTTTTTCTTTTTTGTCTCGCACGTATGACACATATCTTAATAAAGAGGTAAATTTTGTGATGAATTCATCCATTACGAGTTGTCCCAATCTAAAATCATGATATTATCATTACTTTTCATCATATAAGTTCTTGGTTAAATATCTGTCTTTAAAATACTGTTGGAATTCATCCCAAGTCACATTCTGGTCTTTTATTCCTTGCACATTTTTTACTTCCAACATAATGTGGCTTTTTCCGACAGTTGATAAATAGACAAGAGAGCTTTAAATTTAATATTATATTCATAGACCTAAAAATATTAATTAATTTTAATTATCTATGTCTATGGTACCTCTTCTGCCTCTCCCTTGGATGTAGGCAATTTAATTTATTGGAATTCATGTTGCAGCTCCACTTTTTTATTTTTTTATCTCCTGCTCATCTGAGACATTTCCTAACTCAGCTTCATTATAATTCTCATTATAATTACTCTGTTCGGTATGGCTACTCTCCGAATTATCATTGGTTTTATGTCGTTGTTCACCCTCTTCTTGAGTATTTCTTTTAGGGCTGCGCTGAGTTGTTCCTTGATTTTGTCTATCTGAGATACTTTTAAGGATTATTTCCTATTTCCGCATCAACCTCTCATTGTCACTTCTCACTCGAACCATCTCTTCTAGTAACTGTTGCAAAGTATCTAGTAGTCTACTGGTCTTCCCTTGTTTATCCTCGAGTAGTTAGCTGGTTTGTTGATGTTGGTCCATGTTCAACTTCACGCACACTTTCGGATTTATTTTTGGGTTAGACTATGGGTGTGCTTCCCTTGTAATCCTGGGAGCTTGATGTACCAAGCCTCTCCTCATTGTACTCTATAAATTTATCCTTCTTATTTCTTTACAAAATTTAAACAACAATTTTTTATTTAGGTGACCCAAATGGGTCCCAGTGTGTGGACGTTGCTCTAATACCACCTGTAACATCTATCCATAAAACATTAGCAATATTTACCATTATAAAAAAAAAAAAAACTTTTGCAACCTAAGATATAACTCTATTAACATCATTTATATTTAGCAGAACTTACCTACGCTTTAAATTGTAAGATTTATGTACTAGGTTCAACAATGCAAGAACAACAATTAAACTTTAGAAACTTTAGTGTTTGCTTCCCTGAGTTTTTATCCTACATATGTATATAGAGTATTAACAGTCCCAACATAATTCTATTTATTATTCCAATGCATTCTATATATTTCATACATTAAAGAAGTACTTTGCAGAAGGGACATAATTTGATTGCTATTCATTACTATATAAATAACTAATTGACTCGTTATAACACATTTGAGTAATATTTTTTCTATCATGTCAACTGCCCGCATCTATAACTTTAGAGGTGATTATTTAGTTGTAGATTTGAATTGATTATTTTAAAGATTTATTTAATACCCGCATCACCTCGTTGGTGTACATGGGTCATCTCTTATCTCGGCAGGTGGGAATTTCTCAGCCCTTAGATCTTTGACAATCCTACTGTTGAATATGGGTTCAGGGTAGTTAGGGTGTAATCGTACCACGCAAACCCTAACTACTTTCATTTGACCTCTATGTTTCATTGGTTCTACAACATTTTCCTAGTTCATGGCTCAGACTGTAGTTATTCCGCACAGTGGCGAGGTAATGACCTTCTCAACCCTTACTATTATTTGTGGTGCTCTGCCGATATTCTCTTCTCCATGCTGAGGGTGCTTTACAATTTCTTTACAGTCATGGTGTCCTGGTTGTGCTTGCATTCTGACTCTATGTTGTTCCGCTCCATTCTTTCCCATTCCGTGACCTTGCAACTTCGACCAAGATGACCCAGGTAAGCCCTCATGGTTATGATGAGTTTTAATGAAGGAATTTATGTATATTTTGTTTTATAGATGCTTTTACAAACTTTGAAACTTTATTTCTCTTCTCAAGGTTTATCGTTCTAGAGTTGCATTCACCTCAGAGGTAATTTCTCCTTCAATACCCACACCTGCATATTATTTTTATCTCATTTCTCTTTTGGAAACCCTTGAAATGGTATTTATTTAATGTTCATTGTCTTTGGTTATGGAAGATAGTGTAATCACAAAACCAGACCTCCTACAACACAACACATTGGTCTCAGCCAACCTAAGATGCTCCTTCTGTGTATTTTCTAGGTACGAGACTCTTCTGCTTTTCTTTGTTGAGACCTTCTCAGACTTTTCGAATGGATATAGTTATGATGTGAGGGCTCTGTAATTTTATTCTTGTTGAAGTTGTATATATTTGGGTGTTAGTTCTAGCTTGTCGAGGTTTGTTACATGATAAATCTCATGTTAGAACTTTTCTTACATTTTTGGAAAAGGATGGTTTCAAACCCCATTTTGGTCCTCAGAGGATAGTGCATATTTTGATATAACTTGCAACGATCTCTTAATTTTGGTTTCAACCCTCTATAAATGTTGTAATATTATTGCAACCTTAAGGACTATGTCTATATTTTTTTTTGTAAATTACTAGTCTTGGTTTGTGCCGCAAACTGGAATTTTTCTCCTTTCATGGGGAAACGATATTTCTTCTCTTATAATGTAATTGCACTAAAATTCTAAAATCACCCCATCGAGGGTAATGTATGGTTTTCGTTTTTAGTGCTAGAATTTACTGCATGGTTCACACCATTTGGGGTTTTTCTGTATATTATATTTTAATTCTTATATTCATATATGAAATGTTAGCTTCAAAGCTTTTCCAGAGATATATTACAGTTGTTATAATTTTATTTTCTTTCCAAGCTATTCCTTCAGGAAAGTTTGTTCTCTTTTCTCAACATATTATTCTGCACAGAGTTTTTATTCTTTTACTATAATGATAATATATGACACTATTAATTTAAGTTATTATGTTTTCTTTCATCTTGTACTGTAAATAACACCTATACAGTTTGAAATTTACATTTAGTAATTTCCTCTTTTATTTGCTTTTAATAAGTCCCCTCCTTAGATGTTTGGACCATCTATAAATAAATGAGGGTTTTCTTCCCAACCCTCAGTTCTACTCCGAATGGGACTAACTATTTCATCGATCATTTCCTTCATTACAATTTTTTCAAACTAATTCTCTAAATTTTTGAGTTCCAATCATATGGACCTTCCTCCACAATTAGGGGTACAATTTTGGAAAAATTTAATCTAGATCAAGAGGGTTCATAGTTAATCAATTCATAATAGAATGATCACATTCTATGCTTACAACGTACAGAGATCCTTTTGAGAAATAAAGTACTTATAAAAAAAAAGGAACACGTAATTATATTCCTTTCGGGTTTATAGTACCTAATTGAAATAAAGAGGCCTGATGGTATCCTCCCAACCATGTGAGAGGCTATTACGTCCACTACTCCCCTTGTGCTCCTCACCAAGGTAAGATTATTTAGCATCTTCTCTGGAGAGAGACCTCAAGACCATCGTCTAGTCTCTTCTCCCATTATCAGGTTTTATTAGAGTTCCAATGGTTCCAACCAGCTCTGGACACTCCCAGCTTCCAGACTTCTTTCTATCTTTTTCCTTTTACACAGAACATATTTTCCTCATCAAGGTTTTCTTCTTATTCTTAAAGGAAAGGTAACAGTCAAATAACTGCTTTTAATCTAACCACTCTGGTAACTAAGACACTTAACCATCAGTTTATGGAAACGACTCCATTAATAATTATGTATATATATATATATATATATATATATATATATATATATATATATATATATATATATATATATATATAAAATAAACTTTTGTTCATAATTTTCTTAATATACTTACTAATAGAGTTTAATTTAAACAAGTCAAATGTATGAATTAGAATAACATAACAAATCAAATCCAGGTGTTACAATTAATAACGAAAAAAAAATTCAATATTGGCTATGAATAAAATAATTCAATGTCCATCTTAAACAAGTGTTGTATGGAAAAATGGAAAAATTGCATAAAAAATTGTAAACTAAGTGATTAATAAGAAAATCAAATTGTATATTCTTTCATTGATAGAAACTAATACATTGAGATGTGCTCTGGATAAATTCAGCACAAGACTTGCAAAAATTTTGTTGAGTAGTGACTACTAGTAAGTCTATAGATTTACTCAAATTATGATGGGAAGTAATTGAAGGTAAATACATTATTTACATGTGTATGAGCTATTTTCAAGGATTTTATTTTTGGATGGTCTTCCTACAAAGTTTAAAAAATAACCACACGAATATGTAAAAATCATGCATTAATATAGTACTAAATTATGACATATTATCCACATGGCATTATAATGTGCAAAGACTAGTATAATACCTTCAATTTTTTTTCCAATCAAATGTTCAAAAAATGATTATTCTAAGTTATAGATGAAATGACAATACAATTCCAGGATTTCTGTCCTTCAAAATACATTTTTGATTTGAATGCATAATTGGATTCATGACCCTTGAAAACCTTTGGAGCACTAGCAATTTAAAAAAAAATTGTGCGAGCCATATTGTGACTAGGTCTTAAAAAAAAATTAATAATAATTATATTGAAAAAAAAAAACAAGGTTAAACATTATAAGTTGCATTGTTTAGTACTAAACTAATAGTGCTTAATACGTTAATAGAGTGTGCCTTGGTGGGGACTAATACCATAATTTTATATCAACTGTATTGGGCCAAGAGACTCAGCAATCCAATATGGTAGAGATGTTGTAATGTAATGTTTAACGTTTTGACTAAGTCATATTATATAAAAATTAAAATAATTTTATTTTTTAAATAAATTAAATAAAAATATTAATGTAATGTAAATAAACGTAAAAAGAATAAAATAAAAATAACTCCATAAAAATAAAATAATAATAAAAATGAAAATGAGCAATGATATTGACCCATGGTATTCATGTGGAATATAACATATTTAAAGGGAGAAATTAAACCATCCTAGATCTACCTTAACTTGAGAGGGATCAAATATCTTACTATCAAAATCCTTTGGGCCCTTAGTAGTTGAGAGTTAAGATGGATCTAGACTGGTATATAAAGAGATCAAGTAATTAACAATAAAAAAAATAATGTATTTCATAATTTATTTTTACTTTTTAAAATGAGCAACTTGTTAATTCCTTCATCGAAAGTTTTATGTAAATTTGACTAGGAAAGACTAAAATTTGATCGGGTCAAAGAGTAGTGGCTTTGTAAACTTGAAAGAGTCAAAGTTGAACAAGTTAAATTGGAGTGATTTCTTAAAATTGGCTTGGGAAAGACTCAAATTTGAGAGGGTGAAATTTTAGTGGTTTTGAGCACATGGTTTGGTATAACCATGGTTTTGTGCTCATGGAATTCATGTAACGAAGCCTTTAAAAGGCTACGTCGAGACTCTATTGTAATAGGCCACAGGATGTGAGCAGTGAAGACTCACTTCGCCGTGAGATCTAATGGATTTCCATTAGATTTCCATTAGATATGTGAGTAGTGAAGCCTTCCGTGGGCGGCAGATCTAATGGATTTCTATTCGATTTCCATCATATATGTGAGGAGTGAAGACTCACTTGACTAAGGGATCTAATGGATTTCCATTAGCTTTGTTTTAAGAGAGTTAGATTTTTAACATTGTTTTTAAGTTTTTTTTTTATTTTCTTTTGTTGCTAGTTTAATATTCTTCCAGATAAATATTTCATGTCTCACAAGATATAAAAAAATAAAAATAAAATTGTGATTATTTCTTACTTACTATGTTGGAGATGTGTATTTGAATGTGTATTTGTTAAATACTTCTTAATCACCTCAACAGATACCAAATAGTCCAATAATTCCATGGCATTTAGTCCGCTACTCTCTGTCCTTTTGCATCGGGCAGAAGACTCACGCACTCTCGCCAAACAACGGAATAAAAACCAACTAAAGGTAAGCAACAAGTACTTCCTTATACTGGAGAAGTTTTTGTTTCAGCCTTGTTATTGTCAAGCCACTGCGTTGGCACTCTGACAGCCCTCTGCACCAACCCTCCAAACAGCAACCCGATGACCGACATCAGTCCTTCTTCACAGTAGTCGAACGTACCCTCTGCTTCCAGAGGCGTCCAGAGGAACTTGTTCAATTTTGCAAAGAACGGCTGATACGCTCATAGCTGTGGGACCATTTTGCGACGGTGGTGATATGAAGGAAGCGGGCGATGAGAGCGATAATGCAGAGTCGAAAACATTATCCGACATAAGCAAATACTTGTTGCCTACCTTTACTTGGTCGTTTGCCGAGAGAGCATGCGTTTTCTTCCTGATCTAGGAGGAGTCAGTGTGGCAGGCTAAATGTTGAGGGAATTCTTGAACGATTTGGCTAAATCCGAATGCAGTGAATTATTGAATGAGCGGGATTGTTTAATTGTCCTCCTTGTTGATGTGCAACGTCATGAATACCTTCCCATATCCTTTAATATTAAAAGATTATAGAAATCAAATTTTTACATAAGGATTATAGAAATTATTTTTTAATAGTAAAAATTGATTTAACGCCATCAGAAATTGTCACAGCATCCGAAGTACAGCTTAGATTTATAAAAATTTCTAGAAAATCTCTTTCCATTATCTAAAAAATAGCTTCAGAGATTACGCGCACTTGCACTTATTTGTTCGAAATCTGAAAATGTTGCCTGCCTTGCTGCTAGATTGCATGGAAAATCATATGTAGCATGTAGCCCGTGTTCTCTATTAAAGTTATGGCAAAGAATTAATGTCAGTCCGCTTTGGTGCAAGTAACAATTGAGGTAGAGCAAATGGAACAAACTTGAGCACCCCAATTTAGGTGGATCCTTGCGTTATATAACGAAAACCATGTGATTACATTGATTTATGGAGAAAAAATAGATACGGGATTTTGAATTAAAACCCTAGTGTGGATTATTATTTAACTTGATTCCGGAACTTTAACTCACAATCGCAATGTATTAATTTATAAATCATTTGCCTTTGGCCAGAATGTGATCGGAGTTATTTTGTTTAATGTTTGGAGTGCAAATTAGATATATGTGTTAAGGGCTGCGCTTTCGATTATGGATTTCAGTCCGCTTTGGTGCAAGTAACAATTGAGGCTCAGCAAATGGATCAAACTTGAGCACCCGAATTTAGGTCGATCCATGCGTTATATAACGAAAAACATGGGATCACATTGCTGTATGGAGAAAAAATAGCTATGGGTTTTTGTTCCAAACTTTGACTGAGAATTAACAACGTAGCGTGGATTATTTTTTAACTTAATTCCGGAACATTAATTGATAGTCGCAATGTGTTAACTAAATCGTTATTTTTTTTCAAGTTTGAAATGCGAATTCAATGTGTTTTAATGGTAGCGCTTTGGATTATGGATTTCACCTGAGATTTTTTGTAACAGGTTTTTATGCGTACAAAAAGCTAAGCATCCTTTCGAACTAGATGTGAGCGATGGAAGGCCAGGCTTATTTCCGAGGCTATCGAGCCATATATATATGCGGGGTATATATGTGGGGTAGGTATATGTTTACTTCAATGCTGGATGGTGTAGGTGGGTATATTATTGTTTGATAGCCTCCGGAAATAAGTCTTTCCGGGATGGAAACTATTTATTAAGCCTATTAAGCCGTAAGGCGTTTTGATTTGAAAGCAACTTTCTTAAGTGTTATAATATAAGTGTCATAATATATGCCATTGGATTCTTTGTTAAAGGATTGGATCAGAATCAGCTATCCATTGCAATTGTGATAGTTACGAGGCAATTACTACTTTCCGAGTTGTCATTCTCTTGACCTACTTCTCTTCATCCATCCATCTATAACGCCTCATCCATCCCACTATGCCCACCGAGTTTGAACACAGCATAACAATTTTCCAAAAGTCTTTAAAATTTGGCAAATACCAACAGCAAACATTATGCATACATTATGCATTTTGTGGATCAAATGATTGTTGTGGCCGCCTCCATTGAGAAATGTAGTAGCAGCAGACCGGATATTAGCATGTACATCCTCAGATGTATCGGCAAGAATTGGGTAGGTTTTTCTTATTATGTCAACTACATTTGCTTTCACGAAACACAACAGTATTTGATCAAATTTGTTAAATTTCTTGATCGCAAGCAGCTGTTGTTGCTGAGAAAAAGGGCCAGGAAGATGCAAATCCTTGGTTAAATATTCCAGAGGTAACCTGAAAAACCCACAAAGAAAATAATGTTTCAGTTGTTTAACATATTCTATTTATTTTGGATTCAAATCTATTTATTTGAGGGAATGATAATTTGTGTGTTGTAGGCTCCCTCATTCACACAGGGATTTTCCTCGGCTGTTCGAATGGTGGACTCCTGGTGGTTTGAAATGAACTACGAAGAGACCAAATTGGGTTGCCTGCCATTCGAGAAAAAGCGTGCAGGAGAAGTTGTTACTGTGCTAAGGATTTACTCGGGAAGTAAAAATAAGGACACCTTATCTTACTGTTGTCTTACTTTATTGAAGTCTTACTTCACAAATACCAAGGGTTTGCATTCCTATACATTCTATGATTCCATCGACGGTAAGCGTATAATTGCACTGCGTTGAGTAGCCGAAATGATTGCTCTGCAGAAGCATTTTGGAAAAGTTTAGGAGTTAAGAAGCTCAAGTATGATGTCTGCCTCGTAGAAATATTGAAATATTCAGGAGATATGTTTGATTCTTCTCACAGATGTTTTCACTGGATTTCTTTTGGAGGGATTTGATGTTCGTGGGCAGTCTCATTTTTGTGAGTTGCAAGCAGTTTTTGAATTCTCCATCGGGTCAATACGGGTCAATTCTCTGATAAGTTGGACTCTTTGTTGTTAAGAAGCTGAATGGTTTAATTTGTCTTTTAATCAAAATTGATTGATTAATTGTTTGATTTTTCTTCTATAAGATATTCCACAAATATTTCCAAAATCTACACTTCACAGCCATCTTATCCCAATCACGTCACAATAATTTTTTTGGAGATCATTACCAACATATACAAATAAAGAAGGGTAAGACGATACTGATCTGCATACTCTCTAGACGCGTTTTGGATGGGCATTTCTGTCAATCTGTTGCTTCCTGAAGGTAAAGTTTGTTACACCATGCTACTTTTGAATTGCGTAACATTCTACTGTTCTGAAGGGCAGTTTTACCAATCTCTCATTTCATCGAAGGTAAGGTCCGTTTAGACTTTTGCTCCACTTGAGTAGCGTTATTCTTGGCATTTTTTTCATTTCGTCAAAGGTAAATTTTGTTAGACTTTGCTCTCTTTGATTGCAGGAGATCGTAGCGTTTTCCATGGCCATTTCCCTCAATCTTCCATTTTCTCGAAGGTATAGTTTGGTAGACTTTGTTAACTATTTAACAACTTTTTTCCTTTCCAAAAAAACCTTTTCGAGGGTAATGTTGGGTAGATGTTGTTAACTTTTCAACGCGGCTATTTATAGATGTAGATTTAGGGAATATTTTGGAATATGAAGAAGTTAATTGTTTGACTTTGGTTATAAAGAATCTTGAATATTGTTGTTTAATTTTTTAGTATATCTTTGGAAGTGTCAATTTAGTCCAAAATATTATATATATATATATATATATTAGTTTTTTTTTTTTTTTTGGTCAATTGTGTTCAAAATATTATATGTGTTTAATATTTTTTTGAATTCATTTGTATGTTAAAAAATTCAATCTTATAAGTTTATAAGAGTAATTAAAAAAAAAAAAACATAAAACAATTGGATGCCATATCCTTCTCTATGTCATTTCTTGCAAGGTGACATTGGTTAGATTCAGATACTCAAAAGAAACATTTGTTACACATTGATCCCCATGTATCACCGAAGACTACATCATTCTGTCATTTCCTCAAAGTCAAAGTTGGATAGGAATTGCTCATCATCAATTGCATGGGATAGTAGCATTTTGCAATGACATCTCTTTCGATCCTTCATTTCCAGCTCGAACGTGAAATTTGTTAGAGGTTTTTTCCCTTGAATTGCTTGAGATCGCAGCGTTGTGTGTGGGCAACTTTATTCATTCGAAATTTCCGTGAAAGTAACGTTTGTTAGACTTTGCTCCTTGAAGGTAACATATTTTAGACTAATTTGCTTCCCAAATCTTCCAAGATCTCTTAAACACCCAACTTCTTTTTATTTAACTTCTGGCCAAAGGGATTGATTGCTTCATGTCCTGTGGATTCCGACGGAAAGGCATTAATTTTAATAATTCAATTTGTGTTATGAGATATGGAGGCATTGATTCTGATAATTCAGTTTATGTTATGAATAATAGATATGAAGTCATTGATTCTGATAATTCAGTTTGTGTTCTGAATAATATATATGATACCATGATCTTTCTATCGTCTAAGAAGTCTGAATTTGCTGGATTTAATGTTAGGGATTTAACAGTAAAAGGAGCTTCTACTATTGTTGCAGGTTCAATTTTAAAAGATTAAACTAGATAATTATGATAATTCAATTCCTGTTTTGAATAATAGATATGAAGGCATTGATTCTGATAATCGAGTTTGTGTTCCGAATAATAGATATGATACCATGATCTTTCTATCGTTAAAATGCCTTCTCCATCTTAATACTATTAAGAAGTTTGAATTCGCTGGATTTAACGGTAGGATATATCAGTAAATAAAAATATTAAATTAGATAAATCTTTTATTTTTATGGTTTCTTTTGTTGTAATTAAATGTGCAATTCTAAAATGACAATGTGATAATGTGATAAGGATATAGGTTTCAATTTTGATTAGAATTTTCATTTACTGATTGTTCTTTTTTTAGGATTTTAGTGTTTGGAATTATCATTTTGTTATTACTCATGTTTTTATTATAAGCAATTTTTTATTACTTAAGATAATTGAATTTTTGCTTACGAATTACTGGATCTCTTTAAGAATTTTAGGGCGTTTTTTTGCAACATATGGTGATGATGCAATTGCTAGTTAAATGTATTTTGATATTATGGGACACAAACCTAGATATCCATGACAAATAAATCTAGTAAAAACAATTGTAGGTACCCCAATAAGTCATTTATGGACAAAATTCATGAATTATTTATGGATAAAGAAAGAATCGGGAGTATACGTTTTAAAAATATATATAAATTTATATTTATATGTGTTACAAGATTTATTTTGTTAAAGTAAAGTTACTTATAATTATATATGTTAAGGTTTATCAAGTGATTGGGAGGAATGATTGGGATCTTTTCTACCCATATTCAGTTCTTACAAGTAAAATGATGAGGTTTGATGTATGATGTAATTCGCCCATACATGTATATTTTTTATTGAAATATAAGGATATATTCCACATGTTAAGGGAATCCAAGGATTTAGTGAAACATTATGGTTATCTATTAATGAGATCTCTTTCATTTAATCTCAACATGTAACTTTGTAAATATTGATTTTGGCCAAAATAATTGACTTTGACTTTGATTTTGATTTTGGCCAAAATAATTGACATTGACTTTGACTTTGATTTTGGCAATAATAAATATTGACTTTGTATATAATTTATTCTCTTTAGCCAAAATCAATATTTACAAAGTTACATGTTGAGCTTAAATGAAAGAGATCTCATTAATAGATAACCATAATGTTTCACTAAATCCTTGGATTCCCTTGCAAAATTTAGAGGTGAAATGAATAGAAAGTATGTGTATGACTGGATCTATGCTCTATATTTATCAAGGGAGTCAATGTTTTCAACTCTGTAAGTTCAAGTTGTCTACATTTCATTTAGAAGGATTAACACTACAATAATGGCATCCTACCTAGGAACACTCATATTATACATTGAATTGGGGGAGAACCCATTTACAAACCCTACTACAAGTTAGACAACATTTTCTGAGGTTTCAACTCAATGATTTTATCTACCAACATATCCTAAATAAGGTTTGTGGACTTACTAACTTCATATTAGTTAATTGTTAAGCTAGCTAACTCAATTCTATAATTCCTAGCAGCAACTTATTAGCTCCTCCCTTCATTACCTCTACATGAATATAGAAGTGATTGTTGGGTATGTGTTATATTCTTTCCACGATTAGTCGCATGCGCCGGGGAATGTATGCCTGATTAACACAACTCTATGTGTTGACTTGGTCACTGAGTTAACAACACCATTTTATGCTAAAAATCTTGAAATATTTATGTAAGGGATTTTATGCTTCCACTGTCTCAACCAAGTCATGAAAATTTAGATCATTGAATGCAATAAATTACTCCACTAGAGTGCACAGTGATTTTTCCACTAAAGTGAACAAAAATACCAAAAAATTCATTTGGTTGGCTTGCTCTAAATTATCCATGACAGATTCCAGTGATTTCTGGTTCATTGACACTAGCACGGTACATAAGGGCTTCACTAAGGGAGAAATACCATACCACATGGCTTCATATTGAAGATACATATTGAGGAAAAAATTACATAATATACTGAGCATATATTAAGGGGTAAAGAGCTTTTATATTGGTAGTTATAAAAAATGGAGCTGAAAGTTAATGAAAAAGCATAAGATGGTATAAAAAATGTCAATGAAAATATGGATGCCTCCAATATCTAGTGAAAGTATGGGTTTTTTAAATTGGGAAACTGTATTGGGTTCATATTGGTAAGGGGTTAAGTAATATGATTTTTAGAGGTATTTTGAATATGTACTCAAAGTAGGGGTCTTGTTTAGTATGCCACGAACATAAATGATATGTCATAGGTTAATTGAGTGAATCCCTCAGGACACAGTGACACCAAATTTAATTGGATAAATCATATGCTCAACCATCCTCATGGTGATTAAAATTATCTCCATTTGATTGTAGTCAGTCTCATTTCAAATCACAACCTAGTCTTTAATTGGAAAATTGGTGGCGACACATTTGAAATTGTTTCAATAGAATTTAGATATAAATGGATTTAAATTTATATTCTTAGTAATATAAATTATTATTTTTATTTTTTGTTAATTATAATATTATATTTATAGCCCACGAGCTGTAGCTCAATTGGTGATCACCCTATTCCAAAGTCATTGTAAAGCAACTGATTCAATGTTGAATTCCCTGTGGGTTAGATTAACAAAAAAAATAACAATATTCTATTTATATTTGTATTTTTTTAATTAATAAAAAAATTAAAATATTAATTAAGCCTTCTCTTTTGTATATTAATTGATTATGTCACTTCAAATCCCTAAATATAATCAAACCCCATGAAATATTATTATTGAAACAACCATGTACCATTCATGTTTTTCTAGTTTAATTTAGACCCATACAACCTCATAGAGTTTGGTTGAGCTATGAGAAAAGATAGAGTATAAGTAAACTAACATAAACTTCCAATCAATTATTACTTATACAATGCTCCATGCTATCACAATGAGCTACAAATTTCAATAGTTTATACATGAAACTATGTGCTCCAAAACATGTCTGTGGAAATTAGATTCTTACCTTTCGAATAAATGGTCGATGTAATGAAATATGTAGAATGAAATCACATAACGATGTAGTAAAATAAATAATTGATGAAAGAGAAAAAAAATCAATGAAATAAATACCCGAATAACATTTGGCAACAAAGGAGGAGAATTGACAGTGTGTCTATAATCGATTAATTTTTGTGGATCTATGTCAAGGTACTCGAAGACTAGAAAAAGCAGGGGTTTTCCCTTATTTTTCACATGCTCCAGACAAAGCGACCTGAAAATTGTAGCCTACCCCTTACTGAAATACTATAATTATATTAGAGTTGAACCTTGAAATGACTTGGATATGAGGAAAGGCATATTCAATTCGAAGAGTGTTTAGATAGAATTTGGTTATTATACTAATCATGTTTTTCACATCATGTGATAAAATGTCAACCAAGAACAACCATATGTATGTTCCTTTGGGAATTAGGGGATGAAAAAATCTAGCATGAAGAAGCCTTTCATTCAAATAAAATGACCTCATACAAGCTCAAGAGTAATATATACCTTTCAATTTTGAACCCACTCCTATGACTTGGACCATGGGGCAAGGAAATACGAGCTGAAATTCGCAACATGAGAGCCTTGGGAACTAATATGGATAATGCATGCCTATAGATCAACGACAGACACCCCACATTCTTCATCCACCTATTCCATGGTCTCACCACAAATTAAAATACCTTTGGATCCTTGAAGTTGTGACATGGGAGAAGAATTAATACCATAGGAGATGTTTGGCTTGTCATCAAATGACCTGCTAAACAAGATCAATAATATCTAATCCGGGTAAATTTGGCTACCCTTTAAACTAAGACCTTTTACTTTGGCCGATGCATTAGAATTTTATCAAAGTGTTAATAAACATAAATGAACATATCTGCATTATGTAAAGAAGAGGAACATAAAAAGCATTAGCAACATAAGATATTGATAAAAAAGTTCATCTAGGAGTGGACTACGTCTCTGGTCCTCAGTGTCAAGATGGTGTAGGTCGTTGCATTAAGTGCTGGAAATAGTGATGATGTACATGGATGGTATTTTCTCTATCATAGAAGGGAGATGCCCTCACACCGGATTGGCTAGACCTCTCCACGAGATGTTTCACTACGTGAATTTTCATTCAAAAAAGGGACTCCTATCAGTATGAAAATCACAGTCAAGGGTGACTAAGAGTATCCCACCGAACATGGAAACAAAGGGATCTCAAAAAACATAAACAATCTATGATAGAAATTACATCTCACATAAAGAATAAAACAAGATGCACGTCAAATATCAAACATGGATCTATATAGCACAATGCATCTCATAGAAAAGAGACAAAGAGGTACATGATCACAGTGCATATACCTCAGATCGTGGAGCTATCTGAAGAAAAGAATGATAAACTGCTAGAGATGGTTCTACCATCAATCTCATGGTGTCGAATATCCTGAAAATGACAACTCACACATGTTGAATGTTGACAAGTTTGCAACTCCACTTTGAAAAGTGGGCGAAAAACATAAGGCTCAAATGAAAAATATAACTACAACACTGAACTCGTGTCACTTAGAGGTGTAGGATCGACTATCAATTTGATGAATTTCGACACTTTCGAAATCTGGGCCTTAGGGAATCTTTTAGATTCCCCCTACTTTCCTCAAAGTTCCTTCTCCATAGGGAATCTGAAAATCTCCAACTCAAAATAGGAATTTGATCGTATCATTGTACTACAAGGAAAAGACCCTCTAGCGGAGGTTATAACAGAGGTTTTTAGGGTTATAAAATTGGCCAAAATTGTAAAAAAAAACGTTTGCTACAACATTTGTTTTCGGTAATGGAGGTTTTGATGGAGCTTCTAACGAAATTTCAACACAAATAAAAAAATTGGGTGGCTAGAGGTTTTTACTGATGTTTTTCTCATTAGTGCGCTATTCCTGTGTCAATGTACCAATGCATTTAGAGTAAACACACCTCTGCGTGGCATCCAGATGGTCAGCCCGAGGCAGTAAAAGTTGCATGCACTAGGCTATGAAGGTCTAAAGCCACATTGCGTGCACTGTAGGTGATACAACGCACCAGGCCATTCTAATTAGTATTGGGGTTTGTGTGGTGCCCATAGGTCATATCAACACACTAGTACCTAGTATTATAGAAATGCACTGATGTGCAGTATCACACAAACACACCAATTGTTCTAATTCCTATTGGTATTTGTGCAGTGTCCAAAGGTCGTAGAAACATACCAGTGTGCATTATCACATAAACGCACCAAGTTATAATTGGTATTGGTATTTTTGCGGTGCCCATAGGTCGTAGAAATGCACCGGTGCACTTTATCATACGAAGGCACTAGTGTACAATAATAAACACACATCGGTGTTCATTTTTTATTTTTTAGAAATATCGACCTCTGACAGCGCAATTATTGTGATTTTTTAAAATTCATTATTCATCAAAAGTTGACATATATCTTATAGCAGTATTCATATCAATTAATTTTTTATTAGTGAACTTGAATGTGATGTTTGGATTAATTTGTTATGTCATATCAAAATTATTGTGATTTTGTTAAATTCATTATTCATCAAAAGACAACACATATCTTATAACATTTTTCATATCAATTAATTTTTTATTAGTGCATTTGAATGTGATGTTTGAATTAATTTGCTATATCATATCATCAAATTTCACATCTCTTCATTATAATATTTAATCATCCCTATATTTAATTAGCGGTGTTACATTTCACAAAGAAAATAGAGAATGCAATAGAATAAATTAAAACATATTTTATTATATAGAGATGAATAAGACACTCTTTGTCATACAAAATGGGACAGTTATTGGTATCTTTTTTTCTTTCAATTAGGACACTATGTCCATTACATTAAACAAAATCTTTGATTTCACAGACAAATATTTCAAAAAATACAATGCCTTGCTTTGATATCCGAACATAATGATCATCATTCTTTGCTTGAACTATTGTCACTGCTCAAGCTACTTCCATGAATTGGGTTATTTTGAGGAATGCTTTGTTCATGGTGTTGATTGTTTTCTTCTTCTTCACCTTCCATATACAAACATAAAAATAAATTGTAATAAGTTTATACACATTGTTCAGAGTAATGAAAGTCGCAATATTAAATAATATACATCAATGTAAATCGAAAATAAATGATGTACCATAACAACAATTGAGTCATGAACTATACACATTCTTTAAAAACCAAATTTCATGCCATCTTTTAAGATTTCATCTGTTGGCACAGTTCCATAATTTGTTTCCTGCAATTTTATACCTTATAACAAATCATATATTTAATATAAAATATTTTTTTGTTCTATTAATTATAGACGGAGCTAAGTAAAACGAGATCGATAGATGGTTACAAATTCCACAATTAATTTCTGATATGCCAGCAGATACTCACAACACATATTTAACCCAATGTCAATCAATTCGTCTGATGGTTCTTATTTGTATGTTAGCACGTGTTTGAAAACATTCAATGATGATTGTTGTAAAACTACATAAAATATACAAAAATTAAATCTAGTTAAGTTGTTATAAGGAAGTAACAATTATTCACAAACTTAGATATAAACCCTTTTCTGCATTGTCGTCCTATTTTATGTGCTGAATGGGTTCCATTTTATTTTCTTTTATGCAAGAAAATACTTGAAAATTAATATTTAATGCTAAATTGTTTATTTATCGTACCTAATCGAAAAATTCAATGATAACATGTTACATTTGAAGCACATTGTTGTTGAGATGGCTCCTCCCATGATGTAATATTGTCCATTTGTTTGACCATCTCTTTGTACACATTTTTGGACATTCCTACTACCATATTTCTGATATCAGCTCGTTCATCTTTTGATATTTTCACAAGATTCCTAAAAATGTAACATGACAATAAACTATTAAATTTTTATATTCATATATGAAAACTAAATATAACAAAAGTGATATTTATAAATAATTCTATAAAAACATTTAAAGGAATATTACATTTTCATTCATTCTTTTTTTTGTTGTACGTTTTTTCTATTAAAAGTCTAGCATGTCTCATTGACCAGTTATCTGGAAACTCTTTCTCTAATTTAGATAAAATTTGGTTCTTGGAATCATTGAATTGATTTTGTATTGTAAGTGGAAAGAACGTCTATACATTCGTTCCACTAGATCACTCAAACTTTTATAAAATATTTCCCCCCTTTTGTTAACCTCCAACACCACTCCAGATGAGCTAAGGAGAAATTCAATTTCATTTGCATGTTCTATTTTTTTTCTTTACTTAGAACAACATTCATTTTCCTAGTGTTGGTCCTTGTAGAAAATCAAACATATGTGAATTAATATATTGTATGAAACATGTTATCTAATATTTTTAAGTATATTATTAATGAAAAATAAAAATAAAAAAACTTATATTAGACTGATAGTATTTTTCCATTCACCTCATTCATCCTGTTGCAATTTCTACATCAAGATTTTACGCTCTTCTGGTCCAATATCAGAAATAATCTTATCGAGCTTCATCATTTTATGGCCTTGAATGATACACAGTAGACAATACATAGTAGTTAAACTTACATGTAGTTAAAAAATAATATTTTTTTTAAATAATTTACAAACAACTTGCATTTTTTTCTTTTCTTGATGTGCGACCATTATTTTTGTCATTTGATCTCTTGTCATCCATTTCTTTATCAATATTAAACCTGTACCATATCATTTATTAATATATTTTATAAATAAATCATCAAATTTTCAGGTAAAAAAGAAAATATCAAGAAACCAGTGTGCCTTTAATGTTGTACGCACAGACGTCGGTGCATCGTGTTCTTATAAATGTGTCACCAAAACAATATAAATCGCTGTACGATGTTCTACGTCAACAAGGAGCACTAGTGCATTATATGTTAACTAGCACACTAATTAACATAGCAAATTAATAAAAATCCTCTAGTGTTAGTTTTTGTAGAATATGGTGTTGTGGAGGGGGCGGTGTGGCCTATTCTTATAAACGCACTACGCAAACAGGGGACCACCATAAGGTGCTCTCTGTCAACAAGGAGACCCAGTCCATTATATGTTAAACGGTGCACTGATTATCACAAATTTTTTTCCAAACAGTACGTGTGTGGTGCGCTATAGTGCACGGGTGCCCTATTTTACATATGGTGCATGGATTAAAAAAATCTGTTTTTTTTTTTTTTTTTATCAAACAGTATAGGTGCAGGTATTTGTGATAAGACAACACCCGAGTGCACCATTTTACACAGGGCACACCGATTAAAAAAAATAAGTTTTCTTAAAATTCAGCCAAGGGAAGACATGGATTGGGATTCGACTATGCAAGTCATCGTGTGGGTTAGATGTCATAGGCCTATATATATAGAAATATAAATCCTATAAGTATAAAATGAAAAGCGCTAATTATGAAATCACAGAAATAGGAAGAAGCAAGGGTACGAAAAAAAAGAATGAAGGGTTTAGGGTAAAATGGATTCTTTTTGTTTTTTGTTTATATATATATATATATATATATATATATATATATATATATTTTGAAAATGAACAGTAAATTTAAATATTTTACTTACTGCGTAAAAAATACTGCAGAAAAAGTAAAAAAAACAATAAAATTTAATCACGAGATCTTGGAAATTCTATGATATAGGGTTTGAATCACCAGAGGTTTGGAATTCTGATTGTCTGAATAGTTATGCTTGAAATTGTTTCGCTGTTCCACACTACTCTCGTGCTCTATTGCTCCATGTATGTCTCATGCAAATCTTTGGCTGAATTTTTTTGAAAAAATACTGAAATAATGAAAAGTGTTTAGTATTTAAAGAATTTTCTTATGAAATTAGATTTTGGAAAATATTTTGCCACCCATTTTTCAATTTACCACTTTTTTTTCATGTAAAAAAGAGTTGTTCTTTTTTTATTTGCGGCTATTCATCACCGATGCGTTAATTAATGCCACTGCACTGGTGTGTCTGTTAATAACATGGCACTGGTGCGTAGTAACTAAAATGCACCAGTGCAGTTATCTATACATTAGCACCGATAACAAATTGTCCATTTTTAAGGCACCGAAATTACTTTTAGGTGTGTACAGCAAAATTTATTGTTGATTATGCTCAAATGTAGGGAGAAAATATCATAATTAAATAGAATGGATAATTCTTCAAAATCTAGCTCGTTCCATAATATTTCTCAAAGTCCATCGCGAAGTTCTCCCTATCCATATCGAGATGTAATAATTAGTTCATATTTTATTTATATTTTCAGTATCTAATTGAATTTATTTATTTTATCCATGTCAACCAGCTTAATAAAATTTATAATATATACAAATTTGTAGGTTCATGTTAGTTCATAATCAAGTTCAGATGCACAAAATATTCAAGAAACTCCAAAATGTTAGAAGCTCTTATCAGGAGTAGCATACCACAAGGCGCATTTGGTAGATGAAAATGGACAATTGCTTTACCCTACCAATTGTAACAATATTGCATCTTCTAGCCACAATCCCCGGACAATGATGGTAATAATAATTGTTTGGTATATTAATGTAATTATTTAAATGTCAAACCAATTAATCGTGCATTGTCAATGTTCTTACTAATTTATATCATAGATTTTGTACTAATCATGTTCAAATATATTTTTTGAAATTATTAGGATTCTAGTGATGATGAGCGACGTACCTACCATCTTCTATTACACTGCATGATAGTGTCAAATAGAGAGAACGTTGAATTAAGAGAAAAAATCAGAGAGGAATTATACCAAGAATGTTTGAATCAACCATTGATTCAATTCCCACTATGTCCACATTCACCAATTAGGAATGACTACAAAAATAGTAGTTCTTCGCAAGTTGGCAATGGAGGCAATCAAATAGAGGGTGGTATGGATTATTAGTTAAGGGATAGGACTACCATAGAGACAATGTTGTTAGATTCATTCCAAAATGACGATCAACTAAGGGATGATACTCATATCACTGAAATTTTTTTCAAAAGCCTTAAATTTTCTTCCACCACCCCTCTCTTTGGACCTGGCAATCAGTCAAAGTCTACCCAGTTGGAGACAACAATGTTTCTGTACCACTTGAAAGAAAATTTTGGCTTTTCAAATGCATGTTCCTTAGAAAGTTTGAGGTGAGTTACCATAAAGTCCTCCCTTATATAATTTTGAGAAATATAATCACACAATGAACATTACAAGTGGTCAATTTTATGAATGTTAAATATAATTATATCGACGTTAATGTATATTTAATGTTTTCCATGATCACCAACTACACGATATATAAAGATAAGGTTCTTCCGAGTGATACTGTATTGCCTAGTAGCTGCAAGGAGGCAAAGAAATTATTGAAAATGTTGGGTGTTGAGTACATATCATATCGTGCATGTCCAAATGATTGTATTCTATATAGAGGAGAATATGCAGACAAAGAGATATTTCCAAAATGTGGGCATGATAAATAAAAATGCAGGGTAAATCATGTGGTCCTTCTTTTAAGATATTAAGGCACATGCCTATAATCCCAAGGACTCAAAGGGTCTTTTGTTGCAAAGAGTTAGCCATGTAGAAGTGAGTTGGGAGTTATGCGAATCTCGATTGATTCAATAGCCATGAAGCATATAGAGGATACATGGCCCAAAACATTAAAGGATGAAGTATGAAGTCTACGACTCAGCATAGCCATGGATGGTTTTAATTCATATTCCCTTCAGAACACAAAATATTTTGTTTGGCCTATGGTAGTGATCAATAACAATATCCCCCCATGGTTATCTATGAATACTAAACATCTTATGTTTTCTCTCATAGTCCCTGGTATAATACAAGTGAAGAATATGGATGTCTAATTAAAACCATTGGTAGATGAATTGAAGGAATTATGGGATGGGATAAATGTATACGATATATGAAGTCCCATCATAGCAGAGAGGAGTTTTACATTGTATGGCATATGTGCTTATACAATACATGATTATCCAGGCTTAGGAGTTTTCTCTGGTAAATTACATTTTTATTGGTTTGTTTATCTATGTAAAAATATTATTTCACATATTAGTTATTTAATTCATTGTAATTGTCCTGATCTTCATGACATTATTTAACGTGCCATGCATATAGATTGTATATAATAATATCGCAGTTCTTGTAACAAAAGGGTATTTTGGATGTAAATTTTGTGGACCTTCTCTGAAAGCTAGATGGTCCAACGACCTACGAAAGTCAGTGTATGACTTCTCCAAGGTATTCCTCATAGAAGAACACCCTTACAAAAAAGCAACATCCGCCTTCAATGGTAACCGAGAGAGAACCTAAAGGCATCCAATAACGACACTAGCTAAATTTCTTAGAGCATATGAGAGAGAGAAGGAGAATGATTTCATGGAAATGTTCGATTCAAATGGGAAGCCTATGTTCAATGATACATAATTCTTTGAAACCTATGTGTAGAAATTTCCCATTGGGATGAAAAGGAAGTCTATCTTTTATAACCTACCATATTGGGAGCATCTTAAGGTGACCCACTTATTAGATCCTATGCATATATTTAATAATTTCTGATATTCTTTATGGAGCACATATCATCGAAACAAAGTGACACTGTGGATGTTAGGAAAGATATTATTCAAAAACTAAAAAGAAACATTGGCCAAGAAAATTAGAAAGTACAGGATCTGGTATTTTGAAGAAGATGGTGTCCCATGGATTAAAAAAAAAGTTGATACTTCTTTGGAAAAGCAAGTTATAATGGGTGTGAGGGTGCCATCTTCATACGGGTCTTCACTATGACGATACTTCACCATGGATGACCATTTGTCGGGGTTGAAATTTCATTACCATTTGAATCTTCTAAGAGTACGTATAATTTCAAAAGCATTATTTTTTTATTTGCTATATTAGTAAATTTTGTCCCGTGCATGGATCATAAAACGTAAATAATTTTGTATATTATTGCACGTGTTTATAACTTTCGAGTGTCATTATCCTTCTTTTATACGTGGGTGTGGGAAACATGAATTCCCCCAAGACCTAGGATGTGCCATATCTAAATTATCTGCATTTGTATGTTGGATCACATCAAATGAGAGTCATGTGACTAGAAGTCCACTGTGGCATCAAAAGATAGTTGAGATATTTGTATGTTTGAGAAGGAGTTGCCAACGAGTTTTATCGACTTGCAGGTTCATCTTATAATCCACCTAGTAGATGAGGTTGAATAATTTGGTTTCTTGTCATTGAATGTTATTCTTAGAAAGGTACATGGAGAAATTGAAAGGTTTTGTTCGACAAAGGGAAAACCTCAGGGGTCTATGGTAGAGGTGTACATATTGTATGAGTCTTTCTATTATGCCACTAAGTACATCAAGCAGATCGATAATAGGCTAGGTGTAGTGATTTGGGATGATGAAAGGGATGAAGACAAAAGAGAAGGGGAGTTGTTCCAAACAAACGGAAAAAAGCGCTTGATCAAGAGTAAACGACTTATAATTTTTCAAATTTACACAAAGTAAATATTCATGTTTAACTTCAATATAATGTATATTTTGATATCTATGTACTATATAATGTTAGTTTGATTTCATCAACGAATGCAGAAATTAAAGAAACCAATAAATTCGTTCTTTACAATTTCGAAGTGACACAATCGTGGGTCACATTGTACAAACAAAACAGGATGAAATGGGATAGTGACAGGAAAGAATTCATATGGTTGAATGTTAGAAGTGTGCCTTATCCTAATCATTTAAAAGAAAATATGCCAAAAACATGCCCCAACAGTTGGGTTGCTAACTAAGTCAGAGAGAAATACGGTGCAACTGGTCGTTACCCGTGTGCTGAAGAGGATGCGCTAAACGTATGGATTGGTTACACCAACTTGATAATAATCTATTTAATTTATATGTACATTTGAAAATTAATAATGCACCTTTCAAATGTAATTACATCTATATTTCATAATTTATCTATTGGGTTATTATAAGACACATGACACTATGATTTGTTAACTTTTTTATAGGTGCATTTTCTCCCATCTATGTGGGCATATGAACACCATTTTCACATAGAAATCCCAATGATGGACACATGACACAATACTATGGAGTGGAAGTCGAGTTCAATCAATCTAGTCGATCTAGCCACCGTGATCAAAACCTAGTATGAGGGACGTTAGATTACGTCGCAAAGATACAACATATAATGATAATTCTAACGTACATGAATTTATTTGCATTATTTTGTAAAATTTATTACGTTACAAAAATTCATATTATTCTATATTTATTATTTTACAATTATTTACAAATTTACAAATTTAAAAATTTTAATAAAATCATTTCACATTAATACAATTAAAATTTTACAAATATTTTACACACAATTACAATTAAAATTACAATTACAATTACAATTACAATTATAGTTACAATTTTAGAGTTTCACATACAATTACAATTAAAATTTTACAATTACAATCATTTCACATTAATACAATTAAAATTTTACAAATCTTTTACGTACAATTGCAATTACAATTTTAAAATTTCACATACAATTACAATTTTAGAATTTTACATACAACTAAAATTTGAATTACAGTTTTACAATTCTACATATATACAATTACAATTAAAATTACAATCACAATCATTTCACAATAAATTAAATATTACAATTAAAATTAATTTTTTATAAATATATTACATAAATTACAGTTAAAGTTACAAATACAAATACAATTACAATTTTACAATTTTACATACAATTAAAATTAAAATTTCAATTACAATCACGGCATAATATTTAATAAATGATCATGATAACCATTGTACAAACATCATATTCGACTAAAAAACACATTCAAATTTGCTAACATCAACTAATCATCGTGATCATGATCATTTAACAAAACACAAGAATTGTATAACATCATCACAACACAAACATCAAATATACATCGCATGTCAAATAATTGCTATCACATACACATCTATCTGCAAGCTGCAAATTAAATGAACATATCTAACATGACGTAACAATATACACATCATGATGATCACCAACATGTAAATTAAGTATAACTACAACCTGAACATAAAATACATGGACCATATATATATATATATATATATAGATATACAAAAATATACAACTGTAATATAAATGTCAAATATCAGCCAGTGGTACATCATTAATAGTAGTACTAGTTGAGGCCTACTCATTCAATGGTGTAGCCTCGAGAAGCTCAGATATATGTCAATCACCACGCGCCTGCTAATATTGTGGTGCCTCATGCTGATCAGGACCAAATTTCGGCTGCTCATGATGACTCGACATGGATGGTTCAAACTGCTCATGATCATGAATAATGTTGGATGCTACAGGCGGCTGATCATGATGACTCCACATGGATGGTCCAACCTACTCATGATCATGAATGTTGGATGCTGCAAGCTGGGAAGTTTGACTCGACGTGGATGGACTAGCTTGCTCATGATCATGATTTCTCGTCGATGTTGCAGGCTTCTCATCTGCGGCGTGAGGTGAACAATGATCACTCCCCTAATCGTGATAATTATATGATGCATCATCACTCGATTGTCAACGTACTGCATCTCGACCATGCCCACATTGAAGGGAACTCCTCAACCGCGTCACTAAGCTGGTAGCTACTACGACATGCCACATAAGGGTAAACATGTCATGTGGCATGCCTCTTCACATATCTACCAACCTACCATCAACCTGTATCTCTCTCATAGTGCAAGGCCTGAATCCCCCCTCCACAAGTATTCCACATAGTTAGTCACCCAAGTCCATCCTAAATCTAGTGTCAGGCGTACGCCTCACACTAGTTGGTACTTGCACAATATGAGGACCAGGTCTGTCTCCACCGGCCTGATCCTCAGCATCTACGATGTCTTGATCGTCATCAGGATCTACACCTATTGATTTCGTGGTGGTGGCATCTCATCCACATCAAATTACCCAATGTCTGCAAAATATTTATAAGTACACAAGAATAATTAGACAATTTCATTAAACAATTTAATAAAAAAATGTTAAATAACATGTTATAATAAATTTAAAGAAAACAGTAATATTACCTCTATCATCGAGTGGCTCATCATCTGTGAAGAGGATGTTGTTAGACCCTCGCCAATCCAAACCAGCATATGGAAAAGGGACCAGAATGAAGGCATGATCATAAAAATTGGCTAACAACTCCAGTACATCATGCGATATCCTCATAGAAAACTCTAACTTGCCCCTCTTGGGAATCATCTTTCCCCACATATGCATTCGTACATGTAGCATCGTTCTATAAGGCTTCCGAAAAAAAGTAGGCCTTGTCTCTAGAAACCTATTAAAAAATAAACAAAATATCTCTAAAGAAAAAGGGAAGTTCACCCTCCCTTATGCCTGAGCACTACATCTATCTAAATCTATACAGAACTACCATGAAAAAATGGCAAACTAATGTGTTTCCCTTCGTTGGTATGGTGTGCAATGGTCGAAATCAGTAGTGAGAGACACCTCACCTACTCTCCACCAAATGAAGCAATATGTAACTGTCCACTAGAGACCTGAAAATCTGGAAGAGACAGTATATTTGTGCTAATGTATCTCTGGGACTACAACAACTGAGTCCCTTTTGAAAAGCCAACAGGGACCTATAGGAACGAGGGAATATCCACCCCTCTCCTTAATAGGCCAGTAATGAAATATATGTCCTCCTTAGTGGGTGTGTACAACTGATTAGGACTAACCCTGTCGCAAAAACCCACGATGGCCCTTCATGGATGTAGCCTCCTCATATAACTTGAGGAGGCCTATCTCCCTTATGAGCTCCCGGGTGGCTGCTATAATAGGGTGACGGTACATATTTCTCTCCATCTCTCGAGCCTCCCATAGGTGAACCACATTATATTGGTCTGCCTGTTGTTGTTTTTATTCTCTCTCTTCTCTGCTTTGACATCAGTGAATGATTTGCATATTAATTACATTATTTTTATTAAATGAGACATGATTTACATATATTAAGTTAGTGCGCCACGAAAAATAGGCATTCATTGGTAATGGTGCTTCTATTTTTGTCACACACCGGATGTGGTGCACCTAGAAATTTTCAGTGCACTGCAAATCATGACCTGTCCTATCTCAAGCGGTGTGTTGAGGAAACACACTACAAAACATCAGCTACTGGTGAACGATGCGGTCGTTTAACTGATCACACCGTTGATAATGAACAAATTCGAGACAGTGGTGAGCTTACGAAACTACTCAATGCAGGACTGATAGTTTCATCAGTGCACCGCCCTCCTGTCATTGTTACACGATCAACGATGAGGTTGTATAACCAACCACACCGTTGACTATGGAGTAGTATCGGGAGGGTGGTGCGCTGCCCAAACTATATGCCCCTTGGGGCGTATTGGTTTACGAAGCACACTAGCCTCCTACCATCACTACATAGTCAATGATGAAGTTGTTTACATGACTACATCGTTGACTATGTCTAGTTTATAAGGGTGATTCACTGACAAAAATACCTACTTCGGGGTGCATATTTCTGTTGATGCACCACATTCCTACAATTCAACATGGTCAATGGTGTTGTTGGGTAACCGACCACACCGTAATTTTTTTAATTTAAAAAAGCACAATGTATTGTTTCAGTACTGCCTCGGAACCACTACGAATACCGTTAGCGCCAATCGTACTGTGACCTATAAATTTACAGGCAGCAATGTGAAATCGTGTGAGCTGAATGGCTCGAGCGCACCACGTGAGATTTTTTTTTAAATAAGGTGAATTTTAAGCTATTAGAAAACTAATCCACTAAAAGGTTTAATTATGAAAAAAAAAATTAAAATACCTGTACATTTGGCCATCTAGGAGGCATACTGGCTATAGAGTTTGCAAAAATAAATTTTCCCACCGCTTTGAAAATTTCGAAATTTAGATGGTAGGCCATGGACAACAGCAGTGCATGTAATGGGAGCACCAATGGCAGGGTTCCTTGGAGAAGGTAAATTTGCACCAGTGTTTGAGAACTCAAGAGCACTGAAAAGTGAAAAATGAGGATTTTTGGCTGTAATTTTTTTTTATTTAACCCTATTCTGATGCGCAGGTTTTCGAGGCGCACCAGGCTATTTGAGTTTTGGCGCAGGGTTTTAAGATGAACTCATGCTAAATATGTGTAGAGCATTGGTGCGCTATAGTAATGAGATGCACCAAGTGGGTTTGTACCGAGGGAACGATTTCGTGGTGTGCGAATTTTTAGTATGCACCGATGCTTTCTCTAGTGAAACACACCGATGTGGTTTAGGACAAGAAACACACTGGAAAAAAAACATCCACAAAAACCTCCACCTGCCAACCTCCTCTAGTAACCTACACTAAAAATGGATTTTTTGGCTATTTTCATAAGGGGTTCCTCAAAAACATCTACTGGAGGGTCTTTTCATTGAAGTGGTAATATCCTTAAGAAATTTCGAGAAGAATGAGTATAAGTTTGACCTCATTCTGACACCGACAAACTTTGGCCTCCAAGGAATCTAAAAAATTTCAAGATTCCTAAAATTTATCCTTCATAGGGAACCTGCAACACTGCTGCTCAAATGGAAAATCTGGCACACCATTGTGCTCCTTGCGAAATTCTGGTTAAAATGCATATAAATTTTAATACATACTGACACAAGAAAATTTTACCTCCTTGGAATCAAAATATTCACTCAACCTGCATGCACATCCTGCCTCAAACTGTGTGTACTTCCTCCTCTGTCTAGCCTAGGCACACTGGGAAAATGTCAAGTTGAAATGGTATTTGCTGGGTGGAATTACCAATCCAATCTTATTGATTGGAAGAGTTGGTTAAAATTGCAAACTGGTTAATGGGAGGTCAGAGGATCAAATCCCGCCCCCCCACAGAATCTGTGTTTAGTTTTTTTTAACTTGGCGCATTTTTTTAAGTTTAGAAGTGGATGGGCCTGCCTTGGGTGGCCTGCCCACTACCCACGACATTGTATTATATACGGTGTGGATTATGTTTGGGGTGGCGAGGTTGACTGCCCACCACCCCAACATATAATATATTTTTTTATGCGGTAGTTGTGATTCCGCGGGGTCCGGCAGGGTTCATGGCCCGCCAACCTTTTTTAACATTTTTTGTGTTATATAGTTATGTGGTGGGGATAAGGGCAGGGGTCACGGATTGCCCTTATTTTAATATTATTTTGTTTTGTTAAACAACATGAATATTTTAAAATCTCCAAAAATAGGTCGAAGGAGACAAATTAAGAAGGCCACAATTTCACCGAGAATTTGGTCAGAGTTGGCCAGAATCCGATGGTCGGATCTTGGTGAAATTGCACCTTATTTAACCTATCAGGTCACCTGGTCAACCCTCAAATTTAAATTGCTCTAACTTGTCCATACATACTCGGTTTGATGGATCATTCCCAATGTTGTGATCAGGACGATGAGATCTTCAACCTAAAGCTGGTTCAAGATCAATCCAAACTCTTTAATTTTTTATCTTTCACAAGCCCTCTTTGTCCTATATGTGTAAGTGGAGCCACCTGGATCAGTCCTACCCACTGAGGAGCTTTTGGTCCTCCAAAAGCATCAACAATAGTCTGCAACTGTTGTGTACAATGTCTACACCACAAGTGTCTTGAAAAAGGTCACCCTTCCATCTCCTTCAACTTTTTTCTTTGGAGAATTAAGCGATGGGAAGACACCTGCATCCTCTACAACCTGTAGTACACTTCCTTACAAGTTACATGCTAAAATATGAAAAACTATGACCAAAACATTTCCATACTTTTCACAAGCTTATAACATATACTCAGTGGTCAAGCTTACATCAGATGGAAATCATACCCCAAGTATCATTACAAGGCCAAAATCATCATTGTCGCATTTTAAAGTGATGGAAAAAAGATAATCACTTTTACATAAAATAAATGCATCACAAAGCAAGGCCAAAAATATCATGGTTGCTTAACAAGTGATGGAAAACACATCATCACTTTTACAGTTAAAAATGCAACATATGATTTACACACACAGCCATGACACACTACCACATCTAGAAAAACCATCTCTCACTTATCAAAGTAAATGGATCATTTGCCTATGGCACGTTTTCTTGTTGACTAATTGTTTCAACCGGTTCATGCACCAACGCTTCGTCCTTAAGGTGCTGCTCTGGATGGAGCCTCGAACACATGGCTCTTTGATGACCACTTTGGTTACACTGGATGAAAAAGGTTTTCTTCCTCTACACTTGCTTAACCAATTTCTTTCTCTGTTTTGGAGAAAGCTTTCCATGCCTCATCCTCCTTTGGACTGCCATTCTTTTCCAATAATCATCAATGACATGGTTATGTAAGCCAAAAAAATGAAAATTTTTCTTATTCCATGATTTATGTTCATGATTAGAAACGTGCTTATAGTCAAAATGAACTTACGAATATCGAGACTTTTTATCCATTTCATAGTGGTCTTTGGTGTGATCATGGTGATGAGAGCTTGTCTAAGTCCTTCTATTGTGACATGGACTTCCATGGGATGATGGCAAAGTGTTCCCATCAATCCTTTTCCTTCATGATTTCAATAATGTCTGTTTACCTTTGATGTCCTTCGAATATCCTCCTTTAGTGTATCCCAAACCTGCATAGCAAGGTCTCTGCACAACCTCCAATGGCTGAGTTATGCCTTGGCCATGAATGCCAATTCCTCCTCCTTTGTACCCCATCTTGGTAAGGAGCCTCATTTCGATTCCTGTAATGGGTATCTCCACACGTCCAACAAAAATGATATCATGTGAAGATGAAACTAAATAGAAATCAACACTATTTACCTTAGTTGTTGATTTTGAAAGAGGTGAAAAGGGCTTCTCTGAGCCTTTGTTGTGCTTCACTTCCTCCAAGGAATTTTTCATGGCTTGTAGCTGAAGATGCAATCGTTGCTTCTCATATTTCTCTTATCGTATAAGTGTCTTAAATGCATCATGATATGCTTGAAGAATTTCCTCATTGTGCTCCAATTCTTCCAATGCCTCTATCATGGCTTGCAATTGAGGCTGCAATCAATGCTTTTCCTCCTTCTCTTCCTATAGGAGCGTCTTTAGCCAAACGTTATCTATTTCTCATCTCTCATAAGATTCATATAACATGCCCACTTTTTCAAAAAACCTGAGCATGGTCTCATACACGTCTTTGAAATCCTCCATTTCTCAACCCATCGAACATTCAATGGTTCATGCCTGCAATCCAAATCAGCAAGAAGACCGCTCTGATACCACTTGATCGGTAAATTTCGCTACCCTTTAAACCAAGACCTTTTACTTTGGCTGATGTGTTAGAATTGAATTAACACATTAATGAACATAAATTAATATATCTATATGTTGTAAAGAAAAGGAACATAAAAAGCATTAGCAAGATAAGACATTGATATCAAAGTTCATCCACGAGGGACTATGTCTTCAGACCTCGGTATCAAGATGGTGTAGGTCATTGCATTAAGTGTTGGAAATAGTTATGATGTACATGGATGGTATTTTCTCTATCATACAAGGAAAATTACCTCCCGCACGATTAGTTGAACCTCTCCACGAGATGTTCTACTACAGGAAAGCTCGGTCACAAAAATGACTCCTATTAGTATGACAATCTCACTCAAGATTGACGAAGAGTATCCCACTAAACATGGAAATAAAGGGATCTCAAACAACATAAAAAATCCATTATAGAAAGTACATCTCATATCAAGAACAAAACAAGATCCACATTAAAATCAAACATGGATCTATACAACACAATACATCTCATAGAAACGAGACAAAGAGGTACATGATCACACTGCATATACCTCCCATCTTGGAGATATCTGAAGAAAAGGATGATAAACTGCTGGATATGGTTGTACCATCAATCTTGTGGCATCAAATATCTTGAAAATGACTACTCACACATTGAATGTTGATTGCACTGCTGAACTCATGTCGCCGAGAGGTGTAGGATTGACTATCAATTTGCTGAATTCTAACAATGTCGAAATCTGGGCCTTAGGGAATCTTTTACATTCCTCTAGATTCCTCAAAGATGTTGCTCCACAGAGAATGTGGAAATTTGCAACTCAAAAAATAATCTGATCTCACCATTGAGATCCTTATGAAATTCTGAGAAGAATGAGTATAAGGTTGACCTCATTCTGACACCGACGAATTTCAGCCTCCAAGGAATGTTAAAGATTACCTCAAGATTCCTGAAAATTATCCTCCATAGGGAATCTGAAAAACACCTTATGAAATGGAAAATATGGGCCCACCATCATGCGCATTGTGAAATTCTAGTTAAAATGCATATAAAGTTTAATACATTCTAACACAAGAAAATTGTACATCCCTGGAATCAAAAGATTCAATCAAACTGTGTTTAGATCTTGCCTCGAACGACGTGTCCATGCTCCTATGCCTAGCCTGGGTGCACTCGGAAAATTTTGAGTTTCAATTGTGTTTTCTGGGTGTAATTACCAATCTAAGCGATTGGCAGAGTTGGTTAAAATTGCAAAGTGGTTAAGGGGAGGTCGGGGGATCAAATCCTCCTTCCCCATAGAATCCTCGTTTAGATTTTTTTAACTGGGTGAATTTTTTTTAAGTTTGGGAGGGGTTGTTCCCACCTTAAGTAGCCTGCCCACTACCCGCGACATTGTATTATATACAATGTGGGTTATGGTTGGGGTGTCGGGGTTGATCGCCGACCACCCCACCATATAATATGTTTGTTTATTTAGTGGTTTCGATTCCACAGGGTCCGGCGGGGTCATATCCCGCCAACCCAAATTATTTAATATTTTTTGTGTTATATAGTTATTTGGTGGGGATAAGGGTGGGGGTCATGACCCACCCTTATTTTAATATTTTTTTTTTTTATCAAACACCATGTATATTTTTAAAATCTTTGAAAATAGGCCGAAGGAGACAAATTAAGGAGGGTATAATTTCGCCCATAATTTGGCTAGAGTTGGCTTGAATCCGATCGATGGATCTCGGTGAAATTGTGCCTTGTTTAACCTACCAATTCACATGATCAACCATGAAATTTAACTGGCTCTAACTTCTCCAAACGGTCTCGGTTTGACGAATCATTCAAATTGTTGTGATCAGGATGATGAGATATTCAACCTGAATCTAGTTTGAGAGAAATCCAAACACTTTTATTTTTTATCTTTCATAAACCCTATTTGTCCTATGTGTGTCTCTGGAGCCACCTAGATCAATACCATAATCGTCTTACGGATTATGGTCCCTGACATTTTTTAGAAAATGTGAATTTCATGTCTCGTAATCCCCATTGCTAAAGATTACTTGTTGGCCCTACCATAAGATTCCCATGAAACTTAGTCATGATTGAGATTTCAGCAGGAACATAATGTTTTGTGGTGGTTGAGAGTGGAATGAGATCATGCTTTGGAAACTAACAGATATTTCAAAGAATAATAAATTAAAATGGTTGTCAATTTAAACAACAAATAACTAGGTAAATAGATAAAATTCATTTTTAATATTTATAATATTTTAAGAATTATATTCCAACCACCTTTCATAGATATATATGGAAAGAAAAACTATCTTTTAAATATATTTGTTTATATTACTTTACCCAAAGAATTTAAAACCTTTTAGACAACCTTCTTAAAAAAACATTATGAATACAATAATACATTATTATAGTTGTTGGGTAGGATTGGATTCTCCATTGCCACAATGCAAAATTACAAATAAAAAAATATCTCAATTTACCAATTAGTAAAACCTAAAATGAATGTATTCTAAACCTTAACACTAACTTAAATTCGATCATTTTACTTTAATTTAGCTATATTTAAACTAAGCAACATGTACTAGCTACTATATAGCACTTATTATGGATTGATGTCTCTCAATGTTTACCAACCATTAGTTTATATGGTTGTGTTAGTATATAAGCTAAGCATATATTCATTTTAGAAAACATGTAACAAGATTAGTAATCATGAAGACTCACACTGTTTTACCATGGATATTCTTAATTCATAGATGGGCTTTGTTACAACACCGTGGAGAAATATGTCAATATCATGGTTTATCAATACCACATGCCAAAAAATATTAACTCATTTTATATGACACTTGTTCTAATGCCATTTTTTAACTTAGAAGATCATGGCTTATCAATACCAAATGCCCAAAAAACCATCACTCACTTTATATGACGCATTTCATGTGACCTATATATATATTTTTTTTAGTTAATCAATTTAATTAAAAGAAAATAAATGCCATAAATAATTTTAAGAGAAATTTGAACCCTTGATTTCTTATGATTACTAACACTATTCTATATTGTTTCATGAAGTTTAAATCCCTGCAAATTTGTCTAAGAAAGTGACAATTTCGTGTGAGCGACTATTTTTTTGTTATAATGTGATGATATATATATATATATATATAGATATTGGGAGTGTTTGAATCATTTTTTCATTGTGGAAATGAATTCAGCACCCTCAGGAACCCCAGGAGCACTCAAAATTATGAAACTTGATAAATATAACTTTAATTTTTTTTCAAAATCGCACTAGAAAAAATATTCTTTCCTAGGGGAAATCCTTTCCTTTTTAAAATATGTTAATCCATACCATCCAAATAGTACTGATAATTAAATTAAAATTCTAAAAATCCTCTCCCCAGTCAAGTTGGTTGTGGAAGCTACATATCACATAGGGATCAAAGTTGGACCTAAGTAATTCATTGCTCCTAGATTTATTTATTCCATGTCACAATTTCTCTTTATTCTCTTTTGTTGTCGAATTGTGTGGAGGTCATTGTGCTGAGAAAATAGTAGACTTTCCCTCTAGAAAACCCCCTCAACATAGATTTCCTATTAGTAGTGGTATTCTATATATCTCTGGTCCGCATGGTGTTTATTTTTTTGTGGCCTCTTGGCCCATAGCTAGGAAGGTGCAAGGCTCAGTAGGGGCTTATGGAAATGTAGGGGGAAATGGGTTGGTATAGTATGGATTGTGTGCTGGTGGTGAGGTTCTAATGCAAGTTCAAAATTGAAGAACCTCTAGCTGAAACGGTGGATGATCCAGTTACAGTGGCCGACCTCTTAACTCTGATGTCTAGCTATGGGATTTGTTCTATGTTTTATTACTTATTGTTTTTTATGGAAGTTATGGCTAAATTTATTTTTTCAAACTCATAGATATGATTCTTACTAATCCACCTCTAATTCTCTTTATAATAAAAGTGTATTAGTAAAATTTTAAAGTTAAACTTCTATAGAATATAAAATTTTCCAACGACACAGCTTAACTTAAAAAAGTGGGTTTTATTCATCTATTGGGTTTATGGGTCACTCCACCCTTTTATTTACTCAACCAAATAAGAAAAGTAAGAACTCTAATATTCCAATTAGCCGATGGAAAATTTGGAATATTACAGTCCTCCTCGCCAAAATGCTTCTTGTCCTCAAGCAATTGCAAAAGTGGATTTTGTAGAAATCCATCTCCCTCCCAAGTGGAATCGTCATATGGAAGGTTTCCCATTATGCTCCAATGTGTTATGAATGCCGAGCTCCATAGCTTCCACTCTATAATGTATAGAGTGGCCTCCAGCTATGTAGCTAGATGCTTCTCCTCATCAATGAATCCCCAAGTGGAATCCATCTATTTTCAAAGAGCCTCTTCTCTACACGAGATATGTGAAGTGTAGTGGTTCCTTCCGCAAGTCAAAAGTGCCAACTCATATACTATATCTCCAACCCATGCTATATGGAGTAGGTTGTGTGTCTCCATGCTCCAATCCTTGGCCCTGGTGGCCTTGCTTGATCTAAGAATCATCTCAACACTTTGCAAAGTAGGAAATAGTGACATATTAATTGACATGTGAAATTTTGAACCATACTTTCCCAATAGCGGCCACCCTAATCATTCCTCTTGCTGCCACACCACCTCATCATCATACCAAGTATGGTGGCTATACTCTCATAATAGAAGCAAATGCAACAAGGCTTCATGTTTCCATCCCACAACATCATTATGGAAGGTATGGGAGAATCTAAATCCATATTCTCCCAAGAGTAACCAACGCAACAATGACTCTTGCTGCCACCCCACATCATCATAATGAAAAGCATGAAGCAATGATATACTGACTCATATGTAGAATGTGACACCAAAATAACATAACCAGGCTTCCTGCTGCCACAAAATATGAGCATCATGAAAATTCCCACACAATAACATACCCATTGACATGTGATATGTCATGTGATGGAAAAACTCTTTGAAAAGTAACTAGCGCAACCATGCCTCCTGCTACTGCATCTCATCACTACGGTGGAAGGTAGCAAACAATGATATACCAATGGGCATATAAAATTATAATCTCCATGATAGTGCATCTGCTATCTCCTGGTCCTCTCCATACACAATGCTGAACTCATAGTATTGCATTGTACTGACCCACCGTTAGTGCCTCTTTCGCAGCTTCTCCTCATCCTCAAAAATATGCCAGAGACTATGGCGGTTGGTCCTCACCTGAAATATACTACCAATCAAAAAATGCCGAAATTTTACCAATTCATGCATAATGGCCAATATCTCTTTGTCATTATTACAATATGACAGTTCATGCGACGGTAACTTCTGGTTGCTGAAATCTATTCTATAGCTTCCATGCATTAGGACTATGCTAATCCCATCCTCAAAAAATCCACACTCCAACACGAAGTGTTGATTTTAGCTCTAATATGTCAAAATGGGATAGATATACGTCCTCCTTGAATCAATCAAGAGTCCTCTCCGCAATGATAGTCTGCTGCTCCAAATCAGCAACGTTCTCTAACCCCTGGTCATGCAATTTCCGTGATGGCATGACCCCACAAATCTCAATCTGATGTGATGAAATAATATGGGGTAGAAAAATTTGCATCCCTTGGATCAACTCATGCTTGGGAACATCTTGCAAAGCTACAAGAGTTCCTTCAATCAGTGTGATTGCTTCTCCAACTACTAGTGATGGTGATGGCTGCTCCTCTACTGTTGCACCAGTTTTGGTATCTTCTTCTTCTTCCTCATGCACCTCCTGAATCATGCTTGGGACACTCAATGCTGCATGCTCAGGACCATCTTTCAAAGATGAAAGCGCTCCTCCCACTGATGCAAGTACCTCTATTGCATATGCCGGTGGTGGTGGTTTCTCTTCTCCCAAAGTATCAATGCTGGCATATTTGTGTTCCTCATATACTTCCTCATCAATGTTGGAAAATTTCTCAATGGAAAGTGCCTATGGTTTTATTTTGTCAAACCTCTTTACCAGTCTTAGAGTGAATTCTACATATGCAGTCACTCTTGCATGTTTCAATCTGCCGAACCACCAATCATCTGCTTCACCCTCAAGGTGTAGTGCTGCAATCTGAATAACCTTTGCTTCCACTACTGGGTGTAGCTGGAATAAATCATCTAACTTCTCCATCCAATCCTTTTTCATTCTTTTGGATGACCCTTCGAATGTAGGCAGAAAGAATCTATTATGCATATTATCTTTTCTTCTATTGTGGTTGCGGGATCTTTGATTCTCCTTAATCTGGAAAAATTGTTGGAAAGTCATATTCTCTTTGAATGCTATAGATTGAGGTATGTACTCTCAAAGATAATCACTAAGAGTCTCATGCTCCAAATATCCTCCATATCCATGCTATTCATTTCCTTCTGCAAAGAAAGTGGGCACATCAGGTCATTGTGGAATTTTATACATTATCGGTTGCTTATACTTATAATCGGAATTTCTTAGACCTTCTCCATTCTGAAACCCTATTTAGGTTTCATTTTTCCTTTCCCTTCTCATTTCTTTGATATCCATGGTGATATTCTACATATATTTGATGAGAAGTGTTGCAAAACTCAATCCTTCCTCCATTGAAGAGCTCTTCTTTTCTGCTTCTTGTTATTCTTCCTCTGATTTCATGAAAGTCCCACAAGCTGAGCCAAAGACCATGCTCTGGTACCACTGTAATATCCCAAAATGGAAAGGATAGGAATATAGAACATTTATAACATTTAAATCTAGGACATAACTAGAATGTCAGCACAAAACTATATAATGTTGGAAATGCTAGAATATAACATCAAGAAATTAAAACATTAGCTGAAACAACTGAACCATATCATTATGTTTCAACAACAAATGTAAGTACACAATGCTCCAAAAGGAATGAACTCAAGCCATAAGATGGCTGAAATACGCTACTAAAACTTAGCACCTGAAAATATAAACTATTGTGGTTAGAAACTACTATTGTTGGGAATAATATCTATGTGTGAGAGGTTTCTAGAGTGCTCAAAATGATTTGGGATTTTAACAATGGATTCTACTCAAAAAACTGAGAAAAAACCATAAACAATTTGGCAATATTCTGAGTTTGGAATTTCGGCCTTTTTCGGGTTGCACACTGCACCACTGTTGGCTGAGTTACCCACTCCCTGGAGAAAATTGGTGATATGGAGCTGAAAGAATGATCGATTAGTTGCAATATCACCCACTCATCTCAGTAACTGAAGGGCTGGTCCCTTCTCCCGATTCCCAAGATCAAAACATGAGATACAACTCCTTCGTTGAATATGCAGCTGCTGCATGCACAACTCCTGGGAAATATAGCTTTGTCTAGGAGGGTTGATGATGTATTCTACCGATAGTTAATACAATGTTGATCCTTGGCTACTAAAGTGATCCCTAGAGTGAAGGATTAATCGCTCATAGTATTCGAACCGGAGTTTCTTAGAGCTTCCTCTTATCCTCAAACCCTGACTATTGAATTACACAATTCCTACAGGAAATGTTGTTTCATAGGAGAATAGATGGATGGTCTAATGTGGGATATGTCAATAAAAATCCCAGAATACTACAATGGATCCACAATGTGAAGGAATAATCCCTCTATAGGTTTCTCAGTGGAAGTTTTGAGGAAAACCTTCCAACTCTCAAAACCCAAGTTCAAGAATGTGTAATTCTTGCGGTTGGAAGTGCAGATGAGAGTGGATTAATGTGGAAATAAATTCTAGATGATGAATTCTACCCAATAAAAGGCTCCTAGAGTAGGCACGAGAAGTCCCGCATGGGTAAGTGTGGGATTACTGCTAGGGAACACTCGATGCTAAACAACACAACAGACTTTACCCTTCCTTTTCTGCCCTCATCATCCTTTTATGGTTGTCAGCCTTCCCTAGCCTTGGCCCATGTCATAACTGCGTTACACATGTGGCCACTAGCCACCATCAAGACTGTTCTATCCTCCATGATCTCCATCACTATTGCAATTACTCTCCACTTCCTCAATCATCTCTGGAATTGTTTCTCCAATATCTCCATCATCTTGCATTTATTCCTCCACTATATTTATCATATTCCTCATTAATGATTTATGACCTCCACCTTTTCTTCATTATTAATATACTCCACTACTCCATAATTCTACTCCAATACTCAATTAACCCACATTCACACTATCGAAGTGGATTTGATTCATCTATTGGGTTTATGGGTAGCACCACCCTTTTATTTACTTAAACAAATAAGAAAAGTAACAAATCTAATATTCCAATTAGCTGATGACAAATTTGGAGTATTACATTTTAGCTCAATCATGGTTGGTTAATAATATTTTTTCCAATCATCAAGCGTTAGGTTGATTTTTGGTATATTTTGTGCCACGTTCCATACTGTAGATGCCTCTTACAAGTTAGTTGCAATCTCATTCTTCCCATGATGATGGAAGTTCTTATAGTAATGTGCTTCACTACATCCCCAACACTATAATGGTGGTTTCTATATCTATCCATAATTGAGTCTACTTGAAGCTTCCATGGGTCACTCTTCTACTGGCCACCTGGTATTTTGATAGCTTCTTCCTTGCTGTATATTTGTTGTATTTTTTATAGTATTTTTATAGTTTCTAGATCTACTGCCCATGAAATTGGAATTATTTTTCTGTACCTTCTTTCATGACCAATTTCTATAGGCTTCTCCTTTCACCTTGGGCTATTGATAGCACATACGTGCCTTTCATATCACCTAGTCCATGGCTTTTGTATTTAAAAACTCGATTCATTCCTTCATGTGGACATATAAGCTACTCAATAATTGTTGTCCTTTTTCATTTTCATCTCTCAGGTACAGAAGGTATCTTAATAAGGAGGTAAATTTTGTGATCAATTCATCCATTGTCAGTTGTCCCAATCTCAAATCATGAAATTCTGGAGAATTTCCATCATAAAATCGCTCGACTAAATATTTTCTTTAAAATACTGATGGAATTCGTCCCAACTCACATTTAGGTCTTCGATTAATCGCATGTTTTTGACTTCCTCCCACTATAATCTGGACTTTTTCCGCAATTGATCAATAGCCAAGCGAGATTTAAATTTACTATTATATTTATAGCCCTGAAAATATTTATTCATGTTCATTATCCATGCATTTGCTACATATTCTACCTCTCCGTTAAATGTACGAGGTTTAATTTTTTAGACTTCACCTTGAAACTCCACTTTATGTTTTTTTTTTTATCTCCTGTTGATGTGAGACATTTCCTAACTAAGCTTCATTATAATTCTGGTTCTTATTACTCCACTTGGTATGGCTACTCCCCGACTTATCATTGGTTTGCTATCATTGATCACCCTATTCTCGAGTATTTATTTTGGGGTTGGGCATCGATATTCCTTGATTTTGTCTATCTAAGAAACTTTTAAGAATGCTTTAATTTTCCCGAATCATACTCTCATTATCACTTCTCACCTGAACCATATCTTCTTGTAATTGTTGCACAGTATCCAGTAGTCTACTAGTTTGTCATTGTTTTCTTCGAGTATTCAGTTGGTTTTTTTATGTTGGTCCATGATTAGATGCATCCACGTTTATGGATTTATTTCTAGGTTAAAATGGGGGTGTGATTCCCTTGTAGTCCTGGGATCTTGATATACCGAGCCTCTCATCATTTTACTCTATCAATTTATCCTGATTATTTATGTGCACAATTTATACATCAATTTTTTATTTAGGTGACCCAAATCGGTCCCACCGTGTGAACGCTACTCTAATACCACTTGTAACCTCTATTCATAAAACATTAGTAATATTTACCATTATATAAAAAAAGTTTTTTGCAACCTAATATATAACTCTATTAACATGATTTATATTTACTAGAACTTACCTATGCTTAAAATTGTAATATTTATCTACCAGGTTCAACAATCCAGGAACTACAATTAAACTTCAGAACCTTTTGGGTTTGATTCCCTAAATTTGCATCCTGCATATGTATATAGAGTACTAACACTCCCAACATAAGTTTATTTATTATTCCAATGGATTCTCTTTAATTCATACATTAAAGAACTACTTTGCGGAAAGGACATAATTTTATTGTTATTCATTACTATACAAATAACTAATTGACTAATTATAACACATTTGAGTAATATTTTTGTTATCATTCCAACTTGTCGCATCTACATATTCTGAGGCAATGATTTAGTTGTACACTAGAATTGATTATTTTAGATGTTTGTTTAATACCTGCATCACTTGGTTGGTGTACATGGTGTCACCTCTTATCTCGACATGTGGGCATTTCTTAGCCCCTATATCTTTGACAATATTACGGTTGAATATGGGTTATGGGCGGTTAGGGTGTAACCCTACCCCCAAAACCCTAACCACTTTCATTTCACCTCCGTACTCCATCGGCTGTGCAACTTTTGCTTGGTTCATGGCCCAGATTCTAGTTATTCCGCACAGTGGCGAGCTAATGACTTTCTTGCCCCTCTTTGGCCTTTCAAAATTGACATCTTGCACTGATTTTTATTTGCGGTGCCCTGTAGATACTTTCTTCTTGGTGTTGAGGGTGCTTTATGGTTTCTTTACATTCGTGGTGTCTTGGTTGTGCCTGCACTCTGACTCTATCGTTGTTCTGGTGGATTCTTCCTTGTTCTGTGACCTTGAAACTTCGAGCGAGCTGACCCAGGTAAGGCCTAATGGTTATGCTGATTTTTAATGGAGGAATTTATGTATAATTTGTTTTGTAAACAATTTTACAGACTTTGAAGCTTTTTTTCTCTTCTCAGGGTTTATGATTCCAGAGTTTCATTCACGTGAGAGATAATTTCTCGTTCAGTACCCACATCTGCATATTATTTTTATCTCGTTACTCTTTTGTAAACCCATTAAATGGTATTTATTTAATCTTCATTTTCTATGGTTATGGCAGGTAACATTATCACCAAACCCTACCTCCTACAACACAACTAGCATTTATCGCAGCTAGGCTAAGATGCTCCTTTTGTGTATTGTCCAGGTACCTTACTCCTCTACCTATCTATATCGAGACGTTCTCAGAACTTTTGGAACTGATATAGTTATGATATGAGGGATGTGTAATTTTAATTCTTGTCGAATTTGTATATATTTGGGTGTTAGTCCTAGCTTGCTAAGGCTTCTTAAATGATAAATCTCTTGTTACAACTTTTCTTACGTTTTTGGAAAAATATAGTTTTAAACCCCATTCGGGTCATGAGAGGACAGTGCATATTTTGATATAACTTGTGACGATTACTTAGTTTTGGTTTCGGCCACACGCAAATTATTCAATATTATTTCAACCTTAAAGATTTTGTCTATAGTTTTTTTGTAAATTATTAATCTTTGTATGTGCTGAAAACTGGAATTTTTCGCCTTGCATGTGGAATCGATATTGATTTTCTTACAGTGTAAATGCATTACAAATCTAAAATCACCCAATTGAGGGTAATGTGTGGTTTTCGTGTTTACTGTTAGAATTTGCAGCATGGTTCACACTGTTTGGGGTTTTCTTGTATATTCTATTTTAATTCTTATATTCATATATGAAATGTTAGCTTCAAATATTTTTAAGAGATATATTACAGTTGTTATAATTTTATTTTCTTTCCAAGCTATTCCTTCAGGAAATTTCTTTTTTTTTCACTACATATTATTCTCCACATAGTTTTTATTCTTTTACTATAATGACAGGATATTTCATGACTCAGATTCATTATTATTTTGGTTCTTGTTACTCCATTGAATATGGCTACTCTCGAGCTTATCATTGGCTACTCTCAAGTATTTATTTTAGGGATGGGCTGACCTGTTCCTTGATTTTGTCTATCTGAGAGACTTTTAAGAATTATTTCTTGTTCTCGAACTAGACTCTCATTATCAATTCTCACCCAAACCATCTCTTCCTATAATTGTGGCACAATATCCAGTAGTCTACTCATATGTCATTGTTTTTATTCAAGTAGTCTTTTGGTTTTTTGATGTTGGTCCACACTTATTTGCACCCACATGTATTGATTTATTTATAGGTTAGACTAGGGGTGTGCTTCCCTTGTATTCCTGGGAACCTGATGTACCGAGCCTCTCCTCATTGTACTCTATCAATTTCTCCTTCTTATTTCTGTGCATAATTTACACATCAATTTGTTATTTAGGTGGCCCAACTGGGTCCCAACGTGTGAACGTTGCTCTAATATCCATAAAAACGTAATGTATATCCATAAAACGTTAGCAATATTTACCACTTTTTAAACCTAATATATAACTTTATTAACACGATTTATATTTACCAAAAAATTCCTATGCTTAAAATTGTAATATTTATTTACTAGGTTCAACAATGCAAGAACTACAATTAAAATTCATAACCTTTGGGGTTTGATTCCCTAATTTTGCATCCCGCAAATGTATATACAGTATTAACACTCCCAACTTAAGTCTATTTATTATTCCACCATATTCTCTTTAATTCATACATTAAAAAAGTACTTTGCAGAAGGGACATAATTTTATCGTTATCCATTACTGTAAAACTAACTAATTGAATGATTATAACACATTTAAGTAATACTTTTTATATCATGCCAACTCGCCGCATCTGAAAAATTTGATTAGGAATGTATATTTTCCCTCTAAATGTCAATAGTCATTCAATTTTTATCTTCTAGTATGTTTCCTTTTTTTGCTTTGCTTCTTGTTGTGTTTGCTGCCATAGAAACTTTTATTGAGGATCTTGTTACACTGCCTCCTTCACTTGTTCTTGGAACTTTAATTCCACCTAGTTAAATTATATTTCATATATGTAGTGTAGTTTCCTAATTAAAGCATCAAAGACATGGTGTTATTTTACCCGAACCGCTGAATTTCAAAATCAAATTCACTTAAAAATGCATTCCACCTAGCTTGGCGAGCTTTCAAATTAATTTGTCTAAAATAACTGGTCAAAGTACTTGATTTATTCTTAATAAAAATCTTATTCCCAAGAGGTGGTGACTCCATAACTTCAATGTGTCCACTACTGCAATTAGCTCTACATCATATGTGAAATATCATTGTTCATGATCTTTCATCTTCCTAGACTGGTAAGCCACAACTTTTTTTGTCTTGTGTCAATACAACTCCCACTCCTTCTTTTCAAGCATCGGTGGAAATTTCAAATTCCTTGTTTGGATCAACGACCTTCAATACATGGGCTATAGTCAGTAATTGTTTTAACCACTCGAAGCTGGTTTTGCATTCAATGGTTCATTTAAACACTTAGCCTTTCCACTGTAATGAGGTTATGGGAAAATCAATCTTATATGACTCCTCAATAAAATGTCGATACTAGCCAGCCAACCCCATGAAAGAACGTATGTAAGGTATGTTCTTAGCTACTCTCCATTCCATCATAGTTCTTATTTTTTTAGGGCCTACCGCTATACCCTCAACAGAGATAACATGGCCTAAATATTGAATCTTCTCTTTATAAAAATCACACTTACTGAATTTGGCATAAATTTGATGTTCTCTTAACATTCTTAACACTATTTGTATGTGTTATTTATGCTCCTCCATAGTTTTTGAGAAGATAATTATGTCATCAATATATATTAAAACAAACTTATCCAAAAATGGATGAAAGATGCCATGCATTAGACTCATGGATGTTTTTGGTGCATTGGTTAAACGAAATGGTAAAACCACAAATTCATAGTGTCCATATTGGGTACAAAAATTTGTCTTATATATGTCTTCATCCTTTATCCATATTTGACAGTACCCAGATCATAGATCTATTTTTGAAAATACAGTTGTGTCTTTTACCTTATCGAATAGATCATCTATCCGTGGAAATGGGTATTTGTTCTTAACAGTTTGTTTGTTAAGTTGTCTATAATCCATACACATTTGCATAGTACCATATTTATTCTTCACGAATAGTACTGGTGCCCCCCAAGGAGACACATTAGGATGGATGTATCCCTTATCTAGCAACTCATGTAATTTCATTTTTAGCTTAGTTAATTTAGGTAAACTCATTCGATATGGTGCACATGAAATTGGTGCTACCCCATGCATTAATTCGATGGTGAAATCGATGTCCAATTTTGGAGGTAATCCAGATATATTTTCAATAAATATATCCATAAATTCTTGTACCACCATTATATTCTCCGTTGTAGGGTTCTTCTCTTCAGAATTGGCGAATCCTATGTGAATAGCATAGATCCGACAATCTTTTTTATGCATTTTACAAAATAAGATGTAGTAACAGGACACAACTGAAGTGGTTTATTAATCCCTTGCAATTGTTGGTGTGTTCCATATTGTGCCTTGTAATAAATGATTTTCTCTTTTCAGTATACTAGTGACCAGTGCACTTCCAACCAATCCATTCCCAGTAAAATGTCATAAGGGCTTAAATGTAGGATGTTCAATTGAACATTTATGTGCTAGCATCCAACTTCTAGGGGACAATTCGAAACTTTATCATTAACTCTCCTCTTGTTCCCTATGGCTGATTGTACCAGCTAGGGGTTTTTAAATTCCTAGCTCTACAAATCACACCTCTCTACTATCTTGGGATTTACATAACTTAAACTGGCACGAGGATCAACCAAAACTGAAATAGTTTGGGAATGCAACTTACCCTCTAGCTCAATCATGGTTAGTTGATAATATTCTTGCCTGTCCTCAAGTGTTGCATTAATTCTTGGTATATTCAATGCCACGTCCCCTATTGTAGATGCATCTTGCAAGTTGGCTGCAATCTCATTGTTCCCATGGTGAGGGCAGTTCTTATAGTAATTGTTACACAACAATTTTTCACCGTCCCTACAATTCCCCATCCTACATAATTGGAGGGCTCATTCCGTGACCTGTGAGCAGTAACATAACTTGAAAACACTTTCATGGAATTCCCCTAGACATGTACTTTCATTTCCCTGAAGACAACTCCTTGTGAAAAACACTAAAAACACCCCTTTTTGCATTGGCACGGGAAGCCAGTTCAGTACCCGCACCAATGGGGGAAATCATTCAAAGAGGGCATGCCAATTGGCACTCTGTCTCAGAGTCACACTCGCGTCAGCCATTTTAAAAAGTGTTTTTTAAAAATAAATGGTGGAAGTTTCGTCCTAACCAATCCATAAACTGGTATCTAATTTGAGTTGGGAGGTTTGGCTCCAGATATCCATGTAGAGGAAGTGGTTTTCCACCTCTCATGGAAGCTTCCTTGAGGATAGGGCCAATCCCATGATTATAGGGATCCCAACTCCCCTTCCTCCATCTATAAAATCTTACTCATCTCCTTTGCAAGCTAGTCTGCAAGTTCCCAAGAGCCATCAGAGCCTTATGCTACAAGAGCCTTGATTAATTCCCTTAAGGGCAAATCCAAGCAAGGAGATTATTGTTGAGACATCCGAAGAGAGAGGTTTGTCCCATCCCCGATAGGCTTTTTCGAGCTATGTTCCACTGGCGACCCTCTAAAGGAGAATTCAGCGTCAGGGCTATGGTTGTATTCTTCTTTGATTGATTAATGATAGGCAACTATTGGTTATGGTTCCACTCCTGTTGTTGATTATGATGACGAGTTATGTCTTCTCTGACTGACATATAGTTGCATATAATAGATTTTACACTTGCGTTTTTTTTGTTTCTTGCATGTGCAGGTGTCCGATCATGAAGATCATGAGGATTGTGATCTGCCACAGCTAAGGAACGAGAGCACTACTTTCTCTACAAGTGACAGCGTTGGATTCCAGGTAAGCCTTCATTGCTAGTTGGTTTATTTGCAATTAGGAACCTGTACCATAGCGTGTGACGATTGTTGCTAGACCCGGTCTGGGCTAGTATGGATCGCCTCTGTCTGCAGAGGGGATTTACCTCCACAAAAAATTGGCTACTCCACTGGGGATTTACCTCCACAACAAATCACCCGCGATCACACGCCCTCTTAGATTTTGCTTGTTGGCCGTTTGATTGTGTGTCTTGACTCTTTTTCAGCCCGTGTGTGTTTTGTTTGATATTTTTTCATAGTTGTCACAGTGGCGGAACCTTTCGTTTCATCTACTGGTAGTCCATATACAGACGATTCGTCAGAGATTTCTCAGTCCTCTGCTGAACCTCAGCAACCCATCGTTTCCGAGTTTCCCGACGGGGGACTGGTTCTGTCTGAGCAGCCCTTTGGAGGACCAGTTGAGTTCAATTGGCCATTTTCCGACCCTTGGTTTGGATTGGGAGTCGGGGAAGATTTCCCTCCTCTTACATTAGGTTCGCCTTTTATAGCTGTTGTTATTCTTCCTAGTCCTTGCCGTCTGTTACGAGATTTAACGGCGAGTTTTAATATGAGTGATTCTCCTAGCGAGGAAATACCCACGTCTGGTGAAGATTACCAGTTATTCCCTCGAAATTTATTTCCAGAAGACAACCCTGAACCATCCGTTATGTCATCACCCAGTCCCTCATTACCAGCTGGGTATAGATCCTTGGGTCAGATTATTGCCGCCGCTGCCTCCATGGGGGTGTCATCTCCTTCTACAAGGCTGGTCGTTCCTTCTTTAGGGATGTCTCCTAAGACGCCATTACATCATCCCCTCAGGTCAGTTTTGTACCCTCCATGCCCACTGTTTGTGTGCCCGCATCCGCACCTGCTGTTACTACCCAGTCCGTAAGGACCACATCGCTTCACAAAGATGTCTATATAGCATCTGCTATGCCGGAGAACATCTCTCCAGAGGAGTATCTATTGTCCCTGCAACAATCGAACATCGAGGTCAGACAGTCCTCTCAAGATCCCAACCGCTCGTATTTTTTGCATTATGCACAGGATGGTACACCCGTGTATGTTTTTCCATATCAGTACAATGAGCATGGGAACCCTTTGCATTTACTTGCTCCTGAGGCTCGACTTCATGCTCAGGGTTTACCGTATAACCAGTCCGGACAGCCCTACAACCCGCAATGACAACCTTTTCAAGGCCAACCTTCGGAACAGCCTGGCAATCCTTATAACCCGCAGGGACAGCCCATACAGGGCTACCCTCTAGGCCAGCAAGGGCCATTGTATGGTCCACAAGGATAGTATTATAACCCTTCAGCTCAACTCGTGCAGCCTCTCCCTAGAGTCCCACCTGGTCAACCTCAAGGACTCACAGGTCAACCGGGGTCCCAATCAGGGTCGGTATATGGTCCTGGGGGGCAAGTCCAACCTTCTCAGCCTATGCAACCGTATTATCCTCTTGGTCCCAATGTCACACATCAGCCAGGACCATCTTATGGTCCTATTGCAGGTCAAATCGATTATCCACAACCACCTGGCTCTATTCTGCTACCAGACCAACCGACCCATCTGACACAACCTGGTGCTCCTCAAAAGCCAGGACAACCTGCACAACCGACACAACCTGTTTATCCGGGTCAACTTGTTCAGCTAGGGCAGCCCACTCAGCCAGGGCAGCCCGCTCAGCCAGGTCAGCCTATTCATCTAGGCTAGCCTGCACATCCTATCAACCCTGCTCAACAGCCGACTTATTCAATGCCGCAGCCAAATCAACTGCTGCACCCTAATTATCAGGCTCAACAGGGTCCCACCTATCAACCTCAAGGCAGTTACTATTCTCATTGTCAATACCGACCGAATTATAGCCAGCCCCAAGGTTCTAACTATTACTCTAAAAAACCTGACTATACCTATACTCAACCGCCAAATCCGCAGACTGCTCAAACAGGGCCGACTTACAATCAGGGTCCATGCTCTGGTTATCAAGCCTCATACACTGGTTACCAGCAACCGAATCAGGTTGGTTATACACCCTATACCCCGTACGGTCAGAATCCTACTGGACAGAACCCCTGGGGGCAAGGATATTCTCAACCAGCATGGAGTACAGGTACTGGTCCTTATCGAGGGCCAGGCATCCCATCCAATCCACCATTTCCGTTCCTGGCTACCTTGGAATTACCAGATGTTTTGACATTAACTAATGATCCAATTCTGCACAATCCTTATTGGCTTCCGGTTCCTACCAAGGTACCTAGTGATTGCCCTAAGTTTGAGGGTAAAGCTAGGGAGGACCCCCAAGCTCATGTGATGACTTACCATCTTTGGTGTTCGTCCAACTCTTGGGTGGATGATTCAATTTGTCTATGCCTCTTCTAGCACACTTTGACTGGTGCTGCCACTAAGTGGTATATTGAATTATCCCGTGGTATCTTTCAAGATTTCAATATGTTAGCCATGGCTTTTCTGACTCACTTTCAATTATCGGTTCACTACAAAGCCGGGACACACCTCCTCGCTTCTTTGAAGCAGGACAAAGCCACCCACATTTCTGATCACATTCATGAGTGGTGACGTCATCGTAGACTGATCAAGTTCCATATACCTAATAAGATACTAACTCATTGGTTCACCACCTCCTTCGTTAACAAAATCGCCCAAGATATTGCTATGGGAGCGTGTGTGACTGAAGAACAAGCCATAGCGCGTGCCCAATATCTGGATCTGGTATACTCTCAGTTCGGCACGCTTTATGATATTTTTCCTGATGCTCCGCAGTCTGGAACCTCTAAAGCTCCACCTACCTCGGTGGTGGATGGTGTTATTGGTTCTGTGTCTCAGAATTCGAAAAAATATTCGAATGGGAAGCAGAAGTCCAACTCATCCAATAATTATGCTCCTCCCTCCCCTCCCGATTCTAGCAAAACTATGGAGGTTAACGTTGTTCAGGCTAATCCTATGGAAAAAGCCTCCAAAGGGAAAAAGAAGGGAAAAGGAAAATCTAAATCTGACACCCCAAAGCCAGAGTCCAAACCTCGTACCGAAGACAGTTCCCAACGTAAACCGAAGTATCCCTGCCTTATCTGTGAAGGAGATCATTACACCAAGGATTGTTCACGACAATCTGAGGTTAGTCAACTTCTAAAAGGCTCCAAAGGAACTCCGACAGTTCTTAAAGAACCGTTCCTGTCTCAGCAGACCCAGATGGTTGAACAACCTTCACCATCTGCACCATTTGGGTCCCAGGTCCTTATGATGAATGGTGCTGCACCTATCTCTATTGCTACGCATTTGAAGGATTACAACGAATTGCGTCAGGCACCTGGGAAGGCATTTGTGGATGGTCCACCTCCCCCACCTGTCTTCGGTCCGTTGGAGATTGAGAAGCCTACTACTGAACCTGTTGTGACGCCACCTCGTAAAGGTGTTCTAAGAAGATCTTCCTACAACCCAAATGCCTGTGCTACTCAGCACTACAGTATTGTTGAGGATCTGGCACAGGCGCCTTCTGCCATGTCTGCATTGGAAGTTCTTCAAAGTTTACTGTCACAACGGAAAGCTTTGTTGTCTGCAATCGGTGGGATCGATCCCACTGATTCGAATCTTCTCACCTTCGACTTAGAGAACTTTACCCCCCGACTTCCACATCAGATCGCTCTTGTTATTCAAGTTGGGATCAATAGTCTTAACATCCATAAGGCCGTTGTGGATGAAGGTGCTTCTACGTGTGTCATGTCATCCGCTTGCTGGAAGGCCATTGGCTCTCCGGCCCTTTCATCGTCTCCTAATGCCTTAGAGGCATTCGATGGTCAGGAATCATAACCCCTGGGTGTTCTCGAGAGTTTAGCGATTACCTTATAGGGGAAGATAGTCAACGTAGAAGTAGAAGTAGTTGACGCCAAGCTTAACTACAATATACTTCTTGGCTGCAGTTGGACTCACGTCATGTTATGTGTGTCGTCCACCCTCTTTCGACTTCTTAAGTTCCCTCATGAGGGAAAAATCATTACGGTGGATCAGTTGTCTTTCTTCACCTCCACCTCTAAGAACAACGTTCCTTACGTGGATCAGATTCCAAATCCCCCTGACAATGTAGGACCCGGTCTCTTCAAGGACCCCATCCTCATGGGTATTTTTCCCGCACCACCACCGCACACCGCTCAAGTTAATATGATCTCTAGGTCTGACGACCCATGGCTCATCCCTTCACGTGAGCAAGGGCCTAAGTTTGGAGAATTGATGCCCTTAACTCTGGTAGAGATTAACTACTGTGAAATCGTCGCCGCGTCTGATCCTCCCCCTCCTCAGCATGCTCCTTTGAGCATGGCTTTAGACAACTATTCTCAATCCCCCGGGCTCGGTGAGGCTGACTCGCCTGATCCTCTTAAAGAGATTTTCCCTTCTGATGAAGCCATTGTTGAAACAATGTCTCTTGAGGATTTACCTTGGAGCGATGGACATCATCGTTCCTCATTCATGCCTAGCTTGGGGGCAATGTTAGATTTTCTAGAGTGTTTTTGATCTTAGGTTCCCACTCCACCTCTCTAAATGCCCATATTGACACATGAGGTGATTCAGAGGGAAACCTGAGCAACATTACTCAAACCATTCCAATCAACATCTTCGTTAAACCGGGGATAGTTGAGAACATACACGTGGGAGTGACTTGTTCTCCTGATGAGATACGAGTTTATACTGATATTTTTCGAGAATTCAGAGACGTGTTCGCCTGGTCCTATGAGGAAATGCCCGGGATTGATCCCAGCATAGTAGTGCATGAGATTCCTACCTATCTTGGTGCGAAACCCATGCGCCAACACCTACGCCCGGTGCACCCTCGCAAAGCCACTGCCATTAAAGAAGAAGTTTAAAAACTTCTGAACGCGGGCTTCATTTACCCAATTCCCCTCACAGAATGGGTCTCCAACATTGTCCCTGTAGATAAGAAATAGGGTACTATAAGAGTTTGTGTTGATTACCGAGATATTAATCGGGCCTGTCCAAAGGACAACTACCCCACTCCTTTCATAGATCAAATCATTGATGAATGTGCCGAGAGTGAGATTTATTCCCTCATGGATGGCTTTTTCGAGTATAATCAGATAAATATTCTACTTGCTGATGAACAGAAGACTGCAGTCATCTATCTGTGGGGTACTTTTTCCTATAAAAAGCTCCCATTCAGCTTGAAGAATGTTGGAGCCACTTTCCAGTGTGCTATGTTTTACGCGTTCCACGACATACGCCATATCGTTTAGCCTTATCTGGACGATTTGCCAGCTCACTCAGCTCGGCAAGAGGACCACCCAGAACACCTCCGCTAGATTTTCCTTCGCTGTCGACGCTATAATATCCGGCTCAATCCTCATAAATGCATCTTTTGCGTGGATTCTTGCCATATTTTGGGGTTCATAGTCTCCAAGGATGGGATTCGCCTCGATCCACTAAAGGTCGATGCCATTTTCAATCTCCCATAACCCTCTTCGTTATATCAATTGCAGAGTCTGCAGGAAAAAGCTAACTTCCTACGACGCTTTATACCGAACTACGTGTAAGTGGCCAAAGGATTCACGCGTCTTTTAAAGTAGAACGTTCCCTTTCATTGGGACGATATTGCTCAACAATCCTTTGAGAAGCTTAAGAAATTACTTGTTAATGCTCCATTACTTCGGCCTCCAAACTATCACCGTGATTTCACTCTATACTTGGCCACCGCCTTTAGCACCATAGCTATGGTTCTGGTGCAGGATGAAGATAATGGCAATGAACACGTTTTTTACTATCTATCACGGAATATTCTCGACACGGAAACACGTTACGCTCACGTCGAGAAGCTAGCTTTAGCAGCTGTAAAAGTTGTGCAACGTTTTTGCCACTACATCCTGCTGCGTACCATTACCGTGGTTTAAGATTGCAACCCCATGACATATATTCTTTCTCGACAATTACTCGAGGGAAAATACTCCAAATGGATCGTTATCCTTCAGGAGTTTTACCTAGAGTTTACTACCGCTATGTCGACCAAATCACTGGTTTTCGCGGATCTTATTTGCTCCCTCCTGACAGACTCCCCCCCCATCTCATTCTAAATAACATATTCCAGATGAAACCATCTTCCTTATCAGCACCCATGACCCATGGTATGGCAATATTATTGTGTATCTTCAGATGTCAACCTTCCGCTCTGATTTGACCAAAGATGCCCGACGTCGAATTCGGCATCATTCTCAACCCTACCGCATTGTAGGAGATACATTATACTGGGTTGGAGTAGATTCGGTGCTTCGTCGGTGCTTGACTTTGGAAGAGGCCGAAAGAGTCTTAAATTACTATCATAGTGGCGCTTGTGGCGGTCACATTTCTGGATATTCCACCGCCGAGAAGATTCTGCATGCAGGTTACTTATGGTCATCAATCTTCAAAGACTGTATTGTTGCAGTCCGAAAATGTCATGCATGCCAGGTTTTTTAGCATAAGATGCGCTCCACCCCTCCCTCTGCATCCTGTCATTACCGTCGCCCCTTTCACAAAATGGGGTGTAGATTTCATGACGTGTAACCCTCATTTGGGTGGGGGGCATGCATATATAATCATCGTTGTCGACTACTTTACTAAGTGGGCCGAAGCGATGCCTACACTAGCCTCCAACGGTAAGACAGCTGCCCAATTTATCTTCAACCACATCATTGCATGTTTCGGGGTTCCTCGGGCCATTGTAATCGATCATGGTACTCATTTTCGAGATTATATGATGGGCGAGATGACATCATAATTGGGCTTACGACACGATACCTCAACGCAATATTACCCCTAGGCAAATGGCCAGGTTGAGGCTGTGAGCAAAGTTTTGGTCACAATGCTTCAACGAACAGTTGGAATTCATAAGTCCAATTGGCACCTCCAATTGTTCTCAACTCTATGGGCATACCAGACGTCAGCAAAGAGTGCAACCGGATTGACACCATTCCTATTGGTGTATGGTCTGGAAGCAACTCTTCTAGTTGAGTGCGAAATTTCTTCCTTAAGGTTGGCTGTGGAACTTTTGCCCGATACTTCCCCTGAAGAAGAGTGTCTCTTGTATTTGGAATAGTTCGATAAAACCCACCGCTTGGCTGCTTTAGTCATTGAAGCACAGAAAAAGCGGGTCAAAGCACACATTGATCAATATGTCTTTCCACATTCCTTTCTCGAAGGGTACCTTGTCCTCCTATACGACCAAGCGCACGACAAAATCGAGGCAGGAAAGCTCCAACCCATGCGGCATGGGCCCTACATAGTAAAACGAGTATTGAAAAATGGGGGTTATGAGCTCATTGATTATGAAGTAGTTCCACTGGCACAGCCTAGAAATGGGTTGTACCTTAAGAAATACTATGCTTGAAGTTATTTTTAGTGTGGTGTGTGTACATAGGTGTGTATATTCATTTGTGTGCATGTGTGGTGTGGTGTGCGATGTAAGCGTCTTTCTGCTGATCGGGTCTTCCTGATTGTGCAATATGTCCATTACTCCATTTGTGGGTTTCGCGGATGGTGCCTCCCGCAGTACCAAGAATCTGTCTTTGGCAACCTGGGTAATTTATGATCCTGCTAGTGAGTTGGTTTACCTGCAAGGTGTATGTCTGGGTCCTGCTACAAATAATATCGTGCAATGTAGTGTTGTATTGGAATTATTAACCGAGACTATGGACCTCGACATTCGTGAATTACTTGTGTATCTAGACTCACAACTTGTAGTATTACAGCTTAATGGACATTATTCAGTAAGAAACCCATCCATTTTACGTCTGTATCTGCGTATTCATCTGCTTGAAAGAAATTTTGACTATATTACATATCAACACATACCCAAACATATGAATACATTAACAGATGCAGTAGTTAATTTCATTCTAGATAGACATTCGCGCAATCTATAAACAAAAACATCATCTCATGTAGAAAGATCCATCCAGGAATAGGTATGTATATATATATATGTGTGTTGAAATGTCTACATAGTGTGCATCACATAAGATCAAAATATACATGTTCGTCTTAATACAGCTGGAGACGACATGTCTCTCAAAAAATATGCATGAAAGAAGCCCTAGGAAGCTAATCCACGTGGTGATCGTGGTAACATGCTATCGCATGCACTAAGCATCTCAATAGTCGGTGGAGGTGACTGGGCACCCCCACAGTGTGTCACTGGTATGCTAGCAGAAGATCTGCTAGCCGTGCATAGTTCGGGACCCCCCAGGCAATGCCCTTCAGGTTCTAAATTAGTTCACCTCCCTCGTCACCCTCAGCTTGAGGGTCATGCTCGACATGGGTTCTCCATGAAATGGGCGACATGCCCGCAGGCCTCTCTGGGCCGACATCTCCATGCACATATCAACTGTTATTAGAACGGACATGTATTACCAAAAAAATCATAAAACATAAAAATACAAAAGAGAGGTCATACCCAACTCCTCGTCCCATTCATCCCCCTCTGGAAGTGGGAGATCTGGGTCTCCAGTGAAATCAGTCCTGGCATAGGGCGAATCCTCGACCACGATCAAATGATGTAGTAACCATCCAAAAAACTCCGACCTCCAAGACATTTGTTGGCCTCCTCCTGACTTGGGCATAAGTGTTGCCCAGCAAGCCATCCTTGGCTCTTTTGGTATCGGCTTAGCAGCTATGGCCCCTTGGCCCTGAAAGATAGGTAGTCATTCCAGGATGAACAATACCAAAATGGAGCCGTAGCCAAACAGCTTCAGTTTGACTTGCTTGCACCTTGTAAGCTGCCTTTTGATATTTGTTTTCACTATAGTAGCCCAATCGAACAATGTGGGGCTCATACACTCGGAGGCTAGTATGATTTGGGCCTTGGTCACCTCATCTGGTGCCTGCGATCCCGCAGACCGTGTAATGGTGTGTAGCACTACCCTGAGTGCTAGATCGCGGACAATGTGGATATCCACCTTCCCGCTTCCTAATCCAGTTCATGCCCCTAGGCACACTGTCACCATTACTTGCTCCATCTTCTCTACGAATGGTCTGCTGCCTGTCAGAATGGGCACCGGACCTCTGCGCGACAGTCTAATTATGAAATATACGTCGGAAACCTCAAGTTCCAACACTTGGTCCCGAAGTTTAAAAACTTCCTCATTTTCGTCCCATATGTTGACAGGGTACTGTAGCAGGTCTGGTTGAGCTCATAAGCAGGGTGTGAGGAAGAATTTCTTAAGTCCATAGTTCTTAAGTGTAGTCATGCAGGCTTCATTCTCGATAGCCATTTCATCTTCCTCTCCATGTTCCCTCTCCTTCCATTCGATAACCATTTTTGCCTTTATATCTACATCAACACAATAAAAAATACATTGTTAGATATCTGGAACATTTGAAAATCCACATAGATAGCTCACATTTTCGAAATTTTGAGCGGAAAATTGCATTGCGCCATTGGCGCGACCTCTTTGTGAAGAAATTCCCATTGGCACTGGTCCGTGCCCGATACCCGCGCCAATGGAGTGAGCCCTAAAATTTCAAAATGGTTTGCCCAAAAGTCTAATACATAATAAAAACATATAAAAAATGGATTGGAATGGAGCTTAAGGAAACGCCTATTACCTGGAACAAACGCGGAACTGAATAACGTCCAAGATCAGTCGTAGTCGCCGTCAGAAGTTTGCACACAAATGGACCACTACTGCTCTCCAATGAGGTAAATAGTAAAATTAATTTTGTTTTTACCATTTGAGACTTATTTATAACTTGTGAAATCTAATTAGGTTTTGAAAGTCATTTTTTATTTAATATTTTAATATATTTTGTCAAAAATGGATTTTACACTTGCCTTTATGTGTAGCAATAGGTTTTTACGCAACTTAAACGGTGACACGAGTTTTATTTTATACTTTTTAGGACTCGGTAAATACACGAAAAAGTCATTTCGGAGTCATCTTTCAGCTCTTTTCTAACTCTCTAAACATGAAAAGATTGCCGAGGCCCTTGTCGTTTCGATCTCGTTAAAGTGTCCCCAAAATGACATCTACCCAGTATACATTTACCCCTTTTTCGGGCTGGGATAGATTATTTACGAAACAGGAATATCCTAGCCTATTGTGACTAGGAGGTTTTCTCAGACATAGTTTTCTACCTTTTCGGATCTGAGAAACTATTTACGAAAAGGGACCGCTGGAGTTTACTTTTCCGCTGTCTTTTCAAACTCTGTAAATATTAAAAGACACCGAGTTCTTCCTCTGTCAGACTCGTTAAACCCTGATGACATTGGATTCAGTCGTAATGACGTTATTCGAGTCACTCCTTCCTAGGGCTTGTTAAATGTACTAGGATGGATTCGTCCGAAGGACGAACTTATATTACGAGCATATGCTATCCCCTTCAAGCTTGTTATCAAAATAATTGGAGTACTCGCCATATATGGTGGGGGAAAATGGAACCAGAATCATTGTCGTGTCGGTAGTATGTCGCTCTTGAACATGGCACTTGTATGCATTCATGTCGGGCTGGGGATATCTCATCTCATTTGTTCACTTGCCTCTATGGGTTTGGGTAATCCTTTTTGACCTCTCATTCGCTCTTTGCCTCATCGCCATGACCTTTGATCCGTTGGTGTCGAATACTGCCAAACTCACTATCGTGCTGCCATATGTTCAAGAGAAGTTGACCTCTACAAGTATCAAGCTTCCCCTGATTCCCATCTAATCCTGATTCACAAAGACATTATGTTCCTCTGTCTCGCGTCGATGATGTGGGAAACAATATGGCCCACCTTCGATCAAGGTCACTTCCTGTCAACTTCAGCTCATTATCCAAGAAGCTGATCTAGAGACTCCCTTATGGTACCTTGGAGCCTGCATGCCTCAATGGCAGGGTCTTCACATTCGACGTGAGGTTTTCATCATTGGCCTCTGATCGAGTGATTTCGCGGGTGTTTGACGTCAGCTCATTGTTCACATGTTGTAGATTGTACCTGTAGTACCTTGAGGACCATTGGCATTAATGGTGGTACATCTTGCATCTGTTAACAGCTTTCATCATTGGCTGGTTATCAGACGGTGTTCTTGCATGTTCGACTTCAGCTCACTTATTCGCATGCTTGAACTTCTACTTTGTTCGGGTCAAGATGGAACGCAAGACCCTGGATTCTGCCTGTTATAATCCAAGTTGCGATTTTCTGGATTATTATGATTAGTTACATGACTCACTGATTGGATGGTTGCGACCATACCTGAGTCTATTTACCGATCCTCACTGGATGGTTGCGTCCATGCCTTGGATCTAGATTATTACATACTCTCTTATGGATGGCTGCGCCCATACCATGTATATATCATGTATTTGAGACATCAGTTGTACTTCTCTATGCAGGTTTTCCAACGACGGTGTTTTTAGTTGGACACGTTCTCGTAAAGCATTTCACCCCTCTCTCTCTCTCGGGCCTCATGCTTTAGGGGGCATCTGTTACACAAAAATGTTAGAAAATTAAATACTAGAGAGCAATGAAACACATAAAATATGCAGAAAATACAAGCACAAAAAACACATAAAACCAGAGAGACACAGATATACGTGGTTCACCCAGTTTGGGCTACGTCCACCCCGAACAGCCAATCCTTCCTTTAGATTATCCAACAAAATGAAGAGACAAAACCTACAGCAGATCCGCTGTAATATCCTTTGTTCTCTCTCACAGTCTCCCTCTCTGTTTATCGCTCCGAGAATACACTCATAATCCACAGCCACAATACAATGCCCTCATATATACAAGGGGGTTGCCTTCTAGGGCAAAAAACCCTAATCTAAACATAACTTCTACCGTCAGATCATTTGCCTAATGAACGGCTCAGATTGACTAGAAATTACTATACTTTTACAAGGCAATTTTACATCTATTTTTAGCTTCGGGGGCGCTGCCCCTGAACCCCCGCCAGGGGGGCGCTCCGAAAAGCGCTGCCGCCCCCCCCTGGACCCCCCACGGCAGCGATTAAATTTCGGGCGGCGTTGCCGCCCCTTTTAAGGTACAGGGGTCCAAAGCTGTGATACAAAGTAAACAAGATAATCAGGCTCCACACCCAACAAAAAATTTGTCACCGTCCATGCAATTCCCCATCCCGCACAATTGGAGGGCTCATTCCGTGACCTGTGAGCAGTAATATAACTTGAAAACACTTTCATGGCATTCCCCTAAACATGTACTTTCATTGCCCTGAAGACAAATCCTTGTGAAAAACCCTTAAAACACCCCTTTTTGCATTGGCGCGGGAAGCCAGTTTAGTACCCGTGCCAACGGGGAAAATCCTTCAAAGAGGGTGCGCCAATTGGCGCTCTGTCTTAGAGTCACACTCGCGCCAGCTATTTTAAGGAGTGTTTTTTAAAAATAAATGGTGGAAGTTTCCTCCTAACCAATCCATAAAATGGTATCTAATTTGAGTTACGAGGTTTGGCTCCGGATCTCCATGTAGAGGAAGTGGTTTGCCACCTCTCATGGAAGCTTCCTTGAGGATAGGGCCAATCCTATGATTATAGGGATCCCAACTCCCCTTCCTCCATCTATAAAAGCTTTCTCATCTCCTTTGCAAGCTAGTCTCCAAGTTCCCAAGAGCCATCAGAGCCTTATGCTGCAAGAGCCTTGATTCATTCCCTTAAGGCTAGATCCAAGCAAAGAGATTATTGTCAAGACATACAAAGAGAGAGGTTTATCACATCCCCGACAGGCGTTTTTGAGATGTGTTCTGCTGGCAACCCTCCGAAGGAGAATTCAACGTCAGGGCTATGGTTGTATTCTTCTTTGATTGATTAATGATAAGCGACTATTGGTTATGGTTCCACTCCTGTTGTTGATTATGATGATAACTTATGTCTTCTCTGACTGACATATAGTTGCATATACTGGATTTTACACTTGCGTTTGTTTTGTTTCTTGCGTGTGCAGGTGTTCGATCACGGAGATCATGAGGATTGTGATCTGAGAGAGCTAAGGAACGGGAGCGCTACTTTCTCTATAAGTGACAGTGTTGGATTCCAGGTAAGCCTTCATCGCTAGTTGGTTTATTTGCAATTAGGAACTTGTACCATAGCGTGTAAAGATTGTTTCTAGACCCAGTCTGGGCTAGTAGGGATCACCTCTGTCCACAGAGGGGATTTACCTCCACAACAGTAATGTGCTTCATTGCATCCCCAACACTATAGTGGCAGTTTCTGGATATGTCCATGATTGGGTCTACTAGAAGCTTCCATGGGTCTCTCTTCTGCTAGCCACTTCGAATTTTGTTGGTTTCTTCCCTCTTTTCAATTTCTTATATTTATGGAAATATTTTTACAGTTTCTAGATCTACTGCTCCTAAAATTAGAATTATTTTTTGTACCTTCTCTGGCGGCCAATTCCTACCAACTTCTCCTTTCAACATGGATTGTTGATAGCACATACGTGTCTTTCGTATCACCCCATCGATGGTTTTTGTATTTACAAACTCGATTCTTTCCTTCATGTGGGCAGGTAAACTACTCAATAATCGTTGTACTTTTTCTTTTTTATCTCTCAGGTACAACACATATCTTAATAAAGAGTTAAATTTTGTGATGAATTCATCCACTACAAGTTGTCCCAATCTAAAATCGTGATATTATCAATACTTTTCATCATAAAATTGCTTACTTAAATATCTGTCTTTAAAATACTGTTGGAATTCGTCCCAAGTCACATTCTGGTCTTCGATTCCTTGCACATTTTTTACTTCCTCCCACCATAATGTGGCTTTTTCCCACAGTTGATAAATAGACAAGAGAGATTTCAATTTACTATTATATTCATAGACCTAAAAATATTAATTAGTTTTAATTATCTATGTCTCTGCTACCTCTTCTGCCTCTCCATTGGATGTAGGCGATTTAATTTATTGGAATTCATCTTGCAGCTCCACTTTTTGATTTTTTTATCTCCTGCTCATCTGAGACATTTCCTAAATCAGCTTCATTATAATTCTCATTCTAATTACTCTGTTGGTTATGGCTACTCTCCAACTTATCATTGGTTTGATGTCGTTGTTCACCCTCTTCTTGAGTATTTCTTTCGGGGCTGCACTGAGTTGTTCCTTGATTTTGTCTACCTGAGATACTTTTAAGGATTATTTCCTATTTCCGCATCAACCTCTCATTGTCACTTCTCACTTGAACCATCTCTTCTAGTAATTATTGCAAGGTATCCAGTAGTATATTGGTCTTTTGTTGTTGTTCCTCAAGTAGTTACTTGGTTTGTCGATGTTGGTCCATGTTCAACTACACCCACACTTCTGGATTTATTTTTGGGTTAGACTAGGGGTGTGCTTCCCTTGTAATCCTAGGAGCTTGATGTACTGAGCCTCTCCTCATTGTACTCTATAAATTTATCCTTCTTATTTCTTTACAAAATTTAAAGAACAATTTTTTATTTAGGTGACCCAAATGGGTCCTAGTGTGTGGACGCTGCTCTGATACCACCTGCAACTTCTATCCATAAAAAATTAGCAATATTTACCATTATAAAAAAAAAATCTTTTGCAACCTAAGATATAACTCTATTAACATGATTTATATTTAGCAGAACTTACCTAGGCTTTAAATTGTAAGATTTATGTACTAGGTTCAATAGTGCAAGAACTACAATTAAACTTTAGAAACTTTAGTGTTTGCTTCCCTGAGTTTTTATCCTGCATATGTATATAGAGTATTAACAGTCCCAACATAGTTCTGTTTATTATTCCAATGCATTCTATATATTTCACATATTAAAGAAGTACTTTGCAGAAGGGACATAATTTGATTGTTATTCATTACTATAAAAATAACTAATTGACTCATTATAACACATTGGAGTAATATTTTTTCTATCATGCCAAATGCCCGCATCTATAAGTTCCGAGGTGATGATTTAGTTTTACATTCGAATTGATTATTTTAATATTTATTTAATACACACATCACCTCGTAGGCGTACACGGGTCATCTCTTATCTCAGTAGGTGGGAATTTCTCAGCCCTTAGATCTTTGACAATCCTACTGTTGAATATGGGTCCAGGGCAGTTAGGGTGTAATCCTACCACACAAACCCTAACCACTTTCATGTCACCTCTGTGTTTCATTGGTTCTGCAACTTTTCCTAGTTCATGGCTCAGACTCTAGTTATTCTGCACAGTGGCGACGTAATGACCTTCTCAACCCTTACTATTATTTGTGGTGCTCTACCGATATTCTCTTCTCCATGATGAAGGTGTTTTACAGTTTCTTTACAGTCATGGTGTCCTGGTTGTGCCTGCATTCTGACTCTATTGTTGTTCCGCTCCATTCTTTCCTATTCTGTGACCTTGCAACTTCGACCAAGATGACCCAGGTAAGCCCTCATGGTTATGCAAAGTTTTAATGAAGGAATTTATGTATATTTTGTTTTATAAATGCTTTTACAAACTTTGAAACTTGTTTTCTCTTCTCAAGGTTTATCGTTCTAGAGTTTCATTCACCTCAGAGGTAATTTCTCCTTCAGTACCTGCACCTGCATATTATTTTTATCTCATCGCTATTTTGGAAACCCTTGAAATGGTATTTATTTAATGTTCATTGTTTGTGGTTATGGAAGGTAGTGTAATCACAAAACCTCACCTCCTACAACACAACACATTGGTCTTAGCCAGCCTAAGATGCTCCTTCTGTGTATCTTCCAAGTACTAGACTCCTCTGGTTGTCTCTGTCGACACCTTCTCAGACCTTTCGAACGGATATAGTTATGATATGAGGGCTCTGTAATTTTATTCTTGTCTAAGTTGTATATATTTGGGTGTTAGTTCTATATTGTCGAGGCTTCTTAAATGATAAATATCGTGTTATAACTTTTCTTACATTTTTGGAAAAGGATGGTTTCAAACCCCATTTTTGTCCTCAGAGGACAATGCATATTTTGATATAACTTGCAACGATCTCTTAGTTTTGGTTTCGACCCTCTGTAAATGTTGCAATATTATTTCAACCTTAACGACTCCGTCTATATATATATTTTTTGTAAATTACTAATCTTGGTTTGTGCCGCAAACTGGAATTTTTCTCCTTTCTTGAGGAAACGATATTTCTTGTCTTATAATGTAATTGCACTAAAATTGTAAAATCACCCCATCGAGGGTAATGTATGGTTTTCGTGTTTAGTGCTAGAATTTACAGCATGGTTCACACCATTTGGGGTTTTTCTGTATATTATATTTTAATTCTTATATTCATATATGAAATGTTGGCTTCAAAGCTTTTCCAGAGATATATTATAGTTGTTACAATTTTATTTTCTTTCCAAGCTATTCCTTCAGGAAATTTTGTTCTCTTTTCACTACATATTATTCTCCACAGAGTTTTTATTCTTTTACTATAATGATAATATATGAGACTATGAATTTAAGTTATTATGTTTTCTTTTGTCTTGTACTGTAAATAACACCTCTACAGTTTGAATTTGACATTCAGTAATTTCCTCTTTTCTTTTTTTTTAATAAGTCCCCTCCCCAGATGTTTGGACCATCTATAAATAAATGAGGGTTTTCTTCCCAACCCTTATTTTTACTCCGAATGAGACTAACTATTTCATCGATCATTTCCTTCATTACACAGTTTTCAAACTAATTCTCTAAATTGGTCAGTTCTAATCATATGGACCTTCCTCCACAATTATGGGTACAATTTTGGAAAAATTTAATCTAGAGCAAGAGGGTTCATAGTTATCAAGAATTAAATATTCTACTCTAGACTTGTAGAGTGCTATTAATCAATTCATAATAGAATTATCACATTCTATCCTTACAATGTACATAGATCCTTCCCAGAAATAAAGTACTTATAAAAACAAAGGAACACATAATTATATTCCTTTCAGGTTTATAGTACCTAATTGAAATGAAGAGGCATGACGGTATCCTCCCAACCATCTGAGAGGTATTACGTCCATTGCTCTCCTTGTGCTCCTCGCCAGGGTAAGATTATTTAGCATCTTCTTTGGAGAGAGACCTCAAGACCATCGTCTAGTCTCTTCTCCCATTATCAGTTTTTATTAAAGTTCCAATGGTTCCAACCAGCTCTAGACACTCCCACCTTCTAGACATCTTGCTGTCTTTTTTCTTTTGCACAGAACACCTTTTCCTCATCAAGGTTTTCTTTTTATTCTTAAAGGAAAGGTAACAATCAAATAACTTCTTTTAATCTAACCAATCTGGTAACATAGACACTTAACCATCAGTTTATGGAAACCACTCCATAATTAATTTATATATATATATATATATATAATTAAACTTTTGTTCATAATTTTCTTAATATACTTATTAATAGAGTTTAACTTAAACAAGTCAAATGTATGAATTAGAATAACATAAAAAATCAAATCCAGGTGTAACAATTAATAACAAAAAAAAACTTTCAATATTGCCTATGAATAAAATAATTCAATGTCCATCTTAAACAAGTGTTGTATGGAAAAATGGAAAAATTGCATTAAAAATTGTAAACTAAGTGAATAATAAGAAAATCAAATTGTATATTCTTTCATTGATAGAAACTAATACATTGAGATGTGATGTGGATAAATTCAGCACAAGACTTGTATAAATTTTGTTGAGTAGTGACTACTATTAAGTCTATAGATTTACTCAAATTATGGTGGGAAGTAATTGAAGGTAAATACATTATTTACATGTGTATGAGCTATTTTCAAGGATTTTATTTTTGGATGGTCTTCCTACAAAGTTTAAAAGATAACTACACGAATATCTAAAAATCAGGCATTAATATAGTACTAAATTATGAGATATTATCCACATGGCATTATAATGTGCGAAGACTAGGATAATACCTTCAATTTTTTTTCAAATCAAATGGTCAAAAAAAGATTATTCTAACTTATAGATAAAATGACAATACAATTCCAAGATTTTTGTTCTTCAAAATACATTTTTGATTTGAATGCATAATTGGATTTATGACCCTTGAAAACCCTTGGAGCACTAGCAATTTTTAAAAAAATTGTGCAAGCCATTTCGTCTATAAGTCAGACTAGGCCTTTGAAAAAAAAAATATATTATTGAAAAAAAAAACAAAGTTAAACATTATAAGTTGCATTGTTTAGTACTAAAATAATAGTGGTTAATACGTTAATAGAGTGTGCCTTGGTGGGGACTAATACCATAATTTTATATCAACTGTATTGGGCCAAGAGACTCAACAACCTAATGTAGTAGAGATGTTGTAATGTAATGTTTAACGTTTTGACTAAGTCATAGTATATAAAAATAAAAATAATTTTATTTTTTAAATAAATTAAATAAAAAGATTAATGTAATGTAAATAAACCTAAAAGGAACAAAATAAAAATAATTCTATAAAAGTAAAATAAAAATAAAAATGAAAATGAACAATGATATTGACCCATGGTATTCGTGTGGAATATAACATATTTAAGGGGAGAATTAAACCATCCTAGATCTACCTTAACTTGAGAGGGATCAAATATCTTACTATCAAAATCCTTTGGGTCCTTCGTAGTTTAGAGTTAAGATGGATCTAGGCTGGTATATAAAGAGATAAAGTAATTAACAGTAAAAAAATAATGTATTTCATAATTTATTTTTACTTTTTAAAATGAGCAACTTGATAATTCCTTCATCGAAAATTTTATGTAAATTTGAATCGTAAAGACTAAAATTTGATCGGGTCAAAGGGTAGTGGCTTTCTAAACTTGAAAGAGTCAAAGTTGAACAAGTTAAATCGGAGTGATTTCGTAAAATTGGCTTGGGAAAGACTCAAATTTGAGAGGGTCAAATTTTAGTGGTTTTGAGCACATGGTTTGGTGTAACCATGGTTTTTTGCTCATGGAATTCATGTAAAGAGGCCTTTAAAAGGCTAGGTCGAGACTCTATTGTAATAGGCCAGGGGATGTGAGCAATGAAGACTCACTTGGCCAAGAGATGTAGTGGATTTCATTTAGATTTCCATTAGATATGTGAGTAGTGAAGCCTCACCTGGGCAAGAGATCTAATGGATTTCTATTAGATTTCCGTAGATATGTGAGGAGTGAAGACTTACTTGACCAAGGGATCTAATGGATTTCCATTACCTTTGTTTTCAGAGAGTTAGATTTTTACCAAGACAAATATTGTGCTCATTGTTTTTAAGTTTTTTGTTTTGTTGCTAGTTTAATGTTCTTCTAGATAGATATTTCATGTCTCACAAGATCTTTTTTAACCAAAAAATAAGTGTAATTATTTCTTACTTACTATGTTGGAGATGTGTATTTGAATGTGTATTTGTTAAATACTTCTTAATCACCTGAACCGATACCAAATAGTCCAATAATTCCATGGCATTTAGTCCGCTACTCTCTGTCCTTTTGCATCCGGCAGAAGACTCACGCACTCTCGCCAAACAACGGAATCAAAACCAACTAAAGGTAAGCAACAAGTACTTCCTTATAATGGAGAAGTTTTTCAAGTCTACATTATCGCCCATATCTCTGGCTACCTTGCCATCACCACGTCCCAAAATGATACCACTCCTATGACCACATCAGTCTCTCTTCACAGAATCGAACGCACTACTGCTCTCTCCGAGGCGTTCGAGATAGAGAACAGACGCAAGTTCAATTTTGCAAAGATCGGCTGATACGCTCATAGCTGTGGGACCATTTTGCGACGGTGGTGATATGAAGGAAGCGGGCGATGAGAGCGATAATGCAGAGTCGAAAACATTATCCGACATAAGCAAATACTTGTTGCCTACCTTTACTTGGTCGTTTGCCGAGAGAGCATGCGTTTTCTTCCTGATCTAGGAGGAGTCAGTGTGGCAGGCTAAATGGTGAGGGAATTCTTGAACGATTTGGCTAAATCCGAATGCAGTGAATTATTGAATGATTTGGCTTATGAAAGATTCGAATGCTTAGATTCGAACGAAGCAGCGGGATTGTTTAATTGTCCTCCTTGTTGATGTGCGACGTCATGAATACCTTGCCATATCCTTTAATATTAAAAGGTTATAGAAATCAAATTTTTATATTAAAGGATTATAGAAATTTGTTTTTAATAGTAAAAATTGATTTAACGCCATCAGAAATTGTCAGAGCATCCGAAGTACAGCTTAGATTTAAAAAAATTTCTAGAAAATTTCTTTCCATTATTTTTAAGCTAAAAAATGGCTTTATAGATTACGCGCACTTCCACTTATTTGTTCGAAATCTGAAAATGTTGGGTGCCTTGCTGCTAGATTGCATGGAAAATCATATGTAGCTTGTAGCCCGTGTTTTCTATTAAAGTTATGGCAAAGAATTAATGTCAGTCCGCAACAATTGAGGCTCAGCAAATGGAACAAACTTGAGCACCCCAATTTAGGTGGATCCTTGCGTTATATAACGAAAACCATGGGATCACATTGATTTATCGAGAAAAAATAGATACGGGATTTTGTTTGAAACTTAGACTGAGAATTAACACCGTAGTGTGGATTATTATTTAACTTAATTCCGGAACTTTAACTGACAATCGCAATGCATTAATTACTGAATCGTTTGCCTTAGGCCATAATGTGTTCGGAGTTATTTTGTTTAATGTTTGGAGTGCAAATTCAATATATGTGTTAATGGCTGCGCTTTCGATTATGGATTTCAGTCCGCTTTGGTGCAAGTAACAATTGAGGCTCAGCAAATGGATCAAACTTGAGCACCCAAATTTAGGTCGATCCATGCGTTATATAACGAAAAACATGGGATCACATTGCTGTATGGAGAAAAAAATAGCTATGGGTTTTTGTTCGAAACATTGACTGAAAATTAACACCGTAGTGTGGATTATTTTTTAACTTAATTCCGGAACATTAATTGATAATCGCAATGTGTTAACTAAATCTTTATTTTGTTTAAATTTTGGAATGCAAATTCAATGTGTTTTAATGGTAGCGCTTTGGATTATGGATTTCACGTGAGGTTTTTTGTAACAGGTTTTTTTGTCCGAACTTGATGTGAGCGATGGAAGGCTAGGCTTATTTCCGAGGCTATTGAGTCATATATATATGCGGGGTATATATGTGGGGTAGGTATATGTTTACTTCAATGCTGGATGGTGTACGTGGGTATATTATGGTTTGATAGCCTCCGGAAATCAGTCTTTCCGGGATGGAAACTATTTATTAAGCCGTAAGGCGTTTTGATTTGAAAACAACTTTTTTAAGTGTCATAATATATGCCATTAGATTTTTTGTTAAACGATTGGATCAGAATCAGCTATCCATTACAATTGTGATAGTTACCGGGCAATGCTACTTTCCCCGTTGTCATTTTCCTGACCTACTTCTCTTCATCCATCCATCTATAATGCCTCATCCATCCGGCTATGCCCACCGAGTTTCAACACAGCATAAGCAATTTTCCAAAAGTCTTGAAAATTTGGCAAATACCAACAACAGACATTATGCATTTTGTGGATTAAATGATTGTTGTGGCAGCCTCCATTGAGAAATGTAACAGCAGCAGACCGGATATTAGCATGTACATCCTCAGAAGTATCGGCAAGAATTGGGTATGTTTTTCTTACTATCTCAACTATATTTGCTTTCATGAAACACAACAATATTTGATGAAATTTGTTAAATTTCTTGATCGCAGGCAGCGGCTGTGGCTGAGAAAAAGGGCCAGGAAGATGCAAATCCTAACCTGAAAAACCCACAAAGAAAATAAGGTTTCAGTTCTTTAACATATTCTATTTATTTTGGATTCAAATCTATTTATTTGAGGGATTGATAATTTGTATGTTGTAGGCTCCCTCATTCACACACGGATTTTCCTCAGCTGTTTGAATGGTGGACTCCTGGTGGTTTGAAATAAACTACGAAGAGACCAAATTGGGTTGCGTGCCATTCGAGAAAAAGCGTGTAGGAGAAGTTGTTACTGTACGAAGGATTTACTCGGGAGGTAAAAATAAGGACACCTTATCTTACTGTTGTCTTACTTTATTGAAGTCTTACTTCACAAATACCAAGGGTTTGCATTCCTATACATTCTATGATTCCATCGACGGTAAGCGTATAATTGCACTGCGTTGAGTAGCCGAAATGATTGCTCTGCAGAAGCATTTTGGAAAAGTTTAGGAGTTAAGAAGCTCAAGTATGATGTCTGCCTCGTAGAAATATTGAAATATTCAGGAGATATGTTTGATTCTTCTCACAGATGTTTTCACTGGATTTCTTTAGGAGGGATTTGATGTTCGTGGGCAGTCTCATTTTTGGGAGTCGCAAGCAGTTTTTGAATTCTCCATGGGGTCAATACGGGTCAGTTCTCTGATGAGTTGGACTCTTTGTTGTTAAGAAGCTGAATGGTTTAATCTGTCTTTTAATCAAAATTGATTGATTAATTGTTTGATTTTTCTTCTATAAGATATTCCACAAATATTTCCAAAATCTACACTTCACAGCCATCTTATCCCAATCACATCACAATAAAAATTTTGGAGATCATTACCAACATAGACAAATAAAGAAGGGTAAAACGATATTGATCTGCATACTCTCTAGACGCGTTTTGGATGGGCATTTCTGTCAATCTGTTGCTTCGTGAAGGTAAAGTTTGTTACACCACGCTACTTTCGAATTGCGTAACATTCTACTGTTCTGAAGGGCAGTTTTACCAATCTCTCATTTCATCGAAGGTAAGGTCCATTTAGACTTTTGCTCCACTTGAGGTAGCGTTATTCTTGGCATTTTTTTCATTTCCTCAAAGGTAAATTTTGTTAGACTTTGCTCTCTTTGATTGCAGGAGATCGTAGCGTTTTCCATGGCCATTTTCCTCCATCTTCCATTTTTTCGAAGGTATAGTTTGGTAGACTTTCTTAACTGTTTAACAGATTTTTTCCTTTCCAAAAAAACCTTTTCGAGGGTAATGTTAGGTAGATTTTGTTAACTTTTCAACGCGGCTATTTATAGATGTAGATTTAGGAAATATTTTGGAATATGAAGGAGTTAATTGTTTGACTTTGTTATAAAGAATCTTGAATATTGTTGTTTAATTTTTTAGTATATCTTTGGAACTGTCAATTTAGTCCAAAATATTATATATATATATATTATATATATATATATATATATATATATATATATATATATATTAGTTTTTTATTTTTTTGTCAATTGTGTTCAAAATATTATATGTGTTTTTATATAATTTTTGAGAATTAATTAAAAACAATAATTACAAATTTAAGTTATATAATTTACAAAGCTGGAATGCCATTTAATATTTTTTTCGAATTCATTTGTATGTTAAAAAATTCAATCTTATAAATTTATAAGAGTAATTTTCTTTTAAAAAAAACATAAAACAATTGGATGCCATATCCTTCCCTATGTCATTTCTTGCAAGGTGACATTGGTTAGACTCAGATACTCAAAAGAAACATTTGTTACACATTGATCCCCATGGATCACGGAAGACTACCATTTTGGATGCGCATTTCTATCATTCTGTTATTTCCTCAAAGTCGAAGTTGGATAGGCATTGCTCATCATCAATTGCATGGGAGAGTAGCGTTTTGCAATGACATGTCTTTCGATCCTTCATTTCCAGCTCGAACGTGAAATTTGTTAGAGTTTATTTCCCTTCAATTGCTTGAGATCGCAGCGTTGTGTGTGGGCAACTTTATTCATTTGAAATTTCCGTGAAAGTAACGTTTGTTAGACTTTTCTCCTTAAAGGTAACATATTTTAGACTAATTTGCTTCCCAAATCTTCCAAAATCTCTTAAATGTTGAAAATATTAAAGTCACCTGCCGTGCCTTGGGCAGGAAGTGACAAAAAGAAACAAGTACAAAGGCAGCCGCAGCAGAAACAGAGATTGAGTGCACAGCACTCTGCATTGAAGAAGAATGGAGAAGAATTTACTCCTGATGAGCCGCAGCCACGGATTGCAGAAGAATTAACGCAGTGATGGGCAGAGCCGTTTTTTGTCTACGGAAGAACAGAGATTAGCTTTACGGAGGGGCAGATTGAGTTAAGACAGTCATTTCGGGCTTTAAAGCCCTCAACAACCAAAGTTATTTTTGAAGCAGTGTCTTGTTGATGAAGAGATCTGAGATGCGATGCGATCTAATCGCAATCGCAAATCATGGTTCATATAAGTTTCATAACTCAAATGTCTTGCAGATGTGAAGTCGCGATGTGATGCGATTCAATCGCAAATCGCAATCGCAATATAAATGATCCGAAGATCCAAGTGTCTTGTTGATATGGCAGAGTTCCGCAACGGAACGGCTGTATATAAAACATACAACCGAAACATATATAAATTGCCCTCCCGTATAGCAGAGGCCCGTGGGTCCACCTGACCACGTGGCGATATTTCAATGGAATCGCAAGTGCGCAATCGCAAGGATCAATCGGCGGTCTTTTGTTATGAGCCCCGATTGAAGGACGGACCCGATCCGGTTATGTACCACAGCTTATTGGTAAATCGCATCCGGTCCCTAATCGCAATCAGAACTTTTTCATTGTGACCTCCGATTGAACGTCGGACCCGATTGTATTATATGCCACAGTTTATGCGCCAATCGCATCCGGATCATTGATCGCAATCGGAAGGTTTTGTGTTTTGGGCCCGATTGCACATTGTTTAAAAGTGCGGACGCGATGGTAGAATACAGTGGAGTTAATAAAGTTCAATCGCATCCGGATTTTGGTCGGCAATCGCAACTCTTTTTGAACGAGGCCCGATCGCCAATTGTGCCATGTGGTCCCCACCTTCTATACGTCGCTCTGGGTTAAAGTTTATTTTTTGTAATGTTTTTTCTTTGTATTGATGTTTAATGTTTTTGACCGCACGCCACATATATATATATGATGTAAAAAGGCCCGCGTGTAGTGTGTTATTAATTCCATTGTGTAGCATTGCCATTGACTGTGTGTGAGCCCGCAGGCTAGAGATAACACAGTAAGACCGTGACAGCACTGTGTGTGTGTTTTGAAAGAGAGATATAGAGTTTGTATTTAAAAGAGCACTGCGTCTGTAGCAGTATATATATATATATGTATGTTGAGAATCCCTCACTGTGAAGAGGAAGATTTGTATCAGTTTATTTTTTGAAGAAATAGAAGTTGTTTTAAATTGCTGAAAACTCTGTCTCCTGTTGAAAAGAATTTTTAATCTCTCTGTGTTGAAGAGGGGAGCTTATTCTCCCTGTTTGGAATTCCCAAAATTCCAACATGGTATCGGAGCTAATCTAGGCTCTTTGAAGATTTCAAAGAAGCTGTAGAAGAAGACCTGTTGCAGCGTTTCTCTCCAGCAGCGTGAAAAGCTCAACAGAATTCAAAGGTCATGTATTTCTCAAAGATAAAAGTGCAGTTGTTTATTGTTTAAGGAGTTTGTTCCTTAAAGAAGGAAAGATAGTTTGTTTAAAGTCTGAGTTCAGTTTGAGAAGCAATGGCTGGACCAAGCACTGGTATGAATCTTGGAAGTGTTTAGCTTCCACAGTTTAATGGAAAGAACTATGATTATTGGGCCATTACCATGAGAGCCCTATTTGTCTCACAAGACTTGTGGGAACTAGTAGAAGATGGTTTCACAGAACCAGCTGATGAGCAGGCCTTTAATGCCTTAACTCAAGCAGAGAAAGATGTACTGAAGAATAATAGGAAGAAATATGCTAAAGCTCTCTTCTGTTTGTATCAAGCTGTAAATGAGAGTGTGTTTCCAAGGATAGCAGCAGCTAAGAAATCCAAGGAGGCATGGGAAACTCTGAAAGTAGCCTATCAAGGTATGGAGAAGGTTAAGACAGCAAAGCTTCAGTTGCTGAGAAGAGATTTTGAAACTCTTTGCATGAAAGAGTCAGACAGTGTTGATACATTCTTTACACATGTGATTGGGATTGTAAATCAGATAAGATCCCATGGAGAAACTCTTGAAGAAAGAAGGATTGTGGAGAAACTTTTGAGATGCTTACCCTCAAAGTTTGATGTTATTGTAACCACCATAGAAGAGACCAAAGATCTCTCATAGTTCACAGTGGATGAACTTCATGCCTCGCTGATAACTCATGAAAAAATATTGAGCAGAGATGAACACACATCTCTTGAGCACGGCTTTAAGACCCAGATGCCTTCAGGAAGAGGAAGAGGCAGAAGCCAGAATAGAGGTGGAAAGGACAGCTCTTCACATTCACATGGAAGGAGCAACAGTCAAAGCCAGAGCCATGGCCAATGCAATAGCCAGCAAGGTGGACATCAACACCAACATGCTCAAGGACAAAGGTATGATAAATCCAATGTCCAGTGTCATTATTGCAAAAAATATGGGCACTATGCCAATGAATGTAGAAAGAATAAAAATGACATGAAGAATAGGCAGAATGCTAATGTAGCAAAAGAGGAAAAGAACCCAAGTAATGTGCTGTTAGCTTGCAATTTAGCACAAGATAAAAATGATGATGTTTGGTTCTTAGATTCTGGATGTAGTAATCACATGACTGGCAACAAAGCAATGTTTGCCAATCTTGATCAAGAAGTTAAATCTGAAGTGACCACAGGGATTGATACTAAAATCTCTGTCAAAGGGAAAGGCAGAGTAAGTATTCGAGCAAGGAATGGGGAGCAGAAATTTGTCCCTGATGTGTATTATGTTCTAGGTCTGAAATGTAATCTTTTGAGCGTTGGGCAGCTCATAAACAAATGTTACAATGCTATATTCAAAGATGATGTGTGCACCATAAAAGATATTCCTCCAAGTAAGAAAATTATTGCTGAAATACAAATGACCAGCAATATAATGTTTCCGCTCAAGCTCAACATTGACTTGAAGCAAAAAGGAAAGAATGTAGCAGCCGTAACTCAAGAAGCCTTCCAGAAGGAAGAGAAAGATGAAAATTGGTTATGGCATCTGAGATTTGGACATCTAAATTTCGGAGGATTAAATTTGTTGCACATAAAAGGAATGGTAAGAGGTTTACCACTGATTGAAAAGCCTAACAGCCTATGTGAAGGCTGCATCTTGGGAAAGCAACACAGAGAAAATTTTCCTTCAGGGAAAAGCATAAGGGCGAAAGCACCTTTGGAGATAATCCACTCAGATTTATGTGGGCCGATGCAAACATCATCTGTTTCGGGCAGCAATTACATGCTGAATTTCATTGATGATTTCACACGAAAAGTGTGGGTTTATTTTCTAAAATATAAAAGCGAAGTCTTTCAGAAATTTCGTCAATTTAAAGCTCTCTTGTAGAAAAACAGAGCGGACTGCACATTAAAGTCCTCAGAACTGACAGAGGAGGAGAATATATCTCAAAAGAATTTCTGCGTTTTTGCAGAGAGAGTGGCATACACAAGCAGTTTACCACCAGGTATACGCCGCAACAGAATGGAGTGGCTGAAAGAAAGAATCGAACCATAATGGAGATGGTGAGAAGTATGCTAAAGGCGAAACACTTACCGAATGAGTATTGGGCAGAAGCAGCAAACTGTGCTGTATATATTTTGAATAGATGCCCTACAAAAGCAGTGATGAAAAAAGTTCCAGAAGAAGCGTGGAGTGGCAGAAAATAGGGAGTCACCCACATGAGAGTTTTTGGGTGTGTAGCATATGCACACATTCCAGACAAATTGAGAAAGAAGTTAGATAGTAAGGGGGAGAAGTTCATTTTCCTTGGATATTGTGAAGATTCCAAAGGATACAGACTGTATAACCCATCCACAAAGAAGTTTGTAATTAGCAGAGATGTGCAATTCATCGAAGAAGAAGCATGGGATGGAAGCATTGAGAAAACAGTCAATATAAAAAACTTTTTATCTCATGATGAAGATGATGTAGATGTGGTTGAGATTAATAACCCATCCATTGCACAACCTCCAGCACCGCAAGGCCAGCAAGGGACGCCTCAAGCGGCAGTGAGAACACCCTTGAGAAGAAGCGGCAGTGGTTCACCGAGTACACCACAAGGAGCAGAATCGAGTGCTTCATCAAGCACGGCTACACCAAGTGAAAGAGGAACAAAGTTCAGAAGCCTTAGAGAAATCTATGAGCAAGGAGAAGCAAACGAAGGTATGGATTCCTTATTTGCTTTGTATTGTCAAGTTGATGATCCTATTCATTTTGAAGATGCTATTAAAGATAGAAAATGGATAGAATCTATGGATGATGAAATTAAAGCCATAGAGAAGAATATAACATGGGAATTGGTTGATCTGACAGAAGGTAAAGAAGTCATTGGAGTTAAATGGGTATACAAGACCAAAAGCAATGCTGAAGGAAAGATAGAAAGACACAAGGCCAGACTTGTTGTCAAAGGATATAAGCAGAAGCAAGGGATTGATTATGAAGAAACTTTTGTACCAGTTGCAAGAATGGAGACAGTAAGAGCAGTGCTGTCCATAGCAGCACAAAACAAATGGAAAGTATATCAAATGGATGTAAAATCCGCATTTTTAAATGGAGTTTTAATGGAAGAGGTATATGTGGAACAACCTCTTGGATATGAGAAGAAAGGCCAAGAGCATAAGGTCTGTAAATTGAAGAAAACTCTTTATGGGCTGAAACAAGCACCAAGAGCATGGTACAGCAGAATAGATTCTTATCTATTGGAGAATGGATTTGAAAAGTGTGAGGGAGAACCCACACTCTACATCAAAGAAAAGGATGGTAAGTTATTGATTGTTGTCTTATATGTTGATGATTTAATTTTTACAGGTAATGATGATTACCTTGTTGAAAATTTTAAAACAGTCATGAAAGATGAATTTGAAATGACTGACATGGGTTTATTAAGATACTTCTTGGGAATAGAAGTGGAGCAAGGTGAAAGAGGAATTTTTATTTCTCAAGCAAAGTATGTGAATCAAGTTCTAGAAAGATTTAACATGCAAGAGTGCAAAGCAGCAATCACTCCCACAGTAATGGGATTAAAACTCAGCAGAGAGGACAACAGCAAGGATGTCGATCCAAGTTTGTATAAAAGCATAGTTGGCAGCCTCATGTATTTGACTGCAACTAGGCCGGATATTATGCATGCTGTTAGTTTAATTTCCAGATTTATGGAAAAGCCAAAAGATGCACATTGGCAAGCAGCAAAGAGAATTCTGAGGTATGTGAAAGGAACAAAAGGATTTGGTATTTTATATACTACTTCAGAAAATTCAGAATTAGTTGGATACACTGACAGTGATTGGGCTGGAAGTGTAGATGATCGGAAGAGCACTTCCGGTTATATTTTTCGTATGGGTTCAGGAGCCATTTCATGGGCTTCCAAGAAACAGCCTATTGTAGCATTGTCTACAGCAGAGGCAGAATATGTGGCAGCTACAGTAGCAGCGTGTCAAGCAATTTGGATGAGAAGGATGTTGAGAAGTATGTGCCAAGAACAGTTAAAGGGCACTGTGATTTATTGTGACAATAGCTCAGCTATTGCATTGTCAAAGAATTCTGTGTTTCATAAAAGAACAAAGCACATAGACACAAAGTATCATTATATCAGAGAATTGGTGAATAATGGTGAAGTTGTTTTACAGCATTGTAAAACAGAGGAGCAATATGCAGATATTTTAACTAAACCATTGGGACAGAAAACATTCGAATTTCTAAGAGAGTGCCTGGGTATGATGAATAACCCAGCAGCTGACTTTAAGGGGGAGTGTTGAAAATATTAAAGTCACCTGCCGTGCCTTGGGCAGGAAGTGACAAAAAGAAACAAGTACAAAGGCAGCCGCAGCAGAAACAGAGATTGAGTGCACAACACTCTGCATTGAAGAAAAATGGAGAAGAATTTACTCCTGATGGCCCGCAGCCACGGATTGCAGAAGAATTAACTCAGTGATGGGCAGAGCCGTTTTTTTTCTACGGAAGAACAGAGATTAGCTTTACGGAGGGGCAGATTGAGTTAAGACAGTCATTTCGGGCTTTAAAGCCCTCAACAACCAAAGTTATTTTTGAAGCAGTGTCTTTTTGATGAAGAGATCTGAGATGCGATGCGATCTAATCGCAATCGGAAATCATGGTTCATATAAGTTTCATAACTCAAATGTCTTGCAGACGTGAAGTCGCGATGCGATGCGATTCAATCGCAAATCGCAATCGCAATATAAATGATCCGAAGATCTAAGTGTCTTGTTGATATGGCAGAGTTTCGCAACGGAACGGCTGTATATAAAACATACAACCGAAACATATATAAATCGCCCTCCCGTATAGCAGAGGCCCGTGGGTCCACCTGACCACATGGCGATATTTCAATGGAATCGCAAGTGCGCAATCGCAAGGATCAATCGACGGTCTTTTGTTATGAGCCCCGATTGAAGTCTGGACCCGATCCGGTTATGTACCACAGCTTATTGGTAAATCGCATCCGGTCCCTAATCGCAATCAGAACTTTTTCGTTGTGACCTCCGATTGAACGCCGGACCCGTTTGTATTATATGCCACAGTTTATGCGCCAATCGCATCTGGATCATTGATCGCAATCGAAAGGTTTTGTGTTTTGGGCCCGATTGCACATTGTTTAAAAGTGCGAACCCGATGGTAGAATACAGTGGAGTTAATAAAGTTCAATCGCATCTGGATTTTGGTCGGCAATCGCAACTCTTTTTGAACGAGGCCCGATCCCCAATTGTGCCATGTGGTCCCCACCTTTTATACGTCGCTCCGAGTTAAAGTTTAGTTTTTGTAATGTTTTTTCTTTGTATTGATGTTTAATGTTTTTGACCGCGCGCCACATATATATATATATATATATGATGTAAAAAGGCCCGCGTGTAGTGTGTTATTAATTCCGTTGCGTAGCATTCCCATTGACTATGTGTGAGCCCGCAGGCCAGAGATAACACAGTAAGACTGTGACAGCACTGTGTGTGCGTTTTGAAAGAGAGATAGAGAGTTTGTATTTAAAAGAGCACTGTGTCTGTAGCAGTCTATATATATATGTATGTTGAGAATACCTCACTATGAAGAGGAAGATTTGTATCAGTTTATTTTTTGAAGAAATAGAAGTTGTTTTAAATTGCTGAAAACTCTGTCTCCTGTTGAAAAGAATTTTTAATCTCTCTGTGTTGAAGAGGGGAGCTTATTCTCCCTGTTTGGAATTCCCAAAATTCCAACATTAAACACCCAACTTCTTTTTATTTAACTTCTAGCCAAAGGGATTGATTGCTTCATGTCCCGTGGATTCCGACGGAAAGGCATTAATTTTAATAATTCAATTTGCGTTATGAGATATGGAGGCATTGATTCTGATAATTCAGTCTATGTTATGAATAATAGATATGAAGTCATTGATTCTGATAATTCAGTTTGTGTTATGAATATTATATATGATACCATGATTTTTCTATTGTTAAAACGATCTAAGAAGTCTGAATTTGCTGGATTTAATGGTAGGGATTTAACAGTAAAAGGAGCTTCTACTATTGTTGCAGGTTCAATTTTAAAAGATTAAACTAGATAATTATGATAATTTAATTCCTGTTCTGAATAATAAATATGAAGGCATTGATTCTGATAATCGAGTTTGTGTTCCGAATAATAGATATGATACCATGATCTTTCTATCGTTAAAATGCCTTATCGATCTTAATAATATTAAGAAGTTTGAATTCGCTGGATTTAACAGTATGGATATATCAGTAAATAAAAATATTAAATTAGATAAATTTTTAATTTATATGGTTTTTTTGTTATAATTAAATGCCAATTCTAAAATGATAATGTGATAAGGATACAGGTTTCAATTTTTATTAGCATTCTCATTTACTGATTGTTCTTATTTTAGGATTCTAGAGTTTGGAATTATCATTTTGTTATTACTCATGTTTTTATTATAAGTAATTTTTTATTACTTAAGATAATTGAATTTTTTCTTACCAATTATTGGATCTCTTTAAGAATTTTAGGGCGTTTCTTTAGCAACATCTGGTGATGATGCAATTTCTAGTTAAATAGATTTTGATATTATGGGACACAAACCTAGATATCCATGACAAATAAATCTAGTAAAAACAATTGTAGGTACCCCAATAAGTCATTTATGGACAAAATTCATGAATTATTTATGGGTAAAGAAAGAATCGAGAGTATACGTTTTAAAAATATATATAAATTTATATTTTTATGTGTTACAAGAGTTAGTTTGTTAAAGTAAAGTTCCTTATAATTCATGAATTTTGTAAAGTTACATGTATATTTTTTACTGAAATATAAGGATATATTCCACATGTTAAGGGAATCCAAGGATTTAGTGAAACATTATGGTTATCTATTAATGAGATCTCCTTCATTTAATCCCAACATGTAACTTTGTAAATATTGATGTTGGCCAAAATAATTGACTTTGACTTTGATTTTGATTTTGGCCAAAATAATTGACATTGACTTTGACTTTGATTTTGGCCATAACAAATATTGACTTTGTATATAATGTATTCTCTTTATCCAGAATCAATATTTACAAAGTTACATGTTGAGCTTAAATGAAAGAGATCTCATTAATAGATAACCATAATGTTTCACTAAATCCTTGGATTCCCTTGCAAAATTTAGAGGTGAAATGAATAGAAAGTTTGTGTATGACTGGATCTATACTCTTTATTTATCAAGAGAGTCAATGTTTTCAACTCCGTAAGTTCAAGTTGTCTACATTTCATTTAGAAGGATTAACACTACAATAATGGCATCCTACCTAGGAACACTCATATTATACATTGAATTGGGGGAGAACCCATTTACAAACCCTACTACAAGTTAGACAACATTTTCTAAGGTGTCAAGGCAATGATTTTATCTACCAACATATCCTAAATAATTTTTGTGGACTTACTAACTTCATATTAGTTAATTGTTAATCTAGAAAACTCAATTCTATAATTCCTAGCACCAACTTATTAGCTCCTCCCTTCATTACCTCTACATGAATATAGAAGTGATTGTTGCGTGTGTGTTATATTCTTTCCACGATTAGTGCATGCGTGGGGGAATGTATGCCTAGTTAACTCAACTCTATCTGTTGACTTGGTCACTGATTTAACAACACCATTTTATGCTAAAAATCTTGAAATATTTATGTAAGGGATTTTATGCTTCCACTGTCTCAACCAAGTCATGAAAATTTAGATCATTGAGTGCAATAAATTACTCCACTAGAGTGCACAGTGATTGTTCCACTAAAGTGAACAAAAAGACCAACAAATTCATTTGGTCGGCTTGCTCTGAATTATCCATGATAGATTCCAGTGATTTCTGGTTCGTTGACACTAGCACGGTACATAAGGGCTTCACTAGGGGAGAAATACCATACCACATGGCTTCATATTGAAGATACATATTGAGGAAAAAATTAGATAATATATTGAGCATATATTAAGGGGTAAAGAGTTTTTATATTGGTAGTTATAAAAAATGGAGCTGAAAGTTAATGAAAAAGTATAAGATGGTATAAAAAATGTCAATGAAAATATGGATGCCTCCAATATCTAGTGAAAGTATGGGTTTTTTAAACTGGGAAACTGTATTGGATTCATATTGGTAAGGGGTTAAGTAATGTGATTTTTAGAGGTATTTTGAATATGTACTCAAAGTAGGGGTCTTGTTTAGTATGCCACGAACATAAATGATATGTCATAGGTTCATTGAGTGAATCCCTCATGACACAATGACACCAAATTTAATTGGATAAATCATATGCTCAACCATCCTCATGGTGATTAAAATTATCTCTATTTGATTGTAGTCAGTCTCATTTCAAATCACAACCTAGTCTTTAATTGGAAAATTGGTGGTGACACATTTGAAATTGTTTCAACGATAATGAAACTTTAACATTGGATAGTGAAGATTAAGATAAATGGTGATATTATTGAATACATTATTATTGAAATTGTTTCAATAGAATTTAGATATAAATGGATTTAAATTTATATTCTTAGTAATATAAATTATTATTTTTATTTTTTGTTAATTATAATGTTATATTTATAGCCCACGGGGTGTAGCTCAATTGGTGATCACCCTGTTCTAAAGTCATTGTAAAGAAATTGATTCAATGTTGAATTCCCCATGGGTTAGATTAACAAAAAAATAACAATATTCTATTTATATTTGTATTTTTTTAATTAATAAAAAATTTAAAATATTAATTAAGCCTTCTCTTTTGTATATTAATAGATTATGTCACTTCAAATCCCTAAATATGATCAAACCCCATGAAATATTATTATTGAAACAACCATGTACCATTCATTTTTGTCTAGTTTAATTTAGACCCATACAACCTCATAGAGTTTGGTTGAGATATGAGAAAAGATGGAGTATGATTAAACTAACATAAACTTCCAATCAATTATTACTTATACAATTCTCCATGCTATCACAATGAGCTACAAATTTCAATAGTTTATACATGAAACTATGTGCTCGAAAACATGTCTGCGGAAATTAGATTCTTGCCTTTCGAATAAATGGTTGATGTAATGAAATATGCAGAATGAAATCACATAACGATTTAGTAAAAGAAATACTTGATGAAAGAGAAAAAAAATCAATGAAATAAATACCCAAATAACATTTGGCAGCAAAGGAGGAGAATTGACAATGTGTCTATAATCGATTAATTTTTGTGGATATATGTCAAGATACTCGAAGACTAGATAAAGCAGGGGTTTTCCCTTATTTGTCACATGCTCCAGAAAAAGCGATCTGAAAATTCTAGCCTACCCCTTACTGAAATACTACAATTATATTAGAGTTGAACCTTGAAATAACTTAGATATCAGGAAAAGCATATTCAATTCAAAGAGTGTTTAGATAGAATTTGGTTATTATACTAATCATATTTTTCACATCATGTGATAAAATGTCGCCCAAGAACAACCATATGCATGTTCCTTTGGGAATTAGGGGACGAAAAAATCTAGCATGAAGAAGCCCTTCATTCAGATAAAATGACCTCATACAAGCTCAAGAGTAATATATACCTTTCAATTTTTAACCCACTCTTATGCCCTGGACCATGGGGCAAGGCAATACGAGCTGAAATTCGCAACATGAGAGCCTTGGGAACTAATATGGATAATTCATGCCAATAGATCAACGACAGACACCCCACATTCTTCATCCACCTATTCCATGGTCTCACCACAAATTAAAATACCTTTGGAGCCTTGAAGTTGTGACATGGGAGAAGAATTAATACCATAGGAGATGCTTGGCTTGTCATCAAATGACCTGCTAAACAAGATCAATAATATCTGATCTGGGTAAATTTGGCTACCCTTTAAACTAAGACCTTTTACTTTGGCCGATGCATTAGAATTTTATCAAAGTGTTAATGAACATAAATGAACATATCTGCATTCTATAAAGAAGAGGAACATAAAAAGCATTAGCAACATAAGATATTGATAACAGAGTTCATCTAGGAATGGACTACGTCTCCAGTCCTCAGTGTCAAGATGGTGTAGGTTGCTGCATTAAGTGCTGGAAATAGTGATGATGTACATGGATGGTATTTTCTCTATCATAGAAGGGAAACTCCCTCACACCGGATTGGCTAGACCTCTCCACGAGATGTTTCACTACGTGAATTCTCATTCGAAAAAGGGACTCCTATTAGTATGAAAATCACAGTCAAGGGTGACTAAGAGTATCCCACCGAACATGGAAACAAAGGGATCTCAAAAAACATAAACAATCTATGATAGAAATTACATCTCACATCAAGAATAAAACAAGATGCACATCAAATATCAAACATGGATCTATATAGCACAATGGATCTCATAGAAAAAAGACAAAGAGGTATATGATCACAGTGCATATACCTCACATCCTGGAGCTATCTGAAGAAAAGAATGATAAAATGCTGGATATGGTTGTACCATCAATCTCGTGGTGTCAAATATCCTGAAAATGACAACTCACACATGTTGAATGTTGACAAGTTTGCAACTACACTTTGAAAAGTCGACCAAAAACATAAGGCTCAAATGAAAAATATAACTACAACACTGAACTCGTGTCACTGAGAGGTGTAGGATCGACTGTCAATTTGCTAAATTTCGACACTCTCAAAATCTGGGCCTTAGGGAATCTTTTAGATTCCCCCTACTTTCCTCAAAGGTCCTTCTCCATAGGGAATCTGCAAATCTCCATCTCAAAATAGGAATTTTATCCCATCATTGTACTACAAGGAAAAGACCCTCTAGCGGAGGTTATAACAGAGGTTTTTAGGGTTATAAAATTGGCCAAAATTGTCAAAAAAAACATTTTCTACAACATTTGTTTTCGGTAATGGAGCTTCTAATGAAATTTCAACACAAATAAAAAAATTGGGTGGCTAGAGGTTTTTACTGTTGTTTTTCTCATTAGTGTGCTATTCCGGTGTCAATGTACCAATGCATTTAGAGTAAACACACCTCTGCGTGGCATCCAGATGATCAGCTCGGGGCGGTCAAAGTTGCATGCACCGGGCTGTAAAGGTCTAAAACCACATTGGGTGCACTGTAGGTGATACAACGCACCAGGCCATTCTAATTAGTATTGGGGTTTGTGTGGTGCCCATAGGTCATATCAACACACTAGTACCTAGTATTATAGAAATTCACTGATGTGCAGTATCACACAAACACACCAATTGTTCTAATTCCTATTGGTATTTTTGCAGTGTCCATAGGTCATAGAAACAGACCAGTGTGCATTATCACATAAACGCACCAAGTTATAATTGGCATTGGTATTTTTGCGGTGCCCATAGCTCGTAGAAATGCACCGGTGCACTTTATCATATGAAGGCACCAGTGTACAATAATAAACACACATTGGTGTTCATTTTTTATTTTTTAGAAATATCGACCTCTGACAGTGCAATTATTGTAATTTTTTAAAATTCATTATTCATCAAAAGCTGACACATATCTTATAAGAGTATTCATATCAATTATTTTTTTATTAGTGAACTTGAATGTGATGCTTGGATTAATTTGTTATATCGTATCATCGAATTTCACATCTCTTCATTATAATATTTAATCATCCCTATTTTTAATCAGCGGTGTTAAATTTCACAACGAAAATAGGGAATGCAATAGAATAAATTAAAACATATTTTATTATATAGAGATGAATAAGACACTCTTTGTCATACAAAATGGGACAGTTATTGGTATCCCTTTGTCTTTCAATTAGGACACTATGTCCATTACATTAAACAAAATCTTTGATTTCACAGACAAATATTTCAAAAAATACAATGTCTTGCTTTGATATCCGAACATAATGATCATCATTCTTCGCTTGAACTGTTGTCACTGCTCAAGCTACTTCCATGACTTGGGTTATTTTGAGGAATGCTTTGTTCATGGTGTTGATTTTTTTCTTCTTCTTCAACTTCCATATACAAACATAAAAATAAACTGTAATGAGTTTATACACATTGGTCAGAGTAATGAAAGTCACAATATTAAATAATATACATTAAAGTAAGTCGAAAAGAAATGACGTACCATAACAACAATTGAGTCATGAACTATACACATTCTTTAAAAACCAAATTTCATTCCATCTTTTAAGATTTCATCTTTTGGCACAGTTCCATAATTTGTTTCCTACAAGTTTTATACCTTATAAAAAATCATATATTTAATATAAAATATTTTTTTGTTCTATTAATTATAGACGGAGCTAAGTAAAATGAGATCGATAGATGCTTACAAATTCTGCAATTAATTTCTCATATGCCAGCAGATACTCACAACCCATATTTAACCCAATGTCAATCAATTCGTCTGATGGTTCTTCTTTGTATGTTAGCACCTATTTGAAAACATTCAATGATGATTGTTGTAAAACTACTTAAAATATACAAAAATTAAATCTAGTTAAGTTGTTATAAGGAAGTAACAATTATTCACAAACTTAGATATAAACCCTTTTCTGCCTTCTCGTCCTATTTTATGTGCTGAATGGGTTCCATTTTCTTTTCTTTTATGCAAGAAAATACTTGAAAATTAATATTTAATGCTAAATTTCTTATTTATCGTACCTAATCGAAAAATTCAATGATAACATGTTACATTTGAAGCACATTGTTGTTGAGATGGCTCCTCCCATGATGTAATATTGTCCATTTGTTTGACCATCTCTTTGTACACCTTTTTGGACATTCCTACTACCATATTTCTGATATCAACTCGTTCATCTTTTGATATTTTCACAAGATTCCTGAAAATGTAACATGACAATAAACTATTAAATTTTTATACTCATATATGAACACTAAATATAACAAAAGTGATATTTATAAATAATTCTATAAAAAAATTTAAAGGAATATTACATTTTCATTCATTCTTTTTTTTTTGTACGTTTTTTCTATTAAAAGTCTGGCATGTCTCATTGACCAATTATCTGGAAACTCTTCGTCTAATTTAGATAAAATTTGGTTCTTGGAATCATTGAATTGATTTTGTATTGTAAGTGGACAGAACGTCTATACATTCATTCCACTAGATCCCTCAAACTTTTATAAAAGATTTCCCCCCTTTCGTTAACCTCCAGCACCACTCCAGATGAGCTAAGGAGAAATTCAATTTCATTTGCATGTTCTATTTTTTTTCTTTACTTAGAACAACATTCATTTTCCTAGTGTTGGTCCCTGTAGAACATCAAACATATCTGAATTAATAGATTGTATGAAACATGTTATCTAATATTTTTAAGTATATTATTAATGAAAATTAAAAAAAAAATCATATTAGATTGATAGTATTTTTCCATTCACCTAATTCATCCTGTTGCAATTTCTACATCAAGATTTTACGCTCTTCTGGTCCAAGATCAGAAATAATCTTATCAAGCTTCATCATTTTATGGCCCTGAATGATACACAGTAAAAAATACATAGTAGTTAAACTTACATGTAGTTAAAAAGGAATATTTTCTATAAATAATTTACAAAGAACTTGCATTTTCTTCTTTTCTTGATGTGCGACCATTATTTTTGTCACTTGATCTCTTGTCATCCATTTCTTTATCAATATTAAACCTGTACCATATCATTCATTAATATATTTTATAAATAAATCATCAAATTTTCAAGTAAAAAAGAAAATATCAAGAAACTAATGCGCCTTTAATGTTGTACTCACAGACGTCAGTGCATCGTGTTCTTATAAACGCACCGCAAAAACAGTATAAATCATTGTACGATGTTCTATGTCAACAAGGAGCACTAGTGCATTATATGTTATCTAGCACACTAATTAACATAGAAAATTAATAAAAATCCTCTAGTGTTAGTTTTTGTAGAATATGGTGTTGTGGAGGGGGTGGTGTGGCCTATTCTTATAAACGCACCACGCAAACAGGGGACCACCATAAGGTGCTCTCTGTCAACAAGGAGACCCGGTCCGTTATATGTTAAACGGTGCACCGATTATCACAATTTTTTTTTTTTCCAAACAGTACGTGTGTGGTGCGCTATAGTGCACGAGTGCCCTATTTTACATATGGTGCATGGATTAAAAAAATCTATTTTCAATCTTTTTTATAAAACAGTACAGTTGCAGCTAGTTGTGATAAGACAACACCCCAGTGCACCAGTTTATGTAGGGCAGATCGATTAAAAAAAATCAGTTTTCTTAAAATTTAGCCAAGGGACGACATGGATTGGGATTCGACTATGCAAGTAGTCGCATGGGTTAGATGTCATAGGCCTATATATATAGAAATATAAATCCTATAAGTATAAAATGAAAATCCCTAATTATGAAATCACAGAAATAGGAAGAAGTAAGGGTCGGAAAAAAAAGAATGAAGGGTTTAGGGTAAAATGGATTCTTTTTGTTTTTTGTTTTTTTGTTTTTTTTTATATTTTTTATATTTTTATATATATATTTTTTTTGAAAATGAACAGTAAATTTAACTATTTTACTTATTGCGTAAAAAATACTGCAGAAAATGTAAAAAAAACAATAAAATTTAATCACGAGATCTTGGAAATTCTATGCTATAGGGTTTGAATCACCAGAGGTTTGGAATTCTGATTGTCTGAATAGTTATGCTTGAAAGTGTTTCGTTGTTCCACACTGCTCTCATGCTCTCTTGCTCCAGGTATGTCTCATGCAAATCTCTGGCTGAATTTTTTTGCAAAAATAGTGAAATAATGAAAAGTGTTTAGTATTTAAATAATTTTTTTTATGAAATTAGATTTTGGAAAATATTTTGCCACCCATTTTTCAATTTACCACTTTTTTTTCATGTAAAAATTTTTTTTTCTTTTTTTATTTGCAGCTATTCATCATTGATGCGTCAATTAATGCCACTACACTGGTGTGTTTGTTAATAACATGGCACCGGTGCATAGTAACTAAAATGCACCAGTGCAGTTATCTATACATTAGCACCGATAACATATTGTCCATTTTTAAGGCACCGAAATTACTTTTAGGTGTGTACAGCAAAATTTATTGTTGATTATGCTCAAATGCAGGGAGAAAATATCATAATTATATCGAATGGATAATTCTTCAAAATCTAGCTCGTTCCATAATATTTCTCAAATTCCATCGCGAAATTCTCCCTATCCATCTCAAGATGTAAAAATTACTTCATATTTTATTTATATTTTCAGTATCTAATTGAATTTATGCTTTTTATCCATGTCAATCAGCTTAATAAATTTTATAATATATAAAAATTTGTAGGTTCATGTATATTCATAATCAAGTTCAGATGCACAAAATATTCAAGCAACTCCAAAATGTTAGAAGCTCTTATCAGGAGTAGCATACCGCAAGGCACATTTGGTAGATGAAAATGGACAATTGCTTTACCCTGCCAATTGTAACAATATTGCATCTTATAGCCACAATCCCGGGACAATGATGGTAATAATAATTGTTTGGTATATTAATGTAATTATTTAAATGTCAAACCAATTAATCATGCATTGTCAACATTCTTACTAATTGATATCATAGATTTTGTACTAATCATGATCAAATATATTTTTTGAAATTATTAGGATTCTAGTGATGATGAGCGACGTACCTACCATCTTCCGTTGCACCCCACGACAGTGTCAAATAGAGAGAGCACTGAATTAAGAGAAAAAACCAGAGAGGAATGATACCAAGAATGGTTGAATCAACCACTGATTCAATTCCCACTATGTCCACATTCACCAATTAGGAATGACTACAAAAATAGTAGTTCTTCGCAAGTTGGAAATGGAGGCAATCAAATAGAGGGTGGTATGGATGATTAGTTAAGGGATAGGACTACCATGGAGACAATGTTGTTAGATTCATTCCAAAACGACGATCAACTAAGGGATGATACTCATATCCCTGAATTTTTTTTCGAAAGCCTTAAATTTTCTTCCGCCACCCCTCTCTTTGGACCTGGCAGTCAGTCAAAGTCTACCCAGTTGGAGACAACAATGTTACTGTACCACTTGAAAGAAAATTTTGGCTTGTCGAATGCATGTTCCTTGGAAAGTTTGAGGTGAGTTACCATAAAGTCCTCCCTTATATAATTTTGAGAAATATAATCACACAATGAACATTACAAATGGTCAATTTTATGAATGTTAAATATAATTATATCAACATTAATGTATATTTAATATTTTCCATGATCACCAACTACACGTTATCTAAAGATAAGGTTCTTCCGAGTGATAATGTCTTGCCTAGTAGCTGCGAGGAGGCAAAGAAATTATTGAAAATGTTGGGTGTTGAGTACATATCATATTGTGCATGTCCAAATGATTTTATTATATATAGAGGAGAATATGCAGACAAAGAGATATGTCCAAAATGTGGGCATGATAAATAAAAAGGCAAGGTAAATCATGTGGTCCTTCTTCTAAGATATTAAGGCACATGCCTATAATCCCAAGGACTCAAAGGGTCTTTCGTTGCAAAGAGTTAACCATGTAGAAGTGAGTTGGGAGTTATGCGAATCTCCATTGATTCAATAGCCATGAAGCATATAGAGGATACATGGCCCAAAAAATTAAAGGATGAAGTATGAAGTCTACAACTCAGCATAGCCATGGATGGTGTTAATTCATATTCTTTTCTGAACAACAACTATTTTCTTTGGCCTATAGTAGTGATCAATAACAATATCCCCCCATGGTTATCTATGAATACTGAACATCTTATGTTTGCTCTCATAGTCCCTGGTATAATACAAGTGAAGAATATGGATGTCTAATTAAAACCATTGGTAGATGAATTGAAGGAATTATGGGATGGGATAAATGTATACGATATATGAAGTCCCATCATAGCAGAGAGGAGTTTTACATTGTATGGCATATGTGCTTATACAATACATGATTATCCAGGCTTAGGAGTTTTCTCTGGTAAATTACATTTTTATTGGTTTGTTTATCTATGTAAAAATATTATTTCACATATTAGTTATTTAATTCATTGTAATTGTCCTGATCTTCATGACATTATTTAACGTGCCATGCATATAGATTGTATATAATAATATCGCAGTTCTTGTAACAAAAGGGTATTTTGGATGTAAATTTTGTGGACCTTCTCTGAAAGCTAGATGGTCCAACGACCTACGAAAGTCAGTGTATGACTTCTCCAAGGTATTCCTCATAGAAGAACACCCTTACAAAAAAGCAACATCCGCCTTCAATGGTAACCGAGAGAGAACCTAAAGGCATCCAATAACGACACTAGCTAAATTTCTTAGAGCATATGAGAGAGAGAAGGAGAATGATTTCATGGAAATGTTCGATTCAAATGGGAAGCCTATGTTCAATGATACATAATTCTTTGAAACCTATGTGTAGAAATTTCCCATTGGGATGAAAAGGAAGTCTATCTTTTATAACCTACCATATTGGGAGCATCTTAAGGTGACCCACTTATTAGATCCTATGCATATATTTAATAATTTCTGATATTCTTTATGGAGCACATATCATCGAAACAAAGTGACACTGTGGATGTTAGGAAAGATATTATTCAAAAACTAAAAAGAAACATTGGCCAAGAAAATTAGAAAGTACAGGATCTGGTATTTTGAAGAAGATGGTGTCCCATGGATTAAAAAAAAAGTTGATACTTCTTTGGAAAAGCAAGTTATAATGGGTGTGAGGGTGCCATCTTCATACGGGTCTTCACTATGACGATACTTCACCATGGATGACCATTTGTCGGGGTTGAAATTTCATTACCATTTGAATCTTCTAAGAGTACGTATAATTTCAAAAGCATTATTTTTTTATTTGCTATATTAGTAAATTTTGTCCCGTGCATGGATCATAAAACGTAAATAATTTTGTATATTATTGCACGTGTTTATAACTTTCGAGTGTCATTATCCTTCTTTTATACGTGGGTGTGGGAAACATGAATTCCCCCAAGACCTAGGATGTGCCATATCTAAATTATCTGCATTTGTATGTTGGATCACATCAAATGAGAGTCATGTGACTAGAAGTCCACTGTGGCATCAAAAGATAGTTGAGATATTTGTATGTTTGAGAAGGAGTTGCCAACGAGTTTTATCGACTTGCAGGTTCATCTTATAATCCACCTAGTAGATGAGGTTGAATAATTTGGGGTGGTTTCTTGTCATTGAATGTTATTCTTAGAAAGGTACATGGAGAAATTGAAAGGTTTTGTTCGACAAAGGGAAAACCTCAGGGGTCTATGGTAGAGGTGTACATATTGTATGAGTCTTTCTATTATGCCACTAAGTACATCAAGCAGATCGATAATAGGCTAGGTGTAGTGATTTGGGATGATGAAAGGGATGAAGACAAAAGAGAAGGGGAGTTGTTCCAAACAAACGGAAAAAAGCGCTTGATCAAGAGTAAACGACTTATAATTTTTCAAATTTACACAAAGTAAATATTCATGTTTAACTTCAATATAATGTATATTTTGATATCTATGTACTATATAATGTTAGTTTGATTTCATCAACGAATGCAGAAATTAAAGAAACCAATAAATTCGTTCTTTACAATTTCGAAGTGACACAATCGTGGGTCACATTGTACAAACAAAACAGGATGAAATGGGATAGTGACAGGAAAGAATTCATATGGTTGAATGTTAGAAGTGTGCCTTATCCTAATCATTTAAAAGAAAATATGCCAAAAACATGCCCCAACAGTTGGGTTGCTAACTAAGTCAGAGAGAAATACGGTGCAACTGGTCGTTACCCGTGTGCTGAAGAGGATGCGCTAAACGTATGGATTGGTTACACCAACTTGATAATAATCTATTTAATTTATATGTACATTTGAAAATTAATAATGCACCTTTCAAATGTAATTACATCTATATTTCATAATTTATCTATTGGGTTATTATAAGACACATGACACTATGATTTGTTAACTTTTTTATAGGTGCATTTTCTCCCATCTATGTGGGCATATGAACACCATTTTCACATAGAAATCCCAATGATGGACACATGACACAATACTATGGAGTGGAAGTCGAGTTCAATCAATCTAGTCGATCTAGCCACCGTGATCAAAACCTAGTATGAGGGACGTTAGATTACGTCGCAAAGATACAACATATAATGATAATTCTAACGTACATGAATTTATTTGCATTATTTTGTAAAATTTATTACGTTACAAAAATTCATATTATTCTATATTTATTATTTTACAATTATTTACAAATTTACAAATTTAAAAATTTTAATAAAATCATTTCACATTAATACAATTAAAATTTTACAAATATTTTACACACAATTACAATTACAATTACAATTAAAATTACAATTACAATCATTTCACATTAATACAATTAAAATTTTACAAATCTTTTACGTACAATTGCAATTACAATTTTAAAATTTCACATACAATTACAATTTTAGAATTTTACATACAACTAAAATTTGAATTACAGTTTTACAATTCTACATATATACAATTACAATTAAAATTACAATCACAATCATTTCACAATAAATTAAATATTACAATTAAAATTAATTTTTTATAAATATATTACATAAATTACAGTTAAAGTTACAAATACAAATACAATTACAATTTTACAATTTTACATACAATTAAAATTAAAATTTCAATTACAATCACGGCATAATATTTAATAAATGATCATGATAACCATTGTACAAACATCATATTCGACTAAAAAACACATTCAAATTTGCTAACATCAACTAATCATCGTGATCATGATCATTTAACAAAACACAAGAATTGTATAACATCATCACAACACAAACATCAAATATACATCGCATGTCAAATAATTGCTATCACATACACATCTATCTGCAAGCTGCAAATTAAATGAACATATCTAACATGACGTAACAATATACACATCATGATGATCACCAACATGTAAATTAAGTATAACTACAACCTGAACATAAAATACATGGACCATATATATATATATATATATATAGATATACAAAAATATATATATATATATATATATATATATATATATATATATATATATATATATATATATAGATATACAAAAATATACAACTGTAATATAAATGTCAAATATCAGCCAGTGGTACATCATTAATAGTAGTACTAGTTGAGGCCTACTCATTCAATGGTGTAGCCTCGAGAAGCTCAGATATATGTCAATCACCACGCGCCTGCTAATATTGTGGTGCCTCATGCTGATCAGGACCAAATTTCGGCTGCTCATGATGACTCGACATGGATGGTTCAAACTGCTCATGATCATGAATAATGTTGGATGCTACAGGCGGCTGATCATGATGACTCCACATGGATGGTCCAACCTACTCATGATCATGAATGTTGGATGCTGCAAGCTGGGAAGTTTGACTCGACGTGGATGGACTAGCTTGCTCATGATCATGATTTCTCGTCGATGTTGCAGGCTTCTCATCTGCGGCGTGAGGTGAACAATGATCACTCCCCTAATCGTGATAATTATATGATGCATCATCACTCGATTGTCAACGTACTGCATCTCGACCATGCCCACATTGAAGGGAACTCCTCAACCGCGTCACTAAGCTGGTAGCTACTACGACATGCCACATAAGGGTAAACATGTCATGTGGCATGCCTCTTCACATATCTACCAACCTACCATCAACCTGTATCTCTCTCATAGTGCAAGGCCTGAATCCCCCCTCCACAAGTATTCCACATAGTTAGTCACCCAAGTCCATCCTAAATCTAGTGTCAGGCGTACGCCTCACACTAGTTGGTACTTGCACAATATGAGGACCAGGTCTGTCTCCACCGGCCTGATCCTCAGCATCTACGATGTCTTGATCGTCATCAGGATCTACACCTATTGATTTCGTGGTGGTGGCATCTCATCCACATCAAATTACCCAATGTCTGCAAAATATTTATAAGTACACAAGAATAATTAGACAATTTCATTAAACAATTTAATAAAAAAATGTTAAATAACATGTTATAATAAATTTAAAGAAAACAGTAATATTACCTCTATCATCGAGTGGCTCATCATCTGTGAAGAGGATGTTGTTAGACCCTCGCCAATCCAAACCAGCATATGGAAAAGGGACCAGAATGAAGGCATGATCATAAAAATTGGCTAACAACTCCAGTACATCATGCGATATCCTCATAGAAAACTCTAACTTGCCCCTCTTGGGAATCATCTTTCCCCACATATGCATTCGTACATGTAGCATCGTTCTATAAGGCTTCCGAAAAAAAGTAGGCCTTGTCTCTAGAAACCTATTAAAAAATAAACAAAATATCTCTAAAGAAAAAGGGAAGTTCACCCTCCCTTATGCCTGAGCACTACATCTATCTAAATCTATACAGAACTACCATGAAAAAATGGCAAACTAATGTGTTTCCCTTCGTTGGTATGGTGTGCAATGGTCGAAATCAGTAGTGAGAGACACCTCACCTACTCTCCACCAAATGAAGCAATATGTAACTGTCCACTAGAGACCTGAAAATCTGGAAGAGACAGTATATTTGTGCTAATGTATCTCTGGGACTACAACAACTGAGTCCCTTTTGAAAAGCCAACAGGGACCTATAGGAACGAGGGAATATCCACCCCTCTCCTTAATAGGCCAGTAATGAAATATATGTCCTCCTTAGTGGGTGTGTACAACTGATTAGGACTAACCCTGTCGCAAAAACCCACGATGGCCCTTCATGGATGTAGCCTCCTCATATAACTTGAGGAGGCCTATCTCCCTTATGAGCTCCCGGGTGGCTGCTATAATAGGGTGACGGTACATATTTCTCTCCATCTCTCGAGCCTCCCATAGGTGAACCACATTATATTGGTCTGCCTGTTGTTGTTTTTATTCTCTCTCTTCTCTGCTTTGACATCAGTGAATGATTTGCATATTAATTACATTATTTTTATTAAATGAGACATGATTTACATATATTAAGTTAGTGCGCCACGAAAAATAGGCATTCATTGGTAATGGTGCTTCTATTTTTGTCACACACCGGATGTGGTGCACCTAGAAATTTTCAGTGCACTGCAAATCATGACCTGTCCTATCTCAAGCGGTGTGTTGAGGAAACACACTACAAAACATCAGCTACTGGTGAACGATGCGGTCGTTTAACTGATCACACCGTTGATAATGAACAAATTCGAGACAGTGGTGAGCTTACGAAACTACTCAATGCAGGACTGATAGTTTCATCAGTGCACCGCCCTCCTGTCATTGTTACACGATCAACGATGAGGTTGTATAACCAACCACACCGTTGACTATGGAGTAGTATCGGGAGGGTGGTGCGCTGCCCAAACTATATGCCCCTTGGGGCGTATTGGTTTACGAAGCACACTAGCCTCCTACCATCACTACATAGTCAATGATGAAGTTGTTTACATGACTACATCGTTGACTATGTCTAGTTTATAAGGGTGATTCACTGACAAAAATACCTACTTCGGGGTGCATATTTCTGTTGATGCACCACATTCCTACAATTCAACATGGTCAATGGTGTTGTTGGGTAACCGACCACACCGTAATTTTTTTAATTTAAAAAAGCACAATGTATTGTTTCAGTACTGCCTCGGAACCACTACGAATACCGTTAGCGCCAATCGTACTGTGACCTATAAATTTACAGGCAGCAATGTGAAATCGTGTGAGCTGAATGGCTCGAGCGCACCACGTGAGATTTTTTTTTAAATAAGGTGAATTTTAAGCTATTAGAAAACTAATCCACTAAAAGGTTTAATTATGAAAAAAAAAATTAAAATACCTGTACATTTGGCCATCTAGGAGGCATACTGGCTATAGAGTTTGCAAAAATAAATTTTCCCACCACTTTGAAAATTTCGAAATTTAGATGGTAGGCCATGGACAACAGTAGTGCATGTAATGGGAGCACCAATAGTAGGGTGCCTTGGAAAAGTTAAATTTGCACCAATGTTTGAGAACTCAAGAGCACTGAAAAGTGAAAAATTAGGATTTTTGGCTGTTTTTTTTTTATTTAACCTTATTCTGATGCGCAGGTTTTCGAGGCGCACCGGGCTGTTTTAGTTTTGGCGCAGGGTTTTAGGATGAATTCATGCTAAATATGTGTAGAGCATTGGTGCGCTATAGTAATGAGATGCACCAAGTGGGTTTGTACCGAGGGAACGATTTCGTGGTGTGCGAATTTTTAGTATGCACCGATGCTTTCTCTAGTGAAACACACCGATGTGGTTTAGGACAAGAAACACACTGGAAAAAAAACATCCACAAAAACCTCCACCTGCCAACCTCCTCTAGTAACCTACACTAAAAATGGATTTTTTGGCTATTTTCATAAGGGGTTCCTCAAAAACATCTACTGGAGGGTCTTTTCATTGTAGTGGTAATATCCTTACGAAATTCCGAGAAGAATGAGTATAAGGTTGACCTCATTCTGACTCCGACGAACTTTGGCCTCCAAGGAATCTAAAAAATTCCCTCAAGATTCCTAAAATTTATCCTTCATAGGGAACCTGCAACACCGCTGCTCAAATGGAAAATCTGGCACACCATTGTGCTCCTTGCGAAATTCTGGTTAAAATGCATATAAATTTTAATACATACTGACACAGGAAAATTTTACGTCCTTGGAATCAAAATATTCCCTCGACCTGCGTGCACATCCTACCTCGAACTGTGTACTTCCTCCTCTGTCTGGCCTAGGCACACTGGGAAAATGTCAAGTTAAAATGGTGTTTGCTGGGTGGAATTACCAATCCAATCTTATTGATTGGCAGAGTTGGTTAAAATTGCAAACTGGTTAATGGGAGGTTGGAGGATCAAATCCCTCCCCCCCACAGAATCTGTGTTTAGTTTTTTTTAACTCGGTGCATTTTTTTAAGTTTAGAAGTGGATGGGCCCACCTTGGGTGGCCTGCCCACTACCCACGACATTGTATTATATATGGTGTGGATTATGTTTGGGGTGGCGAGGTTGACTGCCCACGACCCCAACATGTAATATATTTTTTTATGCGGTAGTTGTGATTCCGCGGGGTTTGGCAGGGTTCATGGCCCGCCAACATTTTTTAACATTTTTTGTGTTATATATTTATGTGGTGGGGATAAGGGCAGGTGTCACGGATTGCCCTTATTTTAATATTATTTTGTTTTATTAAACAACATGAATATTTTAAAATCTCCAAAAATAGGTCGAAGGAGACAAATTAAGAAGGCCACAATTTCACCCAGAATTTTGTCAGAGTTGGCCAGAATCCAATGGTCGGATCTTGGTGAAATTGCACCTTCTTTAACCTATCAAGTCACCTGGTCAAACCTCAAATTTTACTTGCTCTAACTTGTCCATACATACTCGGTTTGATGGATCATTCCCAATGTTGTGATCAGGACGATGAGATATTCAACCTGAAGCTGGTTCAAGATCAATCCAAACTCTTTAATTTTTTATCTTTCACAAGCCCTCTTTGTCCTATATGTGTAAGTGGAGCCACCTGGATCAGTCCTACCCACTGAGGAGCTTTTGGTCCTCCAAAAGCATCAACAATAGTCTGCAACTGTTGTGTACAATGTCTACACCACAAGTGTCTTGAAAAAGGTCACCCTTCCATCTCCTTCAACTTTTTTCTTTGGAGAATTAAGCGATGGGAAGACACCTGCATCCTCTGCAACCTATAGTACACTTCCTTGCAAGTTACATGCTAAAATATGAAAAAATATGACCAAAACATTTCCATACTTTTCACAAGCTTATAACATATACTCAGTGGTCAAGCTTACATCAGATGGAAATCATACCCCAAGTATCATTACAAGGCCAAAATCATCATTGTCGCATTTTAAAGTGATGGAAAAAAGATAATCACTTTTACATAAAATAAATGCATCACAAAGCAAGGCCAAAAATATCATGGTTGCTTAACAAGTGATGGAAAACACATCATCACTTTTACAGTTAAAAATGCAACATATGATTTACACACACAGCCATGACACACTACCACATCTAGAAAAACCATCTCTCACTTATCAAAGTAAATGGATCATTTCCCTATGGCACGTTTTCTTGTCGACTAATTGTTTCAACCAGTTCATGCACCGACACTTCGTCCTTAAGGTGCTGCTCTGGATGGAGCCTCGAACACATGGCTCTTTGATGACCACTTTGGTTACACTGGATGAAAAAGTTTTTCTTCCTCTAGAATTGCTTCACGAATTTCTTTCCCTATTTTGGAGAAAGCTTTCCACGCCTCATCCTCCTTTGGGCTTCCATTATTTTCCATCAATCATCAATGACATGGTTATGTAAGCCACAAAAATGAAAAGTTTTCTTATGCCATGATTTATGTTCATGATTAGAAACATGCTTATAATCAAAATGAACTTACGAATATCGAGACTTTTTATCCATTTCATAGTGGTCTTTGGTGTGATCATGGTGATGAGAGCTTGTCTAAGTCCTTCTATTGTGAGATGGACTTCCATGGGATGATGGCAAAGTGTTCCCATAAATCCTTTTCCTTCGTGAGTTCAATAATGTCTATTTACCTTTGATGTCGTTCGAATATCCTCCTTTAGTGTATCCAAAACCTGCATAGCAAGGTCTCTGCACAACCTCCAATGGCTGAGTTATGCCTTGGCCATGAATGCCAATTCCTCCTCCTTTGTACCCCATCTTGGTAAGGAGCCTCATTTCGATTCTCGTAATGGGTATCTCCACACATCCAACAGAAATGATATCATGTGAAGATGAAACTAAATAGAAATCAACACTATTTACCTTAGTTGTTGATTTTGAAAGAGCTGAAAAGAGCTTCTCTGAGCCTTTGTTTCACTTCACTTCCTCCAAGGAATCTGTCGTGGCTTGTAGCTGAAGATGCAATCGTTCCTTCTCATCTTTCTCTTATCGTATAAGTGTCTTAAATGCATCATGATATGCTTGAATAATTTCCTCATTGTGCTCCAATTCTTCCAATACCTCTATCATGGCTTGCAATTGAAGCTGCAATCAATGATTTTCCTCCTTCTCTTCCTATAGGAGCGTCTTTAGCTCAACGTTATCTATTGCTCATCTCTCATAAGATTCATATAACATGCCCAATTTTTCAAACAACCTAAGCATGGTCTCATACATGTCTTTGAAATCCTCCATTGCTCAACCCATCGAACGTTCAATGGTTCACGCCTGCAATCCAAATCAGCAAGAAGACCGCTCTGATACCACTTGATCGGTAAATTTCGCTACCCTTTAAACCAAGAACTTTTACTTTGGCTGATGTTTTAGAATTGAATTAACACATTAATGAACATAAACTAATATATCTATATGTTGTAAAGAAGAGGAACATAAAAAGCATTAGCAAGATAAGACATTGATATCAAAGTTCATCCACAAGGGACTATGTCTTTAGACCTCGGTATCAAGATGGTGTAGGCCATTGCATTAAGTGTTGGAAATAGTTATGATGTACATGGATGGTATTTTCTCTATCATAAAAGGAAAATTACCTCCCGCAAGAGTAGTTGGACCTCTCCACGAGATGTTCCACTACAGGAAATCTCATTCACAAAAATGACTCCTATCAGTATGACAATCTCACTCAAGGTTGACTAAGAGTATCCCACCGAACATGGAAATAAAGGGATCTAAAACAACATAAAAAATCCATAATAGAAATTACATCTCATATTAGGAACAAAACAAGATCCACATAAAAAATCAAACATGGATCTATACAACACAATACATCTGATAGAAATGAGACAAAGAGGTACATGATCACACTGCATATACCTCCCATCTTGGAGATATCTAAAGAAAAGGATGATAAACTACTGGATATGGTTGTACCATCAATCTTGTGGTATCAAATATCTTGAAAGCGACTACTCACACATTGAATGTTGATTGCACCGTTGAACTCATGTCGCCGAGAGGTGTAGGATTGACTATCAATTTGCTGAATTCTAACAATGCCAAAATTTGGGCCTTAGGGAATCTTTTACATTCCTCTAGATTCCTCAAAGATGCTGCTCCACAGATAATGTGGAAATTTGCAACTTAAAAAATAATATGGTCTCACCATTGAGATCCTTACGAAATTTTGAGAAGAATGAGTATAAGGTTGACCTCATTCTGACACCGACGAATTTCAGCCTTCAAGGAATGTTAAAGATTACCTCAAGATTCCTGAAAATTATCCTCCATAGGAAATCTGAAAAACCACTTATGAAATGGAAAATCTGGGCCCACCATCATGCTCATTGTGAAATTCTAGTTAAAATGCATATAAAGTTTAATACATTCTAACACAGGAAAATTTTACATCCCTGGAATCAAAAGATTCAATCAAACTGTGTTTAGATATTGCCTCAAAGAACGTGTCCATGCTCCTATGCATAGCCTAGGTGCACTCAGAAAATGTTAAATTTAAGTTGTGTTTTCTGGGAGGAATTACCAATCTAAGCAATTGGCAGAGTTGGTTAAAATTTCAAAGTGGTTAAGGGGAGGTCGGGGGATCAAATCCTCCTTCCCCACAGAATCCTCGTTTAGAATTTTTTAACTGGGTGCATTTTTTTTAAGTTTGGGAGGGGTCGTTCCCACCTTAAGTAGCCTGCCCACTACCCGCGACATTTTAATATATACAATGTGGGTTATGGTTGTGGTGGTGGGGTTGATCGTCGACCACCCCACCATATAATATGTTTGTTTATTTAGAGGATTCGATTCCACAGTGTCTGGCGGGGTCATGGCCCGCCAACCCAAATTATTTAATATTTTTTGTGTTATATAGTTATTTGGTGGGGAGAAGTGTGGGGGTCACGAACCACCCTTATTTTAATATTTTTTTTTTTTTTTATCAAACACCATGTATATTTTTAAAATCTCTGAAAATAGGCCGAAGGATACAAATTAAGGAGGGCATAATTTCGCCCATAATTTGGTTGGAGTTGGCTTGAATTCGGCGGATGGATCTCGGCGAAATTGTGCCTTTTTTAACCTACCAATTCACATGATCAACCGTGAAATTTAACTGGCTCTAACTTCTCCAAACGGTCTCGGTTTGACGAATCATTCACATTGTTGCAATCAGGATGATGAGATATTCAACCTGAATCTAGTTTGAGAGAAATCCAAACAATTTTATTTTTGATCTTTCATAAGCCCTCTTTGTCCTATGTGTGTCTCTGGAGCCACCTAGATCAATACCATAATCGTCTTACGGATTATGGTCCCTGCCATTTTTTAGAAAATGTGAATTTCATATGTCTCGGAATCCCCATTGCTAAAGATTACTTGTTGGCCCTGCCATAAGATTCCCATGAAACTTAGTCATGATTGAGATTTCAACAGGAACATAATGTTTTGTGCTGGTTGAGAGTGGAATGAGATCATGCTTTGGAAACTAATACATATTTCAAAGAATAATAAATTAAAATGGTTGTGAATTTAAACAACAAATAACTAGGTAAATAGATAAACTTCATTTTTAATATTTATAATCTTTTAAGAATTATATTCCAACCACCTTTCATAGATATATATGGAAAGAAAAACTACCTTTTAAATATATTTGTTTATAGTACTTTACCCAAATAATTTAAAACCTTTTAGACAACCTTCTTAAAAAAACATTATGAATACAATAATACATTATTATTGTTGTTGGGTAGGATTGGATTCTCCATTGCCACAATGCAAAATTACAAATAAAAAAATATCTCAATTTACCAATTAGTAAAACCTAAAATGAATGTATTCTAAACCTTAACACTAACTTAAATTCTATCATTTTACTTTAATTTAGCTATATCTAAACTAAGCAACATGTACTAGCTACTATATAGCACTTATTATGGATTGATGACTCTCAATGTTTACCAACCATTTAGTTTATATGGTTGTGTTAGTATATAAGCTAAGCATATATTAATTTTAGAAAACATGTAACAAGATTAGTAATCATGAAGACTCACACTGTTTTACCATGGATATTCTTAATTCATAGATGGGCTTTGTTACAACACCGTGGAGAAATATGTCAATATCATGGTTTATCAATACCACATGCCAAAAAATATTAACTCATTTTATATGACACTTGTTCTAATGCCATTTTTTAACTTAGAAGATCATGGCTTATCAATACCAAATGCCCAAACAACCATCACTCACTTTATATGACACATTTCATGTGACCTATATATATATATATATATATATATATATATATATATATATATATATATTTTTAATTAATCAATTTGAAATTAAAGAAAGAAATAGTATATAAATATAGAGAAATTTAACCCTTGATTTAGAATGTATTACTAACACTATTATATATATTGTTCATGAAGTTTAAATCTGCAAATTTGTCTAAGAAGTAAACAATTTCATGTGACGAGAGTGATTCTTGTTAAATCCTGATATAGATATATATATATATATATATATATATATATATATATATATATATGTATATATATATATATATATATATATATATATATATATATATATATATATATATATATATATATATATGTATATATATATATCTATGTATATATGTATATGTATATATATATATATATATATATATATATATATATATATATATATATATATAGATTGGGAGTGTTTGAATCATTTTCTCATTGTGGAAATCAATTCAGCACCCTCAAGAACACCTGGAGCACTCAAAATTATGAAACTTGATAAATATAACTTGAATTTTTTTCAAAATCGCACCAGAAAAACTATTCTTTCCTAGAGGAAATCCTTTCCTTTTTAAAATATGTTAATCGATACCATCCAACTAGTACTGATAATTAAATTAAAATTCTAAAAATCCTCTCCCAAGTTGAGTTGGTTGTGGAAGCTCCATATCACATAGGGATCAAAGTTGGACCTAAGTAATTCATTGCTCCTAGATTTATTTATTCCATGTTAAAATTTCTCTTTATTCTCTTTTTTTGCCGAATTGTGTTGGGGTAATTGTGCTGAGAAAATAGTAGACTTTCCCTCTAGAAAACCCCCTCAACATAGATTTCCTATTAGTAGTGGTATTCTATATATCTTTGGTCTGCATGGTGTTTATTTTTTTGTGGTCTCTTGGCCCATAGCTAGGAAGGTGCAAGGCTCACTAGGGGCTTATGGAAATGTAGGGGGAAATGGTTTGGTATCGTATGGATTGTGTGCTAGTGGTGAGGTTCTAATGCAAGTTCAAAATTGAAGAACCTCTAGCTAAAATGGTGGATGATCCAGTTACAGTGGCCAACATCTTAACTCTGATGTCTAGCTATGGGCTTTGTTCTATGTTTTATTACTTATTGTTTTGTATGGAGGTTATGGCTAAATTTATTTTTTCAAACTCATAGATATGATTCTTACTAATCCACCTCTAATTTTCTTTATAATAAAAGTGTATTAGTAAAATTTTAAAGTTAAACTTCTATAGAATATAAAATTTTCCAACGACACAGCTTAACTAAAAAAAAATCTAAAAATCATATTCCAAAATACTTACACAAAATAAATAAAATAAAATATAATACTTTATAAAAATAATAATAATAATAATAATAATAAAAACACATAGTATTTGAAAAATTGATTTCAAATATTTACATAATACATAACAAATATCCAATAGTTGTTGTTAATTTTGGATTCCCTAAAAAACAATCAAATTGCATTTTAAGTTTGGAAAACATGTAAAGAATATTTTTGTGTAGGATTTCATTTCTAACTCTGATAAAATATGATGTTTGAATTAATAAATGAAAAATTCACTGGTCAGCTCTACAAAAGAGAGTTTGGACTTGGAGAGTCTAGCTCTACAGAACACTCTACATTCTCAATACAACTCAACCATTATATATAATACATAGATGTAGGGAAGTTAGAACCATACCCAAAGAAATAGAAGCTACTTATTATCCTAAGGTGTCATGAACCAACTCTCACTAATTAAGGCTTCTCCGTTATCTTTCAACACTCCCCCTTAATGGAGAAGGGGTTAAGAAATACACCTAACATCTCCAGAAACATTTAAAAATTATTTTTGCCAATAGGCTTAGTGAAAATGTCAACAACATTATCACATGTTTTACAATATAAAAAATGGATTTATTTACATTGAACTTTCTACCGGATTATTAGAAATTTTGATTGTGCTTTGGTTGTCACATCTGATAATTGTTGCATATTTCTATTCTTCCCCAAGATCCTGGAGAAGTCTCCACAACCAAACTTCCTCACATTTTGTTGCGTACTTAGCTTGATACTCTGATTCCGATGAAGACAAGGAAATCGTGTTCTGTTTCATACTGCTTGATGTAATCACCCCAAATCCAATGTTGAATTCTTAACCTGTTATGGATATTTGGTCGTCTACATTTCCAGCCCAATCGGAATCTGTAAACCTTTTCAATCTAACATCAGAAGAATCAGTATAAATAACACCATAATCTACAGTTCCTTGTAGATACCTTAGAACGCCTTTTTCCGCATTCGAGTGACTCTCAAGTGGTTTGGACATAAATTGACTTAGCACACTATCTAGATAAGGCAAATCTAGTCTAGTAGTGGTTAAGTAGATTACACTCCCAACTAGTTGTAGATAAAGTGTTGCATCTACCTCTTTAGAGCCATCCTCACTCTGAAGTTTAATGTCCTTCTGTAATGGTACTGTTGCAACCTTACACTGATTCATCCTAAATCTAACCAGTAGACTTCTGACATACTTACCCCGAGAAAAAAAAAATTTCGTTAATCTCTCCAAATCTCCAGACCCAAACAATATCTTAGTTCTCCAAGGTATTTCATTTCGAACATTTGTGACATTTGCTACTTGATTTCTTTTATTAGATAAACATCATCACCCATAATAATTAGATCATCTACATACAAAGAAATCAACACTCTACGCTCAATTTCATCTTTCGCAGTATACATATTAGGGTTGTTTTTACTTCTATTGTAACTGTGTTGCAGAAACAATGAATGTATCTTTTCATACCATGACCCGGGTGCATGTTTCAATCCATATAAAGTTTTTTTTAATCAACAGACTAAATTTTCTCTCCCTTTCTGGACACACCCCTCAGGTTGTTCTGACTAAACCTCCTCTTTCAATTCACCATTTAAAAATTCATATTTTGCATCTAGTTGGTGAATCATATAGTGTTTTCTAGTAGCTAAAGAAATAATCATTATGATAGTGTTTAGTTTAGCTACAGGGGAGGAGGTTTCCTCATAATCAATGCCTTATTTTTGTGAATACCCCTTTGCTACCAATCTAGCTTTTAATTTATCTATGGTTCCATATGCATTAATCTTGGGCTTATACAACCATTTAGGACCTATGTTTTGTTTCCCTTCAGTTATTTCAACCAACTCCCAAGTGTTTTTTTGAGAATAGATTTATATTCCTCTTCTATAGCTTCTTTCCATTCACTACATTGATTTGCTTCTTTATAACTAAAAGGTTCAACAACATTCATCATACTAGTTATAAAGGAATTTTCCCTATATTTAGCAGGTAATTGAATCTGGCTACTAGATATTCTGAGCGTTGGTGTGGCTTCCAACCTGTTTTGAATTTCCTTTAAAGGACTCGGCTCGATTGCTATATTTGAAATTTCTTCTTCTATATTTTTCTTCTTCTCATGGATGGTACTTGCTTCTTCACTTCCTTCCACCAAAAATTGAATATCCCATTCCTCATTGCTTTTATCAAATTCATCATAAACCTACTCATGGTACATGACATCTCTACTAACCAAAATTCTGTGAGTAGAGGGATTAAATAATCTATACGCTTTAAATTGTGAAAAATACCCTACAAAGGTACATATGATGGATTTTGAGTCTATTTTTCTTCTGTCTTCCTTTGGAATGTGGGAAAATTCTTTAGACCCAAATACTATGAAATGTTTTACCATAGGCTTGAATCCATATAACAATTCAAAAGTATTTCTAAACTGAAGACTTCTTGTAGGACTCCTATTTTTCAAATAAACTGCAATATTCAATTCTTCAGCCCAAAAACCATTTGAAAGATCCTTACCTTTCAACATGCTCCTAGCACACTCCACCAATGTTCTGTTCCTTTTTTCTGCTACTCCGTTCTGCTGAGGAGTATGGGGTACTGTGAATTTCTGTAATATTCAATGGTCTTTAAAATATTTTGTAAGGTCATCCTTCTTGTATTCTCCCCCTTGATTAGAGTGGAGAATTTTTATGTGCTTCCGTGTTTGCTTTTCTATCATATATCTGAACTGCTTAAAGTATTCAAATGTGTGACTTTTCTTACTCATAAAATATACCCAAAAAAACTTTGTGTAGTCATCAAAAAACAGTAGAAAACACAGTGCACCTCCTAATGACTCTGTTTTCATAGGTCCACATAGGTCGGTGTGCACTAATTCAAGTATATATCTCCTTTTATTTTCTACTCGAACATGGAATTATTCTCTATGCATCTTTCCTAAAACACAAGCATCACAATCATTATGCACTTGTTTTAATGTAAGAAGACCTCTTACCATTTCCTTTTTCTGAAGTAACAACAAATCATTGAAGTTGATGTGACCAAGTCTCTGGTGCCATATCTCTTTTCTAGTCAAAGTAGATTTTGTGAAAGATCGATCCGGTATTTTCCTAAAATTTAATTTGTACAAACCTCCTTTTCGAATTCATGAAGCAATAGTTTTCATGCCATCAATTTTTTTTTTAATATAACAATTAGGTTTAAATAATTCTACCTTGAGATTCGTATCTGTCATCATGGATACAGAAATAAGATTCTTTGTAACTCTGGGTACATATACTACATTTTGAATATATCTGAGATGACCATCAGGGAAGGTAACAATAATGTTCCTGTACCCTTTGATCTGATAACTTCTATCATCACCAAGGTAGATTTGTGCTCCTTTGTTGGTTTCTTTAAAATCTTCGAACCATTTTCTGTTCCATGTCATATGTATGGATGCTCCTGAATCCACATACCATATGTCTGCTTCTACATTTTCATCAAATTCTGCCATGAAATATCTAATGTCCTGAACATGGTCATCATCTATGAAATGACCTCCATGTCTTTTATGTCTATGATGTTCCTCATGAAATTTCTTTTTTATTCAGTCCTTAGCCATATGAACGATTTTTCCATGATATATTTTTTTAATACAGAGTCGTTTATGTTCGGATACATACCTTGAGCTTGATTTAGTCTTTTCTCTTTATTTCTTCCATTTTCCTGTGATGGATTTACTTTTGCTTTGAAGAATTTCTTCTTTGCCATTAATGAAAGAACTACACTCTCAGGTTTTAGATTCAATATTCTTTCTTCTTCTTGCATTATTATTCTTGTCAGTTCTTCAAACTTTGGGATTTTCTCTCTTGCACTTATCCCAGTGATGAAAATTTGGTAATCATTAGTCATACCATTCATGGTAATCGTGACCAAATCTGCATATGTTACTATCTCACTGATATCTTCCAATTTGTTCTTCGGATATTTGATCCACGATATGAAAGATGCAATTGTTTAATTCTCCTCCATATTTATGGATAGAATATTTCTCTTCAAGAAAAAAAGACAATTTGTATTCCTGATCTCATACAAATCCTTCAATGCCGTCCAAATTTCGCTTACTGATTTGCATTCTCTGGTATGTGGCATGACGCAATATTTCATTGACATCTTCAACAACGCCTTTGTTTTTCCCTCTCTCTTCTCCCAATCTGGAGTTGTTGTGGGTAAACTAGCTCCTGTTGCTAGCTTCGACCTGTCCCAATTTGCAATTTTACAAGCACTATGTGCTTCTAGCACAGCCTGCATATTAAACTTCCAATTAGAGTAATTGGAACCATCAATATTGTTGCTCTCATCTAAGTATGATTCAATTATTTGATTATTCATCTTGACGATTGAAAAAAAAAACTTGAGTAATTGACAGGATAGAGAAAAAAAATGATCTACCCCATATCCTTACAAAAATCAATATGATGATACAGATCTAGCTGATCTATGCTCAATCCAATAGGTTGTTTTGTACGCTTTGCGACAGGCTCTCGACTCCTTTGCACCAACGAGATCTTCTTCAGATCTCTTCCCTCATCGATGAATTTTCACTGGATTTCTTCATTCATTAGTGGTCAAACACTACCTCAAATCTATTTCATATCTCCTCAGTGCCTTAACTGACCCAATTTCCATGACAATTGCGCCTGAAATGATACCCAATAAGTCTCTCCTTTATCAGTGCCTCTGTTCAACTCAAATCCGCACCATCGGTCTGAATGTTACTGCAGGAACCGCAACGATCAACATGACTCTTCTTCAATAACCTATGTTGACGAGATTAATTACTGAAAAGAAAAAAAATCACTGAGTCATGAGGGGCTTATGTTGGAAATACTGAGAGGGGGGCTGAATAAGCATTCCTTTCAATTAGAGCATTAGTTAATCTTCAATTATTATCAGTGTTTGTATAATGATAATAGAAAACAAAAGGAACAAAAATGCAGACATTTTTTAAGGTGGAAACCCACTTTGGGACAAAAACCACTTAATTATTTTCTAATAATTCTTTAATATTCAACTCCAATTGAAAATAAAGCTCCAACTTCCTAGAGTCTAGAAAAGCATTATTCTCGAGCTCACATTGGATGGACGCTCCAACACCCAAGATTGTTCAGTAGTCAACTGAATGGATGCCCTAACATCGAATGAGCTACAACTCACCTTAGAACCACCCTACCACCCTATAGAAGAATAAAAGAAGAATGGACTCCCGTACCAGGGAAAATGGTCCACTTTACAATGATATGGAATGATGTAGAAGAATATGATACACTAGACCATAACCCCAACTATGACACAACAACCTAATGATGATCCTAGACCTCCTGAAACTACCTCTTCAACTCTTGGCAGATAGACACTAGAAAAATTTTTACAATGACTTAGTACACTGATACCTTTGTAGTGACTGTATACATTGCTGCCCACTTGAAGACTTCATTTGATGAACTTCTTGCTGCTATTATGCAACTTGGTTGCTACTCTTGTTATGCTACCCTTTGCTCCACCTTACTTTACTTTTATGCCCTAGAAAGTCTGGTCTTTTGCAGCCCTTGACAACAAATGATCTAGCTTTTTGTTTCCTTCTAGGAGCTTGATATTGAATCTGGTGTATCTCTATTATTTCAAGTCCCCAATATCTTATTTTCTGTCCTATATTATTTCTTCGAGTCATCTTTCCAATGCCACGGGTCTGACCCAATTTGGATTCTTCAAGGGAGAGTTATGCCCAATTTCTCACAATGCCTTAATTATGGAGTGTTTCAGTAGAGTGAATTTGTACGGCATACCATGTGTCACTGTTTCTTCATTCGGCTCTGAAATTGATAGAGCACAAATGTCAGTCCATGAAATATCTACCACTTTTTACATAATTCCAATCTGATACTCAAAGTGAGGGTTATGAAAATTTTCCCAAGGTCGCTTTTTTTAGATGAATTGCAGGAGCGTGCAAAAACCCTGACTTCCACAGATCATATCTCCGAAAATATTGTACACCTTGATCTGAAATTTTCACAGGAGCTTCCTTAGGTTTTGGCTTTTCCTCATAAACATTTTCACTTCTAAAGCTTCGTAGAGAAAATTTTAGAGTGAAAATTCCACGATGACCGGTTTTAGATGGCGAAATCTCTTTCATAAGGAGGATATGAGGATCACAATTTATATAAATGCTTAGGTTGAGAGGGGATTCAACAAGTGAACATGGGAGGGATTTTAGGAGCTTAAAAAATATTAATTATGAATTTTTAATGACCCATGCCACAACCCCATGGAGTTTTAGCCCACTAACGGGGGTTACAAACTTGAAACATGAATATCTCTCAAACCATGAAGAATTACGTGGTGTGCCATATATCAATGGAAACATCTCGACAAGTAGAAACCATAAAAAGGATTCTTAACCAGGAATATTTTAATTTTGTATGTCAAAATTCCGATGCAATATTGGGGTAGCCCCTAGTGCTACTGGGCTTGACATCAAGGATAACCGCTGATCAACAATGTCTCCCTCTAGCATTGACGGCAACACAGGTACTCCCCCTGTGATCATGACACCTCTTCCTACAACTTCTCTCCCCCTTTGACATCAATGGAAAAGAGCAAGTCATCCTGACACACAAGCATCTTGCAGACATGTACACACTTCCACTCCACTTGACATACAACCATCCTGCAGACCTATACACACTTCCACTCCCCCTTTATATTCTGAATAAGGAAAATATAATGAGAACTTGGGAGAATCCCAAGATTCTGGTGAAGATATTCCAATGCTTCACGAGTATTCCAACGATCATCAACACTTCCTGCTCAATCTGCATCTGTAAGTGAATGAATAATGAGATTGTTACCCTTGGGATACCACAAGCCATATTCTATTATTCCCTTTATATATCGAAGAATTCTTTTGATGGCAATAATATGTGATTCTTTTGGTGCTACTCGGAATATTTCACCTTGTCCAACTGCTTGCATAACATCTAGCTGGGAGGCTACTACATATAGAATACTACCAATCATAGATCTGTACAACCTTTGATCCACATCCTTAGATGAGTCGTCTGTGGTCAATTTGCAACCTGTTACCATTGAAGTAAGGATGGGTTTGCAATATTCCATTTTAAATTTCTTGAGCATTTCCTTGATGTACTTGGCTTGACATATAAATATTCCTTTCTCTCGCTGAGATATTTGAAGCATTAAGAAGTATGTCAGCTCACCAAGTAAAGACATCTCGAAATAACTTTTCATATTTGTAGCAAACTTCTTACTTAGTCGCTCATAATTTCTTCCAAATATTATATTATCCTCTTTAGCTATTATACATGCTTTAGTTTCTTCATCCGGAACATATATGTTGTTTGGAGCTCAACTTGCTGTAGACACAATTTCACCATACCTGCCTTTCCTGATTTCACATTTTGTGGAGTTGAATAGTATTGTGTGTCCTTGATCACACATTTCTCCAACACTGAGCAGATTGTGATTCATGTTTTCAACCAATAGAACATTCTTGGCTAGAGAATATTTGCCTCTGAGAGTGATGACAATGTTTCCAAGGTCACTTCTTTGAGATGAATTTTAGGAGCCTGCAAAAACACTAACTTCCACAGATCATATCTCCGAAAATATTGCACACCTTGATATGAAATTTTCATAGGAGCTTCCTCAGGATTTCAGCCTCTCCTCATAAACATTTCAGCATTTGAACCTTTTTAGAAAAATATTTAGAGCGAAAAATCCACGATGACCTGGTTTAGATGTTGAAATCCCTTTCATAAGGAAGATATGAGGGTCACAATTTATTTAAATGGTTAGGTTCAGAAGGGCTTCAACAAGTGAATGTGAGATGGATTTTATGAGCTTAAAAAATATTAATTATGACTTTTCAATGACCCATGCCACAACCCCATGGGGTTTTAGCCCACTAACTAGGGTTACAAACCTTAAACATGAATATCTCTCAAACCGTGAAGAATTAAGTGGCGTGCCATATATCAACTGAAACATATCAACAAGTAGAAACCATCAAAATCATTATTGACCCAGAATATATTAATTTGGTAGGACAAAATTCCCATCTAATATTTGGGTAGCCCCTGGTGCTACTTGGGTTGACATCAATGACAACCGCTGATCAACAACTTCTCCTCTGCCACCTGGATACTCACAAGGATCACAACACTCCAATTATGATTTGACCGTGGAGCTATGATACCATGATAAAATATGATGTTTGGATTAATAAATGAAAAACTCACTGGTCAGCTCTCCGAAAGAGAGTCTAGACTAGGAGGGTCTCTATTCGCAGAACACTCTACTTTCTGAATACAACTCAACCATTATATAGCATACATAGATGTAGGGAAGTTAGAACCATACCCTGACAAATAGAAATAAATTCCTATCCTAAGGTTTCGTGAACCAACTCTCACTAATTAATGATTCTCCATTATCTTTCAACATTTAACATTATCGTGTTTACATGTATTTTATATTTGAGTATGGAAAAGATGTTATCTTATAGTGTTACATTAAAATAAATAAAATAATATTTATATTAAAATTTTTAAATATATTAATAAAAAGAAAACTTTCAATATCGCCTATAAATAAAATAATTCAATGTCCATCTTAAGCAAGTGTTGTATGGCATCTAAGTCCCTGCCACTTTTTCTCTTGGAAAAATTGCATAAAAATTGTAAACTGCATCCTTTAGTGTTAAATTGATACTGATTAATAAGAAAATAAAATTGTATAGTCTCGCACTGATAGAAACTAATAAATTGAAATGTGAAGTGGATAAATTCAGCACAAGACCTGCATAAATTGTGTTGAGCAATAACTACTAGTAAGTCTACACATTAAATCATGCATTAATACAATACTAAATTATGACATAAAGTATGTAGCGCAATTATCCAAATGACATTATATTGTAGAGTGCAATAATATCTTCAATTTATTGTCCAATCAAATGCTTAAAAAATGTGTATTCTAACTTAAAGATGAAATGACAAAACAATTTCAAGATTTTTTTTGGTTAAAATACATTATCAATTTGAATGCATAAATGGATTCATCACCATTGAAAACCCTTGGAGCACTAGCAAGCGTTTAAAAAGTTATGTCATATTTTGATTAAAAGTAACCAAAAATTTGATAGTGAAAAGGGCCATTTCATCTGTAAATCACACTACGCCTTTAAAAAAAAAAAAAAAATTTAATTATATTGTAAAATAAAAAAATATTTGAAAGTTAAACATTATAAGTTGCATTGGTTAGTACTAAACTAAAAGTGTTTAATAGATTTATAGAGTGTGTCTTGGTGGGGACTAATAACATAAATTTATATCAACTTTATTGGACCAAGAAACTCTCCAACCTAATATGGTAGAGATGTTGTAATGTAATGTTTAACATTTTCACTAATTCATAAAAATAAATATAAAATAGAATTCAAAAAGATAAAAAATAAAATTAAAAGATTAATGTAAATAAAAGTAAAAAAAAAAAAAAACCCTATAAAAAGAAAATGAAAATGACCAATGATATTGACCCATAGTATTCATGTGGAATATAACATTTTTAAAGGGGCAAATCATACCATCCTAGATCTACCTTAACTCCACGAGAATCAAATATCTTGATATAACTTGATATGAAAATCCTCTTGGCCCTTCTTAGATCTAGAGTTAAAATGGATCTACGCTGGTATATAAAGAGATAAAGTAATTAACCTTAGAAAGTTAATTTATTTCATAATTTCCTTTTAATTTTTAAAAGAAGGAAGATGTTAATTCTTTCATCCAAAATTTTATGTAAATTTGACTAAGAATAACTAAAATTTGATCGAGTTAAAGGGTAGTGGTTTCTTAAACGTGAAAGAGTCAAAGTTGAGCAAGTTAAATGACATTGATTTAGTAAACTTGGCTTGGGGAGAGACTCACATTTGAGCGGGTCAAATGTTAATTTTTTTTAGCACATGGTTTTTCGTAACCATGGATTCTTGCCCATGGAATTCATGTAAGGGTCAAGCGTAGTGGTTTCATAAACTTGAAAGAGTCAATGTTGAGCAAGTTAAATGACAGTGATTTAGTAAACGTGGATTGGGGAAAAATTCAAATTTGAGTGCTTAAATGCTAGTGGTTTTGAGCACATGGTTTAAGATGGACTTATGTGTACATTATTTCATTATATATATATATATATATATATATATATATATATATATATGTGGCGTTGCCTTTTCTCGTTACTTTTGGATTTATGTTTCTTGATTAAGACGATTGAAAGTGATCCTATATTTCATTTTATTATTATTAAAGTAATGTAATAATTGAGAATTTTTCATTAAAAACACATAATTTCGATAATGAAAAAAAATAAACATATTTTTTAATTATTAAAATCCTTCCTATAAAATTTTTTAATTTATAAATAAACTTTATTATATGAATCAAAATCAGATATAAGCATTTAACGCAAACTGTTGAATACTTCTTAATCACCTGAACCGCTGCCAAATAGTCCGATATTTCCATGGCATTTAGTGGGGCGAATATGCATCGGGCAGGAGACTCCTGCACTTTCGCCAAACAACCGAATAAAAACCAATTAAAGTGAAGCAACGAAGCAACAAGCACTTCGTTATACTGGAGAATTTGTTCAAGTCGTCACAACGTCCGCAAATGACCCCCCTTCTATAACCACATCAGTCTCTCTCCACATAATCGAACATCAGTCTCTCTTCACATAATCAAATGCACTTGTGCTCTCTCCAAGCTGTTCGGAATAGAGAACAGACGCAAGTTCAATTACAAGGAGGAGGCTGTTTTTATGCCCGTCGCTAAAGTAACTATAAAAAAATAGTACAGCTATTGCCTGGGTTTGGCATTGTCTATCAACGTGATGATCTTCCTACACACGTTATTTCTCACTAAATTTCTCGCAAATTTTTATTTTAAAGGATTATAGAAATTATTTTTGTTGGAATTTCTGATAATTCGAGAATAAACACTGAGAGATTAATACTCCCCTTCAAACACACAAAATATAGAATAAAATGTTTTGGCCGATAGATAGATATTGACAAGTGTTTATTTCATTAATAAAAAAAAGTTGTTACATGTGTTCTCTCACGCGAGGAATTTACAAAAATGGTCAGAGATGACTACTATACATGCATTGCTTCAAAATACCTGTTCTTTTTTCTGCCTCCTGTTAATAATAAACACTATTTTTTGCCTTGGGCTCTTTCTCTCTAATACAATACACAACAGCCTAGACTCACAACACATTACAATACTTATATATATATATATATATATATATATATTGTAAATATAATATATTTAATCAATATATATATATATATATATAACAAAACCTTAAAAACAAAAAATTAAAACATGTATTTTTGAGTTCGACCAAAAGGTTTACTTGGTAAATAAAATTTACCCAAGGTTAAAACTTTAATGCAAAAATACGACCTGCATGAATAAAAAAAACATTTAAAACTTTATGCTAAAGTTAATAAACTTTATTCCTTTGCTCCAAAGACTTTCATGTAAGTTTTCTTTACCTCTTGGAGTCACATTGGCGGGTCCCAACAAATGATTTGGCGTAACTCATTTGACAGTGGCCATACTCCTTTCTTTGCTCAATTCTTGCCCCTCTGAAATTGCTTCTTGTTTGTGCGTTCAATTCACATTAAAATGGTTGCTCGAGGAATTTGTGGGAATTGGGTGAATGGTTAAGACGAGGAGGTAAGCTGGTTGCGTGAAGTTTTGAATTAGGAATTGCTGCCTATCTTGTCTTTACCTTTCCCATCTGCGTTTAATTTTTTAAGTCTCTTTCGAATCTCATCTATGTTTAAGTTTTTTGTCACCTTTCTGTGTGTGATAGTTGGAATTAAATTCCAGCACTCCCCCTTAATTTCAACTGCTGGACTTTCTTCCATGCCCAAACATTTTCTCAAGTAATTAAAACTTTTTTCCCCAATGGCTTTGTCAGTATGCCTGCAAACTGCTCCTCTGTTCTGCAATGTTTGAAAATTATTTCTCCATTGTTCACTAATTCTCTGATGTAGTGATACTTGGCATCAATGCATTTCATTCTCTTATGAAACACTGAATTCTTTGACAATGCTATAACTGAGCTATTGTCACAATAAATCACTGTCCCTTTTACCTGTTATTGGCATAAACTTCTCAACATTGTTCTCATCCACCTTTGCTTGGCTCTGTATTTCTTCTTTGTATTTGCCACATACTTTGGCTTTCTGCTTGTAGATAATACTACAACGAGTACATTTCTTAAGCCCATGGAAGCGTTTCTTGAACACATATGACCAAAGTATTTTTTTAAGTCATCAATATTTCCAGCCCAATCTGCTCAGGTATAGCCAATCAAATCGAGAATTTTCTAAAGTTGTGTAATTAATTCCATATATCTTTATTCCTTTTACATACCTCAAAAATTCTTTTTTCTTTGCTTGCCAATGTGCTTTTTTTGGCCTTTCCATAAATCTAGAAATCAAACTTACGGCATGTACAGGCTCTCCAGAGCTTCAGATTGCGATCAAATACATGAGGCTACCAACTATGCTTTTGTATAAGCTAGGATCAAAATCTTTGTTGCTGCCATCTTTGTTGAGTTTCAATCCCATTAATGAAAATCACATTTTCATTTTTTTCTACTTCTATTCCTAAGAAGTATCTCAGTAATCCCATATCAGTCATCTCAAATTCATCTTTCATGACTGTTTTAAAATTTTCAATAAGGTAGTTATCATTACTTGTGAATATCACATCATCAACATACAAAACAACAATTAGCATCTTACCATATTTCTCCTTGATGTATAATGTGGGTTCACCTTCACATTTTTCAAACTCATTTTCCAGTAGATAGGAATCTATCCTATTGTACCATGCTCTTGGTGCTTGCTTGACCCATAAAGGAGCTTTCTTCCAATCTGCCGAACTTTGTGCTCTTGGCCTTCTTTCTCATAGCCTAGGTTGTTCTTCTCAACCTCTTCCATGCCTCCATTTAAAAATGTTTATTTTACATCCATTTTAGCCAATCCCCTTCCATTTGTTTTGTGTTGCTATGGACAACCTTGCTCTCCCACCCCAGTTCCATTCTTGCAACCAGTGCAAAGGTTTCTTCATAGTCTCTTCCATGCTGATGCTTATATCCTTTGACAACAAGTCTGGCCTTGTGTCTTTCTATCTTACCTTCAGAATTAATTTTGGTCTTATAGACCCATTTCACTCTAATGACTTCTTTCCCTTCTAAGAGATCTACCAATTCCCATGTTTTGTTCTTCTCTATTACATTCATTTATTCATCCATGGCTTCTATCCATTTTCTATCTTTTATAGCTTCCTCAAAATGAATAGGATCATCAACATGACAATACAAAGCAAATAAGAAATTCAAACATTCATTTGCTATCTCTTGCTCATAAATTTCTTTTAAATTTCTAAATCTTGTTCCTTTTTCATTTGATGTACTTGTGCTTGAAGTAGCACTAAAATTTGCTCCATTTGGTGTGCTTGGAGAAGCAATTTCATTTCTTCTCAAGGGTGTACTTACTCCTTCTTGAAGTGTCTTTTGTTGTCCTTGTGTTGGTGGAGGGTGGTGCTTTCGATGAGGAGTGTTATTTTTAGGCACATTTTCCTCATCTTCATCATGAGACAAACTGCTTTGACATTATTTGTTTTCTCTCCCAGTGCTTCATCCCATGCTTCCTCTTGATAAGATTGCACATCTATGTATAACAAATTTCTTTGTGAATAAGTTATATAATCTATATCCCTTGGAATCTACAATACCAAAGGAAGATGCACTTCTCCCCCTTACTATCCAACATCTTTCTCAAGCCGTCCCCGGAATGTGTACATAAGCCACACACCCAGCTCTCATCAGGATCACTCCTTGTTTCTGTCCTCAACTATTACCGGAACTCTAATCATTACAACTTTTTGTTGGGCATCTATTTAAAACATACACGGCTACAATTCCTTACGCCCAATACTCATTTGGAAAGTGTTTTCCTTTAGCATACTTCTCACCATTTCCATTATGGTTCAATTCTTCCTTTTAGCAACAACATTTTGTTGCGGTGTGTATCGAGTTGTAAACTATTTGTGTATGCCATTTTCCTTACAAAAACACAGAAATTATTTTGAGATGTACTCACCTCCTCTATCAGTTCATAAGACTTTGATATGTTTCCCACTCTGTTTCTTTACTAGAGCTTTAAAATAGCAAAATTTTTCAAAGACTTCCCTTTTATATTTCAAGAAATAAACCCATACTTTCCTTGTGAAATCATCAATGAATATTAGCATGTAATTGCTACTTGAGCGATGTTGTTTGCATCGGCCCACATAAATATGAATGAATAATTTCTAAGGATGTTTCGCCCATATGCTCTTTCTGATGGAAAGTTTTTTCTGTGTTATTTGCCCAAGATGCGGCGTTCACATAGGTTGTCCGGTTTCTCTATCAGTCTCTTACCATTCCTTTTAAATGCATCAAGTCAGACCTCCAAAATTTAGATGTCCAAATCTCAAGTTCTATAACCAATTCTCATCTTTTACTTCCTTACGAAAGACCTCTTGAGTTACAATTTGCTACATTTTTTCCCTTTTCCCTTCAAGTCTGTATTAAGCTTGAGTGGAAACATTCTATTGCTGGTCATTTGTATTTCAGCAATAATCTTCTTGCTTGGAGGCATATCCATTATTGTGCACACATCATTTTAAAAATATACATTGTAACCTTTGTTTATGAGCCGCTCAACGCTCAAAAAATTACACTTCAAGTCAAGAACGTAGTACACATCTGGCACAAATTTTTTCTCACCATCTTTTGCACGGATACTAACTCTGTCTTTTTTCTTTATAGAAATCTTTGTATCAGTTCTTGTTGTTACTTCAGATTTAACTTCTTCATCAAGATTGGAAAAGCATGTTCTATGTTTTCGAGTCATGTGATTGCTACGACCTTTCGAATCTAAGAACCAAACATCATACTGCATATCTTGTGCTACATTACATGTTAACAACACATTCCTTGGGTTCATTTCTTCTCTTGCTACATTAGCATTCTGCCTATTATTAATGTCATTTTTCTTTTTCCTACACTCATTGGCATAGTGCCCGTATTTTTTGCAATAATGACGTTGGACATTGGATTTGTCATACCTTTGTCCATGAACATGTTCGTGTCCACCTTGATGGCTGCTGCTTTGGCCGTGGCTTTGATTCTTACTATTGCTCCTTCCATGTGAATGTGAAGAGCTATTTCTTCCTTCTTTGTTTTGGCTTCTGCCTCTTCCTCTTCCTTTGCCTTGACCTCTTTCTCTTCCAAAGGGCATCTAGGTCTTGAAGGCATGTTCTAGAGATGGTTTTACTGATCTTGCCAATCTCTGGTCATGAGTCATCAGCGATGCATGAAGTTCATCTACTGTCAACTTTGAGAGATCCTTTGTCTCTTCAATAGTGGTTACAATAACATCAAACCTTGAGGGTATGCTCCTCAATAGTTTCTCCACAATCCTTATTTCCTCAAGTGTCTCTCCATGATACCTTATCTGATTTACGATCCCAATCACATGTGTGAAGAATGAGTCTATGTTATAATACTCCTTCATGTAGACAGTTTCAAAATCTCTCCTTAGCAATTGTAGTTTTGCTGTCTTCACTTTCTCCATACCTTGGTAGGCTATCTTAAGAATATCCCATGCATCCTTGGATCTCTTATCTGTTGCTATCCTTGGAAACACACTCTCATGTACTGCTTGATAGAGATACAAGAGGGCTTTAGAGTCATTCTTTCTATTGCTCTTTAGCTTATCCTTCTCTGCCTGTGTTAAGGCATTAAACTCTTGTTCGTCAACTGGTTCCTCAAAACCGTCTTCAACAAATTCCCATAAGTCCTAGGAGGTAAACAGGGCTCTCATGGTAATGGCCCAATAATCATATTTCTTCCCATTAAATTGTGGGAGCTGGGTATTTCCAATAGTCATATTGGTATTTGGTCCAGCCATTACTTACTAACTGAACTTTGAAATGAACTTGACTATGTTTTTCAAACAATCTGCCTTTCCTTCTTTAGAAGACAAAACTGTCTCTAAGGACTACTCTTTTAAATGAAACAACAACTCTGTTTTTTGAGAAATACTTGGACTATACTTCTGCTGGGCTTGTTGGATTTCTTTTGGTGAACTACTGCAACAAATCCTTCTTCCTTCAGCTTCTTTGACACCTTCAAAGAGCCTCGATTAGCTCTGATACCATGTTGGAATTTCTGATAATTCCAGAACAAATGCTCTGAGAATAATACTCTCCTTAAAACACAGAGAATAAAATTTGCTTTGGCTGATAGACAGAGATTGCACAAGTGTTTCTATTTCATTAGTAAAAAAAACTATTACCAATGTGTTCTTCCTCACATAGAGGGATTTAAAAAAATGACTGTAGATGACTGCTACACATGCAGTGCTTCAAAAATACTCTCACTATCTTTTTCTCTGTCTCTTTGTTAATACACAACACTCTCTGTTTTGCCTTCGGGGTTTTTCTCTCTTAATACAATACACAGCAGCTACACTCACGGCACATTGCAATACTTTTATATATATTCTAAATATAATATATTTACAATATATATATATATATATATATATATATATATAACCAAACCTTAAAAACAAAACATTAAAACACGTATTTTTGAGTTCAACCAAAAGGTTTACTTGGTAAATAAAATTTACCCAAGGTTAAAACTTTAATGCAAAATACATTGCCATGAAAAAAAACATTTAAAAAAAAAACTTTATGCTAAAGTTAATAAACTTTATTCCTTCATACTTTCCGGAAGCTGCTCCAAAGACTTTCACGTAAGTTTTCTTTACCTCCCGGAGTCACATTGGTGGGTCCCAACAAACGGTTGACGTAACTCATTCCGGCGGGTGGCCATACTCCTTCGCTACTCTAGTTTGCTGCCTCTCCGGAATTGCTTGCTGTGTGTTGTGCATTCAATTCACATTAAAATGGTTGTTGGAGAATTAGGTGGAATCACGATATGTTGCGAGAATTTAACGAGGTGGGTGAATCCGTTAAGGCCAGGGGGAGAGTCCTTTGGTTGTGTGGGAGTTTTGAGCGGGAATTGCCCGTGTTGTAATCATACCTTTCCCATTTGTGTTGTCTCAATCATCGTGTCTACTGTATGCCAGGTGAAATTAAATTTCAACAATTTTGCTATCCCCCTTTACCTGTGCCGAGATTAAATTAAATTCCAACAATTTTTTGATGGTCAAAATTGATTTAGGGTCATCAGAAACCTAAAATCTTTGGAGCATTCAAACTACAACTTAGATTTATAAAAATTTCTAACGAATTTCCACCATCAAATTCAATATATGTTTTAATGGCTGTGGTTTCGATTATGGATTTCACTCCGCTTTGGTGCAGGTAACAATTGAGGCAGAGCAAATGGATAAAAGTTGACCACCCCAATTTAGGTCGATCCATGCCTTATATAACGGAAAATATCGGATCACATTGATTGATGGAGAAAAAATAGCTATGGGTTTTTTTTTTGAAACTTTGACTGAGAATTAACACCGTAGTGTGGATTATTTTTTCAACTTAATTCCGGAACATTAATTCACAATCACAATATATTAACTAAATCGTTTGGCTTTGAGCAGAATGTAATAAGAGTTATTTTGTTTATGGTTTGGAATGAAAATTCAATATATGTTTCAATGGTTGCGCTTTGGATTATGGATTTCACCTGAGGTATTTTGTAAGACGTTTTTATGCGTACAAAAAGGTAAGCATCTTGTCGTTCAAGGTCCAAACTAGATGTGAGCGATAGAAACCATTTTATTAAATGCATTCTGACATTATGGGACACAAACCTCGATCCCCATGACAAATAAGTCGAGTAAAGACAATCCTACGTACCGCCGATAGGTCATTTATCAACAAAATTCATGAATTATTTATGGGTAAAGAAAGAATCAAGAGTATACCGTTTTAAAAATATATATAAATTTATATTTATGTGTTGAAAGTGTTAGTTCTTTAAAGTAAAGTTACTTATAATTATATAAGCTAAGGTTTATTTTAAGTAATTGGAAGGAATGATTGAGATTTTCTTTACCCAAATTGCAAGAAAGATGATGAGCTTTGATGTATCACGAAACTCACTCATACATAAATAATTTTAACTCACTCATACATAAATAATTTTTATTTGAAATATAAGGATATATTTCATATGTTATATATATATATATATTATTTGTAGCTAAAATTAATATTTATAAAGTGATATTTTGAGTTTAAATGAAAGAGATCAATTACTAGATAACCGTAATGTTTCACTAAATATTTGGATCCCCTTGCCAAAATTTAGAAGTGCAACTAATACAAAGCATGTGGATGATTCGATCTAAACTCTCTCTATATTTATCATTCTAGAAAATGTTTTCAACTCGTTAAGTTGAGTTTGTCTATATTGAATTTAGAAGGATTAGCCCTACAATAATGACATGCTACCTAGGAACACTCATATTATACATTGAGTTAGGGGAGAACCCATTTACAAACTGTACGACAAGTTGGACACCATTTTCTGAGGTGTCAAAGCAATGATTTTATCTACCAACATATCCTAAATAATGTTCGTAGACTTACCAACTTCATATATATATATATATATATATATATACACACACACACATATATATACATACATATATATATATTTTCCTTAGGTAAAATTAATATTTATAAAGTGATACGTTGAGCTTAAATGAAAGATATCTATTAATAGATAGCCATAATGTTTCACTAAATCCTTGGATTCCTTTGTCAAAATTTAGAGGTGGAATGAGTAGAAAGCATGTGGATTATTTGATCTATACTCTCTCTATATTTATCATCCTAGACAATTTTTTCAAGTCCCTAAGTTGAGTTTGTCTATATTGAATTTAAAAGAATTAGCCCTACAATAATGGCATGCTACCTAGGAACACTCATATTATACATTGAATTGGGCGAGAACCCATTTACAAACCGTACTACAAGTACACCATTTTCTGAGGTGTAAAGGCAACGATTTTATCTACCAACATATCCTAAATAATGTTTGTGGACTTACCAAATTCATATTAGTTAATTGTTAAGTTAACTAACTCAATTCCATAATTCCTATCACTAACATATTAGATCTTCGCTTCCTTTTCTCTGCATATAAAAGTACTTACCCATATAATGTTGGACAAAATATTTTTATTAACTCACAAAATATTATCTATGAAAATAATCTTATGGAATATTTCATATGCTCATTAAACATTGATATTTTGAGATCATTATATAATACAACATGGTGAGAAACAACAAATATATAAATGGAAATACCTCAAAGGGAGATTTGCATATAAACTTTTGGTATACATTCTTGCTTTAGGAGTGGCAATATTTGAAAATTTTATAAATCCAAATGTCATTTAATAAGTGATTATAATTTCTCACGTAAATCTGAAATAATAAACTATTTAATAAATAAATAAAAATTAATACTAAAAAATATATTAATTGATTTAAAACACACAACAAAAACATACTAATATCAAGATTTTTTATTACTAACCATAATATCTCGATTTTTTAAGTGGAAAGAGATATTATTTTCTTCTACCTATCCATATTAAGGTAATTTATTAGTTCCTCTAAAAGACATGAAATATAGAAGTGGCTTTAAACTACCCAAAAACAGGTAATATTATTGTAATAGTAATGTATCGAAGATACAAATTTAAAAATAATTATCTATTAAATATTTGAACTTTACTAAGTGAAAGATAATTTTTATAGTGCTATATTTATAAATTTTAGAGTGTTTTTGAAAATATAGAATTAGTTACTTTAATATTATTACGATTAATGAATTAAATATCAATAATTTACTTGTTTTACATTACTTCTGTAGATTCATTTTAACTTAGGATTTATAATAACTGCAAAGGAATTAAAATTTTGTATGAAAGTTCTTTGAATTATAAACTTTTTGAAAATGTTTGTAATGGAGATCATAATATACTTTTTTTTTATGTTTAATATCAACCATTTATTTCTAAAATTTTATTGGTTCACAATAATTTTTTTTAGACTTTATGTCATAATTTTTTAACTTTAGAAACTGAATATATTAATGCATTTTATATATCTTAATATTATAATTATTTTAACATGAAAGTATTAATAGATATATCATGATATTATGAGGTTCTTAGTTTGATTCCCTCTAATAACCCATTTTCACATGTTGCATTAAGTATCGTTTCTTGAGTTAATGCACTTAATCATTTAATTTTTCATTTCATACCTTAATGCCTATGCATTTTATCATTTTTGAAATTGTTGCAACTCATTAACTGTTGGAAACCTAGGTGTTATATCATTCTTAAAATGAATATCGTTAATCAATGATTGATATTAAAATATTAATATTCCATTCCTTCCTTGTTTACATGCTTGAAACAAATCAATAATGTAAATATCTTCTGCAATTTGAAATATTTTTCATTTTGATAATATATTTAAACATGATTATTTATTTTAAGATGCCTTTCATATGATTCCTATTAAATTATTATACAAATAATATTTTTATTCTCAAAATATTTCTTTTTATTTTACATTTGAAACTTGTTAGAAATGGATAATATGATATAATTATGTGATAATAAAAAATTGTAAGATGTTTTATTTAAAAAATGTGCAAACGATGAAAAATAATAGTAATTATTTATTTTTGCAATACTATTAAAAAATGTTTGTAACAGCCTGCTCTGTTCAAAATTTTGGGAAAAACATCCTAGTGGGTGCTCGTTTTGTTATTATGGCTAAGGAAATTAGAAAAGGAAATGATAAAGGGTTTGGAAAGGGAAAATGGCATTTTTGGCCATTTATTTATGAAAATAATGGAAATTAGGGGAAAATGAAGGTGAAAGGTTAGAGGTTGCATGTGAGGAGAAAAATGAATTAAAATAATGAATAAATATATGCCTCATTAATAAAAAGCTTCCGAGGATTAGTTGGTACCGTTTGTGAGTTTAATTTTGGAGTTCTCTCTCTATTCTCTATCTCTCTCTCTCACTCTTGGACACTTGGTCTATTCTTCGAGAACTCTAGAGTTGGATCAAGGAAAGAAAAAGAAGGACCAAGAAGGAAAAGCGAAGCTAAGATCAAGCAAGGAAGAGTAGGATGAAGTGGCTACATCGATATGACTTACAAGTATTGAATTCCGTGTGTGATTTTGTTGCTATATTTGGCATGCATGGTACATGCATGCGTGTATATGGTTCTCTTACTATCATTAGCATGGTTTTTTCCAAGTGTGACAATGTTCTTTAGCCTTGCCTTACCATTTACAGATGGCCATGGTGTGATGGGTTCTCTTCTATTTGGTTGATCTGGATTTCTGGATGGTTTCGAAACTGAGTGAGGTGGTATCTAAAAGAAAGAACACAAGGCCTAGGAATCTGTGGATCAAAGAAGTTGGGTTCAAGGTAAAGATATATTTTGTGTGCCATAGTTGGCCTAGGAATTCTCGAACAGTGAATGACGAGATATACGGTAAATTATAGATATCTGTGACTTCGATTAGCCATAGAAATCCTCATCTAGTGAATGACAGGATATACGGTAAATCCTAGAGGGTGGATTGTCGATTAGGCCGAGGAATCCTTGACTAGTGAATGAAGGGATACAATAAATAATAGATACTAGGAGGAAGAAAAATTCCTCACTGTGTAGGTGGATAAATTCAGTGGTATCCATACTTTCTTGGGGTCTAGTGATCTGGTGGGGATTGTGGTAAATCCTAAGGAAACATGGTTTCGTTTGGTTTTGAGTCCCACATTCATGCTTTGAATATGGCACAGGGGTGATTGGCTGAATAAAGGATTTGGGTCAACATAATATATTGTCGAGTGGTTCATGGAAGTCCCTATCCTAGCTAGATTTTTCATTCACTAATAAGAGATTCTTCTCCTTGGTATTTTAATGTGTAAATGTATTGGTTCATATGTGTTTTTTATGTTTGTCCTATCATTTTTATTTATTTTGGTTATATGTTGGTTATGATTATGTTTTATTCCATACTTGATGTATGGATTTCATCATGTTTTTATTAGAAAGTGAATGTACAATGTATATATGTCATAATATATTATAATGCAGCAATTGTGACATGGAAACAATGCTTCCTTACTAATTTCTGAAAACCATGATACCCCTATTCTCAGATATTTTTTTGTGACTTGTAGATTACATGTTTGTGACATGTTTGACGAAATTATTGGCATGGCTATTAGAATTTAAATAAAGTACTTTTACAATTAATTGAATTAGTATCTTTGCTTCATTATTATTATTCATTTTTGGAAGTCTCATGAAGTTTTGGACATTGGCCTAAGACAACCCTGAAAAACTGGCTCAGAATGTGGGGTCATTAGAAAAGAACTGCTTGAAAGAGTCCATAGTCGATATGATTCCTTGTTGTCGGAGCGAGTAGAAGGTCTCAATCGCATGCATGGCTTAAGATGGGAGAATGGGAAAGACTGAGGGTCCAAATAAGTGAAATGTCAAATTTTTTTGGGGGTTTTTACCTGGAAGGGTTAGTTATCTCCTGATTTTTTGTAGCATGTGTATAAGGTCACTTTGGTTTCGTTATTTTGGTTCCACTTCCTTAAGTATATATGGTAATTTTAATCACATCATAGTATCCTGTCGTCACATTTTTACCCCAGTGGAGCAGTTAGCTTGGGTAAATATGGGAGGAGGGTGTTATAGAGTGGTATGAGGGCATGGTTCATGCCTTGAAATGGATGGGCGATGTGTTGGTCATGCATACCTATCAATTTCATATGTTTTCTGTAAGTTTTTGGTCTATGTGCTTGTTGTGTATGCATGGTGGTGGTCATCGTTACGGTTGTGTCAAAATTTGAACATTTATGGTGTTGATGTTAGATGTATTTATCATGAGTGTATGTTAATTATGTGTTCGTTATGCATTTTAATTTGTGTATATTGTTATGTATACATTGACATGGTGATAGTTTTCATGCATGTGGTCAATATGGTCATGCATTCATAATTGGACAATGGTTTAAATGATGTTTATATACTATTGTGATTATGACTATACATGTATCATGCTAATATGGTTGATGTTTCATATTAGATATCCTCCCCTAAACTATAATGAGGTATGTTGATTATGTTATGTTTTGGGTTTAGTTGACATGTCATATTTGTAGGAAAGAGATCAACGATTACTAGGAGTATGGCATTCTATAGTTCACAAGACTCTCCCTATAGATAAGGTGAGCATCATGGTGGTGGGAATTCTTATGATTTAGGAGACACATTAACAAGTTTGAAGGAAGATATAAGAAGGTTTAAGGAAGAAAATTATAGGATAATTCATGCATAGGAGAAACAAAAAGAACTCAATGTAGTAATCCTTCAAAGTTTGGTTGCGTCAAAATGTGAAAGTTGATGGTGTTGATGTTGGATGCATTTATCATGCATACCTACCGATTTCATATGTTTTATTTATTTTTGTGGTATATGTAATTTTCGTGTATGCATGGTGGTGGTCATCATTATGGTTGTGTCAAAATGTGAAAGTTGATGGTGTTGATGTTGGATGGATTTTTCATGAGCATATGTTGATTATGCATTAGTTATGCATGTTAATCTATATATTTTGTTATGCATATATTGACATGGTGATAGTTTTCATGCATGAGGTCAATGTATGTGGTCATTATGGTCATGCATTGATAATTGGACAATGTTTTAAATGATGTATATATAATTCTATGATTATGACTATACATGTACCGTGATAATATGGTTGATGTTGCAGATTAGATATCCTCCCCTAAACTATAATGAGGTATTTAGATTATGTTATGTTTTGGGTTTCGCTGATATGGCATACTTGTAGGAAAGTGATCAAAGACGACTAGAAAGATGGTATACTATAGTTCATGAGACTCTCCCTATAGGTAAGATGAGCATCATGGTGGTGGGAATTCTTATGATTTATCAGACACATTAACAATTTTGAAGGAGAAAATAAGAAGGTTTAAGGAATAAAATTATAGGATAACTCATGCATAGGACAAAAAAAAGAACTGAATGTAGTAATCCTTCAGATTTTGTGAAAATTGTAGATATATGGACCACTTCAAATAAGCCTTAGGTAGGAGGAAAATACTAGTGGGTCATATGGTAGTAGATCTCATGTTGGGCACGGGTTGAGTATGGATGACATGATTAGAGATGACTCGCTCTTGGATATCTAGTTAGGAGAGGTGATGCACACATGTTATATTATTGTTTTGTCTCTGAAATTCATTATGATGGTCATCATTATCATCCTTACAGGAGGAGTGACAAGGGATACTTGGTAGATGAGTTGAAGAAAGCAAAGCATCCTAAATTTGATGGGGATTTGAATAATTCATAGGATGTAGAGGCATGGTTACTTGAGATTAATAAATTCTTTGAGTTGAATGAGTACACAGAGAAAATGAAGGCCAAAATATATAGGTTCAGCCTCAAAGGGAAAGCAAACATCTGGTGGGAAGATGTGAAGTGAGTTATAGATATCTGGATAAAAGTGTTTAATTGGCATGAATTCAAGAGAATTTTCAAAAATAAGTATGTTTCAAAGAGGTACTATGAAAATAAGGCTAAGGATTTTTATAAGTCAAATATGCGATCGATGATACATGAGGAGTATACGATCAAATTTCTGGAGTTATTTAGGTATGTGCCATATTTTAGCGATGAAAAGGCTAAAGTTCATAGTGTTTTCAGTGGATTTCCATTACCATTTAGTGATCAGATTGAGTATGACGAGCATTGGTGACATGAGGAATATATTAAGAAATTGAAGCACAGTTATGAGAAGTCAAATCATAAGGAAAAATCACAGCAAGATTGGAAAGGGAATGATAAAGCTAAAGGTAACGGAAGTTGAAAGGAAAAATACCCCAAGATGAATAAGATAAAGAAAATATTGTACCTTATAAGAAGTTTAACATAGTTAGATAGGGAAATTTGTCACAACTTGGAGGGAAGCAAAATATAGGTGATGGTACAAGACATTTCATTTGTAGTGTTGAACATGTGGTAACGAGAATATTAAGAGAGATTTCTTGCAAAATTAGGGTGGTAGGCCTCAAATTTATAGTGAAAAGGAAGCACAGATTGTTGGGGATGTTGGAAAGAGAATTCCTCGTATCGATGCTGTATTGGATAACATGCAAGAATATCATGAGATATCTATTATCGAGATGGACAATAAGCTTTGTGATCAATTTTTTTCTATTTTGATTGACCCTTGATCTAATTATAGTTATGTTAACCCTCACTCATTGGATAAGTGTGGTTTTAATAAAGAAGTGCATGAAGCGTCTTAGTTAGTAAATTTAGCTATACTTACTAAGAAAATATTACATCATTGGGTAAGAGATTGTATATTGAATTTGAATCGTATGCTTACATCAACACATTTGAATGTATTGACATTAGGATAATATAGTATGTTTTTGGGTATGGATTAGTTATATCTTCATAAGACTAAGTTGGACTATTATGGAAGATATATTGTGTGCTTGGATGACAATGGAGAACAAAGAGTCTTGAAGGGTAAGACAAAGGTGACATCCTTTATAATGGTGACAACTATGCAAGCCAAGCACAATCATAGGATAGGGGGTGTGTTATTTGTAGTGAATATTTCTAGTGGTAAAGCTAAGGAGGATGAGGATGTGGAGATATTAAATAGGTACATGATCTTGCAATAGTTTTAAGATGTGTTCCGAACATATATTTTAGAGTTTCTTCCTCAAAGATAAATGGACATTTCCATTGAGTTGGAATAGGGTTAGAACCAACATCGAAGGTGCCATACAAGATGGGAACTTCAGAGTTAGTAGATTTGAAGTTGAATTTTAAGGAAATGCTTGACAAGGGATCCATTAGGCCAAGTGTATCGTCGTGGAGTGCATCGGTTTTGTTTGTGAAGAATATGAATGTTACTCTCAGGTTATACATTTATTACAGGTATTTGAAAAGGGTAACCATCCATAACATGTATATATTATTGAGGATTGATGACTTGTTTGATCAGTTAAAGGGAGAAACAGTGTTCTCGAAGATTTGTCTATGATCTAGATACCATCATATATGCATCAAGGAAGAGGAAATTTACAGGATATATTTACAAAATAGGTATGGGAATTATGATTGTGTTGTAGTTCCATTTGGTTTAACTAATTCTCCAGTGACCATTATGTGCTTGATGAATAGTATGTTGTGTCCTTATTTGGACAAGTTTGTTTTTGTATTCAGTGATGACATCTTGATATATTCTATGAATGAGGAAAAGCATGTTGAAAAATTACAAGCAGTATTGAAATTACTGAGAGATCATAAATTATATGAAAAGCTCAGTAAATGCAGTTTATTTCAGACAAAGGTACATTACCCAGGACATGTTATTTCCAAGGAAGGCATAATAGTGGATCCAGAAAAGATAAGGCTTATCATGGAGTGGGAATCTCCTAGACATGTGGATGCAGTAAGATCATTTATTGGGATAAGAATTTATTATAGGAGGCTTATCAAGAAATTCTCTTCTATTTCATATCCTAATACATAACTGCAAAGGAAAGGTAAGAAATTTCAATGGGCAGAGGAATGTGCATCCAGTTTTCAACAATTGAAGCACTCATTGATGAATGATCGAGTGTTAAAGATTGCATATCTGAACAAAGAGTTTGTGGTATGTACATATGATTCCAAGAGAGGTCTTGGTGGAGTCCTTATTTAGGAATGACATGTAGTGTGGTATGATTCATGGAAACTGAATGAGCACGAGAAGAATTATCTCACACATTATCTTGAGTTGGAAGAGATCATCCATGCATTTAATATGTGGAGAAACTATCTTCTTGGAAGGAGTTTTATATTTATGAGAGATCAGAGTGGATTGTAGTATCTATTTCATGAACCAAATCTGAATTTTAGAAAAGCTATATGGTTTTCCACGATCAATGAGTTTGAATTTGAGATCAGGTACATCGAGAGTAAAGATAATAGGTTTGCACATGATATTGGCATGAAGATATAGGTGAACCATATAGTAATTATGAGCTCCCATCGGGAAAAACTTACAATAACTAATCTTACAGGCAGGGTAGCAAGATGATAGGTACATGGAGCTTATGCACAAGTTACAACAAGGTACCGGTGATTAGGATGTATACTATCATCTTACAACAAATGTTTTGATAATATTTAGAGACACGATATATGTGCCAAACAATAATTATCTCAAGAATACTATCTTTCAAGAGTTTCATGAAAAATTATATTCAAGTCAAGGAGGATACTAGTAGACATTGACAACAGTGAAGAAGTTTTATCATTAGCTGAATATGAAAAAGGAAGTGGTAGAGTTTGTGGCTATATTCCTGGACTGTCAGTAAGTGAAAGGAGAATGCAGTTACCCAGGTGAACTATTACAACCAATTCTAATTCCAGAGTGCAAGTGGGAGGCCATTTCCATGGATTTCATTACATGTTTGTTAAAGACATCTAGATAGCATGATTCCATCATGCTCATGGTGGATAGGTTGAAAAAGGTAGCATACTTAATTCCAGTAAAGTCTACTTATTGAGCTAATGAAGTAGCACAGTTGTTCACCATATATTTGGTGAGGTTGCATAGTGTTCTGAGGAATATTGTGTTAGAAAGGGATGTTGAGTTCACTTTCAAGTTTTAGAAGGAGTTGTTTGCAGGTTTAGGGACAAATTTTGCCTTCAACACATCTTATCATTTATAGACATATGGAGAGATAGGGAGGGTAAAAATTATTTTCTAGGACATTTTGAGGATATATGTGATGCATCAGTAGAGGAGATCAAATCAGTATTGTTTAGTCAATTTAATGTGTTAAATTTCTATCATAAATTATTGATCTTGGTTAGTAATCTGATGAAGTGTGTTCCAATATATATATATCCTTAGATAACCTTCTTTCTTACTTCATTCTATATGTTTTATATTGTTTTGGGGGTTTTGTATCTTATGCCTAAATATTTAAGAATTGGGATTGATCTAAGAAATGAAATCTACACTTCTAAATGAAATCTTTAAACACTAGTGAACAACCAAATCTAGATGAATTTTAATGATGAAAAATTATTCTTAAAGAAGGAATAAAGGGAAATGTTGTTTTTATTATAATAAAAATGAATTGGATTACAAATTTCTTTCAATAAAATGAATGAAATATGAAATATAAAAGAAGGAAGAAAAGGAAATGTTAATTAACTAATCTAAATTTCATAAAAAAAAATGAAGATTTGAATGGTTAAGGTGTTAAACTTCTCTAGGCCAAATTTTTTTTATGAAAATTATATCATTTATTTAAAACAAAGCACTATTCTAAATTTGATTGCATTCAAATGACAAAGATGAAACCGTTTTCTATCTTATCCATTGAAAACTTTAGTTCTATGAAAACATAGCATTTTGATCTTTTCTAAAATACATTTATAATATAACTTTCTCCTAGTTTTAAATCTAATAATGTTTGAAATATAAATTTAATCTAATTATATTCCATGGACCTTAGCTCTTTAGCTACGAAGGCTTCTGTCACTGAGAATTTTTTGTCCCTAATTTCGACCTCTGTCCCGTAAAAATAGCTTGCAAATGACTTTGAGACTTCCTTATTGAATCCATTGAATTTCTCTATGAACTAGATCCATTGCACCTTCTGCAACATTTACTTTATGTGAGGATAACCTTCCATGAATTTTGGTCCCACGGGTTCGGTTCTCACTATTATACCCATGTATCTGTCGTAAGGAGTTTCACCTTCATAATTGTTCTTCTCTGATACAATGGATTGAGGTTTTGGCTCTGAGTTGAGGGTGTTGATATTTTGTAGTGAAGTATAGGTAAAGTATATATTCGATGAGGGTTTAAGAATGTGGATGAGAGGGTTACGAAAATGATATATGACCATTAATCATTAATGGATGAAATTGCTCTTGAATATTATGAGATATGATACACATGCAGTGGTCAGATTATGTAGTTGTGATGTGAATCTGAATACAATCAATTCTAATTATGACATATTGAGTTGGCAGCATATGATCATCTAAATTATTCACACTAATGTTTTTAGTCTTATTATTTAAATAAACTTTGTAACATACCTTGGAACTAACCTTTGTTGATATTATTTTTGTGTTGATTCCTCCAGTATCTTTTCACCATGACCTTCAAGGGAGTCTTCAATTGCTTATGTTGAGTATATTCTGCTTCAATAGGTCATAAAATGAATCAGAGCTGTAGAATGTGATGACAACCGCAAACTCTTCTTAGAGCTACAAAAATGTAGCAATATTGTAGCTACCTACGTTATTGCTTTAGAAAAGGAAAGGGAACAAATAATTTGAGATTTTTAGAATGGGGGAATATATAAGATCTCAAAACTCTCATTTTCATCTTGTATTTTCTGTATAACGATGCCAATCATCAATTGGTTTTCATAATTATTATTATTATTATTATTTTTGAATAATATATATATATATATATATATATATATATATATATATATATATATATATGAAAAGTAAAAATAAGGCTAAGTTGGGGAAGAAGAAGGATTCTTCTTCACCAACTTCATATCGATATTGTCTTGAACATTTTTGATAAATTCCTCCTTTGTGATTGGTTTATGGTAAAATTTTAATTGATTTCCATTCACAAGAAGAGGTACCTTTTCTTCATCAATTATCCTTATCTTGACTGCCCCATTGTTAAAGACTTTTTCAATCTTATAAGGCCCAAGCCAATGAGTCTGAAATGTTCATTAGAAGTCTTTGAACTTTGAATCGAACAAAAGTGCCCAATCTCCTGCTTGAAATTTTCTATGTTTTTGTACTTATCATGCCATCTGGACCTTTGTTGTTGGATTAGGCTAGTTCTTTGAATTGCATCTTGCTATATCTCATCAATATCCTTAATTTTCTCCATTCTATGCTTTTGGGCTTCTGATAAATCAAGTTCCAATATGAATGCTATCTTGAAGGTTTTTATCTGAAATTTTATAGTTAACAGGACTTTCTTCCCATAAACAAGTTCATAGGGAGTATCTCATGTTGTATTCCTCCATGTAGTTCAGTAGGCCTATCTGCCCAATCCTTCCTATGTAGATGTATAGTCTTTGTGAGGATTGCTTCAATCACTTTATTGGTGGAATCCACTTAAACATTTTCTTGTGGATGATATGGAGTATACTTTATATGTGTGGCTTTATATGCATCCACAATATTCTACACCACCTTCGATGTAAACAAATATCCTTGATATCTCACAATTTTCCTTGGGACATCACATAGAGTGAAAATATCCTGAAAAAGAAATGAAACTACATCATTTTCATTAGAAAAATAAAATGTTTTAGCCTCTATCCATTTAGTGACATAATCAGTGCAAACTAGAATGTACCTCTTTTTTTTTATGGTGGATTGATTGGTCCAAAAAAATCCAGGGCCCATTTTTCAAATGGTTTGATGAGTACGTGAGGTTGTAAGGGAATTTCATCTACAGGAACAAGTCCCCCATTCTTTGACAATTGTCATAACTTTTGACATACTCCTTTGCATCCTTAAAGATGGATGGCCAATAATATCCTAAATTAAGGATTTTATAGGTAGTCCTCTTATTACAAAAGTGTCCACCAGAAGGGTCATCATGGCATGCCTTCATAATTTCAGGCATTTCATCTTCTTGAACACATCTTCCCATGGTGAGATTTGGACCTGTTTTATACAGCTCATCATTAACCTCATTAGTATAATGCATTGGTTTGAATTAATTTTCTTTTCTCTCTAGGAAACAAGGATGTTAATTTTCTTGTAGCTAAGTAGTTAGCAATACCTGCAAACCGTGAATATTTAGTAGATATTGCAAAGAGATATTCATCAGGAAAATTATCCTCTACTGGAGTATCATTATTGTTTTTTTGAATTCTAGATAAGAAATCATCAACTTTGTTTTGTTTTCCAGGTCCATCTAGAATGGTGACATTAAATTCTTGCAGGAGTAATAGCCATCTTGTGATTCAGCTATTGGTGATAGATTTATTCATTAAATACCTAATTTCAGAATTGTCTCTGTGAATAAAGGTTTTATAGCCGGTGATGTAGTGTCTAAATTTATTGATAGAACGGACAACATATAGAAACTCTTTTTTAGTTACAGTGTAATTTAACTCAGTAAGAGTGAAATTTTTACTTCTGTAATATATGGCAAAGAGGATCGAATATTTTTCTCCTAATACATCTCCTAGAGCTATATCTGAAGCATCCGTTGAAATGTGAAAAGGTATTTTCCAATTTGGTCCTCTTAAGATGGGTACTTTAGATATATTTTCTTTTAAAGTTTCAAATGCCAATTGGAAATGAGGATTCCAACTAAATTCAAAATCTTTGGTAAGCAGTTTAAAGAGTGGAGATCCAATCTTAATGAGGTTTTCTATATGTTGTCCATGACAACCCCTCATTTAATTTTTTGGCTATTAGCCCCTCTATTCAAGTTTTTGGCTTACATTCCCTTTAAAATCATTTAGAACACTCTTCGTGGCCTAAAAAACTTCATATCCTACCTCTCGTTATCGTTCTGGCCCACGAAATACATCGGGTAAAAGGCTAAAATCTACGCGTAAAATCATATCGCGCCTAGCCCCTTAGGTTTTAGCCCCAGCACCTATTCCTTCCACACAACCTGGCCCTAAGATCCAACACTAAATCCGAAGGTGCTTGCCATGTATGGCTATCAGGCGTGTTCTCCGCCACACGATCAAATATGGATCGATGGCCCGCACCATATCCCTTTGCTCCCATGGTCCCCGCCTCGCTAAAACCATTAAGAAAACCGTGGTATCCATCGCACTGCTTATCCAAGGCAGGCAGTATTCTGTGAAACGCAGCGATGTCATTCAGCTCAAGCCATGCGTCCTGGTGTACGACGGTGATACCACTACCCATCGCGCGTTATACTATAGTCAATGTCTTGCAGCGATATTAACGCTGGCCGTCCGATCTGAAGAGCTCAATCTAACGGCGGTCGCTCGATGAAATTGCATGGATGTTAATGTAGGTCTACAGTGTTCTGGGTCCACCATTCCGTCGTGTACAGTGCATTCCTAACCATTGATATCGCTCTGAAATCATCTGTCCTAGAATCATTCACGGGTTCCGCAGACCAACCAAGTCCGCACCCACGTCATCCTATTACCAGTCTGTCGTACATCCCTGTCATCATCCCACGCATCATTTGTGTTCGCCTCCACCATTTATATACCCCGTTTACATGTCATGTTCCAGTATTTATATTATGTATCTCCGCCTCATCCGTTCATCATTGTTCCACTACATATTTCATCGCCACCCTTCATTTCTTCACCATTTCTCCCAGTCCACATCACCATTTCGTGGTCACGACTGCCTCCTTCAACCTTGTGCCTGGTTTCTTTAACATGATTGTGGGTTTTTGCAGGTATGTCGCAGTAGGGAATGATCATGATTCACCGCCTCCATTACAGAAGTCAAGAACACGTGACAGGACCATGATTCAGGAGCAAAATTTATGAAAAAATCTGGGAGTTGCTATGATATGACCACCATTAAAGAAAGAAAGAATTTAAATCTACTAAACCCTCCAGCATCATTCAATTGCACAGGTTGAGCAGATGAAGAATTAGTGGTGCAGATAAAAATATCAGTGGAAGATGGAGAAATTCAGCAATCAACATTCAATGTTTCAGGCTCTGATTTAAACATTAGAAGACCAAGGACACGCAGCACAGAAAAAAATATCCTTCGGGTGTTATTTCTACCGAAGTTTCTTCAGGAAGGTACAGAATGTTCAGGTGGATATATCTTCGCGCCGTGTTCCTGAAGATATTTTCTTCCCAGTACATTTATTTTTGCAAAGCAGATTGTCAAGTACAGACAATATTACCTAGTCATTCAGCGATATGGGCGTGAATGTTTCCGCCATTTTGTTTTAATGAAACAATTAATTGTTCTGACCTACTTCTTTTATGGTTTCTTCTCTCCTTCCTCCATAAAAAAGGAGGAAAAATATATTGAAGGGGTTCCAGATTTTTATCAGAGAATTGTGCAGTGAAAGGCATTTTTTTGTATACATTTTGTAAAGCTTCTCTGTGAAGGCTCAAAGCTCGTAGGGTCTCAGTGAGGAGGAGTTGTATCTGTAATGAGGATTTTGGTCTTTGGTATTTCACAGTATGTAATTTTCTCTTATGTGATTCATACAACATTTCATTTCATATATCTTTTCTCTTCACATATCTTCCTGTATCATGTACTACAATGTGAGTGGCTCACTAATTTTAGGTAAGGATTCATCCTAGTTAACGCCCATATTTAGATCAGTCAAGTGCTTTAAATATGGCTGAGGCATGATATACTGTTCCATGTTCATTTCATCCATTTTACTGCTATATAAGTTGCTTTGGGAGGGTGCTTTTAAAATGCCATTGTCATGTATGGATTCTTAGATTGATAAGCCCATGCATGGTTCTGTTGTGTATCTGGGTATCAGACCAAAGTTAACTAATATCCTCTTGTGTTTCTTTCCTTGCATACACCTTTTGATATTTAATTTCTATGGCATATTATTTGAATCGGCCCTCTTTACAGTAAATTGTCTCTTAACTGTCTGATGCTTTCATACCGAGGTTTTGCATCTTGTTCCTGCAACATTACTTTCTTTGTGGCAGTTTCTGTAAGTTCTGGTCCCATTTAAATCAATATTTTCATTTACATAAGATAGAAAGTGAGTTGAAGCTGACAACTTCACACATTACATTACACACTCTTTGCTATTCTAAGATGTCCTAGGCACTGGTCTATGGAAACTGTAGGTTGTCTCTAGGAGTGACAACAATTGTCAAAAAAATCTTTCTGGCGCCATTTCTGGGGACGAATTTAAGAATATCAGTTTCCCTGGGCCTCGACAAATCATATTCACTCTCTAATCAGGTGAGCACAAAGAGTTGAAGAGTTGTATATCCATCACCTTGGCGACTCCACTGTCATTTGTTTGATAAATCTATTGGTAGTCCTGGCTCCTCGTAAGCCACATCTAAGGTCAGACACATCACAGTCAAAGAAACCTTCAGTGTCTGACCCTGAGAAGATTATGCATAGGAGAAGTTGGAAATAAAGGAAATCAGTCCGTGCTGAGATCCCTGAATATTCTGTAGAAGATTATCCATCCTCTTCTTCCCAGGAAATACCGACTCCACTGAGGAAAATCCTGAATATTACTCAGATAGCCCACCCCGGGGAAGTGCTATAACTAAAGAGAACTTTCATCCTACCCCTGAGGCTGAGGAAGTTAAAGAAGTTACAGAAGTAGCCCCTGTTAATCGTGAATTTTTTCCATCTACACCTCAGGCTTCTGTACAGTATATTCCCATTGTTATACATACTCCACTCCCACCTACACCTCTTCCTCCATTTTTACATTAGATTGTTGCACCACCCCCACCTCCTCCAATGGCTAATGTTCCAGCCTTTTTGCTAAACAAATATGCTCCCCTAGCATTGCCTCAAGTGCTGAATGATATGCCACAGGATTATTTAAAGATATTTCCTAGATTCACTGGGGAAAATGAAATAGATGCTCAGAAACATCTTGATACCTTCTACTCATTTGCAGAAAACTTTAATGTGGAACACGTAGATGTGGTCTTAAGATTATTTGTACAATCTCTGGACAGTGAAGCCAGAAAATGGTTCAAGACATTAGGAAACTGTTCTGTGACCTCTTGGGATGATATGGAAAATACCTTTCTCAGAAAATGGGGAGAAAAGAAAGATCATGGACAGTGTCTTACTGAGTTCAATACTCTCAAGAAGAAACATAATGAAGGGGTGTCAGAATTTATTAAGAGATTTAACAAGTTATATCTAAATCTTCCTACGGATATGAAACCTCATCATAATGCTGCCAAAGTTGTTTTCATAGCAGCCTTTGACTCAGATTTTGGTTTCTCTCTCAGGGAACGGAAGCCTGCTACCCTAGATGATGCTCAGTTAGATGCTCTTGAGTTGGAAGCAAATTTCGCCTCCACTGGAAAATTAAAAGGGAAAGTGGAACAAGATACTAGAAGAAGAGGTAAAGAAGAAGTATCTACTTCCAATCAGGATAAGGATTTAGATAAAATTGAAGAAATGAGCAAAATGATTAAGAATATTTCTAATAAATTGGTCAAGCTTGAATTTGAAACTAAGAACTCGGCTCCCAAGAATTTTCAGAATGCTCCAAACAGAGGTTACAATCCTCAGTATAGAAGGCCACCCCTGCAAATATTGCCAAGGGAAGCAAAGGAACAACAAGATCAGGTTCCACACCCATTATACCTGGAAGGCCTAGTAGATGACTCCACTGAAGATGATACCTATGAACTGCAAGATGCAAATGAAATAGAATTCCCATTGCATGGAGAAGAAGAAGATATCAGAGATGCAGAAGATGTAGAGACTGATCATTATGGAAAACAGTTTAATGATTTCATGCAAGAATATTTTAATAGAATATATGATCTCAGGTCTTCAAGGAAGAGAACTTGAACTCAAGATCAAGAAGAAGAGTCTCCCCAGAAGGAAGTAACTGCTCAAAAGGAATCAATAGTAAAGAAAGCTGCAGACAAAGGTAAGAGTCTTCTGAATAAACCTTTGTAGTCTGATGATCAAGTTCCTTCTTCTTCAAAAGTAGTCACTCCTCCTAATACTGAGTCTGTATCAAAAGAAGTTAAACCTCCAGCAGAAAACAAAGAGTCAAAAGAAGTTTTAATAGAAAAGTCCCCTCCTGCTTTTAATCTGAAAAAGGAACTTGAGAAAGTTAAAATCCCAGTCCCCTTGACTGAGCTGTTGAAACAACCTGTATATTAGTCTCAAGTTACTTCTTTCATGTTCCCTCCTGAAACACCAATAATTCCAGATTGTCTTAACCTCCAAGAAGAAAGACCCATGGTAGTCTTTGGCCCACATGTCGAGGAGATAGATACCTCTACTCCTCCATTTTATGTGTCTCTAGTGATTCATGACCTATTGTTACAAAATTGTATGTTAGATTATAGGGCTTCCCATAATCTTATGCCTCTATCTATCATGGAACAACTAGGACTAAAAATCACACGTCCATATAAAGAGCTGTATTCTTTTCATTCCAAAAGGGTTAAATGCTTGGGAATGATTAAAGATTTAGTGGTCAATTTGGCTCAAATCCCAGTAAAAAGTGTAGTAATGGACATCGTGGTGGCTGATATCCCAGCTCGCTTTGGCATGCTGTTGTCAAGGTCCTGGGGAACAAAAATTGGTGGGTCACTCAAGTTAGACTTAACATATGCCACTATTCCAATTTTTGGTGGTCAAGAGAGGAGGTTGTACAGAGAAACCAGATTTGTCAAGATGGTGACTAAGGTTGATAGCTTAGAGAATTCACCAGTTTACAACAAGGAAGGAGATTTCTCATGTTTGATGTTAGAAGAGGATCAAAATTATTCTCAGGAACCTTCCTTCTACCAGATAAAGACTGATAAGCCTTTAGAAGATCATGAAGCAGGAATCTGGACCTTACATTTTGATGGGGAAAATTCAAGAGAAGGGAACGGAGCTGGAGTTTTATTGATTTATCCTACAGGAAAATGGGTGCCACTGTCTTTTAAATTAGAATTCGAAGCTACTAATAATGTAGCTGAATATGAAGCATTGTTATTGGGATTACAAGCAGCCAAGAACATGGGCATACAGTGTTTAAAAGTGCTGGGAGACTGTGAGCTGGTGGTCAGACAGGTCAGAAATCAATGTCAAAATAAACATCCATGGTTGAGAGCTTATAGGAATGAAGTATGGGACATGGTGGAGAACTTCTTCTTGGCATTCAATATCCAGTTCATGCCCCGGGAGAAAAATAGAATGGTAGATTCTCTTGCTGTAGTTGCTAGTACATTTCGTCCTCCTCAGAACCCTCTCTTGAGGTATGAAGTCGAGGTACGTTATAGACCATCAGTCCCAGATAATATTAAGCATTGGCAAGTATTTGAGGATGATGAACAGGTGAAGAAATTCCTTGAAATAGTGGGAGAGTTCTCTAATATGAAGATTGATGATTGTGAAGAAGAGGAGGCTAAAAATGTTTTAGATAATAAATGGGAAGAGAAAATAGCAGGAAGTAAAGTGCTTCAACTGAAAGGAAATGTCACCCCTAGAGGGCTAGTGCCTCTAGAAAGGTTATTCAATAAAAATGATGTCTCGTTACAGCTTAGAGAAATGGTAGAGGAAGATCAGGTAGAAGATCTGAATCTGGGAACTGATGTTGAGCCCAAAATTGTCAAATTATCTAAGAAGGTCCCAGAGGAATATAAGGAAAAATATTTGAAATTATTTCAGTCATATAAGGATGTATTTGCCTGGTCCTATCAGGACCTTAAAACTTTTGATATTAGTATAATGCAACATAAGATTCCTCTGAGGGAAGATGCAAAACCTTATAATCAGAAGCTTTGACAGAAAAATCCTCTGCTGCTTCCCTCCATTGAAAAAGAAATTAAGAAATTGTTGAAGGCCAAAATAATTGTGCCCTTGAGGTGTTCAGAATGGGTTGCTAACTTGGTCCCTGTCCGAAAGAAGAATGGAGAAATAAGGCTATGTGTATATTTTAGGAATTTAAATAGAGCATCTTTGAAAGATAATTATCCACTCCCCAAGATGGACCACATCCTGCAGAAAGTGGTGGGAGCCTCCAGAATGTCAATGATGGATGGTTTCTCTGGTTATAATCAGGTTGTTGTACTTCCATAAGATCAAAAGAATATTGCTTTCACTACGCCATGGGGAACATTTATGTATGCCAGGATGCCTTTTGGATTGATTAATGCAGGGGGCACTTTTCAGAGGGCCATGGACATAGCCTTTGTTGGGGAGCAGGATAAATTTCTGGTGGTGTACCTTGATGATATTACAGTGTTTTCAAAGGGTGATACTGAACATATTAAACACTTGCGAAGAACCTTTGAAAAATGCAGAAGGTATGGGCTTTCTCTCAATCCACAAAAGTCTTTATTTTCATTAGAGGAAGGCAAGATTTTAGGGCACATTGTGACCAAAGATGGTGTAAGAATAGACCCTAAAAGAGTAGAGGTGATAAATAATATTCCTCTTCCCAGAAGTAAGAAAGAAGTGCAGGTGTTCTTAGGATGAGTAAAATTTCTGAGAAGATTCATTCCTACCTATGGTGAGATAGTTAGGCATATAACATATATGATAAAGAATAATAATGAGGTGAAATGGTCACATGAATCACGGGAGGCCTTTGCAAGAATTAAAGCTGCATTTGCTGAAGCTCCTGTGCTAGCTGGGCCAGATTATACTAAACCATTTATGATCTTTTCTTTTGCGTCGCCTCACACAATAGCTGGAGTTTTGTTGCAGCCTATAGCCTTCTTTAGTCAGGTGCTCCATGATGCAGAATTGAAATACAATATACTAGAAAAGTAGGCATACACCCTGGTGAAGTCCCTCAAAGCCTTTAGAACATATGTTTTGCAGTCTGACATTACTGCATACGTCCCTACAGCAGCTATCAAAGACATTCTCATTCAGGGAGATAGTGAAGGAAGAAGGGGGAGATGGATTGCAAAAATACAAGAGTATGATTTAGACATCCGTCCAACTAAGCTGATTAAAGGACAGGGGCTTGCTAAAATGTTATCAGAATCAAATTACCAAGCTCTGGGCATAAATTTATCTATGGTAGCAAATGAAGAGTCTGAGAAAGAAAAATAGCATCAAGATCTAGAGATGGCTACTCAAAGAGTACACATAAAATGTCTCACCAGTCTATGGTACAAAGAAATAGTTGAATATCTTTTGACACTCGGTTGTCCTCCAAGTTGTGAAAAAGCAAAATACAGGGCTCTAATATTGAAAGCACAAAAGTGTATAGTTGCCAATGGCTAATTATATTGGAGAGATCCTTCAGGTATACTACTATTATGCCTCACAGAAAATGAGGTGGAAAATACAATGATAGAATTCCATGAGGGAATTTGTGGAGGACATTACAGTTGGAGAGCCACAACTCATAAAATCTTAAGGGCTGGTTTCTACTGGCCAAAATTATTTGGTGATGTTTTCATTTGGGTTAGAGCATGTGATAAGTGTCAAAAATTTGCTGAGAAACAGAAGTTGGCAGTCCTGCCTTTGATTCCAGTTCATGTGAATGAACCATTTCAACAATGGGGATTAGATTTTATAGGAGAAATACATCCCCCATCAAGTGGAAAACATAAATTGATATTGAATGCCACAGATTATTTTAAAAAATGGGTAGAAGCCATACCTGCAAGGAATTCTACTGACACTGTCATCATAAAGTTCATGGAAGAAAACATCATATCCAGGTTTGGTTGTCCTACTAGAATAGTGACTGATAATGCACAGGCCTTCAAGTCTGCAAAATTTGTAAATTTCTGCCAGCAGTATAACATTAAATTGAATCACTCCACAACTTATTATCCACAGGGAAATGGCTTGGGAGAGTCTTCAAACAAAACTATAGTAAGAGCCTTGAAGAAAACAATCAATGAGAATCAGAAGAATTGGGATTCCCAATTGAATTTTACTCTATGGGATAACATAGTCACCAGTAAGCGAGTGACTGGGAAATCCCCATATGAGTTGGTATATGGACGAGCAACAGTGTTTCCCGTGTAGCTGGCATTTCCAGTGGCACGTTTCATGCAAGAAAGTCAGGAGGAGCCTAAAGATATGGTCAAGAGAATCAATCAACTGATGGAGTTAGAGGAAACACGGGACCAGGTAAATCAGAGATTAGTTGAATATCAGAAGAAAATGAAACACATTTTTGATCAGCATGCAAAAGACAGAAAACTACAAATTGGTGATCAGGTTCTCAGATGGGATGTAAGAAGGGCTGATAAAGGGAAACATGGCAAGTTCGATCCTCTGTGGTTTGGCCCATTTAAAATTGTGGAACAGGGAGGCAATAACACGTTTACATTGGAAAATTTACAGGGCGACTTGTTGGATGCCCCTGTAAATGGCCAATTTTTGAAGCCCTATTTCTAGTTCTAATTCAGGCAGCGAGCGCCTGATGTACCATACTGTATATTAGTTTTTTCTACAGTTTTTTTTATAAGGTGAACATGTTGATGATTCATAAAGTGAAAAGTAAGAGGGGCTGAAGAATAGAGTTTACATAAGATTATGATCTAGAGGCCTGCAGGTTCTCGACACGTCCAAGTATGAACGCGCCGTCCCCATTTGGATCCGATGTTGTCCATGATAGCCCCTCATTTAAATTTTTGGCTATTAGCCCCTCCATTCAATTTTTTGGCTTAAATTCCCTTTAAACTTGTTTAGAACCCCCTTCGTGGCCTAAAAAGCTTCATATCCTACCTCTCGTTATCGTTCCCGCCCATGAAATACATTGGGCAAAAGGCTAAAATCTACGCATAAAATCATATCGAGCCTAGCCCCTTCGGTTTTAGCTCCAGCACCTATTCCTTCCACACAACCTGGCCCCAAGATCCAACGTTAAATCTGAAGGCGCTTGCCGTGTACGGCTATCGAGCGCGTTCTCCGCCACACGATCAAATATGGATCGACGGCCCGCACCATATCCCTTTGCTCCCATTGTCCCCGCCTTACTAAAACCATTCAGAAAACTGTGGTATCCATCGCACTGCTTATCCAAGGCAGGTGGTATTCCGCGAAACGCAGCGATGCCATTCAGCTCAAGCCACGCATCCTAGTGTACGACAGTGATACCACTACCCATCGCGTGTTATCCTTCAGTCAAAGTCTTGCAGCAATATTAACGCTAGCCGTCCGATATGAAGAGGTAAATCTAACTGCGGTCGCTCGATGAAATTGCATGGATGTTAATGTAGGTCTACAGTGTTCTGGGTCCACCATTCCGTCACTTTACAGTGAATTCCCAACCGTTGATATCGCTCTGAAATCGTATGGCCCAGAATCATTCACTGGTTCCGCTGACCAACCAAGTCCGCACCCACGTCATCCTATTACCAGTTTGTCGTACATCCGTGTCATCATCCCACGCATCATTTGCGTTCGCCTCCACCATTTATATACCTTGTTTACGTGTCATGTTCCAGTATTTATATTATGTATCTCCGCCTCATCCGTTCATCGTCGTTCCACTGCATATTTCATCGCCACCCTTCATTTCTTCGCCATTTCTCCCAGTCCACATCGCCATTTCATGGTCACGACTGCCTCCATCACCCTTGTGCCTGGTTTATTTAACATGATTATGGGTTTTTGCAGGTATTCCGTGGCAGGGAATGATCATGATTCACCGTCTCCATTACAGAAGTTGAGAACACATGATAGGACCATGATTCAGGAGCAAAATTTATGAAAAAATTCGGGAGTTGCTATGATATAAACACCATTAAAGAAAGCAAGAATTTAAATCTACTAAACCCTCCAGGATCATTCAAATGCACAAGTTGAGCAGATGAAGAATTAATTGTGCAGATAAAAATATCAGTGGAAGATGGAGAAATTCAGCAATCAGCATTTAATGTTTCAGGTTCCGATTTAAAGATTAGAATACCAAGGACACGCAGCACAGAAACAAATATCCTCAGGGTGTTATTTCTACCGAAGTTTCTTCAGGAAGGTACAAAATGTTCATGTGGATCTATCTTCGCGCCATGTTCCTGAAGAGATTTTCTTCCCAGTACATTTATTTTTGCAAAGCATATTGTCAAGTACAAACAATATTACCTATTCATTCAACAATATGGGCACGAATGTATCCGCCATTTTGTTTTAATGAAACAATTAATTGTTCTGACCTACTTATTTTATTGGTTTCTTCTCTCCTTCCTCTATAAAAAAGGAGGAAAAAGATATTGAAGGCGTTCCAGATTTTTATCAGAGAATTGTGCAGTGAAAGGCATTTTTTTGTATACATTTTGTAAAGCTTCTTTGTGAAGGCTCAGAGCCCATAGGGTCTCAGTGAGGAGGAGATCTATCTATAATGAGGATTCTGGTGTTTGGTATTTCAGAGTATGTAATTTTTTCTTGTGTGATTCATACAACATTTCATTTCATATATCTTTTCTCTTCATATATATTCTTGTATCATGTAATGGAATGCGAGTGGCTAACTGATTTTAGGTAAGGATTCATCCTAGTTGACACCCATATTTAGATCAGTCAAGCGCTTTAAATATGGCTCAAGCATGATATACTGTTCCATGTTCATTTCATTCATTTTTCTGCTATATTAGTTTCTTTGGGAGGGTGCTTTTAAAACTCCATTGTCATGTATGGATTCTTAGATTGATAAGCCCATGCATGGTTCTGTTGTGTATCTGAGTATGAGACCAAAGTTAACTAATATCCTCTTGTGTTTCTTTCCTTGCATACACCTTCTGATATTTAATTTCTGTGGCATATTATTTGAATCAGCCCTCTTTACAGTAAATTGTCTCTTAACTATCTGATGCTTTCATAACGGGGTTTTGCATCTTGTTCCTGTAACATTACTTTCTTTGTGGTAGTTTCTGTAAGTTTTGGAACCATTTAAATCAATATTTTCATTTACATAAGATAGCAAGTGAGTTGAAGCTGACAACTTCACACATTACATTACACACTCCTTGTTATGCTAAGATGTCCTAGGCACTGGTCTATGGCAACTCTAGGCTGTCTCTAGGAGTGACAACAATTGTCGACAACACTATAAATCTTCTATAGTACCCTGTAAACCCTAGAAACATTCTAAAATGCTTTTGACAATTTGGGGATGAATTCAACTTTTGATGAGTATACTTTAATTCCATCCCCTGAAATGTGATCTCCTAAAACAATTCCTTCAGTAAACATCATAAAGAATTTTTCATGACCTAATCAAATATTTTCTTCTTTGCCTCTTTTAAGAAACCTTTCTAAGTTTTCGAGAGCCTCTTCAAAATAGTTTCTATGAACTATAAAATCATCCATATATACTTCCACATAATCATGTATTAGATGAGAGAAAAATCCTAATAATTCCCTTTGGAATGTCAGAGGTTCCTTGCACAATCGAAAAGGAATTACTTAGTAAGCATAGGTTCCCCATGGACAGGTGAATGTGGTTTTTTCTTGTTATTCAGGTGCTACTTGAAATTGATTATAACAACTAAAACCATCCAATAATGAGAAATACTTCTTACCTGCTAATATGTCCAATACTTGATCTATGACAGGAAATGGAAAATTATATTTTAGAGTAGCCTTATTCAGTTCTCGATAATCAATGCATACCCTCCATTTATGATTATTTTAGGTACAATCACTAAGGGATAAACCCACTGACTGTCTAAAATAGGATAAATGAAGTTTACATTCAACAAATTTTGCAATTCTTCTTTCGAAATTTCTCTAAGATTTGGATTCATCCTTCTTTGAGGTTGTTTGATAGGCCTAGAGTTTTACTCAATGTAGATATTATGTATACAAGTATCAAGACTAATTCCCTTCATGTAAGTGTATTCCCATGCATATGCAGAAGAATTTTTTTTCAATGTTTTTATTAACTCTTCTTGATTGAATTTCTCCATGTTTTTGTTTATGTTTAAATATTTTCCTCAAAATATTTCAACTACAGAGTTACCAAATTCTTTCATCGCATATAAAGACATTTGTGTAGATGAAAAGTTTTCAATATTGCATTAATCTTGAAAACTATGATCATCTTTACATTGTGAAGATGTTTCAAAGTTTTCAATTGAATTTAAAATTTGAATTTATTCACTAATATGAGAAATAGTAAAGAGAGGTTGTATATAATTCTCATCATCTATCCATTCTTCATTTTCTATTTTTGTGATTGTTTTTACTGGAGGATATAGAGTGAACTTATTTATTGAGTTACCATAAAAAATAAACATATTAGTGGATCTACAACTAATGAAAACATCAGTTGTAGGTAACCAAGGTCTTCATAATATTAATGGATGTCCCCCTAGGTTGTTCTTGGGTGTTAAGATCATGAAGTCAATTGGATATTCCCAAGATCCTCAGGACAGATATATGTCTTCTAATACACCATCTGGTTTGATTACTAATCTGCTTGCTAGTTGCAGTAATCTTGGTGTATACTGAAGGTTTGGAAGCCTATGGTGTTTCATGGTTTGTTTGCTCATGATGTTGATGTCTGCTCCTAAGTCAATTAATGTATTTGGAATCTCAATACCATTGATATGTGTTTTTACAACTGGACTTCTCGTGTCCAAATATTTTTGTATGGCTATTTTTCCCATCATAACGTTAGCAATTTTTCCTACTAATTTAATATTTTTTATTTCTTTTTATTTTCTTCCTCATTTTTTCATGGTCAACTTTCTTATTGTTTTGGATAGAATAGGAATCTATTTAAAGGCATGTAAGAAAGGGATTTTGATGCAAACATTTTTCAATTCATCTAGAAAATCATACTTAGGGAAAAAGATATGTTTTTCTAGCCCTCTATCGATTTGTAATCTTTTAAGGAAAGGAGGGTTAGAAAAATATACTGAAGTTTGCTCTATGATAGGAGTTTATTTTATCGGATATTTTTTTTTTCATTTTCATAATTTTGATTCTGCTGAAGGGATGTCCCTTCTCTAGAATTTTTGTTTTGTTGTAGAGAAATTTCTTCATCAAGATCATCTTTTTCTTCAATAACAATAGAAGGCATTTTCCTTTCTAATATTCTACCAGATGTATGTTGAACGTTGTGAAGATATAGTGGACTAATCATGTAAGCTGGAAATTTTTGTCTTTTTATGTGATAATCAGATGGAGCATTTTTATTATTTCGGTTTGGTAATAGCTGGAAAGGTAGTTGATTTGTTCTTTATGAAAATGGTAGTGAAAGTTGTGGGTTATGATTTTGGAGTTGGGGTGGTTGATTTTGTTGTGGAAAATTTTCAGGAGGATAGTTTGGATAGGGTCGTGGATACTTTTGATATTGCGAGTATCTTCCATAAGAATTTTTCATCCCTTCTATCCAAGGTTGAGGCTAGGAACAAGGTTGTTGCCATGATGAATTCCAATTTTTTGGTGGGGACTAATTATACACTTGATACTTAAAATCTTGAGTTTGTGGCCACTTCCATGGTCTTCTAGAGACAAATCAAAGTGGATCTACTGAAGATGGAGCTATTTCTTTTTGAAAGACAGTTTTAAGACTTGGCATAGAGGAACATTTTTTTGTTTCATGATTTTCTGCACAAATAACATAGGTCTCTATGACATTTACATCAAGAGGACATTCTCTTAAAGCATGTTTCTTCTTGCATTTAGGACAAAAAAACAATTAAGGCATCAATTTTAGCTCTCTTCTTGTTTTGTAATTTCAGGGTGTCTATTTGTTCATTAAGACTCTGTTGCAGTCAACTAATGTGCGCGTTAATATTCAATGGAGCAAAGACTATATCATACATAGAAACAAAATTTCAACTCTCCACATGTTATGGAGTTCATCATCTCTCCATTTGTATCAAAAATATTTCACACAACTATTACAACACAAGACTGCAATTACATTGACGGAGAACCAATTTCACAACTTTGATTTGTTTTGATGCGCAACTCTGATTTTTAAATAATACAAAACTCCAACTTATATGGACCGAAATCGATAATTCTAACTCACAATTCATATTATTAACTTCATACTTCATTGAACGGAACTCGCACTCTAATACAAATAGTAGCACGATGTCTAATAAAACAATTACCATACATGAAGCGGTTCATATGGAAATGGATGTCGTCTTGCAAGCTTGCATTACTACTAATGCAAATAGGAATTTTCTATCCCTGTTATACAATTATAAACCCATGCTAGCAATGTTGACACTGTTTTTAATGTAGTACCGATTCCATTTATATGTTAATCGATTCCCATTTTTCCACGTGGTCTCTATAATGTCTCCAATCAGTTTTCGCATTCAACGTTCTAGGCCCTCAGCATTCCTACATTGTTCCAATCTACAGTTGTGGATTGCCAGTCTACGCTAGCCGACTGCAGGTTTGCGTTCACATTGAAGCCATGCCCTTCACCGAACATGTACACTCAAAGATTGCCCAATCTGACATCTACTTTGCCATCAGAGTTTTCTCCAGTTGCACAGATGTTCCTGTAACTGACACATTCATCTATTGTGTATATATAATTGCAAAGTTAATAATGAAAATAAAACATGTAATGGAAAAATAATAACCAAATTGATATTGCACGGGCCAAATATTTCATTACTTGCCTCTTTGCGCATGAAATCTTCACATTGTCAAACTCACTCTATACGCTCTTGGATTTTACTCTCTACTTCCCTATTATTTATACTTGACTATGAAAATGTTCTTCTTCGAAAAGATTTCTTCTCAAAATTTTCCAAGAAATCAATACCTCCCTACTTTTAAGTGCTTATCCCTACTTTGGCTCTATTTCCACGCAGGGAAAGAAACCAATTCCTAATTTTATTCCTAATTAATTAAAAAAATACAAAAAAAAATAACTACTCTCATAAATAAATAAATAATAAAATATTAATACTAATTTTTATTCCTCTTGGATTAGCCACAACATGTGAACAAAAAATCACATTGCTGGCTAAGTGTAGATGCTCCCGCATTAGACTCTCGGGGAAGCAAAAGAGAATTGATCTTTCAATGCTTCATAATATACTCCAAACTTCTGTAGCTCTGCTATAGTCATCCAACTAGCCTCTTCCACTAGTTTTCTTTTCCATTTGATTAAATATTGATAATAGGTTTGACCGTTGGTTTCCTTTGATACTCTTTTCTCCAAAATGGCTCCAATTTGCTTCTTTCTTGTTTTTGGCATCTGCTCTTCCCAATTTACTGTCGAGTTTTCTTTTGTCATGGAGTCCCCTTGTGGTTCTTCTTATAGTTCTTGGTATAGATACAAATCTACAACTTTGAAGATTGGCAATATTCCAATTTCTGTTGGCTATTTAACTTTTTATGCATTTGAAGAAAATTTTCTTACAATTTTACATGGCCCTATATTTTTCATTTTTAATTTGTTATACGTTTTAACAGGAAATATTTCTTTTCTTAGATATATCATGACTAAGTCACCCAATTGGAATTCCTTTTCTCACCTCCTCATATCTGCTCTTTGCTTGTATTTGCTACTGCTATCCTACAATCTATTTTTGACATCTTCCTATATTTTCTGCATCTTTTCTGCAAACTCTTCAGCCTTTGTGCTCCTTACTTATTTTTTTCCTAGATCTCTTAGTTCATACACGCCTCTTGGATGCCTTCCAAAAACAATCTGGAATGGACTCATACCAGTACTTTGATTTGGAGTATCATTGTAAGAAAACTCAGCCTGATGAAGGGCTAAATCCCACAGTTTAGGATTTTTATACACCAAGCTTCTCAATATGTTTCCCAAACTTCTATTCACTACGTCAGTCTATCCATCAGTTTGAGGATGATATGCTAAATTGAAACTAAGTTTGGTACCTATTTTCTTTGATAGAGTTCTCCAGAAATGTCCCACAAACTTGGTATCCTTGTCAGACACAACGCTTACATGTAATCCATGTAATCTTATGACTTTTGAAAAAAACATATTAGCAATACATGTTGCATCACTTGTTTTTTTGCATGCAATAAAATGAGCCATTTTATAAAATATATCCACAACAACATAAATGGAGTCATTTCCCCTTTGATTTTTTGGCAAACCCAAAACAAAATCCATACTAACTGCATCCCATGGTCGGTTGGGTATTGGTAATGGTTGATACAATCATGTATTCTGAATTTTCCCCTTAGCATGCTCACAAATCCTTCATTTTTCCACAAACCTTTTAACAACAGTTTGCATCTTTGGCCAATAATAAAAGGTATTTACCTGAGAAAAGGTTTTGTCCTATCCAAAATGTCTGGATAGGCATCCATTATGTTTCTCCTTGATTATGTTTTCCCTCATAGAACATTTAGGAATGCATAATTTATTACTTTTGAATAGTAATCCTCCTTGGATACGATAATCTAACCACTAGCTTCTATTATGGACTGTTGGATTTTCTACAGCTGCATAAATTTCCTCAAACTCGGCATCATCTTTATACATCTCAACCATTTCCTTCAACCCTACAACACCAACTTGCAATTCCTGCATAATTAAGTTCACCTTGCTCAAGGCATCAACAACTTTGTTCAATTTACCACTCGTATGTTTGATTAAAAAACTGAAACTCTAGAAATATTCCACCCATTTGGCATGTTTCTAACTTAATTTTGGCTGATTGTTTATAAATTGTAATGCATGATTATCAGAATATAACATAAACTCTTTTGGAAAAAAATAATTTCTCCATTTTTTTAAAGCCTATACAACAACATAAAATTATTTGCCATAAGATGAATATTTGTTCTTCGCTTCATTTAGTTTTTCACTGAATTATGCTATTGGTTTCTTATCCTGACTCAAAAATGCTCCAATCGCAATTCCACTAGCATCAGTTTCAACTGGGAAAACTTTCTCAAAATTTCGTAAAGCTAAAACTGGCTTTTCAGTATTTTTTTTCTTCGGCAATTTAATGTTTTGATATGCTTCTTCTATCCATTTGAATGGCTGATTAGTTTCTCTGATTGTTTCAATAATGGGTGCACAAATTTGAATAAAGCTTCAGATAAATTTTCTGTAGAAACTTGCAAGACCATAGAAGCTTCTTACCTCAAATATGCTTCTAGGAGTTGGCCAATTCACAATTGCTTGGATTTTTGTTGGATCCATTTTCAGCCCTTCCTTAGAGACTACAAATCCCAAATAAATTAGTTCTTCTTTCATAAGCTGTACTTCTTCATATTTATTAGCATTTTTTATTTTTGGAATGTTTTTAGAACTAATTTAAGCTGTTATAGATGCTCCTCTTTACTTCGACTGAAAATGAGAATATCATCAAGATAAGCAATTACAAACTTGCCTGCATATTCCTTCAAAATTTTCATTCATTAACCTTATGAAGGTACTAGGTGCATTAGTAAGCCCAAATTGCATTACTAACCATTCATACAAACCACCTTTTGTTTTGAATGCGATTTTCCATTCATCCCCTTCTCAAATCCTTATTTGATGATACCCACTCTTCAAATCTATCTTAGAAAAATAATTTGACCCACTCAAACAATCCATTAAATCATCCATTCATGGTAAAGGAAAATGATACCTGATGGTGATTTTATTTATGGCTCTAGAATCTGTGCAGATGTGCCATTCACCCCTTTTCTTTAGACTAAGTACTGTTGGTGTTGGAAATACTGAGAGGGGGGGTGAATTAGTATTCCTTTTAATTAGAGCATTAGTTAATCTTCAATTATTATCAATGTTTGTACAATGATAGAAGCAAACAAGAGGAACACAAATGCACACATTTTTTAAGGTGGAAACCCACTACGGGACAAAAATCACCTAATGCTTTTCTAATAATTCTTTAATATTCAACTCCAATTGAAAATAAAGCTCCAACTTCCTAGAATCTAGAAAAGCATTCTTCTCTAGCTCCCACTGGAGGGACGCTCCAACGACCGAGATTCTTCAGTATTCAAATAAACAGATGCCCCCAACACCCAATGAGCTACAACTCACCCTAGCACCACCCTACCACCCTATAGAAGAATAAAAGAAGAATGGACTACCATAGCAGGGAAAATGGTCCACTTTATAATGATATAGAATGATGCAGAAGAAGAAGATATACTAGACCATAACCCCAACTTTGACACAACCACTTAATGATTATCCTAGACCTCCCAACACTACCTCTTCAACCCTTGGTAGATAGACACTAGTACAATTTGTACAATAATGTATTTACAGTGACTAAGTACAATGATACCTTTACAATGATTGTATGCAATGCTGCCCACTTGAAGACTTCATATGATGAACTTCTTGCTACTGTTATGTACCTTGGTTGTTTCTCTTTTCATGCTACCCTCTGTTGCACCTTCCTTTGCTTTGCTGCCGTAGAAATTCTGGTCATTTGCAACCCTTGACAACACATGATCTAGCTTTTTCTTGCCTTCTAGGAGCTTGATATTGAATCTGGTGTATCTGTGTTATTTCAGATCCTCAATATATAATTTTCGGTCCTATAGTAGTCCTTTGAGTCTTCTTTTCAATGCCATAGGTCTGACCCAATTTGGATTCTTAAATAGATATTTATTCCCAATATTTCACAATGCCCTAATAATGGACTATTTCAGTAGAGCACACTTGTACGACATGCCACATTTCACTGTTTCTTTATTTGGCTTTGAAATTGATAAAGAGAAAGGTACAGACTGTGAACTATCTTCCACTTTTTATGTAATTCCAATCTGATACTCAGAGAGAGAGTTATGACGAATTTACCAAGGTCACTTCTTTGAGATGAATTTCAGGAGCCTGCAAAAATCCTGACTTCCACAGATCATATCTCCAAAACTATTGTGCATCTTGACCTGAAATTTTTACAGCAGCTTCCTTAGGATTTTGGCTTCACCTAATAAATGTTTCAGCTTTTGAACCTTCATATAAAAAAAAATTTGATTTCAAATGCCACGATGACCTATTTCAAATGGAGAAATCCCTTGCCTAAGGAGGAAATGAAGATCACAATTTATATAAATGCCTAGGTTGAGAGGGGCTTCAACAAATTAACATGGGAGGGATTTTAGGACCTTAAAAAATATTAATTATGAATTTTCAATGACCCATGCCCCAACCCCATGGGGTTTTAGCTCACTAACTGGGGGTACAAACTTCAAACATGAATATCTCTCAAACCGTGAAGAATTACATGGCATGCCATATATCAATAGAAGCATCTCGACAAGCAGAAACCATAAAAAGAATTATTGGCCTAGAATATATTAATTTGGTAGGTACAAATTCCCATGCAATATTGGGTTAGCCCCTGGTGTTGCTTGGGTTGACATCAATGACAATCGTTGATCAACTGTTGGTACATCACATGGACTTGGGATTTCTCTGATTAATCCTTTATCCATTAACTCTTGCACTTGTATTCCAACTTCGACATTTTCTTGTGGCGTTAACCTGTATGCTACTCTATTCCGCAAACTTGCTTAAGGGATTAGATCAATGTGGTGACTAATACTCCTTATGGGTGGTAACGCATTTGGAAACTCATCCACAATAACATCAGCAAAATGATTCAATATATTTTGAATTTCTTCAGGTAAATATTCTAAATTTATAAAAGTTAAAATTAGCTTGGGTCTCCCTACAATAGAAAAATGCATCTCCTCGCCTTTCTCGACTTCTTGCAACGGGCTTTACCACTCATCAACATAACGTTGTTTCCAGGTGCTTCCTCGTCAACTTCAGCTTTCAATGGTAGAAGTGTATGCATGCTCCCAGCTTTTTCGAGAGTATAAGTGTTTCTTCTGCCATCATGTATGGCTTTCTGATCAAACTGCCAAGGTCTTCCTAACAATATGTGACATACATCCATCGGCATTACATCACATAAAATAACATCCTTATAAGTACCAATCTAGATTTTGACCTTACATTGTTTAGTTACAATAATTTTATGGCCTTTTTGGAGCCATGATACTTTATAAGGAGTTGGGGTGTACTGTTTTCTCTAACTTCAATTTGTCCACCATCTCTATATAAAAAACGTTATCAGTACTTCCACTATAAATTACCAAATTGCAACATTTACCTTTTTTCTTGCATACAGTTCGAAACAGATTCATTCTCTGAGATGGTTCCCCATCTTCCTTAACTTCTTTAAGCAATATCCTCTTCAACAATAAGGATTCTCTGGCTTCAAGTGGTTCCTCTTTGGCTGCAATCTAAGGAATTTCTTATTTTGTTTCAGAAACATTCACATTTCACTGGGTTTTTGTTTTATTGTGAGGACAATCCCACGACCCATGTCCCCACTCACCACATGTAAAGCACTGAATATCTCTTCCTCACCCTCTACCTCTGGGCATAAACCTTCCGTGACCAGAGACTCCTCTTTGTGGTGATCTATTATTCTAACTCCCTGCTTCATTCTGGGAGTGTTGAAATATAGATTTAAATGTTCCTCTTCCTCTTGCCGGACTCTTGCCTCTATTCCTCTGGTTTTGTTTGCGCAACATTTTCTCCTCTACCCTCAAAGTTGCTTGATAGACATCCTCAATCGTCTTCAAATTTAATAAGTTTATTTCATATTGTATTTCATATCTTAAAAGATTTATATATCTAGCTACTTTTTCTATGTCATCTTCAATATGTCTCGCTCTAATACTCAACTAATAAAATTCTTCATTATTTTCTTTGATAGTCATCTCTTTCTGCTTTAAGTTTTGCAATTGTCTAAAAATATTTAATTGGTAATCTTTCGACATGAACTAACCTTTCAGTTTACTCACCATCTTATCCCATTGCTTTATTTTTGGTTTCTCTTTTCATTCTCTGGATAACTACAATTCATCCCACCACATGGCTACATGACCCTTCATTCTCGTGGCTGCAAACTTTACTTTCTTCTTGTCATCGAATTCTATGTAGTCAAAGTATTTGTCTAATGCACCGATCCAGTCCATTAGTACTTCCACACTAAGGTTTACATTGTCTAAAGGTACTTCTATCTTTGGTCTACTACTGCCCTTTGCTTGCATCTTCATAACTTTAGCTGCCTCGCTTTCTCCCTCTATTTCTTCTTTGTTGGTCTCTTCTTCATTTGCATTAGAAATTCCATCATCTGTTGCCCTCCTATGAGTAGTTTCTATTGTGGCCATCCTTGTACATAGGTGTCGGATTTCTTCTAGCAGAACTTTGTTTGCTATAAGTCTTCCTCGACCTATTCCAGCTCCCCTTCTACGCAGCATTCTCTGTAATTGTCAAGAACAACTCACCAGTTATGATAGCAAAAATTGATGCAGTCAACTAATTTTCGCATTAATATTCAATGGAGAAAAAAATTATATCACACATAGAACCAAAATTTCAACTCTCCACCTGTTATGGAGTTCGTCATCTCTCCATTTGTCTCAAAAATATTTCACACAACTATTACAACACAAGACTATAATTACATTGACTGAGACCTGATTTCACAACTCTGATTTGTTTTGACGCACAACTCTAATTTTTAAACAATACAAAACTGTAACTTATATGGACTGAAATCGATAATTCTGACTCAAAATTCATATTATTAACTTCATACTTCATTCAATGGAACTGGTACTTTGATAAAAATAGCAACATGATGTGTTATAAAACAATTACCATAAAGGAAGTGGTTCATAGGGAAATGGATGTCATCATGCAAGCTTGCGTTACTGTTAACACAAATAGGAATTTGTTATCACTGTTATACAATTATAAACCCATGCTGGAAATGTTGACACTGGTTGTAATGTAGTACCGATTCTAGTTATATGTTAATTGATTCCCATTTTTCCACGTGGTCTCTACGATGTCTCCAACCAGTTTTTGCTTTCAGCGTTCCAGACCCTCGGCACTCCTATAACATTCCAATCTCCATTCATGGATTACCAATATATACTGGCTAACTTCAACTTTACATTCACATTGAAGCCATGCCCTTCACCGACCACACACACACAAATATTTCCCAATCTGACATCGACTTGGCCATCAACTTTTGCTCCAATTGCACAGATGTTCCTGCAACTGACACATTCATCTATTTTGTATATATAATTGTAGAGTTAATAATAAAAAGAAAACACGTAATGGAAAAATAATAAATATATTGATATCGCATGGGCCAAATATTTCATTGTTTACCCCTTTGTTCATGTAATCTTCACACTGTCAAACTCACTCTATGTGCTTTTGGTTTTTCCTCTCTACTTCCCTATTATTTATACTTGAATATGAAACTATTCTTTTTAGAATAGATTTCTTCTCGAAATTTTCCAAAAAATAAATACCTCCCTATTTTTAAGTGCTTATCCCTACTTTGACTCTATTTCCACGCAGGGAAAGAAACCAATTCCTACTTTTATTCCCAATTAATTAAAAAAATACAAAACAACTAACTACTCTCATAAATAAACAAATAATAAAATATTAATACTAATGTTTATTCCTCTTAGATTAGCCACCACATGTGAACAAAAAATCACATTGTTTCCTAAGTCCAGATGCTCCTGCATCAAACTCCCTAAGGTATATCTTTTAAATTCATCATGTATATTTCCAATTTCTTCCCTACTCATTGTTCCAGTCGCAAATTTATTTACTCTAGAAAGAATAGGGTTTCTTGTATTTTTCCCACTTTTTTATTTTCCTCTTGAGAGATAAATGCATAATTCAAGAATTTTAGGTAATGGTAATTGAGAGATATCTCCCTTTCCCATCATGTTAAGAACATCTATTCATTCATCTCTGATGGCTTTCAATAAGACAGATTTTAAGGTATCTTGATCTATATGCTCCATCTTATCTCTTTTTATATTGTAATTGAATATTTCAATTTTTCATCCTCTCTTTCCATCATTTCAAATACTTCGTCCTTATTATTAATAGGTGTGCAATATTCCACATATATTTGTAAAAATAAAATTTTAATCTCATCCCATGTCCTAATAGATTGTGTTATCAAACCCATGAACCATTTTAAAGTTGCACCCTTGAGTGTTACTGGAAATAGATTCAATTTTTGAGAGTCTTGTAAGTTGTCATAGAATCTACATAAAACCTAAAATTCAAATAAAAATGTTTTAGGATCTTCACTCCTTAATCCATGGAAATTGGGAAGGACAGAAGGTGAAATATTTTTCATTGCAAAATTTGTATCCTCGTCAACTATACGAAATCCAACATAGTTAGGATCTCCTCTACCTCTTCCTCTTCCTCCATCTCTTCCTCCACCTTGTCCTCCACCTCCTCTTCCTCCTCTTAAGGCATATACATTCAGAACTTCTCCTCCTCCTTCTTCTTTTGCCATTGTAGATTCCTCAGACCTAATGTAGGGTTCTAACTATAGAGTTAATTTTTCTTCCCCTAGTTCTTCTATCAGTGAGATATTGAAGAAAGTTTCTTCTTCTTCTTCACTAGGGATTTCTAACTCTTGAGTTTGAATTTATTCTCCTGTAGAGGTGAAAAAGGTTACTCCTTCTATTGGAGATCTACGATCTTCTTCTTCTAAGACTGCCTCAGTAGATGAAGTTGGAGAATCAAGGAAGAAAAGGAAATTTTAATAAACTAATCTAAATTGCATAAAAATAAATGAAGCTTTGAATGGTTAAAGTGTTAAACTTATCTAGGCCGAAAAAACATCTTTGAAAAGCATATAATTGATTTAAAACAAAGCACTATTCTAAATTTGATTGCATTCAAATGACAAAGATGAAACTATTTTCTATCTTATCCATTGAAAGCTTTAGTTCTATGAAAACAAAGCATTTTGATTGATTTTAAAACACAATTTTAATCTAACTTTGTCCTAGTTTTAATTCTAAGAATGTTTGAAAGATAGATTTAATACAATTCTATTCCATGGATTGAAAGCATAAATTATATTCCTAAGAATCTAAATGATAGTTTTGATTGAAATCAAAGGAAAGTGCATAGCATGTTTTAAAAGAAAATTAAGGTTGTTGTATGACCGTATGCGCAAATCTTATCCAATTGGAAAATGATAGAGTCACATTCTTGAGATGACTTAGCAAGCACAATATTACACAGTCAGCTGGAAATGAAAATAACTAATTTCAAAAAGCACTCATGAAACTAATCTATAAAACAGTAAGAAATTTAAACTATGAATTGACAAGAATCTAACTATAAAATAATGTGAATTTAGCTATGAATTGAAAAGAATAAAACTACGAATGGACAGGAAGCTTTAATGACAGAAATTAAACTAAAAAACAATTATGAAAAACCTCCTTTCCATGCAATGGCCCTCTGCAATAGAATGACTCAGAAATCTATCTAGACTATGCAGGCATCAAATATCTGGAACTGACCTTATTTATTGGAAAAATAAAGTTTAAAAACATACACAGAATTATCACAAAAATTGGAGTGTTTCCTAGTTTCAACAGACCAATATTTATACAGGTTTTCCAATTTAAATGTTTGATTAAATTCCACCTATATATAGAAAATAATACTAAAATTAGAAGTCTAAATGGAAGCAGATTCTTCATAGCTATCTTTTGATTTTCTACGTGAGAGAAAGTCAAGATTATTTCATTCATTGATCTCATTTTTTTACTGAAATTTGACAAGTGTAGGCACGATTCTTCGTTGAATTCAAATAGTTAAGTGGGATAGGATCCATGCGTGGATCATTCCTGAGATACCCATATGACTCATTTCCTCAATTTCTTCTCAAAACCTATCAAACAATAATGGTGACTGCAGAAACAAAGCCAAGCTATAGAACCGCACGCATTCTATATCTAAATATATAAATTCATCTAAATAATAAGAAATATTATAATATAAAGTAAATATCATCTGATTTCATTTTCTGATATGGAATATGTCAATTATCATTGATTTAAGTCATGAGTTTTTGAAAAGGGAAGAAGAAATGATGGAAAAGGGTGTCAAATTAAGAACAGTTTTGAGGTTCAACAAGTACCTTCTGGTGGTTGTGCTTTCTTACAAAAATGATTTCCAAGAGTCTTTGGGGATGAGTTTTTTTAAGGAACTCTATGGGCAGAGTTGTAATACTCCCATCAGTCGGAGTGATCCATTGAATAGGGTGTTGATAGGAATGGATACATTGGCAGAAATGGAACAAGAAATTCAGGAAATCAAGAAGAGTTTAAAGGTAGCGAAGGAGTTATGCAGATCACAACAGGATCTCTAAGTAGTTTCAGGTTGCAGAACAGGTGTACTTGCACATCAATCCCAAGAAGATCTCCTTGAGGATTGAATCATGTGCCAAGTTGGCACTTCAAATTTTTGGACCTTTTGAGATTCTTGAAAGGATTGAACTAGCAGTGAATCGACTTGCACTACCTCCGATGGTGAAATTCCATGATTTTTTCCATGTTTCATTACTTAAAAAGTATGTTAAATATTCATATCATGTTTTTTAGTAGTATGCATTGCAGGTGGAGGATGAAGGTGAACTCCAGCTAGAACCACATTGTATTTTGCAAAGAAATATGCTCATGCTCCATAACTGAGAAATCGAGCAGCATAAAGTGCATTGGAAACACTTTGGGCCTAATGAAGCTACATGGTAGATGGAAGATCACATGTGAGCTATATATAATTTACTTTTTACTAGTTAAGCAAATGTTTTTGGTATATGTTTTTGTGTGATGTTTTGGTATATGTATACATGTATATGGATGCAAATACTTCCATGATGTGTGTTATAAAGCTCCAATAAGTAGTATGAGTTTCATGTCATTATGTTTTTTACGTTGTTAGTTATCATTTTGATCATTGTAAATACTGTATGGAGATAAGTTATAAAGCTCCATGGGAAGTATGTTTTGTTTTTAATAATATTGTCGGTTGCAGGTCTCATAGAACACCAATGATTGTGTTCCCCCAGTTGGGAGGGTTTTGTAACATCCATAGTCAAAATTCTAGGTATATAAAGTTAATAAAGGAAAAATAATAACCATGGTCATGTGACACATATTCTAAGCTAAATGTTGCTGAATAAATCCTAGTGTGGGTGTTCATTTGGTTTATTATGGCTAAGGAAATTGGAAAAGGAAATGGAAAAGGATTTGGAAAGGAAAAACAACATTTTTGGAATTTTTTTTATGAAATTAATGGAAATTAGGAGAAAAGGAAGGTGAAAGGTCACAGGTTTCATGTGAGGAGGAAAACGAAGGAAAATAATGGAATATTTAGTGAATAGAGGCCTCATTAATAAAAAGGCTTATGAGGATTAGTTGATACCTTCTTTTAGTTTAGTTTTGGAGTTACCTATATATTCTCTCTCTCTCTCTCACTCTTGGACACTTGAAGTATTCTTGGAGCACTCTATCATTGGATCAAGGAAATAAAATGAAGGATAAATAAGGGAAAAGGAAGCTAATATCAAGAAATGAGGAGCAAGATCAAGCGACTACATTGGGATTACTTACATGTATCAAAATTTATTTGCAATTTCCTTGCTAGATTTTGCATGCATGGTACATGCATGTGTGTATCTGGTTCTCTTGTTGTCATGGGAATGTATTTTTCAAGGTGTGACATTATTCTTCAACCTTTCCTTGTTATTTACAAATAGTCATGCTATGATGGGTTCTCTTGTAATTGGTTGAGCTAGATTGATGGATGGTTTTGAAACTTAGTGAAGTGGTCTCTGAAATAAGTAACACAAGGCCTAGGAATCCCTAGATCGCCTAAGGTGGGATTGTGGTAAATCTAGATTTTTTGTGCCTCACTAGGTCTAGGAATAATCGGCTGGTAAATTTCAAGATATACGATAAATCCTATAGGTTGTGCCCTTGATCAGGCCTACGAATCCTCAACTGGTCAATTTTGAGATATATGGTAATGCCTAGAGTGTGGATTCTTGATTTGGCCTACAAATCCTTCATTTGTGAATGGAAAGATATATATTAAATCATAGAGATTAGAAGGCAAGAAAATTATTCACGGTGCAGGTGGGGAAATCCAGTGGAATCCATGCTTGTTTAGATCCTAGTGATTCAGTGGGGATTGAAGTAGAGGCTAAGGAAATCTGTTTTGGTTTGGTTTTGAGTCCCACATCAATGTTTGGAATATGGCACGAGGGTGATTGGTTGAAAGAAATATCTGGTTCAGCCCATATATGGCTGGGTTGTTCATGGAAGTCATGGAACTCATTAGATTTTGCATTAATTAAGAATAGATTATTCTGCTCAATATTTCATGTGTAAATGTACTAGTTCATATGTGGTTTTTATGGTTTTTATATCCTTGTTATTTATGTTTGTTATATGTTGGTTATGAGTATGTTATATGGCAGACTTGATGTATGGATTTCATAATTCTTTTATTACAAAATTAATGTAAAATCTATATATTTCCTAATAGATGATAATTCAGATATTGTGACATGGAAACAATACTTCCTTATGAAATTTAGATAAGTATGAGACCCCTATGTTCAAATTTGTTTTTATGACCTGTAGATTACATATTTGTGACATGTTTCACGAAATTATTGTCATGGCTAGTAGGGTTAGGAACAAGTACTTATACCATTGATCTCATTAGTATATTTTTTTCATTGTTATTATTCATTTCTAGAAGTTTCATGAAGTTCTAAGCAGTGGCTTGAGACCTATCCCTAAAAAAATTGGCTCAAAATATGAGGTCGCTCTCATAGAACTACATGAACAATTCCACATTTTCTAGCATGTCTTTTCATGGGAGAAACTAGAATTCCTAAGACACATGCATGGCTTGTCATGGGAGTGGTTCAGGGTCCATATTAAAGAAATATCAAGTTTTACAGGGGTTGGCAACCTGGAAGGGTTAGTTGGTTCCTTAAGGTTTTGTATCATGTATGGAAGGTCAGTTTGGTTTCGTTATGTCAGTTCCACTTCCTTAACTATACATGGGAAGTTGAATCATATTACATTAGCCTCTCGTTACATTTTTACCCTAGTTGAATAGTTAAATTGGGTAAATGTGGGAGGTCGGTGTCACATTAATAGTATATTTTTATGTGATACATGATAACTATATAATACCTATTGCTAATTTTGAATCCCAAAAAATAAAAATATGAATGAAATTCAATTCTACCAAAAGAAAAAAATAAATACGGCTTATGTATGTACAACTTCCTCTCCTCCATTATAAATTGGGTTTAGGTTAGGTGGTTGGAAGGAATAAGTGTTATCCTTCCCACCCAGTCTCAACTCCCTCAAGTGACATGATAAGATTTTATGTAATTCCTTCAACCCTTGAAAGGTCCAAAACACAAAGATATCTCTCTCATTTCCTTATGAATTATAAATTTACATATAAAACAACGAGCAGATACTTGTATATGATGGTCCCAAAACTGGAAATGGGGCCATGAGGAACATGCACAGACACAAACATGTCATGCAAACACAGGAACATGTGCATGTTTCTAGGAACATGTTCTGGGGAATCCAAGCTCGAGAAGGCCTCAGTTTCCAGCCAATATTTTAGGAATGTCACTAGTTTGACATGGCTCAAGAATGCAAACAAATTCTTGGGAACATGCTCATGTTCCTAGCATTATCGGCCTTTTATGTTCTCGTGACTACAATTTTTACTATTTTTTTATTGCATGATGTATTTTTGTGTAATTGGGAAAAACAAATTATTCTTAGTTTATGTCAAGTGTGAATTCAACAAAATACCCCATGTTTGGATTCCAAGTAAGAATTGTAATGTATTTTTTTGTTTTTTTTTTGTTTTTCATGTTTTCTGAAAATTTGTTTGAAAAAAAACTAAATAATACCCTAAACACAAGCACCATATTGAATTGTAAGGAATTTTTTTAATATAGAACTTGATTAGAACCTAAAATAACCATCACCAAAACTAAAAATTAAAACAACTTAACCAGAACCAAGAATAAAATCCAAATGGTGAAATTCATGCATCACTAGCTACATTGAGGTCACTGAGAGAAGATATTCAAAGCACTAGACAATCATCACAATTATCTCTTGCAAGTTAATAAACTCAATTGTATCATCCATCTCTGATGCCGAAATCTAATCAAGTAATATTTATTATTACAAGTATATAATGCATGACCACTACACACCAAATAAGAGACCTCGAAATTATTAAAATAAGATACCTCAACATTACAAAAAAATATTTTTTATCTTTGTTCACTAACCCAAGAAGCAACCAAATTTCTCCAATTAACAAAGAATGTATTTTTTATGGAATGGGGAAACTACCAACCATTTGAAGAACATTGAATGGATATGTGTTTCATGTTATTCAATAAATATCCCTGTAAAAATAAGGAATTCCTCTACATTTATTGAGGAATTTATAAACAAAGTTGAGGCTAGGATTCCATGTCAACTACTTTTACATTGTAGAAATCTAGGGGGTTAGTCATTAGTCTACACAAGATAGAAAAATTCTAGGTGCAACCTAACACTAGGTTTTTTTCCATATATAGGGAGGCCTCAGGCCCCTTCCCAATATCCTCAGAAATAGATAAAATTATGAAAACCTATCTGAAAATAGCTACATTGACACACATTGTAGTACAACATGGAAATTTGGTAGCATCATCATGCCATGAGCCACCACTAATTGATGTTGCAAGAGGGGATGGACCATCTAAATTTGCAATAAATTTTGAGCAGGAGAGGCCTCATAAAGGATAATTAGAGTCTCATCCATATACTATCTACCAATAGTCTCGTTATGCAAAGATAGAGGATAGTGGAAACAAATTTTATGGAGGTGGTTACTCTATTTACCATCTTTAAATTCTTTGTTTATCCACACACACACACACACACATAGATGGGGCCATGAGGAACATGCACATACATAAACATGTCATGTAAAGACAGGAACATGTTCTTGGGAATCCAAGCTCGATAAGGCCTCAGTTTCCAACCAATATTTTAGGAATTTCACTAGCTTAACATGGCTCAATAATGAAAACAAATTCTTCGGAACATGCTCGTGTTCCTAGTGTTATCGATATTTTATGTTCTCGTGACCACAATTTTTACTATTTTTTGATTTCATGATGTATTTTTGTGTCATTGGGAAAAACACATTATTCTTAGTTTATGTCGAGTGTGAATTCAAAAAAATGCCCCATGTTTGGATTCCAAGTAAGAATTTTAATGAATTTTTCTTTTAATGTTTTGTTTTTTCATGTTTTCTAAAAATTTGTTTAAAAAAAAACTAAATAATACCCTAAACACAACCACCATATTGAATTGCAAGGAAATTTTTTAATATAGAACTTGGTTAGAACCTAAAATAACCATCACCAAAACTAAAAATTAAAACAACTAAACATGAACCAAGAATAAAATCCAAATGGTGAAATTCATGCATCGCTAGCTACATTGAGGTCACCGACAGAAGATATTCAAAGCACTAGACAATCATCACAATTGTCTCTTCCAAGTTAATAAACTCAGTTGTATCATCCATCTGTAATGCCCAAGGCCAATCAACTAATATTTATTATTACAAGGCTAGAATGCATGACCACTACACACCAAATAAGAGACCTCAAAATTATTAAAATAAGATATCTCAACATTACTAAAAAATGGTTTTTGTCTTTGTTCACTAACCCAAGAAGCAACCAAATTTCTCCAATTAACAAAGAACGTATTTTTTATGGAATGGGGCACCTACCAACCATTTTAAGGACATTGGATGGATATGTGTTTCATGTTATTCAATAAAGATCCATGTAGAAATAAGGAATTACCTTGAAATTTCTTGAGGAATTTATAAACAAAGTTTAGGCTAGGATTCCATGTCAACTACTTTGACATTGCAGAATTTGAGGGGGTTATTTTTTAGTCTACACAAGATAGAAAAATGCCAGGCGCAACCTAACACTAGGTTTTTTTCCATATAGAGGGAGGCCTAAACCCCCTTCCCAACATCCTCTAGGAATAGATAACATTATGGAAACATATATGAAAGTAGCTACATTGACACACACCCTAGTACAACATGGCAAGTTGGTAGCATCGTCATGCCATGAGCCACCACTAATTCATGTTGCAAGAGGGGATGGACCATCTAAATATGCAGTAAATTTTTAGTAGCAGAGGCCTCATAAAGAATCATTTGAGTCTCATAGATATACTATCTACCAACAGTCTTGTTATGCAAAGATAGAGGATAGTAGGAACCAAATTTTTATGGAGGTGGTTACTATATTGACCATCTTTAAATTCTTTGTTTATCCACACACACACACACACACACGCACACACACACACTCACACACACACACACACACACACACACACACATATATAAACTTTACTATTTATGTTCTTTATATATATAATTATATGTTCTTTATAGTTTCTATACCCTAATAGTACTCCACCCCACTCCTCCAAATGCATCAGTACCAATTTCGGCTACTAATGCTACAACGGTTATTGCTTGCTCATTTGGTGTACCACATAGTTAGGAATGATGAATTAAAATTATCCCTCCCTGAAAAAAAAATCATATGTTTTTAGCCCATATTATATATTATTTTAGTTTGAGTACAATTGTAGTATTAATTTAATATTTTTACACATTGTTATGACATCCAGAAATGGGAGAAGCCCACCTAGGGTGGAAATATCATCCCCTTCACATGTATTATGTGCAAAAATAAAATTTGTTTAAATTTGTATTTACTATCTAGTTTTTCTCAACTAGTTAAAATAATTTAAGTATGTATGGAGGTTCTTTCATTTTCCCAATTTTCCACTCAATCCCCTACATATCATTCACCACCATCAAATATTCTCCCATTATTTTTCCATCAACATCATTACATTGCCCAAATTTTTAGTATCTAACTTATCTCCATTAGATCTCCCATGATTGCTACAACCCATGTGTGTTGATTACCATTGGCCTCCACCAAATTTTCCATCCCATCCACCCACACAAGCTACATCCATCCATCATCCTCCAACATTTTGATTACCTCCAATCCATCCTTTGTTGTTTATGTAATTAGACCCCATGAAATACCTCTACCATAAACCCATTATTGTGTTTTAGTGGATGTAACAATAGATGCATAATTTAAGTATTTTTTTCAGCCAACTACTCCAACCATTAGTGAATATCCATTATCAGGTCAAGTCTTCATGGAGAGTTCCTTCATTCATGATGTGTATATTTGTTAGGTCCCTATATTACTAGTTTAGTCCCTTATTGTTATTAGTGTAGCCCCCTTATTATTATTGTTGTACCCCTGTAACCCCAATATTGTTATTATTGTGCCCTTACATTATTATTGTTAGGTCGGATATGATTATATTGTGGCCCCATGGACTCCTATATATAGAAGGAGGTTTTGGTCATTTGTATCATCCAAGAATTGTTCATTTATGTAATGTATTAGAGCTTTCCCCCTCGAAGTGGATGATTTTTAAGGCATTGATCTCTCTTTTCTTATATTTTTTGAGCTGGTTTCACAACATTTGGTGTTATAGGTTTGAATTCTAGGGTTTCACTACTCCAAACAGGTCATTGTGTAATTTTCGCTATAACTTTCCTTCTACGAGGGTTCAGAAGCTAAAAGTTTTAGAGCGTGAAGTCAAAATCCTGATGGACATCATCACAAACGTTTAGAGTCTCATTAGAAACATTTGCAGAGATATGATCTATGGAATTGAGGGCTTTTTACAGGTTCCTGAATTTAACCTAAACAGGTCATCGCGAAATTTTCGCTATAAATTTTTTTCTACTACATTTCAGAAGCTGAAATTTTCACAGAGTGAAGCCGAAATCCCGAGGAGCGTCGTGGAAAAATTTTAGAGACTAATTCAGATTATTTTGGGAGGTAGGATATGTGTAAATTAGGGCTTTTTTAGGATCTTTAATTTCATCTCAACGAGGTGATCACGGGAAACTCTTCATAATTCCCTCTTTGAGCATCAGATTGGAATTTTGTAAAGAGTGGCCACAAGAACATGGACTGTAGTTTCATGTCTATAAATTTCAGAGCCGAAAGAGGAAACAATGACACGTGGAAATTCATACAAGTTATTTCTACTAAACCAATCTATAATTAGGTCATTATGGGAGCTTGGACATAAAGTTGTCTTCAAGAATCCAAATCAGGTTAGACCTGTGGAATTCGAAAGAGGATTTGGAGGGCTACTTCAAGACCAAATTTCAGATATTGAATATCCAAAATCACAAAGATAATTTAGTTTCAATATTGATCTACTCAAAAGAAAGAAAAATGTGTGTATTATGTTTTTTCGAATTGCATAAGTATTGTGCAAAAAATTAGTTTGAAGTGATTCCAAGGGCCTATTGAGCATATATTTCAGTATTGGGTTCTAAAATGTCTCCTAAAAAATAATTCAACACCCACTAAGCCCTCATAATACTCTACTATTACTCTTGAAGATGAATAATTGCAACATGATCTATCAAAATTACAAGAGCGAGTGCACCAAATTTCGCTCTTGCAAAGAGCAAAAAAAAATGAAATGAAAGTTTTGAAGAAAGGCACGGAAGCGAAGATGGATGGTTTGAACAATAATATGGATGGTTTGAAGAAATTCATGGAATCTAAGATGGATGGCGTGGAATCTAAGATGAAGGACATGGAAGAAAAAATGAAATACAACATGGAAAACATGAAAAATGATCTAAAAGCATAAATGCAAGGTTTGACAAAGTTGATACAGGAAATGGTTCCTAATGGAGAAAAGATAGTAGAAGAAACTCATGATGAGAAAAAAATAGATGTTTATCATGATTTCTTAAACTCTAATGTTTGATGGAAGAAACACCATATTCCAAAGATGGATATGAGGAAGTTTGATGGCAAGGATCCCATAACATGGATACTACAGATGGAGAATTATTTTGATCACAATAATGTGCAAAACACAAAAAAGGTACGCATTGAAACTTTACATTTAGAGCAGAATACATTTGTATGGTATCGATGGCTTTTCTCCCATAAAAAAATTTCCACTTGGTCAATTTTTATGGAGGAAATGATAACACATTATGATGATACAAAGAGCAACACCTTCTTTAGCTAATTGATAAATCTCAATAAAAAGGGTTCAGTGGTGGAGCACATTGAGGAATTCCAAAAATTGAATATAAGGGTAACTAATATTCCAAAGGAACATAGGATTGATGTCTTCATAGGGACTTTAAAGGATAACATCCAACATGAATTTCATGTTTGGGAACCTGATTCATTGGAGAAGGCATTTAGTTTGGAAAGAAAAAATGAATGTAAAATTATGGCAACAAGGAAGCCTACCACTCACATCTATAAAGAAGGAAGTGTTCCTACTCCTAGACTTCCACAACCTACAAGGCTGACAAAATAACAATTGGAAGGAAAAAAAGCAAAAGGGCTTTGCTACAGTTGTGATAGCAAATACACTAAAGGTCATGAGTGTGTTGATAAGAAATTATTTTACATGGATTGTGAAGAGGAAGAGGAAAATGAACAAGAATATTCAAAAGAAGAGGATATACACCACGAACCAACCCTAGAAGAGAAAGGAATGAGTCCGGCCATATCGTGTAATGAATTGGCAGGAATTACCACTCCTCAGACTCTCAAGATAGAAGGACATATCAAGAAGAAAAAGGTAATAATATTGATTGATTCGGGTAGTACCCATAATTTTATTCATTGTAAGGTAGCCAAGGAATTGAATTATTTCCTATACCCAGCACTAGAATGTCAAGTGATGGTTGCAGATGGAGGAACTATAAATTTTTCTGGAAAATGCCATAATATCAGGCTAACCATAGGGGAATATGTATTAAATAGTCCAATGCTTTCCATTCCAATGGGAGGCTCTAATGTTGTACTAGGAGTACAATGGTTAAAATCTTTGGGGACAATAGCTTTTAATTTTCAAGAACTTTTCCTGAATTTTTTTCTAGAAGGAAAGGAAGTCGAATTACAGGGTATCAGAGGGAAGCCAGGAAATATAATAATCTCTAATTTCATGACAAATCTTCTGAAGAATGAACAACGAGGCATAATTGCACAATTATGCTCAATAGAAATTCCAACATCAAAATCATCTATTTCTGTAGATCTCCAAAAATCCTTGGACAATCATTCCAAGGTGTTTGAAACTCCCAAAGTAATCCTACCTATTCATGATCATGATCATGCTATTCATTTTATTCCAAGAAGTGTTCCTCCAAAAATCACGCCTTATAGATATCATTATGTCCAAAAGAGAGAAATTGACCATATGATTGCAGAAATGTTAGAGGTCGGTATAATTCAACATAGTCAAAGTTCTTTTTCTGCTCAAGTAGTATTGGTGCACAAGAAGGATGGATCATGGCGCATGTGTATGGATTACATGGAGCTTAATAAGCTCACTATTAAAGTTAAATTTCCCATTCTTGTGATTGATGAATTACGTGGAGCAATTTATTTTACCAAGTTGGATCTTCATTCATGATATCATAAAATTAGATTCAAGACTAAAGATATTCCAAAAACAACATTACGAACTCATGAGGGTCATTATGAATTTTTGGTCATGCATTTTGCCCTTACCAATGCACCTTCCCTATTTCAAGGGTTGATGAATTCCATTTTCAAAACCTTCCGTAGAAAATTTGTGCTACTTTTTTCTGATGATATACTAATCTATAGTAGGTCTTTGAAGGATCATGTTCAACATGTTGACATGGTGCTCAAACTATTGCAAGCGAAACAATTATATGAAAAATCATCCAAATGTTTCTTTGGAGTACAACATGTGGAATTTATGGGTCATATTTTATCTCATGAGGGTGTTAAGGTAGACCCTAACAAAATTAAAGCCATCAAGGAATGGAAAGTCCCCACAACCATAAAGAAGTTGCAAGGATTTCTCGGGTTAATAGGGTATTATAACAAGCTTTTTAAGAATTATGGGAGAATAGTAGCACCTCTAACAACATTATTGAGGAAAGATGAATTTTCAAGGACTCTTGAAGCAACTAAGGCCTCTGAACACCTTAAAGAGGCAATGTGTCAAGCATCGGTATTAGCTATGCCAAACTTCACAAAAAACTTTATTGTGGAATGTGATGCCTGAGGAAATGGAGTTGGTGTTGTTTTAATGCAAGAAGGAAGACCCATTTCTTTTGAAAGTCATCCAATTGAAGGAAAGCATTTACATAAAGCTATTTATGAGAAGGAAATGTTAGCACTACTACATGCACTAAAGAAATGGGGACCTTACCTAATGGGAAGACACTTCAAGGTAAAAACTGATCATGATAGTATTAAACACCTTTTGGAACAAAGACTATCTTAAAAAGAGTAGAAAAAATGGGTCACAAAGATGTTGGGCTATGACTTTGAAATAATCTACAAAAAAGGGAAGCTAAATTTTGTTGCAGATGCACTCTCAAGAAAGAATGAAGAGGTGGAAGAGTTTTTTTGTGCCATTTCTATTATCCAAACAGATTGGATAACTGAAGCAAGGGATGAATGGAAGAAGGACGAAGAAGTGTGGACACTCATTAAAAAGTTGCAAGAAGATCCTAGTACATATGATACATTTAGTTGGAAAAATGATTCCTTATGGTACAAAGATCGCTTATATCTTTGTAAGAATTCCCAACTAAAACAAAATATTCTTTTTGAATTTCACACTTCTCCTTTAGGAGAGCACTCTGGATTTTTAAAAACTTAGCACAGGGTGAAGAAATAACTTTTTTGGGATGGAATTAAATCTAATATTCAAAAGTTTGTGGAGGAATTTTTGGTTTTCGAGCAAAATAAAGTTGGAACAATTAAGACACCAGGTCTTATACAACCTTTGACCATTCCAGGTCAACTTTGGGAGGATATTTCAATGGATTTTATCACAAGTTTACCTATGTCCAAAGGAAAGAGTGCCATCATGGTGGTAGTTGATAGAATTACCAAGTATGCACACTTTTGTGCATTACCTCATCCAGTTAAAGAAATTATAGTTGCTACTACATTTATGGACACAATTCAAAAGCTACATGGAAACCCAAAGATTATTGTGAGCGACAGAGATCCCATTTTTACTGCAAATTTTTGGACGGAGTTAATTTTTTTATTTGGGTACTCAATTAGATCATATATTGTTTGATCATCCTCAATCCGATGGTGAAACTGAGATACTGAATAAATTTTTGGAAGGATATCTTTTTTGTTTTGTATATGATAAAAAAACACAATGGGTCAAGTGGTTAACTCTCGTTGAATGGCGGTATAACAATCACTTCCATATTGCAGCAAAAATGACCCCATTTGTGGAACTTTATGGATATAATCCACCATCCATCACATCATATTTAAGAGAAAATTCTAAGGTTCAAGTAGTGGAATATCACATCCAAAATCAAAAATAAGTTCTCCAACTCTTAAAATACAACCTAAATTTGGCACAAAATCGAATGAAACAATAGGTAGATCAACATCACAGCGAGAGAAGTTTTGATGTAGGAGATGGGTTACTTTTACAGCTACAACGATACAAACAAATGTCCCTCAAGCAGGCTAATAAGGATAATAAATTATCGCCAAAGTACTATGGTCTTTATGGTGTTGCAAAAGTTTGGTACTATGGCATACAAATTAGAGCTTCCTACTTCTCCGTGAGTGCATCCGGTTTTCCATGTTTCATGCTTAAAGAAGGTTATAGGTGAAAATCTTCCATTTCAAACAATATTGCCAAAACTTGATGAGGAAGGAAAAATCATATTGGAACCTAAAGTGGTCACAGAAACAAGAACTCGACAGCTACGAAATCGATCAATTTCAGAGTATCTCATCAAGTGGAAGAACTTACCCACTGAAGATTCTATATAGGAGGATTAGAATTTTATAGAGAGGCACCTCGAGCTACTCAAGCATTAAGGACAACACTTTTTTGAAGGAGAGGGGCATGTTAGGACCCTATATTACTAGTTTAGTCCCTTATTTTTATTAGTGTAGCCCCCTTATTATTATTGTTGTACCCCTGTAACCCTAATATTGTTATGATTATGCCCTTACATTATTATCCTTAGGTCAACTAGGATTATATTATGGCCCCATCGACTCCTATATATAAAAGGAGGTTTTGGTCATTTGTATCATCCAATAATTGTTCATTTATGTTATGTATTGGAGGTTTCCCCCTCGACGTGGCTGATTTCTAAGGCATTGATCTCTCTTTTCTTCTATTTTTGGTGATTGTTTCACAACAATATTTATGATTATTTTAATTGAATCTATGTATTTTTTTTTTATATTCTATTCTTTAACTCTTATAATTATGATAAGGGGGTATAAAAGAGAGTTTAGGGCCATACAGGAGTATAACACCCTCATGACTGATTATATCATCTTCACTGAGTTTTATGGAATTGAATTATAAAGTATTATTTTTCAAGTGTGTAATTTATTTTGGAAATAAATATAATGAGAATGTTGTTTCTTTGCGCAATCCCCGGATAAACGAAACGTTCCAAAAAGAAAAAAACCAAGCTCCTTCATTAGGTTTGAGGAGAAATATTGACTTCCAAGATGAAAATGATGTTGGTGAGAGTGAAATTTTTTAGTAAGTGACGAATGAGACCCATTTTGTGTATATGATATCATATGTCATACTTTCATATTTTGGCATGAGATGTCATTTGAATATTAGAGTCATTTTATATATAGGGAAGCAGATGCCATAATTTCATGTTTAGGCATGAGGTTTTATTTTGGTTATTGCACACGTTGTGCCATTGTGTTGAAGATGTGAATTTGAGACAATTGTGTGTGTGTGTGTGTGTGTGCTTCATGGCACATATTGTATGAATGGATGTGTTTTTTTATTTGATGTTGAAGTGTTATATTTCTAGGTTGAATATTCATCTATGTGGTGATGATGCAATATCACGTATGGTCAAGTAAGCACTCTAACATGTTATATTGATGAATGTGTTTGGTTTGTGTTGTTAAATATATGTTAGCTACGCATATTCCTAGTGATACATGTTTTTGATGATTATGAAAAATTGTAAATTTCATAGCATTAAATTTTGAAAATATACATTAATACAAATATTTTTTTATAAGTTAATATTATTTTATTACTCCACAACAAAAACCAGGGTTTAATCCCTTATATTGGTTCATATTATTTATCATTTATTTTTATGTGCATTCCTTTTTATTAGAGATGTCAATATTTTGTGGTTTGTCTAAAATATTATCTTTTATATCAAAAATGAGGGCACACCTCCCAAGATGGATGCCTCATCAATGGTGAATCACATTCAGGGTGTGCTTTTCCACCAATGCATCACTCTTAATACTGCATTTACATATTCCTATCATATTTCATAAATGATTAGATACATATTTTGACCTTTGAATTGCATGCATATGCAATCTAAGGGGAGCTTAGTTTATTATTTATTTTATCTTTTTAGCTACATGCAACTATTTAAACAGTTAATGTATTTACAATTTGTAAAACAACAAAGACACCTTATAATGTGGCATTACATAAAATACTGCCGAGTATTTCTTTGAGCAACTCTAATTTTCAACCTACATATATCCTCCCTAGATAGATACATCGTCATTAGAGAAAATTCTATCCTAAAAGTGCCCATGATATTTTCATGTACATAATATGTAAACCAATCAAAATAATTTAAATTTCAAAATAGGTACATGTAAATATTTTGGAAGGAAAATTTAAAAAAAAAACTTCTTTTTTAAAATGTATTTTTGGCTTATCTCCTTATATCTTTACTCAAATTTCAGGTGTAGACACTTGTTGGATGCAGAATTAAATTTTTCATCCAACGAGTAGCCATTATGCATACTTTTGAGAAGATGCACATTGATAAAAATTTGAGATACATTAAAAAAGTGTGTTCAACATGCTTTGTTAATGTGTCTTCAATTTTTATCAGTGTGGGTCTTCTCAAAAGTATGCATAATGGGCACTCATCGGATGAAAAAATTAATTCCGCATCCAACAAGTTTTTACACTTGAAATTTGAGTAAACCTATAAGGAGATAAGTTAAAGAAAACATTAAAAATGTTCAATAGAAACTGGGAGCCTATAGAAATGGAGGAGGAGTTCATAGAAATGTTTGATTCAAATGGGGAGCCTATGTTTGATGATCCAGAATTCTTCGACACCTATGTTGACAAATTTCCCATTGGAATGAAAATGGAATTTATATTTTATAACCTCCCATATTGGGAGCATCTCCAGATTACCCACTTATTAGATACCATGCATATATTCAAATATTTTTTATCTCCTTTATGGAGAAACGTATTATCGAAACGAAGTGACACATTGGTTGTTAGGACATATCTTATTACTTCAAAAACTAAAAAAGAAACATTGGCCAATATGATTAGAAATAATAAGATCACAGGCAGTTGGTCCCTCTAATCGGTATTTCAAAGAAGTTGATGTCCGATGGATTTTAAAAAAGGTGATATTTCTTTAGAAAAGTAAGTTATAATGGGTGTGAGGGTGCTATCTTCATATGGGTATTTAGTACAACGCTAATTCACCATGGATGACCATTTGTTGGAGTTGAAATTGCATGACCATTTGAACCTTATAAGACTACGTATAATGTTAAAAGCATGATTTTATTATTTTTTAAATTAATAAAAATTATCCGATGTAGGGATCATAAAACATATCTAATTTTGTATATTATTTCATGTGTTTAAAACTTTGTAATGTCATTATCCCGTGTTTGTGCATGGGTGTGTGAAACATGAACTCCCCCAATACCTAGGATGTTCCATATCTAAATTATTTGAATTTGTACGTTGGATCATGTCAAAGGAGATTCATGTGGTTGGCATTCCACGGTGGCGTCAAGAGATAATTGAGATTGTTCGTATGTTTGAGAAGGAATTTCCATTGAGATTCATGGAATTTCATGTTCATATTCTAATCCACCTAGTAGATTAGGATGAATTAGTTTGGGTGGTTTCTTGTTGTTGGATGTTCTTATTAGAGAGGTACTTGAAGAAATTAAAAAATTTCTTCGACAAAGGGAAAAACCCAAGGGGTCTATTGCATCTGGGTTCATTTCATATGAGTCTTTCTATTATGGCAGTGATTACATAAAGCATATCAACAACAGACCAGGTGTGGTGATTTGGGATGATAAAGAGGATGAAGACAAAAGAAAAGGGAAACTTCTTCGAACGAATGGAAAAAGGTGTTTGATAAAGTGTAAGTGACTTATAATTTTTCAAATTTACACAAAATAAATATTCACGTTGAACTTCAATATAATGTATATTTTTATCCCATATGTACTTTATGTCAATTTGATTTCATCAGCGAATGGAGAAATTGAAGCAATCAATAAAATCGTTCTTTACAATTCTGAAGTGACACAATCGTGGGTCGCATTATAAGAACAATAGAGGATGAAAAAGGATAGTGAGAACAGATAATTCAGAGGGTTGAATGGTATAAGTGTGCCTTATCCTGATCATTTAAAATAAAATATGCCAATTATATGCCCCAATAGCTAGGTTGTTGACCAAGTTAGAGAGATATACGATGCAACTAGTGGTTACCTGCGTGCTGAAGAGGATGTACTAAACATAGGGATTGGGTGAATCAACTCAATAATAATATATTTATGTACATTTAAAACTTATTAGTGCACCTTTGGAATGTAATATCTTTAGTTCATATTTTAATAGTTGGGTATGATTTTTAAACTTTTTTATAGGTGCATTTTTTCCCATCTATGTGGTCATATGGAAACCATTTTTTGCACAGAAAATACCGATGATGGACACATGACACAAGAATGTTGAGCGGAAGTCGAGTTCCATCAATCTAGTCGAGCTAGCCACCATCGTCAAAATCTAGTACGAGGGACGTTAGGTTACGTTGGAAAGATATGATAGATTATTCAAGTGGAATTATCTTCTTTCGAATGTTATATTTTTAGGTGCAAGTTGTGGGACACCTTTAATCATAATAATGTAAAGGAAGATTGCTATAGTAGACTGATATTTATCAACTCTAAAAAGATGTGGGATGAAGCTAAGGAGACTTATGTTTTCCCCAAACACTGCAACCGAGTGTTTTTTTACTTAAATGTGTTGTATAGGGATTGGTGGCATGTATTGAGACATTACCCTTGATCAAAACATATTTTTGAGAAAAATAGTGTTATCATGCCAAGCGAGCTGGAAGAGAATGAGGGTGATCATGAGAATAGAGAGTGATATGGTAAATGTGTTATTTAATTATTTGTAATTTTTAAGATGGTTTTTTATAAAGAAGAGGAATTAACCTTATAAATAAGGCTATTTTATTTGAAACATTATAATATTTATTTTGAATTAATTTTTTTTCATTTTTTTAATGTTAAAATCATTTCACCTGATAATTTGTAGTTATGTTGATCTCAAAAACAATGCATTGTATCAAGTTCTTTTTTTATGTTAGTTCCTAAAATAATACAACTACTTGATTTCTCTAAATGTGTGTGAATGATATCTTCAAAACTAAAACGAATTGTATTAATGTATACTGTTATTTTTGGTATGTAAGATCATAATAAAATAATGATAATTTTAAACCTCAATTTATTGCAATATTTTCTAAAATTTATTATGTTACAAAAATTCATATTATTCTAGATTTATTATTTTACAATTAATTATATTCATACAAATTTAACATTTTACAATTTTACAATTATGGTAATTTAACAATATTTATGATATACATTTTGGTTACGGTATTTATGGTTCAAAGTTGACAATTAATTTACAATTTTACAATTTTACAATTCCACAACACAATTACAATTACAATTACAATTTTAAAGTTTCACAATATAATTACAATTACAATTACAATTTTACAATTTCACAATACAATTACAATTACAATTACAATTTTACTGTTAGGCCCTTATATTACTAGTATAGTCCCTTATTGTTGTTAGTGTAACTCACTTATTGTTATTGTTGTACCCCTGTAACCCCCATATTTTTATTATTGTGCCCTTACATTATTATTGTTAGGTTGGCTAGGATTACGTTTTGGCCCCACTAGGATTACACTGTGGCCCCATGGACTCCTATATATAGAGATGAGGTTTTGTCATTTGTATCATCCAAGAATTTTTCATTTATGTAATGTATTGGAGGTTCCCCTTTGAAGTGGCTGATTTGTAAGGCGTTTATCTCTCTTTTCTTCTATTTTTTGAGCTGGTTTCATAACATTTGGTATCAGAGCTTTGGATTCTAGGGTTTCACTGCTCCAAACATGTCATCGTGGCATTTTCGCTATAAATTTTTTTCTATGAAGGTTTAGAAGCTGAAATTTTTAGAGTGCAAAGAAAAAATCCTGTGGAACGTCGTCACAAAATTTTAGAGCATGGTTCACAATATTTTTTGGAGATATGATCTATGGAAGTTAGGGATTTTTTCAGGCTCCTCCATTTAACCTAAATAGGTCATCGTGGAATTTTCACTATAACGTTTTTTCTACGAGGGTTTAGAAGCTCAAATTTTCACAGAGCGGAGCCAAAATCTTAAGGAACCTCCTGAAAAGTTTCAGATATTGGTTCAAAATATTTTTGGAGATATGATCTGTGGATGTTACGATTGTTTCAGCCTCTTGAATTTCATCTCATAGAAGTGACTGTTGGAAAAACATCATAACACTCTCTGTGAGTATCATATTGGGATTCTGTAAAAAATGGCCGCAAGTACATGGACTGTAGTCTTCGCTATATCAATTTTAGAGCTTAAGGAGTAAACAGTGACATTTGGAAAGTCGTACAAGTTCACCCTACTAAACGAGTCCATAATTAGGTCATCGTAGGATATTGGGAATAACTTTGTCTTAAAGAATCAAAATTAGGTCAAACCTATGGAATTTCAAGGAAGGTTAAGAGGGCTACTTTGGGGCAAAATTTTAGATATTTAAGATCCAAAATTACATATATAATTTAGTTTCAATATCGAGCTCCTCAAAATCAAGAAAAAGGTGTGTATTTTTTTCAAATTGCATAAGTTTTGTTTGAAAAATCAATTCTAGATGATTGCAAAGGTCTATTGAGCATAGATATTAGTATTGGGTTCTACGATGCCTCCTAAAAATAATTCAACACCCATTGATCCTTCATAAGGCTCTACTATGACTCATGAAGAAGAAGAAATGCAACATGAGATATCAAAATTCCAAGAACAAGTGCACCAAATTTCGCTATCGCAAAGAGCAAAAAAAATTGAAATGGAAGTTTTGAAGAAAGCATGGAAACCAAGATGGATGGTTTGAAGAAAAAAGTGGAAGCTAAGATGAATGGTTTGGAAGCTAAGATGGATGGAATGGAAGCTAGGATGGATGACATGGAAGCTAAGATTGATGAAAAAATGGAAAACATGAAGAATGATATAAAAGTAGACACCAAAGGTTTGGAAAAGTTGATAGAAGAAATGTTTCCTAATGGGGAAAATATAGTAGAGGAAACTCATGATGAGAATAAAATAAATGTTAATCGTGATTTCATAAACTCTAATGTTGGATTAAAGAGCCACCATATTCCAAAGATGGATATGAGGAAGTTTGATGGCAAGGATCCCATAACATTGATACTACAGATGGAGAAATATTTAACCTCAATAATGTGCAAAACACACCAAAGGTACGCATTGCAACCGAACATTTAGAAAAAAATACAGTTGTATGGTATCGATGGCTTTGCTCCCATAAAAAAAAATTCACTTGCTCAATTTTTACGGACAAAATGATAGCACATTATGAGGATAAAAAGAGCAACATCTTCTTTAGCCAATTGATAAATCTCAAACAAAAGGGTTCAATGGCAAAGCACATTGAGGACTTCCAAAAATTGAATATAATATTAATTGATATTCCAGAGGAACACAGGATTAATGTCTTCATAGGGACTTTAAAGGATAACATCCAACATGAAGTTCACGTTTGGGAACCAGATTCATTAGAGAAGGCATTCAGGTTGGCAAGAAAATTTGAATGTAAAATTATGGCGACAAGGAATCCTACCACTCACATCTATAAAGATGGAAGTTTTTCTACTCCTAGAGTTCCACAACCTACAAGTTTGACACCACAAAAATTGGAAGAAAAAAGAGCAGAAGGGATTTGCTACAGTTGTGATAGAAAATACACTAAAGGTCATAAGTGTGCTGAGAAGAAATGATTTTAAATAGATTGTGAAGAGGAGGAATAAAATGAACAAGAAACTTCAAAATAAGAGGATATACACTAGGAAGAAACCCTAGAAGAGGAAGAAATGAGTCTGACCATATCATGTAATGCATTGGCAACAATTACCACTCGTCAAACTCTGAAGATAGAAGGACATATCAAGAAGAAAAATGTAATAGTGTTGATTGATTCGTGTAGTACCCATAATTTTATTCATTGTAAGGTAGCTAAGGAAATGAATTGTTTCCTATACCTAACATCAGAATGCCAAGTGATGGTGGAAAATGGAGGAACTATAAATTTCTCTCGAAAATGCCATAATATGAAGCTATCCATGGGGGAATATGTATTGAATAGTATAATAATTTACATCCCAATGGGAGGTGCTGATGTTGTACTAAGATTACAATGGTTACAATCTTTGGGGATGGTAGCTTTTAATTTTCAAGAACTTTTCTTGAATTTTTTTTCGGAAGGAAATGAAATCGAATTACGAGGTATCACAAGAAAGCCAAGAAAGATAATAATATCTAATGTCATGACAAAGCTTCTGAAGAAATAACAACTAGGCGTAGTTGCACAATTATGCTCACTAGAAGTTACAACATCAAAATCATCCATTTCTCCAAATCTGCAAAGAGCCTTGGACAGTCATTCCAAGGTGTTTGATACTCCCGAAGGACTCCCACCTATTTGTGATCATGATCATGCTATTCATATGATTCAAGGAAGTTTTCCTCCAAACATCTGGCCTTACAGATATCCTTATGCCCAAAAGAGTGAAATTAAACGTATGATTGCAGAAATGTTAGAGGCGGGTATAATTCAACCTAGTCAAAGTTCTTTCTCTGCTCCTATAGTATTGGTACACAAGAAGGATGGATCATGGTGAATGTGTCCGGATTATAGGGAGCTCAATAAGCTCACCATTAAAGATAAATTTCCCATTCCTGTGATTGATGAATTATTGGACGAATTACATGGAGCAATTTATTTTACCAAGTTGGATCTTCGTTCAGGATATCATCAAATTAGAATGAAGACTGAAGATATTCCAAAAACAGCATTTCAAACTCATGAGGGTCATTATGAATTTGTGGTCATGCCTTTTGGCCTTACCAATGCACCTTCTACATTTCAAGGGTTGATGAATTCCATTTTCAAACCCTTCCTTAGAAAATTTGTGCTAGTATTTTTTGATGATATACTAATCTATAGAAGGTCTTGGAAGGATCATGTTGAACATGTTGACAGGATGCTCAAACTATTGGAGGAGAAACAATTATATGCAAAAACACCCAAATGTTACTTTGGAGTACAAGAGGTGGAATATCTGGGTCATATTGTATCTCACGAGGGTGTTAAGGTAAACACTAACGAAATTAAATCCATTAAGGAATGGAAAGTACCCACAACCATAAAGTAGTTGCGTGGATTTCTCGGGTTAGCCAGGTATTATCACAAGCTTGTTAAGAATTATGGGAGAATAGCAGCACCTCTAACAACATTATTGAAGAGAGATGCATTTTCATGGACTCCTGAAGAAACTAAGGTGTTTGAACATCTTAAAGAGGCAATGTGCCTAGCACCAGTATTAGCTATGCCATACTTCACAAAAAATTTTATTGTGGAATGTGATGCATTAGGAAATGGAATTGGTGCTATTTTAATGTAGGAAGGAAGACCCATTTCTTTTGAAAGTATTTCAATCAAAGGAAGTTATTTAGAAAAGGATATTTATGAGAGGGAATTGATAGCAATAATAAATGCACTAAAGAAATGGAGACCTTACCTAATGCGAAGACACTTCAAGGTAAAAACTGATCATGATAGTCTTAAACACTTTTCGGAACAGAGACTATCTTCAAAAGAGTAGAAAAAATGGGTCACAAAGATGTTGGGTTATGACTTTCAAATCATCTACAAAAAATGGAAGATAAATGTTGTTGCACATGCACTCTCAAGAAAGGATGAAGAGGCGGAAGCATTGCTTTGTGCCATTTCTATTATCCAATCAGATTGGATAAGTGAAGCAAGGGATGAATAAAAGAAGGATGAAGAATTTTGGACACTCATTCAAAATTTGTAGGAAGATCCTAGTACATTTGATTCTTTAAGGTATAAATATCGCTTATATATTTGTCAGAATTCCCAACTAAAACAAAATACTATTTTGGAATTGCACACTTATCCCTTAGAAGGACACTTGGGATTTTTAAAAATTTACCATAGGGTGAAGAAATAATTTTTTTGGGATGGCCTTAAATCTAATATTCAAAATTTTGTAGCGTAATGTTTGGTTTTCCAACAAAATAAAGTTGAGACAATTAAGACCCCGGGTCTTCTACAACCTCTATCCATTCCAAGTCAACGTTGGGAGGAGATTTCAATGGATTTTATCATAGGTTTACCCAAGTCCAAAGGAAGGAGTGTCATCATGGTGGTAGTTGATAGAATTACCAAATATGCACACTTTTGTGCATTATATCATCCATTTAAAGCAAGTACAGTTGCTACTTCATTTATGAAAACAATTCAAAACATACAAGGAAACCCGAAGATTATTGTAAGTGACAGAGATCCCATTTTTACAGGAGAATTTTGGACGGAATTATTTTCTTGTTTAGGTACTCAACTAGCTCGTAGCTCATCTTATCATCCTCAATACGATGGTCAAAAAGAGATAGTGAATAAATTTTTGGAAGGATATCTTCGTTGTTTTGTATCTGATAAGCAAGAAAAATGGGTCAAGTGGTTACATCTTGCTGAATGGTGGTATAACACTTCCTTCCATACTGCAGCAAAAATGACCCCATTTATGGCACTTTATGGATATCATCCACCATCCATCACATATTCTTTAAGGGAAAATTATAGGGTTTAAGAAGTCGAGGATCACATCGATAATCAACAAGAAGTTCTCCAACTCTTAAAGGATAACCTAAATTTGGCATAAAATCGAATGAAAGAAAAGGCAGATCAACACCACAGTGAGAGAATTTTTGATGTGGGTGACTGGTTATTTTTACAGCTACAACCATACAAACAAATTTCCCTCAAGCAAGCTAAGAAGGATAATAAATTATCGCCAAATTACTATGGTCCTTGCAAGGTGTTGCAAAATATCGGTATACAAATTGGAGCTTCCTACTTCTTCGCGAGTGCATCCATTTTTCCATGCTTCGTGCTTAAAAAAGGTTATAGGTGACAAAATTCCAGTTCAAATAATATTGCTAGAACTTGATGAGGAAGGAAAAACCATATTGGAACCTGAAGCAGTCAAGGAAACAAGAACTTGATAGCTACGAAATCAAACGATTTCATAGTATCTCATCAAATGGAATAACATACCCACTGAATATTCTAAATGGTAGGATTATAATTTTATACAGAAGCACCCGGAGCTACTCAGGCGTTTAGGACAACACTTTTTTGAAGGAGAGGAGCATGTTAGGTCCTTATATTACTAGTAAAGTCCTTTATTTTTGTTAGTGTAACCCATTTATTTTTATTGTTGTACCCCTGTAACCCCCATATTGTTATTATTGTGCCATTACATTATTATTGTTAGGTCAGCTAGGATTACATTACGGCCCCACTAGGATTACATTATGGCCCCATGGACTCCTATATATAGAGAGGAGGTTTTGTCATCTGTATCATCCAAGAATTGTTCATTTATTTAATGTATTGGAGGTTGCCCCTTCGAAGTGGTTGTTTTCTAAGGCGTTGATCTCTCTTTTCTTCTATTTTTGAAGTTGGTTCCATAACATTTGCAATTACAACTACAATTACAATTTTACAATTTTACATACAATTGAAATTAAAATTACACAACTTTACAATTATCAATAGATAATATTTAATAAATATCATGATTTAATATTAAAAATAAAAACAAAGTCATGATAACCATTGTACACACATCATAATATAAAATACACATTCAAATTCCCTAACATCATCTAGTCATCGTGATCATGGTCATATAACAAAACACAAGAATTGTATAATATCATCGCAACACAAACATCCTATAACCTTTTAACGTAAAAAATATGCAAATGTAATATAAATGCTTATAAATGTCAAATATCTCGTGGTACTACATCAATACTAGTACTAGTCGAGGCCTGCTCAGTCGATGGTTCAACCTCATGCTCATATCGATGATGTGCCTGCTCTAGATGTGCCTACAGTTCAGATGGTCTGGTCTTCTGAGTAACTGCCTATTGATGAGTCCTTAATAGTGCAGCCTACTCATTTGATGGTGCGAATTGCTCAGATGGACCTACCTCCTCAGGATCAGGTTTCTGCTCAATAGATGGTCATTTTTTTTCAAGACTAGGTGCATTCGAAGATGCTACAGACTTCTCAGAAAATTCCTGCTTATTAGGACTTGATGTTGGCTACTCCTGATATGCAGCACGAGGTGGAGGAGGAGGGGGAGTACTAGAATGATGATCGCTCCACTCGTGATCATGATCATCAGATGAGCTGCTTTGTTGTGCATCTCTACAATGCCTATCCCTCCTACTCGTCAGTATTGTGGAAGATCCAATGATATGATGCATAAGGGTAATAATATTTTGGGGCATGTCTCTCCAGAGATCTGTGAGCCTACAATCATCCTAGATCTCTTTGATTGTAGCAAGGCTAGCTCCCTCATCAACTAGGAGTCGACACAGTTGGCCGCCCAACTCCATCTTGAATCGGGTGTCCAGCCTACGTCACTCCCCTACGGGTATCTGCATCTAATAATTAGGTCTCTCACCCTAATCCGCCGCATCCTCCATCTCCTCGTAATGATCTACACTAGGATCATCCGGTGGGAGTAGTATCATGTCCCCAAAGAGTGTGCCAATATCTACAAAATGTATATTACACAACAATAATTAGACAATTTCATTAAAGAAATTAATACAAAAAGTTAAATAACATGTTAGAATAAATTTTATTCTAATTAGTTAATTAAGAGAATAAAATGAAACTATATTAATTTAAAGAAAACACTAATAGTACCTCTCACATCTAGTGGCTCATCCTGTATGAAGAGGATGTTGGTACACCCTCGCCAATTCAAATTGGAGTAGAGACATGACACCATCATGAACAGTGATCATCAACACTGGTTAGAAAGTCATGTGCATCAGTAGATATCCTGCTCAGAAAGTTAGATATGCCCCTCTTTCGAATCATCTGACCCCACATCTGCATTTGTACATGCAACATCAACCTATGAGTTTGGCGAACAAAAGTAGGCCTCGTCTCCGGAAGCCTATCAAAAAATAAACAAAATAACTCTAAATAAAAAGGTAAGGTCAACCTCCCACGTTCTTGAGGACTACATCTATCTAATTTTCTACAAAATTGTAGCAAAAAAATCGCATACCATCTCACAAGATGTGCCATGTGGAATAAAGAATCAACATAAAATAAAAGCAGGAAACTAATGCACTGCCCATCATTGGTATAGTGTGCAATGGTCGTTGGTAGTACTAAGAGGCACCTCACTTCCTTTATACCAAACGAAGCAATGTGTAATTGACCACCAGACACATGAAAATCTGTAAGAGAAAATTTATCATCCCTAATATATCTTTGGGAGTATGCCAACTGAATCCCTCCACCATAACGGACTGGGACATATAGGAACTAGGGAAAATAATAGCCTCTCTATATATGCCAGTAATAAAATAAATTTCCACCGCAGTGGGCTCAAACCACTGGCTAGGACTGACCTAGAAATCCTGTCGATGGGCATCCCACCCATAGATCAGTTGTCCCAATAACCCACTATGGCCCTTCAGGGATGTAGCCTTGTCGTAGAACTTGATGAGGCCTACCTCCCTTAGGAGCAACTGGGTGTTTTCCCTAATAGGGTGAGGGTAAATAAGTATCTTCCTCTCCCGTGCCTCCCACAGTTGAATGGCATTGCAACGGTCCTCCATATGTTCTTAGTGTTCCCTTTTCTCTCTCCATTGATGTCACTAAATGATTCACATATTAAATAAATTTTTTTTATTAAATAAGAAATGTAGTTACAAATATATTTATATAATTTTTATTGAAAAAAATAATACTCGATGTGCTAAAAAAACAGTAACGCACCATTACCAGTGCATACTTCTTTATCACGCACTGTGCAGTGTTTGCATGAAAAAATTTCACGCACAGTGTAACCAAAAAATGTTTTGGTGTGGTGCATTGAACAAACTAACTGCCCCTGGGTGGATATTTTGGTCAACGCACCATCCAACAACAAGTACATAGTCAATGGTGTGGTATTGTAAACGACCACACTGCTGACTATGTAACGATGTCGGGCAGGCGGTGCATTGACCAAACTATCCATTCCGGGGTGGTTATTTTGGTCAATGCATCGCCCTGCTGACAACATTACATAGTCAACGGTGTCATCCTATAAACAACTGCACCGCCGTGTTATTTTTTAAATTTGATTGATTCACATTTTCTTGGCATTGCATTGGAATACGGTGTAGTTTACATTAACACTATTCAGGATGTAGCCTCTAAATTTACAAGAAGCATCGCAAATGGTATGAGCTGAACGACTCGAATGGACCGAGCATATATATATATATAGCACTGCGAACAATACGAGCCGAATGAATCGAACGCACTGAGCATACATACATACATACATACATACATATCTATATATTAAATGACAAAATTTTAAGTTAATTTCAAATTTCAATTAGCTAAAAGGTTTAGTTATTGGGAAACAAGTAGATTACATATACATTTGTGCGTCGAGGAGGGATCTTTGCTAAGGAATTCAAGAAACCAATTTTTCCCACTCTTTTCGAAAATTCGAACTCCAGATAGTGCGCAATAGGCGACATCAATGTGGGTAATGGGAGCACCGATGGCAGGGCGACTCACAGAAGACAAACTCACACTGGTGCTTGAGAGATCTAAAGAATTGAACAAGTAAAAATGAGGTTTTTACAGCCAATAATTTTTGTTAAATTAACCCTTTTTCGATGCGCTCAATTTTGAGATGCACTAGGTGGCTGTATCAATGGTGCCCACACAAATCTAAATGGACAATTTCTAAGCGTGCCTTTGCCCTTATGCTCTTTCCTGATGGAAAGCTTTCTCTGTGTTGTTTGTCCAAGCTGCAACCTTCACATAGGATGTCTGGTTTCTCTATCAATGGTAATTCCTTTACCATTCCTTTCATATGCAACAAATTTAGGCCTCCAAAGTTGAGATGTCCAAATCTCAAGTGCCATAACCAATTTTCATCTTTTTCTTCTTTTTGGAATGTCTCATGCCACTGCTGCCATTTTAGCTCCTTTCTTCAAATCTACTCTCATTTTAAGAGGCAACATTATGTTCCTTCTCATCTTCACTTGTGCAATGCATTGCTTTCTTGGTGATTTATCCATGATGGTGCATACATCATCTTCAAAGAAAACATTGTACCCCTTTTGAATGAGTTGTTCAATGCTCAAGAGGTTACACTTCATACCAGGCACATTGTAAACATTTGATATGGATCTTCCTTCTCCTTTCTTTGTGAAAACACTTACTTTTCCTTTTCCCATAAAGGAGACCTTATTGTCTATCCCCAATGTTACTTGAGACTTTACATTTTCATCCAACATGGAAAACATGGAAATTTTTCCAATCATATGGTTGCTACATCCTGAATCTAGAAACCATATATCTTCACTCTTTTCTTCAGTCATATTACATGCTAAAAACAACTTCTCTTGACTGATATTTTCTTTTGTGAAATTAGCACTATGTCTATTACCCATCTCACTTTGTTTCTTCCTACATTCATTGGAATAATGACCATAATTCTTACAGTAATGACATTGGACTTCGGATTTATCATATCTTTGTCCATGTGCTTGATGTTGTCCTCCTTGCTGGTTGTTGCCTTGGCCTTGGTTCTTATTTTAGTTGCTTCCCCTTCCATGAATATTTGCAGGGCTTCTTCTTCCTCCTTTGTTTTAGCTTTTGCCTCTTCCTTTTCCTATGTAGTTTCCTCTTCCTTGACCTCTTCCTCTTCCAAAGGACATTTGGGTCTTGAAGGCATGCTCCAAAGATGATTTGGTTGTTCTACCCAATATTTGTTCATGTGCCATCAATGATGCATGTAGCCCATCAATTGTAAACTTTGAGAGATCCCTTTTCTCTTCAATGGTTGTGACTATCACATCAAACCTTGAGGCTAGGATCCTCAACACTTTCTCCACTATTCTTATCTCTTCTACTGTCTCTCCATGAGATCTCATTTGGGTGACTAACCCAATCAATAGAGTAAAGAATGAGTCTATTGTATCAGACTCTTTCATGCAAACAACTTTAAAATCCTTTCTCATTAATTGAAGATTTGCAGTCTTTACCTTCTCCATACCTTGGTAGGTTGTATGGAGGGTATCCCATGCATCCTTGGACCTCTTAGTTGCTTCTATCCTTGGGAATACACTTTCATGCACTACTTGATAGAGATAGAAGAGTTATTTTGAGTCCTTCTTCCTATTACTCTTCAGCAAATCCTTCTCTGTCTATGTTAAGGCATTAAATTCATTTTCATCTGATGGTTCTTCTAGACCATCTTCAATAAGCTCCCCTAAGTCTTGAGAGGTAAACAGGGCTCTCATTGTGATTTCCCAATAGTCATAGTTCTTCCCACTGAACTGTGGAAGTTGAGTATTTCCTATACTTGTGCTTGTGCTGGCTCCTGCCATGGCTAGCTTTCTGAACTATGTTATATACTTGACTTTGTTTTTAAATAAATCTTCTCACTGCTTGAGAATTAAACTCCATCTTCAAAAAAAAACTTCTCTGCACTGTACTTTTTAAACACAAAACAAAATTTTGTTTTGTAAATACCTGGTCTTTGCTGAGCCTTCACATTGCTTTTCAAAAGCTATAACAACACCTTCTTCCTTCAGCTTCTTTGACAACTTCAAAGAGCCTAGACTGGCTCTGATACCATGTCAGAATTTCTAAATGATTCCAAACACATACAAAGGAAATAAAATTCATCTTCCCAATACAGAGAAGTAAATTTAAAAAAAATTGTTTGACAGAGATGGCACAAAATAACACTTCTATTTCACTACTAAAACTCTGTTACAAACTGAAGTTCTTCCTCTTCTGAGGGATTACAAAAAATTTTCAAACTTCTCCACTCACAGTGTTCTTCAAAAACTCTGTCTTATAGTTCTGCTCACTATCTACAGAAATGCAGCTCTCTGTCTCATAAGACAAACACAGACATAGTGCTGACACTCTATTTTTAAATACACAGTATCACTATGTTTCACACTCTAGCTTGTTCTCTACCTTCAACAAAAATTACAATTTTCTGCTCTCTCTATGTTTTTAATACACACTGTCAGTGATCTTTGTTTTAAAAAACACACAGTCTTCTTTAAGAAAAAGATATGGAATACTTGCCTTCGGGCCTTTTCATTACAATACACACTTTTTCTTTTTCTTTTTCACGGCACATGTATTATAATGCACCCTTTTTGTTATATATATATATATTATAAAAATTTTAATGTTTATAATATTTATGTAATGAAACTATATATTATATATTCCATAGTTAAAACAAGAACCAAAACTGTCGCTAAACATTTTAATACAAAACAAAAAAAAAATTAAACTTTAACCCATGACATTAAACCTTATGCATATGCTTTCATGGATTTCAAGGGTTACTATGCCCAAAAACATCGTTTAGGGCCTCAAAAGGGCTCCGGAACTTTAGGACTCGAAAAACTGCTAAAAATAGTAAGTTGTGCTGAAACTAAAAAGATGAAAGAGACAATGGTGGGCCCTAAGTGGAATAGGTGGGTGGCCACCAATATCCACCTCGATCACCTTCCGCCTGCTACATGTTACAATAGGATAGAACCAAGAGAACCAGAGTGGCATAACACTATCCAAATTATGCTTTGCTATCTGCCTATAAAATAATTTGTAAATAGAATATCCCAATAGGGGAAAATATTTCTACTTATTCTCTGAATTCCACTATAGGTATTCACCCCATTCCGATTCGATATTAGAATTGCAACCCACCCAATACATAAATTTCTAACTAGGCAGGGCTTGGAATTTTTCTTAACCAACACATGAGGATTAATCTGAAAGTGACAGGGATCCCTAAAGCAAAGTTCGACTGGGTTTATTGGAACAAAATCAGACCATTCTATGCCTTCATTAAAATAATGAATAGAACTTATCCTAATCAGATACATAGTCCAGGTTTTGGTAACGAGCATAGACTGAAAATGGATAATTACAGACCCCAGTAGTGCTACGAGTCTAGTGCAGGGTATGGTCGCCTCCGTCCACGTCTTCTTCTTCTTGATTTCTACCACAGAGGAAAGGTTTGGTTCACAATCAATCTGTCGATGCATATACCCTGCCCTCACCATGATTTTTCCTTTCAGCTCTGACAGCACATGCTGTCTTACCGAATGCATCATTATACCTCTATCCTCCGCATGTTGCCATGATCTTGTTAAGGATGGCTTCTGCATGGTCATTTAATGATGCATGAACGGAAGCCTCCACCTGGAAAAATCCTTCACTGGTGACCTCGATCAATGGGCACCCCTATCGGGGGTCTCTTGATCACCAAGATCTTTGTCTACAATTATCTGAAGAGGATGTAGCTTTATATCCCAGACTCTGTCAGCTGGTGTTGCATCCAATTTTCTACCAACATTTTGACCTCCCTAATTATAAGTGGTTGCTTGCACTGCGCTGGATTATGGAGATGCACTGGGCTGGTTTGTATGTAGAGAACTGTTGTGATGGAGTACTTAGACACACTAAGCAGGTATGTATGAAGAGCACGGTGTCTCAGTGTGCCAATTTATAATACGCACTAGTGCCTTTTGCATAAAATGCACTAGTGTGCTTTATGATGAGAAACACACCGCAAATAAAACGTCAGTAAAAACCTCCACTTGTAAACCTCCTTTAGTGACCTCCACTACAAATGGATATCTGGGCTATTTTTATAAGGTCTTCCTTAGAAAAATTTGCTAGAGGGTCTTTTCCTTGTAGTGTAACACCTAGATAGTAGGAACTAACACTAATATAGGACACATGTTATAACATTGGAACAAACTCACTCCAATAATACATATTCTATATTAATTTCAACAGTACAAATTGTTCAAACCCCGAAAATCCAGACAACTCAATCATATTGAGGATTCTAATGTGAGCTATACCTATGCCTAACCAGGGGTGACCATTGTAGGGCACCTACCACATAGGAAAGAATCAATCCGACTAGAAAATTTGTGAGATACCCAACTTAGAATTCAATATACACAGATGTAATGAAATAATAGTCACCTTATCTAAATCCCGAGTCTATTTCATCTCATACCAAAGGTGACATGACATATCTCCCAAAAACATAAATCGGCGACCAATACAAATCCATTTTCTTCACAGTAATAAGAATGCGAAGGCGATGAACTAGGGTCTAGTCGTTGGACCCTACATAATGAGGATTTTACCATGGCCACTATTTGAGTCATTAAAGAAGGAAAATAGATGATGGAGGCAAGAATTAAATGTGAACACATCGAAGGCCACCTGATCAAAGTAAGAAATTCCTCGAAGGCGATGAATACATTAAGGAATATATTCCATAATTGAATTCTAGGTAATGAATGTTGGGCATGTGTTATATTCTTTCCACTATTATTTGTGTTAAATAGCCCGTCGTGTTCATTGCACCAGGCGCAGTGGATTGGGGGGGGGGGGGGGGGGGTGCCACAGGAGGGACGATAGCCCGCCTTGTCTAGGGCTTCGTAGGGGGTGGGTAGTGCCCTTTAAGGGGTTGGGGCAGTAGCCTGATAAGTTTTTTTTCATTATTTTTTTGTGGGTGGTCCTGCCTATGGTTTTGTGCATGGATTTGCACATGGTTTTGGGTCATGATGGCTTTTGACCCCTCATATTTTATAGATATTGTCAAGGGAACTACGGTTATGTTCTAATCCAGGGTTAATGGATTGCGGTTTATGAATGCTTCAAGATGTATATATATTTGTTGTGACACTAAAAGGAATATACTGAAAAATCAAGCTAGTAGTCTCAGTTTCAGATCTAGGGGAAAAATATCTATGTATATCCATTTTAGATTTCATGGTCTAGCTATTTTTTATTTTTAGTCTTTTAGAATCCATTTGCAGATAGTTCAGTAAAGGGTTAAAACCTACAGTGAATGACCCAATTGGTAGTGAAGAGGGGTAGGTAGGTAGACTATGAAAGGGTTTTGAAAAGACTTATGTGAACATACAAACTGATGTGAGAATACAATAGTCATCATCCCTTAGAAATTCTCCTGGGCATGCAGTGGTGGGATGACGACTGAAAAATAATTATACACAAAACCAAAGTAAAATTTATAAAATAAAATAAAAAACGATAGTACTATCCAAAACCTATTTTTACCCGATCACTATGTTTCACTTATATTGACATAACAAAAATACCAAAATATTAAATAAAATGCAACGCTAAATAAGACTCGAGAGGTAATGCTTCTAAAAAAATGGGGAGAAATGAGATGGTCCCAGGTGATTCTTGCTGCATTTCACATAAAATCGATCTTTCAACATATCTCCAAAAAATCATAGAGATCCCACATTCAACCTTCCACATTTATTCAACCTGTATAACCCATCCACACAAGTTCAAAATTATTTTTCATAAAATGCAACAAAATGCGAGTCAATTATGCCCACTTTATACTGTTGGTGTGGACTTAACTTAATAGACTGCTCCAATTTCAAAGTTTGAATTGAAATTCATACCATGTTCATTCACAACTTGAACGTTGGCTTAAATAAAAAATTATGGATGTTTATCTAGATTTTGAATAAACAAAGTAGGCCGAGATAAATCATCCAAGAAGGATGATTAATATGATTAAATATCTATGTGGGTTATCCTGAAGAGGCCACAATTCAACAACTATCGCAAACCTATCAACCTTTCAAAGAACAAAAACAATCTATCTTGCACTGGTATTAACAAAGTTAGGAGTCCCTTGCCAGTTTATTACAAGTGTGTCATGAGTGTATTACAAGGATTATTACAACAAAACAAAAATGAACTTTCCAAGAAAAAATTTAGAGACAAAAAATTCAAAACATGTGATAAATAAGTCAAAGATATAAATCAAGTTGAGCTAACAAGAAAATCACAATCAAATGTTTCATATGTTTCCAATAAAGGGAGAAATTTTCTTCAGATAATATTTCTACTCTACAGTCCTAGAATGGAGTGACATCTTTTAAGTCTTAAAAGGAGATGTAAACATATAACACACACATTTTGAAGACCTAGTACATTTTATTCACGATAATTGAAGACCTTATGGAAGAAAATATAACAAGTCTAAGGTGTAAACATATAACACACGCTTTTTAAAGACCTGGTACGTTATAGTATGCACGATATTTGAAGACATTATGGAAGACTTGCTAACAAGTCTATTCTAAGTTACTGAGATTTTTTTGGTGTTTTCAATGAAATTCTTTGGGTATCTTTTAAATTTTAAAATGATTTATTATAATTATAAATTTGAGTGGTTTATCTTACAAAATTTAATTTTATGTTTTTTTGAAGAGTAAATTTATTTATGTATTTAAAAGCACATTTTATACAATGAGAATACAATATTTCTCCAAAAAAAAAATTACGAAATTTAAATTTAAAAAGCTAGACATCTTTTAATTAGACTGCACCTTAGTAACGTAATAAAGCAATAAAAAAAAAACCATATAGTATTTTCAATAGTAATCCTTGGCCAAATTTCTCAAGGCTCTAACTAAGGAAGCTTGACCATAGCCTTAGTCATACTATCAAAGTACTCAAGTTCTATGGAGTAATATTTCCAAGTTTTGTGATTGTTGCCATTATACTAGTTATACGATTGATCAACTTATCTAAGGCTAGATTTACTAAACTTATAGGACTTACCATCTACTTTAGGGTATGTGGAAGTGAAATCCCATATAGATTTACCTTCTGATACAATAATACTTAAAAGGTACCAACAACAATTACAGGGGTTCCATCTAGGTGAAACCTCTTGAATTTCATGTACGTATGCTTCTTCTCCCATAGTTTTAGCCACTAAATGAAAATTTTCTATCTTATCTATAAATTCTTGAACACATTTATGGATTGAAAAAGTAATTTATCTAAACAAATGTGCTTACAAAAGTGCTCTAATAAGACTTGTGGTGTTATTTATTAGTAATTTTAGATATATATGGAAAAATGACAAGTATTACCCAAATTTTAAATATAAAAGACCTATTGCAACCAAAGAGATGAATGAAGAACCTAGATAGAAGCAAAGTTGATACCTTTATTATTGGAAGTAATGTTCACTTTCCTATTCAAGGTCACAACCTATAATTCGTAGAAATACAATTACAAATAACTTCAGAGGACATATTTTACAATTCTTCTACATATTTATGTAATACTTTCTATTTCCTAAGGACATTCTACAAAGTGGATGTTTCTAGTAAGCCTTCTTACATTTATTGCTTTGAGTACTACATGAGCCTTATTTGTTAGAGGTGGTATCCATGCATACAGATAATGTGCAACATATCTATCTACTTACTAGGTTAGAGATGTTAGGGCCCTAAGAATATTGAAACCGTAATACTTCAATTAAGAAATAATTCTTATTGATAAAGAGACTAATATTGCATTAAACTCCATTTTCTAAACTACCATATTTGAGAGAGCATCATAAAAACAAGGCATTAAAAAAATCATGTCGTTTTTTTTATCACCTATTGCATCTAGCTTTTAGACCTCATGTGAATGATGAGTCCCCATTCCCTTCTCCAGTCATGATTACTATCTCCCAAAAACAATGGGTGAATCTTAATCTTCGTCCCTCCCAATAATAGATAATCCTTATGGGCATCTTGAAAGAATAAAAAAGCTCAAAAATATATAGGAACTAAACAAATATTAGAGGAAAATTATGTGAAACCCAAATCATTTGGAAGATAATTTAACTATTCATAAAGCTTTGGATATAAGAGAAAACAATTATAATATTTCTTTATTAAATTCAAAAAATTATATATTTCTTTAGTATATAATCCAAAAGTGGATATGGTTTGATCCAATGACTCATTCTAATCATAAGAATAAATAGTCATTATCCAGGTAAATATGTTATCTATAAATTTTTCTTACTATATATACAAGGCATAAGATCACCATAGAAGGGAATTGAGTGAAAACATTTACTTTTCAATTTACAATATGTCAAATTTTCAAGCATTTAAACAATGAGAGTTTGGTTGTTTCCCCACAACTCTAATGCAATGGTTAAAAATAATTTCAAGATCAATCTTGCAAAGTTGGCAGTGGAGTTTTCATTTTCTCTAAATGTTTGTTACATAATTGTCTTTATTAAAATTTCCAATAACCTTTTTTAGTCATATCCAAAGCGAAACAAAAATGACCTGGAAACCAAAGATTTTACATCATTTGTTGGGAATAATAATCAACAACAAGTATACTCAAAATTATATCAAATGTATATGAAGAAAGGAATACTAGAACCTTACTTTTAAGATACTTTTGAAAGGAAAAATCCATTCAATCAAATCATTCCATGTGTCACTCGTAATAGAGTTGGTCCTTCTATAAAACTCTGGGTGACCATAGTGATATCAAAACAATATGTATAAAATTAGGAGGCCATAATCATATCACAACGTTATGTCAAAATAAAATATTTAGTTCAATTATATCCATATCTATTTCCAATAATATCTCCTTTTATTCAACCTTCTGCTATGAAATCCTTATCTTTAAATTATTGCATTGTCCTTGTCATTAATTTATACATAGATTTAATATATATATATGTTTATGTATAATTTATAATATTAAAATATTATAATGTTTTTATTATATATCACTAATAAAAAACAATCCTTCATATTATATATAATATATCAACATGCACATATATAAAATAATTAAAGTTTCTAAAAAAAAAATCTTAAGTATAAAATTATAATATTTCCTAGTGAAAATATAAATTTTAACTGTAATTATTATTAAATATTAAACGTAAGGAAACATAATTTATTAGTCCCTTCTCTTCAAGCTGAAAGGACAATACTAATCGATTTTTGATAGTGAATTAGTTAGCTGCAGAAAAGAAAGATATAACATTGTTTTAAAACAAAGTTTCATCCAAATCATGCATTAAATTTCACATTTTATCCTATGTTTGAGTTCGAGATCTTTTTTGGCCTCTTTTGTGAGGTGGAGATATTAGGTTATAAGCTACAATTCATTAAAAATTTTTGACAAATAAACTAAAATGCTAGTATTCATTTAGTAACATTAAATATTAAATGTTTTCATGAGACCATTTCAAACATTCCATCATTTCTTTGTAAGGTATCAAACTTTGCACCACCTTATGAGTTTTATGACATTTGGACTTTATCGTTTTACAGCTAGAAAACACGTCTTCACATATTCATTTTGTTCAAGTGAAGGTTCCTTCAATATCGAGTTCCTTTGATTTTCCTCCTATCCTTGTTCTATGGACTCGTGAGACTGATAGGATGAGAACCATATCTTCCGATGTGTTTCTTAACCTTATTGTTTGCATTTTTTACATACTTTGAACACAATATAGGAATGATGATTAGGACCAAAGGAATAAAGAGCCAGACAAATTGTTTCATCTATGTGGTCTAAGTGTGTGTGGCTCTGGAATGGACTGCCTATACTCAAAAAATGTGAGTATGTGTGGTTCAGTAATGGAATACCTATTATAAAACCCCCATTATTCATGATGTAATAAAATATACATTTATATTTAGGCTTGTGAGAAAAATGTATTTGTCTAATAGGTCGGTGAGCTGAAATGACATTATATGGCCTATATACCCATGTAAAGTGTAAACCACACTTATGGGAAATATGCCCAAATTTATATGCCTTTAATTGATACAAGGCCTTAAATTTGGAAAGTGTAATAAAATTATAATTAAGTATTATTTTTTGATAACATAATATTGACTATTATATCTCACTCCGTAAAATAGTATGGGGGGCACAACTCTATAGAAAAAGGGAAATAGTTCGTTTTTTATTTAATGGTTGACTCTGTGGACCACATGAATTTAATTAAGTGCCACATAGGCAGTTGGGGCCATGCATATAAAAAGGAGTGTAGGTTCTAATTAGGGGGTGATTTTTTTCAATTAATCCTTCAAGGGGTTATTGATTAGCCGCAGCCTGGGTGGACTTTCAGACCGACTTATGGCTAGTGAGCCCTAGGGATGGACTCTGGACTATAAGGTGTGATTGGTTAACTATGTTAAAGGATGCATCATAAGTTATGATCTCGAGAGCCTGTGCTGGCCTCGCCTTCAACATTGTGCTCCGAGGGTGTGTTGGACGTTTTATGGCTCACGCCATGGGAGTTTCTGGTGAGAACTTGGTGTTGGTTTTATTAGCTACGAGGATGGGGGGGGGCTAGATGAAGCCCTAGAGTAGCATGTATGCTGGGTTGGCACCTTGGAAATAAGCTTGGAGGGTGCTTGAAGCCCTCAAGCAACATGGATTTTGGATTAGCACCTTAGACCTTGTCTAGGTTTTTGCATCAATTTTTTTATTTTTTCCTTTAGAGTATTTTCTCAGTCTGAGGGTGTCTTGGTGGTTGATATTATGAACCACCAATTCTATGGTTGGGTGCAAGGTCGAGGGATCATAGCTAGTCAACTCTTATTTCTGATATAAGTATTATTTCTTCGTTGTTTTTATAATTTATTCATATGCGTTGTGTTATTCTCGAAACCCTAATTATGGTTGAGGGCCATGATTAAATATTTTGCCACACCATGTATTTGTATGCTCTATTAAAAAATTATGGGAAATTTACTATACACCCTAGTTTACAACATACTTTTTCGTTCCATGGGTGGATTTAGGTTGGAACCATAGTTTTGGGGGTTTTAAGCTTTCACATGTATCTATGTGTTTTTTGTATATTTCTATGTATTTCAAAATTTCTATTTATAAAACCTTGAATTCGGTACATGTTTTATTTATGAAACATATTGTAGAGAGTTAACCATTAATTCTTCTATATACTTTGTTAATATATCATTGCATGATATTTATGCATAATTTATGTATGTAATATTCCATGGTACCTAGGCTTAATATATGAGAATGCTAATGGTTATATTAATGGCCAAAGAATGAAACTAACTATTTATTAAGTATGTAGGATTTTAAGGTAACATGCCCAAGTCACATAATTATGCGGAACTAGGTAAATTTAATTGATTGATGAATTTTGGGTTTTTGTTAGGTAGCGTTGTCTGGCTCATGGTTGGGGATATTACACCTACACCCAGACCATTATAAACATTTTCAGTAATATTAATACAAAATAAGGTGAGGTGATCTTGTCAGAGTGTGCCATATCATATGGAAACTCAAAGGTGCTCTCTAAGAAAAACTATTATTTTTTCTGGCCCTCTCTCACAAGGTTCCTACTTGGGATTTCCTAGAAAAAGAGACAAAAGTAGATGCTAATTATATGCATATTGTGACCAAAACATGAGGAATGTCACAACATGAAGAAGATTTCAAATTTGGTGAGAATATGGTCTTTTTGATGATGTGGATCAAGTTCTTATTCATGGATTCAACAAGACCATTCTGCTGAGGATAGTAATTAGTAGAATTCTTCAATACAATTCCATTTTCTAATGCAAATTCATAGAGCTTTAACGATGAGAAATGTGTTGCATTATCAAAAAAAAGTGAAATAGGAATGCCAAACCTAGAGATGATGTTCTATTGTAGAAATTTAATGACTTCCTAATCATTCACATGCTTGAGTGGAACTGCTTTTGTCCACCGTGTGAAATAATCTATGGTAGTGAGAATCAACTGTTACTTCTTTGACGAATGTGGAAATATTTCTCCAATAATATCTAAGCTATTGAAAATATTGTTCGATTGAGATTGGCTGAAATGGGCCGGACGACTTATTGTTTATTTCGGCACAACTATGACAGACTGGATATTTTCAGGAATAAGAATGATCATCCTTAAATAGTGTAGGCCAATAAAACCAAGTTTTCATGGTTCTATGTGGCATTGCATTACCTGCAAAGTGTCCCTTGATTGTTCAATCATGAAGATCATGCAATACCTTCTCTAATTCATGTGCATCAAAAAACTTGAGCAATAATCCATTTTGATGCTTTCTGAAAATAATTCCATGCACCAATTGGTAAGATAATGCTTTGATCATGAGTCCCCTTTTCTGTCATGTAGAAAAATAGGATGGCATGGTGTCATTCTCAATATATTCGTGCACATCTGTATACCAAGAGTTTGTGCTAGTAGATGGGAAGGTTTGCTTGATATCATACATTTCAATTTCCTTCTCCCACCTTGAAGGATATTATTCTTCCTTTGCATCCACATCTTATGCTATTAGTCGACAAAGAACATTTCCCTTGATTATGTCAGCTAGCTTGATTTATTTATGATATTCATATAAACAATTCATCCATTTCGCTCTCCTTTCACCTAGCTCTTGTTGAACAATCGGTGATGTGATAGTTGGGTGTAGAACAATGATAATACAATGATTCTTGAATATATAGGGATGAAATTTATTCATCACCTTGTATACCACATAAGGTTATTGATCCATAGCAAGGTAGTTGTGATCAGATCCTTGTAGACTTGCACTCATGAAATAAATAGGTCGCTCGTTGTTTAGATTATCCTTCTGTGTGAGTACATCAGAAAGAGATCTGTTAGAAGCAAAGGTGTATAAAAAAAAATACTTATTGAAATATAGATTGTACAATGTGGGTGATTCTACAATAGTTTGTTCAATATAGGAAAATACATCCTTTTCCCTTTCATCCACTAGTACATTTGGCGGAAATTCCAACACTTTTGACCAAATGTCAAAAATTTCCCCAAATTTTATCAAATTTTCAAATCCCACCCACAACTGTCGCTATACCGATGTTTGGAGACAAGCGTCGGTATTGTGACACTTAGAGGTAAGTGTCGATCTTGCGACGTTTGGAGAAAAGCATCAAAATTGTGATGGATTAGACGAAAGTGTCGGTCTTCCAACACATAGAGCTGAGTGTCACTATTGCGACGTTTGGAGCAAAGCTTCGGAATTGCGACGGATCGAGCAAAAGTGTCAGTCTTGCGAGATATTGGTAGAAAGTGTCGCTATTAAGACGTTTGGATAAGGCATCGGTCTTGCGACACTTAGAGCTCAGTGTCGCTATTGCGACATTTGGATAAGGCGTTTGGTAAGGCGTCGGTATTCCGACGCTTAGATAAAAATATTCTAAAAAAAATCCGCCAAATGTACTAGTTTGAATGTATATCCTATGCCTTGAGTCAATCTTGCATTTAGAGCAGAATTGTAAGTTCCATGTAACATATTTATTCTTGCAAGTCTTAGATAATTCTCATTCATTTTGGAAGAAGTATGCACTTTATGCAGATGATAACTCTTCACACTACCTCCTTTTCTTTAGTTATTTTAGTGTTTGTATTATTTAGAAGTCAAGAAGACTACTTTCCTTTTTCCATTCTTATTGAAGTCCCTAAAATATCCATCCTCATCATTTTTCTGTAGTGAAACATGCACAAAAGAAAATATTTTTTTATAACATAGATGCATACAAGTTTTTAGATAACAAGAACAAGTGTCGGTACTACGACAGTTAGAACAAGTATCGGTATTGCAACAATTGTGTCAAGTGTTAGTATTGCAACGTTTAGGATGCAAGTTTTGTTAGTGCTTAGAAACAATCTTAGGGTTTAGGGTTTGGGAGTTATTTTTGGTGATCGGGTCTTGTCCTGTGAGGCCGCCCAACGAAACACATTCGTACGAGTTGTTTTGTTCGAGGGCGCCTGTATCAATTTTGCTAAGTTGTGACTGCCTGGGTCGCTTGTGCATGTTCGGGTGGCCCGTTTTCCTTTTGCTCCCTTATGGTATAGTTTGGTCGGGTGCGCCATGTCACACTGTGTGAGGTCGCTCGACTGGGCACGTTCGCATCAAACCATTTCGTTCGAGGGCATGCTTATTAGTTTTGCTAAGCTGTGATTGCCGAGGTGCCTTGTGCACGTTCGGCCAGTTTGATATTTGTTCCCTTGTGGCATCATTCGGTCAGGCACGCCATGTGAGGTTGCCCGATTGGGCGTGTTTGGGTCGAGCCATTTGGTTAGAGGGCACCCGTATCAGTTTTTCTATGTTGTGACCACCCAAGTGCCTTGTCCACATTCGGGCAGACCATTTTCCATTTGATCCCTTGTGGCATCATTCGTTCGGGTGCGTCATGTTGCGCCGTGTGAGGTTGCCCGACCAGGTGCGTTTAGGTCGATCCGTTTTGTTCGAGGGCACCCGTATCAGTTTTTGTAAGTTGTGACCACTCAGATGCCTTGTGCATGTTCGAGCAGCCTATTTTCCATTTGCTCCCTTGTGGCATCGTTCCGTTGGGCCTGCCATGTCACTTCGTGTGAGGTCGTCCGATTGGGCGTGTTCGTTTTGGGCCATTTTTTTCAAGGGAACCTGTATCAGTTTTGCTAAGTTGTGACAGCTTGGGTGCCTTGTGCACATTCAAGTGGCCTATTGTTTATTTGTTCCCTTGTGGCATCGTTCGGTTGGGCGCATTCTGTCGCATTGTGTGAGGGCGCTCGACCAAGCGTGTTCGGGTCGGGCCATTTCCTTTCAGGGCGCCCGTATCAATTTTTCTATGTTATGACCGTCCAAGTGCCTTGTGCACTTTTGGGCATCCTGTTTTCCATTTTCTCCCTTCTGGCATTGTTCGGTCGGGGGCGCCGTGTCGTGCTGTGTGAGGTCGCCCGATCGAGCGCATTCAAATCAGGTCGTTTCATTCGAGGGCACCCCTATTAGTTTTGCTAAGTTGTGACCACTGGTCGGGTGCCTTTTGCACGTTCGAGTGGCCTGTTTTCCATTTTCTCTCTTCTGGCATCGTTCATTTGAGTGCGTTGTGTCGCGCCGTGTGAGGTCGCCCAACCGGGAGAGTTCGGGTCGGGTCGTTTCGTTCTACGGCGCCCGTATCAGTTTTGTTAAGTTGTGACTGCCCGGGTGCCTTGTCCACATTCGAGTGGCCCATTTCCCATTTTATCCCTTGTGGCATCATTCGTTCGAGTGCGCCGTGTTGCACTGTGTGAGGTCGCCCGACCGGGCGCGTTCGGGCTGGGCCATTTCGTTCAAGGGTGCTCGTATCAGTTTTGCTAATTTTTCACTGCCCAGGTGCCTTGTGCATGTTCGAGCTACCCATTTTCCATTTTCTCCATTGTGGCATCATTCGTTCGAGCGTGCCATGTTGCATCGTGTGAGGTCGCCTGACTGGGCACATTCAGGTTGGACCATTTCGTTCGAGGGCACTCGTATTAGTTTTGCCGAGTTATGACTGCCCGATTTCCTTGTGCATGTTTAGGTGGTTGGTTTTCCATTTTCTCCCTTATGGAGTCGTTCATTCAGGCACGCCGTGTTGCGCCGTGTTAGGTTGCCCGACCGGGCGCGTTCGGGTCAGACCATTTCGTTCGAGGGTGCCTGTATTAGTTTTGCTAAGTTCTGACCACCAGATGAGTTCCTTGTGCACGTTTGGGTGGCTCTTTTTCTATTTTCTCCCTTGTGGCATCGTTCAGTCGGGCGCGCTATATCACACCGTGTGGGGTCACCCGACCGGGCGCGTTCGGGTCTGGTTGTTTCGCTCGAGGGCACCTGTATTAGTTTTCCTAAGTTGTGACCACCCGGGTGCCTTGTGCATGTTCGGGGGCCTCTTTTCCATTTTTTCCCTTGTGGCATCGTTCGGTCGGGTGCGCCATGTCGCGCCGTATGAGGGTGCCCAACCAAGTGCATTCAGGTCAGGCCATTTTGTTCGAGGGCGCCCGTATCAATTTTGCTAAGTTGTGACCACTTAGGTGCCTTGTGCACATTCAGGTGGCCCATTTTCCATTTTCTCCCTTGTGGCATCATTCATTCGAGCGCGCCATGTTGCGCCGTGTGAGGTTGCCCGACCGAGTGCATTCGGGTCAGGCCATTTCGTTCGAGGGCGCCCGTATCAGTTTTGCTAAGTTGTGACCACTTGGGTGCCTTGTGCATGTTTGGGCAGCCTGTTTTCTGTTTTCTCATTGTGGCATCGTTCGGTCAGGCGCGTCGTGTCGCACCATGTGAGGTCGCCCGACTAGGAGTGTTTGGGTTGGGTCATTTTGTTCAAGGGCGCCCGTATTAGTTTTGCTAAGTTGTGACCGCTTGGATACCTTGTGCATGTTTGAGTGGCCTCTTTGTGGTTTTCTCCCACGTAACATCGTTCGGTTGGGCGTCGTGTCGCGCCATGTGAGGTCGCCTGACCGGGCGTGTTCGTGTCAGGCCGTTTTGTGCGAGGGTGCCTGTATCAGTTTTGTTAAGTTGGAACCACTAGCTGGGTGCCTTGTGCACGTTTAGGTAACCCATTTTCCATTTTCTCCCTTGTACTGGTATGGTTCGTCATGTCGCACTATGTGAGGTCTCCCAACCAGGCACGTTCAGGTCGGGCCGCCTCGTTCGAGGGTGCCTGTATCAGTTTTGGTAAGTTGTGTCTGCCTGGGTGCCTTGTGCATGTTCGGGTGGCCCGTTTTCCATTTGTTCCCTTATGGCATTGTTCAGTCGGGTGTGTCGTGTCGTGTCCTGTGAGGGCGCCTGACCAAGCGCGCTCGGGTAGAGCCATTTTGTTCTAGGGCGCTTGTATTAGTTTTGCTAAGTTATGACTACTCGGGTGCCTTGTGCACATTCGACCAGCGTGTTTTTCATTTTCTCCCTTGTGGCATCATTTGGTCAGGCGCGTCATGTTACACCATGTGAGGGCACCCAACCAAGAACATTCGGGTCGTGCTTTTTTTTTCGAGGGAGCCCGTATTAGTTCAGAGGTGATGATTTAGTTATAGATTCGAATTGATTATTTTAAAGATTTGTTTAATACCTGCATCACCTCGTTGGTGTACACAGGTCATCTCTTATCTCGGTAGGTGGGAATTTATCAGCCCTTAGATATTTGACAATCCTACTGTTGAATATGGGTTCAGGGCGGTTAGGGTGTAATCGTACCATGCAAACCCTAACTACTTTTATTTCACCTCTGTGTTTCATTGGTTCTACAACTTTTTCCTAGTTCATGGCTCAGACTCTAGTTATTCCGCACAGTGATGAGGTAATGACCTTCTCAACCCTTACTATTATTTATGGTGCTCTGCTGATACTCTCTTCTCCATGCTGAGGGTGCTTTACAATTTCTTTACAGTCATGGTGTCCTGGTTGTGCCTGCATTCTGACTCTATTGTTGTTCCGCTCCATTCTTTCCCGTTCCGTGACCTTGCAACTTCGACCAAGATGACCCAGGTAAGCCCTCATGGTTATGTCGAGTTTTAATGAAGGAATTTATGTATATTTCGTTTTATAAATGCTTTTACAAACTTTGAAACTTTCTTTCTCTTCTCAAGGTTTATCGTTCTAGAGTTGCATTCACCTCAGAGGTAATTTCTCCTTCAGTACCCGCACCTGCATATTATTTTTATCTCATTTCTCTTTTTGAAACCCTTGAAATGGTATTTATTTAATTTTCATTGTTTGTGGTTATGGAAGATAGTGTAATCACCAAACCTGACCTCCTACAACACAACACATTGGTCTCAGCTAGCCTAAGATGCTCCTTCTGTGTATTTTCTAGGTACCAAACTCTTTTGGTTGTCTTTGTTGAGACGTTCTAAGACTTTTCGAATGGATATAGTTATGATATGAGGGCTCTGTAATTTTATTCTTGTTGAAGTTGTATATATTTGGGTGTTAGTTCTAGCTTTTCGAGGCTTCTTAAATGATAAATCTCATGTTATAACTTTTCTTACATTTTTGGAAAAGGATGGTTTCAAACCCCATTCTAGTCCTCAGAGGATAGTGCATATTTTGATATAACTTGCAACGATCTCTTAATTTTGGTTTCGACCCTCTGTAAATGTTGTAATATTATTTCAACCTTAAGGACTATGTCTATATTTTTTTTTGTAAATTACTAATCTTGGTTTGTGCCGCAAACTGGAATTTTTATCCTTTCATGGGGAAACGATATTTCTTGTCTTATAATGTAATTGCACTAAAATTCTAAAATCACCCCATCGAGGGTAATATATGGTTTTCGTGTTTAGTGCTAGAATTTACTGCATGGTTCACACCATTTGGGGTTTTTCTGTATATTATATTTTAATTCTTATATTCATATATGAAATGTTAGCTTCAAAGCTTTTCCAGAGATATATTACAGTTGTTATAATTTTATTTTCTTTCCAAGCTATTCCTGCAGGAAAGTTTGTTCTCTTTTCACAACATATTATTCTCCACAGAGTTTTTATTCTTTTACTATAATGATAATATATGACACTATGAATTTAAGTTATTATTTTTTCTTTCATGTTGTACTGTAAATAACACTTATACAGTTTGAAATTTACATTCAGTAATTTCCTCTTTTCTTTGTTTTTAATAAGTCCCCTCCTTATATGTCTGGACCATCTATAAATAAATGAGGGTTTTCTTCCCAACCCTCAGTTCTACTCCGGATGGGACTAACTATTTCATCGATCATTTCCTTCATTACAAAGTTTTCAAACTAATTCTCTAAATTTTTGAGTTCCAATCATATGGACCTTCCTCCACAATTAGGGGTAAAATTTTGGAAAAATTTAATCTAGAGCAAGAGGGTTCATAGTTAATCAATTCATAATAGAATTATCACATTCTATGCTTGCAACGTACAGAGATACTTTCCAGAAATAAAGTACTTATAAAAAAAAAGGAATACGTAATTATATTCCTTTCAGGTTTATAGTACCTAATTGAAATGAAGAGGCCTGATGGTATCCTCCCAACCATGTGAGAGGCTATTACATCCACTGCTCCCCTTGTGCTCCTCACCAAGGTAAGATTATTTAGCATCTTCTCTGGAGAGAGACCTCAAGACCATCGTCTAGTCTCTTCTCCCATTATCAGGTTTTATTAGAGTTCCAATGGTTCCAACCAGCTCTGGACACTCCCACCTTCCAGACTTCTTGCTATCTTTTTCCTTTTACACAGAACACCTTTTCCTCATCAAGGGTTTCTTCTTATTCTTATAGGAAAGGTAACAGTCAAATAACTGCTTTTAATCTAACCACTCTAGTAACTGAGACACTTAATGATCAGTTTATGGAAACCACTCCATAATTAATTTGTATATATATAAAAAAAAAAAAAAATTTGTTCATAATTTTCTTAATATACTTATTAATAGAGTTTAATTTAAACAAGTCAAGTGTATGAATTAGAATAACATAACAAATCAAATCCAGGTGTTACAATTAATAACGAAAAAAATTCAATATTGGCTATGAATAAAATAATTCAATGTCCATCTTAAACAAGTGTTGTATGGAAAAATGGAAAAATTGCATAAAAAATTGTAAACTAAGTGATTAATAAGAAAATCAAATTGTATATTCTTTCATTGATAGAAACTAATACATTGAGATGTGATGTGGATAAATTCAGCACAAGACTTGCATAAATTTTGTTGAGTAGTGACTACTAGTAAGTCTATAGATTTACTCAAATTATGGTGGGAAGTAATTGAAGGTAAATACATTATTTACATGTGTATGAGCTATTTTCAAGGATTTTATTTTTGGATGGTCTTCCTACAAAGTTTAAAAAATAACTACACAAATATCTAAAAACCAGGCATTAATATAGTACTAAATTATGACATATTATCCACATGGCATTATAATGTGCAAAGACTAGGATAATACCTTCAATTTTTTTTCCAATCAAATGTTCAAAAAATGATTATTCTAACTTATAGATGAAATGACAATACAACTCCAGGATTTCTGTTCTTCAAAATACATTTTTGATTTGAATGCATAATTGGATTCATGACCCTTGAAAACCTTTGGAGCACTAGCAATTTTAAAAAAATTGTGCGAGCCATTTTGTCTATAAGTTTGACTAGGCCTTTAAAAAAAGATAATAATAATTTTATTGAAAAAAAAAAAAAACAAAGTTAAACATTATAATTTGCATTGTTTAGTACTAACTAATAGTGGTTAATACATTAATAGAGTGTGCCTTGGTGGGGACTAATACCATAATTTTATATCAACTATATTGAGCCAAGAGACTCAACAACCCAATATGGTGGAGATGTTGTAATGTAATGTTTAACGTTTTGACTAAGTCATATTATATAAAAATAAAAATAATTTTATTTTTTAAATAAATTAAATAAAAAGATTAATGTAATGTAAATAAACGTAAAAAGAATAAAATAAAAATAACTCTATAAAAATAAAATAAAAATAAAAATGAAAATGAGCAATGATATTGACCGATGGTATTCATGTGGAATATAACATATTTAAAGGGAGAAATTAAACCATCCTAGATCTACCTTAACTTGAGAGGGATCAAATATCTTACTATCAAAATCCTTTGGGCCCTGAGTAGTTGAGAGTTAAGATGGATCTAGAATAGTATATAAAGAGATCAAGTAATTAACAATAAAAAAAATAATGTATTTCATAATTTATTTTTACTTTTTAAAATGAGCAACTTGTTAATTCCTTCATCGAAAGTTTTATGTAAATTTGACCAGGAAAGACTAAAATTTGATGGTCAAAGGGTAGTGGCTTTGTAAACTTGAAAGAGTCAAAGTTGAACAAGTTAAATTGGACTGATTTAGTAAAATTGGCTTGGGAAAGACTCAAATTTGAGAGGGTCAAATTTTAGTGGTTTTGAGCACATGGTTTGTTAGTGGTTTTGAGCACATGGTTTGGTATAACCATGGTTTTGTGCTCATGGAATTCATGTAACGAAGCCTTTAAAAGGCTAGGTCGAGACTCTATTGTAATAGGCCACGGGATGTGAGCAGTGAAGACTCACTTGGCCAAGAGATCTAATGGATTTCCATTAGATTTCCATTAGATATGTGAGTAGTGAAGTCTCATCTGGGCAAGAGATCTAATGGATTTCTATTAGATTTCCATAAGATATGTGACGAGTGAAGACTCACTTGACCAAGAGATCTAATGGATTTCCATTAGCTTTGTTTTAAGAGAGTTAGATTTTTCTGAAGAAAAATATTGTGCTCATTGTTTTTAAGTTTTTTGTTTTGTTTCTAGTTTAATGTTCTTCTAAATAAATATTTCATGTCTCACAAGATATTTAAAAAAAAAAAAAAAAATTGTGATTATTTCTAACTTACTATGTTGGAGATGTGTATCTGTTAAATACTTCATCACCTGAACAGACACCAAATAGTCCAATAATTCCATGGCATTTAGTCCGCTACTCTCTGTCCTTTTGCATCGGGCAGAAGACTCACGCACTCTCGCCAAACAACGGAATAAAAACCAACTAAAGGTAAGCAACAAGTACTTCCTTATACTGGAGAAGTTTTTCAAGTCTACATTATCGCCCATATCTCTGGCTACCTTGCCATCACCACTTCCCAAAATGATACAACTCCTATGACCACATCAGTCCCCTCTTCACAGAATCGAACGCACTTCTGCTCTCTCCGAGGCGTTCGAGATAGAGAACAGACGCAAGTTCAATTTTGCAAAGAACGGCTGATACGCTCATAGCTGTGGGACCATTTTGCGACGGTGGTGATATGAAGGAAGCGGGCGATGAGAGCGATAATGCAGAGTCGAAAACATTATCCGACATAAGCAAATACTTGTTGCCTACCTTTACTTGGTCGTCTGCCGAGAGAGCATGCGTTTTCTTCCTGATGTAGGAGGAGTCAGTGTGGCAGGCTAAATGCTGAGGGAATTCTTGAACGATTTGGCTAAATCTGAATGCAGTGAATTATTGAATGATTTGGCTTATGAAAGATTCGAATGCTTAGATTCGAACGAAGCAGCGGGATTGTTTAATTGTCCTCCTTGTTGATGTGCAACGTCATGAATACCTTCCCATATCCTTTAATATTAAAAGATTATGGAAATCAAATTTTTACATAAGGATTATAGAAATTTTTTTTTAATAGTAAAAATTGATTTAACGCCATCAGAAATTGTCAGAGCATCCGATGTACAGCTTAGATTTATAAAAATTTCTAGAAAATCTCTTTCCATTATTTTTAAGCTAAAAAATAGCTTCAGAGATTACGCGCACTTGCACTTATTTGTTCAAAATCTGAAAATGTTGCCTGCCTTGCTGCTAGATTGCATGGAAAATCATATGTAGCCTGTAGCCCGTGTTCTCTATTAAAGTTATGGCAAAGAATTAATGTCAGTCCGCTTTGGTGCAAGTAACGATTGAGGTAGAGCAAATGGAACAAACTTGAGCACCCCAATTTAGGTGGATCCTTGCGTTATATAACGAAAACCGTGGGATTACGTTGATTTATGGAGAAAAAATAGATACGGGATTTTGTTTGAAACTTAGACTGAGAATTAACACCCTAGTGTGGATTATTATTTAACTTGATTCCGGAACTTTAATTGACATGTATTAATTGCGCTGAGAGGCGCTCTACAACCCAGTGTATAGGGATGTGTAGATGTAACCTGTGTAATGTAAACTTTTGATATGTCGGGCCCAATATATAGAGATGTGTTGATGGAATGTCTGTAATGTAAACTTTTGATATGTTAGGCCCAATATATAGGGATCTGTAGATGTAATGTGTGTAATGTAAACTTTTGATATGTGAGATTGTATATAGATGTGTAGATGTCATGTGAGTAATGTAAACTTTTGATATATTACCACTTTAATACCATGCGCTGAATACCATGGGCGAAATACCATATTTATAAAATAGGTATGGTAAATAAATAAAATATAAATAAACTATATATATGATAAATAAATAAAAAGGCTTTTTATATTTACTCCATAATCCTATTTATATTTATGAACATCAAAAAGTGGTTTTATTTAGGTGAATCCTGAGCTAAATACCATGGGCCAAATTATTATTAATACATGCCAAAAAAACATTATTAACCCTAATATTAATATTAATATTATTATTAATTTTAATATTCACATTATTATATTATAATATTAATCTTATTAAATTTAATTAATGTAAACTTTTGATATGTCCGAGTGTAGGGCCAAATACCATATTTATAATAAATAGAATATAAATAAACCATAGGTATGGTAAATAAATAAAACGTCTTTTTATATTTAGGAACACTCAAAAAGTGGTTTTATTTAGGTGAATCCTCACCTAAATACCATGGGCCAAATTAAAGTACACTATATGCATTGCCAATCTCAGGTAACAATAAACATGTAAACGTAAATGTAAAAATAATGTTTAATATTTAACATTTAAAATTTAATCTAATTAATCTAATGTTAGCCCTAAAGAAAAATCACTTCTCTCCCTACATATATAAATTTAACACAGTGGGTCAAATACCATATTTTTCTATTTCTCTTCCATTTTATATTGGAGGGAAGAGAGAGAAAGGAGGAGAGAGGGAGGGAGATAGAAGTAGAGATGGAAGGATGGAGAGATGGAGTTGGAGGGAGAGAGAGGGAGGGCAGAATACATAGAGAGTGAGAAGTGGAGAGAGAGATGAAGTGACAAGGGAGATATGGAGAGTGTGTGTATATGTTTTGGGGTGAGATAAAGAGATAAAGAAGGAGATATGAAGAGAAGGAGAGAGGGAGGGAGATAGTAACATAGTTGGAGGGTGAAGAGAGAGAGAGATATATATGTGGGAAATAAATGGAGAGAGAAGAAGAAAGAGGGAGGATGTGAGAGAGTGGAGAAATGGAGGGAAAGAGAGATGTAGTTCGAGGGGGGAGATAGGGAAGTAGATGGTGATTTATAATCCTATTTGATTGCTTGCACTAGATGCATTGATTTCAGTGTAGATGTTGATTTCAGTGTATAGGAGGAGAGATAGAGGGAAAGAGAGATGTAGTTGAAGGGGGGAGATAGGGAAGATGCTTTCTTGCACTCGATGCATTGATTTCAGTGTGGATGGTGATTTATAATCCTATTTTTCTTGCACTATATGCATTGATTTTAGTGTAGATTTTTAGAGAGAGAGAGAGAGAGAGAGAGAGAGAGAGAGAGTAACATAGTTGGAGGGTGAAGAGAGAGGGAGATATATATGTGGGAAAGAAATGGAGAGAAAGGAAGGAAGAGGGAGGATGTGAGAGATTGGAGAGATGGAAAGAAAGAGAGATGTAGTTCGAGGGGGGAGATAGGGAAGTAGATGGTGATTTATAATCCTATTTGATTGCTTACACTAGATGCATTGATATCAATGTAGATGTTGGTTTCTAATATTATTTTATTACTTGCACTAGATCCATTGATTTCAATATAGATGTTGATTTCTAATATTATTTGATTACTTGCATTAGATGCATTGATCTCAGTGTAGATGTTGTTTTGTAATCTTATTTGATTGTTTGCATTAGGTGCGTTTATTTCAGTGTTGACGTTGATTTATGATTTGATGTAATTGTATGTACATTAATTTTAAAGTGACTGGATTAAGATTGTGCATTGATTTCAGTGTAAGCACACAAAATTATTAACAATGTACATTAATATGATGATTTCTAATCCTATTTGATTTCTTACACTAGATGCATTGATATCAATGTAGATGTTGGTTTATAATCTTATTTTCTTACTTGCATTAGATGCATTGATTTAAGTGTAAATACAGATAATATAAAACTCTAGATCCAGAGTAATGTATTTACATAGGGAGCAAGAAGTGGAGAGAGAGAGAGGGAGTGACAAGGGAGAAATAGAGGAGTATGTGTATGTTTGGGGGTGAGATAAAGAGAAAAATAAGGAGAGATGGAGGGAATGGGGGGAGAATGAGAGAGGGAGGGATATAGTAACATAGTTGGAGGGTGAAGAGAGGGAGAGAGAGAAGGATATATAGAGAGAGATAGATGTGGGAAAGAAAGGGATAGAGGGGAAGGAAGAGAGAGGATGTGAGAGAGTGGAGAGGGGGAGGGAAAGAGAGATGGATTTGGAAGGGGAGAGAGGGAAGATATTTCTTGCACTCGATGCATTGATTTCAGTGTCGATGGTGATTTATAATCCTATTTTTCTTGTACTATATGCATTGATTTTAGTGTAGATGTTGAGAGACAGAGAGAGTGTGTGTGTGTGTTGGGGGAGGAAAGAGGATTGGAAGGCAAAGAGAGAGAGGGATAGGGAGAGAGAGAGAGAGATAATTGGATTGCAAAGAGAGAGAGAGAGGAAAAGATAGAGGAAGGTAGGAGAGGAAGGACAAGAGAGAGGGAATGAGAGAGAGGAAAAGAGTTATGGGGGAAGAGAGAAAATTGGAGGGCAAAGAGAGAGAGGGGGGCGGGGCGGGAGAGAGAGGGGGGCGGGGCGGATATAGTAACATAGTTGGAGGGTAAAGACAGAGGGAGATATATATGTGGGAAGGAAATAGAGAGAGAGGAAGGAAGAGGGAGGATTTGAGAGAGTGGAGATATGGAGGGAAAGAGAGATGTAGTTCGAGGCGGGATATAGGGATGTAGACGGTGATTTATAATCCTATTTGATTGCTTTGACTAGATGCATTAATTTTAGTTTAGATGTTGATTTCAGTGTAGAGGAGGAGAGATGGAGGGAAAGAGAGATGTAGTTGAAGGGGGGAGAGAGGGAAGATGATTTCTTACACTCAATGCATTGATTTCAATGTGGATGGTGATTTCTAATCCTATTTTTCTTGCACTATATGCATTGATTTTAGTGTAGATGTTGAGAGAGAGAGAGAGAGTAACATAGTTGGACGGTGAAGAGAGAAGGAGATATATATGTGGGAAAAAAATGGAGAGAGAGTAAGGAAGATGGAGGATGTGAGAGAGTGGAGAGATGGAGGGAAAGAGAGATGTAGTTCAAGGGGGGAGATAGGGAAGTAGATGGTGATTTATAATCCTATTTGATTGCTTGCACTAGATGCATTGATATCAGTGTAGATATTGGTTTCTAATCATAATTTATTACTTGCACTATATCCATTGATTTCAATATAGATGTTGATTTCTAATCTTATTTGATTACCTGCATTAGATGCATTGATCTCAGTGTATATGTTGTTTTGTAATCGTATTTTATTGTTTGCATTAGGTGCATTGATTTTATGTAGATGTTGATTTTTTATTTGATGTACATTGATCGTACATTAATTTTAAAGTGATTGGATTAAGATTGTGCATTGATTTCAGTGTAAGCACACAAAATTATTAACAATGTACATTAATATTTGTGTTATAGTAAATCAACTTGTTAATATTGAAGAGCAAGAGAGACAATGTATGATGTTTAGTACAATAGTTCAAGCTAAATATTTAAATGGTTTATTATTTCAATTGTCCTTTTCATATAATCGATATGAAAATATGAGAAAACTAACAAGGGTGACAATAAGAATAGAAAAAAATAATAATTTGAGATTGATCACAATGAAGACTATTTGTAATTGACTACATTCTTATTATTTTCATTTTCTATCATTCAACACTATTACATTGTCAATTTGCATTCAAAAAATCATTTCGTCATTAAATTTATTAACAATATTTATCATCTCAAAAAACTGAGGTAACTAAGAAAATTTTAAAATTAAAATGACTAGCTAAATATTAGACATATTTAGCATGTATAAAATTATTATATTTATATTATCTGTATTTACATATTATTGATAAAATTAATCATATTTTCGATAGATTTTCCTTGGCCGCGCACGACTAAAACTAGCCTAGATCCATCTTATCTCTGGATCTATCAAGCGCCGAGAGGGATCAAATCTCTCGAGGTGCAAACCTTTCCTCAAGTTTTGCACTAAAAAAAAGAGGTTTGCATCTCTAGAGATTTGAACCCTCTCGGCGCTTGATAGATCCAGGTTTAAGATGGATCTAGGCTGGTTACTAAATCGTTTGCCTTTGGCTAGAATGTGATCGAAGTTATTTTGTTTAATGTTTGGAGTGCAAATTCGACATATGTGTTAAAGGCTGCGCTTTCGATTATGGATTTCAGTCCACTTTGGTGCAAGTAACAATTGAGGCTCAGCAAATGGATCAAACTTGAGCACCCGAATTTAGGTCGATCCATGCATTATATAACGAAAAACATGCGATCACATTGCTGTATGGAGAAAAAATAGCTATGGGTTTTTGTTCGAAACTTTGACTGAGAATTAACACCGTAGTGTGGATTATTTTTTAACTTAATTCCAAAAAATTAATTGATAATCGCAATGTGTTAACTAAATCGTTATTTTTTTTAAAGTTTGGAATGCAAATTCAATGTGTTTTAATGGTAGCGCTTTGGATTATGGATTTCACCTGAGGTTTTTTGTAACAGGTTTTTATGCGTACAAAAAGCTAAGCATCCTTTCGTTCAAGGTCCGAACTAGATGTGAGCGATGGAAAGCCAGGCTGATTTCCGAGGCTATCAAGCCATATATATATGCGGGGTATATATGTGGGGTAGGTATATGTTTACTTCAATGCTGGATGGTGTACATGGGTATATTATTGTTTGATAGCCTCCAGAAATAAGTCTTTCCGGGATGGAAACTATTTATTAAGCCTATTAAGCCGTAAGGTGTTTTGATTTAAAAACAACTTTCTTAAGTGTTATAATAGAAGTGTCATAATATATGCCATTGGATTCTTTGTTAAACGATTGGATCAAAATCAGCTATCCATTACAATTGTGACAGTTACGAGGCAATTGCTACTTTCCCAGTTGTCATTCTCTTGACCTACTTCTCTTCATCCATCCATCTATAACGCCTCATCCATCCTGCTATGTCCACCGAGTTTCAACACAGCATAAGCAATTTTCCAAAAGTCTTGAAAAATTGGAAAATACCAACAGCAGACATTATGCATACATTATGCATTTTGTGGATCAAATGATTCTTGCGGCTGCCTCCATTGAGAAATGTAGCAGCAGTAGACCGGATATTAGCATGTACATCCTCAGAAGCGTCGGCAAGAGTTGGGTATGTTTTTCTTATTATCTCAACTACATTTGCTTTCACGAAACACAACAATATTTGATGAAATTTGTTAAATTTCTTGATCGCACGCAGCGGCTGTTGCTGAGAAAAAGGGCCAAGAAGATGCAAATCCTTGGTTAAATCTTCCAGAGGTAACCTGAAAAACCCACAAAGAAAATAAGGTTTCAGTTCTTTAACATATTCTATTTATTTTGGATTCAAATCTATTTATTTGAGGGATTGATCATTTGTGTGTTGTAGGCTCCCTCATTCACACAGGGATTTTCCTCGGCTGTTCAAATGGTGGAGTCCTGGTGGTTTGAAATGAACTACAAAGAGACCAAATTGGGTTGCCTGCCATTTGAGAAAAAGTGTGTAGGAGAAGTTGTTACTGTGCGAAGGATTTACTCGAGAGGTAAAAATAAGGACACCTTATCTTACTGTTTTCTTACTTTATTGAAGTCTTACTTCAAAAAGACCAAGGGTTTTCATTCCTATACATTCTATGATTCCATCGACGGTAAGCGTATAATTGCACTGGCGAGGTGGGAAAGTGTAGATGCAACATGTACTGCATTGAGTAGCCGAATGATTGCTCTGCAGAAGCATTTTGGAAAAGTTTAGGAGCTAAGAAGCTCAAGTATGATGTCTGCCGAGTTGTGTATGCCTCATAGAAATATTGAAATATTTGGGAGATATGTTTGATTCTTCTCACAGATGTTTTCACTGGATTTCTTTAGGAGGGATTTGATGTTCGTGGGCAGTCTCTTTTTTGGGAGTCGCAAGCAGTTTTTGAATTCTCCATCGGGTCAATACGGGTCAGTTCTCTGATGAGTTGGACTCTTTGCTGTTAAGAATCTGAATGGTTTAATTTGTCTTTTAATCAAAATTGATTGATTAATTGTTTGATTTTTCTTCTATAAGACATTCCACAAATATTTCCAAACTCTTCACTTCACAGCCATCTTATCCCAATCACATCACAATAAAATTTTTGGAGATCATTACCAGCATAGACAAATAACGAAGGGTAAAACGATACTGATATGCATACTCTCTAGACGCGTTTTGGATGGGCATTTCTGTCAATCTGTTGTTTCCTGAAGGTAAAGTTTGTTACACCATGCTACTTTTGAATTCCGTAACATTCTACCATTCTGAAGGGCAGTTTTACCAATCTCTCATTTCTTCGAATGTAAGGTCTGTTTAGAATTTTTCGCCACTTGAGGTAGCGTTATTCTTGGCATTTTTTTCATTTCGTGAAAGGTAAATTTTGTTAGACTTTGCTCTCTTTGATTGCAGGAGATCGTAGCGTTTTCCATGGCCATTTCCCTCAATCTTCCATTTTCTCGAAGGGATAGTTTGGTAGACTTTGTTAACTGTTTAACAACTTTTTTCCTTTCCAAAAAAACCTTTTCGAGGGTAATGTTGGGTAGATTTTGTTAACTTTTCAACGCGGCTATTTATAGATGTAGATTTAGGGAATATTTTGGAATATGAAGAAGTTAATTGTTTGACTTTGGTTATAAAGGATCTTGAATATTGTTGTTTAATTTTTTAGTATATCTTTGGAAGTTTCAATTTAGTCCAAAATATTATATATATATATATATATATATATATATATATATATATTAGTTTTTTTTTTTTCCAAATTGTGTTCAAAATATTATGTGTTTTTATACAATTTTTGAGAATTAATTAAAAACAATAATTACAAATTTAAGTTATATAATTTACAAAGCTGGAATGCCATTTAATATTTTTTTGAATTCATTTGTATGTTAAAAAATTCAATCTTATAAATTTATAAGAGTAATTTAAAAAAAAAAAACATGCCATATCTATCCCTATGTCATTTATTGCAAGGTGACATTGGTTAGACTCAGATACTCAAAAGAAACATTTGTTACACATTGATCCCCATGAATCACTAAAGACTACCATTTTGGATGTGCATTTCTATCATTCTGTCATTTCCTCAAAGTCAAAGTTGGATAGGCATTGCTCATCATCAATTGCATGGGATAGTAGCGTTTTTCAATGACATCTCTTTCGATCCTTCATTTCCAGCTCGAACGTGAAATTTGTTAGAGGTTGTTTCCCTTGAATTGCTTGAGATCGCAGCATTGTGTGTGGGCAACTTTATTCATTTGAAATTTCCGTGAAAGTAACGTTTGTTAGACTTTTCTCCTTAAAGGTAACATATTTTAGACTAATTTTCTTCCCAAATCTTCCAAAATATCTTAAACACCCAACTTATTTTTACTTAACTTCTGGCCAAAGGGATTGATTGCTTCATGTCCTGTGGATTCCGACGGAAAGGCATAAATTTTAATAATTCAATTTGTGTTATGAGATATGGAGGCATTGATTCTGATAATTCAGTTTATGTTATGAATAATAGATATGAAGTCATTGATTCTGATAATTCAGTTTGTGTTATGAATATTATATATGATACCATGATTTTTCTATTGTTAAAACGATCTAAGAAGTCTGAATTTGCTGGATTTAATGGTAGGGATTTAACAGTAAAAGGAGCTTCTACTATTGTTGCAGGTTCAATTTTAAAAGATTAAACTAGATAATTATGATAATTTAATTCCTGTTCTGAATAATAAATATGAAGGCATTGATTCTGATAATCGAGTTTGTGTTCCGAATAATAGATATGATACCATGATCTTTCTATCGTTAAAATGCCTTATCGATCTTAATAATATTAAGAAGTTTGAATTCGCTGGATTTAACAGTATGGATATATCAGTAAATAAAAATATTAAATTAGATAAATTTTTAATTTATATGGTTTTTTTGTTATAATTAAATGCCAATTCTAAAATGATAATGTGATAAGGATACAGGTTTCAATTTTTATTAGCATTCTCATTTACTGATTGTTCTTATTTTAGGATTCTAGAGTTTGGAATTATCATTTTGTTATTACTCATGTTTTTATTATAAGTAATTTTTTATTACTTAAGATAATTGAATTTTTTCTTACCAATTATTGGATCTCTTTAAGAATTTTAGGGCGTTTCTTTAGCAACATCTGGTGATGATGCAATTTCTAGTTAAATAGATTTTGATATTATGGGACACAAACCTAGATATCCATGACAAATAAATCTAGTAAAAACAATTGTAGGTACCCCAATAAGTCATTTATGGACAAAATTCATGAATTATTTATGGGTAAAGAAAGAATCGAGAGTATACGTTTTAAAAATATATATAAATTTATATTTTTATGTGTTACAAGAGTTAGTTTGTTAAAGTAAAGTTCCTTATAATTCATGAATTTTGTAAAGTTACATGTATATTTTTTACTGAAATATAAGGATATATTCCACATGTTAAGGGAATCCAAGGATTTAGTGAAACATTATGGTTATCTATTAATGAGATCTCCTTCATTTAATCCCAACATGTAACTTTGTAAATATTGATGTTGGCCAAAATAATTGACTTTGACTTTGATTTTGATTTTGGCCAAAATAATTGACATTGACTTTGACTTTGATTTTGGCCATAACAAATATTGACTTTGTATATAATGTATTCTCTTTATCCAGAATCAATATTTACAAAGTTACATGTTGAGCTTAAATGAAAGAGATCTCATTAATAGATAACCATAATGTTTCACTAAATCCTTGGATTCCCTTGCAAAATTTAGAGGTGAAATGAATAGAAAGTTTGTGTATGACTGGATCTATACTCTTTATTTATCAAGAGAGTCAATGTTTTCAACTCCGTAAGTTCAAGTTGTCTACATTTCATTTAGAAGGATTAACACTACAATAATGGCATCCTACCTAGGAACACTCATATTATACATTGAATTGGGGGAGAACCCATTTACAAACCCTACTACAAGTTAGACAACATTTTCTAAGGTGTCAAGGCAATGATTTTATCTACCAACATATCCTAAATAATTTTTGTGGACTTACTAACTTCATATTAGTTAATTGTTAATCTAGAAAACTCAATTCTATAATTCCTAGCACCAACTTATTAGCTCCTCCCTTCATTACCTCTACATGAATATAGAAGTGATTGTTGCGTGTGTGTTATATTCTTTCCACGATTAGTGCATGCGTGGGGGAATGTATGCCTAGTTAACTCAACTCTATCTGTTGACTTGGTCACTGATTTAACAACACCATTTTATGCTAAAAATCTTGAAATATTTATGTAAGGGATTTTATGCTTCCACTGTCTCAACCAAGTCATGAAAATTTAGATCATTGAGTGCAATAAATTACTCCACTAGAGTGCACAGTGATTGTTCCACTAAAGTGAACAAAAAGACCAACAAATTCATTTGGTCGGCTTGCTCTGAATTATCCATGATAGATTCCAGTGATTTCTGGTTCGTTGACACTAGCACGGTACATAAGGGCTTCACTAGGGGAGAAATACCATACCACATGGCTTCATATTGAAGATACATATTGAGGAAAAAATTAGATAATATATTGAGCATATATTAAGGGGTAAAGAGTTTTTATATTGGTAGTTATAAAAAATGGAGCTGAAAGTTAATGAAAAAGTATAAGATGGTATAAAAAATGTCAATGAAAATATGGATGCCTCCAATATCTAGTGAAAGTATGGGTTTTTTAAACTGGGAAACTGTATTGGATTCATATTGGTAAGGGGTTAAGTAATGTGATTTTTAGAGGTATTTTGAATATGTACTCAAAGTAGGGGTCTTGTTTAGTATGCCACGAACATAAATGATATGTCATAGGTTCATTGAGTGAATCCCTCATGACACAATGACACCAAATTTAATTGGATAAATCATATGCTCAACCATCCTCATGGTGATTAAAATTATCTCTATTTGATTGTAGTCAGTCTCATTTCAAATCACAACCTAGTCTTTAATTGGAAAATTGGTGGTGACACATTTGAAATTGTTTCAACGATAATGAAACTTTAACATTGGATAGTGAAGATTAAGATAAATGGTGATATTATTGAATACATTATTATTGAAATTGTTTCAATAGAATTTAGATATAAATGGATTTAAATTTATATTCTTAGTAATATAAATTATTATTTTTATTTTTTGTTAATTATAATGTTATATTTATAGCCCACGGGGTGTAGCTCAATTGGTGATCACCCTGTTCTAAAGTCATTGTAAAGAAATTGATTCAATGTTGAATTCCCCATGGGTTAGATTAACAAAAAAATAACAATATTCTATTTATATTTGTATTTTTTTAATTAATAAAAAATTTAAAATATTAATTAAGCCTTCTCTTTTGTATATTAATAGATTATGTCACTTCAAATCCCTAAATATGATCAAACCCCATGAAATATTATTATTGAAACAACCATGTACCATTCATTTTTGTCTAGTTTAATTTAGACCCATACAACCTCATAGAGTTTGGTTGAGATATGAGAAAAGATGGAGTATGATTAAACTAACATAAACTTCCAATCAATTATTACTTATACAATTCTCCATGCTATCACAATGAGCTACAAATTTCAATAGTTTATACATGAAACTATGTGCTCGAAAACATGTCTGCGGAAATTAGATTCTTGCCTTTCGAATAAATGGTTGATGTAATGAAATATGCAGAATGAAATCACATAACGATTTAGTAAAAGAAATACTTGATGAAAGAGAAAAAAAATCAATGAAATAAATACCCAAATAACATTTGGCAGCAAAGGAGGAGAATTGACAATGTGTCTATAATCGATTAATTTTTGTGGATATATGTCAAGATACTCGAAGACTAGATAAAGCAGGGGTTTTCCCTTATTTGTCACATGCTCCAGAAAAAGCGATCTGAAAATTCTAGCCTACCCCTTACTGAAATACTACAATTATATTAGAGTTGAACCTTGAAATAACTTAGATATCAGGAAAAGCATATTCAATTCAAAGAGTGTTTAGATAGAATTTGGTTATTATACTAATCATATTTTTCACATCATGTGATAAAATGTCGCCCAAGAACAACCATATGCATGTTCCTTTGGGAATTAGGGGACGAAAAAATCTAGCATGAAGAAGCCCTTCATTCAGATAAAATGACCTCATACAAGCTCAAGAGTAATATATACCTTTCAATTTTTAACCCACTCTTATGCCCTGGACCATGGGGCAAGGCAATACGAGCTGAAATTCGCAACATGAGAGCCTTGGGAACTAATATGGATAATTCATGCCAATAGATCAACGACAGACACCCCACATTCTTCATCCACCTATTCCATGGTCTCACCACAAATTAAAATACCTTTGGAGCCTTGAAGTTGTGACATGGGAGAAGAATTAATACCATAGGAGATGCTTGGCTTGTCATCAAATGACCTGCTAAACAAGATCAATAATATCTGATCTGGGTAAATTTGGCTACCCTTTAAACTAAGACCTTTTACTTTGGCCGATGCATTAGAATTTTATCAAAGTGTTAATGAACATAAATGAACATATCTGCATTCTATAAAGAAGAGGAACATAAAAAGCATTAGCAACATAAGATATTGATAACAGAGTTCATCTAGGAATGGACTACGTCTCCAGTCCTCAGTGTCAAGATGGTGTAGGTTGCTGCATTAAGTGCTGGAAATAGTGATGATGTACATGGATGGTATTTTCTCTATCATAGAAGGGAAACTCCCTCACACCGGATTGGCTAGACCTCTCCACGAGATGTTTCACTACGTGAATTCTCATTCGAAAAAGGGACTCCTATTAGTATGAAAATCACAGTCAAGGGTGACTAAGAGTATCCCACCGAACATGGAAACAAAGGGATCTCAAAAAACATAAACAATCTATGATAGAAATTACATCTCACATCAAGAATAAAACAAGATGCACATCAAATATCAAACATGGATCTATATAGCACAATGGATCTCATAGAAAAAAGACAAAGAGGTATATGATCACAGTGCATATACCTCACATCCTGGAGCTATCTGAAGAAAAGAATGATAAAATGCTGGATATGGTTGTACCATCAATCTCGTGGTGTCAAATATCCTGAAAATGACAACTCACACATGTTGAATGTTGACAAGTTTGCAACTACACTTTGAAAAGTCGACCAAAAACATAAGGCTCAAATGAAAAATATAACTACAACACTGAACTCGTGTCACTGAGAGGTGTAGGATCGACTGTCAATTTGCTAAATTTCGACACTCTCAAAATCTGGGCCTTAGGGAATCTTTTAGATTCCCCCTACTTTCCTCAAAGGTCCTTCTCCATAGGGAATCTGCAAATCTCCATCTCAAAATAGGAATTTTATCCCATCATTGTACTACAAGGAAAAGACCCTCTAGCGGAGGTTATAACAGAGGTTTTTAGGGTTATAAAATTGGCCAAAATTGTCAAAAAAAACATTTTCTACAACATTTGTTTTCGGTAATGGAGCTTCTAATGAAATTTCAACACAAATAAAAAAATTGGGTGGCTAGAGGTTTTTACTGTTGTTTTTCTCATTAGTGTGCTATTCCGGTGTCAATGTACCAATGCATTTAGAGTAAACACACCTCTGCGTGGCATCCAGATGATCAGCTCGGGGCGGTCAAAGTTGCATGCACCGGGCTGTAAAGGTCTAAAACCACATTGGGTGCACTGTAGGTGATACAACGCACCAGGCCATTCTAATTAGTATTGGGGTTTGTGTGGTGCCCATAGGTCATATCAACACACTAGTACCTAGTATTATAGAAATTCACTGATGTGCAGTATCACACAAACACACCAATTGTTCTAATTCCTATTGGTATTTTTGCAGTGTCCATAGGTCATAGAAACAGACCAGTGTGCATTATCACATAAACGCACCAAGTTATAATTGGCATTGGTATTTTTGCGGTGCCCATAGCTCGTAGAAATGCACCGGTGCACTTTATCATATGAAGGCACCAGTGTACAATAATAAACACACATTGGTGTTCATTTTTTATTTTTTAGAAATATCGACCTCTGACAGTGCAATTATTGTAATTTTTTAAAATTCATTATTCATCAAAAGCTGACACATATCTTATAAGAGTATTCATATCAATTATTTTTTTATTAGTGAACTTGAATGTGATGCTTGGATTAATTTGTTATATCGTATCATCGAATTTCACATCTCTTCATTATAATATTTAATCATCCCTATTTTTAATCAGCGGTGTTAAATTTCACAACGAAAATAGGGAATGCAATAGAATAAATTAAAACATATTTTATTATATAGAGATGAATAAGACACTCTTTGTCATACAAAATGGGACAGTTATTGGTATCCCTTTGTCTTTCAATTAGGACACTATGTCCATTACATTAAACAAAATCTTTGATTTCACAGACAAATATTTCAAAAAATACAATGTCTTGCTTTGATATCCGAACATAATGATCATCATTCTTCGCTTGAACTGTTGTCACTGCTCAAGCTACTTCCATGACTTGGGTTATTTTGAGGAATGCTTTGTTCATGGTGTTGATTTTTTTCTTCTTCTTCAACTTCCATATACAAACATAAAAATAAACTGTAATGAGTTTATACACATTGGTCAGAGTAATGAAAGTCACAATATTAAATAATATACATTAAAGTAAGTCGAAAAGAAATGACGTACCATAACAACAATTGAGTCATGAACTATACACATTCTTTAAAAACCAAATTTCATTCCATCTTTTAAGATTTCATCTTTTGGCACAGTTCCATAATTTGTTTCCTACAAGTTTTATACCTTATAAAAAATCATATATTTAATATAAAATATTTTTTTGTTCTATTAATTATAGACGGAGCTAAGTAAAACGAGATCGATAGATGCTTACAAATTCCACAATTAATTTCTGATATGCCAGCAGATACTCACAACCCATATTTAACCCAATGTCAATCAATTCGTCTGATGGTTCTTCTTTGTATGTTAGCACCTATTTGAAAACATTGAATGATGCTTGTTGTAAAACTACTTAAAATATACAAAAATTAAATCTAGCTAAGTTGTTATAAGGAAGTAACAATTATTCACAAACTTAGATATAAACCCTTTTCTGCCTTCTCGTCCTATTTTATGTGCTGAATGGGTTCCATTTTCTTTTCTTTTATGCAAGAAAATACTTGAAAATTAATATTTAATGCTAAATTTCTTATTTATCGTACCTAATCGAAAAATTCAATGATAACATGTTACATTTGAAGCACATTGTTGTTGAGATGGCTCCTCCCATGATGTAATATTGTCCATTTGTTTGACCATCTCTTTGTACACCTTTTTGGACATTCCTACTACCATATTTCTGATATCAACTCGTTCATCTTTTGATATTTTCACAAGATTCCTGAAAATGTAACATGACAATAAACTATTAAATTTTTATACTCATATATGAACACTAAATATAACAAAAGTGATATTTATAAATAATTCTATAAAAAAATTTAAAGGAATATTACATTTTCATTCATTCTTTTTTTTTTGTACGTTTTTTCTATTAAAAGTCTGGCATGTCTCATTGACCAATTATCTGGAAACTCTTCGTCTAATTTAGATAAAATTTGGTTCTTGGAATCATTGAATTGATTTTGTATTGTAAGTGGAGAGAACGTCTATACATTCATTCCACTAGATCCCTCAAACTTTTATAAAAGATTTCCCCCCTTTCGTTAACCTCCAGCACCACTCCAGATGAGCTAAGGAGAAATTCAATTTCATTTGCATGTTCTATTTTTTTTCTTTACTTAGAACAACATTCATTTTCCTAGTGTTGGTCCCTGTAGAACATCAAACATATCTGAATTAATAGATTGTATGAAACATGTTATCTAATATTTTTAAGTATATTATTAATGAAAAATAAAAAAAACTCATATTGGATTGATAGTATTTTTCCATTCACCTGATTCATCCTGTTGCAATTTCTACATCAAGATTTTACGCTCTTCCGGTCCAAGATCAGAAATAATCTTATCAAGCTTCATCATTTTATGGCCCTGAATGATACACAGTAAAAAATACATAGTAGTTAAACTTACATGTAGTTAAAAAGGAATATTTTCTATAAATAATTTACAAAGAACTTGCATTTTCTTCTTTTCTTGATGTGCGACCATTATTTTTGTCACTTGATCTCTTGTCATCCATTTCTTTATCAATATTAAACCTGTACCATATCATTCATTAATATATTTTATAAATAAATCATCAAATTTTCAAGTAAAAAAGAAAATATCAAGAAACTAATGCGCCTTTAATGTTGTACTCACAGACGTCAGTGCATCGTGTTCTTATAAACGCACCGCAAAAACAGTATAAATCATTGTACGATGTTCTATGTCAACAAGGAGCACTAGTGCATTATATGTTATCTAGCACACTAATTAACATAGAAAATTAATAAAAATCCTCTAGTGTTAGTTTTTGTAGAATATGGTGTTGTGGAGGGGGTGGTGTGGCCTATTCTTATAAACGCACCACGCAAACAGGGGACCACCATAAGGTGCTCTCTGTCAACAAGGAGACCCGGTCCGTTATATGTTAAACGGTGCACCGATTATCACAATTTTTTTTTTTTCCAAACAGTACGTGTGTGGTGCGCTATAGTGCACGAGTGCCCTATTTTACATATGGTGCATGGATTAAAAAAATCTATTTTCAATCTTTTTTATAAAACAGTACAGTTGCAGCTAGTTGTGATAAGACAACACCCCAGTGCACCAGTTTATGTAGGGCAGATCGATTAAAAAAAATCAGTTTTCTTAAAATTTAGCCAAGGGACGACATGGATTGGGATTCGACTATGCAAGTAGTCGCATGGGTTAGATGTCATAGGCCTATATATATAGAAATATAAATCCTATAAGTATAAAATGAAAATCCCTAATTATGAAATCACAGAAATAGGAAGAAGTAAGGGTAGGAAAAAAAAGAATGAAGGGTTTAGGGTAAAATGGATTCTTTTTGTTTTTTGTTTTTTGTTTTTTTGTTTTTATATTTTTATATTTTTTTTTTGAAAATGAATAGTAAATTTAAATATTTTACTTACTGCGTAAAAAACACTGTAGAAAATGTAAAAAAAACAATAAAATTTAATCACGAGATCTTGGAAATTCTATGCTATAGGGTTTGAATCACCAGAGGTTTGGAATTCTGATTGTCTGAATAGTTATGCTTGAAAGTGTTTCGTTGTTCCACACTGCTCTCATGCTCTCTTGCTCCAGGTATGTCTCATGCAAATCTCTGGCTGAATTTTTTTGCAAAAATAGTGAAATAATGAAAAGTGTTTAGTATTTAAATAATTTTTTTTATGAAATTAGATTTTGGAAAATATTTTGCCACCCATTTTTCAATTTACCACTTTTTTTTCATGTAAAAATTTTTTTTTCTTTTTTTATTTGCAGCTATTCATCATTGATGCGTCAATTAATGCCACTACACTGGTGTGTTTGTTAATAACATGGCACCGGTGCATAGTAACTAAAATGCACCAGTGCAGTTATCTATACATTAGCACCGATAACATATTGTCCATTTTTAAGGCACCGAAATTACTTTTAGGTGTGTACAGCAAAATTTATTGTTGATTATGCTCAAATGCAGGGAGAAAATATCATAATTATATCGAATGGATAATTCTTCAAAATCTAGCTCGTTCCATAATATTTCTCAAATTCCATCGCGAAATTCTCCCTATCCATCTCAAGATGTAAAAATTACTTCATATTTTATTTATATTTTCAGTATCTAATTGAATTTATGCTTTTTATCCATGTCAATCAGCTTAATAAATTTTATAATATATAAAAATTTGTAGGTTCATGTATATTCATAATCAAGTTCAGATGCACAAAATATTCAAGCAACTCCAAAATGTTAGAAGCTCTTATCAGGAGTAGCATACCGCAAGGCACATTTGGTAGATGAAAATGGACAATTGCTTTACCCTGCCAATTGTAACAATATTGCATCTTATAGCCACAATCCCGGGACAATGATGGTAATAATAATTGTTTGGTATATTAATGTAATTATTTAAATGTCAAACCAATTAATCATGCATTGTCAACATTCTTACTAATTGATATCATAGATTTTGTACTAATCATGATCAAATATATTTTTTGAAATTATTAGGATTCTAGTGATGATGAGCGACGTACCTACCATCTTCCGTTGCACCCCACGACAGTGTCAAATAGAGAGAGCACTGAATTAAGAGAAAAAACCAGAGAGGAATGATACCAAGAATGGTTGAATCAACCACTGATTCAATTCCCACTATGTCCACATTCACCAATTAGGAATGACTACAAAAATAGTAGTTCTTCGCAAGTTGGAAATGGAGGCAATCAAATAGAGGGTGGTATGGATGATTAGTTAAGGGATAGGACTACCATGGAGACAATGTTGTTAGATTCATTCCAAAACGACGATCAACTAAGGGATGATACTCATATCCCTGAATTTTTTTTCGAAAGCCTTAAATTTTCTTCCGCCACCCCTCTCTTTGGACCTGGCAGTCAGTCAAAGTCTACCCAGTTGGAGACAACAATGTTACTGTACCACTTGAAAGAAAATTTTGGCTTGTCGAATGCATGTTCCTTGGAAAGTTTGAGGTGAGTTACCATAAAGTCCTCCCTTATATAATTTTGAGAAATATAATCACACAATGAACATTACAAATGGTCAATTTTATGAATGTTAAATATAATTATATCAACATTAATGTATATTTAATATTTTCCATGATCACCAACTACACGTTATCTAAAGATAAGGTTCTTCCGAGTGATAATGTCTTGCCTAGTAGCTGCGAGGAGGCAAAGAAATTATTGAAAATGTTGGGTGTTGAGTACATATCATATTGTGCATGTCCAAATGATTTTATTATATATAGAGGAGAATATGCAGACAAAGAGATATGTCCAAAATGTGGGCATGATAAATAAAAAGGCAAGGTAAATCATGTGGTCCTTCTTCTAAGATATTAAGGCACATGCCTATAATCCCAAGGACTCAAAGGGTCTTTCGTTGCAAAGAGTTAACCATGTAGAAGTGAGTTGGGAGTTATGCGAATCTCCATTGATTCAATAGCCATGAAGCATATAGAGGATACATGGCCCAAAAAATTAAAGGATGAAGTATGAAGTCTACAACTCAGCATAGCCATGGATGGTGTTAATTCATATTCTTTTCTGAACAACAACTATTTTCTTTGGCCTATAGTAGTGATCAATAACAATATCCCCCCATGGTTATCTATGAATACTGAACATCTTATGTTTGCTCTCATAGTCCCTGGTATAATACAAGTGAAGAATATGGATGTCTAATTAAAACCATTGGTAGATGAATTGAAGGAATTATGGGATGGGATAAATGTATACAATGTATGAAGAGCCATCGTAGCGGAGAGGAGTTTTACGTTGTATGGCATACGTGCTTATACAATACATGATTATCCAGGCTTAGGAGTTTGCTCTGGTAAATTACATTTTTATTGGTTTGTTTATATATGTAACAATATTATTTCACATATTAGTTATTTAATTCATTGTAATTGTTATGATCTTCATGACATTATTTAACGTGCCATGCATATAAATTGTATATAATAATATCGCAGGTCTTGTAAAAAAAGAGTATTTTGGATGTAAATTTTGTGGACCTTCTCTAAAAGCTAGATGGTCCAATGACCTACGAAAGTCAGTGTATGAATTCTCCAAGGTATTCCTCATAGAAGAACACCCTTACAGAAAAGCAACATCCACTTTCAATGGTAACTGAGAGAGAACCTAAAGGCATCCAATAACGACACTAGCTGAATTGCTTAGAGCATATGAGAGAGAGAAAGAGAATGATTTCATGGAAATGTTTGATTCAAATGGGAAGCCTATGTTCAATGATACATAATTATTTGACACCTATGTGTAGAAATTTCCCATTGGGATGAAAAGGAAATCTATCTTTCATAACCTCCCATATTGGGAGCATCTTAAGGTGACCCACTTATTAGATCCTATGCATATATTTAAAAATTTCTCATATTATTTATGGAGCACATATCATCGAAACAAAGTGACACTGTGGATGTTAGGAAAGATATTATTCAAAAAATAAAAAGAAACATTGGCCAAGAAAATTAGAAAGTACAGGATCTGGTATTTCAAAGAAGATGGTGTCCCATGGATTTAAAAAAAAAGTTGATATTTCTTTGGAAAAGCAGGTTATAATGGGTGTGAGGGTGCCATCTTCATACGGGTCTTCACTACGACGATACTTCACCATGGATGACCATTTGTCGTGGTTGAAATTTCATGACCATTTGAATCTTCTAAGAGTACGTATAATTTCAAAAGCATGATTTTATTATTTTCTATATTAGTAAATTTTGTCCCATGCATGGATCATAAAACATAAATAATTTTGTATATTATTACACGTGTTTATAACTTTCCAGTGTCATTATCCTTTTTTTGTGTGTGGGTGTGGGAAACATGATTTCCCCCAAGATCTAGGACGTTCCACATCTAAATTATCTGCATTTGTACGTTGGATCACATCAAATGAGAGTCATGTGACTAGAATTCCACTGTGGCATCAAGAGATAGTTGAGATGTTTGTATGTTTGAGAAGGAGTTTCCAACGAGCTTCATGGACTTGCAGGTTCATCTTATAATCCACCTAGTAGATGAGGTTGAATAAGTTGGGGTGGTTTCTTGTCGTTGAATGTTATTCTTAGAAAAGTACATGGAGAAATTGAAAGGTTTTGTTCGACAAAGGGAAAACCTGAGAGGTCTATGGTAGAGGTGTACATATTGTATGAGTCTTTCTATTATGCCCCTAAGTACATCAAGCAGATCGACAATAGGCCAGGTGAAGTGATTTGGGATGATGAAAGGGATGAAGACAAAGAGAAGGGGAGCTGCTCCAAACAAATGGAAAAAAACGCTTGATGAAGAGTAAACGACTTATAATTTTTCAAATTTACACAAAGTAAATATTCATGTTGAACTTCGATATAATGTATATTTTGATATCTATGTACTATATAATGCTAGTTTGATTTCACCAGCGAATGCAGAAATTCAAGAAACCAATAAATTCGTTCTTTACAATTCCGAAGTGACACAACCGTGGGTCACATTGTACAAACAAAAGAGGATGAAATGGGATAGTGACAGGAAATAATTCAGACGGTTGAATGGTAGAATTGTGCCTTATCCTGATCATTTAAAAGAAAATATGCCAAAAATATGCCCCAATAGTTGGGTTGCTAACTAAGTCAGAGAGAAATACGGTGCAACTGGTCGTTACCTGTGTGCTAAAGAGGATGCGTTAAACGTATGGATTGGTTGCACCAACTCGATAATAATCTATTTAATTTATATGTACATTTGAAAATTAATAATACACCTTTCAAATGTAATTACATCTATATTTCATATTTTAACTGTTGGGTTATTATAAGACACATGACACTATGATTTGTTAACTTTTTTATAGGTGCATTTGCTCCCATCTGTGTGGGCATATGAACACCATTTTCACATAGAACATGCCAATGATGGACACATGACACAATACTATGGAGTGGAAGTCAAGTTCAATCAATCTAGTCGATCTAGCCACTGTGATCAAAACCTAGTATGAGGGACGTTAGATTACGTTGCAAAGAAACAACATATAATGATAATTCTAACGTACATGAATTTATTTGCATTATTTTCTGAAATTTATTATGTTACAAAAATTCATATTATTCTAGATTTATTATTTTCCAATTATTTACAAATTTACAAATTTAAAAATTTTAATAAAATCATTTCACATTAATACAATTAAAATTTTACAAATATTTTACATACAATTACAATTAAAATTACAATTACAATTTTACAATTACAATCATTTCACATTAATACAATTAAAATTTTACAAATCTTTTACGTACAATTGCAATTACAATTTTAAAATTTCACATACAATTACAATTTTAGAATTTTACATACAACTAAAATTTGAATTACAGTTTTACAATTTTACATATATACAATTACAATTAAATTACAATTACAATCATTTCACACTAAATTAAATATTACAATTAAAATTAATTTTTTACAAATATATTACATAAATTACAATTAAAGTTACAAATACAAATACAATTACAATTTTACAATTTTACATACAATTAAAATTAAAATTTCAATTACAATCACGACATAATATTTAATAAATTATCATGATAACCATTGTACAAACATCATATTCGACTAAAAAACACATTCAAATTCGATAACATCAACTAATCATCGTGATCATGATCATTTAACAAAACACAAGAATTGTATTACATCATCACAACACAAACATCAAATATACATCGCATGTCAAATAATTGCTATCACATACACATCTATCTGCAAGCTGCAAATTAAATGAACATATCTAACATGACCTAACAATATACACATCATGATGATCACCAACATGTAAATTAAATACAACTACAACCTGAACATAAAATATTGAATATATATATATATATATATATATATATATATATATATATATATATATATATATATATATATATATATATATATATATATATAGCCGTATAATGTCAAAAATATACAACTGTAATATAAATGTCAAATATCAGCCAGTGGTACATCATTAATAGTAGTACTAGTTGAGGCCTACTCATTCAATGGTGTAGCCTCTATAAGCTCAAATATATGTCGATCACCACGTGCCTGCTAATCTTGTGGTGCCTCATGCTGATCAGGACCAAATTTTGGCTGCTCATGATGACTCGACATGGATGGTTCAGCCTGCTCATGATCATGAGTAATGTTGGATGCTACAGGCAACTCATCATGATGACTCCACATGGATGGTCCAACCTACTCATGATCATGAATTTTGGATGCTGCAAGCTGAGAAGTTTGACTCGACATGGATGGTCTAGCTTGCTCATGATCATGATTGCTCGTCGATGTTGTAGGCTGCTCATCTGCGGCGTGAGGTGAAAAATGATCACTCCCCTAATCGTGATCATTAGATGATGTGTCATTGCTCTATTTTCAACGTACTGCGTCTCAACCATGCCCACATCGAAGGGAACTCCTCAATCGCGTCACTAAGCTACTAGCTACTACGACATGCCACATCAGGGTAAACATGTCATGTGGCATGCCTCTTCACATATCTACCAACCTACCGTCAACCTGTATCTCTCTCATAGTGCAAGGCCTAAATCCCCCCTCCACAAGTAGTCCACATAGTTAGTCACCCAACTCCATCCTAAATCTAGGGTCAGGCGTACGCCTCACACTAGTTGGTACTTGCACAACATGAGGACTAGGTGTATCTCCACCGGCCTGATCCTCGGCATCTACCATGTCTTGATCGTCATCAGGATCTACACCTATTGATTTCATGGCAGTGACATCTCATCCGCATCAAATTACCCAATGTCTGCAAAACAATTATAAGTACACAAGAATAACTAGACAATTTCATTAAACAATTTAATAAAAACAAGTTAAATAACATGTTATAATAAATTTAAATAAAACAGTAATATTACCTCTATCATCCAGTGGCTCATCATCTATGAAGAGGATGTTGTCAGACCCTTGCCAATCCAAACTAGCATATGGAAAAGGGACCAGAACGAAGGCATGATCATCAAAATTGGCTAGCAACTCTAGTACATCATGCGATATCCTCAAAGAAACCTCTGACTTGCCCCTCTTGGGAATCATCTTTCCCCACATTTGCATTCATACATGTAGCATTGTTCTACAAGGCTTCCAAAAAAAAGTAGGCCTTGTCTCTGGAAACCTCTAAAAAAATAAACAAAATATCTCTAAATAAAAAGGGAAGTTCACCCTCCCTTATGCCTGAGCACCACATCTATCTAAATCTATACAGAACTGCCATGAAAAAATGGAAAACTAATGTGTTTCCTGTCGTTGGTATGGTGTGCAATGGTCGAAATCAGTAGTGAGAGACACCTCACCTACTCTCCACCAAATGAAGCAATATGTAACTGTCCACTAGAGACCTGAAAATCTGCAAGAGACAGTATATTTGTGCTAATGTATCTCTGGGACTACTACAACTGACTCCCTTTTGAAAAGCCAACGGGGACCTATAGGAACGAGGGAATATCCACCCCTCTCCTTAATAGGCCAGTAATGAAATATATGTCCTCCTTAGTGGGTGTGTACAACTGATTAGGACCAACCCTGTCGCAAAAACCCACCATGGCCCTTCAGGGATGTAGCCTCCTCATATAACTTGAGGAGGCCTATCTCCCTTATGAGCTCCTGGGTGGCTGCTATAATAGGGTGACGGTACATATTTCTCTCCATCTCTCAAGCCTCCCATAGGTGAACCATGTTATATTGGTCTGCCTGTTGTTGTTTTTATTCCCTCTCTTCTCTGCTTTGACATCAGTGAATGATTTGCATATTAATTACATTATTTTTATTAAATGAGACATGATTTACATATATTAAGTTAGTGCGCCACGAAAAATAGGCATTCATTGGTAATGGTGCTTCTATTTTTGTCACACACCGGATGTGGTGCACCTAGAAATTTTCAGTGCACTGCAAATCATGACCTGTCCTATCTCAAGCGGTGTGTTGAGGAAACACACTACAAAACATCAGCTACTGGTGAACGATGCGGTCGTTTAACTGATCACACCGTTGATAATGAACAAATTCGAGACAGTGGTGAGCTTACGAAACTACTCAATGCAGGACTGATAGTTTCATCAGTGCACCGCCCTCCTGTCATTGTTACACGATCAACGATGAGGTTGTATAACCAACCACACCGTTGACTATGGAGTAGTATCGGGAGGGTGGTGCGCTGCCCAAACTATATGCCCCTTGGGGCGTATTGGTTTACGAAGCACACTAGCCTCCTACCATCACTACATAGTCAATGATGAAGTTGTTTACATGACTACATCGTTGACTATGTCTAGTTTATAAGGGTGATTCACTGACAAAAATACCTACTTCGGGGTGCATATTTCTGTTGATGCACCACATTCCTACAATTCAACATGGTCAATGGTGTTGTTGGGTAACCGACCACACCGTAATTTTTTTAATTTTAAAAAAGCACAATGCGTTGTTTCAGTACTGCCTCGGAACCACTGCGAATACCGTTAGCACCAATCGTACTGCGACCTATAAATTTACAGGCAGCATTGTGAACCCGTGCGAGCTGAATGGCTCGAGCGCACCACGTGAGAATTTTTTTTAAATAAGGTGAATTTTAAGCTATTAGAAAACTAATCCACTAAAAGGTTTAATTATGAAAAAAAAAGTAAAATACCTGTACATTTGGCCATCTAGGAGGCATATTGGCTATAGAGTTTGCAAAAATAAATTTTCCCACTGCTTTGAAAATTTCGAAATTTAGATGGTAGGCCATGGAAAACAGCAGTGCATGTAATGGGAGCACCAATGGCAGGGTGCCTTGGACAAGGTAAATTTGCACCAGTGTTTGAGAACTCAAGAGCACTGAAAAGTGAAAAATGAGGATTTTTGGCTGTAATTTTTTTTGATGCGCGGGTTTTCGAGGCGCACCGGGCTATTTTAGTTTTGGCGCAGGGTTTTAGGATGAACTCATGCTAAATCTGTGTAGAGCATCGGTGCGCTACAGTAATGAGATGCACCAAGTGGGTTTGTACCGAGGGAACGATTTCGTGGTGTGCGAATTTTTAGTATGCACCGATGCTTTCTCTAGTGCAACACACCGATGTGGTTTAGGACAAGAAACACACCGGAAAAAAAACATCCACAAAAACCTCCACCTGCCAACCTCCTCTAGTAACCTACACTAAAAATGGATTTTTCGGCTATTTTCATAAGGGGTTCCTCAAAAACATCTACTGGAGGGTCTTTTCATTGTAGTGGTAATATCCTTAAGAAATTTCGAGAAGAATGAGTATAAGTTTGACCTCATTCTGACACCGACAAACTTTGGCCTCCAAGGAATCTAAAAAATTTCAAGATTCCTAAAATTTATCCTTCATAGGGAACCTGCAACACTGCTGCTCAAATGGAAAATCTAGCACACCATTGTGCTCCTTGCGAAATTCTGGTTAAAATGCATATAAATTTTAATACATACTGACACAAAATTTTTTTACGTCCTTGGAATCAAAATATTCCCTCGACCTACGTGCACATCCTGCCTCGAACTGCATGTACTTCCTCCTCTGTCTAGCCTAGGCACACTGGGAAAATGTCAAGTTAAAATGGTGTTTGCTGGGTGGAATTACCAATCCAATCTTATTGATTGGCAGAGTTGGTTAAAATTTCAAACTGGTTAATGGGAGGTCGGAGGATCAAATCCCGCCCCGCCCACAGAATCTCTGTTTAGTTTTTTTTAACTCGACGCATTTTTTAAAGTTTAGAAGTGGATGGGCCCGCCTTGGGTGGCCTGCCCACTACCCACAACATTGTATTATATATGGTGTGGATTATGTTTGGGGTGGCGGGGTTGACTTCCGACCACCCCAACATATAATATATTTTTTTATGCGGTAGTTGTGATTCCGCGGGGTCCGGCAGGGTTCATGGCCCGCCAACCTTTTTTAACATTTTTTGTGTTATATAGTTATGTGGTGGGGATAAGGGCAGGGGTCACGGCTTGCCCTTATTTTAATATATTTTTTTTTTATTAAACAACATGAATATTTTAAAATCTCCAAAAATAGGTCGAAGGAGACAAATGAAGAAGGCCACAATTTCACCCAGAATTTGGTCAGAGTTGGCTAGAATCTGATGGTCGGATCTTGGTGAAATTGCACCTTCTTTAACCTATCAAGTCACCTGGTCAACCCTCAAATTTTATTGGCTCTAACTTGTCCATACATACTCGGTTTGATGGATCATTCCCAATGTTGTGATCAGGACGATGAGATCTTCAACCTAAAGCTGGTTCAAGATCAATCCAAACTCTTTAATTTTTTATCTTTCATAAGACCTCTTTGTCCTATGTGTGTAAGTGGAGCCACCTGGATCATTCCTACCCACTGAGGAGCTTTTGGTCCTCCAAAAGCATCAACAATAGTCTGCAACTGTTGTGTACAATGTCTACACCACAAGTGTCTTGAAAAAGGTCACCCTTCCATCTCCTTCAACTTTGTTCTTTGGAGCCTTAAGCGATGGGAAGACACCTGCATCCTCTACAACCTGTAGTACACTTCCTTGCAAGTTACATGCTAAAATATGACAAAATATGACCAAAACATTTCCATACTTTTCACGATTTTATAACATATACTCGGTGGTCAAGTTTACATCAGATGGAAATCATACCCCAAGTATCATTACAAGGTGAAAAGCATCATTGTCGCATTTTAAAGTGATGGAAAAAAGATAATCACTTTTACATAAAATAAATGCATCACAAAGCAAGGCCAAAAATATCATGGTTGCTTAACAAGTGATGGAAAACACATCATCACTTTTACAGTTAAAAATGCAACATATGATTTACACACACAGCCATGACACACTACCACATCTAGAAAAACCATCTCTCACTTATCAAAGTAAATGGATCATTTCCCTATGGCACGTTTTCTTGTCGACTAATTGTTTCAACCAGTTCATGCACCGACACTTCGTCCTTAAGGTGCTGCTCTGGATGGAGCCTCGAACACATGGCTCTTTGATGACCACTTTGGTTACACTGGATGAAAAAGTTTTTCTTCCTCTAGAATTGCTTCACGAATTTCTTTCCCTATTTTGGAGAAAGCTTTCCACGCCTCATCCTCCTTTGGGCTGCCATTCTTTTCCAAAAATCATCAATGACATGGTTATGTAAGCCACAAAAATGAAAATTTTTCTTATGCCATGATTTATGTTCATGATTAGAAACATGCTTATAATCAAAATGAACTTACGAATATCGAGACTTTTTATCCATTTCATAGTGGTCTTTGGTGTGATCATGGTGATGAGAGCTTGTCTAAGTCCTTCTATTGTGAGATGGACTTCCATGGGATGATGGCAAAGTGTTCCCATAAATCCTTTTCCTTCGTGAGTTCAATAATGTCTATTTACCTTTGATGTCGTTCGAATATCCTCCTTTAGTGTATCCAAAACCTGCATAGCAAGGTCTCTGCACAACCTCCAATGGCTGAGTTATGCCTTGGCCATGAATGCCAATTCCTCCTCCTTTGTACCCCATCTTGGTAAGGAGCCTCATTTCGATTCTCGTAATGGGTATCTCCACACATCCAACAGAAATGATATCATGTGAAGATGAAACTAAATAGAAATCAACACTATTTACCTTAGTTGTTGATTTTGAAAGAGCTGAAAAGAGCTTCTCTGAGCCTTTGTTTCACTTCACTTCCTCCAAGGAATCTGTCGTGGCTTGTAGCTGAAGATGCAATCGTTCCTTCTCATCTTTCTCTTATCGTATAAGTGTCTTAAATGCATCATGATATGCTTGAATAATTTCCTCATTGTGCTCCAATTCTTCCAATACCTCTATCATGGCTTGCAATTGAAGCTGCAATCAATGATTTTCCTCCTTCTCTTCCTATAGGAGCGTCTTTAGCTCAACGTTATCTATTGCTCATCTCTCATAAGATTCATATAACATGCCCAATTTTTCAAACAACCTAAGCATGGTCTCATACATGTCTTTGAAATCCTCCATTGCTCAACCCATCGAACGTTCAATGGTTCACGCCTGCAATCCAAATCAGCAAGAAGACCGCTCTGATACCACTTGATCGGTAAATTTCGCTACCCTTTAAACCAAGAACTTTTACTTTGGCTGATGTTTTAGAATTGAATTAACACATTAATGAACATAAACTAATATATCTATATGTTGTAAAGAAGAGGAACATAAAAAGCATTAGCAAGATAAGACATTGATATCAAAGTTCATCCACAAGGGACTATGTCTTTAGACCTCGGTATCAAGATGGTGTAGGCCATTGCATTAAGTGTTGGAAATAGTTATGATGTACATGGATGGTATTTTCTCTATCATAAAAGGAAAATTACCTCCCGCAAGAGTAGTTGGACCTCTCCACGAGATGTTCCACTACAGGAAATCTCATTCACAAAAATGACTCCTATCAGTATGACAATATCACTCAAGGTTGACTAAGAGTATCCCACCGAACATGGAAATAAAGGGATCTCAAAAAACATAAAAAAAATCCATGATAGAAATTACATCTCATATCAGGAAAAAAACAAGATCCACATAAAAAATCAAACATGGATCTATACAACACAATACATCTCATAGAAACGAGACAAAGAGGTACATGATCACACTGCATATACCTCCCATCTTGGAGATATCTGAAGAAAAGGATGATAAACTACTGGATATGGTTGTACCATCAATCTTGTGGTATCAAATATCTTGAAAGCGACTACTCACACATTGAATGTTGATTGCACCGTTGAACTCATGTCGCCGAGAGGTGTAGGATTGACTATCAATTTGCTGAATTCTAACAATGCCAAAATTTGGGCCTTAGGGAATCTTTTACATTCCTCTAGATTCCTCAAAGATGCTGCTCCACAGATAATGTGGAAATTTGCAACTTAAAAAATAATATGGTCTCACCATTGAGATCCTTACGAAATTTTGAGAAGAATGAGTATAAGGTTGACCTCATTCTGACACCGACGAATTTCAGCCTTCAAGGAATGTTAAAGATTACCTCAAGATTCCTGAAAATTATCCTCCATAGGAAATCTGAAAAACCACTTATGAAATGGAAAATCTGGGCCCACCATCATGCTCATTGTGAAATTCTAGTTAAAATGCATATAAAGTTTAATACATTCTAACACAGGAAAATTTTACATCCCTGGAATCAAAAGATTCAATCAAACTGTGTTTAGATATTGCCTCAAAGAACGTGTCCATGCTCCTATGCATAGCCTAGGTGCACTCAGAAAATGTTAAATTTAAGTTGTGTTTTCTGGGAGGAATTACCAATCTAAGCAATTGGCAGAGTTGGTTAAAATTTCAAAGTGGTTAAGGGGAGGTCGGGGGATCAAATCCTCCTTCCCCACAGAATCCTCGTTTAGAATTTTTTAACTGGGTGCATTTTTTTTAAGTTTGGGAGGGGTCGTTCCCACCTTAAGTAGCCTGCCCACTACCCGCGACATTTTAATATATACAATGTGGGTTATGGTTGTGGTGGTGGGGTTGATCGTCGACCACCCCACCATATAATATGTTTGTTTATTTAGAGGATTCGATTCCACAGTGTCTGGCGGGGTCATGGCCCGCCAACCCAAATTATTTAATATTTTTTGTGTTATATAGTTATTTGGTGGGGAGAAGTGTGGGGGTCACGAACCACCCTTATTTTAATATTTTTTTTTTTTTTTATCAAACACCATGTATATTTTTAAAATCTCTGAAAATAGGCCGAAGGATACAAATTAAGGAGGGCATAATTTCGCCCATAATTTGGTTGGAGTTGGCTTGAATTCGGCGGATGGATCTCGGCGAAATTGTGCCTTTTTTAACCTACCAATTCACATGATCAACCGTGAAATTTAACTGGCTCTAACTTCTCCAAACGGTCTCGGTTTGACGAATCATTCACATTGTTGCAATCAGGATGATGAGATATTCAACCTGAATCTAGTTTGAGAGAAATCCAAACAATTTTATTTTTGATCTTTCATAAGCCCTCTTTGTCCTATGTGTGTCTCTGGAGCCACCTAGATCAATACCATAATCGTCTTACGGATTATGGTCCCTGCCATTTTTTAGAAAATGTGAATTTCATATGTCTCGGAATCCCCATTGCTAAAGATTACTTGTTGGCCCTGCCATAAGATTCCCATGAAACTTAGTCATGATTGAGATTTCAACAGGAACATAATGTTTTGTGCTGGTTGAGAGTGGAATGAGATCATGCTTTGGAAACTAATACATATTTCAAAGAATAATAAATTAAAATGGTTGTGAATTTAAACAACAAATAACTAGGTAAATAGATAAACTTCATTTTTAATATTTATAATCTTTTAAGAATTATATTCCAACCACCTTTCATAGATATATATGGAAAGAAAAACTACCTTTTAAATATATTTGTTTATAGTACTTTACCCAAATAATTTAAAACCTTTTAGACAACCTTCTTAAAAAAACATTATGAATACAATAATACATTATTATTGTTGTTGGGTAGGATTGGATTCTCCATTGCCACAATGCAAAATTACAAATAAAAAAATATCTCAATTTACCAATTAGTAAAACCTAAAATGAATGTATTCTAAACCTTAACACTAACTTAAATTCTATCATTTTACTTTAATTTAGCTATATCTAAACTAAGCAACATGTACTAGCTACTATATAGCACTTATTATGGATTGATGACTCTCAATGTTTACCAACCATTTAGTTTATATGGTTGTGTTAGTATATAAGCTAAGCATATATTAATTTTAGAAAACATGTAACAAGATTAGTAATCATGAAGACTCACACTGTTTTACCATGGATATTCTTAATTCATAGATGGGCTTTGTTACAACACCGTGGAGAAATATGTCAATATCATGGTTTATCAATACCACATGCCAAAAAATATTAACTCATTTTATATGACACTTGTTCTAATGCCATTTTTTAACTTAGAAGATCATGGCTTATCAATACCAAATGCCCAAAAAACCATCACTCACTTTATATGACGCATTTCATGTGACCTATATATATATTTTTTTTAGTTAATCAATTTAATTAAAAGAAAATAAATGCCATAAATAATTTTAAGAGAAATTTGAACCCTTGATTTCTTATGATTACTAACACTATTCTATATTGTTTCATGAAGTTTAAATCCCTGCAAATTTGTCTAAGAAAGTGACAATTTCGTGTGAGCGACTATTTTTTTGTTATAATGTGATGATATATATATATATATATATAGATATTGGGAGTGTTTGAATCATTTTTTCATTGTGGAAATGAATTCAGCACCCTCAGGAACCCCAGGAGCACTCAAAATTATGAAACTTGATAAATATAACTTTAATTTTTTTTCAAAATCGCACTAGAAAAAATATTCTTTCCTAGGGGAAATCCTTTCCTTTTTAAAATATGTTAATCGATACCATCCAACTAGTACTGATAATTAAATTAAAATTCTAAAAATCCTCTCCCAAGTTGAGTTGGTTGTGGAAGCTCCATATCACATAGGGATCAAAGTTGGACCTAAGTAATTCATTGCTCCTAGATTTATTTATTTCATGTTAAAATTTCTCTTTATTCTCTTTTTTTGTTGACTTGTGTTGGGGTCATTGTGCTGAGAAAATAGTAGACTTTCCCTCTAGAAAACCCCCTCAACATAGATTTCCTATTAGTAGTGGTATTCTATATATCTTTGGTCTGCATGGTGTTTATTTTTTTGTGGTCTCTTGGCCCATAGCTAGGAAGGTGCAAGGCTCACTAGGGGCTTATGGAAATGTAGGGGGAAATGGTTTGGTATCGTATGGATTGTGTGCTAGTGGTGAGGTTCTAATGCAAGTTCAAAATTGAAGAACCTCTAGCTAAAATGGTGGATGATCCAGTTACAGTGGCCAACATCTTAACTCTGATGTCTAGCTATGGGCTTTGTTCTATGTTTTATTACTTATTGTTTTGTATGGAGGTTATGGCTAAATTTATTTTTTCAAACCCATAGATATGATTCTTACTAATCCACCTCTAATTTTCTTGATGATAAAAGTGTATTAGTAAAATTTTAAAGTTAAACTTCTATAGAATATAAAATTTTCCAACGACACAACTTAACTTAAAAAAAATCTAAAAATAATATTCCAAAATACTTACACGAAATAAATAAAATAAAATATAATACTTTATAAAAATAATAATAATAATAATAATAATAATTAAAAAAATACATAGTATTTGAAAAATTGATTTCAAATATTTACATAATACATAACAAATATCCAATAGTTGTTGTTAATTTTGGATTCCCTAAAAAACAATCAAATTGCATTTTAAGTTTGGAAAACATGTAAAGAATATTTTTGTGTAGGATTTCATTTCTAACTCTGATAAAATATGATGTTTGAATTAATAAATGAAAAATTCACTGGTCAGCTCTACAAAAGAGAGTTTGGACTTGGAGAGTCTAGCTCTACAGAACACTCTACATTCTCAATACAACTCAACCATTATATATAATACATAGATGTAGGGAAGTTAGAACCATACCCAAAGAAATAGAAGCTACTTATTATCCTAAGGTGTCATGAACCAGCTCTCACTAATAAAGGCTTCTCCATTATCTTTCAACACTACCCCTTAATGGAGAAGGGGTTAAGAAATACACCTAACATCTCCAAAAACATTTAAAAATTATTTCTGCCAATAGGCTTAGTGAAAATGTCAGCAACATTATCACATGTTTTACAATATAAAAAATGGATTTATTTACATTGAACTTTCTACCGGATTATTAGAAAGTTTGATTGAGCTCTAGTTGTCACATCTGATAATTATTGCATCTTTCTATTCTTCCCCAACATCCTGGAGAAGTCTCCACAACCAAACTTCCTCACATGTTGTTGCGTACGTAGCTTGATACTATGATTCTGATGAAGACAAGGAAATCGTGTTCTGTTTCATACTGCTTGATGTAATCACCCCAAATCCAATGTTGAATTCTTAACCTGTTATGGATATTTGGTCGTCTACATTTCCAGCCCAATCGGAATCTGTAAACCTTGTCAATCTAACATCATAAGAATCAGTATAAATAACACCATAATCTACAGTTCCTTGTAGATACCTTAGAATGCCTTTTTCCACATTCAACTGACTCTCAAGTGGTTTGGACATAAATTGACTTAGCACACTATCTACATAAGGAAAATATAGTCTAGTAGTGGTTAAGTAGATTACACTCCCAACTAGTTGTAGATAAAGTGTTGCATCTACCTCTTTAGAGCCATCATCACTCTGAAGTTTAATGTCCTTTTGTAATGGTACTGTTGCAACCTTACACTGATTCATCCTAAATCTAACAAGTAGACTTCTGACATACTTACCCCGAGACAAAAAATTTTGTCGTGAATCTCTCCAAATCTCCAGACCCAAACAATATCTTAGTTCTCCAAGGTCTTTCATTTCGAACGTTTGTGACATTTGCTACTTGATTTCTTTTATTAGATAAACATCATCACCCATAATAATTAGATCATCTACATACAAAGAAATCAACACTCTACGCTCAATTTCATCTTTCGCAGTATACATATTAGGGTTGTTTTTACTTCTATTGTAACTGTGTTGCAGAAACAATGAATGTATCTTTTCATACCATGACCCGGGTGCATGTTTCAATCCATATAAAGTTTTTTTTAATCAACAGACTAAATTTTCTCTCCCTTTCTGGACACACCCCTCAGGTTGTTCTGACTAAACCTCCTCTTTCAATTCACCATTTAAAAATTCATATTTTGCATCTAGTTGGTGAATCATATAGTGTTTTCTAGTAGCTAAAGAAATAATCATTATGATAGTGTTTAGTTTAGCTACAGGGGAGGAGGTTTCCTCATAATCAATGCCTTATTTTTGTGAATACCCCTTTGCTACCAATCTAGCTTTTAATTTATCTATGGTTCCATATGCATTAATCTTGGGCTTATACAACCATTTAGGACCTATGTTTTGTTTCCCTTCAGTTATTTCAACCAACTCCCAAGTGTTTTTTTGAGAATAGATTTATATTCCTCTTCTATAGCTTCTTTCCATTCACTACATTGATTTGCTTCTTTATAACTAAAAGGTTCAACAACATTCATCATACTAGTTATAAAGGAATTTTCCCTATATTTAGCAGGTAATTGAATCTGGCTACTAGATATTCTGAGCGTTGGTGTGGCTTCCAACCTGTTTTGAATTTCCTTTAAAGGACTCGGCTCGATTGCTATATTTGAAATTTCTTCTTCTATATTTTTCTTCTTCTCATGGATGGTACTTGCTTCTTCACTTCCTTCCACCAAAAATTGAATATCCCATTCCTCATTGCTTTTATCAAATTCATCATAAACCTACTCATGGTACATGACATCTCTACTAACCAAAATTTTGTGAGTAGAGGGATTAAACAATCTATATGCTTTAAATTGTGAACAATATCCTACAAAGGTACATATGGTGTATTTTGAGTCTATTTTTCTTCTGTCTTCCTTTGGAATGTGGGAAAATTCTTTAGACCCAAATACTTTGAAATGTTTTACTATAGGCTTGAATCCATATAACGATTCAAAAGTATTTCTAAACTGAAGAATTCTTGTAGGACTCCTATTTTTCAAATAAACTGCAATATTCAATTCTTTAGCCCAAAAACCATTTCAAATATCCTTACCTTTCAACATGCCCCGAGCACACTCCACCAATGTTTTGTTCCTTTTTTCTGCTACTCCGTTCTGCTGAGGAGTATGGGGTACTGTGAATTTCTGTAATATTCAATGGTCTTTATAATATTTTGTAAGGTCATCCTTCCTGTATTCTCCCCCTTGATCAGAGCGGAGAATTTTTATGTGCTTCTGTGTTTACTTTTCTATCATATATCTGAACTGCTTAAAGTATTCAAATGTGTGACTTTTCTTACTCATAAAATATACCCAACAAAACTTTGTGTAGTCATCAACAAACAGTAGAAAACACAGTGCACCTCCTAATGACTTTGTTTTCATAGGTCCACATAGGTCGGTGTGCACTAATTCAAGTATATATCTCCTTTTATTTTCTACTCGAACATGGAATTATTCTCTATGCATCTTTCCTAAAACACAAGCATCACAATCATTATGCACTTGTTTTAATGTAAGAAGACCTCTTACCATTTCCTTTTTCTGAAGTAACAACAAATCATTGAAGTTGATGTGACCAAGTCTCTGGTGCCATATCTCTTTTCTAGTCAAAGTAGATTTTGTGAAAGATCGATCCGGTATTTTCCTAAAATTTAATTTGTACAAACCTCCTTTTCGAATTCATGAAGCAATAGTTTTCATGCCATCAATTTTTTTTTTAATATAACAATTAGGTTTAAATAATTCTACCTTGAGATTCGTATCTGTCATCATGGATACAGAAATAAGATTCTTTGTAACTCTGGGTACATATACTACATTTTGAATATATCTGAGATGACCATCAGGGAAGGTAACAATAATGTTCCTGTACCCTTTGATCTGATAACTTCTATCATCACCAAGGTAGATTTGTGCTCCTTTGTTGGTTTCTTTAAAATCTTCGAACCATTTTCTGTTCCATGTCATATGTATGGATGCTCCTGAATCCACATACCATATGTCTGCTTCTACATTTTCATCAAATTCTGCCATGAAATATCTAATGTCCTGAACATGGTCATCATCTATGAAATGACCTCCATGTCTTTTATGTCTATGATGTTCCTCATGAAATTTCTTTTTTATTCAGTCCTTAGCCATATGAACGATTTTTCCATGATATATTTTTTTAATACAGAGTCGTTTATGTTCGGATACATACCTTGAGCTTGATTTAGTCTTTTCTCTTTATTTCTTCCATTTTCCTGTGATGGATTTACTTTTGCTTTGAAGAATTTCTTCTTTGCCATTAATGAAAGAACTACACTCTCAGGTTTTAGATTCAATATTCTTTCTTCTTCTTGCATTATTATTCTTGTCAGTTCTTCAAACTTTGGGATTTTCTCTCTTGCACTTATCCCAGTGATGAAAATTTGGTAATCATTAGTCATACCATTCATGGTAATCGTGACCAAATCTGCATCTGTTACTATCTCACTGATATCTTCCAATTTGTTCTTCGGATATTTGATCCACGATATGAAAGATGCAATTATTTCATTCTCCTCCATCTTTATGGATAGAATATTTCTCTTCAAGAAAAAAAGACAATTTGTATTCCTAATCTCATACAAATCCTTCAATACCGTCCAAATTTCGCTTGCTGATTTGCATTCTCTGGTATGTGGCATGACGCAATATTTCATTGACATCTTCAGCAACGTCTTTGTTTTTCCCTCTCTCTTCTCCCAATCTGGAGTCGTTGTGGGTAAACTAGCTCCTGCTGCTGGCTTCGACTTGTCCCCATTTGCAATTGTCCAAGCACTATGTGCTTCTAGCACAGCCTGCATCTTAAACTTCCAATTAGAGTAATTGGAACCATCAAGCTTGTTGCTCTCGTCTAAGTATGATTCAATTATTTGATTATTCATCTTGAGGATTCAAAATAAAAACTTGAGTAATTGACAGGATAGAGAAAAAAAAATATCTACCCCAGATCCTTACAAAAAGTAATATGATGATACAAATCTAGTTGATCTATGATCAATCCAACAGGTTGTTTTGTACGCTATGCGACAGGCTCTCGAATCCTCTGCACCAGCGAGATCTTCTTCAGATCTCTTCCCTCATCGATGAATTTTCACTGGATTTCTTCATTCATTAGTGGTCAAACACTACCTTAGATCTGTTTCATATCTCCTCGGTGGCTTAACTGACCCAATTTCCACTACAATTGGGCCTGAAATGAAACCCAATAAGTCTCTCCTTTATCGGTGCCTATGTTAAACTCAAATCCGCACCATCAGTCTGAATGTTACTGCAGGAACCGCAATGATCAGCATGACTATTCTTCAATAACCTATGTTGACGAGATTAATTACTGAAAAGAAAAAAAATCACTGAGTCATGAGGGGCTTATGTTGGAAATACTGAGAGGGGGGCTGAATAAGCATTCCTTTCAATTAGAGCATTAGTTAATCTTCAATTATTATCAGTGTTTGTATAATGATAATAGAAAACAAAAGGAACAAAAATGCAGACATTTTTTAAGGTGGAAACCCACTTTGGGACAAAAACCACTTAATTATTTTCTAATAATTCTTTAATATTCAACTCCAATTGAAAATAAAGCTCCAACTTCCTAGAGTCTAGAAAAGCATTATTCTCGAGCTCACATTGGATGGACGCTCCAACACCCAAGATTGTTCAGTAGTCAACTGAATGGATGCCCTAACATCGAATGAGCTACAACTCACCTTAGAACCACCCTACCACCCTATAGAAGAATAAAAGAAGAATGGACTCCCGTACCAGGGAAAATGGTCCACTTTACAATGATATGGAATGATGTAGAAGAATATGATACACTAGACCATAACCCCAACTATGACACAACAACCTAATGATGATCCTAGACCTCCTGAAACTACCTCTTCAACTCTTGGCAGATAGACACTAGAAAAATTTTTACAATGACTTAGTACACTGATACCTTTGTAGTGACTGTATACATTGCTGCCCACTTGAAGACTTCATCTGATGAACTTCTTGCTGCTATTATGCACCTTGGTTGCTACTCTTGCTATGCTACCCTTTGCTCCACCTTAATTTACTTTTATGCCCTAGAAAGCCTGGTCCTTTGCAGCCCTTGACAACAAATGATATAGCTTTTTCTTTCCTTCTAGGAGCTTGATATTGATTCTGGTGTATCTTTGTTATTTCAAGTCCCCAATATCTTATTTTTTGTCCTATAGTATTTCTCCAAGTCATATTTCCAATGCCACGGGTCTAACCCAATTTGGATTCTTCAAGGGAGAGTTATGCCCAATTTCTCACAATTCCTTAATTATGGAGTGTTTCAGTAGAGTGAATTTGTACGGCATACCATGTGTCATTGTTTCTTCATTCGGCTCTGAAATTGATAGAGCACAAATGTCAGTCCATGAAATATCTACCACTTTTTACATAATTCCAATCTGATACTCAAAGTGAGGGTTATGAAAATTTTCCCAAGGTCGCTTTTTTTAGATGAATTGCAGGAGCGTGCAAAAACCCTGACTTCCACAGATCATATCTCCGAAAATATTGTACACCTTGATCTGAAATTTTCACAGGAGCTTCCTTAGGTTTTGGCTTTTCCTCATAAACATTTTCACTTCTAAAGCTTCGTAGAGAAAATTTTAGAGTGAAAATTCCACGATGACCGGTTTTAGATGGCGAAATCTCTTTCATAAGGAGGATATGAGGATCACAATTTATATAAATGCTTAGGTTGAGAGGGGATTCAACAAGTGAACATGGGAGGGATTTTAGGAGCTTAAAAAATATTAATTATGAATTTTTAATGACCCATGCCACAACCCCATGGAGTTTTAGCCCACTAACGGGGGTTACAAACTTGAAACATGAATATCTCTCAAACCATGAAGAATTACGTGGTGTGCCATATATCAATGGAAACATCTCGACAAGTAGAAACCATAAAAAGGATTCTTAACCAGGAATATTTTAATTTTGTATGTCAAAATTCCGATGCAATATTGGGGTAGCCCCTAGTGCTACTGGGCTTGACATCAAGGATAACCGCTGATCAACAATGTCTCCCTCTAGCATTGACGGCAACACAGGTACTCCCCCTGTGATCATGACACCTCTTCCTACAACTTCTCTCCCCCTTTGACATCAATGGAAAAGAGCAAGTCATCCTGACACACAAGCATCTTGCAGACATGTACACACTTCCACTCCACTTGACATACAACCATCCTGCAGACCTATACACACTTCCACTCCCCCTTTATATTCTGAATAAGGAAAATATAATGAGAACTTGGGAGAATCCCAAGATTCTGGTGAAGATATTCCAATGCTTCACGAGTATTCCAACGATCATCAACACTTCCTGCTCAATCTGCATCTGTAAGTGAATGAATAATGAGATTGTTACCCTTGGGATACCACAAGCCATATTCTATTATTCCCTTTATATATCGAAGAATTCTTTTGATGGCAATAATATGTGATTCTTTTGGTGCTACTCGGAATATTTCACCTTGTCCAACTGCTTGCATAACATCTAGCTGGGAGGCTACTACATATAGAATACTACCAATCATAGATCTGTACAACCTTTGATCCACATCCTTAGATGAGTCGTCTGTGGTCAATTTGCAACCTGTTACCATTGAAGTAAGGATGGGTTTGCAATATTCCATTTTAAATTTCTTGAGCATTTCCTTGATGTACTTGGCTTGACATATAAATATTCCTTTCTCTCGCTGAGATATTTGAAGCATTAAGAAGTATGTCAGCTCACCAAGTAAAGACATCTCGAAATAACTTTTCATATTTGTAGCAAACTTCTTACTTAGTCGCTCATAATTTCTTCCAAATATTATATTATCCTCTTTAGCTATTATACATGCTTTAGTTTCTTCATCCGGAACATATATGTTGTTTGGAGCTCAACTTGCTGTAGACACAATTTCACCATACCTGCCTTTCCTGATTTCACATTTTGTGGAGTTGAATAGTATTGTGTGTCCTTGATCACACATTTCTCCAACACTGAGCAGATTGTGATTCATGTTTTCAACCAATAGAACATTCTTGGCTAGAGAATATTTGCCTCTGAGAGTGATGACAATGTTTCCAAGGTCACTTCTTTGAGATGAATTTTAGGAGCCTGCAAAAACACTAACTTCCACAGATCATATCTCCGAAAATATTGCACACCTTGATATGAAATTTTCATAGGAGCTTCCTCAGGATTTCAGCCTCTCCTCATAAACATTTCAGCATTTGAACCTTTTTAGAAAAATATTTAGAGCGAAAAATCCACGATGACCTGGTTTAGATGTTGAAATCCCTTTCATAAGGAAGATATGAGGGTCACAATTTATTTAAATGGTTAGGTTCAGAAGGGCTTCAACAAGTGAATGTGAGATGGATTTTATGAGCTTAAAAAATATTAATTATGACTTTTCAATGACCCATGCCACAACCCCATGGGGTTTTAGCCCACTAACTAGGGTTACAAACCTTAAACATGAATATCTCTCAAACCGTGAAGAATTAAGTGGCGTGCCATATATCAACTGAAACATATCAACAAGTAGAAACCATCAAAATCATTATTGACCCAGAATATATTAATTTGGTAGGACAAAATTCCCATCTAATATTTGGGTAGCCCCTGGTGCTACTTGGGTTGACATCAATGACAACCGCTGATCAACAACTTCTCCTCTGCCACCTGGATACTCACAAGGATCACAACACTCCAATTATGATTTGACCGTGGAGCTATGATACCATGATAAAATATGATGTTTGGATTAATAAATGAAAAACTCACTGGTCAGCTCTCCGAAAGAGAGTCTAGACTAGGAGGGTCTCTATTCGCAGAACACTCTACTTTCTGAATACAACTCAACCATTATATAGCATACATAGATGTAGGGAAGTTAGAACCATACCCTGACAAATAGAAATAAATTCCTATCCTAAGGTTTCGTGAACCAACTCTCACTAATTAATGATTCTCCATTATCTTTCAACATTTAACATTATCGTGTTTACATGTATTTTATATTTGAGTATGGAAAAGATGTTATCTTATAGTGTTACATTAAAATAAATAAAATAATATTTATATTAAAATTTTTAAATATATTAATAAAAAGAAAACTTTCAATATCGCCTATAAATAAAATAATTCAATGTCCATCTTAAGCAAGTGTTGTATGGCATCTAAGTCCCTGCCACTTTTTCTCTTGGAAAAATTGCATAAAAATTGTAAACTGCATCCTTTAGTGTTAAATTGATACTGATTAATAAGAAAATAAAATTGTATAGTCTCGCACTGATAGAAACTAATAAATTGAAATGTGAAGTGGATAAATTCAGCACAAGACCTGCATAAATTGTGTTGAGCAATAACTACTAGTAAGTCTACACATTAAATCATGCATTAATACAATACTAAATTATGACATAAAGTATGTAGCGCAATTATCCAAATGACATTATATTGTAGAGTGCAATAATATCTTCAATTTATTGTCCAATCAAATGCTTAAAAAATGTGTATTCTAACTTAAAGATGAAATGACAAAACAATTTCAAGATTTTTTTTGGTTAAAATACATTATCAATTTGAATGCATAAATGGATTCATCACCATTGAAAACCCTTGGAGCACTAGCAAGCGTTTAAAAAGTTATGTCATATTTTGATTAAAAGTAACCAAAAATTTGATAGTGAAAAGGGCCATTTCATCTGTAAATCACACTACGCCTTTAAAAAAAAAAAAAAAATTTAATTATATTGTAAAATAAAAAAATATTTGAAAGTTAAACATTATAAGTTGCATTGGTTAGTACTAAACTAAAAGTGTTTAATAGATTTATAGAGTGTGTCTTGGTGGGGACTAATAACATAAATTTATATCAACTTTATTGGACCAAGAAACTCTCCAACCTAATATGGTAGAGATGTTGTAATGTAATGTTTAACATTTTCACTAATTCATAAAAATAAATATAAAATAGAATTCAAAAAGATAAAAAATAAAATTAAAAGATTAATGTAAATAAAAGTAAAAAAAAAAAAAAACCCTATAAAAAGAAAATGAAAATGACCAATGATATTGACCCATAGTATTCATGTGGAATATAACATTTTTAAAGGGGCAAATCATACCATCCTAGATCTACCTTAACTCCACGAGAATCAAATATCTTGATATAACTTGATATGAAAATCCTCTTGGCCCTTCTTAGATCTAGAGTTAAAATGGATCTACGCTGGTATATAAAGAGATAAAGTAATTAACCTTAGAAAGTTAATTTATTTCATAATTTCCTTTTAATTTTTAAAAGAAGGAAGATGTTAATTCTTTCATCCAAAATTTTATGTAAATTTGACTAAGAATAACTAAAATTTGATCGAGTTAAAGGGTAGTGGTTTCTTAAACGTGAAAGAGTCAAAGTTGAGCAAGTTAAATGACATTGATTTAGTAAACTTGGCTTGGGGAGAGACTCACATTTGAGCGGGTCAAATGTTAATTTTTTTTAGCACATGGTTTTTCGTAACCATGGATTCTTGCCCATGGAATTCATGTAAGGGTCAAGCGTAGTGGTTTCATAAACTTGAAAGAGTCAATGTTGAGCAAGTTAAATGACAGTGATTTAGTAAACGTGGATTGGGGAAAAATTCAAATTTGAGTGCTTAAATGCTAGTGGTTTTGAGCACATGGTTTAAGATGGACTTATGTGTACATTATTTCATTATATATATATATATATATATATATATATATATATATATATGTGGCGTTGCCTTTTCTCGTTACTTTTGGATTTATGTTTCTTGATTAAGACGATTGAAAGTGATCCTATATTTCATTTTATTATTATTAAAGTAATGTAATAATTGAGAATTTTTCATTAAAAACACATAATTTCGATAATGAAAAAAAATAAACATATTTTTTAATTATTAAAATCCTTCCTATAAAATTTTTTAATTTATAAATAAACTTTATTATATGAATCAAAATCAGATATAAGCATTTAACGCAAACTGTTGAATACTTCTTAATCACCTGAACCGCTGCCAAATAGTCCGATATTTCCATGGCATTTAGTGGGGCGAATATGCATCGGGCAGGAGACTCCTGCACTTTCGCCAAACAACCGAATAAAAACCAATTAAAGTGAAGCAACGAAGCAACAAGCACTTCGTTATACTGGAGAATTTGTTCAAGTCGTCACAACGTCCGCAAATGACCCCCCTTCTATAACCACATCAGTCTCTCTCCACATAATCGAACATCAGTCTCTCTTCACATAATCAAATGCACTTGTGCTCTCTCCAAGCTGTTCGGAATAGAGAACAGACGCAAGTTCAATTACAAGGAGGAGGCTGTTTTTATGCCCGTCGCTAAAGTAACTATAAAAAAATAGTACAGCTATTGCCTGGGTTTGGCATTGTCTATCAACGTGATGATCTTCCTACACACGTTATTTCTCACTAAATTTCTCGCAAATTTTTATTTTAAAGGATTATAGAAATTATTTTTGTTGGAATTTCTGATAATTCGAGAATAAACACTGAGAGATTAATACTCCCCTTCAAACACAGAGAATAAAATTTGCTTTGGCTGATAGATAGATATTGGACAAGTGTTTCTATTTCATTAATAAAAAAAAGTTGTTACAGATGTGTTCTCTCACGCGAGGAATTTACAAAAATGGTCAGAGATGACTACTATACATGCATTGCTTCAAAATACCTGTTCTTTTTTCTGCCTCCTGTTAATAATAAACACTATTTTTTGCCTTGGGCTCTTTCTCTCTAATACAATACACAACAGCCTAGACTCACAACACATTACAATACTTATATATATATATATATATATATATATATTGTAAATATAATATATTTAATCACAATTTATATATATATATATATATATAACAAAACCTTAAAAACAAAAAATTAAAACATGTATTTTTGAGTTCGACCAAAAGGTTTACTTGGTAAATAAAATTTACCCAAGGTTAAAACTTTAATGCAAAAATACGACCTGCATGAATAAAAAAAACATTTAAAACTTTATGCTAAAGTTAATAAACTTTATTCCTTCATACTTTCAGTGCTCCAAAGACTTTCATGTAAGTTTTCTTTACCTCTTGGAGTCACATTGGCGGGTCCCAACAAATGATTTGGCGTAACTCATTTGACAGTGGCCATACTCCTTTCTTTGCTCAATTCTTGCCCCTCCGAAATTGCTTCTTGTTTGTGTGTTCAATTCACATTAAAATGGTTGCTGGAGAATTTAATGAGGTGGGTGAATGGTTAAGACCAGAGGTAACTGGTTGCGTGAAGTTTTGAATTGGGAATTGCTGCCCCTGCTACTGTCTTTTACCTTTCCCATCTGCGTTTAATTTTTTCGTCTCTCGAATCTCATCTATGTTTAAGTTTTTTGTCCTGCTACTGTGTGCAGTAGTTGGAATTAAATTCCAGCACTCCCCCTTAATTTCAACTGCTGGACTTTCTTCCATGCCCAAACATTTTCTCAAGTAATTAAAACTTTTTTCCCCAATGGCTTTGTCGATTATGCACACTGCATGCTCCCTGCAGTGCAATGTTTGAAAATTATTTCTCCATTGTTCACTAATTCTACGATGTAGTGATACTTGGCATCAATCACATTTCATTCTCTCTTATGAAACAACTGAATTCTTTGACAATGCTATAAGCTGAGCTATTGTCACAATAAATCTTGTCCCTTTACATTATTGGCATAAACTTCTCAACATTGTTCTCATCCACCTTTGCTTGGCTCTGTATTTCTTCTTTGTATTTGCCACATACTTTGGCTTTCTGCTTGTAGATAATACTACAACGAGTACATTTCTTAAGCCCATGGAAGCGTTTCTTGAACACATATGACCAAAGTATTTTTTTAAGTCATCAATATTTCCAGCCCAATCTGCTCAGGTATAGCCAATCAAATCGAGAATTTTCTAAAGTTGTGTAATTAATTCCATATATCTTTATTCCTTTTACATACCTCAAAAATTCTTTTTTCTTTGCTTGCCAATGTGCTTTTTTTGGCCTTTCCATAAATCTAGAAATCAAACTTACGGCATGTACAGGCTCTCCAGAGCTTCAGATTGCGATCAAATACATGAGGCTACCAACTATGCTTTTGTATAAGCTAGGATCAAAATCTTTGTTGCTGCCATCTTTGTTGAGTTTCAATCCCATTAATGAAAATCACATTTTCATTTTTTTCTACTTCTATTCCTAAGAAGTATCTGGTAATCCCATCAGTCATCTCAAATTCATCTTTCATGTTGTTTTAAAATTGCAATAAGGTAGTTATCATTACTTGTGAATATCACATCATCAACACTCTGAAAACAACAATTAGCATCTTACCATATTTCTCCTTGATGTATAATGTGGGTTCACCTTCATTTTTTTCAAACTCATTTTTCCGGTAGATAGGAATCTATCCTATTGTACCATGCTCTTGGTGCTTGCTTGACCCATAAAGGAGCTTTCTTCCAATCTGCCGAACTTTGTGCTCTTGGCCTTCTTTCTCATAGCCTAGGTTGTTCTTCTCAACCTCTTCCATGCCTCCATTTAAAAATGTTTATTTTACATCCATTTTAGCCAATCCCCTTCCATTTGTTTTGTGTTGCTATGGACAACCTTGCTCTCCCACCCCAGTTCCATTCTTGCAACCAGTGCAAAGGTTTCTTCATAGTCTCTTCCATGCTGATGCTTATATCCTTTGACAACAAGTCTGGCCTTGTGTCTTTCTATCTTACCTTCAGAATTAATTTTGGTCTTATAGACCCATTTCACTCTAATGACTTCTTTCCCTTCTAAGAGATCTACCAATTCCCATGTTTTGTTCTTCTCTATTACATTCATTTATTCATCCATGGCTTCTATCCATTTTCTATCTTTTATAGCTTCCTCAAAATGAATAGGATCATCAACATGACAATACAAAGCAAATAAGAAATTCAAACATTCATTTGCTATCTCTTGCTCATAAATTTCTTTTAAATTTCTAAATCTTGTTCCTTTTTCATTTGATGTACTTGTGCTTGAAGTAGCACTAAAATTTGCTCCATTTGGTGTGCTTGGAGAAGCAATTTCATTTCTTCTCAAGGGTGTACTTACTCCTTCTTGAAGTGTCTTTTGTTGTCCTTGTGTTGGTGGAGGTGGTGCTTTCGATGAGGTGTTATTTTTAGCCACATTTTCCTCATCTTCATCATGAGACAAACTGCTTTGACATTATTTGTTTTCTCTCCCAGTGCTTCATCCCATGCTTCCTCTTGATAAGATTGCACATCTATGTATAACAAATTTCTTTGTGAATAAGTTATATAATCTATATCCCTTGGAATCTACAATACCAAAGGAAGATGCACTTCTCCCCCTTACTATCCAACATCTTTCTCAAGCCGTCCCCGGAATGTGTACATAAGCCACACACCCAGCTCTCATCAGGATCACTCCTTGTTTCTGTCCTCAACTATTACCGGAACTCTAATCATTACAACTTTTGTTGGGCATCTATTTAAAACATACACAGCACAATTTACTGCTTCTGCCCAATACTCATTTGGAAAGTGTTTTCCTTTAGCATACTTCTCACCATTTCCATTATGGTTCAATTCTTCCTTTTAGCAACAACATTTTGTTGCGGTGTGTATCGAGTTGTAAACTATTTGTGTATGCCATTTTCCTTACAAAAACACAGAAATTATTTTGAGATGTACTCACCTCCTCTATCAGTTCATAAGACTTTGATATGTTTCCCACTCTGTTTCTTTACTAGAGCTTTAAAATAGCAAAATTTTTCAAAGACTTCCCTTTTATATTTCAAGAAATAAACCCATACTTTCCTTGTGAAATCATCAATGAATATTAGCATGTAATTGCTACTTGAAACTGATGTTGTTTGCATCGGCCCACATAAATATGAATGAATAATTTCTAAGGATGTTTTCGCCCTTATGCTCTTTCCTGATGGAAAGTTTTCTCTGTGTTATTTGCCCAAGATGCAGCCTTCACATAGGTTGTCCAGTTTCTCTATCAGTCTCTTACCATTCCTTTTAAATGCATCAAGTCAGACCTCCAAAATTTAGATGTCCAAATCTCAAGTTCTATAACCAATTCTCATCTTTTACTTCCTTACGAAAGACCTCTTGAGTTACAATTTGCTACATTTTTCCCTTTTTCCCTTCAGAGTACGTATTAAGCTTGAGTGGAAACATTCTATTATCTGGTCATTTGTATTTTCAGACAATAATCTTCTTGCTTGGAGGCATATCCATTATTGTGCACACATCATTTTAAAAATATACATTGTAACCTTTGTTTATGAGCCGCTCAACGCTCAAAAAATTACACTTCAAGTCAAGAACGTAGTACACATCTGGCACAAATTTTTTCTCACCATCTTTTGCACGGATACTAACTCTGTCTTTTTTCTTTATAGAAATCTTTGTATCAGTTCTTGTTGTTACTTCAGATTTAACTTCTTCATCAAGATTCTGGAAAAGCATGTTCTATGTTTTCGAGTCATGTGATTGCTACGACCTTTCGAATCTAAGAACCAAACATCATACTGCATATCTTGTGCTACATTACATGTTAACAACACATTCCTTGGGTTCATTTCTTCTCTTGCTACATTAGCATTCTGCCTATTATTAATGTCATTTTTCTTTTTCCTACACTCATTGGCATAGTGCCCGTATTTTTTGCAATAATGACGTTGGACATTGGATTTGTCATACCTTTGTCCATGAACATGTTCGTGTCCACCTTGATGGCTGCTGCTTTGGCCGTGGCTTTGATTCTTACTATTGCTCCTTCCATGTGAATGTGAAGAGCTATTTCTTCCTTCTTTGTTTTGGCTTCTGCCTCTTCCTCTTCCTTTGCCTTGACCTCTTTCTCTTCCAAAGGGCATCTAGGTCTTGAAGGCATGTTCTAGAGATGGTTTTACTGATCTTGCCAATCTCTGGTCATGAGTCATCAGCGATGCATGAAGTTCATCTACTGTCAACTTTGAGAGATCCTTTGTCTCTTCAATAGTGGTTACAATAACATCAAACCTTGAGGGTATGCTCCTCAATAGTTTCTCCACAATCCTTATTTCCTCAAGTGTCTCTCCATGATACCTTATCTGATTTACGATCCCAATCACATGTGTGAAGAATGAGTCTATGTTATAATACTCCTTCATGTAGACAGTTTCAAAATCTCTCCTTAGCAATTGTAGTTTTGCTGTCTTCACTTTCTCCATACCTTGGTAGGCTATCTTAAGAATATCCCATGCATCCTTGGATCTCTTATCTGTTGCTATCCTTGGAAACACACTCTCATGTACTGCTTGATAGAGATACAAGAGGGCTTTAGAGTCATTCTTTCTATTGCTCTTTAGCTTATCCTTCTCACGCTGTGTTAAGGCATTAAACTCTTGTTCGTCAACTGGTTCCTCAAAACCGTCTTCAACAAATTCCCATAAGTCCTAGGAGGTAAACAGGGCTCTCATGGTAATGGCCCAATAATCATATTTCTTCCCATTAAATTGTGGGAGCTGGGTATTTCCAATAGTCATATTGGTATTTGGTCCAGCCATTACTTACTAACTGAACTTTGAAATGAACTTGACTATGTTTTTCAAACAATCTGCCTTTCCTTCTTTAGAAGACAAAACTGTCTCTAAGGACTACTCTTTTAAATGAAACAACAACTCTGTTTTTTGAGAAATACTTGGACTATACTCTAGTCTTTGAGGCTTGTTGGATTTCTTTTGGTGAACTACTTTTGCAACAAATCCTTCTTCCTTAACTTCTTTGACACCTTCAAAGAGCCTCGATTAGCTACGATACCATGTTGGAATTTACGATAATTCGAGAACAAATGCTTGACGAATAATACTCTCCTTAAAACACGGAGAGAATAAAATTTGCTTTGTGTGATGAGACGAGAGATTGCATAGTGTTTTCTATTTCATTAGTAAAAAAAACTATTACCAATGTGTTCTTCCTCACATAGAGGGATTTAAAAAAATGACTTGTAGATGAGTACTACACATGCACCGGTGCTTCAAAAAATACTCTCACTATCTTTTTCTGTCTCTTTGTTAATACACAACACTCTCTGTTTTGCCTTGAGTTTTTCTCTCTTAATACAATACACAGCAGCTACACTCACGGCACATTGCAATACTTTTATATATATTCTAAATATAATATATTTACAATATATATATATATATATATATATATATATATAACCAAACCTTAAAAAGAAAGCATTAAAACAAGTATTTTTGAGTTCAACCAAAAGGTTTACTTGGTAAATAAAATTTACCCAAGGTTAAAACTTTAATGCAAAATACATTACCTTAAAAAACTTTATACTAAAGTTAATAAAATTTATTCCTTCATACTTTTCAGGCGCTGCTCCAAAGACTTTCACGTAAGTTTTCTTTACCTCCGAGAGGCACATTCGTGGGTCCCAACAAATGGTTGACGTAACTCATTCCAGTGGGTGGCCATACTCCTTCGCTGCTCCAGTTTGCTGCCCCTCTGGAATTGCTTGCTGTCTATGCATTCAATTCACAATAAAATGGTTGCTGGAGAATTTAACGAGGTGGGTGAATCACATTAAAATGGTTGCTTGAGAATTTAACGAGGTGGGTGAATCGTTAAGGCCAGAGGTCACTGGTTGTGTGAAGTTTTGAACTGGGAATTGTTGCCCGTGTTGCTGTCCTTTACCTTTCCCATTTGTGTTTAATTTTTCCGTCTCTCCAATCTCATCCGTGTTTAAGTCTGCTGTCCTGCTACTGTATGCCGAAGTTGAAATTAAATTCCAACAATTTTTTGATGGTCGAAATTTATTTAGGGCCATCGGAAACCTAAAATCTTTGGATCATTCAAACTACAACTTAGATTTATAAAAATTTCTAGCGAATTTCCACCATCAAATTCAATATATGTTTTAATGGCTGTGCTTTCGATTATGGATTTCACTCCGCTTTGGTGCAAGTAACAATTGAGGCAGAGCAAATGGATAAAGGTTGACCACCCCAATTTAGGTCGATCCATGAAAACATATAACGGAAAATATCGGATCACATTGATTGATGGTGAAAAATAGCTATGGGTTTTTTTTTGAAACTTTCACTGAGAATTAACACCGTAGTGTGGATTATTTTTTCAACTTAATTCTGGAACATTAATTCACAATCACAATGTATTAACTAAATCGTTTGACTTTGAGCAGAATGTAATAAGAGTTATTTTGTTTATAGTTTGGAATGCAAAATCAATATATGTTTCAATGGTTGCGCTTTGGATTATGGATTTCACCTGAGGTTTTTTGTAAGAGGTTTTTATGCGTACAAAAAGGTAAGCATCTTGTCGTTCAAGGTCCAAACTAGATGTGAGCGATAGAAACCATTTTATTAAATGCATTCTGACATTATGGGACACAAACCTCTGGAAGTCCCCATGACAAATAAGTCGAGTAAAGACTTCTACGTACCGCCGATGGGTCATTTATCAACAAAATTCATGAATTATTTATGGGTAAAGAAAGAATCAAGAGTATACCGTATATATATAAATTTATATTTATGGGTTGAAAGTGTTAGTTCAAGTTACTTATAATTATATAAGCTAAGGTTTATTTTAAGTAATTGGAAGGAATGATTGAGATTTTCTTTACCCAAATTGCAAGAAAGATGATGAGCTTTGATGTATGACGTAACTCACTCATACATAAATGTTTTTTATTTCAAATATAAGGATATATTTCATATGATATATGTATATATATATATATATATTATTTGTAGTTAAAATTAATATTTAGAAAGTGATATTTTGAGTTTAAATGAAAGAGATCTATTACTAGATAACCATAATGTTTCACTAAATATTTGGATCCCTTTGCCAAAATTTAGAAGTGAAATTAATACAAAGCATGTGGATGATTCGATCTAAACTCTCTCTATATTTATCATTCTAGACAATGTTTTCAACTCGTTAATTTGAGTTTGTCTATATTGAATTTAGAAGGATTAGCCCTACAATAATGACATGCTACCTAGGAACACTCATATTATACATTGAGTTGGGGGAGAACCCATTTACAAACATGCGACAAGTTGGACACCATTTTTACGAGGTGTCAAAGCAATGATTTTATCACCAACATATCCTAAATAATGTTTGTAGACTTACCAACTTCATATATATATATATATATATATATATATATATATATATATATATATATATATAATTTATTCTCCTTAACTAAAATTAATATTTATAAAGTGATACGTTGAGCTTAAATGAAAGATATCTATTAATAGATAGCCATAATGTTTCACTAAATCCTTGGATTCCCCTGTCAAAATTTAGAAGTGGAATGAATAGAAAGCATGTGGATTATTCGATCTATACTCTCTCCATATTTATCATCCTAGACAATTTTTTCAAGTCCCCAAGTTGAGTTTGTCTATATTGAATTTAGAAAAATTAGCCCTACAATAATGACATGCTACAGCGAGAACCCATTCACAAACCGTACTACAAGTACACCCATTTTTACAGAGATGTAAAGGCAACGATTTTATCTACCAACATATCCTAAATAATGTTTACTGGACTATACCAAGTTCATATTAGTTAATTGTTAAGTTAAGCTAACTCAATTCTACATAATTCCTAGCACTAACATATGTAGATCTTCCCTTCATTTTTCTCTTTTGCATATAAAAAGTACTTACCTATATAATGTTGGACAAAATATTTATATTAACTCACAAAATATTATCTATGAAAATAATCTTATGGAATATTTCATATGCTCATTAAACATTGATATTTTGAGATCATTATATAATACAACATGGTGAGAAACAACAAATACATAATTGGAAATACCTCAAAAGGAGATTTGCATATAAACTTTTGGTATACATTCTTGCTTTAGGAGTGGCAATATTTGAAAATTTTATAAATTTAAATGTCATTTAATAAGTGATTATAATTTCTCACGTAAATCTGAAATAATAAACTATTCAATAAATAGAAAAAAATTAATACTAAAAAATATATTAATGGATTTAAAACACACAACAAAAACATACTAATATCAATATTTTTTATTACTAACCATAATATCTCGATTTTTTAAATTGAAAGAGATATTACTTTCTTCTACCTATCCATATTAAGGTAATTTATTAGTTCCTCTAAAAGACATGAAATATAGAAGTGGCTTTAAACTACCCAAGAACAAGTAATATTATTATAATAGTAATGTATCGAAGATACAAATTTAAAAATAATTATCTATTAAATATTTGAACTTTACTAAGTGAAAGATAATTTTTATATTGTTATATTTATAAATTTTAGAGTGTTTTTGAAAATATAGAATCAGTTACTTTAATATTATTATGATTAATGAATTATATATCAATAACTTACTTGTTTTACATTACTTCTGTAGATTCATTTTAACTTACGATTTATAATAACTCCAAAGGAAATAAAATTTTGTATAAAAGTTCTTTGAATTATAAACTTTTTGAAAATGTTTGTAATGGAGATCATAATATACTTGTTTTGATGTTTAATATCAACCATTTATTTTTAAAATTTCATTGGTTCACAATAATTTTTTTTAGACTTTATGTCATAATTTTTTAACTTTAGAAATTGAATATATTAATGCATTTTATATATCTTAATATTATAATTATTTTAACATGAAAGTATTAATAGATATATCATGCATGCTATATAAAATATTATGAAGTTCTTAGTTTGATTCCCTCTAATAATCCATTTTCACATGTTGCATTAAGTATCGTTTCTTGAGTTAATGCACTTAATCATTTAATTTTTCATTTCATACCTTAATGCCTATGCATTTTATCATTTTTGAAATTGTTGCAACTCATTAAGCTTGTTGGAAACCTAGGGTGTTATATCATTCTTAAAATGAATATCCTTAATCAATTATTGATATTAAAATATTAATATTCCATTCCTTCCTTGTTTACATGGTTGAAACAAATCAATAATGTAAATATCTTACTTAATTTGAAATATTTTTCATTTTGATAATATATTTAAACATGATTATTTATTTTAAGATGCCTTTCATATGTTTCCTATTAAATTATTATACAAATAATATTTTATTCTCGAAAATATTTCTTTTTTATTTTACATTTGAAACTTCGTTAGAAATGGATAATATGATATAATTATGTGATAATAAAAAATTGTAAGATGTTCTATTTAAAAAATGTGCAAATGATGAAAAATAATAGTAACTATTTTTTTTTGCAATACTGTTAAATTTTTTTTGTAAAAGCCTCCTCTGTTCAAAATTTTGGGAAAAACATCCTAGTGGGTGCTCGTTTTGTTTATTATGGCTAAGGAAATTAGAAAAGGAAATGATAAAGGCTTTGGAAAGGGAAAATGGCATTTTTGGCCATTTATTTATGAAAATAATGGAAATTAGGGGAAAATGAAGGTGAAAGGTTAGAGGTTGCATGTGAGGAGAAAAATGAATTAAAATAATGAATAAATATATGCCTCATTAATAAAAAGGCTTTCGAGGATTAGTTGGTACCGTTTGTGAGTTTAATTTTGGAGTTCTCTCTCTATTCTCTATCTCTCTCTCTCACTCTTGGACACTTGGTCTATTCTTGGAGAACTCTAGAGTTGGATCAAGAAAGCAAGAGAAGGACCAAGAAGGAAAAGGAAGCTAAGATCAAGCAAGGAAGAGCGAGGATGAAGCGGCTACATCGATATGACTTACAAGTATTGAATTCAGGTGTGTGATTTTTGTTGCTATATTTGGTATGCATGGTACATGCATGTGTGTATATGGTTCTCTTACTATCATTAGCATGGTTTTTCCAATTGTGACAATGTTCTTCGACCTTGCCTTACCATTCCTGAGATGGCCATTGTGTGATGGAGTTCTCTTCTATTTGGTTGATCTAGATTTACACCGGATGGTTTTGAAGCGAGACGAGGTGGTATCTAAAGAAAGAACATAATGAAAAGCCCTAGGAATCTGTGGATCAAAAGAAGTTGGGTTCGAGGTAAAAGATATATTTTGTGTGCCATAGTTAGCCTACAAAATTCTCGAACAGTGAATGGCGAGATATACGATAAATTATAGTATATGTGACTTCGATTATCCATATAAATCCTCGTCTAGTGAGAATGACAAAGGGATATACGGTAAATCCTAGAGGGGTGGATTGTCGATTAGGATGAGGAATCATGACTAGTGAATGAAGGGATACTAATAAATAATAGATACTAGGAGGAAGAAAAAATTCCTCAACGTGTAGGTGGATAAATTCAATGGTATCCATACTTTCTTGGGGTCTAGTGATGCTGGTGGGATTGTGGTAAAAGCACAGAAACATGGTTTCGTTTGGTTTTGAGTCCCACATTCATGCTTTGAATATGGCACGGGATGATTGGCTGAATGAAGGATTTGGGTCAACATAATATATTGTTGAGTGGTTCATGGAAGTCCCTAACCTAGCTAGATTTTTCATTCACTAATAAGAGATTCTTCTCCTTGGTATTTTAATGTGTAAATGTATTGGTTCATATGTGTTTTTTATGTTTGTTCTATCCTTTTTATTTATTTTGGTTATATGTTGGTTATGAGTATGTTTTATTCCATACTTAATGTATGGATTTCATCATGTTTTTATTAGAAAGTGAATGTACAATGTATATATGTCATAATATATAATAATCGCGATAATTGTGACATGGAAACAATGCTTCCTTACTAATTTCTAAAAACCATGATACCCCTATTCTCAGATATTTTTTTGTGACTTGTAGATTACATGTTTGTGACATGTTTGACGAAATTATTGTCATGGCTATTAGAAGTCAAATAAAGTACTTGTACAGGTAATTGAATTAGTATCTTTGTTTCATTATTATTATTCATTTTTGGAAGTCTCATGAAGTTTTGGACATTGGCACTAAGACTAACCACTGAAAAAGCGGCTTATAATGTGGGGTCATTGGAAAAGAAGCTGCTTGAAAGGAGTCCATAGATGATAGGATGCCTTCTTTGTCGGAGCGAGTAGAGAGTCTCAATCGCTTATGCATGGCTTACGATGGGAGAATGGGAAAGATTGAGGGTCCAAATAAGATTAAATGTCAATTTTTCTTGGGGGTTTTTTACTTTGGAAGGGATTCAGATATCTCTACGAGAGTTTGTAGCATGTGTATAAGGTCACTTTGGTTTCGTTATTTTTGTGTTCCACTTCCTTAAGTATAGATGGTAGGATTGGAATCACATCATAGTATCTGTCGTCACATTTTTACCCAGTGGGCGGTTAGCTTGGGTAAATATGGGAGGGAGGGTGTTATGGAGTGGTATGAGGGCATAGTTCCACTTGAAATGGATGGGCGATACGTTGGTCATGCATACCTATCGATTTCATATGTTTCACGTATGTTTGTATGTGCTTGTTGTGTATGCATGGTGGTGGTCATCGTTACGGTTGTGTCAAAATTTGAACATTTATGGTGTTGATGTTAGATGTATTTATCATGAGTGTATGTTAATTATGGGTTAGTTATGCATTTTAATTTGTGTATATTGTTATGTATACATTGACATGGTGACAGTTTTCATGCATGTGGTCAATATGGTCATGCATTCATAATTGGACAATGATTTAAATGATGTTTATATACTGTTATGATTATGACTATACATGTATCATGCTAATATGGTTGATGTTGCATATTAGATATCCTCCCCTAAACTATAATTAGGTATTTTTATTATGTTATGTTTTGCGTTTAGTTGACATGTCATACTTGTAGGAAAGAGATCAACGATTACTAGGAGTATGGCATTCTATAGTTCACGAGACTCTCCCTATAGATAAGGTGAGCATCATGGTGGTGGGAATTATTATGATTTAGGAGACACATTAACAAGTTTGAAGGGAGATATAAGAAGGTTTAAGGAAGAAAATTATAGGATAATTCGCTGCATAGGAAAACAACAAAACAATGTAGTAATCCTTCAAAATTTGGTTGTGTCAAAATGTGAAATTTGATGGTGTTGATGTTGGATGTATTTATCATGCATACCTACCGATTTCATATGTTTTATTTATTTTTGTGGTATATGTACTTGTTGTGTATGCATGGTGGTGGTCATCATTATGGTTGTGTCAAAATGTGAAAGTTGATGGTGTTGATGTTGGATGGATTTTTCATGAGCATATGTTGATTATGCATTAGTTATACATGTTAATCTATATATGTTGTTATGCATATATTGACATGGTGATAGTTTTCATGCATGAGGTCAATGTAGGTGGTCATTATGGTCATGCATTGATAATTGGACAATGTTTTAAATGATGTTTATATAATTCTATGATTATGACTATACATGTACCATGCTAATATGGTTGATGTTCCAGATTAGATATCCTCCCCTAAACTATAATGAGGTATTTAGATTATATTATGTTTTCGGTTTAGCTGACATGGCATACTTGTAGGAAAGAGATCAAAGATGACTATAAAGATGGTATACTATAGTTCATGAGACTCTCCCTATAGGTAAGATGAGCATCATGGTGGTGGGCATTCTTATGATTTATCAGACACATTAACAATTTTGAAGGAGAAAATAAGAAGGTTTGAGGAATAAAATTATAGGATAACTCATGCATAGGAGAAAAAAAAGGAAGCGAGATACGGTAATCCTTGAATTTTGTGAGTATACAGACTCATGGACCACTTCAAATAAGCCTTAGGTAGGAGGACAGTACTAGTGGGGCATATGGTAGTAGATCTCATGTTGGGCATGGGTTGAATATGGATGACATGATTAGAGATGACTCGCTCTTGGATATCTGGATAGGAGAGGTGATGCACACATGTTATATTCTTGTTTTGTTTCTGAAATTCATTATGATCTTGATCATTATCATCCTTACAAGAGGAGTGACAAGGGATAGTTGGTAGATGAGTTGAAGAAAGCAAAGCATCCTAAATTTGATGGGGATTTTAATAAGTCATAGGATGTAGAGGCATGGTTACTTGAGATTAATAAATTCTTTGAGTTGAATGAGTACACAGATAAAATGAAGGCAAATATATGTTCGACCTCAAAGGAAAACGGTATGTCTGGTGGGAAGATGTGAAGTGAGTTATAGATATCTGGATAAAAGTGTTTAATTGGCATGAATTCAAGAGAATTTTCAAAAAGAAGTACGTTTCAAAGGGGTACCATGACAATAAGGCTAAGGATTTTTATAATTCAAATATGTGATCGATGATACATGAGGAGTATACGATCAATTTTCTAGAGTTATTTAGGTATGTACCATATTTTAGCGATGAAAAGGCTAAAGTTCATAGGTTTTTTAAATTAGTTTCCACATTACCATTTAGTGATCACATTGAGTACATGTGAGCATTGGTGACATGAGGAATATATTAAGAAATTGAAGCTTGGTTATGAGAATTCAAATCTGGAAAAAATCACAGCAATTTTGGAAATGGAATGATAAAGCTAAAGGTAGGAAGTTGAAAGACGATACCCCAAGATGATTGAACGAAAATATTCTACCTTATAAGAAGTTTAACATAGTTAGAGAGGAAATTATCACAACTTGGAGAAGCAAAATATAGGTGATGGTACAAGGCGTTTCATTTGCTGATGTTGAACATGTGGTAGCGATAATATTAAGAAAGAGATATTTCTTACGGAGATCGGGTGAGTAGGCCTCAAATTTATAGTGAACGAGAAGCATAGACTGTTGGGGATGTTGGAAAGAAAATTCCTCATATCGATGCTGTATTGGATAACATGCAAGAATATCATGAGATGTCTAGTATCAAGATGGACAATAAGCTTTGTGATAAACTTCTTTCTATTTTGATTGACCCTTGATCTAATTATAGTTATGTTAACCCTCACTCATTGGATAAGTGTGGTTTTAATAAAGAAGTGCATGAAGCGTCTTAGTTAGTAAATTTAGCTATACTTACTAAGAAAAGATTACATCATTGGGTAAGAGATTGTATATTGAATTTGAATCGTATGCTTACATAAACACATTCGAATGTATTGACATTAGGATAATATAGTATGTTTTTGGGTATGGATTAGTTATATCTTCACAAGACTAAGTTGGACTATTATGGAAGATATATTGTGTGCTTGGATGACAGTGGAGAACAAAGAGTCTTGAAGGGTAAGACAAAGGCGACATCCTTTATAATGGTGACAACTATGTAAGCCAAGCACAATCATAGGAAAGGGGGTGTGTTATTTGTAGTGAATATTTCTAGTGATAAAGTTAAGGAGGATGAGGATATGGAGATATTAAATAGGTACCTGATCTTGCCTTGATTTTAGGATGTCTTCCCAACATATATTTTAGAGTTTCTTCCTCAAAGAGAAATGGACATTTCCATTGAGTTGGACAAGAAGCGAGAACCAACATCGAAGGCTATATACAAGATGAGAACCGAGTTAGTAGATTTGAAGTTTAATTTTAAGGAAATGCTTGACAAAAGGGATCCATTAGGCCAAGTGTATAAAGTAGAGTAGGTGCATCGGTTTTGTTTTGTGAAGAATATGAATGTTACTCTCGGAGTTATGCATTTATTACAATTTGAAAAAGGTAGCCATCAACAACATGTATATATTATTGAGGATTGATGACGTGTTTCGTCCGGTTAAAAAGGGAGAAAACGATGTTCTCAAGATTTGTCTATGATCTAGATACCATCACGTAGCCATCAAGGAAGAGGAAAATTTACAGGATATATTTATAGAATAGGTATGGGAATTATGATTGTGTTGTAGTTCCATTTGGTTTAACTAATTCTCCAGCTACCATTATGTGCTTTATGAATAGTATTTTGTGTCCTTATTTGGACAAGTTTGTTTTTGTATTCAGTGATGACATCTTGATATATTCTATGAATGAGGAAGAGCATGTTGAAAAATACAAGCGGTATTAATTCTTGAGATATCATCGATTATATGAAAAGCTCGAGTAAATGCGGTTATTCCAGGAACAAAGGTACATTACCCAAGACATGTTATTTCCAAGGAAGGCATAATAGTGGATCCAGAAAAGATAAGGCTTATCATGGAGTGGGAATATCCTAGACATGTGGATGCGGTAAGATCATTTATTGGGATAAGCGTTTATTATAGGAGGCTCATCAAGAAATTCTCTTGTATTTCATATCCTAATACATAACTGCAAAGGAAAGGTAAGAAATTTCAATGGGAAAAGGAATGTGCATCCAGTTTTCAATAGTTGAAGCACTCATTGATGAATGATCGAGTGTTAAATATTGCAGATCTGAACAAAGAGTTTGTGGTATGTACATATGATTCCAAGAGAGGTCTTGGTGGAGTCCTTATTCAGGAATGACATGTAGTGTGGTATGAGTCATAGAGGCGAATGAGCATGAGAAAGGTATCTCACACATTATCTTGAGTTGGAAGAGATCATCCATGCATTTAATATGTGGAGAAACTATATTCTTGGAAGGAGGTTTATATTTATGAGAGATCACAGTGGATTGTAGTATCTATTTCATGAACCAAATCCGAATTTTAGAAAAGCTAGATGGTTTTCCATGATCAATGAGTTTGAATTTGAGATCAAGTACATCGAGAGTAAAGATAATAGGTTTGCACATGATCTTGGCATGAAGATTTAGGTGAACCATATAGCAATTATGAGCTCCCATCAGGAAAAATGTACAATAACTAATCTTACAGGCAGGGTAGCAGGATGATAGGTACATGGAGCTTATGCACAAGTTACAACAAGGTACCGGTGATAAGGATGTAGACTATCATCTTACAAAAAATGTTTTGATAATATTTAGAGACACGATATATGTGCAAAACAATAATTATCTCAAGAATACTATCTTTAAAGAGTTTCATGCAAAATTATATTCAAGTCAAGGAGGATACTAGTAGGCATTGACAATAGTGAAGAAGTTTTATCATTAGATGAATATGAAAAAGGAAGTGGTAGAGTTTGTGACTATATTCTTTAATTTGTCGGTAAGTGAAAAGGAGAATGCGGTTACCGGGTGAACTATTACAACCAATTCTAATTCGAGTGCAAGTGGGAGGCCATTTCCATGGATTTTCATCACATGTTTGTTAAAGACATCTAGATAGCATGATTCCATCATGCTCATGGTGAATAGGTTGAAAAAGGTAGCGTACTTAATTCCGATAAAGTCTACTTATTGAGCTAATGAAGTAGCACGGTTGTTCATCATGATTTGGTGAGGTTGCATAGTGTTACGAGGAATATTGTGTTGAAAGGGATGTTGAGTTCACTTTCAAGTTTTGGAAGAGTTGTTTGCAGGTTTAGGGACAAAGTTTGCCTTCAACACATCTTATCATTTGTAGGCAGATGGAGGTCAAACATTATTTTCTAGGACTCATTTTGAGGATATATATGATGCATCGGTAAGAGGAGATGAAACGGTATTGTTTAGTCAATTTAATTTGTTAAATTTCTATCATAAATTATTGATCTAGGTTACTAATCTGATGAAGTGTGTTCCAATATATATATCCTTAGATAACCTTCTTTCTTACTCCATTCTATATGTTTTATATTGTTTTGGGGGTTTTGTATCTTATGCCTAAATATTTAAGAACTGGGATTGATCTATGAAATGAAATCTATGCTTCTAAATGAAATATTTAAACACTAGTGGACAACCAAATCTAGATGAATTTTAATGATCAAAACTTATTCTTAAAGAAGGAAGAAAGGGAAATGTTGTTTTTATTATAATAAAAACGAATTGGATTACAATTTTCTTTCAATAAAATGAATGAAATATGAAATCTAAAGGAAGGAAGAAAAGGAAATGTTAATTAACTAATCTAAATTTCATAAAAAAAAAGGAAGATTTGAATGGTTAAGGTGTTAAACTTATCTAGGCCGAAAAACATCTATGAAAAGTATATAATTTATTTAAAACAAAGCACTATTCTAAATTTGATTGCATTCAAATGACAAAGATGAAACCATTTTCTATCTTATCCATTGAAAGCTTTAGTTTTATGAAAACATAGCATTTTGATCTTTTATAAAATACATTTATAATATAACTTTGTCCTAGTTTTAAATCTAATAATGTTTGATAGATAAATTTAATCTAATTCTATTCCATGGACCTTAGCTCTTTAGCTACGAAGGCTTCTATGCGAAATTTTTTGTCCCTAATTTCGACCTCTGTCAGTAAAAATAGCTTGCAAATGACTTTGAGACTTCCTTATTGAATCCATCGAATTTCTCTATGAACTAGATCCATTTGCACCTTACGCAACATTTAATTTATGTGAGGATAACCTTCCATGAATTTCGGTCCCACGGGTTCGGTTCTCACTATTATACCCATGTATCTCTGTCGTAGAGTTTCACACTTCATAATTGTTCTTCTACGATACAATGGATTGAGGTTTTGGCTACGAGTTAAGGGTGTTGAGAGTTTGTAGTGAAGAATGAGTAAAGTATATATTCGATGAGGGTTTAAGAGCGTGGATGAGTGGGTTCTGAAAACGATATATGACCATTAATCATTAATGGATGAAATTGCTCTTGAATATTATGAGATATGATACACATGCGGTGGTCGGATTAATATTACAGTTGTGATGTGAATCTGAATACGATCAATTCTAATGATGACATATTGAGGTGGAAACATATGATCGTAAATTGTCCACACTAATGTTTAGTCTTATTATTTAAATAAACTTTGTAACATACCTTGGAACTAACCTTTGTTGATATTCTTTTTGTGTTGATTTCTCTGATCATCTTTTCACCATGACCTTCAATGGAGTCTTGATTTCTTATGTTGAGTATATTATGTAGCCCCGTTAGGTCGTAAAATGAATCGGAAATTTGTAGAAGAATAATGATGACAACTGCAAATTCTTCTTAGAGCTACAAAAATGTAGCAATCTTGTATCTACTTCTTTTATTGCTTCAGAAAAGGAAAGGGAACAAATAATTTGAGATTTTTAGAATGGGGGAAAATATAAGATGTCAAAACTCTCATTTTCATCTTTGTATTTTGTATAAGAGATTTGATCATCGATTGGTTTTCATAATTATTATTATTATTATTATTTTTGAATAATATATATATATATATATATGAAAAGTAAAAAGAAGGCTAATTTGGGGAAGAAGAAGGATTCTTCTTCACCAACTTCATATCGATATTGTCTTGAACATTTTTGATAAATTCCTCCTTTGTGATTGCTTTATGGTAAACTTTTAATTGATTTCCATTCACAAGAAGAGGTACCTTTTCTTCATCAATTATCCTTATCCTGACTGCCCCATTGTTAAAGAATTTTTCGATCTCATAAGGCCCAAGCCAATGAGTCTGAAATGTTCGTTAGAAGTCTTTGATTCTTTGAATAGGCAGAAATTTTTAATCTCACACTTGAAATTTTCTATGTTGTGTACTTATCATGCCATCAGACTTTGTTGTTGGATTAGGGCTTTAGTTCTTTTGAATTGCATCTTACCTAATCTCATCAATATCCTTAATTTCTCCATTCTATGCTTTTGGGCTTCTATTAAATCAGAGTTCAATCTGAATGCTATCTTGAAGGTTTTATACGAAATTTTATAGTTAACGGGACTTTCTTCCCATAAAGTTCATAGGGGGTATCTCATCTTGTATTCTGCCATGTAGTTGATAGGCAGTAAGGCTTCAAAGAAGACTATCTTCCAATCCTTCTATGTAGATGTATAGTCTTTGTGAGGATTGCTTCAATCACTTTATTGGTGGAATCCACTTAAACATTTTCTTATGGATGATATGAATTATACTTTATATGTGTGGCTTTCTCTGCATCCCACAATCTTCTACACCACCTTAGATGTAAGCAAAGATCCTTGATGTCACCCAATTTCCCTTGGGACATCACACAAGTGAGAAATATCCTGAAGAAATGAAACTACATCATTTTCATTAGAAAAAGAAAGTGCTTTAGCCTCTATCCATTTAGTGACATAATCGATTTTGACGAGAATGTACCTCTTTTTTTTATGGTGGATTGATTGGTCCAGCAAAATCCAGAGGCCATTTTTCGTGGTTTGATGAGTACGTGAGGTTGTAAGGGAATTTCATCTACGAACAGTCCACATTCTTTGACAGTGTCGCCAAATTTTGACATACTCCTTTGAATCCTTAAAGATGGATGGCCAATAATATCCTAAATTAAGGATTTTATAGGCAGTCCTCTTACTACAAAAGTGTCCACCACAAGGTTCATCATGGCATGCATTCATAATTTCAGGCATTTCATCTTCTCGAACATATCTTCCCATGGTGAGATTTGTACCTGTTTTATACAGCTCATCATTAACCTCATTAGTATAATGTATTGGTTTGAATTAATTTTCTTTTCTCTCTAGGAAACAAGTATGTTGTTAATTTTCTTGTAGCTAAGTAGTGTATATCTTTGCACCAGCGTGAATATTTAGTAGATATTGCAAGAAGTCATCGGGAAAATTATCCTCCTCTTTGAATTATCATTATTGTTTTTGGTCAATACAGAAATCATCAACTTGTTTTGTTTTCCCAGGTCCATCTAGAATGGTGACATTAAATTCTTGTGAGTAATAGCCATCTTGTGATTCTACTATTGGTGATAGATTTATTCATTAAATACTAATTTACGTATTGTCTGCCGTGATCAAGGTTTTATAGCCGGTGATGTAGTGTCTAAATTTATTGATAGAACGGACAACATATAGAAACTCTTTTTTAATTCGGTGTAATTTAACTGGTAGAGTGAAATTTTTACTTATGTAATATATGGCAAAGAGGATCGAATCTTTTTGTCCTAACACATCTCCTAGTGCTATATCTGAAGCATCTGTTGAAATGTGAAAAGGTATTTTCCAATTTGGTCCTCTTAAGATGGGTAATTTAGATATATTCTCTTTTAAATTTTCAAATGCAAATTCGAAATGAGGATTCCAACTAAATTCACAATCTTTGGTAAGCAGTGTGAAGAGTGGAGATCCAATCTTAATGAGGTTTTCTATATGTTGTCCATGACAGCCCCTCATTTAAATTTTTGGCTACTAGCCCCTCCATTCAAGTTTTTGGCTTAAATTCCCTTTAAAATCGTTTAGAACCCCCTTCGTGGCCTAAAAAACTTCATATCCTACCTCTCGTTATCGTTCCCGCCCATGAAATACATTGGGCAAAAGGCTAAAATCTGTGCGTAAAATCATATTGGGCCTAGCCCCTTCGGTTTTAGCCCCAACACCTATTCATTCCACACAACCTGGCCCTAAGATCCAATGCTAAATCCGAAGGCGCTTGCCATGTATGGCTATCAGGCATGTTTTCCGCCACATGGTCAAATATGGATCGATGGCCCACACCATATCCCTTTGCTCCCATGGTCCCCGCCTCGCTAAAACCATTCAGAAAATTGTGGTATCCATCGCACTACTTATCCAAGGCAGGTGGTATTCCATGAAATGCAGCGATGCCATTCAGCTGAAGCCACGTGTCCTGGTGTACGACAGCGATGCCACTACCCATCGCCCGTTATCCTTCAGTCAAAGTCTTGCAGTGATATTAACACTGGTCGTCCGATCTGAAGAGCTCAATCTAACGGCGGTCGCTCGATCAAATTGCACAGATGTTAATGTAGGTCTACAATGTTCTGGGTCCACCATTCCGTCGTTGTACAGTGCATTCCTAATCGTTGATATCGCTCTGAAATCGTATGGCCCAGAATCATTCACGGGTTCCGCTGACCAACCAAGTCCGCACCCACGTCTTCCTATTACCAGTCTGTCGTACATCCCTGCCATCATCCCACGTGTCATTCGCCTTCGCCTCCACCATTTATATACCCCGTTTACGTGTCATGTTCCAGTATTTATATTATGTATCTCAGCCCCATCCGTTCATTGTCGTTCCACTGCATATTTCATCACCACCCTTCATTTCTTCGTCATTTCTCCCAGTCCACATCATCATTTCATGGTCATGACTGCCTCCATCACCCTTGTGCCTAGTTTCTTTAACATGATTGTGGGTTTTTGCAGGTATTCCACGGCAGGGAATGATCATGATTCACCGCCTCCATTACAGAAGTCGAGAACACGTGACAAGACCATGATTTAGGAGCAAAATTTATGAAAAAATCTCGGAGTTGCTATGATATGACCACCATTAAAGAAAGCAAGAATTTAAATCTACTAAACCCTCCAGGATCATTCAAATGCATAGGTTGAGCAGATGAAGAATTAATGGTGCAGATAAAAATATCAGTGGAAGATGGAGAAATTCAGCAATCAGCATTCAATGTTTCAGGCTCTGATTTAAAGATTAGAAGACCAAGGACACGCAGCACAGAAAACAATATCCTCCAGGTGTTATTTCTACCGAAGTTTCTTCAGGAAGGTACAGAATGTTCATGTGGATCTATCTTCGCACCGTGTTGCTGAAGATATTTTCTTCCCAGTACATTTATTTTTGCAAAGCAGATTGTCAAGTACAGACAATATTACCTAGTCATTCAGCAATATGGGCGCGAATTTTTTTTCCATTTTGTTTTAATGAAACAATTAATTTTTCTGACCTACTTATTTTATTGGCTTCTTCTCTCCTTCCTCTATAAAAAAGGAGGAAAAAGATATTGAAGGGGTTCCATATTTTTATCAGAGAATTGTGCAGTGAAAGGCATTTTTTTGTATACATTTTGTAAAGCATCTTTGTGAAGGCTCAGAGCCCGTAGGGTCTCAGTGAGGAGGAGTTCTATCTGTAATGAGGATTCTGGTCTTTGTTATTTCACAGTATGTAATTTTCTCTTATGTGATTCATACAAAATTTCATTTCTTATATCTTTTCTCTTCATATATCTTCCTGTATCATGTACTGGAATGCGAGTGGCTCATTGATTTTAGGTAAGGATTCATCCTAGTTGACGCCCATATTTAGATCAGTCAAGCACTTTAAATATGGCTCAGGCATGATATATTTTTCCATGTTCATTTCATCCATTTTTCTGATATATTAGTTTCTTTGGGAGGGTGCTTTTAAAACGCCATTGTCATGTATGGATTCTAAGATTGATAAGCCCATGCATGGTTCTGTTGTGTATCTGGGTATCAGACCAAAGTTAACTAATATCCTCTTGTGTTTCTTTCCTTGAATACACCTTCTAATATTTAATTTCTATGGCATATTATTTGAATCGACCCTCTTTACATTAAATTGTCTCTTAACTGTCTGATGCTTTCATACCGGGGTTTTGCATCTTGTTCCTACAACATTACTTTCTTTGTGGCAGTTTCTATAAGTTCTGGTCCCATTTAAATCAATATTTTCATTTACATAAGATAGCAAGTGAGTTGAAGCTGACAACTTCACACATTACATTACACACTCCTTTCTATGATAAGATGTCCTAGGCACTGGTCTATGGAAACTCTAGGCTGTCTCTAGGAGTGACAACAATTGTCGACAACATCTTTCTAGCGTCGTTTCCAGGGAAAAATTTAAGAATATCAGTTTCCCTGGGCCTTGACAAATCATATTCACTCTCTAATCATGTGAGCATAGAGAGTTGAAGAGTTGTATATCCCTCACCTTGGCGACTCCACTGTTGTTTGTTTGATAAATCTATTGGTAGTCCTGGCTCCTCGTAAGCCACATCTGAGGTCAGACACATCACAGTCAAAGACACCTTCAATGTCTGACCCTGAGAAGATTATACATAGAAGAATTTGGAAAGAAAGGAAATTAGTCCGTGCTGAGATCCCTAAATATTCTGTAGAAGATTATCCATCCTCTTCTTCCCAGGAAATTCCAACAGTAAATCTTGACTCCACTAAGGAAAATCCTGAATATTACTCAGATAGCCCACCCCGGGGAAGTGCTAGAACTAAAGAGAACCTTCATCCTACCCCTGAGGCTGAGGAAGTTAAAGAAGTTACAGAAGTAGCCCCTGTTAATCGTGAATTGTTTCCATCTACACCTCAAGCTTCTGTACAGTATATTCCCATTGTTATACATACTCCACTCCCACCTACACCTCTTCCTCCGTTTGTACATCAGATTGTTGCACCACCCCCACCTCCTCCAATGGCTAATGTTCCAGCCTTTTTGTTAAACAAATATGCTCCCCTAGCATTGCCTCAAGTGCTGAATGATATGCCACAGGATTATTTAAAGATATTGCCTAGATTCATTGGGGAAAATGAAATAGATGCTCAGAAACATCTTGAGACCTTCTTCTCATTTGTAGAAAACTTTAATGTGGAACACCTAGATGTGGTCTTAAGATTATTTGTACAATCTCTGGATGGTGAAGCCAGAAAATGGTTCAAGACATTAGGAAATCGTTCTGTGACCTCTTGGGATGATATGGAAAATACCTTTCTCAGAAAATGGGGAGAAAAGAAAGATCATGGATAGTGTCTTATTGAGTTCAATACTCTCAAGAAGAAACATAATGAAGGGGTGTTAGAATTTATTAAGAGATTTAACAAGTTATATCTAAATTTTCCTGCGGATATGAAACCTCATCAGAATGCTGCCAAAGTTGTTTTCATAGCAGCCTTTGACTCAGATTTCGGTTCCTCTCTCAGGGAAAGGAAGCCTGCCACCCTAGATGATGCTCAGTGAGATGCTCTTGAGTTGGAAGCGAATTTTGCCTCCACTGGAAAATTAAAAGGGAAAGTGGAACAAGATACTATAAGAAGAGGTAAAGAAGAAGTATCTACTTCCAATCAGGATAAGGATTCAGATAAAATTGAAGAAATGAGCAAAATGATTAAGAATATTTATAATAAATTGGTCAAGCTTGAATTAGAAACCAATAACTCGGCTCCCAAGAATTTTCAGAATGCTCCAAACAGAGGTTACAATCCTCAGTATAGAAGGCCACCCCTGCAAATATTGCCAAGGGAAGCAAAGGAACAACAAGATCAGGTTCCACACCCATTATACCTGGAAGGCCCAGTAGATGACTCCACTGAAGATGCTACCTATGAACTACAAGATGCAAATGAAGTAGAATGCCCATTGCATGGAGAAGAAGAAGAGATTAGAGATGCAAAAGATGCAGAGATAGATCATTATTGTAAATAGTTTAATGATTTCATTCAAGCATATTTGAACAGAAGATATGATCTCAGGTCTTCAAGGAAGAGAAATCGAACTCAGGATCAAGAAGAAGAGTCTCCCCAGAAGGAAGTACCCGCTCAAAAGGAATCAACAGTACAGAAAGTTGCAGACAAAGGTAAGAGTCTTCTGAATAAACCTTTGCAGTCTGATGATTAAGTTCCTTCTTCTTCAAAAGTAGTCACTCCTCCTAATACTCAGTCTCTATCAAAAGAAGTTAAACCTCCAGCAGAAAACAAAGAGTCCAAAGAAGTTGCAATAGAAAAGTCCCCTCCTACTTTTAATCTAAAAAAAGAACTTGAGAAAGTTAAAATCCCAGTCCCCTTGACCGAGTTGTTGAAACAACATGTATATTAGTCTCAAGTTACTTCTTTCATGTTCCCTCGTGAAGCACCAATAATTCCAGATAGTCTTAACCTCCAAGAAGAAATACCCATGGTAGTATTTGGCCCACATGTCAAGGAGATAGATCCCTCTACTCCTCCATTTTATGTGTCTCTAGTGATTCATGACCTGCTGTTACACAACTGTATGTTAGATTCTGGGGCTTCCCATAATCTTATGCCTCTGTCTGTCATGGAACAACTAGGACTACAAATCACACGTCCATATAAAGACCTGTATTTATTTGATTCCAAAAGGGTTAAATGCTTGGGAATTATTAAAGATTTAGTGGTCAATTTCGCTCAAATCCCAGCAAAAAGTGTAGTAATGGACATCGTGGTGGCTGATATCCCAGCTCGCTTTGGCATGCTATTGTCAAGGTCCTAGGGAACAAAAATTCGTGGGTCACTCAAGTTAGACTTAACATATGCCACTATTCCAATTTTTGGTGGCCAAGAGAGGAGGTTGTACAGAGAAACGAGATTTGTCAAGATGGTGACTAAGGTTGACAGCTCAGAGAATTCACCAGTTTACAGCAAGGAAGGAGATTTCTCATGTTTGATGTTAGAAGAGGATCAAAATTATGCTTAGGAACCTTCCTTCTGGACCTTACATTTTGATGGGGCAAATTCAAGAGAAGGGAACGGAGCTGGAGTTTTATTGATTTCTCCTACATGCAAATGGGTGCCACTGCCTTTTAAATTAGAATTAGAAGCTACTAATAATGTAGCTGAATATGAAGCATTGTTATTGGGATTATAAGTAGCCAAGAATATGGGCATACAATGTTTAAATGTACTGGGAGACTTTGAGCTAGTGGTCAGACAGGTCAGAAATCAATGTCAAACTAAACATCCATAGCTGAGAGCTTATAGGAATGAATTATGGGACATGGTGGAGAACTTCTTCTTGGCATTCAATATCTAGTTCATGCCCCGGGAGAAAAATAGAATGGCAGATTCTCTTGCTGTAGCTGCCAGTACATTTCGTCTTCCTCAGAACCCTCTCTTGAGGTATGAAGTCGAGGTACGTTATAGACCATCAGTTGTAGATAATATTAAGCATTGGAAATTATTTGAGGATGATGGAAAGGTGAATAAATTCCTTGAAACAGTGGGAGAGTTCTATAATATGAATATTGATGATTTTGAAGAAGAGGAGGCTAAAAATGTTTTAGATAATAAATGGGAAGAGAAAATAGCAGGAAGTAAAGTGCTGCAACTAAAAGGAAATGTCATCCCTAGAGGGCTGGTGCCTCTAGAAAGGCTATTCGATAAAAATGATGTCTCGTTGCAGCCTACAAAAATGGTAGAAGAAGATCAAGTAGAAGATCTGAATCTGGGAACTAATGTTGAGCCCAAAATTGTCAAATTATCTAAGAAGGTCCCAGAGGAATATAAGGAAAAATATTTGAAATTATTTCAGTCATATAGGGATGTATTTGCCTGGTCCTATCAGGACCTCAAAACTTTTGATATTAGTATAATGCAACATAAGATTCCTCTGAGGGAAGATGCAAAACCTTATAAGCAGAAGCTTAGACAGATAAATCCTTTGCTGCTTCCCTCCATTGAAAAAGAAATTAAGAAACTGCTGAAGGCCAAAATAATTTTTCCCTTGAGGTACTCAGAATGGGTTGCTAACTTGGTCCCTATCCGAAAGAAGAATGGATAAATAAGGCTATGTGTAGATTTCAGGAATTTAAACAGAGCATCTTTGAAAGATAATTATCCACTCCCCAAGATGGACCACATCCTGCAAAAAGTGGTGGGAGCCTCTAGAATGTCAATGATGGATGGTTTCTCTGGTTATAATCAGGTTGTTGTACTTCCAGAAGATCAAAAGAAGACTGCTTTCACTACGCCATGGGGAACATTTATGTATGCGAGGATGCCTTTTGGATTGATTAATGCAGGGGCCACTTTTCAGAGGGCCATGGACATAGCCTTTGTTGGGGAGCAGGATAAATTTCTGGTGGTGTAACTTGATGATATTACAGTGTTTTCAAAGGGTGATACTGAACATATTGAACACTTGCGAAGAACCTTTGAAAAATGCAGAAGGTATGGCCTTTCTCTCAATCCACAAAAGTCTTTATTTGCATTAGAGGAAGGCAAGCTTTTAGGGCACATTGTGACTAAAGATGGTGTAAGAATAAACCCTAAAAGAGTAGAGGTGATAAATAATATTCCTCTTCCCAGAAGTAAGAAAGAAGTGCATGTGTTTTTAGGACGAATAAACTTTCTGAGAAGATTAATTCCTAACTATGCGGAGATAGTTAGGCATATAACAGATATGCTAAAGAAGAATAATGAGGTGAAATGGTCACATGAATCACGAGAGGCATTTGCAAGAATTAAAGTTGCATTTGCTGAAGCTCCTGTGCTGGCCGAGCCAGATTATACTAAACCATTTATGATCTTTTCTTTTGCATCGCCTCGCACAATAGCTGGAGTTTTGTTGCAGAAAAATGAGGAAGGATATGAGCAGCCTATAGCCTTCTTTAGTCAGGTGCTCCATGATGCAGAATTGAAATACAATATACTAGAAAAGCAGGCATACACCCTGGTCAAGTCCCTCAAAGCCTTTAGAACATATGTTTTGCAGTCTCACATTATTGTATACATCCCTACAGTAGCTGTCAAAGACATTTTCATTCAGGGAGACAGTGAGTGAAGAAGGGGGAGATGGATTGCAAAAATACAAGAGTATGATTTAGACATCCATCCAACTAAGCCGATTAAAGGACAGGGGCTTGCTAAAATGTTATCAGAATCAAATTACCAGGCTTTGGGCAAAAATTTATCTATGGTAGCAAATGAAGAGTCTGAGAAATAAAAAGAGCATCAAGATCTAGAGATGGATACTCAAAGAGTACATTTAAAATATCTCACCAGTCTATGTTGGGTATGTGTTATATTCTTTCCACGACTAAGCACGCGCGATAGCCCCCCCTTTGCACTGGGCGCAACGGGGGGGTCACAGGGGGGGCTGTAGCCCCTCGTGTCGGGGTCCGGGGCAGCGCCCCAGCGAATTTTTTTGGTTCTTAATTTCCGGTGGGTAGTCCGCGTCCATGGTTTTGTGCATGGTTTTGCACATGGTTTTGGGGTATGATGGTTTTTGGCCCCTAGTATTTTTGTAGATCCGGTCAAGGGAACTACGGTTATGTTCTAATCCAGGGTTTATGGATTGGGGTTTATGTATGCTTCGGCATGTATATATATGTGTGTTGTAACACTAAAAGGAATATAATGAAAAATCAAGCTGGTCGTCCCGATTTGGGATCCAGGGGAAAATCTCCGTGTTTATCTATTTTATGTTTTATGCTCTCGCTATTGTTTATTTTCTGTTATAAGATTCGTGTGTAGGTAATTTCTATTCGTGATTAAAACCCCACATTTGGTATCGTAGCGTCGTTTCTGCCCAAGGGGACGCCCTTGCCGCCGAGGGTTTTTAGTCGGGCCCGAGGTAGACCCCGTTCAGAGGGGAGATCCGTGGGATCGATTTCGCGTGGAGAGAATATGGCGAGCGGCGAAAAGAAAGAGATCGAGAAATTTAATGGTCGGAGTTTTGAGTTGTGGAAGCTCAAGATGGAGGATCTGCTGGTGGATAAAGATCAGTGAATCGCGGTAGATCCAGGTACTAAACCAACGATAATGTCAGATGAAGACTGGAAGAAACTGGATCGGAAGGCCAAGAGCACAATACGGTTGTGTGTGTCAGATTCAGTATTGTTGAATGTATCTGGGGAAGCTACGGCGAAGAATTTGTGGGAAAAACTTGGGACTTTGTACCAATCTAAGTCTCTAGTGAATAAGTTGTTCCTGCGGAAAAAGTTGTATAACCTGAGGATGAAGGATGGAGACTCAGTGACAGAGCATCTGAACGCCTTCAATACTGTGGTAAGTCAGCTGTCATCTGTTGATATTAAAATCTCAGATGAAGATAAGTGCATCAGCTTGTTGTGTTCTCTACCAGATTCATGGGACAGTCTGGTTATTGCAATAGGTAGCAATATAACTACCTTGAATTTTGATGACATTGTCTCAGCCTTGCTGTCGGAGGAAATGAGACGGAGAAATATGGAGGGTCAGAATGGAGATGCCTTATCTGTACGAGGAAGGTCCCAGAACAGAAACAAGAATAAGGTTTCGAGTGGGAGATCTAAATCTAGAGGGAGATCTAAATGTCCTGGAAAGTTTGTAAAGGTGTGCTGGAAATGCGGAAAGGAAGGACACTACAAAAAGGAATGCAGATCTAAAGCTCCTGAGAAAGGAAAGGGATCTGATGAAGGTCCTTCTGCAGAGGCAAAAACCACCTCGGATGAAGGTGGGGATGTGTATTTGGCTTCTTCTTTAAATACACATGTAGATCATGAGTCATGGTTGATTGACTCAGGTGCATCCTTTCACTTCACTCCCCATAGGGAGTGGTTCTGCGAGTATGAGAAATATGATGGTGGTGATGTCTTCCTAGGGGATGATAGGAAGGCTAGAATCATTGGACGTGGAAAGGTCAAGCTGAAGCTGCAAGGTGGAAGGATTAGAACACTTCCTGGTGTTCTGCATATTCCTGCATTGGCCAGAAATCTGATTTCTGTAAGCAAGATGGATGATGCATGTGTAAAAACAGTGTTCGAGAAAGATGCCTGCAAGATGGTTCGGGGAGCACTGGTATTAATGCGGGGAGTTCGGACTGGAAATCTGTACAAGCTACAAGGTAGTACTGTTATTGATGGGTGTAACAGTTCTGTGGTTCCTGAAAGTGGGACGGAAAGCCTAGCTGTCTCTGGAGAAAAGACCATGCTATGGCATCAAAGGCTTGGACATATTGGAGAGAAGGGCCTTCAGATACTGCACAAAAATGGTATGGTAGAAGGTATGTCTAATTGTTCTCTGGATTTCGATTTCTGTGAACATTGTGTATATGGGAAGCAGAATCGGGTGAGTTTTCCTTCTGGTGCTAAGAGGGCAAACAAGATATTAGAACTTGTGCACAGTGATGTGTTTGGGCCCGTGTCAGTTCCATCACTGGGAAAGTCTGTGTACTATGTTTCATTCATAGATGACTTCTCAAGGAATACATGGATATATTTCTTGAGGAAGAAATCTGAATTCTTTGACAAATTTAAAGAATTTAAGGCTCTGGTGGAAAACCAGACAGAGAAGAAGATAAAGGTGCTGAAGACAGATAATGGTGGGGAGTTCTGCAAGACGGAATTTGAAGAGCTCTGTAAGAAGTGTGGTATAACATGACAGAAGACTACTCCATACACACCGCAGCAAAATGGAGTTGCAGAAAGAATGAACAGAACACTGATGGAAAAGGCAAGAAGCATGCTCAGTGGTACCGGGTTAGGACAAGAATTCTGGGCAGAGGCAGTGGAGACTGCATGCTATCTGGTTAACAGATCACCTTCATCAGTGTTGGAGGATAAGACCCCACATGAAGTATGTACTGGTAAGAAACCTTCTCTTTCACATCTAAGGGTATTTGGATTTGATGCATATGTACATGTTCTAAAGGAGAAAAGGACCAAGTTGGATAATAAATCTGAAAGGTGCATCTTTATTGGGTATAAGGATGGTTTAAAGGGTTACAAGCTTTGGAACCTAGAAACAAGGAAGGTTGTGTACAGCTGAGATGTGGTGTTTAGAGAAGTGAAATATGTTGTTAAACATGAAGTCCTACCAAAGGAACCTGAGAAGATAGAGTTTGAGCTAAAGGAGGATGAATCAGACTCTACAACAGAAGAAGACTCAAAAGATGAAGAGCCACAAACTCCAACTTTGAGAAGATCAGTTCGGGAAAGAAGGCAACCAGAAAGGTATAGTCCATCTTCTTTCTATTCAGGTTTTGCCTTAACTGTAACTGATGATGAAGCCAGAACTGTCAGAGAGGCAGTAGATTCAGAGGATGGAAAACTATGGAAGGAGGCCATGGTTGATGAAATGGCATCCTTGCACAAAAATGATGCATGGGATTTGGTGGAGTGGCCAGCTGGAAGGAAGCCCATTGAGAGAAAATGGGTGTTTAAGAAAAATATTAATGTAGAAGGCAAGGTGGAGAAATACAAAGCTCGGTTGGTAGCGAAAGGTTATTCCCAGGTGCCGAGAATTGATTTTGGTGATATTTTTTCTCCTGTTGGCAAGGTTACTTCTATTAGACACAAGAAGAAGAGGAGTATATGTCCCAAGACACAAGAAGAAGAGGAGTATATGTCCCGTGTTCCATATGCAAGTGCAGTGGGTAGCCTGATGTATGCAATGGTCTGTACTAGACCAGACATTACACATGCAATGGGAGTATTGAGCAGGTTTATGTCAAACCCAGGGAAGGAGCATTGGATAGTAGTGAAGCGGGTTTTTAGATATTTACGTGGCACTAGTGATTATGGCTTGTGCTACCAGGGAAGACCAGGATTGGAAAGAATGTTGGACATTCATGGTTTTGTTGATGCGGACTGGGCTGGAGATCTGGACCAAAGAAGATCTACAAGTGGGTATGTGTTTATCCTATTTGGACGCGCAGTCAGTTGGATGAGTAAAAGACAGTCTATAGTGGCTCTTTCAACTACAGAGGCAGAATACATAGTAGCCACTCACGCAAGCAAGGAAGCAGTTTGGTTGTAGAGATTGTGTTCAAGTATGGGGTTGGTACAGCAAGCTATAAGGATAGACTGTGATAGCCAAAGTGCAATTTTCTTGGCTAAGAACCCTGCTTATCATTCAAAGACAAAGCACATTGATGTTCAATATAACTTTGTTAGATATATGGTTGAGGCTAAAAGGGTGTTGCTAGTAAAGGTGGACACTTTGAAGAATGTTGCAGATGCATTGACAAAGTTTGTGAGCACTCAGAAGTTGTCTTGGTGTAGAGAAACAATGGGTGTTGAAGAATTGGGCAAATGACTAAGCCCTCCTGTGGCCCCCTGTGGAAAGAAAACAACAAGTGGGAGAATGTTGGGTATGTGTTATATTCTTTCCACGACTAAGCACGCGCGGGGGGGTAAGAGGGGGGAAGGAGAAGCCCCCAGGCCGGGCGCAACGGGGTCACAGCGGGGGCGGTGCCCCCCCCGTCGTGTCCGTGCGTTGCCCCGGTGAAAATTTTTGGTCCTTAATTTCCAGTGGGTAGTCCGTGTCCATGGTTTTGTGAATGGTTTTGCACATGGTATTGGGGTACGATGGTTTTCAGCCCCTGGTATTTTTGTAGATCCGGTCAAGGGAACTACGGTTATGTTCTAATCCAGGGTTAATGGATTGGGGTTTATGTATGCTTCGGCATGTATATATATGTGTTGTAACACTAAAAGGAATATAACGAAAAATCAAGCTGGTCGTCCCAATTTGGGATCCAGGGGAAAATCTCTGTGTTTATCTGTTTTATGTTTTATGCTCTCGCTATTGTTTATTTTCTCTTATAAGATTCGTGTGTAGATAATTTCTGTTCAGGGTTAAAACCTATAGTCTATGGTACAAAGAAATAGCTGAATATCTTTGGACACTCACCGTCTCAAGTTGTGATAAAGCAAAAATACAGGGCCCAAAATACAGAGCTTTAAGATTGAAATCACAGAAGTATATAGTTGCCAATGGCCAATTATATTGGAGAGACCCTTCAGGCATTTTACTCCTGTGCCTAACAGAGGAAGAAGTAGAGAGTATAATGATAGAATTTCATGAGGGAATCTGTGGAGGACATTATAGCTGGAGGACCACAGCTCATAAAATATTGAAGGCTGGTTTCTACTGGCCAAAATTATTTGGAGATGTTTTTGCTTGGGTTAGAGCATGTGATAAGTGTCAAAAATTTGTTGAAAGACAAAAGTTAGCATCTCTGCCCTTGATTCCAGTTCATGTGGATGAACCATTTCAACAATGGGGAATAGATTTTAAAGGTGAGATTCACCCACCCTCAAGTGGACAACATAAATGGATATTGACAGCCACAGATCACTTTACAAAATGGGTGGAAGCCATACCTGCAAGGAATGCTACTGACACTGTCATCGTAAAGTTCATGGAAGAAAACATTATATCCAGGTTTGGTTGCCCCGCTAGAATAGTGACTGATAATGCACAGGTCTTCAAATCTGCAAAATTTGTAAATTTCTGCCAACAGTATAATATTGCACTAAATCATTCCACGACCTACTATCCACAGGGAAATGGCTTGGCAGAATCTTCCAACAAAACTTTAGTAAGGGCCTTGAAGAAAACTATAAATGAGAATCAGAAAAATTGGGATTCCTAATTGAAGTTTGCTCTATGGGCAAATAGAATCACCAGCAAGAGAGCAACTGGGAAATCTCCATATGAATTGGTGTAGGGATGAGCAGCAGTGTTTCCTATGCAGCTGGCCTTGCCAGTGGCACGTTTCATGCAGGAAATTCAGGAAGAACCTGATGATATGGTCAGAAGGATCAATCAATTGGTGGAACTAGAGGAAACACGGGACCAAGTGAATCAGAGATTAGCTGAATATCAAGAGAAAATGAAACATATGTTTGATCAGCATGCAAAAGACAGGAAATTGCAGATTGGAAATCTAGTTCTCAAATGGGATGTACGAAGGGCTGATAAAGGAAAACATGGCAAGTTCGATCCACTGTGGTTCGACCCATTTAAAATTGTGGAACAGGGAGGCAATAACACGTTCATACTGGAGAATTTACAGGGCAACTTACTTGATGCCCCTATAAACGGCCAATTTCTAAAGCCCTATTTCCAGTTCTGATTCAGGCAGCGAGCACTTGATGTACCATACTGGATATTAGTTTTGCTACAATTTTTGTTTAAACAGGGTGAGCGTGTTGATGATTCATAAAGTGAAAGGTAAGAGAGGCTGAAGAACAGAGTTTACATAAGATTATGATCAGGAGGTCTACAGGTCCTCGACACGTTCAGGGATGAACGCGCCGTCCCCAGTTGGAGCCGATGTTATCCATGTTAGCCCCCATTAAAAATTTTGGCTATTAGCCCCTCCATTCAAGTTTTTGGCTTACATTCCCTTTAAACTCATTTAGAACCCCCTTCGTGGCCTAAAAATTCATATCCTACCTCTCATTATCGTTCCCACCCACGAAATACATTAGGCAAAAGGATAAAATCTATGCGTAAAATCATATCAAAGCCTAGCCACTTCAATTTTAGTTCCAAAGACCTATTCCTTCCACACAACCCGGCCCTAAGATCCAACGCCGAACTGGAAGGTGCTTGCCATGCACGGCCATCGTGTGTGTTCTCCGCCACGGTGATCGGGAAATATGGATCGACGGCCCGCACCATATCCCTTTCCTCCCGTGGTCCCCGCCTCGCTAAAACCATTCATAAAACCATGGTATCCATTGCACTGCTTATCCAAGGTAGGAAGTACTCCGAGAAACACAACGATGCCATTCAGCTCAAGCCACGCATCCTGGTGTACGACGGCGATACCATTACCCATCACGCGTTATCCTTCAGTCAAAGTCTTGCAGCGATATTAACGCTGGCCGTTCGATCTGAAGAGCTCAATCTAACTGCAGTCGCTCGATGAAATTGCACAGATGTTAATGTAGGTCTACAGTGTTCTGGGTCCACCATTCCATCGCTATACAGTGCATTCCTAACCGTTGATAGCGCTCTAAAATCGTATGGCCCAGAATCATTCACGGGTTCCGCTGACCAACCAAGTCCGCACCCATGTCATCCTATTACCATTCTGTCATACATCCCTGTCATCATTCCACACGTCATTTTCGTTTTCCTCCACCATTTATATACCCTATTTACATGTCATGTTCCAGTATTTATATTATGTATCTCTGCCTCATTGGTTCATCGTCATTCCATTGCATATTTCATCTCCACCCTTCATTTCTTCGCCATTTCTCCCAGTCCACATCACCATTTCATGGTCACGACTGCCTCCATCACCCTTGTGCCTGGTTTCTTTAACATGATTGTGGGTTTTTGTAGGTATGCCGCAGTAGGGAATGATCATGATTCACCGCCTCCATTACAGAAGTCAAGAACATGTGACATGACCATGATTCAGGAGAAAAATTTATGAAAAAATCTGAGAGTTGCTATGATATGACCACCATTAAAGAAAGAAAGAATTTAAATCTACTAAACCCTCCAGGATCATTCAAATGCACAGGTTGAGCAGATGAAGAATTAATGGTGCAGATAAAAATATCAGTGGAAGATGCATAAATTCAGCAATCAACATTCAATGTTTCAGGCTGTGATTTAAAGATTAGAAGACGAAGGACATGCAGCACAGAAAACAATATCCTCCGGGTGTTATTTCTACCGAAGTTTCTTCAAGAAGGTACAAAATGTTCATGTGGATCTATCTTCGTGTCGTGTTCCTGAAGATATTTTCTTCCAAGTACATTTATTTTTGTGAAGCAGATTGTCAAGTACAGACAATATTACCTAGTCATTTAGCAATATGGGCGCGAATGTTTCCGCCATTTTGTTTTAATGAAACAATTAATTGTTCTGACCTACTTATTTTATTGGTTTCTTCTCTCCTTCCTCTATAAAAGGGAGGAAGAAAGACATTGTAAGGGTTCCAGACTTGTATCAGAAAATTGTGCAGTGAAAGGCATGTTTGTATACATTTTGTAAAGATTTTGTATGAAGGCTTAGAGCCCGTAGGGTCTCAGTGAGGAGGATTTCTATCTGTAATGAGGATTCTGGTATTTGGTATTTCACAGTATGTAACCTTCTCTTATGTTATTAATACAACATTTCATTTCATATATCTTCTTGTATCATGTACCAGAATGCGAGTGGCTCACTAATTTTAGGTAAGGATTCATCCGAGTTTATGCCCATACTTGGATCATTCAAGCTCTTTAAATATGGCTCAGGCATGATATACCGTTCCATGTTCATTTCATTCATCTTTTTTCTATATTAGTTGCTTTGGGAGGGTGCCTTTAAAACACCATTGTCATGTATGGATTCTTAGATTGATAAGCCCATATATGGTTCTGTTGTGTATCTAGGTATTAGCTCAAGGTTAAATAATATCTTCTTAACATTTCTTTCACTGCATACACCTTTTGATCACTTGATTCCTTTGGCATATTATTTGAATCGGCCCTCTTTACAGTAAATTGTCTCTTAACTGTCTGATGCTTTTGTATTGGAGCTTTTCATCTTGTCTATGCAACATTACTTTCCCTGTGGAAGTTTCTGTAAGTTCTGGTCCCATTTAAATCAATATTTTCATTTACATAAGGTATCAAGTGAGTTGAAGCTGACAACTTCACACATTACATTATACACTCCTTGCTATGCTAAGATGTCTTGCAGTAATCGGTCTATGGCAATTCTAGTCAGTTTCAGGAGTGACAACAATCGTTGACAACACTTAAATCTTCTATAGTACCCTGCAAACCCTAGAAACATTCTAACATGCTTTTGACAATTTTGGGATGAATTCAAATTTTGATGAGTATACTTTAATTCCATCCGTTGAAATGTGATCTTCTAAAACAATTCCTTCAGTAAACATCATAAAGAATTTTTCATGACCTAATGAAATATTTTCTTCTTTGCCTCTTTTAAGAACCTTTTCTAAGTTTTCGAGAGCCTCTTCAAAATAGTTTCTATGAACTATAAAATCATCCATATATACTTCCACATAATCATGTATTAGATGAGAGAAAATTCCTAATACCTCCCTTTGGAATGTCGCAGGTTCATTGCACAATTGAAAAGGAATTACTTAGTAAGCATAGGTTCCCCATGGACAGGTGAATGTGGTTTTTTATTGATATTCAAGTGCTACTTGAATTTGATTATAACAACTAAAATCATGCAATAATGAGAAATAATTCTTACCTGCTAATATGTCCAATACTTGATCTATGACAGGAAATGGAAAATTATGTTTTAGAGTAGCCTTATTCAGTTCTCAATAATCAATGCATACCCTCCATTTATGATTATTTTAGGTACAATCACTAAGGGATAAACCCACTAACTGTCTAGAATAGGATAAATGAAGTTTACGTTCAACAAATTTTGCAATTCTTCTTTCAAAATTTCTCTAAGATTTGGATTCATCCTTCTTTGAGGTTGTTTGATAGGCCTAGAGTTTTACTCAATGTAGATATTATGTATACAAGTGTCAAGACTAATTCCCTTCATGTAATTGTATTCCCATGCAGATGTAGAAGAATTTTTTTTCAATGTTTTGATTAACTCTTCTTGATGGAATTTCTCCAAAGATTTTCCTCAAAATATTTCAACTACAGAGTTACCAAATTCTTTCATAGAATATAAAGACATTTGTGTAGATTAAAAGTTTTCAATATTGCATTAATCTTGAAAACTATGATCATCTTTACATTGTGAAGATGTTTCAAAGTTTTCTATCGAATTTAAAATATGAATTTATTCACTAATATGAGAAATAGTAAAGAGAGGTTGTATATAATTCTCATCATCCATCCATTCTTCATTTTATATTTTTGTGATTGTTTTTACTGGAGGATATAGAGTGAAATTATTTGTTGAGTTACCATAAAAAATAAACATATTAGTGGATCTACAACTAATGAAAACATCAGTTGTAGGTAACCAAAGTCTTCATAATATTAATGGATGTCCCCCTAGGTTGTTCTTGGGAGTTAAGATCATGAAGTCAACTGGATATTCCCAAGAGCCTCAGGACATATATATTTCTTCTAATACACCATCTGGTTTGATTACTAATCTGCTTTCTAATTGTAGTAATCTTGGTGTATACTGAAGGTTTGGAAGCCTATGGTGTTTCATGGTTTGTTTTCTCATGATGTTGATGTCTGCTCCTAAGTCAATTAATGTATTTGGAATCTCAATACCATTGATATGTGTTTTTACAACTGGACTTCTTGTGTCCAAATATTTTTGTATGGCTATTTTTCCCATCATAACGTTAGCAATTTTTCCTACTAATTTAATCTTTTTTATTTCTTTTGATTTTCTTCCTCATTTTTTCATGGTCAACTTTCTTATTATTTTGAATAGAATAGGAATATATTTAAAGGCATGTAAGAAAGGGATTTTGATGCAAACATTTTTCAATTCATCTAGAAAATCATACTTAGGGAACAAAATATGTTTTTCTAGCCCTCTATCGATTTGTAATCTTTTAAGGAAAGGAGGGTTAGAAAAATATACTAAAGTTTGCTCTATGATAGGAGTTTATTTTATTCGATATTTTTTTTTTCATTTTCATAATTTTGATTCTGCTGAAGGGATGTCCCTTCTCCAGAATTTTTGTTTTGTTGTAGAGAAATTTCTTCATCAAGATCATCTTTTTCTTCAATAATAATAGAAGGCGTTTTCCTTTCTAATATTCTACCAAATGTATGTTGAACATTTTGAAGATGTAGTGGAGTAATCATGTAAGCTGGAAATTTTTGTCCTTTTATGTGATAATCAGTTGGAGCATTTTTATTATTTGGGTTTGGTAATGGCTGGAAAGGTAGTTGATTTTTTCTTTATGAAAATGGTAATGAAAGTTGTGGGTTATGATTTTGGAGTTGGGGTGGTTGATTTTGTTGTGGAAAATGTTGGGGAGGATAGTTTGGATAGGGTCGTGGATACTTTTGATATTGCGAGTATCTTTCATAAGAATTTTTCATCCCTTTTGTCCAAGGTTGAGGCTAGGAACAAGGTTGTTGCCATGATGAATTCCAATTGTTTGGTGGGGACTAATTATACACTTGACAATTAAAATCTTGAGTTTGTGGCCACTGCCATGGTATTCTAGAGACAAAACAAAGTGGATCTACTGAATATGGAGCTACTTTTTTTTGAAAGACAGTTTTAAGACTTGGTATAGAGGAACATTTTTTTGTTTCATGATTTTCTACACAAATAACATAGGTCTCTATGACATTTACATCAACAGTAAATTCTCTTAAAGCATGTTTCTTCTTTCATTTAGGACAAAAAAACAATTAAGGCATCAATTTTAGCTCTCTTCTTGTTTTGTAATTTTAGGGTGTCTATTTGTTCATTAAGACTCTGTTGCAGTCAACTACTGTGCGCATTAATATTCAATGGATCAAAGACTATATCATATATAGAACCAAAATTTCAACTCTCCACATGTTATGGAGTTCATCATCTCTCTATTTGTCTAAAAAATATATCACACAACTATTACAACACAAGGCTGCAATTACATTGATCGAGACCCAATTTCACAACTCCGATTTGTTTTGATGCGCAACTCTGATTTTTAAATAATACAAAACTCCAAATTATATGGACTGAAATCGATAATTCTGACTCACAATTCATATCATTAACTTCATACTTCATTCAACGGAACTCGCACTCTAATACAAATAGTAGCACGATGTCTAATAAAACAATTACCATACAGGAAGCGGTTCATATGGAAATGGATGTCGTCTTGCAAGCTTGCATTACTACTAATGCAAATAGGAATTTGTTATCCCTGTTATACAATTATAAACCCATGCTAGCAATGTTGACACTAGTTTTAATGTAGTACCGATTCCATTTATATGTTAATCGATTCCCATTTTTCCACGTGGTCTCTACAATGTCTCCAACCAGTTTTCGCATTCAACGTTCCAGGCCCTCAACATTCCTACATTGTTCCAATCTACAGTTGTGGATTGCCAATCTATGCTGGCTGACTGCAGCTTTGCGTTCACATTGAAGCCATGCCCTTCACCAACCACGTACACTCAAACATTACCCAATCTGACATCTACTTTTCCATCAGCGTTTTCTCCAGTTGCACCGATGTTCCTGTAACTGACACATTCATCTATTGCGTATATATAATTGCAGAGTTAATAATTAAAAGAAAACATGTAATGGAAAAATAATAACCAAATTGATATCGCATGGGCCAAATATTTCATTAGTTGCCTCTTTGCGCATGAAATCTTCACATTGTCAAACTCACTCTATACACTCGGATTTTACTCTCTACTTCCCTATTATTTATACTTGAATATGAAAATGTTATTCTTAGAATAGATTTCTTCTCAGAATTTTCCAAGAAATCAATACATCCCTACTTTTAAGTGCTTATCCCTACTTTGGCTCTATTTCCACGCAGGGAAAGAAACCAATTCCTAATTTTATTCCTAATTAATTAAAAAAATACAAAACAACTAACTACTCTCATAAATAAATAAATAATAAGATATTAATACTAATTTTTATTCCTCTTGGATTAGCCACAACATGTGAACAAAAAATCACATTGTTGGCTAAGTGTAGATGCTCCTGCATCAGACTCCCGGGGAATAAAAATAGAACTGATCTTGCAATGCTTCATAATATACTCCAAACTTCTGTAGCTCTGCTATAGTCATCCAACTGGCCTCTTCCACTGGTTTTCTTTTCCATTTGACTAAATATTGATAATAGGTTTGACCCCTGGTTTCCTTTGATACTTTTTTCTCCAAAATGGCTTCGATTTCCTTCTTTCTTGTTTTTGGCATCTCCTCTTCCCAATTTACTGTCGCGTTTTATTTTGCCGTGGAGTCCCCTTGTGGTTCTTCTTCTAGTTATTGGTATAGATACAAATCTACAACTTTGAAGATTGGCGATATTCCAATTCTTGTTGGCTATTTAACTTTATATGCATTTGAAGAAAATTTTCTTACAATTTTACATGGCCCTATATTTTTCATTTTTAATTTGTTATACGTTTTAACAGGAAATATTTCTTTTCTTAGATATATCATGACTAAGTCACCCAGTTGAAATTCCTTTTCTCACCTCCTCATATCCACTCTTTTCTTGCATTTTCTACTGCTTTCCTACAATCTGTTTTTGACATCTTCCTGTAGTTTCTGCATCTTTTCTGCAAACTCTTCAGCCTTTGTGCTCCTTACCTCTTTTTTTCCTAGATCTCTGAGTTCATACATGCCTCTTGGATGCATTCCAAAAAAAAATTGGAATGGACTCATACCAGTACTTTGATTTGCAGTATCATTGTAAGCAAACTCAGCCTGAGGAAGGGCTAAATCCCATAGTTTAGGATTTTTATACACCAAGCTTCTCAATATGTTTCCCAAACTTTTATTCAATACATCAGTCTATCCATCAGTTTGAGGATGATATGCTAAATTGAAACTAAGGTTGGTACCTAGTTTCTTCGATAGAGTTCTCTAGAAATGTCCCACAAACTTGGTATCCTTGTCAGACACAATGCTTACATGTAATCCATGTAATCTTACGACTTTTGAAAAAAACAGATTAGCAATACATGTTGCATCACTTTTTTTCTTGTGTGCAATAAAATGAGCCATTTCATAAAATCTATCCACAACAACATAAATGGAGTCATTTCCCCTTTGAGTTTTTGGAAAACCCAAAACAAAATCCATACTAACTACATCCCATGGTCGGTTGGGTATTGGTAATGGTTGATACAATCATGTATTCTGACTTTTCCCCTTAGCATGCTCACAAATCCTGCATTTTTCCACAAACCTTTTAACATCAGTTTGCATCTTTGGCCAATAATAAAAGGTATTTACCTGAGAAAAGGTTTTGTCCTGTCCAAAATGTCTGGATAGGCCTCCACTATGCTTCTTCTTGATTATGTTTTCCTTCATAGAACATTTAGGAATGCATAATTTATTACTTTTGAATAGTAATCCTCCTTGGATAAGATAATCCAACCACTAGCTTCTATTATGGACTGTTGGATTTTCTACAGCTGCATAAATTTCCTTGAACTCTGCATCATCTTTATACATCTCAACCATTTCCTTCAACCCTACAACACCAACTTGTAATTCCTGCATAATTAAGTTCACCTTGCTCAAGGCATCAACAACTTTGTTCAATTTGCCACTCGTATTTTTTATTACAAAAGCGAAACTCTAGAAATATTCTACCCATTTGGCATGTTTCTGACTTAATTTTGGCTGATTGTTTATAAATTGTAATGCATGATTATCAGAATATAACATAAACTCTTTTGGAAAAAAATAATTTCTCCATTTTTTTAAATCCTGTACAACAACATAAAATTCTTTGCCATAAGATGAATATTTCTTCTTCGCTTCATTTAGTTTTTCACTGAAGTATGCTATTGGTTTCTTATCTTGACTCAAAATTGCTCCAATTGCAATTCCACTAGCATCAGTTTCAGCCGTGAAAACTTTCTCAAAATTTCGTAAAGCTAAAACTGGTTTCTCAGTATTTTTTTTCTTCATCAATTTAAAGTTTCGATATGCTACTTCTATCCATTTGAATGGCTGATTAGTTTCTCTGATTGTTTCAATAATGGGTGCACAAATTTGACTAAAGATTCAGATAAATTTTCTGTAGAAACTTGCAAGACCATGGAAGCTTCTTACCTCAAATATGCTTTTAGGAGTTGGCCAATTCACAATTTCTTGGATTTTTGTTGGATTCATTTTCAGCCCTTCCTTAGAGACTACAAATCCCAAATAAATTATTTCTTCTTTCATAAGCTGCACTTCTTCATATTTATTAGCAGTTTTTATTTTTGGAATGTTTTTAGAACTAATTTAATCTGTTCTAGATGCTCCTCTTTACTTCAACTGAAAATGAGAATATCATCAAGATAAGAAATTACAAACTTTCCTGCATATTCCTTCAAAATTTTCATTCATTAACCTTATGAAGGTCCTAGGTGCATTAGTAAGCCCAAAAGGCATTACTAACCATTCATACAAACCACCATTTCTTTTGAATGTGATTTTCCATTCATCCCCTTCTCAAATCCTTATTTGATGATACCCACGCTTCAAATCTATCTTAGAAAAATAATTTGACCCACTCAAACAATCCATTAAATCATCCATTCATGGTAAAGGAAAATGATACCTGATGGTGATTTTATTTATGGCTCTAGAAGAATATGTGCACATGTGCCATTCACCCCTTTCTTCGACCGAGTACCGTTGGTGTTGGAAATACCGAGAGGGGGTGAATTAGTGGCCCCTTTTAATTAGAGCATTAGTTAATCTTCAATTATTATCAGTGTTTGTACAATGATAGCAGCAAACAAGAGGAACACAAATGCACACAATTTTTAAGGTGGAAACCCACTCCTGGACAAAAACCACCTAATGCTTCTCTAATGATTCTTTTCAACTCCAACTGAAAATAAAGCTCCAACTTCCTAGAATATAGAAAAGCATTCTTCTCCAGCTCCCACTGGATGGACGCTCCAACGCCCGAGATTATTCAGTAGTCACTGAACGGATGCACCAATAGCCAATGAGCTACAAATCACCCTAGCACCACCCTACCACCCTATAGAAGAATAAAAGAAGAATGGACTCTCGTACCAAAGAAAATGGTCCACTTTATAATGATATAGAATGATGTAGAAGAAGAATATATACTAGACAATAAACCCAACTTTGACACAACCACCTAATGATGATCCTAGACCTCCCAACACTGCCTCTTCAACCCTTGGTAGATAGACACTAGTACAATTTGTACAATAATGTATTTACAATGACTAAGTACAATGATACCATTACAATGATTGTATGCAGTGCTGCCCACTTGAAGACTTCATGTGATGAACTTATTGTTGTTTTTCTGCACCTTGGTTGCTGCTCTTGTCATGCTTCCCTTTGCTGCACCTTGCTTTTCTTTAATGCACTAGAAAGTCTGGTCCTTTGCAACCCTTGACAACACATGATCTAGCTTTTTCTTACCTTATAGGAGCTCGATATTGAATCTGGTGTATCTCTGTTATTTTAGACCCCAAATATGTGATTTTTTTTCCTATAGTAACCCTTTGTGTCCTCTTTCCAATGCCACAGGTCTGACCCAATTTGGATTCTTCAAGAGAGAGTTATGTCCAATCTCTCACAATGCCCTAATTATGGACTGTTTTAGCGGAGCGCACTTTTACGGCATACCACGTGTCACTGTTTCTTTATTTGGCTCTGAAATTGATAGAGCGCAAAGTATAGACTGTGCACTATCTACTACATTTTACGAAATTCCAATCTGATACTCAAAGAGAGAGTTATGATGAATTTACCAAGGTCACTTCTTTGAGATGAATTTCAGGAGCCTACAAAAACCCTTACTTCCACAGATCATATCTCCACAAATATTGTGAAAATTGATCTAAAAATTTTACTGCAACTTCCTTGGGATTTCAGCTTCGCCTCTAAAAAATTTCAGCTTCGAACCGTTCATAGAAAAAAATTTAAAGTGAAAATTCCACGATGACCTGTTTCAGATATCTGAATCCCTTGCCTAAGGAGGAAATTAAGATCACAATATATATGAATGCTTAAGTTGAGAGGGGCCTCAACAAGTGAACGTGGGAGGGATTTTAGGAGCTTAGAAAATATTAATTACGACTTTTCAATGACCCATACCCCAACCCCATGGGGTTTTAGCCCACTAACTGGGGGTGAAAACTTCAAACATGAATATCTCTCAATCCGTGAAGAATTACATGGCGTGCCATATATCAATGGAAACATCTCGACAAGTAGAAACCATCAAAATCATTATTGACCCATAATATAGTAATTTGGTAGGTAAAAATTCCCATGCAATATTGGATTAGCCCCTGGTGTTGCTTGGGTTGACATCAATGACAACCGTTGATCAACAATCTCCCTCTTTGGCATTGATGGCAACACAAGTACTCCCCCTGCGATCATGACACCTCTTCCTACAACATTCTCTCCCCCTTTGACATCAATGGAAAAGGGTAACTCCCCCTGAAACACAACCATCCTGCAGACCTATACACACTTCCACTCCCCTTGACACACAACTGTCCTGCAGACTTGTAATCTAATTCCACTCCCCCTTTATATTCTGAAAAAGGAAAATCTAATGAGAACTTGGGAGAATCCCAAGATTCTGGCAAAGATATTCCAATGCTAGTGAATATTTAATATGTGATTCTTTTGGTGCTACTTGGAATCTTGCTACTTGTCCAACTGCTTGCATAACATCTGGTCGGGAGGCTGTTACATATAGAAGACTACTAATCATAGATCTGTACAACCTTTGATCCACATCCTTAGATGAGTCGTCTATGCTCAATTTGCAACCTGTTACCACTGGAGTAAGGATGGGTTTGCAATTTTCCATTTTAAATTTTTTGAGCATTTCCTTGATGTACTTGGCTTGACATATAGATATTCCTTTCTCTGCCGAGATATTTGAAGCCCTAAGAAGTATGTCACCACTAAGTAAAGACATATCGAAATCACTTTACACCTTTGCAAGAAACTTCTTACTTAGTCGATCATCATTGCTACCAATTGCTTGTATCATCCTCCTTAGCTATTAGACATGCTTTAGTTGCTCCATCTAGAACATATATGTTGTTCGAATCTTGACTTCATGTAGCCACAATTTCACCATACCTGCCTTTTCTGATTTCACATTTTGTGGAGTTGAATAGTATTGTGTGTCCTTGATCACACATTTGTCCAACACTGAGCAGATTGTGGTTCATGTTTTCAACCAATAAAACATTCTTGGCTAGAGAATATTTTCTTCTAAGAGTGATGGTACCTGATCCTATAACATTTGAAGATCCACCATTTCCAAAGGACACGGTTCCATCCTTCTCCTCTTTCAAAGATACAAATTTCTTTCTATCTCCAATCATATGCGTTGAGAAACTACTATTAACATACCACACATCTTTGTTGTTTTGAGCCTTGAGAGCGAGAGCACAATTATCAGTCTTCTTCTTCTTCCATGTCCGTTCATTCTGTGGCTTCGAAGATTCTTCTAAAGGATTTTTCAACTCTCAGCTTCCTTGGCTATGTGTCCAAAGTTTTGACATTTGTAACATTCCATATTATTTCTTAAATGTTCAAATCTATTGTTGTTTCGTTGAGCCCTGGGAGGTTCATATTTTAAGAATCTCTTGGAATTGTATTGGTTCCTAGGGTACGTGTGACATTCTACAACTTTATGACTAAATTTTCCACATGAATCACAATAGCCATGAAAAATATGTTGGTACTCCGGATGGAAATTTTCGTCGTATAGCCTTCCAAGGATGTTCTCGCCAATTCATTCAATGAAGTCTACATGCATGTCGCACGTACCATGTTCATTGTATTTTTTTGTAGAAGACCGTTTGCTCTTTCTTATTTTTAACCGATGCCGCTTTTTTCGCCATTATCATTGTTTGTTGATGAGTTCTTCCAATGCCCTTGAGTTGTTGGCATAGTTTTGGATAGTTTTTCCTTTCTTCACTTCCTCACAGAACGAGACTACTTTGGCTTCTAATTCTTCCCTTTCTTGGTTGCTTTCTTCCAACTTCTCTTGAAGTGTCTCTTCAATGCATTTGTGTTCTTCAACTTCAATTTTGAGACCTTGAACTTGTTCTTTAAGAGTTTTGGAATGGATCTTCGCTGCCTTGAGATCTTTTATAAGCTTGATTGCTTCCTCATAAAATTATTCTATGGTCCATCCTTCTTCTTCATCGTTTGATACCTCTTGTTTATTGTGCTTGGGTTTATTATGCTTGGCCATAAACAATACTCTCTCATTGGCTTCTTCTTCACTGTCATTGTCTTCATCGGATGATGGAGCTATCTTCTTTAGAGAGAAAGTTTCTTTTGGATCCTTGCTTGTTGAATTTCTTAAAGCCTTTCTTTCTTTTTGAGTTGCCATTAATTTTGTTTGGACATTTTGTTGCAAAATGCCCAACCTCATTACAGCTGAAAACATATCAATGGAAGTTTACCTTTGAATTTTCCCTTACCAATTTTTAGTTTTCTCATGAAGTAAGCATATTCTTCATCTGAAAGACCTTCATCATCATCTCCATTTTCTTCACACTTGTAGGTGCATGTCTTTTCAATTGAAGGTTTTTTACCCTTATTGGTTTTCTTAGATGCAACGAACAAAGTTTCTAGATGCAAAGTACCCTCTTCTTCATCAAGTCTCAATTCATATGCTATGAGAACTCCATGTAATTCCTCTTTGCTGAGTTTGTCTAGATTTTCACTATATTCTAAGACTGATACCTTTGGGTTGAATCTCCCTGGTAATGTTCTAAGAATCTTCCATATAATAGTCTTCTCGTCAACTAGCTCTCCCAATCCTTCTAGAGTATTGGTTATTTCATCAACATATTGGAAGTATGTAGCAATGTTGCAATCTTCTTTCATTCTGAGTTGCTCAATTTTTTCTCTATAGATTTGAAGCTTTGCTTCTTTGACATTTGAGTCACCTGCATATATATTCTCAAGCTTGGCCCATACATTTTTGGTGGTTTTATAACCCAACACTTTATGATAAGAAGATTCAATAAGTCCACTGATAATAATATTCTTTGCTTTTGCATAATTTGCCAAATTCTTCTTACCTTGTTCATCCACAGTTGATGTAAATCCATTTTGAACAGTGTTCCATACTTCGTAACCTTGCGCCAAGAGATAGACCTCCATTATTCCTTTCTAGAGTGCATAATTATTTTCATTGAATAGAGGTACACCATCCTTGGTATGCTCCATGACCTCCTTCTAGCTGTTAAACTTATATTGAAGGAACCAAGCTTCGATACCAATTGTTGGAAATACTGAGGGGAGGGTGAATCAGTATTCCTTTCAATTAGAGAATTAGTTAATCTTCAATTATTATCAGTGTTTGTACAATTATAGAATCAAACACAAGGAACACAAACACACATATTTTTTAAGGTGGAAACGCACTCCGGGACAAAAAACACCTAATTCTTTTCTAATACTTCTTTAATATTCAACTCTAATTGAAAATAAAGCTCCAACTTCCTAGAATCTAGAAACGAATTCTTCTCCAGCTCCCACTGGATGGATGCTCCAACGCTCGATATTCTTCAGTAGTCAACTGAACGGATTCCCCAACACCCAATGAGCTACAACTCACCCTACCACCACCCTACCACCCTATATAAGAATAAAAGGAGAATGGACTCCCGTACCAGGGAAAATGGTCCACTTTACAATGATATAAAATGATGCATAAGAAGAAGATATACTAGACCATAACCCCAAATTTGACACAACCACCTAATGAGATCCTAGACCTCCCAACACTACCTCTTCAACCCTTGGCAGATAGACACTAGTACAATTTTTATAATAATGTATTTACAATGACTTAGTACAATGATACCTTTATAGTGACTGTATGCAATGCTTCCCACTTGAAGACTTCATGTGGTGAAATTCTTGCTGCTTTTCTACACCTTGGTTGTTGCTCTTGTCATGCTACCCTCTGCTGCACCTTTTTTTTCTTTGATTCCCTAGAAAGTCTGGTCCTTTGCATCCCTTGACAACACATGATGTAGTTTTTTCTTGCCTTCTAGGAGCTCGATATTGAATATGGTGTATCTCTATTATTTCAAATCCCCAATATGTAATTTTCAGCCCTATATTAGTCCTCTAAGTCTTCTTTCCAATGCCATAAGTTTGTCCCAATTTGGATTCTTCAATGGAGAGTTATGCCCAATCTCTCACAATGCCCTAATTATGGATCTTTTCGCAGAGCGCACTTGTACGATGTGCCACGTGTCACCTAAGCTTTATTTGGCTTGAAATTAATAGATCGAAAGGCATGCTGATGTGTGCACTACCCGCTACTTTTTACCCCTCCATCCGATACTTAGAGAGATAGTTATGACGACCACGAAGGTCACTTCTTTGAGATGAATTTCAGGAGCCTGCAAAAATCCTGACTTCCACAGATCATATCTCCAAAAATTTTGTGCACCTTGACCTAAATTTTTTACAGTAGCTTCCTTAGGATTTTGGCTTCGCCTCATAAAAATTTCAGCTTCTAAACCTTCATAGAAAAAAAATTTAGAGTGGAAATGCCACGATGACCTGTTTCAAATGGAGAAATCCCTTGCCTAAGGAGGAAATGAAGATCACAATTTATATAAATGCTTAGGTTGAGAGGGGCTTCAACAAGTCAAGGTCGGAGGGATTTTAGGACCTTAAAAAATATTAATTATGAATTTTCAATGACCCATGCCCCAACCCCATGGGGTTTTAGCTCACTAACTGGGGGTACAAACTTCAAACTTGAATATCTGTCAAACCGTGAAGAATTATATGGTGTGCCATATATCAACAGAAACATCTTGACAAGTAGAAACCATAAAAATAATTATTGACCCAGAATATATTAATTTGGTAGGTAAAAATTCCCATGCAATATTGGGTTAGCCCTTGGTGTTGCTTGGGTTGACATCAATGACAACCGTTGATCAACTCTTGGTACATCACATGGACTTGGGATTTCTCTAATTAATCCTTTATCCATTAACTCTTGCACTTGTCTTCCAACTTCAACATTTTCCTATGGTGTTAACTGTTGAGTCTCAAATCTGCATCTTTTCCATACACTTTTCTATACATTTTTCATCCACCTGAACCTCCCAAGTTGTCAATATAATTGTATATTAATTGAAAAAGAGCATCCAACATGGTTTTAAATATATTTTTGTGTCTGCTGTTTGATTTAGATTTTGCTCATTTAGTTGTGGAATCTTGCCACTTTCCGCAGCTGCTGCAACTTTCCGCAGCCATTTTGTGAAAATCTATGTTACAGGTGTCTACAAGAAAAACGAGCCACATGGGCAAGACAGAAATGATGTGGACATGGATCATGTCCTATTGGCTCGAGCAAATTCATCTAAGGAGGTTGCGGTCAAAGGCGTCCAAATGGAAGTCAACCGTAGAGTCCCATGGTGACAGGACTCTGTTTCGTGTCACGTGAAGATTCATATGGCCGTTTCTGAGTTGCGGGGGACAAATCAACATCTGTACATGGCTCCATAGCCGAATTCAAAAATCCACTCCTCATAGATTTACTCTTCAATACGGCCATGATCCTAGATCTGTGGACGTAATGGTCTACGTGTTCTCCATCAGCATAAAACTTTAGGAGTTAGTTATATTTCTTTTGTTATAAATAATGCGTTTGTATACGCATATTAGATTAGTCTCTGTTAGTTTTTATTATTCTGCTCTGTAATGTAATTACGCTGCCACTGTGCCGTAATATCACCTTTCTGTTATGACTGCATTTTAATATAAGAAGACTCTGTTTCCAAACGTAATTCGTACTTGAAGATTGTTGCCAAGGCCGGTGTAGAGGGCCCCTGCACTTGCCAAGGTTCTGTGCATTATTGTATAGTTCTTGTTTTATTTATTTAAAGCTCATTGTGCCATAATCCATTCACATGTTTATACATTGCATCTATCATGATATATATGCTTCACTTCTGTTTATAATCTTTCATGCTTTCCATTTTACTTTTGTCTTTCATGTTTTATATTATTGATAACTGATCAGTGTTCTTGTTTCAGGTTATAAATAGGCAGCCCGGGCATTTGCATAAATTTTTGACTAATGACATGGAATTAACATTGTTCTGCTGCTAATTTTTTTTTCTTAGTTTCTGTTTAATTTCAGTATTGCTTTGTTTAATTCAGTTTTGCTTATTTGCTTCAGTAGTTAAATTTAGATATATTAAACTGCTCATAACATCTTCAGTTGCCTCCGAAAGCCACAGCTGGACTGATGGTGAGGGATTGTATTATGAAATGTGTAGTTTGATATTAGTTTCCTTTCTGCAAATTTAGATATATTAAACTGCTCATAACATCTTCAGTTGCCTCCGAAAGCCACAGCTGGACTGATGGTGAGGGATTGTATTATGAAATGTGTAGTTTGATATTAGTTTCCTCTCTGCAAGTTAGATATATTAAATTGCTCATAACATCTTCAGTTACCTCCGAAAGCCACAGCTGGACTGATGGTGAGGGATTGAATTATGAATGTGTGGTTTGATATTAGTTTACTTTCTGCAAGTTAGATATCAGTTACTCAAGTTGTTTATGGTTACTTCCAAAAATCATAGCTGGACTAATGATGAGGGATCAGAAGACAAGTTGATGTAATTTGATTTAGATTTACTTTATTGCAATTTTGGATTTCTTTCAGCATAGTTTCTTTTGTGTTTAGACAACAGCAAGAATAGTTTGATTTCATACTCACTAGTTCACTATTTTGATTTATTAGACTAGCAACACCTTTTCATTTCAGCAGCACATTTTCCATTTTCTTTCAAGTTTTGTCATTATATGTTTCAAATTTCTTTTTCAGTTGCAAGTTGGTAAATAATTATAGAGGATATCATTTCCTTGAACAAACATAACCATACTTGTTTTCATTTTAGAATTTCCATTTCATCTTAGAAAACCAAAAACGACAAAAAGTTAAGAAATAGGTTATCTTGCACATATAGTGCGCCGCACTTCATCAGCTTATGAATCCCGGATTGAAAAATTAAATGCAGCAATTTAGGACACACTAAATTGACCAAACATTTTGGCGCTGTTGCCGGGGAAGTGTAACTAGGTAGCCAATCTCTTAAAAAAAAAAAAACAAAACACAAAACAATAAAAGAAGGGAAAACTTGATAACTTCTTGAAGTATGCTCTCCTCTTGCACCTAGTGTGATCTGGAGGATCAGAAAAGAGAGTTATTGGTTTAGTAATTTCTTAAGTATGCTCTCTTCTTGCACCTAGTGTGACCCGGAAGATCAGAAAAAGAATTATTAGCCCAACTTTTTAAAAATAAAAAAAAATGACATGCATAGAGCAAGAGATTCTAGGGGAAGGTTTATAGCTAAAGCCAAGAGTTCGATTTTCACAACTCCATCTTCTTCAAGGCATAGACCAGATTCACCACCATCTACTCCTAGCCTTAAGATTTTTGGAAGTCAAGGAACAGCTGAATTAGAGGATTCTCCTATACCACCTACTAAAACCCATTTAGAAAACAAAGAGACTCTCTCTCATCCTCCCTTGGTAGAAGAACTAGAGGAATTTAAGGACTCCAAAGAAACTATCATGGCAACGGAAGTAATAGATGGAGGTAGAGGTAGAGGTGGAAGAGGAGGAAACAATGGAGACAACAATGGTGAAGGAAATAATGGTAGAAATAGGGAAGGAGACAATTTGTTTGGATTCCCTATAGTTGATGAGGAAACTCATGCAACAATGAAAAATATCTCACCATCTGTTCTTCCTAACTTTTATGGATTGCGAAGTGAGGATCCTGAAACATTTCTGTTTGAGTTTGAAGTAGTGTGCCGAACTTATGACTATATGGAAGATTCTCAAAAACTCAAACTGTTTCCTTCAACATTGAAGGGATCTGCTTTGAAATGGTTCATGGGATTAGCTACTCAATCTATTAGGACTTGGAATGATATGAAACAAACATTTTTGGATAGATACTTGGACTATTGTATGCCCACCAATCACAAGGATGAGGTATTCAAAATGATGCAAAAAGAAGACGAAAACTTGGAAAATTTACTTGAAAGATTTCAATACAACTTGAAAAGAGCAAAGATGAGCAACTTAGATGATGAAACCTTGAAAGCCCTCATATTAAAAGCCATTAGAGATGAATGGATAGATATTTTAAACATGATGGGAAAGGAGACATTTCTCAACTTCCACTTCGTGACATAACAGAACTATGTGTCCATCTCTCAAGAGGAAAATCTAAAACAGGAAAAGGGCCTAGGGATCCTTCTCTTATTAGGGATAACAAATCTGCAACTGGATCAGTAAGTAGGGCAGAGATTGGTAATATGCTTGATGAGTTCAAAACTGATATCTTAGGGAGCCTTAGTGAACAACTAGACACCCTTAAAATCCAAAACAAGCAGAAAGCAGAAACAGATGCTTTAGCCATCTTTTGTCCGAAATGTAGGAAGAAACATGCTTTAAGGGAATGTCCCTTGGATGCAAAAGTTGTAGAAAAATGTATGATTTTCTCAGAGAATCATGAGATCAAGGATTGTCCTTCAATTCCTGGACTCAAAGCTGTTTTTCAAGAAGACCCAAATTCAGTAGAATCTCTCTGTTTTGTTGCAAGGAGACCTTGGAAGGGACAACAAACTCAAGGGTTTAACAACCCTATGAATTTTCAAACCCCACCAAATTGGAATCCTTGGCAACAACCTTGGCCCCAACATCAAAATTCATATCAGCCATGGGTACAAGGGATGCAAAATCCTTATGGGAGATTTGCTCAATTTTATCAATATCTTCCATCTTTTCAAAATCAACAAGCTCCACAACTTCCAAATTCAAATCCACAACTTTCATTGCCATTTTCACAACAACAACCTTCTCAACAAAATCCAAATCCTCAACTCATGCTCCCATACCAACAAAATACAAATCAACTTCTAGCTCAGCCATTGCCAAATCCTAATAATAAAAATCCTCAGAATACTTACATGGTAGAAGGAAAACAATTTCCTACCTATATGATTGTTCCTCTCAACGATGTACAACTCAGATCTGGTAGAGTTTTAGAAAAACCTTCTATAGATATTCAAGAGCAAGATACCTCTGAGGAGGACTCTCTTCAAGTCAATAAAGGTTCTGAGGAAGAATCTCTTCAAAATTCAAGCATGCAAAAAGAAAAAGAAAAGTTAACACGCACAACTCCTATAGTTGAGCAACCAACATCTTCATCTACACCTCCTTTTCCTGAAAGACTACAAATTGACAAGGGGGTGGAAAAACAAATCTTGTTTCCTAACTATGACTTTCTAGATGAATTGAAGAATGTTTGTATCAATATTCCCTTGCTACAAGCCATTCGAGAAATTCCTATTCTAGCAAAAACCATAAAGGAGTTGAGTTTCAAAAGACCGGGAAGGAAACTAAAAGACACAAGAAGAATCCACCTGGTAGGAAAGATTGCAGATATTATGATGGGAAAAATTACCATGCAGAAGTATGTAGATCCAGGAAGTCCAATTGTCAAGACACATAAATGGGATAGAAATTCCAAACACATTGATTGACTTAGGGGCTGCTATCAACATTATGAGTAGACAGACTATGGACCAGCTAAAACTTCCTAACCTTCTTTTTACACCTACTCTACTGCAACTTGCAGATTGATCAATTATTAAACCAGATGGTGTATTAGAAGATATTTCAGTCTCCTTAGATTCTTGGGAATATCCAGTAGATTTTATGATTTTGACTCCCAAGAGTAATCTAGGAGGGCACCCACTTATCTTAGGAAGACCTTGGCTAGCCACAGCTGATGCTTTCATTAGTTGTAGATCTGGGGATATGTACATTTATAATGGTAATTCGACAAAGAAATTCATTTTGTATCCTCCAGCAAAAGTAATCACAGAAGTAGGGGACAATGAATGGGTTGATGATGAGGACACTATACAACCTGTCTTTACCATTTCTGAAATCAGTGAGGATAGTCAAATTCTGAACACATTAGAAAATTTTGAGACATCTTCAGAATATGACCCCACACAATTTCAGTTGGAATCTGACATAGAATATTTATCATCAAGACAAATGTCTCTTTACTCTATGGAAGAGTTTGGTAGTTCTACTATTGAGATTTTTCCAGGAAAAACATTGAATATCAACAAACATTTGAAAAAGTCACAACAAGAAGAACTAACCAAAATCTTGCAAAAACATTCTACTGCATTTGCATGGGAGTATACTGACATGAAAGGTATTGATCCTAAGACTTGCATCCATCATATCTATATTGAGGAAAACAGTAGACCAATCAGACAACCTCAAATAAGGATGAGTCCAAATCTTAGGGAGATAGTGAAAGAAGAGCTCCAAAAACTACTCAACGTAAACTTCATTTATCCAATTTCAGATAGCCGATGGGTTTCTCCTCTGGTTATAGTACCTAAAAAGAATGTTAAATGGAGGGTATGCATTGATTACAGGGAATTGAACAAAGCAACTTTGAAGGATCACTTTCCTTTGCCTTTTATCGATCAGGTATTAGATACATTAGCAGGTAAAAAGTACTTTTCATTTTTGGATGGTTTTAGTGGCTATAATCAAATTCAGGTAGCACCTAAAGATCAAGATAAGACCATATTTACTTGTCCATGGGGAACTTTTTCCTATCGAGTACTTCCTTTTGGGTTATGTAATGCACCTGCAACATTCCAAAGAGCAGTACTAGGAATTTTTTCTGATCTAATCCATGATTGTGTAGAGGTTTATATGGATGATTTTACAGTTTATGGTAATTCATTTGAAGAGGCATTAGAAATTTTGGAAAAAGTTCTTATAAGATGTAAAGAAACAAACCTTTCATTAAGCCATGAAAAATGCTTTATGATGTTTACTGAAGGGATTGTTTTAGGACATCATATTTTAGGAGATGGGATTAAGGTTGATAGATCAAAAGTTGAAGTCATCTCCAAGTTACCTATTCCAAATTGTCAAAGAAATGTTAGAAGTTTTCTAGGATTTACTGGTTACTATAGAAGATTTATAGAAAACTTCACTAAAATAGCATCTCCACTCTTCAAATTGCTTACAAAAGACTGTGAATTTAAATGGGATCCTGATTGTCAATCATCTTTTGAAACTTTGAAAACAAGAATATCTGAAGCACCTATCTTGAGAGGACCAAATTGGAAACTCCCTTTCCATATTTCTATGGATGCTTCAGATACAGCTCTAGGAGTTGTATTGGGTCAAAAAGATTTAGTTCCTTATGCCATTTATTATACCAGTAAAAATTTGACTCCCACAGAGTTGAACTATACTGTGACTGAAAAAGAGTTTTTAGCTGTTGTTCATGCAATTAATAAGTTTAGACATTACATAACAGGCTATGAAACTTTTATTCATACCGACCATTCTGCAATTAGATATTTAATGAACAAACCTGTTACTAATGGCAGAGTGACAAGATGGCTTTTACTTTTGCAAGAATTCAATATTACTGTGTTGGATAGACCAGGAAAACAGAATACAGTAGCTGATTTCTTGTCTAGAATACAGAATACTAAAGAAGATTCTCCCGTAGAGGATAAGTTTCCTGATGAATACTTGTTTGCAGTAACTATTAAGACTCCTTGGTATGCAGATATTGCTAACTATTTGGTTACAGGGAAACTACCTTCACATTTATTTCCAAGTGAAAAACGAAAAATTATTCAGGAGAGTTCAAAGTATTCATGGATTTCTAACGAATTGTTTAAAACAGGGCCAGATCTTGTGATCAGAAGATGTGTCAGGGAAGATGAAATGCCTGATATTCTTAAGGCATGTCATGATGAACCATGCGGAAGACACTTTGCGGACAAAAGGACGGCCTATAAAATCCTTTCTTTGGGATATTATTGGCCTTCCCTCTTCAAAGATGCAAAACAATATGTCAAAAGGTGTGATAGCTGCCAAAGAGTAGGAAAACCTACCCTTTCAAATGAAATGCCATTGCAAACACAGGTACTCATTGAACCCTTTGAAAAATGGGCTTTAGATTTCATTGGACCTATTAATCCACCATCTACGCAAAAGAAGTATATATTGGTTTGTACTGATTATGTTACTAAATGGGTAGAAGCCAAAGCATTAGTATCTGCTACTGAAAATTCAGTTATTCATTTTCTTTATGAGGATATTTTTACTCGCTTTGGTGTTCCAAGAGAAATTGTGACAGATCAGGGAAGCCAATTCACATCCAACTTGGTGGAGAAGTTGATGGAAGAATACAAAATCAAGCACAGAAGATCTACTCCTTACCATCCGTAAGAAAATGGTCAAGTGGAGTCTACAAACAAAGTTCTTGAAAGTATCATCACCAAAACTGTTCATCTACATAGAAGAGATTGGGTAGATAGGCTTCCTGAAGCCTTGTGGGCCTATAGAACTACATGGAGAAACACAACAGGCCATACTCCTTATGAACTTTTTTATGGAAAGAAGTCTGCTCCCATTGAGTTCTCAAGTCAAGACCAAGATAGTGCCTGGGCGGGGATGGACTTATCAGAAGCCCAAAAGCATAGAATGGAGCAATTGAATGAGCTAGATGAGATCAGACAAGAGGAAATTCTAAGAACTGATCTAGTTCAATATAAAAGAGCTAAATGGCATGACAAGTACATCAAAGAGAAGAAGTTTCAAGAAGGATATTGGGCATTTTTATTTGATTCCAAGTTTAAAGATTTTCAAGGAATATTTCAGACTCATTGGCTTGAGCCATATGAGATTGACAAGATCTTTAGCAATGGAACGGTAAGAATCAAGACCATTGATGAGTTTCAAACTCCTCTTATTGTGAATGGCCACAGATTGAAAGTTTATCATAAGCCACTCTCAAAAGAGGACTTTGTCAAAGTATTTCAAGAGAATTCTGCAATCAGGCTGGTACAGAAGAATTCTTCTTCTCCACCAACCTAGCTTTTGTTCTTTTCAATTAAAATAAATAAATAAATAAATTGTATAAGCCTGAAAACCAATCACTGATTGGCAGTCTTATACAGAAAATATAGGGTGAAAATCAGGAACACCTGACACTTTATATTTTCCAAAAAAAAAAAAATCTCTCTTTCATTTTACAAGTTTTGTGACCATCCACTCCATTCCATTCCACTTCATCCCACTTCATTTTCACTCCACTTCATTCCATTTCACTTCATTTTATTCCATTTCATCAATAAAATTCTTTTTCATGACCATTTACATCTGGACATTTGTCATCCGTTCATGTTCATTCATCCAAATAATAGTTGTGTCAGTTTCCGCAGCTGACATCTGTTTCCGCAGCTGACACCAGTTTCCGCAGCCAGAAGTGGATTCCGCAGCTACAACTCTGTTTTCAAAAGAATGTACAGCTAGATGTTATTTCCATAATCATGAAATTAAATGTAGGTGAGAGGACCAAAAATAAAGGCATGGAGCATTCAAGATACCAATGAAGGGAAACTAATTGAAGACCAAGGAAAAAGGCAAAGATTCCAAGGTATGAGTAAAATTCATTTCAAATAGCATTGAAAACACATTTTTATATAGTTCTAAACCATAAGCTCCATCCATTATATACAATGATTATACTGACAAATTCCGTAACCCTTTCAGGATCTCCATATGATCCTCCCGCATTCATTCTCAAACGGTTCCATAATTAAACCCCGATCTTCACTCATACTCCAATATTCCACCGATGATAATGAGACGTAGTTGATTTGACCACGGACTCTTACAGCCGCATAAATCCATAGCCGTTGTTTAAACGTGTTCACATTTATTGTGCAACCACCAAATTTCAAAACACTATCGGATGTGTTATACTCCTCCTATTTGTTCTGTTAATCTCACAGCCATGTCTCTGTCGTGCTCACAAAACCCCTCTCTGTTCTGTCTCACTCCACTTCATTCTCTATTACGCTACAGCCTGTATATCCACTCTTTGATATCTACCTACAGTCATTGTGCTCATCTCTGTGCATTCAGCCGTTCTATTTCCATTCAACCCTCACGCAGGAAAATTTTTGAGGAGCAGAAAGAAGGATGGGTAAATTGCTAAGAGCAAAACCAGAAGGACCTAAGTTCATGGAGGGATATCTGCAAGTCAGGGATATATTGAAGAAAGCAAAGTGGCTGCGGTTTATCCAAAAATTCAGAGGTTATCATAAAGAAGTGAAAAAAGCATTTGCAAGGTCGTTCAGTGGCCTGGAAGTAGAGATTGGAGACCTTAAGTTTGCAGTAAACGAGGCATCTGTAGCAACAGCCACGGAACTTCCTCAGGAGGGTGAGCGTTGGTTTAAGAATAAAAGCATTAGTGGTGAAGCCTGGAGAACAATCTTACGAAACCAAGGTATGGACATAACTATTTTTAAAAGAGGAATTCTTGTTCATGCATTGAAAGAGGAATGGGCTACTTTGCTGCTAGTTGTTCAAAAATTCATTACCTGTGAAGGCCGTTTTGGGTCCATGTATATGTACCATACCAGGTTGCTGATGATTTTTCTAGATAATCAAACTCTCAATCTCCCATATTTTCTATTAAATAGTTTGAAGAAGATGTCTATGACTGTTCAGAAGCATTTAGGAGATGTAGAACCACATCTATATCACCACGGTCTTGTAAAAATTTTGATTGAAAAAGAGTTAAAGGAGAAGAAAGACACATGGGAACAATTTTTTATTAGAAATTTCTTTGAGGAACCTCATGAAATTCCTGAAGGTAGCACATCAAGAAGGAGTAGGAGAAAAAAAACAAATGATGAAACCCAAAGTACTCCTACTCAAGAAATTCCTGAAGGTAACATATCAAGAAGGAGTAGGAAAAAGAGAACAAATGATGAAATTCAAAATACTCCTACTACTACAATTGAAAGAAATGATAGGGAAGAGAGACTGTCAAAGAGTAAGAAGAGAGAAACCAAGGGTAAAAAGCCAATAACATCAAAAGAGAGAAAAAGTATTGAAGCTATACATCAAACTCCTTCATATGAAGAAGAAGATCATCAAGTGTTATCTGAAAGATTAGTTTATCTTCAAAAATAGTCATCTATGGCCAAGAAGACAGAGAAAGGGAAACAAAAGCAAAAGGACAGTGGTCCACAACGTGTGAGAAGAAGTTCCAGACTTAAGGGGAAATTGAGGAAAATGCAAATGAAGGGTCCTCATTTCATTGATTTGGGAGAGGAAACATCTGAACAGTCCCTAGCTGACCATAGTCCATCTCAGTCAGTTAGTGAACCTGGTTCATTTCATTCTCAGTAAGACATTGAACATAGTCCATCCTATTCTCAGCAAGATGTTGATGTGAGCCCTTCTCAGCCAGATTTTGAAGATAACTCTCCTTCATGACATTTTGGGGATAGCCCAATAAAAATGACACCTGATATAGACCTCAAGCAACAGGAAGTATATGATTATATAGAATCTTTGGAAAGAGCAGCTACGGGCCCCAGTACTTCATCCATCCAGCCTCACACAGTACAAGATAATCTAGTCCAATCACTAAAATAGGAAGTCTTTGAGCTAGAGCTTTTAAATAGACACATCAAAAATGAAAATGAGGCATTGAAGGAACAAGGCAAATTAGAAAAAATCATTCATGATAATACCACGCTACATCTAGGAATATGGAAGAAGAAGAACAAGAAATTGAAAAGGAAATGCCAGAAGTTAAGAAGAGCACTGGTTAATATCAAATTTAGATGCCTAATGAAGAAGCCCAGGATGATGGCAGCACCAAGGAAAAAGAGGAGAGGTTTGGATGTACTGGCTGAAGTTTCAAGGAATATGAACTGAGGAAGGATTATCAAAATTTTGGTTGCATGAGGACATGCAACACCTTCACAGTGGGGGTATGTTGAGTCTCAAATCTGCATCTTTTCGATACACTTTTCTATACCTTTTTCATCCACCTGAACCTCCCAAGTTGTCAATATCATTGTATATTAATTGCAAAAGAGCATCTAAAATGGTTTTTAACTATATTTTTGTGTCTGCTGTTTGATTTAGATTTTTCTCCTTTAGCTGCGGAATCTTGCCACTTTCCGCAGCTGCTGCAACTTTCTGCAGCCATTTTTTGAAACTCTATGTTACAAGTGTCTACAGGAAAAAAGAGCCACATGGGCAAGACATAAATGATGTGGACATGGATCGTGTCCTATTGGCTCGAGCAAATTCATCTAAGGAGGCTGCGTTCAAAGGCGTCCAAATGGAAGTCAACCGTAGAGTCCCACGGTGACAGGACTCTATTTCGTGTCACGTGAAGATTCATATGGCCGTTTCTGAGTTGCAGGGGACAAATCAACATTTGTACATGGCTCCATAGCCGAATTCAAACATCCACTCCTCATAGATTTACTCTTCAATACGGCCATGATCCTAGATCTGTGGACGTAATGGTCTACGTGTTCTCCATCAGCATAAAACTTTAGGAGTCAGTTATATTTCTTTTGTTATAAATAATGCGTTCGTATATGCATATTAGATTAGTCTCTGTTAGTTTTTATTAGTCTGCTCTGTAATGTAATTACGCTGCCACTGTGCCGTAATATCACCTTTCTGTTATGACTGCATTTTAATGTAAGAAGACTCTGTTTCCAAACATAATTCGTACTTGAAGATTGTTGCCAAGGCCGGTGTAGAGGGTCCCTGCACTTGCCAAGGTTCTGTGCATTATTGTATAGTTCTTGTTTTATTTCTTTAAAGCTCATTATGCCATAATCCATTCACATGTTTATACATTGCATCTTTCATGGTATATATGCTTCATTTCTGTTTATAATATTTCATGCTTTCCATTTTACTTCTGTCTTTCATGTTTTATATTATTGATAATTGATCAGTGTTCTTGTTTCAGGTTATAAATAGGCAGCCCGGGCATTTGCATAACTTTTTGACTAATGACATGGAATTAACATTGTTCTGCTGCTAATTTTTTTTTCTTAGTTTCTATTTAATTTCAGTACTGCTTTGTTTAATTCAGTTTTGCTCATTTTCTTCAGTAATTAAATTTAGATATATTAAACTACTCATAACATCTTCAGTTGCCTCCGAAAGCCACAGCTGGACTGATGGTGAGGGATTGTATTATGAAATGTGTAGTTTGATATTAGTTTCCTTTCTACAAGTTAGAAATATTAAATTGTGCATGACATCTTCAGTTACCTCCGAAAGCCACAGCTGGACTGATGGTGAGGGATTGAATTATGAATGTGTAGTTTGATATTAGTTTCCTTTCTGCAAGTTAGAAATATTAAATTGTGCATGACATCTTCAGTTACCTCCGAAAGCCACAGCTGGACTGATGGTGAAGGATTGAATTATGAATGTGTGGTTTGATATTAGTTTACATTCTGCAAGTTAGATATCAGTTACTCAAGTTGTTTATGGTTACTTCCGAAAATCATAGCTGGACTAATGATGAGGGATCAGAAGACAAGTTGATGTAATTTGATTTAGATTTACTTTGTTGCAATTTTGGATTTCTTTAAGCATAGTTTCTTTTGTGTTTAGACAACGGCAAGAATAGTTTGGTTTTCATGCTCAATAGTTCACTGTTTTGATTTATTAGACTAGCAGCACCTTTTCGTTTCAGCAGCACATTTTCATTTCCTTTCAAGTTTTGTCATTATAGGTTTCAAATTCCTTTTTAAGTTTCAAGTTGGTAAATCATTATAGAGGATATCATTTACTTGAACAAACATAACCATACTTGTTTTTATTTTAGAATCTCCATCTCACCTTAGAAAACCAAAAACGACAAAAAGTTATGAAATAGGTTATCTTGCACATATAGTGCGCCGCACTTCATCAGCTTACGAATCCCGGATTGATAAATTAATGTAGCAATTTAGGACACACTAAATTGACCAAACATTAACCTGTAGGCTACTTTATTCTGCAAACTTGCTCAAGGGATTAGATAAATGTGGTGACTAATACTCCTTATGGGTGGTAACGCATTTGGAAACTCATCCACAATAACATCAACAAAATGATTCAATATATTTTGAATTTCTTCAGGTAAATATTCTAAATTTATAAAAGTTAAAATTACCTTGGGTCTCCCTACAATAGCAAAATGCATCTCCTCGGCTTTCTCGACTTCTTGCAGCAGGGCTTTACCACTCATAAACATAACGTTGTTTCCAGGTGCTTCCTCGTCAACTTCAGCTTTCAATGGTAGCAGTGTATGCATGTTTCCAGCTTTTTTGAGAGTATAAGTGTTTCTTCTGCCATTATGTATGGCTTTCCGATCAAACTGCCAAGGTCTTCCTAACAATATGTGACATACATCCATCGGCATTACATCACATAAAATAACATCCTTATAAGTACCAATCTAGATTTTGACCTTACATTGTTTAGTTACAATAATTTGATGGCCTTTTTGGAGCCATGATACTTTATAAGGAGTTGGGGTGTATTGTTTTCTCTAACTTCAATTTGTCCACCATTTCTATATAAACAAGGGTATCAGTACTTCCACTATAAATTTCCAAATTGCAACACTTACCTTTTGTCTTACATACAGTTCGAAATAGATTCATTCTCTGAGATGGTTCCCCATCTTCCTTAAATTCTTTAAGAAATATCCTCTTCAACAATAAGGATTCTATGGCTTCAGGTGGTTCCTCTTTGGCTGCAATCTGAGGAATTTCTTATTTTGTTTCAGAAACATTCACATTTCGTTGAGTTTTTGTTTTATTGTGAGGACAATCCCACGACCCATGTCCCCACTCACCACATGTAAAGCACTTAATATCTCTTCCTCACCCTCTACCTCTGGGCACAAACCTTTCGCGACCAAAGACTCCTCTCTGTGGTGATCTATTACTCGAACTCCCTGCTTCATTCTAGGAATGTTGAAATCTGGACTTAAATGTTCCTGTTCCTCTTGCTGAACTCTTGCCTCTATTCCTCTAGTTTTGTTTGCGCAACATTTTCTCCTCTACCCTCAAAGTTTCTTGATAGACATCCTCAATCATCTTCAAATTTAATAAGTTTATTTCATATTGTATTTCATATCTTAAACGATTTATATATCTAGCTACTTTTTCTATGTCATCTTCAATATGTCTCGCTCTAATACTCAACTAATAAAATTCTTCATTATATTCTTTGATAGTCATCTCTTTCTGCTTTAAGTTTTGCAATTGTCTAAAAATATTTAATTGATAATCTTTCGACATGAACTTACCTTTCAGTTTAGTCACCATCTTATCCCATTGCTTTATTCTGGGTTTCCCTTTTCATTCTCTGGATAACTACAATTCATCCCACCACATGGCTGCATGACCCTTCAATCTCGTGGCTGCAAACTTTACTTTCTTCTTCTCATCGAATTCTATGTAGTCAAAGTATTTGTCTAATGTACTGATCAAGTCCATTAGTACTTCCACACTAAGGTTTACATCGTCTAAAGGTACTTCTACCTTTGGTCTACTACTGGCCTTTTCTTGCATCTTCATAACTTTAGCTGCCTCACTTTCTCCCTCTATTTCTTCTTTGTTGGTCTCTTCTTCATCTGCACTAGAAATTCCATCATCTGTTGCCCTCCTATGAGTAGTTTCTATTGTGGCCATCCTTGTACATAGGTGTCGGATTTCTTCTAGCAGAACTGTGTTTGCTATAGGTCTTCCTCGACCTATTCCAGCTCCCCTTCTAGGTAGCATTCTCTGTAATTGTCAAGAACAACTCACCAGTTATGATAGCAAAAATTGATGCAGTCAACTAATTTGCGCATTAATATTCAATGGAGAAAAACATTATATCACACATAGAACCAAAATTTCAACTCTCCACCTGTTATGGAGTTCGGCATCTCTCCATTTGTCTCAAAAATATTTCACACAACTATTACAACACAAGACTGCAATTACATTGACTGAGACCCGATTTCACAACTCTGATTTGTTTTGATGTGCAACTCTAATTTTTAAACAATACAAAACTGCAACTTATATGGACTGAAATCAATAATTCTAACTCAAAATTCATATTATTAACTTCATACTTCATTCAATGGAACTGGTACTCTGATACAAATAGCAACACAATGTGTTATAAAACAATTACCATACAGGAAGTGGGTCATAGGGAAATGGATGTCGTCATGCAAGCTTGCATTACTGCTAACACAAATAGGAATTTGTTATCACTGTTATACAATTATAAACACATGCCGGCAATGTTGACACTGGTTGTAATGTAGTACCGATTCTAGTTATATGTTAATTGATTCCCATTTTTCTACGTGGTCTCTACGATGTCTCCAACCAGTCTTTGCATTCAGCATTCCAGACCCTCGGCACTCCTATAACGTTCCAATCGCCAGTCATGGATTACCAATATACACTGGCCGACTTGAACTTTACATTCACATTGAATCCATGCCCTTCACCGACCATGTACACACAAAGATTTCCAAATCTGACATCGACTTGGCCATCAACTTTTGCTCCAGTTGCACAGATGTCCCTGCAACTGACACATTCATCTATTTTGTATATATAATTGTAGAGTTAATAATCAAAAGAAAACACGTAATGGAAAAATAATAAATATATTGATATCGCATGGGCCAAATATTTCATTGTTTACCCCTTTGTGCATGTAATCTTCACACTGTCAAACTCACTCTATGCGCTTTTGGTTTTTCCTCTCTACTTCCCTATTATTTATACTTGAATATGAAACTATTCTTTTTAGAATAGATTTCTTCTCAAAATTTTCCAACAAACAAATACCTCCCTATTTTTAAGTGCTTATCCCTACCTTGACTCTATTTCCACGCAGGGAAAGAAACCAATTCCTACTTTTATTCCCAATTAATTAAAAAAATACAAACAACTAACTACTCTCATGAATAAACAAATAATAAAATATTAATACTAATGTTTATTCCTCTTAGATTAGCCATCACATGTGAACAAAAAATCACATTGTTTCCTAAGTCCAGATGCTCCTGCATCAAACTCCCTAAGGTATATGTTTTAAATTCATCATGTATATTTCCAATTTCTTCCCTACTCATTGTTCCAGTCACAAATTTATTTACTCTAGAAAGAGTAGGGTTTCTTGTATTTTTCCCACTTTTTTATTTTCCTCTTGAGAGATAAATGCATAATTCAACAATTTTAGGTAATGGTAATTGAGAGATATCTCCCTTTCCCATCATGTTAAGAACATCTATTCATTCATCTCTGATGGCTTTCAATAAGGGAGATTTTAAAGTATCTTGATCTATATGCTCCATATTATCTCTTTTTATATTGTAATTGAATATTTCAATTTTTCATCCTCTCTTTCCATCATTTCAAATACTTTGTCCTTCTTATTAATAGGTGTGCAATATTCCACATATATTTGTAAAAATGAAATTTTAATCTCATCCCATGTCCTAATAGATTGTGTTATCAAACCCATCAACCATTTTAAAGTTGCACCCTTGAGTGTTACTGGAAATAGATTAAATTTTTGAGAGTCTTGTAAGTAGTCATAGAATCTACATAAAACCTAAAATTAAAATAAAAATGTTTTAGGATTTCACTCCTTAATCCATGGAAATTGGGAAGGACAGAAGGTGAAATATTTTTCATTGCAAAATTTGTATCCTCGTCAACTATACGAAATCAACATAGTTAGGATCTCCTCTACCTCTTCCTCTTCCTCCATCTCTTCCTCCACCTTTTCCTCCACCTCCTCTTCCTCCTCTTAAGGAATATCCATTCAGAACTTCTCCTCCTCCTTCTTCTTCTGCCATTGTAGATTCCTCAGACCTAATGTAAGGTTCTAACTATAGAGTTACTTTTTCTTCCCCTGGTTCTTCTATCAATGATATATTGAAGAAAGTTTCTTCTTCTTCTTCACTAGGGATTTCTAACTCTTGAGCTTGAATTTATTCTCCTGTAGAGGTGAAAAAGGCTACTCCTTCTATTGGAGATCTAGGATCTTCTTCTTCTAAGACTGCCTCAGTAGATGAAGTTGGAGAATCTCTTGGTTGGATTTCCGACCTCAAGAGTTTAGGGATTCTATGTCTTGAGGTGAAAAATGAAATATGAGTTTTACATGGTGGTGTTCCAATATGTTGTCTTTATGGGGTGAGTGGTGTTGTTGGAATCAAACTTCTACCTCTAACTATCAATCTACCCCTAGAGTCTCTTTCTCTATGCATATCAAATTTGTTTTTTTTTCAATGTAAGGAATAAGGTTTTCTAATTACACTTCCCCGATAATGCCACCAAAATGTTTAGTCAATTTAATGTCTTAAATTGCTATCATAAATTATCGATCGAGGTTAGTAATTTGATGAAGTGTGGTGCACTATATATGCTCAGATAACCTTCTTTATTAATTTGTTGTATATGTTTTATATTGCTTTGGGGGTTTTGTATCTTATGCCTAAATATTTAAGAACAGGGATTGAGCTAAGAAATGAAATCTATGCATCTAAATGAAATCTTTAAATGCTAGTGAACAACCAAATCTAGATGAATTTTAATGATGAAAACATATTCTTAAAGAAGGAGGAAAAGGAAATGTTGTTTTTATTCTAAGAAAAAGGAATTGGATTACAAATTTCTTTTAATAAAATTATTGAAATATGAAATCTAAAAGAAGGAAGAAAAGGAAATTTTAATAAACTAATCTAAATTGCATAAAAATAAATGAAGCTTTGAATGGTTAAAGTGTTAAACTTATCTAGGCCAGAAAAACATCTTTGAAAAGCATATAATTGATTTAAAACAAAGCACTATTCTAAATTTGATTGCATTCAAATGACAAAGATGAAACTATTTTCTATCTTATCCATTGAAAGCTTTAGTTCTATGAAAACAAAGCATTTTGATTGATTTTAAAACACAATTTTAATCTAACTTTGTCCTAGTTTTAATTCTAAGAATGTTTGAAAGATAGATTTAATATAATTCTATTCCATGGACTAAAAGCATAAATTATATTCCTAAGAATATAAATGATAGTTTTGATTGAAATCAAAGGAAAGTGCATAGCATGTTTTAAAAGAAAATTAAGGTTGTTGTATGACCGTATGCGCAAATCTTATGCAATTGGAAAATGATAGAGTCACATTCTTGAGATGACTTAGCAAGCACAAGATTACACAGTCAGCTGGAAATGAAAATAACTAACTTCAAAAAGAATTCATGAAACTAATCTATAAAATAGTAAGCAATTTAAACTATGAATTGACAGGAATCTAACTATAAAATAATGTGAATTTAGCTATGAATTGAAAAGAATAAAACTATGAATGGACATGAAGCTTAAATGACAGAAATTAAACTAAAAAACAATTATGAAAAACCTCCTTTCCATGCAGTGGCCCTCTGCAATAGAATGACTCAGAAATCTACCTAGACTATACACGCATCAAATATATGGAACTGATCTTATTTATTGGAAAAACAAAGTTTAAAAACATACACAGAATTATCACAAAAATTGGAGTGTTTCCTAGTTTCAACAGACCAATATTTATACAGGTTTTTCAATTTATCTGTTTGAGTAAATTCCACCGATATATAGAAAATAATACTGAAATTAGAAGTCTAAATTGAAGCAGATTCTTCATAGCTATCTTTCGATTTCCTACGTGAGAGAAAATCAAGATTATTTCATTCACTGATCTCATTTTTTGACTGAACTTTGACAAGTGTAGGCATGATTCCTCCTTGAATTCAAATATTTAAGTGGGATAGGATCCATGTGTGGATAATTCTTGAGATACCCATATGACTCACTTCCTCAATTTCTTCTCAAAACCTATCAAACAATAACGGTGACTGCAGAAACAAAGGCAAGCTATAGAACCACGTGCATTCTATATCTAAATATATAAATTCATCTAAATAATAATAAATATTATAATATAAAGTAAAGATAATCTGATTTCCTTTTCTAATATGGAATATGTCAATTATCATTGATTGAAGCCATGAGTTTGTGAAAAGGGAAGAAGAAATGATCGAAAAGGGTGTCAAATTAAGAACAGTTTTGAGGTTCAACAAGTACCTTCTGGTGGTTGTGTTTTCTTACAAAAATGATTTCCAAGAGTATTTGGGGATGAGTTTTTTTAAGGCACTCTATGGGCAGAGTTGTAATACTCCCATCAGTTGGAGTGATCTAGTGAATAGGGTGTTGATAGGAATGGATACATTGGCAGAAATGGAACAAGAAATTTAGGAAATCAAGAAGAGTTTAAAGGTAGCGAAGGAGCTATGTAGATCACAACAGGATCTCTAAGTAGTTTCAGGTTGCAGAATAGGTGTAGTTGCACATCAATCCCAAGAATATCTCCTTGAGGATTGAATCATTTGCCAAGTTGGCACTTCGAATTTTTGGACCTTTTGAGATTCTTGAAAGGATTGAACTAGCAGTGAATCGACTTGCACTACCTCCGATGGTGAAATTCCATGATTTTTTCCATGTTTCATTACTTTAAAAGTATGTTAAATATTCATATCATGTTTTTTACTAGTATGTACTGCATGTGGAGGACGAAGGTGAATTCCAACTAGAACCGCAGTGTATTTTGCAAAGAAATATTCTCATGCTCCATAACTGAGAAATTGAGCAGCATAAAGGGTAGTGGAAGCACTTTGGGCCTGATGAAGCTACATGGTAGATGGAAGATCACATGTGAGCTATATATCCTTTACTTTTTACTAGTTAAGCAAATGTTTTTGGTATATGTTTTGGGGTGATGTTTTGGTATATGTATACATGTATATGGATGCAAATACTTCCATGATGTGTGTTATAAAGCTCCAATAAGTAGTATGAGTTTCATGTCATTATGTTTTTTACGTTGTTAGTTATCATTTTGATCATTGTAAATACTATAAGGAGATAAGTTATAAAGCTCCATGGGAAGTATGTTTTGTTTTCAATAATATTGTCAGTTGCAGGTCTCATAGAACACCAAGGATCGTGTTCCCCCAGTTGGGAGGGTTTTGTAACATCCCTAGTCAAAATTCTAGGTAAATAAAGTTAATAAAGGAAAAACAATAACCATGGTCATGTGACACATATTCTAAGTAAATGTTGCAGAATAAATCCTAGTGTGGGTGTTCATTTGGTTTATTATGGCTAAGGAAATTGGAAAAGGAAATGGAAAAGGATTTGGAAAGGAAAAACAAAATTTTTGGCAATTTTTTTATGACATTAATGGAAATTAGGAGAAAAGGAAGGTGAAAGGTCACAGGTTTCATGTGAGGAGGAAAACGAAGGAAAATAATGGAATATTTAGTGAATAGAGGCCTCATTAATAAAAAGGCTTATGAGGATCAGTTGATAACTTTATTTAGTTTAGTTTTGGAGTTACCTATATATTCTCTCTCTCTCTCTCACTCTTGGACACTTGGAGTATTCTTGGAGCACTCTATCATTGGATCAAAAAAATAAAATGAAGGATAAATAAGGGAAAGGGAAGCTAATATCAAGAAATGAGGAGCAAGATCAAGCGACTACATTGGGATTACTTACATGTATCAAACTTTATTTGCAATTTCCTTGCTAGATTTGGCATGCATGGTACATGCATGTGTGTATCTGGTTCTCTTGTTGTCATGGGAATGTATTTTTCAAGGTGTGACATTATTCTTCAACCTTTCCTTTTTATTTAAAAATAGTCATGCTATGATGGGTTCTCTTGTAATTGGTTGAGCTAGATTGATGGGTGGTTTTGAAACTTAGTGAAGTGGTCTCTGAAATAAGTAACACAAGGCCTTGGAATCCCTAGATCGCCTAAGGTGGGATTGTGGTAAATCCAGATTTTGTGTGCCTCGCTAGGCCTAGGAATAATCGGCTGGTGAATTTCAAGATATACGATAAATCCTATAGGTTGTGCCCTCGATCAGGCCTAGGAATCCTCAACTCGTGAATTGTGAGATATATGGTAAATCCTGGAGTGTGGATTCTTGATTTGGCCTACGAATCCTTCATTTGTGAATGGAAAGATATATAGTAAATCATAGAGATTAGAAGGCAAGAAAATTCTTCACGGTGCAGGTGGGGAAATCCAGTGGAATCCATGCTTGTTTAGGTCCTAGTGATTCAGTGGGGATTGAAGTAGAGGCTAAGGAAATCTGGTTTGGTTTGGTTTTGACTCCCACATCAATGTTTGGAATATGGCACGAGGGTGATTGGTTGAAATAAATATCTGGTTCAGCCCATATATGGCTGGGTTGTTCATGGAAGTCATGGAACTCATTGTATTTTGCATTACTTAAGAATAGATTATTATGCTCAGTATTTCATGTGTAAATGTACTAGTTATTATGTGGTTTTTATATCATTGTTATTTATGTTTGTTATATGTTGGTTATGATTATGTTTTATGGCAGACTTGATGTATGGATTTCATAATTATTTTATTAGAAAATTAATGTAAAATCTATATATTTCCTAATAGATGATAATTCAGATATTGTGACATGGAAACAATACTTCCTTATGAAATTTAGATAAGTATGAGACCACTATGTTCAAATTTGTTTTTATGACCTGTAGATTACATATTTGTGACATGTTTGATGAAATTATTGTCATGGCTAGTAGGGTTAAGAACAAGTACTTATACCATTGATCTCATTAGTATATTTTTTTCATTGTTATTATTCATTTCTAGAAGTTTCATGAAGTTCTGAGTAGTGGCTTGAGACCTATCCCTAAAAAAATTGGCTCAAAATATGAGGTTGCTCTCATAGAACTACATGAACAATTCCACATTTGCTAGCGTGCCTTTTCATGGGAGAAACTAGAATGCCTAAGACACATGCATGGCTTGTCATGGGAGTGGTTCAGGGTCCATATTAAATAAATATCAAGTTTTACAGGGGTTGGCAACCTGGAAGGGTTGGTTGGTTCCTTAAGGTTTTGTATCATGTATGGAAGGTCAATTTGGTTTCATTATGTCGGTTCCACTTCCTTAACTATACATGGGAAGTTGAATCATATTACATTAGCCTCTCGTTACATTTTCACCCTAGTTGACTAGTTAAATTGGGTAAATGTGGGAGGTCGGTGTCACATTGATAGTATATTTTTATATGATACATGATAACTATATAATACCTATTGCTAATTTTGAATCCCAAAAAATAAAAATATGAACGAAATTCAATTCTACCAAAAAAAAAAAAAAAAATACGGCTTATGTATGTACAACTTCTTCTCCTCCATTATAAATTGGGTTTAGGTTAGGTGGTTGGAAAGAATAAGTGTTATCCTTCCCATCTAGTCTCAATTTCCTCAAGTGACATGATAAGATTTTATGTAATTCCTTCAACCCTTGAAATGTCCAAAATGCAAAGATATCTCTTTCATTTCCTTATGAATTATAAATTTACATATAAAACAACGAGCAAATACTTGTATATGATGGTCCCAAAACTGGCAATGGGGCCATGAGGAACATGCACAGACACAAACATGTCATGAAAACAAAGGAACATGTGCATGTTTCTAGGAACATGTTTTGGGGAATCCAAGCTTGAGAAGGCCTTAGTTTCCAGCCAATATTTTAGGAATTTCACTAGCTGGACATGGCTCAAGAATGGAAACAAATTCTTGGGAACATGCTCATGTTCCTAGCATTATCAGCCTTTTATGTTCTCGTGACCACAATTTTTACTATTTTTTTATTGCATGATGTATTTTTGTGTAATTGGGAAAAACAAATTATTCTTAGTTTATGTCAAGTGTGAATTCAACAAAATACCCCATGTTTGGATTCCAAGTAGGAATTGTAATGTATTTTTCTTTTAATTTTTTGTTTTTCATGTTTTCTAAAAAATTGTTTAAAAAAAAACTAAATAATACCATAAACACAATCACCATATTTAATTGCAAGCTATTTTTTTAATATAGAACTTGATTAGAACCTAAAATAACCATCACCAAAAGTAAAAATTAAAACAACTTAACCAGAACCAAGAATAAAATCCAATTGGTGAAATTCATGCATCACTAGCTACATTGAGGTCACTGAGAGAAGATATTAAAAGCACTAGACAATCATCACAATTATCTCTTGCAAGTTAATAAACTCAATTGTATCATCCATCTCTTATGCCTAAGGCTAAACAAGTAATATTTATTATTACAAGTATAGAATGCATGACCACTACACACCAAATAAGAGACCTCGAAATTATTAAAATAAGATACCTCAACATTACAAAAAAATATTTTTTATCTTTGTTCACTAACCCAAGAAGCGACGAAATTTCTCCAATTAACAAAGAACGTATTTTTTATGGAATGGGGAAACTACCAACCATTTGAAGAACATTGGATGGATATGTGTTTCATGTTATTCAATAAATATCCCTGTAAAAATAAGGAATTATTCTACATTTATTGAGGAATTTATAAACAAAGTTGAGGCTAGGATTCCATGTCAACTACTTTGACATTGTATAAATCTAGGGGGTTAGTCATTAGTCTACACAAGATATAAAAATTCTAGGCGCAACCTAACACTAGGTTTTTTTCCATATATAGGGAGGCCTCAGGCCCCTTCCCAACATCCTCCAGAAATAGATAACATTATGGAAACCTATATGAAAATAGCTACATTGACACACACTGTAGTAAAACATGGAAATTTGGTAGCATCGTCATGCCATGAGCCACCACCAATTGATGTTTCAAGAGGGGATGGACCATCTAAATTTGCAATAAATTTTGACCAGGAGGGGCCTCATAAAGGATAATTTGAGTCTCATCGATATACTATCTACCAATAGTCTCGTTATGCAAAGATAGAGGATAGTGGAAACAAAGTTTATGGAGGTGGTTACTCTATTTACCATCTTTAAATTCTTTGTTTATCCACACACACACACACACACACATAGATGGGGCCATGAGGAACATGCACATACACAAACATATCATGCAAAGACAGGAACATGTGCATGTTCCTAGGAACATGTTCTTGGGAATTGAAGCTCGATAAGGCCTCAGTTTTCAACCAATATTTTAGGAATGTCACTAGCTTAACATGGCTCAATAATGCAAACAAATTCTTCGGAACATGCTCGTGTTCCTAGTGTTATCGATATTTTATGTTCTCGTGACCACAATTTTTACTATTTTTTGATTGCATGATGTATTTTTGTGTCATTGTGAAAAACACATTATTCTTAGTTTATGTCGAGTGTGAATTCAAAAAAATGCCCCCATGTTTGGATTCCAAGTAAGAATTTTAATGAATTTTTCTTTTAATTTTTTTTTTTCGTGTTTTCTAAAAATTTGTTTAAAAAAAAAAACTAAATAATACGCTAAACACAATCACCATATTGAATTGCAAGGAAATTTTTTAATATAGAACTTGGTTGGAACCTAAAATAACCATCACCAAAACTAAAAATTAAAACAACTAAACATGAACCAAGAATAAAATCCAAATGGTGAAATTCAAGCATCGCTAGCTACATTGAGGTCACCGACAGAAGATATTCAAAGCACTAAACAATCATCACAATTGTCTCTTGCAAGTTAATAAACTCAGTTGTATCATCCATCTGTAATTCCCAAGGCCAATCAACTAATATTTATTATTACAAGGCTAGAATGCATGACCACTACACACCAAACAAGAGACCTCAAAATTATTAAAATAAGATACCTCAACATTACTAAAAAATGGTTTTTGTCTTTGTTCACTAACCCAAGAAGCAACCAAATTTCTCCAATTAACAAAGAATGTATTTTTTATGGAATGGGGCACCTACCAACCATTTGAAGGAAATTGGATGGATATGTGTTTCATGTTATTCGATAAATATTCATGTAAAAATAAGGAATTACCTCGACATGTCTTGAGGAATTTATAAACAAAGTTTAGGCTAGGATTCCATGTCAACTACTTTGACATTGGAGAATTTGAGGGGGTTAGTTTTTAGTCTACACAAGATAGAAAAATGCTAGGCGCAACCTAACACTAGGTTTTTTTCCATATACAGGGAGGCCTAAACCCCCTTCCCAACATCCTCCGGGAATAGATAACATTATGGAAACCTATATGAAAGTAGCTACATTGACACACACCCTAGTAAAACATGGCAAGTTGGTAGCATCGTCATGCCATGAGCCACCACTAATTGATGTTGCAAGAGGGGATGGACCATCTAAATATGCAGTAAATTTTTAGTAGCAGAGGCCTCATAAATGATCATTTGAGTCTCATAGATATACTATCTACCAACAGTCTTGTTATGCAAAGATAGAGGATAGTAGGAACCAAATTTTTATGGAGGTGGTTACTATATTGACCATCTTTAAATTCTTTGTTTATCCACACACACACACACACACACACACACACACACACACATATATATATATATATATATATATATATATATAAACTTTACTATTTATGTTCTTTATATATATAATTATATGTCGTTTATAGTTTCTATACCCTAATAGTACTCCACCCCACTCCTCCAAATGCATCAGTACCAGTTTCGGCTACTAATGCTACAATGGTTATTGCGTGCTCATTTGGTGTACCACATAGTTAGGAATGATGAATTAAAAGTATCCCTCCCTGAAAAAAAATTCATATGTTTTTAGCCCATATTATAGATTATTTTAGTTTGAGTACAATTGTAGTATTAATTTAATATTTTTACACATTGTTATGACATCCAGAAATGGGACAAGCCCACCTAGGGTGGAAATATCATCCCCTTCACATGTATTATGTGCAAAAACAAAATTTGTTTAAATTTGTATTTACTATCTAGTTTTTCTCAACTAGTTAAAATAATTTAAATATGTATGGAGGTTCTTTCATTTTCCCAATTTTCCACTCAATCCCCTACGTATCATTCACCACCATCAAATATTCTCCCATTATTTTTCCATCAACATCATTACATTGCCCAAATTTTTAGTATCCAAATTATCTCCATTAGATCTCCCATGATTGCTACAACCCATGTGTGTTGATTACCATTGGCCTCCACCAAATTTTCCATCCCATCCACCCACACAGGCTACATCCATCCATCATCGTCCAACATTTTGATTACCTCCAATCCATCCTTTGTTGTTTATGTAATTAGACCCCATGAAATACCTCTACCATAAACCCATGATTGTGTTTTAATGGATGTAACAATAGATGCATAATTTAAGTATTTGTTTTAGCCAACTACTCCAACCATTAGTGAATATCCATTATTAGGTCAAGTCTTCATGGAAAGTTCCTTCATTCATGATGTGTATATTTGTTAGGTCCCTATATTACTAGTTTAGTCCCTTATTGTTATTAGTGTAGCCCACTTATTATTATTGTTGTACCCCTGTAACCCCAATATTGTTATTATTGTGCCCTTAAATTATTATTGTTAGGTTAGATAGGATTATATTGTGGCCCCATGGACTCCTATATATAGAAGGAGGTTTTGGTCATTTGTATCATCCAAGAATTGTTCATTTATGTAATTTATTAGAGCTTCCCCCCTTGAAGTGGATGATTTTTAAGGCGTTGATCTCTCTTTTCTTATATTTTTGGAGCTGGTTTCACAACATTTGGTGTCATAAGTTTGGATTCTAGGGTTTCACTGCTCCAAACAGGTCATCGTGTAATTTTTGCTATAACTTTCCTTCTACGAGGGTTCAGAAGCTAAAAGTTTTAGAGCATGAAGTCAAAATCCTGATGGACATCGTCGCAAACGTTTAGAGTCTCATTAGAGACATTTGTAGAGATATGATCTATGGAATTTAGGGCTTTTTGGAGGTTCCTGAATTTAACCTAAACAGGTCATCGCGAAATTTTCGCTATAAATTTTTTTCTACTACATTTCAGAAGTTGAAAGTTTCACAGGGTGAAGCTGAAATCCCGAGGAGCGTCGTGGAAAAATTTTAGAGACTAATTCAGATTATTTTGGGAGGTAGGATATGTGGAAATTAGGGCTTTTTTAGGATCTTGAATTTCATCTCAACGAGGTGATCACGTGAAACTCTTCATAATTATCTCTTTGAGCATCAGATTGGAATTTTGTAAAGAGTGGCCGCAAGCACACAGACTCTAGTTTCATGTCTATAAATTTCAGAGCCAAAAGAGGAAACAATGACACGTGGAAATTCATATAAGTTATGTCTACTAAACCAATCTATAATTAGGTCATTATGGGAGCTTGGACATAAAGTTGTCTTCAAGAATCCAAATCAGGTTAGACCTGTGGAATTCGAAAGAGGATTTGGAGGGCTACTTCAGGACCAAATTTCAGATATTGAATATCCAAAATCACAAAGATAATTCAGTTTCAATATTGAGCTACTCAAAAGCAAGAAAAATGTGTGTATTATGTTTTTTCGAATTGCATAAGTATTGTGCAAAAAATCAGTTTGAAGTGATTCCAAGGGCCTATTGAGCATATATTTCAGTATTGGGTTCTAAAATGTCTCCTAAAAATAATTCAACACCCACTAATCATAATACTCTACTATTACTCGTGAAGATGAATAATTGCAACATGATCTATAAAAATTACAAGAGCGAGTGCACCAAATTTCGCTCTCGCAAAGAGCAACAAAAAATGAAATGAAAGTTTTGAAGAAAGGCATGGAAGCGAAGATGGATGGTTTGAACAATAATATGGATGGTTTGAAGAAATTCATGGAATCTAAGATGGATGGCGTGGAATCTAAGATGAAGGACATGGAATAAAAAGTGAAACACAACATGGAAAACATGAAAAATGATCTAAAAGCATAAATGCAAGGTTTGACAAAGTTGATACAAGAAATGGTTCCTAATGGAGAAAAGATAGTAGAAGAAACTCATGATGAGAAAAAAATAGATGTTGATCGTGATTGATTAAACTCTAATGTTTGATGGAAGAACCACCATATTCCAAAGATGGATATGAGGAAGTTTCATGGCAAGGATCCCGTAACATGGATACTACAGATGGAGAAATATTTTGATCACAATAATGTGCAAAACACAAAAAAGGTACGCATTAAAACTTTACATTTAGAGCAGAATACATTTGTATGGTATCGATGGCTTTTCTCCCGTAAAAAAAATTCCACTTGGTCAATTTTTACGGAGGAAATGATAACACATTATGAGGATACAAAGAGCAACACCTTCTTTAGCTAATTGATAAATCTCAAACAAAAGGGTTCAGTGGTGGAGCACATTGAGGACTTCCAAAAATTGAATATAAGGGTAACTAACATTCCAAAGGAACATAGGATTGATGTCTTCATAGGGACTTTAAAGGATAACATCCAACATGAATTTCATGTTTGGGAACCTGATTCATTGAAGAAGGCATTTAGGTTGGAAAGAAAAATTGAATGTAAAATTATGGCAACAAGGAAGCCTACCACTCACATCTATAAAGATGGAAGTGTTCTTACTCCTAGGCTTCCACAACCTACAAGGCTGACACAATAACAATTGGAAGAAAAAAGAGCAAAAGGGCTTTACTACAGTTGTGATAGAAAATACACTAAAGGTCATAAGTGTGTTGAGAAGAAATTATTTTACATAGATTGTGAAGAGCAAGAGGAAAATGAACAAGAATCTTCAAAAGAAGAGGATATACACCACGAACCAACCCTAGAAGAGGAAGGAATGAGTCTGGCCATATCGTGTAATGAATTGGCAGGAATTACCACTCCTCAAACTCTTAAGATAGAAGTACATGTCAAGAAGAAAAAGGTAATAATATTGATTGATTCGGGTAGTACCCATAATTTTATTCATTGTAAGGTAGCTAAGGAATTGAATTGTTTCCTATACCCGGCACTAGAATGTCAAGTGATGGCTGCAGATGGAGGAACTATAAATTTCTCTGCAAAATGCCATAATATCAGGCTAACCATGGGGGAATATGTATTGAATATTCCAATTATTTCCATTCCAATGGGAGGTTATGATGTTGTACTAGGAGTACAATGGTTAAAATCTTTGGGGACAATAGCTTTTAATTTTCAAGAACTTTTCCTGAATTTTTTTTCAGAAGGAAAGGAAGTCGAATTATAGGGTATCAGAGGGAAGCCAGGAAAGATAATAATCTCTAATTTCATGACAAAGCTTCTGAAGAATGAACAACGAGGGATAATTTCACAATTATGCTCAATAGAAATTCCAACATCAAAATCATCTATTTTTGTAGATCTCCAAAAAGCCTTGGACAATCATTCCAAGGTGTTTGAAACTCCCAAAGGACTCCAACCTATTCATGATCATGATCATGCTATTCATTTTATTCCAGAATTGTTCCTCCAAAAATCATGCCTTATAGATATCATTATGTCCGAAAGAGAGAAATTGACCATATTATTGCAGAAATGTTAGAGGTCGGTATAATTCAACATAGTCAAAGTTCTTTCTCTACTCCATTAGTATTGGTGCACAAGAAGGATGGATCATGGCACATGTGTATGGATTACAGGGAGCTTAATAAGCTCACTATTAAAGTTAAATTTCCCATTCTTGTGATTGATGAATTATTGGATGAATTACATGGAAAAAATTATTTTACCAAGTTGGATCTTCATTCATGATATCATAAAATTAGATTCCAAACTAAAGATATTCTGAAAACAACATTTCGAACTCATGAGGCCCATTATGAATTTTTGGTCATGCCTTTTGGCCTTACCAATGCACATTCCTTATTTCAAGGGTTGATGAATTCCATTTTCAAAACCTTCCGTAGAAAATTTGTGCTATTTTTTTCTGATGATATACTAATCTATAGTAGGTCTTTGAAGGATCATGTTCAACATGTTGACATGGTGCTCAAACTATTGCAGGAGAAACAATTATATGCAAAACCATCCAAATGTTTCTTTGGAGTATAACATGTGGAATTTCTGGGTCATATTTTATCTCACGAGGGTGTTAAGATAGACCCTAACAAAATTAAAGCCATCAAGGAATGGAAAGTCCCCACAACCATAAGGAATTTGCAAGGATTTCTCGGGTTAATAGGGTATTATAACAAGATTTTTAAGAATTATGGGAGAATAGTAGCACCTCTAACAACATTATTGAGGAAAGATGAATTTTCAAGGACTCTTGAAGCAACTAAGGCCTTTGAACACCTTAAAGAGGCAACGTGTCAAGCACCAGTATTAGCTATGCCAAACTTCACAAAAAACTTTATTGTGGAATGTGATGCCTCAGAAAATGGAATTCGTGTTGTTTTAATGCAAGAAGGAAGACCCATTTCTTTTGAAATTCATCCAATTGAAGGAAAGTATTTACAGAAAGCTATTTATGAGAAGGAAATGTTAGCAATACTACATGCACTAAAGAAATGACGACCTTACCTAATGGGAAGACACTTCAAGGTAAAAACTGATCAAGATAGTCTTAAACACCTTTTGGAACAAAGACTATCTTCAAAAGAGTAGAAAAAATAGGTCACAAAGATGTTGGGCTATGACTTTGAAATAATATACAAAAAAGGGAAGCTAAATTTTGTTGCAGATGCACTCTCAAGAAAGAATGAAGAGGTGGAAGCATTTTTTTGTGCCATTTCTATTATCCAAATAGACTAGATAACCGAAGCAAGGGATGAATGGAAGAAGGACGAAGAAGTGTGGACACTCATTCAAAAGTTGCAAGAAGATCCTAGTACATATGATACATTTAGTTGGAAAAATGATTCCTTATGGTACAAAGATCGCTTATATCTTTGTAAGAATTCCCAACTAAAAAAAAATATTCTTTTGAATTTCACACTTCTCCTTTAGGAGAGCACTCTGGATTTTTAAAAACTTAGCATAGGGTGAAGAAAGATTTTTTTTGGGATGGCATTAAATCTGATATTCAAAAGTTTGTGGCGGAATTTTTGGTTTTCGAGCAAAATAAAGTTGGAACAATTAAGACACCAGGTCTTATACAACCTTTGTCCATTCCAAGTCAACATTGGGAGGATATTTCAATGGATTTTATCACAATTTTACCTATGTCCGAAGGAAAGAGTGCCATCATGGTGGTAGTTGATAGAATTACCAAGTATGCACACTTTTGTGCATTACCTCATCCAGTTAAAGCAAGTACAGTTGCTACTACATTTATGGACACAATTCAAAAGCTACACGGAAACCCAAAGATTATTGTGAGCGACAGATTACTAGAAATTTTTGGATGGAGTTAATTTTTTTATTTGGGTACTCAATTAGATCATATATTGTTTGATCATCCTCAATCTGATGGTGAAACTGAGATACTGAATCAATTTTTGGAAGGATATCTTTTTTGTTTTGTGTATGATAAAAAAACACAATGGGTCAAGAGAAAATTCTAAGGTTCAAGCAGTGGAATATCACATCCGAAATAAAAAATAAGTTCTCCAACTCTTAAAGGACAACCTAAATTTGGCACAAAATCGAATGAAACAATAGGTAGATCAACATCACAGCGAGAGAAGTTTTGATGTAGGAGACTGGGTATTTTTACAGCTACAACAATACAAACAAATGTCCATCAAGCAAGCTAATAAGGATAATAAATTATCGCCAAAGTATTATGGTCTTTATGGTGTTGCAAAAGTTTGGTACTATGGCATACAAATTGGAGCTTCCTACTTCTCCGCGAGTGCATCTAGTTTTCCATGTTTCATGCTTAAAGAAGGTTATAGTGAAAATATTCCATTTCAAACAATATTGCCAAAACTTTATGAGGAAGGAAAAATCATATTGGAACCTGAAGTGGTCACAGAAACAATAACTTGATAGCTACAAAATCGATCAATTTCAGAGTATCTCATCAAGTGGAAGAACTTACCCACTAAAGATTCTATATAGGAGGATTAGAATTTTATAGAGAGGAACCTAGAGCTACTCAAGCATTAAGGACAACACTTTTTCGAAGGAGAGGGGCATGTTAGGACCCTATATTACTAGTTTAGTCCCTTATTTGTATTAGTGTAGCCCCCTTATTATTATTTTTGTACCCCTGTAACCCTAATATTGTTATGATTATGCCTTACATTATTATTGTTAGGTCGACTAGGATTATATTGTGGCCCCATCGACTCCTATATATAAAAGGATGTTTTGGTCATTTGTATCATCCAATAATTGTTCATTTATGTTATGTATTGGAGGTTTCCCCCTCGACGTGGCTGATTTCTAAGGCATTGATCTCTCTTTTCTTCTATTTTTGGAGTTGGTTTCACAACAATATTTATGATTATTTTAATTGAATCTATGTATTTTTTTTTATATTCTATTCTTTAACTCTTATAATTATGATAAGGTGTTATAAAAGAGAGTATAGGGCCATGCAGGAGTATAACACCCTCATGACTGATTATATCATCTTCAATGAGTTTTATGGAATTGAATTATAAAGTATTAGTTTTCAATTGTGTAATTTATTTTGGAAATAAATATAATGAGAATTTTGTTTCTTTGTGCAATCCCCGGATAAACGAAACGTTCCAAAAATAAAAAAACCAAGCTCCTTGTTTAGGTTTGAGGAGAAATATTGACTTCTAAGATGAAAATGATGTTGGTGAGGGTGAAATTTTTCAGTAAGTGACGAATGAGACCCATTTTGTGTATATGATATCATATGTCATACTTTCATATTTTGGCATGAGATGTCATTTGAATATTAGAGTCATTTTATATATAGGGAAGTAGATGCCATAATTTCATGTTTAGGCATGAGGTGTTATTTTGGTTATTGCACACGTTGTGCCATTGTGTTGAAGAAGTGAATTAGAGACAATTGTGTGTGTGTTTGTGTGTGCTTCATGGCACATATTGTATGAATGGATGTGTTTGTTTATTTGATGTTGAAGTGTTATATTTCTAGGTTGAATATTCATCTATATGGTGATGATGCAATATCACGTATGGTCAAGTAAGCACTCTAACATGTTATATTGATGAATGTGTTTGGTTTGTGTTGTTAAATACATGTTAGCTACGCATACTCCTAGTGATACATGTTGTTGATGATTATGAAAAATTGTAAATTTCATAGCATTAAATTTTGAAAATATACATTAATACAAATTTTTTTTTATAAGTTAATATTATTTTATTACTCCACAACAAAAACTAGGGTTTAATCCCTTATATTGGTTCATATTATTTATCATTTATTTTTATGTGGATTCCTTTTTATTAGAGATGTCAATATTTTGTCGTTTGTCTAAAATATTATATTTTATATCAAAAATGAGGGCACACCTCCCAAGATGGATGCCTCATCAATGGTGAATCACATTCAGGGTGTGCTTTTACACCAATGCATCACTCTTAATACTGCATTTACATATTCCTATCATATTTCATAAATGATTAGATACATATTTCGACCTTTGAATTGCATGCATACGCAATCTAAGGGGAGCTTAGTTTATTATTTATTTTATCTTTTTAGCCACACGCAACTAGTTAAATAGTTAATTTATTTACAATTTGTAAAACAACAAAGACACCTTATAATGTGGCATTACATAAAATACTGCCCAGTATTTCTTTGAGCAACTCTAATTTTCAACCTACATATATCCTCCCTAGATAGATACATCGTCATTAGAGAAAATTCCATCCTAAAAGTGTCCATGATATTTTCATGTACATAATATGTAAACCAATCAAAATACTTTAAATTTCAAAATAGGTACATGTAAATATTTTGGAAGGGAAATTAAAAAAAAAACTTCTTTTTTAAAATGTATTTTTGGCTTATCTCCTTATATCTTTACTCAAATTTCAGGTGTTGACACTTGTTGGATGCAGAATTAAATTTTTCATCCAACGAGTAGCCATTATGCATACTTTTGAGAAGATGCACATTGATAAAAATTTGAGATACATTAAAAAAGTGTGTTCAACATGCTTTGTTAATGTGTCTTCAATTTTTATCAATGTGGGTCTTCTCAAAAGTATGCATAATGGGCACTCGACAGATGAAAAAATTAATTCTGCATCCAACAAGTTTTTACACTTGAAATTTGAGTAAACCTATAAGGAGATAAGCTAAAAAAACATTAAAAATATTCAATAGAAATTGGGAGCCTATAGAAATGGAGGAGGAGTTCATAGAAATGTTTGATTCAAATGGGGAGCCTATGTTTGATGATCCAGAATTCTTCGACACCTATGTTGACAAATTTCCCATTGGAATGAAAATGGAATTTATATTTTATAACCTCCCATATTGGGAGCATCTCCAGATTACCCACTTATTAGATACCATGCATATATTCAAATATTTTTTATCTCCTTTATGGAGAAATGTATCATCGAAACGAAGTGACACATTGGTTGTTAGAACATATCTTATTACTTCAAAAACTAAAAAAGAAACATTGGCCAAGACGATTAGAAATAATAGGATCACAGGCAGTTGGTCCCTCTAATCGGTATTTCAAAGAAGTTGATGTCCGATGGATTTTAAAAAGAGGTGATATTTCTTTAGAAAAGTAAGCTATAATGGGTGTGAGGGTGCCATCTTCATATGGGTATTTAGTAAAACGCTACTTCACCATGGATGCCCATTTGTTGGAGTTGAAATTGCATGACCATTTGAACCTTATAAGACTACGTATAATGTTAAAAGCATGATTTTATTATTTTTTAAATTAATAAAAATTATCCGGTGTAGGGATCATAAAACATATCTAATTTTGTATATTATTTCATGTGTTTAAAACTTTTCAATGTCATTATCCCGTGTTTGTGCATGGGTATGTGAAACATGAATTCCCCCAATACCTAGGATGTTCCATATCTAAATTATTTGAATTTGTACGTTGGATCATGTCAAAAGAGATTCATGTGGTTGGCATTCCATGGTGGCGTCAAGAGATAATTGAGATTATTCGTATGTTTGAGAAGGAATTTCCATTGAGTTTCATGGAATTGCATGTTCATATTCTAATCCACCTAGTAGATTAGGTTGAATTAGTTGGGGTGGTTTCTTGTTGTTGAATGTTCTTCTTAGAGAGGTACATGAAGAAATTAAAAATTTTCTTCAACAAAGGGAAAAACCAAAGGGGTCTATTGCATCTGAGTTCATTTCATATGAGTCTTTCTATTATGGCAGTGATTACATCAAGCATATCAACAACAGACCAGGTGTGGTGATTTGGGATGATAAAGGGGATGAAGACAAAAGAGAAGGGAAACTTCTTCGAACGAATGGAAAAAGGTGTTTGATAAAGTGTAAGTGACTCATAATTTTTCAAATTTACACAAAATAAATATTCACGTTGAACTTCAATATAATGTATATTTTTATCCCATATGTACTTTATGTCAGTTTGATTTCATCAGTGAATGCAGAAATTGAAGCAATCAATAAAATCGTTCTTTACAATTCTGAAGTGACACAATCGTGGGTCGCATTATACGAACAAAAGAGGATGAAATAGGATAGTGATAACAGATAATTAAGAGGGTTGAATGGTATAAGTGTGCCTTATCCTGATCATTTAAAATAAATATGCCAATTATATGCCCCAATAGTTGGGTTGTTGACCAAGTTAGAGAGATATACGATGCAACTAGTGGTTACCTGTGTGCTGAAGAGGATGTACTAAACATAGGGATTGGGTGAATCAACTCAATAATAATATATTTATGTACATTTAAAACTTAATAATGCACCTTTGTAATGTAATATCTTTAGTTCATATTTTAACAGTTGGGTTATTATAAGACACATGACGGTATGATTTTTAAAAATTTTTATAGGTGCCTTTTTTCCCATATATGTGGTCATATGGAAACCATTTTTTGCACAGAAAATACCGATGATGGACACATGACACAAGACTATTGAGCGGAAGTCGAGTTCCATCAGTCTAGTTGAGCTAGCCACTGTGGTCAAAATCTAGTACAAGGGAAGTTAGGTTACGTTGGAAAGATATGATAGATTGTTCAAGTGGACTTATCTTCTTTCGAATGTTTTATTTTTAGGTGCAAGTTGTGGGACACCTTTAATCATAATAATGTAAAGGAAGATCGCTATAGTAGACTGATATTTATCAACTCTAAAAAGATGTGGGATGAAGCTAAGGAGACTTATGTTTTCCCCAAACACTGAAACCAAGTGTTTTTTTACTTAGATGTGTTGTATAGGGATTGGTGGCGTGTATTGAGACATTACCCTTGATCAAAACATATTTTTGAGAAAATAGTGTTATCATGCCAAGTGAGCTGGAAGAGAATGAGGGTGATCATGAGAATAGAGAGTGATATGGTAAATGTGTTATTTCATTATTTGTACTTTTTAAGATGGGTTTTTATAAAGAAGAGGAATTAACCTTATAAATAAGGCTATTTTATTCGAAACATTATAATATTTATTTTGAATTAATTTTTTTTCATTCTTTTAATGTTAAAATCATTTCACTTGATAATTTGCAGTTATGTTGATCTCAAAAACAATGCATTGTATCAAGTTCTTTTTTTATGTTAATTCCTAAAGTAATACAACTACTTGATTGCTCTAAATGTGTGTGAATGATATCTTTAAAACTAAAAAGAAATGTATTAATGTATACTGTTATTTTTTGTATGTAAGATCATAATAAAATAATGATAATTTTAAACCTCAATTTATTGCAATATTTTCTAAAATTTATTATGTTACAAAAATTCATATTATTCTAGATTTATTATTTTACAATTAATTATATTCATACAAATTTACCATTTTAAAATTTTACAATTCTGGTAATTTAACAATATTTATGGTATACATTTTGGTTAGGGTAGTTATGGTTCAAAGTTGACAATTAATTTACAATTTTACAATTTTACAATTTCACAAATTTACAAATTTTGCAATTTTAATAAAATTGAATCATGAAAATACATACAATTACAATTACAATTTTACAATTCCATGACACAATTACAATTACAATTACAATTTTAAAGTTTCACAATATAATTACAATTACAATTACAATTTTACAATTTCGCAATACAATTACAATTACAATTACAATTTTACTGTTAGGCCCTTATATTACTAGTATAGTCCCTTATTGTTGTTAGTGCAACTCACTTATTGTTATTGTTGTACCCCTGTAACCCCCATATTTTTATTATTGTGCCCTTACATTATTATTGTTAGGTTGGCTAGGATTACGTTGTGGCCCCACTATGATTACACTGTGGCCCCATGGACTCCTATATATAGAGACGAGGTTTTGTCATTTGTATCATCGAAGAATTTTTCATTTATGTAATGTATTGGAGGTTTCCCCCTTGAAGTGGTTGATTTTTAAGGCGTTGATCTCTCTTTTCTTCTATTTTTGGAGCTGGTTTCATAACATTTGGTATCAGAGCTTTGGATTGTAGGGTTTCGCTGCTCCAAACAGGTCATCATGGCATTTTCGCTATAAAATGTTTTCTATGAAGGTTCAGAAGCTGAAATTTTTAGAGTGCAAAGCCAAAATCCTGTGGAACGTCGTCAGAAAATTTTAGAGCATGGTTCACAATATTTTTTGGAGATATGATCTATGGAAGTTAGGGATTTTTACAGGCTCCTCCATTTAACCTAAACAGGTCATCGTGGAATTTTCACTATAATTTTTTTTCTACGAGGGTTTAGAAGCTCAAATTTTCACAGAGCGGAGCCGAAATCCTAAGGAACCTTTTGAAAAGTTTCAGATCTTCATTCGAAATATTTTTGGAGATATGATATGTGGATGTTACGATTGTTTCAGGCTCTTGAATTTCATCTCATAGAAGTGACTGTTGGAAAAACATCATAACACTCTCTCTGAGTATCATATTGGGATTCTGTAAAAAATGGCCGCACGTACATGGACTGTAGTTTTCTCTATATCAATTTTAGAGCTTAAGGAGTAAACAGTGACATGTGGAAATTCGTACAAGTTCACCCTACTGAACCAGTCCATAATTAGGTCATCGTAGGAGATTGGGAATAACTTTGTCTTAATGAATCGAAATTAGGTCAAACCTGTGGAATTTCAAAGAATGTTAAGAGGGCTACTTTGGGGCCAAATTTTAGATATTTAAGATCCAAAATTACATATATAATTCAGTTTCAATATCGAGCTCCTCAAAATCAAGAAAAAAGGTGTGTATTTTTTTTCAAATTACATAAGTCTTGTTTGAAAAATCAATTCTAGATGATTGCAAAGGTCTATTGAGCATAGATATTAGTATTGGGTTCTACGATGCCTCCTAAAAATAATTCAACACCCATTAAGCCTTCATAAGGCTCTAATATGACTCATGAAGACGAAGAAATGCAACATGAGATATCAAAATTCCAAGAACAAGTGCACTAAATTTCGCTATCGCAAAGAGCAACAAAAATTGAAATGGAAGTTTTGAAGAAAGCATGGAAACCAAGATGGATGGTTTGAAGAAAAAAGTGTAAGCTAAGATGAATGGTTTGGGAGCTAAGATGGATGGCATGGAAGCTAGGATGGATGACATGGAAGCTAAGATTGATGAAAAAATGGAAAACATGAAGAATGATATAAAAGTAGACATCAAATGTTTGGCAAAGTTGATAGAAGAAATGTTTCCTAATGGCGAAAATATAGTAGAGAAAACTCATGATGAGAACAAAATAAATGTTAATCGTGATTTCATAAACTCTAATGTTGGATTAAAGAACCACCATATTCCAAAGATGGATATGAGGAAGTTTGATGGCAAGGATCCCGTAACATGGATACTACAGATGGAGCAATATTTTAACCTCAATAATGTGCAAAACACACCAAAGGTACGCATTGCAACCGTACATTTAGAACAAAATACAGTTGTATGGTATCGATGGCTTTGCTCCCATAAAAAAAAATTCACTTGGTCAATTTTTATGGACAAAATGATAGCACATTATGAGGATAAAAAGAGCAACATCTTCTTTAGCCAATTGATAAATCTCAAACAAAAGGGTTCAATGGCAAAGCACATTGAGGACTTCCAAAAATTGAATATAAGGGTAACTGATATTCTAGAGGAACACATGATTGATGTCTTCATAGGGACATTAAAGGATAACATCCAACATGAAGTTCACGTTTGGGAACCAGATTCATTAGAGAAGGCATTCAGGTTGGCAAGAAAATTTGAATGTAGAATTATGGCGACAAGGAATCCTACCACTCACATCTATAAAGATGGAAGTTTTTCTACTCCTAGAATTCCACAACCTACAAGTTTGACACCACAAAAATTGGAAGAAAAAAGAGCAGAAGGGATTTGCTACAGTTGTGATAGAAAATACACTAAAGGTCATAAGTGTGCTGAGAAGAAATTATTTTACATAGATTTTGAAGAGGAGGAAGAAAATGAACAAGAAACTTCAAAATAAGAGGATATACACTAGGAAGCAACCCTAGAAGAGGAAGAAATGAGTCTGACCATATCATGTAATGCATTGGCAAGAATTACCACTCGTCAAAATATCAAGATAGAAGGACATATCAAGAAGAAAAAGGTAATAGTGTTGATTGATTCGTGTAGTACCCATAATTTTATTCATTGTAAGGTAGCTAAGGAAATGAATTGTTTCCTATACCCAACATCGGAATGCCAAGTGATGGTGGAAAATGGAGGAACTATAAATTTCTCTCGAAAATGCCATAATATCAAGCTATCCATGGGGGAATATGTATTGAATAGTCTAATTCTTTACATCCCAATGGGAGGTGCTGATGTTGTGCTAGGATTACAATGGTTACAATCTTTGTGGATGGTAGCTTTTAATTTTCAAGAACTTTTCTTGAAATTTTTTTCAGAAGGAAATGAAATCGAATTATGAGGTATCACAGGAAAGCCAAGAAAGATAATAATCTCTAATGTCATGAAAAATCTTCTGAAGAAATAACAACTAGGCGTAGTTGCACAATTATGCTCACTAGAAGTTACAACATCAAAATCATCCATTTCTCGAAATCTCCAAAGAGCCTTGGACAATCATTCCAAGGTGTTTGATACTCCCAAAGGACTCCCACCTATTCGTGATCATGATCATGCTATTCATATGATTCAAGGAAGTGCTCCTCCAAACATCTGGCCTTACAGATATCCTTATGTCCAAAAGAGTGAAATTAAACGTATGATTGCAGAAATGTTAGACGCCGATATAATTCAAGCTAGTCAATTTTATTTCTCTACTCCAGTAGTATTGGTGCACAAGAAGGATGGATCATGGGGCATGTGTCCGGATTAAAGGTAAATTTCCCATTCCTATGATTGATGAATTATTGGACAAATTACATGGAGCAATTTATTTTACCAAGTTGGATCTTGGTTCAGGATATCATCAAATTAGAATGAAGACTGAAGATTCTCTGAAAACAAAATTTTGAACTCATGAGGGTAATTATGAATTTGTGTTCATTCCTTTTGGCCTTACCAATGCACCTTCTACATTTCAGGGGTTGATGAATTCCATTTTCAAACCCTTCCTTAGAAAATTTGTGCTAGTATTTTTTGATGATATACTAATCTACAGAAGGTCTTGGAAGGATCATGTTGAACATGTTGACAAGATGCTCAAACTATTGGAGGAGAAACAATTATATGCAAAAACACCCAAATGTTTGTTTGGAGTACAAGAGGTGGAATATCTGGGTCATGTTGTATCTCATGAGGGTGTTAAGGTAGACCCTAACGAAATTAAAGCCATTAAGGAATGGAAATTACCCACAACCATAAAGTAGATGCGTGGATTTCTCGGGTTAACCAGGTATTATCACAAGCTTGTTAAGAATTATGGGAGAATAGCAGCACCTCTAACAACATTATTGAAGAGAGATGCATTTTCATGGACTCCTGAAGCAACTAAGGTGTTTGAACATCTTAAAGAGGCAATGTGCCTAGCACCAGTATTAGCTATGCTAGACTTCAAACTTTTATTGTGGAATGTGATGCATTAGGAAATGGAATTGGTGCTATTTGAATGCATGAAGGAAGACCCATTTATTTTGAAATTCTTTCAATCAAAGGAAGTTATTTAGAAAAGGATATTTATGAGAAGGAATTGTTGGCAATAATAAATGCACTAAAGAAATGGAGACCTTACCTAATGGGAAGACACTTCATGGTAAAAACTGATCATGATAGTCTTAAACACTTTTTGGAACAGAGACTATCTTTGGAAGAGTAGCAAAAATGGGTCACAAAGATGTTGGGTTATGACTTTGAAATCATCTACAAAAAAGGGAAGCTAAATGTTGTTGCACATGCACTCTCAAGAAAGGATGAAGAGTCGGAAGCATTGCTTTGTGTCCTTTCTATTATCCAATCAGATTGGATAAGTGAAGCAAGGGATGAATGGAAGAAGGATGAATAATTTTGGACACTCGTTCAAAATTTGCAGGAAGATCCTAGTACATATGATTCCTTAAGGTACAAATATCGCTTATATATTTGTAAGAATTCCCAACTAAAACAAAAGACTCTTTCGGAATTGCACACTTCTCCCTTAGAAGGACACTTGGGATTTAAAAAAATTTACCATAGGGTGAAGAAAGAATTTTTTTGGGATGGCCTCAAATCTAATATTCAAAATTTTGTGGCGTAATGTTTGGTTTTCCAACAAAATAAAGTTGAGACAATTAAGATCCCGGGTCTTCTACAACCTTTATCCATTCCAAGTCAACGTTGGGAGGCGATTTCAATGGATTTTATCATAGGTTTACCCAAGTCCGAAGGAAGGAGTGTCATCATAGTGGTAGTTGATAGAATTACAAAATATGCATAGTTTTGTGCATTATCTCATCCATTTAAAGCAAGTACAGTTGCTACTTCATTTATGAAAACAATTCAAAACATACATGGAAACCCGGAGATTATTGTAAGTGACAGAGATCCCATTTTTACAGGATAATTTTGGACGGAATTATTTTCTTGTTTAGGTACTCAACTAGCTCATAGCTCATCTTATCATCCTCAATCCGATGGTCAAAAAGAGATAGTGAATAAATGTTTGGAAGGATATCTTCGTTGTTTTGTATCTAATAAGCAAGAAAAATGGGTCAAGTGGTTACGTCTTGCTGAATGGTGGTATAACACTTCCTTCCATACTGTAGCAAAAATGACCCCATTTATGGCACTTTATGGATATCATCCACCGTTCGTCACATCTTCTTTAAGGGAAAATTATAGGGTTCAAGAAGTCGAGGATCACATCGAGAATCAACAAGAAGTTCTCCAACTCTTAAAGGATAACCTAAATTTGGCATAAAATTGAATGAAACAAAAGGCAGATCGACACCGCAGTGAGAGAAGTTTTGATGTGGGTCAATGGGTATTTTTACAGCTACAACCATACAAAAAAAATTCCCTCAAGCAAGCTAAGAAGGATAATAAATTATCGCCAAATTACTATGGTCCTTGCAAGGTGTTACAAAATATTAGTATACAAATTGGAGCTTCCTACTTCTTCGCGAGGGCATCCATTTTTCCATGCTTCATGCTTAAAAAAGGTTATAGGGGACAAAATTCCAGTTCAAATAATATTGCTAGAACTTGATGAGGAAGGAAAAACCATATTGGAACCTGAAGCAGTCAAGGAAACAAGAACTCGATAGCTACGAAATCAAATGATTTCATATTATCTCATCAAATGGAATAAATTATCCACTGAATATTCTAAATGGGAGAATTATAATTTTATACAGAAGCACTCGGAGCTACTCAGGCGTTTAGGACAAAACTTTTTTGAAGGAGAGGAGCATGTTAGGTCCTTATATTACTAGTAAAGTCCTTTATTTTTGTTAGTGTAACCCATTTATTGTTATTGTTGTACCCCTGTAACCCCCATATTGTTATTATTGTGCCATTACATTATTATTGTTAGGTCGGCTAGGATTACATTATGGCCCCACTAGGATTACATTGTGGCCCCATGGACTCCTATATATAGAGAGGAGGTTTTGTCATTTGTATCATCCAAGAATTGTTCATTTATGTAATGTATTGGAGGTTTCCCCCTCAAAGTGGCTATTTTCTAAGGCGTTGATCTCTCTTTTCTTCTATTTTTGGAGCTGGTTCCATAACATTTACAATTACAATTACAATTACAATTTTACAATTTCACAATACAATTACAATTACAATTTTACAAATATTTTACATACAATTACAATTAAAATTTGAATTACATTCATAGTTACAATTTTAAATACAATTGCAATTAAAATTACACAACTTTACAATTATCAATACATAATATTTAATAAGTATCATGATTTAATATTAAAAATAAAAACACAGTCATGATAACCATTGTACAAACATCATAATATAAAATACACATTCAAATTCCTTAACATCATCTAGTCATTGTGATCATGGTCATATAACAAAACACAAGAATTGTATAATATCATCACAACACAAACATCCTATAACCTTTTAACGTAAAAAATATACAAATGTAATATAAATGCTTATAAATGTCAAATATCTCGTGGTACTACATCAATACTAGTACTAGTGGAGGCCTACTCAGTCGATGGTTCAACCTCATGCTCATATGGATGATGTGCCTGCTCTGGATGTGCCTACAGTTCAGATGGTCTATTCTTCTGAGTAACTACCTATTGATGAGTCCTCAATAGTGCAGCCTACTCATTTGATGGTGCGACTTGCTCAGATGGACCTACCTGCTCAGGATCAGGTGTCTGCTCAATTGATGGTCATTTTTTCTCAAGACTAGGTGCATTCAGAGACGCTACAGACTTCTCAGAAAATGTCTTCTTATTAGGACTCGATGTTGGCTACTCCTGATATCCAGCACGAGGTGGAGGAGGAGGGAGAGTACTAGAATGATGATCGCTCTGCTCGTGATTATGATCATCAGATGAGCTGCTTTGTTGTGCATCTCTATGATGCTTATCCCTCCTACCCATCAGTATTGTGGAAGATCCAATGATATGATGCATACGGGTCATAATATTATGGGGCATGTCTCTCTAGAGATATGTGAGCCTACAATCATCCTAGATCTCTGTGATTGTAGTAGGGTTGGCTCCCTCATCAACTAGGAGTCGACACAGGTGTCCAGCCTACGTCACTCCCCTACGAGTATCTAAATCTAATAATTAGGTCTCTCACCCTAATCCACCGCATCCTCCATCTCCTCGTAATGATATACACTAGGATCATCCGGTGGGAGTAGTATCATGTCCCCAAAGAGTGTGCCAATATCTACAAAATATATATTACACAAAAACAATTAGACAATTTCATTAAATAAATTAATACAACAAGTTAAAGAACATGTTAGAATAAATTTTATTCTAATTAATTAATTAAGAGAATAAAATGAAACTATATTAATTTAAAGAAAACACTAATAGTACCTCTCGCATCTGGTTGCTCATCCTATGTGAAGAGGATGTTGGTACACCCTCACCAATTCAAACTGGAGTAGAGACATGACACCATCATGAACAGTGATCATCAACACTGGTTAGAATGTCCTGTGCATCAGTAGATATCCTGCTCGGAAAGTTAGATATGCCCCTCTTTCGAATCATCTGACCCCACATCTGCATCTGTACATGCAACATCAACCTACGAGTTTGGCGAACAAAAGTAGGCCTCGTCTCTGGAAGCCTATCAAAAAATAAACAAAATAAATCTAAATAAAAAGGTAAGGTCAACCTCCCATGTTCTTGAGGACTACATCTATCTAATTTTCTACAAAACTGTAGCAAAAAAATCGCATACCATCTCACAAGACGTGGCATGTGGAATAACGAATCAACATAAAATAGAAGCAGGAAACTAATGCACTGCCCGTCATTGGTATAGTGTGCAATGGTCGTTGGTAGTACTAAGAGGCACCTAACTTCCTCTATAACAAACGAAGAAATGCGTAATTGACCACCAAACACATGAAAATCTGTAGGAGAAAATTTATCGTCCCTAATATATCTCTGGGAGTATGCCAACTGAATCCCTCCACCATAACGGACGGGGACATATAGGAACTAGGGAAAATAATAGCCTCTCTATATATGCCAGTAATAAAATAAATTTCCACCTCAGTGGGCTCAGACCACTGGCTACGACTGACCTGGAAATCCTGTCGATGGGCATCCCACCCATAGATCAATTGTCCCAATAACCCATTATGGCCCTTCAGGGATGTAGCCTTGTCGTAGAACTTGAGGAGGCCTACCTCCCTTAGGAGCAACTGGGTGTTTTCCATAATAGGGTGAGGCTAAATAAGTATCCCCCTCTTCCATGCCTCCCACAGCTGAATGACATTGCAACGGTCCTCCATATGTTCTTAGTGTTCCCTTTTCTCTCTCCGTTGATGTCACTGAATGATTCACATATTAAATACATTTTTTTTATTAAATAAGAAATGTAGTTACAAATATATTTATATAATTTTTATTGAATAAAATAATACTCGATGCGCTAAAAAAATAGTAACGCACCATTACCAGTGCATACTTCTTTATCACGCATTGTGCAGTGTTCGCATGAAAAAATTTCACGCACAGCGTAACCAAAAAATGTTTTGGTGTGGTGCATTGAACAAACTAACTGCCCTTGGGTGGATATTTTGGTCAACGCACCATCCAACAACAAGTAGATAGTCAATGGTGTGGTATTGTAAACGACCACACTGTTGACTATGTAATGATGTCGGGCAGGCAGTGCATTGACCAAACTATCCATCCCGGGGTGGTTAGTTTGGTCAATGCATTGCCCTGCTGACAACATTACATAGTCAACGGTGTCATCCTATAAACAACTACACCGACGTGTTATTTTTTAAATTTGATCGATTCACATTTTCTTGGCATTGCATTGGAATACGGTGTAGTTTACATTAACACTGTGTGGGATGTAGCCTCTAAATTTACAAGCAGCATCGCAAATGATACGAGCTGAATGACTGGAACGAACCGAGCATATATATATATAGCACCGCGAACAGTACGAGCCGAATGACTCGAATGCACTGAGCATACATACATATATATATATATATATATATATATATATATATATATATATATATATATATATATATATATATATATATATATATATTTTAAATGAAAAATTTTAAGTTAATTTCAAATTCCAATTAGCTAAAAGGTTTAGTTATTGGGAAACAAGTAGATTACATATATATTTGTGCGTCGAGGAGGCATCTTTGCTAAGGAATTCAAAAAAACCAAATTTTCCCACTCTTTTCGAAAATTCGAACTCCAGATAGTGCGCAATAGGCGGCATCAATGTGGGTAATGGGAGCACCGATGGCAGGGTGACTCACAGAAGACAAACTCACACTGGTTCTTGAGAGATCTAAAGAATTGAACAAGTGAAAATGAGGTTTTTACAGCCAGTAATTTTTTTTAAATTAACCCTTTTTTGATGCGCTCAATTTTGAGACGCACTAGGTGGTTGTATCAATGGTACCCACATGAATCTAAATGGACAATTTCTAAGCGTGCCTTTTCCCTTATGCTCTTTCCTGATGGAAAGCTTTCTCTATGTTGTTTTTCCAAGATGCAACCTTCACATAGGCTGTCTGGTTTCTCTATCAATGGTAACTCCTTTACCATTCCTTTCATATGCAACAAATTTAGGCCTCCAAAGTTGAGATGTCCAAATCTCAAGTGCCATAACCAATTTTCATCTTTTTCTTCTTTTTGGAATGTCTCGTGCCACTACTGCCATTTTAGCTCCTTTCTTCAAATCTACTCTCATTTTAAGAGGGAACATTATGTTCCTTGTCATCTTCACTTGTGCAATGCATTGCTTTCTTGGTGGTTTATCCATGATGGTGCATACATCATCTTCAAAGAAAACATTGTACCCCTTTTGAATGAGTTGTTCAATGCTCAAGAGGTTACACTTCATACTAGGCACATTGTAAACATCTGATATGGATCTTCCTTCTCCTTTCTTTGTGAAAACACTTACTTTTTTTTTTCCCATAACGAAGACCTTATTGTCTATCCCCAATGTTACTTGAGACTTTACATTTTCATCCAACATGGAAAACATGGAAATTTTTCCAGTGATATGGTTGCTACATCCTGAATCTATAAACCATATATCTTCACTCTTTCCTTCAGTCATATTACATGCTACAAACAACTTCTCTTCATTGACATTTTCTTTTGTGAAATTAGAACTATGTCTATTACCCATCTCACTCTGTTTCTTTCTACATTCATTGGAATAATGGCCATAATTCTTACAGTACTGACATTGGACTTCGGATTTATCATATATTTTTCCATGTGCTTGATGTTTTCCTCCTTGCTGGTTGTTTCCTTGGCCTTGGTTCTGATTTTACTTGCTGCCCCTTCCATGAATATTTGCAGGGCTTCTTCTTCCTCCTTTGTTTTGGCTTTTGGCTTTTCATTTTCCTATGTAGTTTCCTCTTCCTTGACCTCTTCCTCTTCCAAAGGACATTTGAGTCTTGAAGGCATGCTCCAAAGATGATTTGGATGTTCTACCCAATCTTTGTTCATGTGTCATCAATGATGCATGTAGCCCATCAATTGTAAACTTTGAGAGATCCCTTTTCTCTTCAATGGTTGTGACTATCACATCAAACCTTGAGGCTAGGATCCTCAACACTTTCTCCACTATTCTTATCTCTCCTACTGTCTCTCCATGAGATCTCATTTTGGTGACCAACCCAATCAGTAGAGTAAAGAATGAGTCTATTGTATCAGACTCTTTCATGCAAACAACTTTAAAATCCCTTCTCATTAAATGAATATTTGCAGTATTTACCTTCTCCATACCTTGGTAGGTTTTCTGGAGGGTATCCCATGAATCCTTTGACCTCTTAGTTGCTTCTATCCATGGGAATACACTTTCATGCACTACTTGATAGAGATAAAAGAGTTATTTTGAGTCCTTCTTCCTATTACTCTTCAGCAAATCCTTCTCTATCTGTGTTAAGGCATTAAATTAATTTTCATCTGATGGTTCTTCTAGACCATCTTCAATAATCTCCCTTAAGTCTTAAGAGGAAAACAGGGCTCTCATTGTGATTTCCCAATAGTCATATTTCTTCCCACTGAATTGTGGAAGTTGAGTATTTCCTATACTTGTGCTTGTGCTGGCTCCTGCCATGGCTAGCTTTCTGAACTATGTTATATACTTGAATTTTTTTTTAAATAAATCTTCTCACTGCTTGATAATTAAACTTCATCTTCAAAAAAAAACTTCTCTGGACTATACCTTTTAAACACAAAACAAAACTTTGTTTTGTAAATACCTGGTCTTTGCTGAGCCTTCACACTGCTTGTCAAAAGCTATAACAACACCTTCTTCCTTCAGCTTCTTTGACAACTTCAAAGAGCCTAGCCTGGCTCTGATACCATGTCGGAATTTCTGAATGATTCTAAACACATACAGAGGAAATAAAATTCATCTTCCCAATACAGAGAAGTAAATTTTAAAAAAATGGTTTGACATAGATGGCACAAAATAACACTTCTATTTCATTACTAAAACTCTGTTACAAACTGAAGTTCTTCCTCTTCTGAGGGATTACAAAAAAATTTCAAGCTTCTCCACTCATAGTGTTCTTCAAAAACTCTGTCTTATAGTTCTTCTCACTATCTACAGAAATGCAGCTCTCTGTCTCATAAGACAAACGCAGACATAGTGCTCACACTCTATTTTTAAATACACAGTCTCACTATGTTTCACACTCTAGCTTGTTCTCTACCTTCAACAAAAATTACAATTTTCTGCTCTCTCTATGTTTTTAATACACACTGTCAGTGATCTTTGTTTTAAAAAACACAGAGTCTTCTTTAAGAAAAAACATATGGAATACTTGCCTTCGGGACTTTTCATTACAATACACACTTTTTCTTTTTTTTTCACGGCACATATATTATAATGCAACTTTTTTGTTATATATATATATATATATATTATAAAAATTTTAATGTTTATAAAATTTATGTAATGAAACTATATATTATATATTCCATAGTTAAAAAAAAAACCAAAACTGTCGCTAAACATTTTAATACAAAAAAAAAAAAAACATTAAACTTTAACCCATGACATTAAACCTTATGCATATGCTTTCATGGATTTCAAGGGTTACTATGCCCAAAATTGTCGTTTAGGGCCTCAAAACGGCTCCGGAAGTTTAGGACTCGAAAAACTGCTAAAAATAGTAAGTTGTGCTGAAACTGAAAAGCTGAAAGAGACAATGGTCGGGCCCCAAGTGGAATAGGTGGGTGGCCACCAATATCCACTTGGATCACCTTCCGCCTGCTATGTGTTACAATAGGATAGAACCAAGAGAACCAAAGTTGCATAACACTATCCAAATTATGCTTTTCTATCTGCCTATAAAATAAGTTGTAAATAGAATATCCCAACAGGGGAAAATATTTCTACTTATTCTCTGAATGCCACTATATGTATTCAGCCCATTCCGATTCGATATTGGAATTGCAACCCACCCAATACATAAATTTCTAACTAGGTAGGGCTTGGACTTTTTCTTAACCAACACATGAGGATTAATCTGAAAGTGACAGGGATCTCTAAAGCAGGGTTCGACTGGGCTTATTGGAACAAAATCAGACCATTCTATGCCTTCATTAAAATAATGAATAGAACTTATCCTAATTAGATACATAGTCGAGGTTTTGGTAACGAGCATAGACTGAAAATGGATAATTACAGACCCTAGTAGTGCTACGAGTCTAGTGCAGGGTATGGTCACCTCCGTCCACCTATGCTTCTTCCCGATTTATACCACAGAGGAAAGGTTTGGTTCACAATCAATCTGTCGATGCATATACCCTGCCCTCACCATGATTTTTCCTTTCAGCTCTGACAGCACAGGTTGTCTTACCGAACGCATCATTATACCTCTATCCTCCGCATGCTGCCATGATCTTGTTAAGGATGGCTTCTGCATGGTCATTTAATGATGCATGAATGGAAGCCTCCACCTGGAAAATTCCTTCACTGGTGACCTCGATCAATGGGCACCCCGATCGGGGGTCTCTTGATCACCAAGATCTTTGTCTATAATTATCTGAAGAGGATGTAGTTTTATATCCCAGACTCCATTAGCTGGTGTTGCATCCAATTGTCTACCAACATTTTGAATTCCCTAATTATAAGTGGTTGCTTGCACTGCGTTGGATTATGGAGATGCACTGGGCTGGTTTGTATGTAGGGAACTGTTGTGATGGAGTACTTAGAGACACTAGGCAGGTATGTACGAAGAGCACGGTGTCTCAGTGTGCCAATTTATAATACGCACTAGTGCCTTTTGCATAAAATGCATTGGTGTGCTTTATGATGAGAAACACACTGCAAATAAAACGTTAGTAAAAAACTCCACCCGTAAACCTCCTTTAGTGACCTCCACTACAAATGGATATCTGGGTTATTTTTATAAGGTCTCCTTAGAAAAATTTGCTAGAGGGTCTTTTCCTTGTAGTGTACAGGGATAATTTTCGGGGCGAATTTTAGCCCAAAGGCGAATTTTAAGGGATTTTAAATGTTATTAGGGCGAATTTTTTATATAAAATCCATTTTTTATAGTTTAATAAAGTTAGCCCAAAAAATATTTTAAAAATAATTAATTATTTAACATTAGCCCACCAAAAAAAAGGGCGCACAAAACAAGAAACATGAAATTCGCCCCCGATTTTCCAAGTTTCCATGGCATTCGCCCCCAATTTTCCCGATTTTTATGGCATTCGCCCCATTTTTTCAGTTTTCACTGGTTCGGAGGGCTTTGTGCACACCGATTTTCTAAGATGGACCCTCTAGGGTTGGAGGCGAGGGAGATTCCAGTGGATTTGGATCCAAGGCTGTATGGGTTCACTGGACTTTAGTTGGGTTTTCGGTAATGGAAGGAGGAACTGCCTCGTCCTCTAAACGCAGACAGAAGAGGAAGAAGCAACTCATATTCGACCATCGCTATGGTTGGGTGTAAGTATTTACGAATGCTAACACTACAATAATCATCTCTATGTTTTTACAATGACCATGGTACTGAATGCATTGCAGATATGATGACTGGAGGGATCCTGGTGAGGTTGCTCTGTTGGGAGGCAGAGGAATGTAAGGCAAAGCCGTTTCTCTCTACTGTGGTTGTGTTAGTTTTAATTTTGTTGTTACTGTTGCATTTTTTTAGTATTGTTGTTGCCATTGTTCTATTATGTTTTTTTCATTTGCAGGTTTTGTGTCGTGCCTCTTACCAAAGCCACTGTGAATCTCGTATTTCAACAGGTAAGGACTGTAATTACCAAGTTTTGTATTCTAATGGTAAAGTAAGTTTTTGATTCTAATGGTAAAGTTGGCTCAACTTCTTATGGCCTCCCTCATAGTCATAACTATAACTATTATACTGAGCACAACATAGTATCAGAAATATAGATTAACTCAGTTCAGTTCAGCATGTACCGCGAATACATATTGCGTTTAACCAGACGCAAAGAATCTTAACTCGAGCTTTTTTACTGACTAATAGAAAAATTTCAACTTTCAAGCAAGCACTATAATGTGAAATTCTTTTTGGTTTCTTTGCTAACAGAGGCGGCTCTAGACTGGGAGTTTTTTCTCGGCGTGTGGAGGATGTCAGGGTTCTTGTCTAAGAATCGACCGGTGCAGACTTTACGGTCAATTCTGAATCGATTGGAGCAAGCTTAGTGTCAATTCTAGACCCTGTGAATAGTATTGAATAGCAATTATTTACTCGATGGAAAGATATTAGTGCAGTTACAGTCATCTCTGGTATTCTCTCAAAGTGTCTTAAATGGCTTTCTAGTAAAACCCTTAACGCATCTTTGTAGATGTCCTGTTGCTTCAATGGGAGAGAATGGAGATATGGAGGTAAGTTATTCTGTAAGAGAATGCCTTCAAACTATTGAAGGTTAAGTTAGCAAAGGTCTATCATTTAAAGTTTCTCTGGTACAGTGACTTGCTGCAACCAACACTCCAACAAGAGATGATGTCCAGATCCTTTGGTGAAAAGCTTAAAATTTCTAAGTGAGACACTTTGCTTCCCTACATAATATGTTCTCTGCAAAGAAGAATTGACAATTATGATGTCAAAAATTGAAGTTTAGATAATTAAATATTTCCATGAAGTTGATTAAATTTATTATCTGGTAAGCTGTTGTGTAGTGATGGCTTGCCCAGAAATAAGCGCAGGGATGGCTTTCCATATGGACAGTTGTCCATATGAACTTAACCAGCACATAAACAGCATGTATACCTCAATCAACTTTGTAGACGTCTATATAGTGTTGTATATTATGAATGTTGGTACAGTGGCAAGTTGAGAGAATTGGGGATATGTTACAAAGAATGGGCTGATCACACATCTGCGATCTCTGTTCCTCATCAATCAGAAGATGTGATTGTTGTACCCAGAATGTTTGGAAAGTCAACAGATTGAGTCATCCACAATCCATTCATTATTTATCATGAGAAATCGAGTGCAAGTGGAAAACAGGAAAACTGAATGCTGTTAGAACAATCCCGATTAGCTGAACTTTCAAGTGACAGACTGTCCAGCAGAACTTTTCAGTGCCGCCAGAATTTGTTACTCTACTGTTAGAGGGTCGTGAGTGATTCCATCTAGCTAGATGTTAATATTTTTACATCCAGAGCTGAAGAATCCCACTATCTAAGTTAGTTGACGAATCAGAGGCATGCATGGAAGCTGGCTGTAGAATGTTGTTTTTTTGTTGTCTGAACTGTAGTCTTATAAACTGAGTAGCAACAGAAAAGTTGTTCGTTGCTGAATGATGATGAGATGCCAAAGTTTAGTTTTGTCTCTGATGAAAGGATCAAGGCCTTTTCCCCCTCACTCAGAAATTAAATGTAATGTTGGTATATAAACAAAAGTTGCGCTCTGGATTTTTAATAGCCCCTTGGTTTTGACCAGACCACAGTTTGGAGGGGAAATTAATATCCAAAGTAAAAGGGAATAAAGATGTTCAATAGGTCATCCTGGGGGGCAGCTCAATTGGTTATCCAAGAAATGTGAAACTGTTGTAACTCGAAAGACCCAGGTTCAAATCCCCCTGCTGTGACCCAGGCTGCGGGGAGGAGGACAATTTGTAGCCCTCCATAGGTTTTGTTAAATTCAGATAACCATGGTGTTCTATGGTTGATGCACCTTTACTTCAATCTTTCTTAGGCCCAATACAAAGTAGCAATCACATAAACTTGAAAGTACAATGCTGTTAGAACACAATAATAGATCAATAGAAGACAAGCCAAATATAGATCAAATTTACAATAAAATAATGAGTTTAGCATTTGTCCTTAATCCCAAGATTTTTTTCACTCTCAGAGAAATTATATAGCCAAGTTTGAATGGCTATAAGTTTATGCAATTCCCTCATCAATTTTGTTCGCAATGGAAAGCTGATCATTATTCATTCCGTGAGCACTTACTTGGCACATTGCATCCATAACATCTAGGAAGCCTTGTTTGAAAGCAAATCTCAAAGTCCCTCAAGCATTACCTGATGACAATAGCTACTGGTATCCACTTCTCATAACTCAACAAATAGTGAAACAAAAGGGTAAAATGCATACTGAAAAATTTCAATGCAGAGTAAAACATAAGAAAAGAAATTGCTCAAAGTGAAAAATGATTTTTTCGGCACTTATAGGTGGTAAATATTAAATATTGAATACCTGTCTCTACCTGTCTCTACCAGAAGGTGGTAAATATTGAATAGCTGGAAAGTTTGGCAGCTGAGATATTCTAGCACACATAACTCTAGAAGCCTTAAGCTCACTGTCTTGCTTTAATAAAGTGTATTTTAACATCTCGGATTTTTCCTCCATTGCTAACAAGCGTTCTGTAAGATATTCAATCTCTTTCTGAGCATGTTCCCGGTGACTATCATTTGAAAACACTGTAGAAGAAATAGGTGAAGTGGCCCCCCTACCAAGAGACTTCCTAAATTTCACTTCCCCAGCTTCCTTTCCAACTGTCTCTACTTCAAGTTTCATTCGAGCAAGCGAAGCAGGCCCTGGTAACCTTTTGGGCACTAGACCCCTCAGTCTCTGGCACTCAGCCTCCAACTTAGCAGTTTTTTTAATAGTTTCTGAATGTTGCTTGTTCACTGCCTCTACAGATTTCTTACATAGGTCCCTTTCATCAATTATTGAGTCCATTTCCTTACTAAGTGATTGAAGCTTGTATTTCAGGGTAGTATTTTCACTTTCTAATGATTCAAGCTTCACCTGAAGAACTTTGATCTCAGCCTCAGCTTGATTTTTTGCTTCATGTATTTCCATTAACTTTGAACTTTCTTGCAGAGAATTACCCATTGTATTATGCTTTGTTTTTTCATTATGCTTTGTTTTTACCTCAAGTAACAGCGGATCCAATTCAACTATTCTGGCATCAAGCTCAAAATTCATTTTCCCTTTCAATGGATGTGCCGATCAGGAATTCGAGCTTTTCCATAAAATGCAAATGGAAGATGTGCGACCTCACTCTTCTACCTTGGTGAATGTACTATAAGCATGCAGTCGTTTACCTTCTTTGCACCAAGGGAAGTGGATCCATGATTACATAATTAGAAGTGGACTGGAGTCAAGTGTTTCTATAAGTAATTCTGTTGTAGCCATGTATGCATAATGTGGATATGTAAATATAGCACAATGGTTATTCGATTTATTATCTCAAAGAGATTTAGTCACATGGAATGTAATAATTGTTGGGAATGTGCAGAATGGGCATGCCAAAGAAGCTTTGGTACTTTTTCGTCAAATGCAATTAGTAGATACGAAACCCAATTCAGTCATGATGCTGAGTGTGCTCCCAGCTTGTGCTGATCTACCAGCTCTGCAACAAGGTAACCGGATCCATAATTTGATAATTAGAAATGGGCTTGAGGCATATGTTTTTGTGATGACTACCCTCGTAGACATGTATGCCAAATGTGGGAACATAGATGCTGCAAAGCATTTGTTTGAGAAAATGACTATACGAGATGTCATCTATTGGAGTACAATGATTTTAGGGTATGGAATGCATGGCCTATATAAGGATGCCCTTGGAATTTTTGTTCAAATGCAACAAGCAGGCTTGAAGCCATATCACATCACTTTCGTTGGGGTTTTATCTGCATGCACTCATGCATGTCTTGTGGATGAGGGTTGGTGATACTTCAATTACATGAGTGAAGATTTTTCTCTCACACCTAGGCTAGAGCACTATGCTTGCATGGTTGATATTCTTGGTCGTGCTGGCCGATTGGATGAGGTGGAGCACATTATAAAAAATATGCCAATAGAACCTGATAGTGAGGTATGTGGGACTTTACTTTCTGCTTGCAGTGCTCACTACAATGTAGAGTTGGTAGAGCCTGTGTCAAAAAAAATTCTCAAGTTAGAGCCTGAAAATGCTGGAATTTATGTGTTTCTTGCAAACATATATAATGTAGCTAGAAGGTGGGGGAATGTAAGCAAGGTAAGAGAAATGTTAAAAGATAACAGGTTGAAAAATAATCCAGGATGCAGCTGGATTGAGATCAAGAAAAGGGTTCATGTATTCATAGTTGGAGACTGAGCATGCCCATAAACAGAGAAAATATGTTTTATGCTAGATAGTCTGGCTGAACAGATGGATGATGCAATGTATGCTCTTGGATCCAGGATTTCACTCCATGGACTGGATAAGGAGGAGAAGGAAAGCATCCTCTGTAACCACAGTTCAAAGTTGGACATATGAAATTTGGTTTTTATAATATCAAGACTGAGGCACCTATCATGATTGCCAAGAATGACATTTTTCGTGGTGTCTGTCAAATGAATCTCCAATATTGTGATGATAGAGATGTGAACCATTCTAGAATTTTAGATATCGACAATACTCTCATGGCGGTTTCTGGTATTGCTGCTAAAACCAAGCAGCGAGCATCTGCTTATTCCATTTCTTTGCACCCTGTCTAAGAATTATTATTTTTGCTGAGACAACATAGCACTCTGGAATTTAGAGGTGTTGTATTTAACCTAAGGGGAATCAATTCTTGTAAAAGTTTATGTCACTGCAATCATGATGCTATGTTTTTTAACATTCACACAGTCAATGTAGGAGAAATAATGAAATCTTATGAGGAGAAAATTGAAAATTAAACTTGTAAGGAAGTCCTTTTGAAATAATTGAAAGTTTTTTTAATGTCCTGCAAAATTTCATATGAGAAAAATGTTGTGAATTGGAGGCTTACTATTGAATCTGGATTTTGAATCAATTTCCAAACTAGGTTAATTTATCTTTGTTTGGACTTCGACAATTCCTTCCAACCCCTTTAACTATCAATGTTGTGGCATCATCGTAGGTTCTAAATATCAACCTTCAATGTGAGCATAGTTGAGTTAAACAACAACAAAACTATAAGTATATGATTTCGATTAATTAGATATCAAATAGATTTGAACAGAGGACTTAGGCAATGTGTTTAACCTGAAAATTTCAGAGCATTCACATAAAATGTAGTATAAAAAATAGATATATCTTGAGAAATATCTCTTGTTAATTAAAAAAATAGAGAGCTATGTTCACTTGCCTCTTCAAGGGGTGACCTCCTAAAACAATGTTTCAAATACAATAACAATCCTTGACAAAGCATTACATAACCTTCTACTCAATATATAGCTATCCATGGGTTAAACTTAACTACCTATGGACTTAATTATAATGAGGGACAACTAACTAATTTGGGCCTTATTAATTAAAAAAACCCCTTTATTTTACAATGCTATTAACTAACTAGTTAATAAGCATTATTCAAGGAAGGTGGCTTTATATATTAACAAAGTCTCTAAGGGGGTTGGGGTAGGACCCTAACATGCCCTCCCCCTTCGAAAGCAACATGGTCTTAAAGGAAAATTATTGTAGAATCATTGTTGGTTCTCATGTGGCATCTTCTGGTTGCATATCTTTCCATCGAGTCAATACTTTTTTGATCGTGCACTAGAGCAATTGATGCTCTATGCTATCCAATATTTCTTATGAATGGAGCCAAATGGAGTCTTCTTCATCAAATTCTGATAGCTTGGTCTGCACTTTGCAATTTAGAATTATTGTTGGTTCTCATGTACCTTTAGTAGTATTCAAAAATATCGAATGGAGTCTATATAACGAATCATGAAAAAAGGATCCAGAAATCGGAAAGAAGAAACAACAGTTCTTACATGACCATAGGACTTGGTTATCAAGTAGCAAATCTAGAGCCAGCAACAAGAAACAATAAACTGAGTGGATGAAGGATGAAGAAAGAAACCAAAATTGAGTGGGAGTAAGTTCTAACTTGTCCCAAAATGCTGGGTGTGGACCTATTTCAAATTTGACTAAAATAATTTATTCAGGAAAAAATATAGCAAAAAAACAGGAAGAACACAAAACCATGCCTAGGCTAGATGAATTTATATTGACCCAGTACAGGGCAAACTCAATTTAAATATATCATATTTTCATGTGAGAAACAATTACCTAGATCCACAATGCTAAGACAGGACACACTGTAATACTTGCCACATGTTGTTCCCACATAAGCTCTTAAATATCGAGGTTGAAAGTGTTGTTCTTGGGTATGCTACTAGAACATTTTGCATTTCCATTAATCCATAATGAACTCATGGTAAATTGGTCAAATAAAATTCACTATTTAAACTAATCATTGAAATTGATCATTTCTTATGAAGATGGAATGTGAATGCTCTAGAAACACTTTTATTGGTATAATTATGTTTGGTACATGATCCACTTGGTGAATGAATGATATATAGTTTTTCAATGTGGGAGCATAACTCGTGATTTATTTATGAGCATTACCTTGTTATTATATCTGTTTTCAACCCCATTGTACCTTGTATGATAGTTAAATTTCATGGTGGATAAGAACATTAGGGACACCTATTTATGGAAATTCATAATGTATAAAATTTTTAGCATGATCACCTTTCATTACAAGCAAGTTGTCAAGGATTCGAGATCTTTAACTGTTCAATAAAATATTTTTTCCCAAACTCCCCAAGTGTCACTTCCCACTACCTCTCCACATGACCGGATATGAGTATAGACTGAGATTTCCCACATATTTGAGCCACGAAAGGATAAATACCAAAGTCTATTTTCTAAGATGAGCTAAGTAGTTATGTCTGGAAGTAAGTCACTGCATATTTTTAGTATAATCCCTCCACGGATCGAGTCTAGGAATATTATAGATCCACTAAACTGAGTTGCAGTGATCCTTCACACACATCTAAGTTGTGAGATGACACAGTCCTGAAACCAATCTTGATTGGTCTGAGGTGTAAGGAACTTTTTTGAGGTCTGTAAAATTATACCAGTAGAACACTGATGTTGACGTATGCATGTGCCAACTCTCCCCTTCACTGCACCTCTTCTATAACATTGTTTCACCTCCTCTGTTCTAACATAATCTAAATTGTTGCTATTGTTGGTGCACCTCTATTGCTGAACATGAACATTGTCAGAGCAACAAGGTAAGAAAACTCGAAAACTCCCACTTTACAAGTGTTCTCCACCAAGGCAATATACTATTACAAAACCTTGAACCCCCTATCTGCTAAGGGAAACATCATCACATTGGCCATCTGTGAACCTAAAGAAATATAACCTTAGACCACTACGCCCTTCTATACTATAAAATATCTTTATAATCTTCAAAGTGTGCATTCCTTGTTCAAGGAAGATTTCATCAACAACCCACCATTCTCTAACATTGTTGCACCTCCTCATTTCTAGCAGAATCTAAATTGTTGCTATTGCTAGTGTGCTTCTATTTTTCACATGAACATTGTTAGAGCATCAAGGTATGCAAACTCTAAAACTCCCTCTTTAAAAGTGTTCTTCACCTTGTTGCAAGATAACCTTGTTCAAGAGTTCCTATAATTACATTTTCAATAATAGATGACACAATGAACTTGGGATAATTTGAAAGGAATGGTCCAATATTGTGTATGCCCATCTTTTGACTAGGGAACTAGAATGCAGAACCAATGTTAATAAATAAGGGTGATCATAAGAGATTTAAATCTATAGAAGCCCAAGTATGTAGATGTAGATAAGGAAAATGCTTGCCTCTAGAGCAAGACTCCTAGATCCTTTACACATTTTTCATAAAGGTGTAGAGCCCCTTTTATATTGATAGATTACAAATGCTAGATCACAAGTTCACCTATAATATTATATAATCACCTTAATGAGCCTAGAGAGATGTATTCAAATAACAATGTAGAGGGTTCAATTGGTTTCGTTCGATGTTACTGTTGTTTCTCTTAGTTCTTGAGTTGTTAAGTGTAATTTGTATTATTTTAGAACTACTTCTGTTTCTGCTATGAGATTGTTGGGGAAGTGAACATAAAAATTCACTTCACAAGAACATCATGAACTATATAAAGTAATCCATATTAAATAATAATTATTTATTCCGAGAATATGTACTTGAGTTTCATCTTTTGTAAGCTCTTTCACTAGTACAACTTCATTGATAACAACATTAGGTTTTTCCACATCAATTGTGTAGGTGTCAATGCTCTTATCCTTGTTTTTGGATCTTTGTTGTGCCTTCTCTCTTTCTCTATATTCTTTATTTCCATTGGTATAGATTTATTATGACTTCTCAAATGAAAATTTGTATAAACTTCAGTTGAAATTTTTTTTATTAATATCTTCAATATCTCTTTTGTGAACATTTTTTATGGTGTTAATTTGTTGTTGTAGTTCATTTATTTGTTGTTGGAACTGTGAATTTATGTACCTTGTTTTTATGATCATCTCCAAAATAAATATTCCCAAAGCAGCAAATTTTAGGTGAAGAAGCACTCGTACAATCTCTGGGGAATTGATTCCCCTCCCATTTGTGGCAATTCCCCTAGAATCGATTTAAGATTAGCTTCCTCCCTCCATGAAAGAAGATAACACTCATGACTCAACCTAAGAAGATGGATCATACATAAGCACAATAAAGAGTAAATAAAACAAGAAGCAACAAAGAATAGATCAATGGCTAAGCTATCAACAATAAGCTAGGCTTTTGATATAGATAAACATAAGCAGAACTAGAACAACACTTTTTCCAAACTACACGAGAACTACTTCCCTCACGAGTCACCATGTGCCATGCTTGGTCTCGGTGGTTCTCTTCCTTCTACTCCTAGTTCAATTACCATATCTTCATTGGAACCAACACTCCGAACTCCACTAGACAATGATTCACCATTTTGTAGTAGTGATTCGCCATTTGTACTGGTGATTTGCCATGATTTTACAGGATAATATAATCTCGTGAGAGATTCGCCAAAAAATTATATATACATATTATATTATTAATAAAATCGCCTTCCATTTTTCCTATGTATCATGGGGTTTCGCCTATTTTATATATATATAAATTTAGGGGGGTTCTTAAAATTTTTCCTGGTAATGTAACACCTAGATAGTAGGAACTAACCCTAATCTAGGACACATGTTATAACATTGGAACAACCTCACTCCAATAATACATATTCTCTATTAATTTCAACATTACAAACTGTTCAAACCCCGAAAATCCAGACAACTCAATCATCTTGAGGATTCTAATGTGAGCTATACCTATGCCTAACCAGGGGTGACCATTGTAGGCACCTGCCACACAGGAAAGAATCAATCCGACTAGAAAATTAGTGAGATACCCAACTTAGAATTCAATATACACACATGTAATGAAATAATAGTCACCTTATCTAAATCCCGAGTCTATTTCCTCTCATACTAGAGGTGACATGACATATCTCCCAAAAATATAAATCGGCGACCAATAAAAATCCATTGTCTTCGCAGTAACAAGAATGCAAAGGCGATGAACTAGGGTCTAGTTGTTGGACCGTACATAATGAGGGTTTTACCATGACCACTATTTGAGTCATTAAAGAAGGAAAATAGATGATGGAGGCAAGAGTTAAATGTGAACACATGGAAGGCCACCTGACCAAAGTAAGAAATTCCTCGAAGGCGATGAAGATGTTAAGGAATATATTCCATAATTTAATTATAGGTAATGAATTTTGGGTATGTGTTATATTCTTTCCACTATTAGTTGTGTGAAATAGCCCGTCGTGTTCATTGCACCAGGCGCAGTGGATTGGGGGGGGGGTTGCCACAAGGGGGACGATAGCCCGCGTTGTCCAGGGCTTCGTAGCGGGGGGTTAGTCCCTTGTAAGGGGTTGGGGCAGTAGCCCGATAAGGTTTTTTTCATTATTTTTTTGTGGGTGGTCCCGCCTATGGTTTTGTGCATGGATTTGCACATGCTTTTGGGTCATGATGGTTTTTGACCCCTCATATTTTATAGATATTTTCAAGGGAACTACAGTTATGTTCTAATCCAGGGTTAATGTATTGTGGTTTATGAATTCTTCAAGACGTATATATATGTGTTGTGACACTAAAAGGAATATATTGAAAAATCAAGCTAGTAGTCCCGGTTTTGGATCTAGGGGAAAAAATATCTATGTATATCCATTTTAGATTTTATGCTCTAGCTATTTTTTATTTTTAGTATTTTAGAATCCATTTGCAGATAGTTCGCTAAAGGGTTAAAACCTATAGTGAATTACCCAATTGGTAGTGAAGAGGGGTAGGTAGGTAAACTATGAAAGGGTTTTGAAAAGAATTATGTGAACATACAAACCGATGTGAACATACAATAGTCATCATCCCTCAGAAATTCTCCTGGGCATGCAGTGGTGGGATGACGACTGAAAAATAATTATACAAAAAACCAAAGTAAACTTGATAAAATTTAAAAAAAAATGATAGTACTGTCCAAACCCTATTTTTACCTGATCACTATGTTTCACTTATATTGACATAACAAAAATACCAAAATATTAAATAAAATGCAATGCTAAATAAGACTTGAGAGGTAATGCTTCTAAAACAATGGGGAGAAATGAAATGGTCATAGGTGATTCTTGCTGCATTTCACATAAAATTTATATTTCAACATATCTCCAAAAAATCAGAGAGATCCCACATTCAACCTTCCACATTTATTCAACTTGTATAACCCTTCCACACAAGTTCAAAATTATTTTTCATAAAATGCAACAAAAGGCGAGTCAATTATGCCCACTTTATACTGTTGGTGTGGACTTAACTTAATAGAGTGCTCCAATTTCAAAGTTTGAATTCAAATTCATACCATGTTCATTCACAACTTGAACATTGGCTTAAATAAAAAATTATGGATGTTTATCTATCTTTTGAATAAACAAAGTAGGCTGAGATAAATCATCCAAAAAGGATGATTAATATGATTAAATATCTACGTGGGTTATCCCGAAGAGGCCTCAATTCAACATCTATCACAAACCTATCAACCCTTCAAAGAACAAAAACAATATATCCTGCATTGGTATTAAAAAAGTTAGGAGTCCCTTGCCAGTTTATTACAAGTGTGTCATGAGTGTATTACAAGGATTATTACAACAAAACAAAAATGAACTTTCCAACAAAAAATTTAGAGACAAAAAATTCAAAACATGCGATAAATAAGTCAAAGATATAAATCAAGTAGAGCTAACAAGAAAATCACAATCAAATGTTTCGTATGTTTCCAATAAAGGGAGAAATTTTCTTCAGATAATATTTCTACTCTACAGTCCTAGAACGGAGTGGCATCTTCTAAGTCTTAAAAGGAGATGTAAACATATAACATGCACTTTTTGAAGACCTAGTACATTTTATTCAGGATAATTGAAGACCTTATGGAAGACACTATAACAAGTCTAAGATGTAAACATATAACACACGCTTTTTAAAGACCTGGTACGTTATAGTATGCACGATATTTGAAGACATTATGGAATACTTCGTAACAAGTCTATTCTAAGTTACTGAGATTTTTTTGGTGTTTTCAATGAAATTCTTTGGGTATCTTTTAAATTTTAAAATGATTTATTATAATTATAAATTTGAGTGGCTTATCTTACAAAATTTAATTTTATGTTTTTTTGAAGAGTAAATTTATTTATGTATTTAAAAGCAGATTTTATACAATGAGAATACATTATTTCTCCAAAAAAAAAATTACTAAATTTAAATTTAAAAAGCTAGACATATTTTAATTAGACTACACCTTAGTAACGTAATAAAGCAATCAACAAAAACCATATAGTATTTTCAATAGTAATCCTTGCCAAAATTTCTCAAGGCTCTAACTAAGGAAGCTCGACCATAGCCTTAGTCATACTATCAAATTACTCAAGTTCTATGGAGTAATATTTTCAAGTTTTGTCATTGTTGCCATTATACTAGTTATACGATTGATCAACTTATCTAAGGCTAGATTTACTAAACCTATAGGACTTACCATCTACTTTAGGGTATGTGGAAGTGAAATCCCATATAGATTTACCTTCTGATACAATAACACTTAAAAGGTACCAACAACAATTACAGGGGTTCCATCTAGGTGAAACCTCTTGAATTTCATGTGCGTATGCTTCTTCTCCCATAGTTTTAGCCACTAAATGAAAATTTTCTATCTTATCTATACATTCTTGAACACATCTATAGATTGAAAAAGTAATCTATCTAAACAAATGTGCTTACAAAAGTGCTCTAATAAGACTTGTGGTGTTATTTATTAGTAATTTTAAATATATATGGAAAAATGACAAGTATTACCCAAATTTTAAATATAAAAGACCTATTGCAACCAAAGAGATGAATGAAGAACCTAGATAGAAGCAAAGTTGATACCTTTATTATTGGAAGTAATGTTCACTTTCCTATTCAAGGTCACAACCTCTAATTGGTAGAAATACAATTAAAAATAACTTCAGAGGACATATTTTACAATTCTTCTACATATTTATGTAATACTTTCTATTTCCTAAGGACATTCTACAAGGTGGATGTTTCTAGTAAGCCTTCTTACATTTATTGCTTTGAGTACTACTTGGGCCTTATTTGTTAGAGGTGGTATCCATGCATACAGATAATGTGCAACATATCTATCTACTTACTAGGTTAGAGATGTTAGGGCCCTAAGAATATTGAAACCGTAATACTTAAATTAAGAAATAATTATTATTGATAAAGAGACTAATATTGCATTAAACTCCATTTTCTAAACTACCATATTTGAGAGAGCATCTAAAAATAAGGCATTAAAAAAATCATGTCGTTTTTTTTATCACCTATTGCATCTAGGTTTTAGACCTCATGTGAATGATGAGTCCCCATTCCCTTCTCCATTCATGATTACTATCTCCTAAAAACAATGGGTCAATCTTAATCTTCGTCCCTCCCAATAATAGATAATGCTTATGGGAATCTTGAAAGAATAAAAAAGCTCAAAAATATATAGGAACTAAACAGATAGTAAAGGAAAATTATGTGAAACCCAAATCATTTGGAAAATAATTTAACTATTCATAAAGCTTTGGATATAAGAGAAAACAGTTATAATATTTCTTTATTAAATTCAAAAAATTATATATTTCTTTAGTATCTAATCCAAAAGTGGATATGGTTTGATCCAATGACTCATTCTAATCATAAGAATAAATAGTCATTATCCAGGTAAATATGTTATCTATAAATTTTTCTTACTATATATACAAGGCATAAGATCACCCTAGAAGGGAATTGAGTGAAAACATTTACTTTTAATTTTACAAAATGTCAAATTGTCAAGCATTTTAACAATGAGAGTTTGGTTGTTTCCCCACAACTCTAATGCAATGGTTAAAAATAATTTCAAGATCAATCTTGCAAAGTTGGCAGTGGAGTTTTCATTTTCTCTAAATTTTTGCTACATAATTGTCTTTATTAAAATTTCCAATAACCTTTTTTAGTCATATCCAAAGCGAAACAAAAATGACCTGGAAACCAAAGATTTTACATCATTTGTTGGGAATAATAATAAAAAACAAGTATACTCAAAATTATATCAAATGTTTATGAAGAAAGGAATACTAGAACCTTAATTTTAAGATACTTTTGAAAGGAAAAATCCATTCAATCAAATCATTCCATGTGTCACTCATAATTGAGTTTGTCCTTCTATAAAACTCTGGGTGACCATAGTGATATCAAAACAATATGTATAAAATTAGGAGGCCATAGTCATATCACAACGTTATGTCAAAATAAAATATTTAGTTCAATTATATCCATAACTATTTCCAATAATATCTCCTTTTATTCAACCTTCTACTATGAAATCCTTATCTTTAAATTATTGCATTGTCCTTGTCATTAATTTATACATAAATTTAATATATATACGTTTATGTATAATTTATAATATTAACATATTATAATGTTTTTATTATATATCACTAATAAAAAACAATCCTTCATATTATATATAATATATCAACATGCACATATATAAAATAATTAAAGTTTCTAAAAAAAAAATCTTAAGTATAAACTTATAATATTTCTTAGTGAAAATATAAATTTTAACTGTAATTACTATTAAATATTAAACGTAAGGAAACATAATTTATTAGTCCCTTCTCTTCAAGCTGAAAGGACAATACGAATTGATTTTTGATAGTGAATTAGTTAGCTGCAGAAAAGCAAGATATAGCATTGTTTTAAAACAAAGTTTCATCCAAATCATGCATTACATTTCACATTTTATCCTATGTTTGAGTTCGAGATCTTTTTTGGCCTCTTTTGTGAGGTGGAGATATTAGGTTATAAGCTACAATTCTTTAACATTTTTTGACAAATAAACTAAAATGCTAGTATTCATTTAGTAACATTAAATATTAAATGTTTTCATGAGACCATTTCAAACATTCCATCATTGCTTTGTAAGGTATCAAACTTTCCACCACCTTATGAGTTTTATGACATTTGGACTTCATCCTTTTACAGCTAGAAAACACGTCTTCACATATTCATTTTTTTCAGGTGAAGGTTCCTTCAATATCAAGTTCCTTTGATTTTCCTCCTAGCCTTGATCTATGGACTCGTGAGACTGATAGGATGAGATCCATATCTTCCCATGTGTTTCTTAACCTTATTGTTTGCATTTTTTACATACTTCGAACACAATATAGGAATGACGATCAAGACCAAAGGAATAAAGATCCAGACAAATTGTTTCATCTATGTGGTCTAAGTGTGCGTGGCTCTGGAATGGACTGCCTATACTCAAACAATGTCAGTATGTGTGGTTCAGTAATGGAATACCTATTATAAAACCCCCATTATTGATGATGTAATAAAATATACATTTATATTTAGGCTTGTGAGACAAATGTATTTGACTAATAGGTCGGTGAGCTGAAATGACATTATGTGGCCTATATACCCATGTAAAGTGTAAACCACACTTATGGGAAATATGCCCAAATTTATATGCCTTTAATTGATACAAGGCCTTAAATTTTGAAAGTGTAATAAAATTATAATTAAGTATTATTTTTTAATAACATAATACTGACTATTATATCCCACTCCATAAAATAGTATGGGGGGCACAACTCTAGAGAAAAAGGGAAATAGCTTGTTTTTCATTTAATGGTTGACTCTGTGACCCACATGAATTTAATTAAGTGCCACATAGGCAGTTGGGGCCATGCATATAAAAAGGAGTGTAGGTTCTAATTAGGGGGTGATTTTTTTCAGTTAATCCTTCAAGGGGTTATTGATTAGCCAGTGGCTTTTGGGGTGGACTTTGAGACTGACTTATAGCTAGTGAGCCCTAAGGATGGAATTTGGACTATCAAAGGTGTGGTGATTAAGTTAACTATGTTGTATGGATGCATCATGTTATGATCTGAGAGCCTATGTTGGCTCTGCTGAGCATGGTGCTTCGAGGGTGTGTTGGAGGTTTTATGGCCTAGTGCCATGGAGTTCTGGTGAGAACTTGGTGTTGGTTTATTAGCTACGAGGATGGGGGGGGGGGGGGGGGGGGGCGGCTAGATGAAGCCCTAGAGTAGCATGTATGCTTGGTTGGCACCTTGGAAATAAGCTTGGATGGTGCTTGAAGCCCTCAAGCAAGATGGATTTTGGATTAGCACCTTGGACCTTGTCTAGGTTTTTGCATCAATTTTTCGATTTTTGCCTTTGGAGTATTTTCTTAGTCTGAGGGTGTCTTGGTGGTTGATATTATGAACCACCAAGTCTATGGTTGGGTGCAAGGTCGAGGGATCATAGCTAGTCAACTCTTATTTCTGATATAAGTATTACTTCTTCGTTGTTTTTATAATTTATTCATATGCGTTGTGTTATTATCGAAACCGTAATTATGGTTGAGGGCCATGATTAAATATTTTGCTACACCATGTATTTGTATGCTCTATTCAAAAATTATGGGAAATTTACTATACACCCTAGTTTACAACATACTTTTTCGTTCCATGGGTGGATTCAGGTTGGAACCATAGTTTTGGGGGTTCTAAGCATTCACATGTATCTATGTGTTTTTTGTATATTTCTATGTATTTCAAAATTTCTATTTATAAAACCTTGAACTCGGTACATGTTTTATTTACGAAACATGTTGTAGAGAGTTAACCATTAATTCTTCTATATACTTTGTTAATATATCATTGCATGATGTTTATGCATAATTTATGTATGTAATATTCCATGGTACCTAGGCTTAATATATGAGAATGCTAATGGTTATATTAATGGCCAAAGAATGAAACTAACTATTTATTAAGTATGTAGGATTTTAAGGTAACTTACCCAAGTTACATAATTATGCGAAACTAGGTAAATTTAATTGATTGATGAATTTTGGGTTTTTATTAGGTAGCGTTGTCTGGCTCGTGGTTGGGGATATTAAACCTATACCCAGAACATTATAAACATTTTCAGTAATATTAATACAAAAGAAGGTGAGGTGATCTTGTCAGAGTGTGCCATATCATATGGAACCTCAAAGGTGCTCTCTAAGAAAAACTATTATTTTTTCTGGCCCTCTCTCACAAGGTTCCTACTTGGGATTTCCTAGAAAAAGAGGGAAAAGAAGATGCTAATTATATGCATATTGTGAACAAAACATGAGGAATGTCACAACATGAAGAAGATTTCAAATTTGGTGAGAATATGGTCTTTTTGATGATGCGGATCAGGTTCTTATTCATGGATTCAACAAGACCATTCTGCTGAGGATAGTAATTAGTAGAATGCTTCAATACAATTCCACTTTCTAATGGAAATTCATAGAGCTTTAACGATGAGAAATGTGTTGCATTATCAAAAAAATGTGAAAGAGGAATTCCAAACCTAGAGATGATGTTCTACTGTAGAAATTTAATAACTTCCTAATCACTCACATGCTTGAGTGGAACTGCTTTTGTCCACCGTGTGAAATAATATATGGCAGTGAGAATCTAGTGCTACTTATTTGATGAATGTGGAAATATTTCTCCAATAATATCTAAGCTTGACTATTGAAAATATTGTTCGATTGAGATTGGCTGAAATGGGTCGGACGACTTATTGTTTATTTCAGCACAACTATGACAAACTGGATATTTTCAGGAATAAGAATGAGCATCCTTAAATAGTGTAGGCCAATAAAACCAAGTTGTCATGGTTCTATGTGGCATTGCATTACCTGCAAAGTGTCCCTTCATTATTCAATGATGAAGATCATGCAATACCTTCTCTAATTCATGTGCATTAGAAAACTTGAGCAATAATCCATTTTGATGCTTTCTAAAAAGAATTCCATGCACCAACTGGTAAGATAATGCTTTGATCATGAGTCCCCTTTTCTGTCATGTAGAAAAATGGGATGTCATGGTGTCATGCTCAATATAGTCGTGCACATCCGTATACCAAGAGTTTGTGCTAGTAGATGGGAAGGTTTTCTTGATATCATACATTTCAATTTCCTTCTCCCACCTTGAAGGATATTATTCTTCCTTTGCATCCACAGCTTATGCTATTAGTCGAAAAAGAACATGTCCCTTGATTATGTCAGCTAGCTTGATTTATTTATGATATTCATATAAAAAATTCATCCATTTTGCTCTCCTTTCACCTAGCTCTTGTTGAACAATCAGTGATGTGATAGTTGGGTGTAGAACAATGATAATACAATGATTCCTGAATATATAGGGATGAAATTTATTCATCACCTTGTATACCACATAAGGTTATTGATCCACAACAAGGTAGTTGTGATCAGATCCTTGTAGACTTGCACTCATGAAATAAATAGGTCGCTTGTTGTTTAGATTATCCTTTTGTGTGAGTACATTAGAAAGAGATGTGTTAGAAGCAAAGGTGTATAACAAAAAATACTTATTGAAATATAGATTGCACAATGTGGGTGATTCTATGATAGTTTGTTCAATATAGGAAAATGCATCCTTTTCCCTTTCATCCACTAGTACATTTGGCGGAAATTCCAACACTTTTGACCAAATGTCAGAAATTTCCCCAAATTTTATCAAATTTTCAAATCCCACCCACAACTGTCGCTATACCGATGTTTGGAGACAAGCGTCAGTATTGTGACACTTAGAGGTAAGTGTCGGTCTTGCGACGTTTGGAGAAAAGCATCAAAATTGCGACGGATTGGACGAAAGTGTCGGTCTTGCAACACATAGAGCTGAGTCTCGCTATTGCAACGTTTGGAGCAAAGCATCGGAATTGCAACGGATCGAGCAAAAGTGTCAGTCTTGCGACATATTGGTAGAAAGTGTCGCTATTGAGACATTTGGATAAGGCGTCGGTCTTGCGACACTTAGAACTCAGTGTCGCTATTGTGACATTTGGATAAGGCGTTTGGTAAGGCGTCGGTATTCTGACGCTTGGATAAAAATATTTTAAAAAAAATCTGCCAAATGTACTAGTTTGAATGTATATCCTATGCCTTGAGTCAATCTTGCATTTAGAGCAGAATTGTAAGTTCCATGTAACATATTTATTCTTGAAAGTCTTGGATAATTCTCATTCATTTTGGAAGAAGTATGCACTTTATGCAGATGATAACTCTTCACACTACCTCCTTTTCTTTAGTTATTTTAGTGTTTGTATTATTTAGAAGTAAAGAAGACTAGTTTCCTTTTTCCATTCTTATTGAAGTCCCTAAAAGATCCATCCTCATCATTCTTTTGTAGTGAAACATGCACAAAAGAAAATATTTTTTTATAACATAGATGCATACAAGTTTTTAGATAACAAGAACAAGTGTCGGTACTACGACAGTTAGAACGAGTATCGGTATTGCAACAATTGTGTCAAGTGTCAATATTGCAACGTTTAGGATGCAAGTGTTGTTAGTGCTTAGAAACAATCTTAGGGTTTAGGGTTTGGAAGTTATTTTTGGTGATCGGGTCTTGTCCTGTGAGGCCGCCCAACGAAACACATTCGTCTGAGCAGTTTCGTTCGAGGGCTCCTGTATCAGTTTTGCTAAGTTGTGATTGCTCGGGTGGCTTGTGCACGTTCGGGCGGCCCGTTTGCCATTTTCTCCCTTATGTCATAGTTTGGTCGGGTGCGCCGTGTCACACTGTGTGAGGTCACTCGACCGGGCATGTTCGCATCAAGCCATTTCGTTCGAGGTCATGCTTATTAGTTTTGGTAAATTGTGTCTGCCCAGGTGCCTTGTGCATGTTCGGGCAGCTCGTTTGCTGTTTGTTCCCTTGTGGCATCATTCGGTCAGGCGCGCCGTGTGAGGTCACCCGACCGGGCGCATTTGGGTCGAGCCATTTCGTTAGAAGGTGCCCGTATCAGTTTTGCTAAGTTGTGACCACCTGGGTGCCTTGTGCACATTTGGGCAGACCATTTTCCATTTGATCCCTTGTGGCATCATTCCTTCGGGTGCGTCATGTTGCGCTGTGTGAGGTCGCCCGACCGGGTGCGTTCAAGTCAAGCCGTTTTGTTCGAGGTCACCAGTATCAGTTTTTGTAAGTTGTGACCGCTCAGATGCCTTGTGCATGTTCAGGAAACCTGTTTTCCATTTGCTCCCTTGTGGCATCATTTGGTCGGACGTGCCATGTCGCGCCGTGTGAGGTCGTCCTACTGGGCGCGTTCGTTTTGGGCCGTTTTGTTCAAGGGCACCTGTATCAGTTTTGCTAAGTTGTGACTGCTTGGGTGGCTTGTGCACATTCAGGTGGCTTGTTTTCCATTTTTTCCCTTGTGGCATCGTTCGGTCGGGTGCGTTGTGTCGCGTTGCGTGAGGGCGCTCAACCAAGCTCATTCGAGTCGGGCTGTTTCCTTTGAGGGCGCCGGTATCAATTTTTCTACGTTGTGACCATCCAAGTGCCTTGTGCACTTTTGGGCAGCCCGTTTTCCATTTTATCCCTTCTGGCGTCGTTCGGTCGGGGGCGCCGTGTCGTGCCGTGTGAGGTCGCCCGACCGAGCGCATTCAAATCAGGTCGTTTCATTTGAGGGCGCCCCTATTAGTTTTGCTAAGTTGTGACCATCGGTCGGGTGCCTTTTGCACGTTCGAGTGGCCTATTTTTCGTTTTCTCCCTTCTGGCATCGTTCAGTTGAGTGCGTTGTGTCGTGTCGTGTGAGGTCACCCAACTATGAGAGTTCGAGTCAGGTCGTTTCGTTCTAGGGCGCCCGTATCACTTTTGCTAAGTTGTGACCACCTGGGTGCCTTGTCCACATTCGAGTGGCCCGTTTTCCATTTTATCCCTTGTGGCATCATTCGTTCGAGTGCGCCATGTTGCACTATGTAAGGTCCCTCGACCGTGCACGTTTGGGCTGGGCCATTTTGTTCGAGAGTGCTCGTATCAGTTTTTCTAATTTTTAACTGCCCGGGTGCCTTGTGCATGTTCGAGCTACCCGTTTTCCATTTTCTCCATTGTGGCATCATTCGTTCGGGCGCGTCGTGTTGCGTCGTGTGAGCTTGCCTGACTAGGCACATTCAGGTTGGACCATTTCGTTCGAGGGCACTCGTATTATTTTTGCCAAGTTATGACTGCCCGAGTTCCTTGTGCATGTTTAGGTGGCTGGTTTTCCATTTTCTCCCTTATGGCATCGTTCATTCAGGCGCGCCGTGTTGCGCCGTGTGAGGGCGCCCGACCGGGCACGTTCGGGTCAGACCATTTCGTTCGAGGGTGCCTGTATCAGTTTTGCTAAGTTGTGACCACCAGATGGGTTCCTTGTGCATGTTTGGGTGGCCCATTTTCTATTTGCTCTCTTGTGGCATCGTTCGGTTGGGCGCGCCATGTCACACTGTGTGGGGTCACCCGACCGGGCGTGTTCGGGTCGAGTTGTTTCGCTCGAGGGCACCTGTATTAATTTTCCTAAGTTGTGACCACTCGGGTGCCTTATGCATGTTCAAGGGCCTGTTTTCCATTTTTTCCATTGTGGCATCGTTCGGTCGGGTGTGCCATGTCGCGCCATGTGAGGGTGCCCAACCAAGTGCATTCAGGTCGGGCCATTTTGTTCGACGGCACCCATATCAGTTTTGTTAAGTTGTGACCACCTAGGTGCCTTGTGGACATTCGGGTGGCCCGTTTTCCATTTTCTCGCTTGTGGCATCATTCGTTCGAGTGCGCCATGTTGCGCCGTGTGAGGTTGCCCAACCGAGTGCGTTCGAGTCAGGCCATTTCGTTTGAGGGTGCCCGTATTAGTTTTTCTAAGTTGTGACCACTCGAGTGCCTTGTGCATGTTTGGGCAGCCTGTTTTCCGTTTGCTCACTTGTGGCATCGTTCGGTCGGGCGCGCCGTGTCACACCGTGTGAGGTCGCCCGACTAGGCATGTTTGGGTTGGGTCATTTTGTTCAAGGGCACCGGTATTAGTTTTGCTAAGTTGTGACCGCCTGGGTACCGTGTGCATGTTTGAGCGGCCTGTTTGTGGTTTTCTCCCTTGTGACATCGTTCGGTCGGGCGCCGTCTCGCGCCATGTGAGGTCGCCCGACCGGGCGTGTTCGTGTTGGGCCATTTTGTGCAAGGGCGCCTGTATCAGTTTTGCTAAGTTGGGACCACTAGCTGGGTGCCTTGTGCACGTTCAGGTAACCCATTTTCCATTTTCTCCCCTGTACTGGTATCGTTCATTGTGTTGCGCTGTGTGAGGTCTCCCAACCAGGCACGTTCGGGTCAGGCCACCTCGTTCGAGGGTGCCTGTATCAGTTTTGGTAAGTTGTGTCTGCCCAGGTGCCTTGTGCATCTTCGGGTGGCCCATTTTCCATTTGTTCCCTTGTGGCATTGTTCAGTCGTGCGTGTCGTGTCGCGCCCTGTGAGGGTGCCTGACCAAGCACGCTCGGGTCGAGCCATTTTGTTCTAGGGCGCCCATATTAGTTTTGCTAAGTTATGACTGCTCGGGTGCCTTGTGCACATTCGACCAGCCTGTTTTTCATTTTCTCCCTTGTGGCATCATTTGGTCAGGCGTGTCATGTTGCGCCATGTGAGGGCACCCAACTAAGCGCATTCGGGTCGCGCTGTTTTGTTCGAGGGAGCCCGTATTAGTTCAGAGGTGATGATTTAGTTGTAGATTCAAATTGATTATTTTAAAGATTTGTTTAATACCCGCATCACCTCGTTGGTGTACACGGGTCATCTCTTATCTCGGCAAGTGGGAATTTGTCAGCCCTTAGATATTTGACAATCCTACTGTTGAATATGGGTTCAGGGTGGTTAGGGTGTAATCGTACCATGCAAACCCTAACTGCTTTCATTTCACCTCTGCTTTTCATTGGTTCTACAACTTTTTCCTAGTTCATGGCTCAGACTCTACTTATTCCGCATAGTGGCGAGGTAATGACCTTCTCAACCCTTACTATTATTTTTGGTGCTCTGCCGATATTCTCTTCTCCATGCTGAGGGTGCTTTACAATTTATTTACAGTCATGGTGTCCTGGTTGTTCCTGCATTCTGACTCTATTGTTGTTCCGCTCCATTCTTTCCGATTCCGTGACCTTGCAACTTCGACCAAGATGACCCAGGTAAGCCCTCATGGTTATGCTGAGTTTTAATGAAGGAATTTATGTATATTTTGTTTTATAAATGCTTTTACAAACTTTGAAACTTGCTTTCTCTTCTCAAGGTTTATCGTTCTAGAGTTGCATTCACCTCAGAGGTAATTTCTCCTTCAGTACCCACACCTGCATATTATTTTTATCTCATTGCTCTTTTGGAAACCCTTGAAATGGTATTTATTTAATGTTCATTGTTTGTGGTTATGGAAGATAGTGTAATCACCAAACCTGACCTCCTACAACACAACACATTGGTCTCAGCCAGCCTAAGATGCTCCTTCTGTGTATTTTCTAGGTACCAGACTCTTCTGGTTGTCTCTGTTGAGACCTTCTCAAAATTTTCGAATGGATATAGTTATGATATGAGGGCTCTGTAATTTTATTTTTGTTGAAATTGTATATATTTGGGTGCTATTTCTAGCTTGTCGAGGCTTCTTAAATGATAAATCTCATGTTATAACTTTTCTTACATTTTTGGAAAAGGATGGTTTCAAACCCCATTCTCATCCTCAGAGGAAAGTGCATATTTTGATATAACTTGCAACGATCTCTTAATTTTGGTTTTGACCCTCTTTAAATGTTGTAATATTATTTCAACCTTAAGGACTATGTCTATATTTTTTTTTGTAAATTACTAATCTTGGTTTGTGCCGCAAACTGGAATTTTTCTCCTTTCATGGGGAAACGATATTTCTTGTCTTATAATGTAATTGCATTAAAATTCTAAAATCACCTCATCGAGGGTAATGTATGGTTTTCGTGTTTAGTGCTAGAATTTACTGCATGGTTCACACCATTTGGGGCTTTTCTGTATATTATATTTTAATTATTATATTCATATATGAAATGTTAGCTTCAAAGCTTTTCCAAAGATATATTACAGTTGTTATAATTTTATTTTCTTTCCAAGCTATTCCTTCAAGAAAGTTTGTTCTCTTTTCACAACATATTATTCTCCACAGAGTTTTTATTCTTTTACTATAATGATAATATATGACACTATGAATTTAAGTTATTATGTTTTCTTTCATCTTGTACTGTAAATAACACCTATACAGTTTGAAATTTACATTTAGTAATTTCCTCTTTTCTTTGTTTTTAATAAGTCCCCTCCTTAGATGTCTGGACCATCTATAAATAAATGAGGGTTTTCTTCCCAACCCTTAGTTCTACTCCGGATGGGAATAACTATTTCATCTATCATTTCCTTCATTACAAAGTTTTCAAACTAATTCTCTAAATTTTTGAGTTCCAATCATATGGACCTTCCTCCACAATTAGGGGTACAATTTTGGAAAAATTTAATCTAGAGCAAGAGGGTTCATAGTTAATCAATTCATAATATAATTATCACATTCTATGCTTACAACGTATAGAGATCCTTTCCAGAAATAAAGTACTTATAAAAACAAAGGAACACGTAATTATATTCCTTTCGGGTTTATAGTACCTAATTGAAATGAAGAGGCCTGATGGTATCCTCCCAACCATGTGAGAGGCTATTACGTCCACTGCTCCCCTTGTGCTCCTCAACAAGGTAAGGTTATTTAGCATCTTCTCTAGAGAGAGACCTCAAGACCATCGTCTAGTCTCTTCTCCCATTATCAAGTTTTATTAGAGTTCCAATGGTTCCAACCAGCTCTGAACACTCCCACCTTCCAGACTTCTTGCTATCTTTTTCCTTTTACACAGAACACCTTTTCCTCATCAAGGTTTTCTTCTTATTCTTAAAGGAAAGGTAACAGTCAAATAACTGCTTTTAATCTAACCACTCTGGTAACTGAGACACTTAACCATCAGTTTATGGAAACCACTCCATAATTAATTTGTATATATATATATAAAAATTAAACTTTTGTTCATAATTTTCTTAATATACTGATTAATAGAGTTTAATTTAAACAAGTCAAATGTATGAATTAGAATAACATAACAAATCAAATCCAGGTGTTACAATTAATAACGAAAAAAAAAATCAATATTGGCTATGAATAAAATAATTCAATGTCCATCTTAAACAAGTGTTGTATGGAAAAATGGAAAAATTGCATAAAAAATTGTAAACTAAGTGATTAATAAGAAAATCAAATTGTATATTCTTTCATTGATAGAAAATAATACATTGAGATGTGATGTGGATAAATTCAGCACAAGACTTGCATAAATTTTGTTGATTAGTGACTACTAGTAAGTCTATAGATTTACTCAAATTATGGTGGGAAGTAATTGAAGGTAAATACATTATTTACACGTGTATGAGCTATTTTCGAGGATTTTATTTTTGGATGGTCTTCCTACAAAGTTTAAAAAATAACTACACGAATGTCTAAAAATCAGGCATTAATATAGTACTAAATTATGACATATTATCCACATGGCATTATAATGTGCAAAGACTAGGATAATACCTTCAATTTTTTTCCAATCAAATGTTCAAAAAATGATTATTCTAACTTATAGATGAAATGACAATAGAATTCCAGGATTCCTGTTCTTCAAAATACATTTTTGATTTGAATGCATAATTGGATTCATGACCCTTGAAAACTTTTGGAGCACTAGCAATTTAAAAAAAAATTGTTAAAAAAAAAAATAATAATTATATTGAAAAAAAAAAAAACAAAGTTAAACATTATAAGTTGCATTGTTTAGTACTAAACTAATAGTGGTTAATACGTTAATAGAGTGTGCCTTGGTGGGGACTAATACCATAATTTTATATCAACTGTATTGGGCCAAGAGACTCAACAACCCAATATCGTAGAGATGTTGTAATGTAATGTTTAACATTTTGACTAAGTCATATTATATAAAAATAAAAATAATTTTATTTTTTAAATAAATTAAATAAAAAGATTAATGTAATGTAAATAAACGTAAAAAGAATAAAATAAAAATAACTCTATAAAAATAAAATAAAAATAAAAATGAAAATGAGCAATGATATTGACCCATGGTATTCATGTGGAATATAACATATTTAAAGGGTGAAATTAAACCATCCTAGATCTACCTTAACTTAAGAGGGATCAAATATCTTACTATCAAAATCCTTTGGGTCCTTAGTAGTTGAGAGTTAAGATGGATCTAGACTGGTATATAAAGAGATCAAGTAATTAACAATAAAAAAAATAATGTATTTCATAATTTATTTTTACTTATTAAAATGAGCAACTTGTTAATTCCTTCATCGAAAGTTTTATGTAAATTTGACTAGGAAAGACTAAAATTTGATTAGGTCAAAGGGTAGTGGCTTTGTAAACTTGAAAGAGTCAAAGTTGAACAAGTTAAATTGGAGTGATTTCGTAAAATTGGCTTGGAAAGACTCAAATTTGAGAGGGTCAAATTTTAGTGGTTTTGAGCACATGATTTGTTAGTGGTTTTGAGCACATGGTTTGGTATAACCATGGTTTTGTGCTCATGGAATTCATGTAACGAAGCCTTTAAAACGCTAGGTCGAGACTATATTGTAATAGGCCACGGGATGTGAGCAGTGAAGACTCATTTGGCCAAGAGATCTAATGGATTTCCATTAGATTTCCATTAGATATGTGAGTAGTGAAGCCTCACCTGGGCAAGAGATCTAATGGATTTCTATTAGATTTCCATCAGATATGTGAGGAGTGAAGACTCACTTGACCAAGAGATCTAATGGATTTCCATTAGCTTTGTTTCAAGAGAGTTAGATTTTTCCTCAGAAAAATATTGTGCTCATTGTTTTTAAGTTTTTTGTTTTGTTGCTAGTTTAATGTTCTTCTAGATAAATATTTCATGTCTCACAAGATATTTAAGAAAATAAATAAAAATTGTGATTATTTCTTACTTACTATGTTGGAGATGTGTATTTGAATGTGTATTTGTTAAATACTTCTTAATCACCTGAGCAGATACCAAATAGTCCAATAATTCCATGGCATTTAGTCCGCTACTCTCTGTCCTTTTGCATCGGGCAGAAGACTCACGCACTCTGGCCAAACAACGGAATAAAAACCAACTAAAGGTAAGCAACAAGTACTTCCTTATACTGGAGAAGTTTTTCAAGTCTACATTATCGCCCATATCTCTGGCTACCTTGCCATCACCACTTCCCAAAATGATACAAGTCCTATGACCACATCAGTCCCTCTTCACAGAATCGAACGCACTTCTGCTCTCTCCGAGGCGTTCGAGATAGAGAACAGACGCAAGTTCAATTTTGCAAAGTACGGCTGATACGCTCATAGCTGTGGGACCATTTTGCGACGGTGGTGATATGAAGGAAGCGGGCGATGAGAGCGATAATGCAGAGTCGAAAACATTATCCGACATAAGCAAATACTTGGTCGTTTGCCGAGAGAGCATGCGTTTTCTTCCTGATATAGGAGGAGTCAGTCTGGCAGTCTAAATGTTGAGGGAATTCTTGAACGATTTGGCTAAATCCGAATGCAGTGAATTATTGAATGATTTGGCTTATGAAAGATTCGAATGCTTAGATTCGAACGAAGCAGCGGGATTGTTTAATTGTCCTCCTTGTTGATGTGCAACGTCATGAATACCTTCCCATATCCTTTAATATTAAAAGATTATAGAAATCAAATTTTCACATAAGGATTATAGAATTTTTTTTTTAATAGTAAAAATTGATTTAACGCCATCAGAAATTGTCAGAGCATCCGAAGTACAGCTTAGATTTATAAAAATTTCTAGAAAATCTCTTTCCATTATTTTTAAGCTAAAAAATAGCTTCAGAGATTACGCGCACTAGAACTTATTTGTTCGAAATCTGAAAATGTTGCCTGCCTTGCTGCTAGATTGCATGGAAAATCATATGTAGCCTGTAGCCCGTGTTCTCTATTAAAGTTATGCCAAAGAATTAATGTCAGTCCGCTTTGGTGCAAGTAACAATTGAGGTAGAGAAAATGGAACAAGCTTGAGCACCCCAATTTAGGTGGATCCTTGCGTTATATAACGAAAACCATGGGATTACATTGATTTATGGAGAAAAAATAGATACGGGATTTTGTCTGAAACTTAGACTGAGAATTAACACCGTAGTGTGGATTATTATTTAACTTGATTCCGGAACTTTAACTGACAATCGCAATGTATTAATTACTAAATCGTTTGCCTTTGGCCAGAATGTGATCGGACTTATTTGTTTAATGTTTGGAATGCAAATTCAATGTGTTTTAATGGTAGCGCTTTGGATTATGGATTTCACCTGAGGTTTTTTGTAATATGCGTACAAAAAGCTAAGTTTTGATATTTTCTGTTTTAAATAAAATAGGTAAAAATCTCAGTGTGTGACAACAATAGGAATTTGTTGCTAGATTAGCTCCAGTTTGTTGGGAGGGAGTTAATGCATCCTAAATTTGATGTGAGAGGATTTATGAGGCAGTTAGATTCTCTTTGCTATATAATAGGTATCCATACGGATTGTTTGGAGTGGGTGTGTGAGTTTGTAATCTCCTGTTTGATTAATAAAGAATTGCCGATGCTTATGTTGTGTGGACGTAGCCTAGAATGGTTGGGTGAACCACGTTAAACTCTGCTTGTCTCATGCTTTCTGCTGTGTGTGTTAATTGTGTTATGTTTCTGTTGTGTTAAACTCCAACAATTTGTATCGGAGCTATGTTGGAGTGCGCTGAATTGCCTGGTGTTGCTGGAGCGCTGGTGCGTGGAGGTATTCCGCTGGAGCGTTGTTTTCTGGTGAATCGGTGCGCAGAACTATTAGAATGCTGGTGAATGACAACAGACTAGAGAAGCTGCGTGGAGGCGTTGGCAGCGTTGACAGGTTTGAGGAGACGAGGGAGAGGTCGTTTGTGTGCCTGGAGGTGCTGCGCAGAGGCGCACTGCTGTTCAAACCTGCGCGTGGAGATTGCCGTCCTTATACCGCTGGTTTTATGCCTTTGAACAAAAAAAACAAATCATGTTCATTGTGTGGTGCTGCGTGGAGTTCCAATTGCTGGTGCTGCGTGGAGTTCCGAAGTTTGCAGAATGCCGTGAGTCGATATGCAGTCTTTAACGCCATTTGAACGCCATTTGAAGGTTTATTCAAATCGATTTTCTGAAGTATGGCTATCGATAGTAGATTGAAAATCATGAATTCAGGTTGTTCTTGAAAGCCACCAGTATCGAAACAAATCAAAGTCAAGCCGTCATTTTTATTACTCATAAACTCAGGTCGTAACTTTCTCGGTATTAATTGCGATGGCAATTTAAATCAAACCTTGCGTGAGTTTTTTTTTTTTTTTGGGTCTTGCAAGTTATGGAATAAATAGCTTCGCTTAAGTTTTTGATTAAAAGAAAGTCGATTTTAAAAGTTTTAAGAATAAATCGATTTTTGAATAAATCGATTCATTGGAATGCAAGTTTGGAAAATCGATTTGTATAAATCGATTTGTATTGTTTTTTAAAATCGATTTTTTTTTAAATAATTGATTTAAATGGGGTTTATTTAAATTGTATTATGCCATGATATTTTAAGGCAAAGGCATTTTTTAAACACAAACTTCATTTATTTAGAAGTTGGATTTGGAGATTGTTTGTTTTATACAAGATGGCGAAAACTCAAAATGTCCGGTTTGAAATTGAGAAGTTCAATGGCAAAAACAACTTCGAGATCTGGAAGGTAAAGATGCATGATCTCCTGGTACAACAAGACGTGGCGAAAGCGCTGTTGGGGAAAAGCAAAAGGCCTTCTTCCATGACGGAGGATGAATGGGATGAGTTGGATGACAGAGCTTTGAGCGCAATTCGGTTATGACTGGCGGATGATGTTCTGTTCAACATTGTGTCAGAGAAAACCACCGCAGGCTTGTGGATAAAGCTTGAAAAGCTCTACATGACGAAATCTTTGAATCGGATTCTCCTGAAGCGGCAGCTATACAATTTGCGAATGAAGGAAGGTACCTCGATTACTGACCATCTGAATGTTTTCAATACTCTATTGGTACAATTACAAAGTCTAGATGTAAAATTTGATTCAGAGGATAAGGCAATAACTCTATTGTGTTCATTGCCCGAATCGTGGGATCACTTTGTTACTTCCATAAGATTTAGTACTGCAGCCGTCCTTGAGTTTGACGATGTGGTTGGAGCCCTTGTTGTTTGAGGAGACGAGGAAGAAGTCGAATGCAGACACCTCTACATCAGAGGTAATGATGGCCAGAGGTCGCTCGAGAGAGAGACACTCCGGGGGTAAGCATAGCAACTCTCGTTCAAAGTCTAAAGGAAAGAAGACAAAGGTGAAGTGTTTGCATTGTGGGAAAGCTGGACACCTGAGGAAGGATTGCTGGAAGCGACAGCAGGCTGCTAAAGAAGCTTCATCAACAGAGAAGAAGGAAGCAAACACGACAGATACAGGTTCGGCATCTGGTTCAGGTATGAGCGACGAAGTATTATCAGTTAATGTGTCAAATCATGGTCAACATTGGTTGTTAGATTCCGGTGCATCAAACCACATGTGTATCCATAAAGAATGGTTTAAGACATATAAATCAATTAATGATGGAGTTGTGTACATGGGTAATGATGTAACACGTAATATTGTGGGGATTGGGAGCATACAACTACAAATGTTTGATGGGACAACTAGAATATTAACTGATGTGAGGCATGTACCAGATTTAAGAAAAAATCTAATTTCTTTAGGAGCATTGGATACGAATGGATATAAAACTGTAATTCAAGGTGGAGTTATGAAAATCTATAAAGGTATCTTACTAGTAATGAAAGCTAAGAAAGTAGGAAATCTGTTTCAGTTAGAAGGAAGTACAGGGTCAGATTTTGTGTCTACTGTGTTTGAACATGACAGTAGTTCCATTCACTTATGGCATCAAATATTAGGGCATATGAGTGAAAGAGGGTTGAAAATTTTGGCTGATCGCAAGTTACTTTCTAATCTAAGGTCTGGAAAGTTAGATTTCTATAAGCATTGCTTGTTTGGAAAACAAAGTAAACAAAAATTTAAAACAGGAAAACATACTAGTAAAGGGATACTTGATTATATTCATTCAGATGTTTGGGGTCCAGCCCCTACAGCGTCATATGGTGGCTCGTCATATTTTGTGTCGTTCATTGATGACTTTTCTAGGAAGGTGTGGGTCTACATGTTGAAAAAGAAGTCTGATGTTTTTACAATTTTCAAACAGTTTAGAGCATTGGTAGAAAACATCACTGGTAGAACAATAAAATGTTTAAGAACTGACAATGGTGGTGAGTTTACTTCCAAGGAGTTTGACAGCTATTGCAAGGATGCAGGGATCGAGAGACATAAGACTACTGTTTATACTCCTCAGCAAAATGGAGTTGCTGAACGCATGAACATGACTCTTTTGGAGAGAGCAAGGAGTATGCTGAGTAACGTTGGTTTGCAGAAGGAGTTGTGGACAGAAGCGGTGGCTATAGCTTGTTATGTGATAAATCGGTCACCATCGACAGCAATAGGTTGCAAGATTCCGCAAGAGGTATGGAAAGGACACCCTTGTGACTATTCTAAACTCAGAGTGTTTGGTTGTGATGCATATGCTCTAGTGCCTAAACATCAGCGAACTAAGTTAGATCCAAATTCTAAAAGGTATATCTTTGTTGGGTATGGTGTTGGAACAAAGGGATATAGATTGTGGGATCCTACTACCCGCAAAATCATCATCAACAGAGATGTAAAGTTTAATGAATCCTCTCTTGCACAGTTAGATGTAGATAGTAGATTGAAACAGGATGATGTATCTGACTTTCGGCACATTCAGTTTGAAAGCTCTTCTAATGATAGTCATGATGACCATAGTTCAGATTCTAGTGATGAACAGGTCTCAGATACTGATCGGCAAGAAGTTCCTACAGGTGGTAGTCAGCCAATTGTGGAAGCACCAGAAATAGCTTTAAGGAGGTCTACAAGAATCAAACGCCCTTCGGGAAGGTATGATGATTATGTTACTTCAGTTGCTTTGACCGCTAACGATGATGAACCTCTGTGCTATCAGGAAGCTATAGAAGGTTCGAAAAGTGATAAGTGGAAAGCAGCTATGAAGGAAGAAATGATGGCTTTAGGTAAGAATGGCACATGGGATCTGGTTGAACTTCTGAAAGACAGGAAAACTGTGGGGTGTAAATGGGTTTTCAAGCTGAACTGGGGAGTGAATGATACGGAGGACAGGTACAAAGCGACACTGGTTGCAAAAGGGTTTTCTCAGAAAGCAGGCATAGATTTTCATGAGATTTTTTCACCAGTTGTTAAAATAGTTTCAATCAGAATTGTGTTAGCTTTAGTTTCTTTTCTTGATTTAGAATTACAGCAACTAGATGTTAAGACTGCATTTCTACATGGAGACTTAGATGAGGAAATTTATATGGAACAACCGGAAGGGTTTGTTCAGCATCGCAATAAGAAATTTGTCTGTAGGCTCAAGAAGTCATTGTATGGTCTGAAGCAGTCGCCTCGACAGTGGTACAATAAGTTTGATTCTTTCATGTTGAGTCAGAAATATTTAAGAAGTGAATATGATCATTGTGTTTACTTTAAGTAGTTAAGTAATGGCATGTTTATTATCTTAGTGTTGTATGTTGACGATATGCTTTTAGCAAGCAAAAGCATTGAAGAAATCAACAGGTTGAAGACTCAGATGGCAAGGACGTTTGATATGAAAGATCTAGGAGCAGCAAGACAGATTTTGGGCATGGAGATTTTCAGAGACAGGAGCAATGGAAAGCTATGGCTATCACAACAAAAGTATATTGAGAAAATACTTTTGAGGTTTGGTATGAATAATGTGAAGCCTGTGTCAGTCCCTTTCGCTTCCCATTTCAAGCTTTCTTCGGGTTTATGTCCTAATACAGATGAAGAAAAGGATTATATGTCTTGAATTCCATATGCCAATGTAGTAGGATGTTTGATGTATGTGATGGTTTGTACTCGACCAGATATTTCACATGCAGTTGGGGTTGTCAGCAGGTACATGGAAAATCCGGGTAAAGAACACTGGTCAGCAGTGAAATGGGTGCTTCGGTACTTGAGAGGCACAAGTAGTTGTTGTATCACGTCTGATAAAGAGTGCAGTGAATTTGTTTACGAATATGTTGATTCGGTTTTAGGGTGATTTGGATAAAGAAGGTCAACTAGGGTGTGTCTTTACTCTTGCAATTGGAGCTATTAGGTGGATGTCAAAGCTACAGAACATTGTTTCTTTATCCACTACTGAAGCAGAATACATTGCTGCTTCTCATGCTTGCAAAGAGGCGGTTTGGTTGAAAGGTTTTCTTGGTGAGTTTGGTAGGTTATAGGACAACATCAGGTTACTTTGTGATAGTCAAAGTGCAATAAATTTGGCTAAGAATCCGGCCTATCATAGTAAATCAAAGCATATACCGATCAAGTACCATTTTGTAAGACAGGTTATTACTGAAAGGGGAGTCTCTCTTGAAAAGGTGCATACAAAGGAAAACTGTGCAGACATGTTCACGAAACCAGTTGTGTTGGAGAAGCTGCGTTGGTGTTTGGCTTCTCTTGGCTTGCAGAAGAGATAAAATAATAATAACAGGGCATCAGGCTAATTGTTGTCAAGGTGGAGATTGTTGAGATTTTCTGTTTTAAATAAAATAGGCAAAAATCTCAGTGTGTGACAACAATAGGAATTTGTTGCTAGATTAGCTCCAGTTTGTTGGGAGGGAGTTAATGCATCCTAAATTTGATGTGAGAGGATTTATGAGGCAGTTAGATTCTCTTTGCTATATAACAGGTATCCATACGGATTGTTTGGAGTGGGTGTGTGAGTTTGTAATCTCCTGTTTGATTAATAAAGAATTGCCGATGCCTATGTTGTGTGGACGTAGCCCAGAATGGTTGGGTGAACCACGTTAAACTCTGCTTGTCTCATGCTTTCTGCTGTGTGTGTTAATTGTGTTATGTTTCTGCTGTGTTAAACTCCAACACTAAGCATCTTTTCCTTCAAGGTCCGAACTAGATGTGAGCGATGGAAGGCCAGGCTTATTTCCGAGGCTATCGAGCCATATATATATATATATATATGCGGGGTATGTATATGTTTACTTCAATGCTGGATGGTGTACGTGGGTATATCATTGTTTGATAGCCTCCGGAAATAAGTCTTTCCGGGATGGAAACTATTTATTAATCCTAGGCCTATTAAGCCGTAAGGCGTTTGCGTTTTGATTTGAAAACAACTTTCTTAAGTGTCATAATATATGCCATTGGATTCTTTGTTAAAATATTGGATCAGAATCAGCTATCCATTACAATTGTGACAGTTACGAGGCAATTTCTACTTTCCCAGTGGTCATTCTCCTGACCTACTTCTCTTCATCCATCCATCCATCTATAACGCCTCATCCATCCAGCTATGCCCACTGAGTTTCAACATAGCATAAGCAATTTTCCAAAAGTCTTGAAAAATTGGCAAATACCAATAGCAGACATTATGCATACATTATGCATTTTGTGGATCAAATGATTGTTGCTGTCGCCTCCATTGAGAAATGTAGCAGTAGCAGACCGTATATTAGCATCTACATCCTCACAAGTATCGGCAAGAATTGGGTATGTTTTTCTTATTATCTCAACTACATTTGCTTTCACGAAACACAACAATATTTGATGAAATTTGTTAAATTACTTGATCGCAGCCAGCGGCTGTTGCTGAGAAAAAGGGCCAGGAAAATGCAAATCCTTGGTTAAATCTTCCAGAGGTAACCTAAAAACCCCACAAAGAAAAAAAGGTTTCAGTTCTTTAACATATTCTATTTATTTTGGATTCAAATTTATTTATTTGAGGGATTGATAATTTGTGTGTTGTAGGCTCCCTCATTCACACAGGGATTTTCCTCGGCTGTTCGAATGGTGGACTCCTGGTGGTTTGAAATGAACAACGAAGACACCAAATTGGGTTGCCTGCCATTCGAGAAAAAGCATGTAGGAGAAATTGTTACTGTGCGAAGGATTTACTCGGGAGGTAAAAATAAGGACACCTTATTTTACTGTTGTCTTACTTTATTGAAGTCTTACTTCACAAAGACCGAGGGTTTGCATTCCTATACATTCTATGATTCCATCGAGGGTAAGCGTATAATTGCACTGGTGAAGTGGGAAAGTGTAGATGCAACATGTACTGCGTTGAGTAGCCGAAATGATTGCTCTGCAGAAGCATTTTGGAAGAGTTTAGGAGCTAAGAAGCTCAAGTATGATGTCTGCCGAGTTGTGTATGCTTCATAGAAATATTGAAATATTCATGAGATATGTTTGATTCTTCTCATAGATGTTTTGACTGGATTTCTTTAGGAGGGATTTGATGTTCGTGGGCAGTCTCATTTTTCTGAGTGGCAAGCAGTTTTTGAATTCTCCATTGGGTCAATACGGGTCAGTTCTCCGATGAGTTGGACTCTTTGCTGTTAAGAAGCTGAATGGTTTAATTTGTCTTTTAATCAAAATTGGTTGATTAATTGTTTGATTTTTCTTCTATAAGATATTCCACAAATATTTCCAAAATCTACACTTCACAGCCATCTTATCCCAATCACATCACAATAAAATTTTTGGAGATCATTACCAACATAGACAAATAAAGAAGGGTAAACGATACTGATCTGCATACTATCTAGACGCTTTTTGGATGGGCATTTCTGTCAATGTGTTGTTTCCTGAAGGTAAAGTTTGTTACACCATGCTACTTTTGAATTGCGTAACATTCTACCGTTCTGAAGGGCAGTTTTACCAATCTCTCATTTCATCGAAGGTAAGGTCCGTTTAGACTTTTGCTCCACTTGAGGTAGCGTTATTCTTGGCATTTTTTTCATTTCGTCAAAGGTAAATTTTGTTAGACTTTTCTCTCTTTGATTGCAGGAGATCGTAGTGTTTTCCATGGCCATTTCCCTCAATTTTCCATTTTCTGGAAGGTATAGTTTGGTAGACTTTGTTAACTTTTTAACAACTTTTTTCCTTTCCAAAAAAACCTTTTCGAGGGTAATGTTGGGTATATTTTGTTAACTTTTCAACGCAGCTATTTATAGATGTAGATTTAGGGAATATTTTGGAATATGAAGAAGTTAATTGTTTAACTTTGGTTATGAAGAATCTTGAATATTATTGTTTAATTTTTTATATATCTTTGGAAGTGTCAATTTAGTCCAAAATATTTTATATATATATATATATATATATATATATATATATATTTGTTTTTGTTTTTTTGTCAATTGTGTTCAAAATATTATATGTGTTTTTATATAATTTTTGAGAATTAATTAAAAACAATAATTACGGATTTAAGTTATATACTTTACGAAGCTGGAATGCCTTTTAATATTTTTTTGAATTCATTCGTATGTTAAAGAATTCAATCTTATAAATTTATAAGAGTAATTTTTTTTTTTAAAACATAAAACAATTGGATGCCATATCTATCCCTATGTCATTTCTTGCAAGGTGACATTGGTTAGACTCAGATACTCAAAAGAAACATTTGTTACACATTGATCCCCATGAATCACCGAAGACTACCGTTTTGGATGCACATTTCTATCATTTTGTCATTTCCTCAAAGTCGAAGTTGGATAGGCATTGCTCATCATCAATTGCATAGGATAGTAGCATTTTGCAATCACATCTCTTTCGATCCTTCATTTCCAGCTCGAACGTGAAATTACCAGCTCAAAGGTGAAATTTGTTAGAGGTTGTTTCCCTCAGCCCAGTTGGTTCAGTCAGTTCCGAGCCAATACAGCACCATGTTATAGTCTCGCTTCTCCTCCCATAATCAGTCGAGGAATAGGACCAATTTTCTACATCCCTATATTATAAACACAGTACCCGAACATGAATTCAACCTCACTCCATCTACACAGAGAGTTACCAATTAGGCACAACGCATCGTTAAACTAATTACAGGGTATACGCGTCCCAATTTCCATACGGAGCCAATTTCTAAATCTCATATAATTTCTCAAGGACGCAAGGCATTCTCCACAGTTAAACAACAATTGTTCACGAGTCCTGAATTATGAACCCGTATTCCCGTAGAGAATTCAATGGAATATATACATAATCCAACCATAGGTTTTCACATTTCCACCGGAATTCAATTGTCAAGAACACATGAATTTAACGCACAATTATACTGAACAATCCTACATTTATGCAGTGAAGTACTTACAACATATCGACTACATTTTACAATTTCTTGGCCCTTTTCCCTGCATTCCTATGCAGCCTCTAAGCAGGTCTCTGCAGGCCTCGTGCAGGTTTGTGAAGCTCTCCCTTGACTCTATCACAGAGGTTTGTTTTTATATAATTACAATTAATCGCTTAAAATTCCTTGATGACTCACAAACCCTTCAATTCCTACAGTTACAATTTAAACTAACGCTATGACAGACTGAAATGGACTATCGCTTCCTATGCCACTAATAATTCGGGCAGTTACATTTCTCCCTTCCAAATTGACTAAAACTACTCAATTATGGATATTTACATAGGGGGAACAAAACATGAGACCCCCCTTATGTTTATTTATGTACAAAAGTGTCTTGGGCCTAATGCCCCTGCACCAGACTCCCGAGGTTCAAATGATTCATGATCTCCTGATCATGTGCTCTATTTTTTATTTGCCTAGATTCCACACCTTGTTCTGCAACTGGCCATCCATTGCAGCGTCCTTCTTTCGCATTCCTCCTGGCTTCCAAACTTTATGTTGTAGCTTTCCACAGGCTGTACCTTTACACCCTATGTCTTCTTTGCTTGTGCTGCTATCTCCTTGTTTCCTCGCTGCTGCCCTTTTCTGAGGCATCTTCTGCATCAGTCTTCTTACAAATTCTATTTCTCTGTCTAATCCTTCCTATGACTGTTGGACACTTAATTTTGTTTGCTGCATTCCTATTTCTTTAGTTCTTACTGCTGCCCTATTCACTATGCTTACTGCCACCCAATCATCCATACCCTCTCTGCAACAGTAAAACTTATGCTCCTCTGCTGGCAACACTTCAGCTTGTTGCTTTAGAACTCTCTCTAGCAACACTCCAAGCTGTTGCTCTGGCATTTCACCTTCTTTTCTGAATATCTTTAGCAAACATTCTTGCCATCTCCTTTGACCAAAAACATCTTCTCCATGCTGCAACTCAGGTTCAGCATCTTCCTCTTCTGCCTCGGAAATCTTCCGTAATTGCCTTCCTTCTTCTTGACTGACTCCAACAATCAAGTCAAGTTCTCTAGCCACTGTATCTTCATCTTCTGTCAGAGTGAAACTCTGGTTCTCCACTGCTGTAGCTGCCCCAAAAATCTGCCACATGGCCTTCTCCTCAATATTTTCTAGGCTATCTAGACAAGCCAATTCATCTTTGCTACCAACAGCAACAATATTTTCCTGCATATGAGACATGGTTGTCTCTTCTTCATTCAACTGCTCATCCTCATTCTACAACAACTCTTCTCCTTCTAAGACAAATCCAAGTGATGGATTGTCTTCTTCTTTGCCTGTCAACACAGCCACTTCATCAGTTCCAAAACCCCAAGATCCAATGGTCCCTACTGATGATTCAATCAACAATTATTTTCTATCTTCATCCCATTGTGTCTTCACATTCTACAACCCCCAATTCTGAAATTGAGGTATTCTCTCTTGTATGGAATCCTGCCGATTCAACATACTCTCTAGCAGCTCAATTTCTCCATTCCATGGTTTAAAGTCTTCCACAAAATTCTCCTTCTCTTTCAATTGACTGCCTCATGCTGTCAACTCATCTCCTTCAGCATCAACAGGATCTGCATTCATCGAACATTTGTTAAAACAAAGTCTACAAGGCCTCAGGGCCTTCGTTTCTTCTGTCAACATCTTAGTATGATGTCCCAATCTTATTTTCTCCTCAATCAGCACATCAGAATGTTGACTCGAATTCTTCAAACATTTCTTGAGACTGTCAGCTAGTCTCTCCTCTGCACCATCCCCTTCAAGGATGTCTTTGTGCTCTAGTTCATAAAAATGAACTCTCTCATCTTCAATCATCTCTGTCCTTACCATCTGAACACCTTCCCTCTGTGGTTCTATCCTCTGCTCATGCCACAATCTTGGCATCTCACCACGATCTTCTCTATCTTTTTCTGTCACTATCTCCTCAGTCTTCATCATAATAAAATCCTAATTTCTCATCTCTGCAAAGACTCCAACTACCTGTCCATCATTCTCCACATGGCCATTTAACAAAAGTGGCCTGTCATTGTCAGCATTAATGGCAAACTCATCACCATCAACTCTATTGAAACAATATCTTCTATAAAATAAGGAATTAATGAATTCCCTCTGATGCAGTAGTTCAATGTATTCTTCATCTGAAAGATACTCATCATACTTTACTTGACAACAGTTAGCTTCATCTGTCTCATTTTCATCATGTGAACTACCTTCCTTAACACCTGCATTCACACACAACTTGTCAGTTGTAAAAACACAAGACCTCATGGTCTCATTTGGTGATTTGGTCACCAAATCTTTCTGCTGTTCCAAGTCATCTATATTTTCCAGAGATTCTTCAATGGTCTCTTCTTCAGAGTTCTCAAGCTGTTCAGCCTCCAGCTTCTAGCCAATGTCACAAACTAAAGCTCTTCTGCTTCCAATATGTTGGAAAGCAGAATCTTTCTCCAACTGTGCAGGACATCCTCAAAACATGTAGCTGCTCCATTTTCTTCCTTAGTGAGAACATGAGCAGTTTTCTCTCTCTCACCTGCTATTCCTGCAAACATACAAAATATGTCAGATGTAAGGCTCTTGGACCCCTGGGTCCCACTTGAAGCTTCAGTCTCCAAGTCCTTCTCTAAATACTCAATCACTCTGAGTATTTATTTCTTCTTCCGAGCATTCATCATTTGCTCCTTCTTCCTTTGTAGCCTCGGCCACTTTACCTTCTTCTTCATGAGCCAACCAACTCTTGGATTTCTTCTATCCATCTCTTCAATTTATTAAACTCTTCCCTGATCTCAGCTAATTCTTTTTGCCATTCTTCATCTGTGGATTTCTTCTTCATGCCATTTTCTTTGGCATCTTCACACACTCTTCTGTTGTGGTTTCTCTCAGAACCTTTGCAATCTCTGCAGTCTCTTCTATGGCTCTCAGTAGCGATTCTCTTCTCTAGGAGTTATTCATTGACAAGCTGCACTAAGCCTCTGCAACATCAAGCTCTCTTGCTGCAACTCACCTCACCAATCCCTTCCTCCGGATCAAGCTTTTGGTAAGTACTGGCCCCTCTCCTTGGAACCTTCAGAGCACTCTCTCTGTTCTCTAGGCTACACTCTGCAACATTATCAAGAACACCTCTTTTCTCTGTCATCCAACCTTGGTTGGGAATCTTCTAGGTTCTGCCACACTCTTTCTGCACTCAGAATCCCTTGCTGGACTCTTCTATCACTGCTCTCAAAGCTGTGATCTACTTCTGCTGAGATGTATTCCTCAATTGCTTGCACTTTGTATTCTGCAAACAAATCCTTCGAACCAGAGTTCAAATAAGGCTCATCATCTTACCTCTCAAGATCCTTGACTGATCTTGCTTCTTTTCTTTTCTTTTCACCTGCACTGCATCTACCTGCTACAATCTTTTGTCTTCAAATCCAGATTCTGTTCATCTGGAGACCTTCACTACATGTCAAATCAAATCTCCAATTTCTCTCTTAAACAAATTCAAACATTGACTATTCTTTCCTGTTCAGTCCATGTGCATTTCCAAAACAAACTCTTCAACGAGATAACTAAATTATAGCTCTGATACCACTTTGGTGCAGGGGTAACCCCGCTTTCCCACATTCCTGGTTTACTTTGATTCAACCTCAACTGTGTGTAAATGCATCGTATTAAAAACCTCCTCTTAACCCTGCGAACCTTAGGTTAAAAGGTTCCGATCAATATGATTTATAACTGCACCCCACCATACAACAGACGTGGAACATACATTTGTACCTTCGTTAATATTGCTTTCTTATCCGACGGTTAGTGTTACGTTGCCCGATCCAACGTATATCGCTTGATCAACATGCTCAAACAATAACGCGCGATGAGAATAGGGAAAGGCAGTTTTGCGCAGGTCCACTTTGCCACGTGTCGATTCCTCTATGGAATTTCTCCCCATTCCTCAGATACAATTCTCCGTATAAGAGTGGTGCGAGGAATACCACCATTCAACTCCAAACCATGTTCACTTCTTGGTTCCGCTCCTTTCCACGCAAGGTTCCATCCAGCTCCACGTTCCGTCATCCTTCGTGCATTCACCACTTCCTCAGCCCAGTTGGCTCAGTCAGTTCTAAGCCGATACGGCGCCAAGTTATAGTCTTGCTTCTCCTCCCATACTCAGTCTAGGAATAGGACCAATTTTCTGCATCCCTATATTATAAACATAGTACCCGAACATGAATTCAACCTCACTCCGTCTACACAGAGAGTCTTACCAATTAGGCACAGTGCATCATTAAACTAATTACAGGTTATACGTGTCCCAATTTCCATACGGAGCTAATTTCTAAATCTCATATAATTGCTGAAGGACGCAAGGCATTCTCCACAATTAAACGACAATTGTTCACGAGTCCTGAATTATGAACCCGTATTCCCGCAGAGAATTCAACGGATTGTATACATAATCCAACCACGAGTTTTCACATTTCCACCAGAATTCAATTGTCAAGAACACATGAATTTAACGCAAAATTATACTGAACAATCCTACATTTACGCAGTGAAGTACTTACAACATATCGACCAGATCTTACAATTTATTGGCCCTTTTCCCTACATTCCTATGCAACCTCTAAGTTGGTCTGTGCAGCTCTCCCTCGACTCTGTCACAGAGTTTTGTTTTTATACAATTACAATGAATCGCTTCAAATTCCTTGATGACTCACAAACCCTTCAATTCCTATAGTTGCAATTTAAACTAACGCTATGACAGACTGAAATGGACTATTGCTTCCTATGCCACTAATCATTCGAGCAGTTACATTTCTCCCTTCCAAATTGAATAAAATTACTCAATTATGGATATTTACATAGGGGGAACAACACATGAGACCCCCCTTATGTTTATTTATGTACAAAAGTGTCTTGGGCCTAATGCCCCTGCATCACAGAACTAGGATCAAGGCCAAAAAGTCTAATGTTTTCAGGGCAAGATAGATAACCCTTGAAGATCTGGGAAAGTTGTTTTGTGAGATGATATGATTGGGATAAAGAGAAATGAAGGGTTCTTTGATCTGGAAAAGGGAATTATAAGGCAAAGGTTAAACAAAAGAGGGAGTAGTTAAGGATTCCCTACTCTGGAAATAAATAAAAAAACATATAAGTGACAAATAGTAAAGACAGGGTTCTTTTAACAAATCCTGAAGTAATACTCCTATTCATTCATTCAAATTTAGAACGCATAATGGAATGCATGTAACAAAAAAATAAAAACAATGACAATTAGGAAATAATTCACTCCAAATAGCTCATCACTTGAATCCTAAAATATGATGCTAGTTGATCTGATCCAGTCTTCTACTCAAAATTTGAAACACAAAAAGCCTTCAATTCCACAAAAATGACTCTAGAAATCTTCAGCAAGTTATTCCCCAATAATACTTCTAAAGATGAAGTACTTATACATAATTGTTTACAACAATAATAGAGACAACTGCTCAAAAAGTCAATAAGTTGTCCTATCAATTCAAAAGAAATAGGAACTGATTGAGGATAAGATGCAATTGGTTGCCTTGGTGTCTCCCTTGCTGGCTTTAGATATTTGAAATATGTTTTGGAATCTGATCTACTTTAACTGATACTCTTTCACTGATTCTCTTTAATCTCTGATACTCTTTAAACTCTATAAAATATCTTTACTTCTGTAAAAAATCTGTTTGACTACAATTTCAGCAAAATTTTTTCATTATTATCTTTCTGCCTTTTTACTTTTTAAAGTCAATCTGTTAATGACTCCCAAACTTCATCACTTGGAATTTGTATTTTATTCATCTTCCTGACGTTTTCATTTGCTTTTGTGTACCTAGAAAAAGTTGGTTTAATGACAAACAAGTGTTTTATTTCATGTTGTAAATAGAATAAGTACTCAAAACTTCTGAGTAAGGCTTTTCCTGTTGGAATGCCTTGTCCACCACCTGATTTTTCAACTTTCTCCTTGGCATATTCTCTGATATTTTTCATTGATGACAAAAATATTAGGCCAACTTCTTTGCCTCAAATTCTCAAATTTTACCATAAACCTAGTTATGGTGGTGTTCATATTCTCACATTTTCCCTCAAGTTGCTTCATCAGGGTCTTTTTGGTGATAACTTTCCTTATCTCAAGTATATTTTCTGTCCTGTCAGTAATTTCAAGTTCTTCTATCTCTTCCATGTTCTTGTTGTTAAGGAACTTGATCAATTCTATTGCTTGTTCTGGTTTGTTATCAAGTTCCTCCTTAGTCTTCTGAATCTCTTCTAATGCGGCTTTTAGTAAATCTCTCTGTTCAAAAATCACTTGAATTGAGGACCATACATAATTGATGGCGTCTATGATCTTATTCCACAAATGATTTTTCACATAGGAAATATGTTCCTTCAAAGCTAATTCCTTCTGTAATTTATTCAATTCTTCATTTATTCTGATGGCATTTTGCTCATGTGTTTTTCCATTTATTTTAGCTAACTTGTTTGTATTCTCAAGATTTTCCACCATCTATTTCAACCTGTTGATCTCACTTCTTTTAAGAGACATTTCTTTCATGGATTTCACAGATTTTCTGGCCTCATCTGTAGGATGAACTACCGTTGTAGATGATTCTGTAGCTGATTTTGTGGATGAAGTTACTGGCACTACAGTAGCTAGTGGCTCTTTGGGTGCCAGCTTTTCAGCCAAATTTGAAGGGACAGTTGTAGTGATTACAGGAATAATTGTAGGAATTTCTAGTACTTTTGGTGTTTATTTTTCTTGGACAAGTTTGTCCATCTAATTCTGCATTTCTTTTATCTAGGCTGTCAACTGAAAAAGAAAATTCATCATGTCATCCTTTTCTTTCTATCCTTCTATTATTTCCTTGGTTTGAGGATGTTCACTTGATGACATTTTAAGTTGTTTTCTTAATGCTGCAACGTCCTCATTATTATTTTTCACTAACTATTCTTCTGCTTTTACATTAGCAGGGTCATATCCAACCTGTAAGACCAATTATTCTAAAGATTTGATTCTTAGATCCTTAGCATACAAGGATGCTTTATCCAATTTCATCTGATATTTCATGTTTGTGATAGTGTTATGAAGTTTCTGAACACTCATGGCTTTAGTTGTAACAGTCGAGTACAACATCTCTAAAGTCTGTCTATGGAATTCAATCTGATCAAGAGCATCAATTTTTTCAGTTTGGACTTCCAAATCAATATTCTTATAATCTGCCACTGCCTTTGGAGATTTTACTGTAGGCTATAATACTAACATGATTATCTTTTTGTTTGAATAATCAAAGGCAGACAAAAGTCTATTTTGAACACTTGGTGTTTGTTTCAGATATTGAGAGTAGATATTGTTTTTTATTTCTTCATTCTTTAACTTGATTTGTTTGTAATTTTCTTTAATATCTAGATCTTTCTCCTCGGCTGTCTTTGAGGATGAAGAGTCCATGCTCTGTTATCTTTCTATCAATTATGCATTTTCGTTATCAAATTCTTCTTCATTCTGATTCTCAGTAACTAGCTCATTGATGATGACAGTGGCAACCTCTGTATTGGTGTTTGGGAGATCAGTTTCTTCAACATCAATGGTTAATTTTTATTTACTTAATAAATCTAACTTAGGCCTTTTATTGTATCTTAACTTGAATTTATTCTCTTACTCTCTTCGTGGATTTTCCTGGCTGGTCTGCAGTCTGTAAAGTGTGACTATTATCAATTTTCTTCACTACATCTATTAAACTATTCTTTTTCCACTTGGTCTAATTGGCATATTTTTCTATCTCTCGTTTTGTCTCATGAATGAAGGGGGTTAGTTTACATTTAACCCTCATTTTACATAGGATCCCTTGTGGATCATAATTCCAAGGAAAGCTTTCTTCAAATGTGCACTCCAATAACTGTTTAGCTGATTTTGCCTCTGCATCCCTATGATTGCAAATGAATGGTCCTATTTGATTCTTAAATTTGAACTATGTTTTCTTTTTTTCTGGCAAGAAATTGATAGAATCAAAGTTTAATATTTACCTGATGTATTCCAAGGAAAAAATTCTCATTGATACATGTTTGGGTAGCTTATAAGGCAACAGATTGGATCCAAACAATTTAATGTCAATATGTTTTTCATATAAGTACCAATTACCAGTCTTGGTCTGCTCTGAAAATCGTATAATTTTCTTCATCTCATCACTTACCCTTGGCTGCTCAGTTTTTGTCAATATTTTGGTTAATGGATGGATGAATGAATCTGAAAATTTTGCATATGTGAATTCTGTTGACTCTTTCCTGATCAAAGAGGTCTAGAAAATAACTAAAAGAGGATTTCCCTCTATGTCAAGCTTTTGAAGAGAATTTGGAAAATTATATGCCTGAAAATATAAGAACATATGGAAGAGGAAGGATGTGTATCTGAACAATCCCTTAGTTGGAAATTTGATCAATTGGTCATGGATATTGTCTGCAATATATCCAGCATAATAAAAAATAATAGATGTAGGTTGTCTTGGGGTAAATGTAGATAAGAAACCTAAGATGGATTCATCTGTGTGTTCATTAGTAAAGTACCCTAGGATGAATGAAAGCATGAAAATTACATGTCTTGAACCCTCTACAAATTTTGAAGTGGAATATAGAGGATTAATTTGAGGAATTTCTACATGTAAGGCATAAATGTTTGGAAGATCATGAATATTTTGGGAAAATAAAGGCCAATATACAGCTTGGTAAGGGCATCTATGGATAAAGGGACTACTTTAGGATCAGGTTGGAGTTGTAGCATTTGGTTAATGGATTCATTAGTAATGGCGAAAAGCACTTATTTTTTGGAATTTACTATGTCTCTCTACTCAGGCACATAATATTGTTGACATAACCTAATGACCTGTTGAAATGGATGAGTTACTGGAACAACATATCTGGGCAAGTGTGATTCCAAGATATGGACTTCTTCTTCATTATCTAAGGATTTTTCATAGCTGCAATTATGAATATCTACCAGATTAAATTCAAAAATTGGGTTTGCTATTTGGTAGTCAACATTAGCTAATGGAATGTGCTCATTGTCTCTGATAGGGGGTTGCAAAGGATTTAAAATAATAGCATTCTTAGAAGTCATGGCTGGAGTTGATTTTGGCACTTTGGAACCATCAAGATTGCTAGAACTCTACTTTTTAGTCATTCTGGTGACTTTTGCAAGTTTATATAGTTTGGAGAAGTATTTTTTAGTAGAGGTTTCTTGGATAAAATATGGTCTTTCTTTGGGCTTTTCATTGGATTTATTCTTCAATTTCAACCTTCAATAGGCTTTTACAGACTTTTACTGGTTTAAAACAAGAAACAAGTGTTTCCTGAGCTTTTGAGTGAATGATTGGACTAAAGAGTCTTTTGAGATTGGGCACAGAGGCTTAGGACAACTTCAGAAGGTTTTTGGGCTCAATTTGGTGTTTTAAAGCAGGGTGCAACATAAATAGGAAATTCTAGGAAATTTTTTTTTGGACTTTTTGATAGGTTTCTTTTGGTGATTTTACGATCTAAGTGGAAATTTTTCTTAAAAAGGTCTTTTCAAATTCAAACAGGCTTGGTTTTGGAAGAAACCCCATTATGCGTAGGTACAGGGTTTTGAAGAAGTCTCTGAGGTCTTTTGAATGGATTGAACAACTTCGGTGGTGTCTTTTCAATTTCTGGAGAGACGCAAAGCTTCTTGGCAGTCTTCAAATAGGTTCAGGCCAAAAATTTGCAGTCTATTGGCATAAAAATGGTTGAAAAATGCTTGTTTTATAGTCGGGGTGTCTTGTGCAGAGGTTACGTGCAGAAAGAGAGGAAATGAATGCATTTCCACCATTTATTAGGCATATTTAGGGCTAACAGGCACTAGAAATTAATGGCGGTCAAGTCATGGAAACTAGTGGTTTTCGGGCTCAAAGGGTCTAAACAACAAACGGTTACCGTGTGCCATTTTAGTGGTAACTGGTTTTGGAGCAAACCAACCCAATCCAATGAGTATTGACCATGTGGAGGAGGGAGAGAGTTTCAATACCGCCCATTTCGCATAGAAATGAAATGAGGTATTTTGCGAAAGTTTATTTGTGATATAGTGTTTCAACTGTTGGATCCTGGGGTTTGATTGCGAATGGCCCAGATATATTGGGAAAGTAGCATCGATATTTTGTAGTGGGGTCAGGATATATTATATGCGGCGGGGTTTAAATTTTAAACGTTAATGAATAAGCATTTAATAAGTTCAAACCTTAGGTTTATATGATACAACAAATATAAGGTTTATATGTTAAATTAGAACATTTACCAATTTTTCAACCATATATATGAGCAGGTTTAATATTATTTAGTTTTTCAACATTTGACAGTTGTTTAAAACTATAGGGGGTGCAGATATTTGTTGTATTGATATGTTTGAACCAATGGGATATTGGGTGGGGTTTTTATTTATCACATGGGATATTTAAAACATTGGTACAAATGTAAAATAGAGGGTTTGTGGGTTTACTTAAATATAAAGGTTTAATACTATAGTGGAAGGAATAGTTTAAGGAATCAATAAATAAATTAGAAGTTAATATGAAAATCAAGGGATAATGTATGAATTAAAATACATGTTTAACTCTAATTTAAAGTGTAAAATAAAGCATAACTTGTCTTTGTGTTATTTTTCCACACTTTAAATTAGGATACATGCATTTTGAGCGTTTTTGAATGTTTTTTGAAAGGAAATGAAATTAGTAATTTAGGGTTTTACATGTACTAAGTAAAAAGGGTTTTTACTTAGGAAAAGGATTATGATTATGAATGAAGGGTAAATGCTGATGAATATGGGTTTTGTGTAGGAATTCAATATTTTTAACTAATTAGTCATCAAGCCTTGTGTCTAGTCACAACAGAAGTCAGAGAAATTCTCTGAGAATTTTTAACTGATAGTTTAGAATACTAAATATTTACAGGGAAGGGGAAATTAGTAATTTTTGCCCATTGATGCTCTATTACATGTTTGCATAACTGCCTTCTACCTACCCATATTTATTTATACTTTTTTTTCTTCATTTTCATGGGTGCATTTGAGCTTGCAACCCTAAATAATTTTTCTTTTGAAACATAAAAACTATCTAAGTCTAACCTTATTTCATCCAAGGGTTTATATTACATTGTTGAGCTTCTCATTTATTCTCTATCTTAACTACTGGTTTTTCAATTTTATACTGTTTGACATATCTTTTATTCTCTATCTAAAACATGAAATTCAAAGCATGAAAAGTTAAGGTTAAACTATTTAAATAATCATGGATTATGGAATTTATTGACAATCTGCACATAATCATTATTCTTGTATTAAAAGTAAATAGTAGTGGCATTTTGATTTGCTCACTTTCAGTTCTGACTTTTATCACTTTTTTATTTTGGGGCCTATTTCTTCTAATTCCTTTGGTATTTCTTTTAGGACTTTTTACCCTCTTTTATTTTTTATTATTTTTCATTTTTCAAAATATGGGAAAACAACGTGCAGAAATCAAGGTAAGTACATATTTACATGACTATCATAGTCAATTCAAAAATTATGAACCCTATTATTATAGGACCCTAACAGAAGTTATCTTACCAACTATGAGAGAGCCTATTATGTCCTCTTCTCCCCCATGCTCCTCACCAGAGTAATATTATTAGCAGTTTCTCTGGAGAGAGATATCAAGACCATTGTCTAGTATCTTCTCCAATTATCAAGTTTTATCAGAGCACCATTGGTTCCAACCAACTCTAGACACTCCCACCTTCCAGCCTTCTTCGTGTATTTTTCCTTTTGCATAGAACCCCTTTTCCTCATTAGGGTTTTCCTTTTATTCCCAGAGGAAAGGTAACTATCAAATAATTAATTTTAATCTAACCACTCCAATAACTTGGACACTTAACCATCTGTTTATGTTAACCACTCCATAATTAATCTTTATATAAAAAAAAGAATTAAACTTTTGCTCATAATTTTCTTAATATACTTATTAAGCCAGTTTAACTTAAACAGGTCAAATGTATCAATAAAAATAACATAACAAATCAAATCCGGGTGTTACCTAATTCCACATAGGCCTATCGTACAAATATTTCATCTTCCCAAGTAGCCTCATCCGAACCAAAGTGTTTCCACTACACTTTAACTTGGGTGATGGCTTGCCTCTAGAGCATTATTTCACTCTGCTTGAGAATATGATGAGGGTATACCAAAATTGCGTCAGATTGTTCACGTACTTACTTACAATTCCAACTACATGTACAATATTGGGGTTTGTGCAAACCATTTCATACATTAAGCTTCCAACTGCTAACGCATATGGAAATTTAGACATATAATCCATTTATTCTTGGGTCTTGGGGCACATCTCCTTACTAAGTTTGAAATAGCTAGAAAAAGGTGTACTAACTGATTTTTCATTTTGCATATTAAATATTTTCAACACATTTTTTATGTACTCATTATGAGATAATGTTAATTTGCAATTTTTTCTGTCTCTAGTTATTGTCATACAGAGGATCTGTTTTGCAGCTTCCAAATCCTTCATTGAAAATGAATTTTCCAATTTTCTTTTAAGCACATTTATTTCTTGCATGTTAGACCCTACAACAAGCATGTCATCTACATACAATAATAATATAATATAGCTACCATCATTTTTCTTTTTCAAATAAACAAAATGATCAGACTGACATATAGTATAACATTTTTTAGACATACTTGTCAAATTTTAGATACTATTGCCTTTGAGCCTGTTCTAAGCCATACAATCTCTTCTTTAACCTGGAAACTAATTTTTCTTTCCCTTTGACCTCATATCCTTCTAGTTGTTGCATATAGATCTCCTCCTCCAAATATATGTGGAGAAATGTTGTATTTACATCTAACTATTCAAAATGAAAATATTCTACTATTACAAGACTCAAAATAGTTCTAATTGAGGTCATCTTAACAACAGGAGAAAATATTTCATCAAAATCAATATGTTTCTTCTATGCAAAGCCCTTCACCACAAGTCTAGCTTTTTACTTTTTTTTTCCTCCATCTTCTCCCTTCAACCTGTAAACCCATTTATTCTGAAATTTTGTTTTACCTGCAAGAAAATTGATTAAGTCCCAAGTCTGGTTATGTATTAAGGAGTCCATATCTTCTTTCGTGGATAGCTCCCACTTCTTCCTGGTTTCAACTTGCATTTCTTCTTCCTAACATTCAGGTACACCAGAATCAGTCAACAATAAATAATATAATGAAGGAGAGTATCGTTCAGGGGGTCTTTTTATCATGGTAGATATTCTGACACCACTTTCAGGTGTTTGAGGTGCATTTTGCTGTTGTGGTGGTTGATTATTATTATTTTCAGGCACCTTTACTTTTTTTGTGATCTCATTAAGGACTCTGTATTCTTTATTTTTTTTCTTGTTTCTTTTCCTGCAACTAATTCTTATACAAGACCTTTTCATTGAATATTACATCTCTGCTCCTAATGACTAACACCATATCCAATAAAGATATATTTATTTGATTTTTCCTCAAGCTTTTCTCTATTTTCTTTATTAATATGGGCAAAGGCCTCACAACCAAAAGGCTTTAAAAAATAGCTTACCTTTTTACCTGTCCATGCCTCCTCTAGAATACCACCATCCAAGGAACTTAAGGCCCTTTGTTTATTAGATAAACAACAATATCTACAAAATCTGCCCAAAATTGTAAAGGAAATCATGCATGCAATCTCATGCACCTTGCACGCTCCATCATTGTTCTGTTCATCCTTTCTGACACACCATTTTCTTGTGGCGTTCTTGGAACTATCTTCTCTTTATAAATTCCATGCCCTGAAAAATACCTATCAAAAAATACTTTTTTGTAATATTCACCTCCATTGTCTGATCTCAGACACTTCAACTTCGTTCCTGTCTCAACGAAAACCAAAGCTTTCCATTTCATGAAAGTATCAAATACATTAGATTTATTTTCAATACAGCAAATCCAAGTTTTTCTAGTTGCATCATCAATAAAAGTAACATAATAATGAGAGCCACCAAGATATGATACCTGAGCAAGTCCCCATAAATCTGTATGGAAATGCTGTAAGTTTTTACTATTGTTTTCTTTCCCAACTTTGAGAAATCTGACTCTCTTCTGTTTTCCATAAGTACAATTCTCACAGAAATCCAAATCAATATTCTTCAAACCTGACAATAAATTTCTTATGTGAAGAATCTTCATCCCCTTCTCACTCATGTGTTTGAGCCGATGATACCATAATGTTGCATCTGATCCTTTGGAAGTTACAGCATTAACATAGTTAGAAATGACATTTCATAAATACAATGTACCAACCTTTTCGGATTTTTCTATTACCAAGGCTCCTTTGGTGACCTTCCAAGTTTTATTTGTGAAATCTGTCACACAACCTTCACCACCTAACTGCCCTATTCAAATCAGATTTTTCTTCAAATTTGGAACATGCCTTACCTCCTTCAATAACTATTGGTTTCCATTCTGCTATTTTACAAGTGAATTACCCATTCCAACAATTTTACAAGGTTTAACACCGGAGCTTTTCTGTCGCATTTTCTTGTTAAGGATAGTACCGACAACATCATCAAACTTTAAAGGAGTATATCTACATACAAAGTTACTAATGGCCACAACTAAACCATTCCAAATTTATGTCAATGAGCACAAAAATAAAATAGCCCTCACTTCATCATCAAAATTTACCCCTGTAGAACTTAACTGACTGGTAACTCTATTGAAATCATTTAAATGGCTCACAAGAGATCCACCTTCAGACATCTTCATATTAAATAAAAGTTTCACAAGAAATACCTTGTTTGACGCTGAGATTTTTTGAAATAGTTTCGCCAACGCCTTAATCAAACCCTCTATTGTTGTTTCCTTCAAAATATTGAAGGCTATTGATGTCGCAAGCCAGAACTGTATTGTTCCAAGTGCCTTTTTATCAAGAATATCCATTTTTGCGTCTGTCATAGTCGTCGGCTTCTTTGTTTTTCCGATCAATGGTAGGTATAGCTATTTTTGATACATATAATATGCCATCGGCATATTCCACAATGGGATGTTTTGGCCATTAAATTTCTTAATGCTAAACTTACCATCTTCCGCCATTCCACTCGAGCCAAGAACCCTTCTTTCCTGCTATTTTATCAACCAAATAGACCTTCCACTCTGGTACCAGTTGTTAGAAAATTATATATCACATAGAAATGAAAAAAATAAAATATATGCAAAAATGAAAACACAAGAAACACATAAAAATAGAGAGACACAGATCTATGTGGTTCATCCAGTATATGTGGAAACACAAACACAAGAAACACATAAAACCAGAGAGACACATATATACGAGCTTCACCTAGTTTGGGCTATGTCCATCCGGAATAGCCAGTCCTTCCTTTCTATTATCCAGCAAAATGAAGAGACACAACCTATAGTAGATCCGTTGTAATATCCTCTGTTCTCTTAGACAGTCTCCCCATATGTTTCTTCCTATGAGAATACACATACATTACATAGCCGCAATACAATACCCTCATACAAAGCGAGGGGTTACCTTCTAGGGAAAAAATACCTAAACTAAACATAACTTCTACTACTAGGTCATCACTTCTTGTTCCGTCTCAGGTAACATTTCAAGCCCAAGAATTAGATTGGTTTCTGAACTACTCCAGTTAATGGGTGTTCAACAATGCCGACCATATAATTCTTCAAAGGGACTCATCCCAAGGGATTATTTGTATCCATTATTGTAAGAAAATTCTACGAGGTGTAAATAATCTTCCCACTTCGTAGGTTGCTCCATTACATACATCCACAACATGTCCTCCAAAATGAGTTTCACTTGTTCCGCCTGACAATATGTTTGTGGATGGTATGCAATACTGAATTCAATTTGTGTGCCTAGATCGGTGAGCAAGGCCTTCCAAAAAGTGGAGGTGAAATTTACATATTTGTCTCAGATAATTATTTGCGGTATGCCATGTAATCTAAACACTTCCCTCATAAAGATATCATCAATATGTACAATTTTATAATTTCACTATACTGGAATAAAGTGAGATGCCTTGCTCGATCTATCATCTACCACCATTATTGAGTCATTGTGTCACTTTTATTTTGGCAGGCCTGTAATAAAATCTAACAATATAGCTTCCCACTTCCAGTCTGACATGGGAATAGGTTGCAACAACACTGTTGGGTGTCTATGTTCCACCTTAACCTGTTGAAATTCCAAACATTTAGTCAAATATTCAACAATATTTTTATGCATTCTCAGCCAAAAGTAGTCTTTCCTAATTGATGTTAACATTTTATGTTAACCAAGATTTCCAGAATAAGAACTTTGATGATATTCATCTAATATCATCTCCTTTAAACTTGCTGGATTAGGAATGTCGATTTTCCCTCAAAATTTCAATAGTCATTAATTGTTGATCTTGTACTCTATTTTCTTTCCTTGATTTTCTGCTTGTTGTGTTTGTTACCATAGAAACTGATATTCAGGATCCTGTTCCGGAACCCCCCCACTTGTTCCTACAAATTAAATTCCAACTAGTTAAATTAGAGTTCATACACGTAGTGTAATTTCCTACTTAAAGCATGAATGACACAGTTCTATTTTCCCTTAACATGTTAAATTTCAAAATCAAATTCACTTAATAATGAATTCCACCTGGCTTGACAGACATTCAGGTCATTTTTTTTAAGATAACTAATCAAACTACTATGATATGTTTTTAATACAAATATTTTTCCGAATAGGATGTGTCTCCATACCTTCAATGCGTTCACTACTAAAGTCAACTCTAGATCATATTTGAAATATCATTGTTCGTGATATTTCAGCTTCGTAGACTTGTAAGCTAGAATTTTTTTGTCTTGTGTCAATACAACTCCCATTCCTTCTTTGCAAGCATCGGTGAAAATTTCAAATTCCTTGTTTGAGTCAATGACCTTTAATATAGGTGTTGTAGTCAATAATTTCTTTAACTTCTTTAAGAAGTTTGGCATTCACTGGTCCATTTAAACACTCATCCTTTTCATTGTAATGAGGTTATAGGAAAAGAAATCTTAGAGAATCCCTCAATAAAACGTCGATAATTTATTTTTGCTACGTTCTTAGGTACACTCCATTCCATGATAGTTCCTATTTTTTAGGGTCTACCACTATACCCTCAGCATAGATATTATTTCCTAAATATTGAATCTACTCTCTATAAAAATCACAATTACTAAATTAGGTATAAATTCGATGTTATCTCAACATTATTAATACTATTTGTAATTGTCCTTTATGTTCCTCCACAATTTTTGAGTATATATGTATGTCATCAATAAATATTAAAACAAACATATCCAAAAATCGATGAAAGATGCCATACATTAAAATCATGAATGTTGATGGTGCATTCATTAAGAAAAATGGTAAAACCACACATTCATAGTGTCCATATCGGGTACGAAAATTTGTCTTATATATGTCTTCATCCTTTATCCATATTTGATGGTACCCAGATCTTACATTTATTTTTCAAAATACAGTGGCGCCTTTTACCTGATCAAATAGATCATCTATCCTTGGTAATGGGTATTTGTTCTCAACATTTCATTTTTTCAGCTGTCTATAATCCATACATGTTTGCATAATACCATCCTTCTTCTTCACAAACAATACTGGTCCCCCCGAAGGAGACACACTAGGAAAGATGCATCCCTTATCTAGCAACTCTAGTAATTCCATTTTCAGTTTATTTACTTTAGGTACTCATTCGATATGGTTCACGTGATATTACTGTTGTGCTAGGCACTAATTTGATGGTAAAATTGATGACCCATTTTGGAGATAATCCCAGTATATTTTCCAGAAAATACATCCATAAAGTCGTGTACGAGTGGTATATTTTCCATCATAAGGGTCTTATGTTTAGAATTGGTGAATCCCACCTAAATAGAATAAATCTGACAATATTTTCTGATGCATATTCCCAAGTAAGATGTAGTAATAGGATGTTGCTCAAGTGGTTTCTTAATCCCTTACAATTCTTGGTGTGTTCCATCTTCTCCCTAGTAATAATTGATTTTCTTTTTGTAGTCTACCAGTGACCAGTGCACTTCCAACCAATCCATCACCAATAAAATCTCATAAGAGCCTAAAGGTAGGATGTTCAATTCAACATTTATGTGTTGCTCTCCAACTTATAGGGGACAGTTGGAAACTTTAGTATTAACTCTCCTCCTAGCCCCTGTGGCCAATTGTACCAGCCAAGGGTTTTTAAATTTTCGGCTTTGCAAATCACACCCCTCTACTATCCTAGTATCTACATACCTTAAACTAGCACTAGGATCAACCAAAATTGAAACAGTTTGTAGATACAACCTACCTTCTACGTAATATCCCAAAATGGGAAAGACGTGAATATATAACATTTATAACATTTCAATGTAGGAAATAACCGAAATTTAAGCACAAAACATTAAAATGCTAGAAATGATGAAATATAGCATGGAGACATTAAAAAATTAGTAGAAACAAGTGAGCCATATCATGATGTCTCAAAAAAAAATGTAAGTACATAGTGATCCAAAAGAAACACACTCAAGCAATAAGATGGTTGAAATACACTACTGAGACCTAGCACTAGAAAGTATAAACTACTACTACTAGGAAGAAAATATATGTGTGAGAGGAAATTGGAGTGATCAGAATGATCTAGGATTTTAACTATGGATTCTACTCTAAAAAACCAGTAAAACCCAAAATGATTTGGCCATATTTTGATTTTGGAATTTCAGCCCTTTTTAGGTTGCACACTGCACCCCTCTTGGCTGAGTTATGAACTCCCTAGAGAAAATTGTTGATCTAGGGCTAAAAGAATGATCTATTAGCTGCAATAGTACCGACTCAGCTCACTAACTAAAGGGATGGTCCCATGTCCCGATTCCCAAGCTCAAAACTTGAGATCTAGCTCCTCCATTGAATATGCAATTACTACATGCACAACTGTTAGGAAATACAATGTTGTCTGGGATGGCTAATGATGTAGCCTAATTATAGCTAATACAGTGTTGATCCCAGGCTGCTGAAGTGATCCCCAGAGTGAAGTATTAATCCCTCACAGGATTCCAAGTTGATTTTCTTGGAACTTCCTCTTCTTCTCAAACCCTCAGTCCAGAATTATGCAATTCCTGCAGGAAATATTGCTGCATAGGAGAATAAGTGAATGGCCTGATGCTGGATATTTCAGTGAAACTCCTAGAAGAGTACAATGGATCGACAGTGTGAAGGGATGATCCCTCCACTGGTTTCTCAGCTGAAGTATTGAGGAATACCTTCCAACTCTGAAAACCAATTTCAAGAATGTGTAATTCCTATAGCTAGAATTGTAGATGAAAGTGTTTGAATGTGGCACTGATTTCCAGATGATGAATTTTTCCCAAGAAAAAATTCTAGGAGTAGGCGTTCGAAGTCCCCTGTGGGTAAGCGTGGGATTACCACTTGGGAAAACCCAGTGCTAAACAACACAACAGACTTAGCTAAATAGATGAAGTGTGCATAGAAATGTCTTACAACACTCAACAATAAAAATCCAGACTCCCTTACATTGATGCCCTCATATTCCTTTTATAGTTATGAGCCTTCCCTGCCCTTGGCCTACCTCATAACATTGCTGCACATGTGGTGACTAACCTCCATAAATAATTTGTTTTCCTCCATGATCTCCATAACTACTGCAATTACTCTCCACTTCCACCATCATGTGTGCATTTAATGCACCAATTCCTCCATCATCGCTACAATTTATTCTCCACTATCTCCATCATCTTTCATTTATTCCTCTATTATCTCCATCATCTTCCTCATTGATGCTCTATGACCTCCACTCTTAATTATTAATCTGCTCCATTACTCCATAATCCTACTCCACTACTCAATTAACCAACATTCACACTATAGAAGTGGGTTGTATTCATCCATTGGGTTTATGGGTCCCTCCACCCTTTTATTTAATTAACCAAATAAGAAAAGTAAGAACTCTAATATTCCAATTAGTCGATCAAAAATTTGGAATATTACAGTCCTCCTCGCCAAAATTTTGCTTGTCCTCAAGCAATTGAAAAAGTGGATTTTGTAGAAATCCATCTCCCTCCCAACTGGAATCCTCATATGGAAGGTTTCCCATTCTGCTCCAATGTGTTATGAATGACGAGCTCCATAGCTGCCACTCTATAATGTATAGAATGGCCTCTAGCTATGTAGCTAGATGCTTCTCCTAATCAATGAGTCCCCAAGTGGAAACCATCTGTTGTCAAAGATCCTCTTCTCTGCACGAGATATGTGAAGTGTAGTGGTTCCTTCCCTAAGTCGAAAGTGCCAACTCATATAATATCTCTCCAACCCATGCTATATGGAGTAGGTTGTATGTCTCCAGGCTCCAATCCTTGGCCTTGGTGGCTTTTCTTGCTCTAAGAATCATCTCAACACTTTGCAAAGTAGGAAATAGTGACATATGAATTGACATGTGAAATGTTGAACCATACTTTCCCAATAGCGGCCACCCCAATAATTCCTCTTGCTGCCACACCACCTCATCATATTACCAAGTATGGTGGCTATACTCTCATAATAGAAGCAAATTCAACAAGGCTTCTTATTGCCATCCCACATAATCATTATGCAAGGTATGGGAGAATGTAAATCCATATTCTCCCAAGAGTAACCAACGCAACAATGACTCTTTCTGCCACCCCACATCATCATAATGCAAAGCATGAAGCAATGATATACTGACTCATATGTAGAATGTCACACCAAACTAACATAACCAGGCTTCCTGCTGTCACAACATATGAGCATCATGAAAATTCCCACACAATAACATACCCATTGACATGTGATATGTCATGTGATGGCAAAAATATCTCAAAAGTAACCAGCGCAACCATGCCTCCTGCTACTGCATCTCATCACTACGGTGGAAGGTAGAAAACAATGATATACCAATGGGCATATAAAATGCTAATCTCCATGATAGTGCATCTGCTATCTCCTGGTAATCTCCATACACAATGTTGAACTCATAGTCTTGCATTGTACTGACCCACCATTGGTGCCTCTTTCGCAGCTGCTCCTCATCCTCAAAGCTATGATGGAGACTATGGCGGTTAGTCTTCACTTGAAATATACTACCAATCAAAAGCTTCTGAAATTTTACCAATGCATTCATAATGGCCAATATCTCTTTGTCATAATTACAATATGAAATTTCATGCGATAGTAATTTCTAGTTCTTGAAATCTATTCTATAGCTTCCTTGCATTAGGACTATGCTAATCCCATCCTCAAAAAATCCACACTCCAACAAAAAGTGTTGTTTTCAACTCTAATATGTCAAATTGGGATAGATATACATCATCCTTGAATCAATCAAGAGTCCTCTCCCCAATGATAGTCTGCTACTCCAAATCAGCAATGTTCTATAACCCCTGGTCATGCAATTTCCCTGATGGCATGACCCCACAAATCTCAATCTCATGTGATGAAATAATATGGGGTGGAAACATTTGCATCCCTTGGATCAACTCATTCTTGGGAACATATTTCAAATATACAAGAGTTCCTTCAATTAGTGCGATTGCTTCTCCAACTGCTGGTGATGGTGATGGCTGCTCCTATACTATTGCACCAGTTTTGGTATCTTCTTCTTATTCCTCATTCACCTCCTGAATCATGCCTAGGAATCTCAATGCTGCATGCTCAGGACCATCTTGTGAAGATGAAAGTGCTCCTCCCACTGATGCAATTACCTCTATTGCATATGCTTGTAGTGGTATTTTCTCCTCTCCCAGAGTATCAAGGCTGACATCTTCTTTTTGCTCCTCATATACTTCCTCATCATTGTTGGAAAATTTCTCAATGCAAAGTTCCTCTGGTTTTATTTTTTCAAACCTCTTTACCAATATTAGAGTGAATTCTGCATACGCAGTCACTCTTGCATGTTTCAATCTACCAAACCACCAATCATTTGTTTCACCCTCAAGGTGTAGTGCTGCAATCTGAATAACCTTTTCTTCCACTACTAGGTTTAGCTCGAACAAATCATGTAACTTCTCCATCCAATCCTTTTTCATGCTTTTTGATGACCCATCAGATGTAGGCAGAAAGAATCTATTCTGCATATGATCTCTTCTTATATTATGGTTGCAGGATCTCTGATTCTCCTTAATCTGGAAAAATTGTTGGAAAGTCATATTCTCTTTGAATGCTATAGATTGAGGTATGTACTCTCAAAGATAATCACTAAGAGTCTCATGCTCCAAACTTCCTCCATATCGATGCTATTCATTTACTTCTGCAAGGAAAGTGGGCATAGTAGGGCATTGTGAAACTTTAGACATTGTCAGTTGCTTCTTCTTATAATAGGAAGTGCTCAGACCTTCTCCATTATGAAACCCTATTTACGTTTCCTTTTTCCTTTCCCTTCTCATTTCTTTGATATCCATGGTGATATTTTGCATATATTTGATGAGAAGTGTTGTAAAACTCAATCCTTCCTCCATTGAAGACATCTTCTTTTCTGCTTCTTGTTATTCTTCCTCTGATTTCATGAAATGCCCACAAGATTAGCCAAAGACCATGCTCTGATACCACTATAATATCCCAAAATGGAAAGGATAGGAATATAGAACATTTATAACATTTCAATCTAGGAAATAACTAGAATTGAAGCACAAAACTATAAAATGTTGGAAATGCCGGAATATAACATCAATAAATTAAAACATTAGAAAAAACAACTGAGCCATATCATTATGTTTCAAAAACAAATTTAAGTACACAATGCTCCAAAAGGAATGAACTCAAGCCATAAGATGGCTGAAATACGCTACTGAAACTTAACACTCGAAAGTATAAACTACTATGGCTGGAAACTACCATTGTTGGGAATAATATATATGTGTGAGATGTTACTAGAGTGCTAAGAATTATTTGGGATTTTAACCATGGATTCTACTCAAAAAATCGAGAAAAAAACATAAAAAATCTGGCAATATTTTGGGTTTGGAATTTCAGCATTTTTCAGGTTGCACACTGCACCATTGTTGGCTGAGTTACTCACTCCCTAGAGAAAAATGGTGATATGGAGCTGAAAGAATGATCTGTTAGCTGCAATATCACCCACTCATCTCAGTAACTGAAGGGCTGGTCCCTTCTCCCAATTCCCAAGATCAAAACATGAGATACAACTCCTTTGTTGAATATGCAGCTGCTGCATGCACAACTGCTAGGAAATACAACTCTGTCTAGGAGGGTCGATGATGTAGCCTACTGATAAATAATACAATGTTGATCCTTGGCTACTAAAGTGATCCCCAGAGTGAATGATTAATCGCTCATAGTATTCCAACCTAAGTTGCTTGGAACTTCCTCTTCTCCTCAAACCCTAACTACTGAATTATGCAATTCCTGCAGGAAATGTTGTTTCATAGGAGAATAGATGGATGGTCTAATGTGGGATATTTCAATAAAACACCTATAATACTGCAATGGATCCACAATGTGAAGCACTTATCCCTCTATAGGTTTCTTAGTGGAAGTTTTGAAGAAAACCTTCCAACTCTCAAACCCAAGTTCAGGAAAGGGTAATTATTGTGGTTGGAAGTGTATATGAGAGTGGTTTAATGTGGCACTAATTTCCAGATGATGAATTCTGCCCAAGAAAACCTTCCGAGAGTAGGCACATGAAGTCCCCCATGGGTAACGGGGGGATTACTGCTAGGGAACACCCGATTCTAGACAACACAACAGAATTAGCTAAACAACTGAAGCATGCAAAGAAATGTCTTACAACACTCAACAATAAAAATCTAGAATCCCTTCCTTTTCTTCCCTCATCATCTTTTTATGGTTGTGCACCTTCCCTAGCCTTGGCCGATGTCATAAATAAATTCCACATGTGCCCACTAGCCACCATCAAGATTGTTCTGTCCTCCATGATCTCCATCACTGCTGCAATTACTCTCCACTTCCTCAATCATTTCTGGAATTGCTTCTCCACTATCTCCATCATCTTGCATTTATTCCTCCACTATCTTTATCATATTCCTCATTAATGCTCTATGACCTCCACCCTTTCTTCATTATTAATATACTCCACTACTCCATAATTCTACTCCACTACTGAATTAACCCACATTCACAGTATTGAAGTGGATTTGATTTATCTATTGGGTTTATGGGTCCCTCCACCCTTTTATTTACTTCAACAAATAAGAAAAGCAACAACTCTAATATTCCAATTAGCTGATCACAAATTTGGAATATTACATTCTAGCTCAATCATGGTTTGTTGATAAACTTTTTTCCAATCCTCAAGCGCTAATTTAATTCTTGGTATATTCTGTGCCACATTCCATACTATAGATGCCTCTTACAAGTTAGTTGCAATCTCATTCTTCCCATGATGAGGGAAGTTCTTATATTAATGTGCTTCACCACATCCCCAACACTGTAATGGTGGTTTCTAGACCTATCCATGATCGAGTCTACTTGAACATTCCATGGGTCGCTCTTCTACTGGCCACTTGGTATTTTTCTAACTTCTTCCTTGCTGTATATTTGCTATATTTCTGATAGTATTTTTATAGTTTCCAGATCTACTGCTCATGAAATTGGAATTATTTTTTTGTACCTTCTTTCATGACCAATTGCTACCAGCTTCTCCTTTCACCTTGGGTTATTGATAGCACATACGTGCCTTTCATATCACCTCATCCATGGCTTTTGTATTTAAAAACTCGATTCGTTCCTTCATGTGGACACATAAGCTACTCAAGAACTGTTGTACTTTTTCATTTTTGTCTCTCAGGTACAGAAGGTATCTTAATAAGGAGGTAAATTTTGTGATGAATTCATCCATTGTTAGTTGTCCCAATCTCAAATCGTGAAATTATAGAGAATTTACATCATAAAATCGCTTGATTAAATATTTTTCTTTAAAATACTGCTGGAATTTGTCCCAACTCACATTTAGGTCTTTGATTAATCGCATGTTTTTGAATTCCTCCCACTATAATCTGGCCTTTTGCCGCAATTGATCAATAGCCACGCGAGTTTTAAATTTACTATTATATTCATAGCCCTCAAAATATTTATTCATATTCATTATCCATGCCTCTGCTACATCTTCTACCTCTTATTTAAATGTAGGAGGTTTATTTTTTCGGACTTCACCTTGCAACTCGACTTTAATTTTATTTTTTTTATCTCCTACTGATGTGAGACATTTCCTAACTAAGCTTCATTATAATTCTGGTTCTTGTTACTCCACTTGTTATGGCTACTCCCCGACTTATCATTGGTTTGCTGTCATTGATCACCCTATTCTCGAGTATTTCTTTCGGGGTTGGGCAGCGATGTTCCTTGATTTTGTCTATCTGAGAGACTTTTAAGAATGCTTTCATGATCCCAAATCATCCTCTCACTATCACTTCTCACCCGAACCATATATTCTTGTAATTTTTGCACAGTATCCAGTAGTCTATTGGTCTGTCATTGTTTTTCTTCGAGTATTCTGTTGGTTTGTTGATGTTGGTCCATGATTAGATGCACCCATGTTTATGGATTTATTTCTTGGTTAGAATGTGGGTGTGTTCCCTTGTAGTCCTGGGATATTGATATACTGAGCCTCTCATCATTGTACTCTATCAATTTATCCTTATTATTTATGTGCACAATGTACACATCAATTTTTTTATCTAGGGGACCCAAATCGGTCCCACCGTGTGAATGCTACTCTAATACCACTTGTAACCTTTATTCATAAAACATTAGTAATATTTACCATTATATAAAAAAAATATTTTGCAACCTAATATATAACACTATTAACATGATTTATATTTACCAGAACTTACCTATGCTTAAAATTGTAATATTTATCTACCAGGTTCAGCAATCCAAGAACTACAATTAAACTTAAGAACCTTTTGGGTTTGATTCCCTAAATTTGCATCCCGCATATGTATATAGAGTATTAACACTCCCAACATAAGTTTATTTATTATTCCAATGGATTCTCTTTAATTCATACATTAAAGAAGTACTTTGCGAAAAGGACATAATTTGATCGTTATTCACTACTATACAAATAACTAATTGACTGATTATAACACATTTGAGTAATATTTTTGTTATCATTCCAACTTGTCGCATCTGTAAATTCTAAGGCGATGATTTAGTTGTACATTTGAATTGATTATTTTAAATATTTGTTTAATAATACCTGCAACACTTGGTTGGCGTACATGGTGTCACTTCTTATCTCAACATCTGGGCATTTCTCAGCCCCTATATCTTTGAAAATATTACGATTGAATATGGGTTATGGGCGGTTAGGGTGTAACCCTACCCCAAAAACCATAACCACTTTCATTTCACCTCCGCACTCCATCGTTTGTGCAAATTTTGCTTGGTTCATGGCCTAGATTCTAGTTATTCTGCACAGTGGCGAGCTAATGACTTTCTTGCCCCTCTTTGGCCTTCCAAAATTGACATCTTGCACTGATTTTTCTTTGCGGTGCCCTGTAGATATTTTATTCTTGGTGCTGAGGGTGCTTTATGGTTTCTTTACATTCGTGGTGTCTTGGTTGTGCCTGCACTCTGACTCTATTATTGTTTCGGTGGATTCTTCCTTGTTCCCTGACCTTGCAACTTCGAGCGAGCTGACCCAGGTAAGGCATAATGGTTATGCTAAGTTTTAATGGAGGAATTTATGTATAATTTTTTTTGTAAACACTTTTACAGACTTTGAAACTTGTTTTCTCTTCTCAGGGTTTATGATTCCAGAGTTTCATTCAAGTGAGAGGTAATTTCTCATTCAATACCCACGTCTGCATATTATTTTTATCTCATTACTCTTTTGTAAACCCATGAAATGGTATTTATTTAGTATTTATTGTCTATGGTTATGGCAGGTAACGTTATCACCAAACCCTACCTCCTACAACACAACTAAAATTTATCGCAGCTATGGTAAGATGCTCCTTTTGCGTATTGTCCTGGTACGTTACTCCTCTAGCTATCTATATCGAGACATTCTCAGACCTTTTGGAACTAATATAGTTATGATATGAGGGATGTGTAATTTTAATTCTTGTTGAATTTGTATATATTTGGGTGTTAGTCCTAGCCTACTGAGGTTTCTTAAATGATAAATCTCGTGTTACAACTTTGCTTACATTTTTGGAAAAATAGGGTTTTAAACCCCATTCGGGTCATGAGAGGACAGTGCATCTTTTGATATAAATTGTGACAATTACTTAGTTTTTGTTTCGGCCACATGCAAATTATTCAATATTATTTCAACCCTAAATATTTTTTCTATAGTTTTTTTGTAAATTATTAATCTTCGTGTGTGCCGAAAGCTTGCATTTTTCGCCTTGCATGTGGAATCGATATCGATTTTCTTACAGTGTAAATGCATTACAATTCTAAAATCACCCAATTGAGGGTAATGTATGGTTTTCATGTTTACTGTCAGAATTTACAACATGGTTCACATTGTTTAGGGTTTTCCTGTATATTCTATTTTAATTATTATAGTCATATATGAAATGTTAGCTTGAAATATTTTCCAGAGATATATTACAGTTGTTATAATTTTATTTTCTTTCCAAGCTATCCCTTTAGGAAAGTTTTTTTTTTTACTACATATTATTCTCCACATATTTTTTATTCTTTTACTATAATGAAAGCATATTTCATGACTCAAATTCATTATAATTTTGGTTCTTGTTACTCCATTTGGTATGGCTACTCTCAGGCTTATCATTGGTTACTCTCAAGTATTTATTTTAGGGTTGGTCTGAGCTGTTCCTTGATTTTGTCTATCTGAGGGACTTTTAAGAATTATTTCTTGTTCTTGAACTAGCCTCTCATTATCACTTCTCGCCCAAACGATCTCTTCCTGTAATTGTGGCACAATATCCAGTATTCTACTCATATGTCATTGTTTTTATTCAAGTATTCTGTTGGTTTGTTGATGTTCGTCCACACTTATTTCCACCCACATTTATTGATTTATTATCGGGTTAGACTGGAGGTGTGCTTCCATTGTATTCCTGGGAGCCTGATGTATCGAGCCTCTACTCATTGTACTCTATCAATTTCTCCTTCTTATTTCTATGCATAATTTACACATCAATTTGTTATTTAGGTGACCCAACTTAGTCCCAACGTGTGAACGTTGCTCTGATACCACATGTAATGTCTATCCATAAAACGTTAGCAATATTTACCACTTTTGCAACCTAATATATAACTTTATTAACACGATTTATATTTATCGGAACTTACCTATGCTTAAAATTGTAATATTTATTTACTAGGTTCAAAAATGCAAGAAGTACAATTAAAATTCATAACCTTTGGGGTTTGATTCCCTAAGTTTGCATCCCGCATATGTATATACATTATTAACACTCCCAACATAAGTCTATTTATTATTCCACCATATTATCTTTAATTCATACATTAAATAACTACTTTGCGGAAGGGACATAATTTGATCGTTATTCATTACTATAAAACTAACTAATTGATGATTATAACACATTTAAGTAATACTTTTTATATCATGTCAACTTGCTACATCTAAAAATTCAATTAGGAATGTATATTTTCCCTCTAAATGTCAATAGTTGTTCAATGTTGATCTTCTACTATGTTTCCTTTCCTTGCTTTTTTTCTTGTTGTGTTTGCTGCCATAGAAACTTTTATTGAGGATCCTGTTATGCTGCCTCCTTCACTTGTTATTGGAACTTTAATTCCACCTAGTTAAAATACATTTCATACATGTAGTGTAGTTTCCTAATTAAAGCGTCAAAGACATGGTTTTATTTTACTTGAACTGCTGAATTTCAAAATCAAATTCACTTAAGAATCCATTCCACCTGGCTTGGCGAGCATTTAAATCAATTTGTTTAAAATAACTGGTCAAAGTACTTGATTTATTCTTAATAAAAATATTATTCCCAATAGGTAGTGACTCCATAACTTCAATGTGTCCACTACTACAGTTAGCTCTAGATCATATGTGAAATATTGTTGTTCATGATCTTTCAGCTTCCTAGACTAGTAAGCCACAACTTTTTTTGTCTTGTGTCAATACAACTCCCACTGCTTCTTTGCAAGCATCAGTGCAAATTTCAAATTCCTTGTTTGGATCAATGACCTTTAATACATGGGCTGTAGTCAGTAATTGTTTTAACCAGTTGAAGCTGGTTTGGCATTCAATGTGATTCATTTAAACACTTCGCCTTTCCACTCTAATGAGGTTATGGGAAAATCAATCTTAGATGACCCATCAATAAAACGTTGATAATAGCCAGCCAACTTCATGAAAGAACATATGTATGATACATTCTTATATACTCTCCATTCCATCATAGTTCTTATTTTCTTAGGGCCTACTGCTATACCCTCAATAGATATAACATGGCCTTAATATTGAATCATCTCTTTATAAAAATCGCACTTACTGAATTTGGCATAAATTTGATGTTCTCTTAACATTATTAACACTATTTTTATGTGTCTTTTATGCTCCTCCATAGTTTTTGAGAAGATAAGTATGTCGTCAATATATACTAAAACAAACTTATCCAAAAATGGATGAAAGATGCCATGCATTAGACTCATGGATGTTGTTGGTGCATTGGTTAAACCAAATGGTAAAACGACAAATTCATAATGCCCATATCAAGTACAGAAATTTGTTTTATATATGTCATCATCCTTTATCCGTATTTGACAGTACCCAGATCATAGATCTATTTTTGAAAATACAATTGTGTCTTTTACCTTATCGAATAGATCATCTATACGTGGAAATGGGTATTTGTTCTTAACAGTTTGTTTGTTAAGTTGTCTATAATCCATACACATTTGCATAGTACCATATTTCTTCTTCACGAATAGTACTGGTGCCCCCCAAGGAGACACATTAGGACAGATGTATCCCTTATCTAGCAACTCATGTAATTTCATTTTTAGCTCAGTTCACTAGGTACACTCATTCGATATGGTGGACGTGAAATTGGTGCTACCCCAGGCATTAATTCGATGGTGAAATCGATGTCCCATTTTGGAGGTAATCCTGATATATTTTCAATAATATATCCATAAATTCTTGTACCACCATTATATTCTCCATTATAGGGTTCTTCTCTTTAGAATTGGCGAATCCTACGTGAATAGCATACATCCGACAATTTTTTTTTATGCATTTTACAAAATAAGATGTGGTAATAGGACACAACTGAAGTGGTTTCTTAATCCCTTGCAATTATTGGTGTGTTCCATATTGTGCCTTGTAATAAATGATTTTCTCTTTTCAGTATACAAGTGACCAGTGCACTTCCAACCAATCCATTCCCAGTAAAATGTCATAAGGGCCTAAATGTAGGATGTTCAATTCAACATTTATGTGCTGGCATCCAACTTCTAGGGGACAGTTGGAAACTTTATCATTAACTCTCCTCTTGTTCCCTGTGGCCAATTGTACTAGCCAGGGGTTTTTAAATTCCTTGCTCTACAAATCACACCTCTCTACTATCTTGGGATTTACATAACTTAAACTGGCATGAGGATCAACCAAAACTGAAATAGTTTGGGAATGCAACTTACCCTCTAGCTCAATCATGGTTGGTTGATAATATTCTTACCAGTTCTCAAGCACTACGTTAATTATTGGTATATTAAATGCCATGTCCCCTACTGTAGATGCATCTTGCAAGTTGGCTGCAATCTCATTGTTCCCATGGTGAGGGCAGTTCTTATAGTATTGTGCTTCACCGCATCCCCAACACTGTAGTGGCGGTTTTTGGATATGTCCATGATTGGTTCTACTAGAAGCTTCCATCGGTTGCTCTCCTTCTAGCCACTTGGCCTTTTGTTGGTTTCTTCCCTCTTTTCGATTTCTTATATTTATGGCAATATTTTTACAGTTGCCAGATCTACTACTCCTAAAATTGGAATTATTTTTTGTACCTTCTCTGGCAGCCAATTCCTACCAGCTTCTCTTTTCAACTTGGATTGTTGATAGCACATACGTGTGTTTCGTATCACCCCATCCATGGTTTTGGTATTCACAAACTCGATTCTTTCCTCATGTGGGTAGGTAAACTAATCAATAATCGTTGTAATTTTTTTTTTTTGTCTCTCAGGTACGACACATATCTTAATAAAGAGGTAAATTTTGTGATGAATTCATCCATTGCGAGTTGTCCCAATCTAAAATCGTGATACTATCGATAATTTTCATCATAAAAGTGCTCGGTTAAATATCTGTCTTTAAAATACTGTTGGAATTCGTCCCAAGTCACATTCTGATCTTCGATTGCTTGCACATTTTTCACTTCCTCCCACCATAATGTGGTTTTTTCTCGTAGTTGATAAAAAGACAAGAGAGCTTTCAATTTACTATTATATACATAGATGTAAAAATATTAATTAATTTTAATTATCTATGTCTCTGGTACCTCTTCTGCCTCTTCATTGGATGCAAGTGATTTAATTTATTGGAATTCACCTTGCAGCTCCACTTTTTGATTTTTTTATCTCCTGCTCATTTGAGACATTTCCTAACTCATCTTCATTATAATTCTCATTCTAATTACTTTGTTGGGTATGGCTACTCTCCAACTTATCATTGGTTTGATGCCGTTGTTCACCTTCTTCTTGAGTATTTCTTTAGCGGCTGCGCTGAGCTATTCCTTGATTTTGTCTATCTGAGATACTTTTAAAGATTATTTCCTATAACTGCATCAACCTCTCATTTTCACTTCTCACTTGAACCATCTCTTCTAGTAATTGTTGCAAAGCATCCAATAGTCTATTGGTCTTCCGTTGTTGTTCCTCGAGTAGTTAGCTGGTTTGTTGATGTTGGTCCATGTTCAACTGCACCCACACTTCTGGATTTATTTTTGGGTTAGACTGGGGGTGTGCATCCCTTGTAATCTTGGGAGCCTGATGTACCGAGCCTCTCCTCATTGTACTCTATAAATTTATCCTTCTTATTTCTTTAAAAAATTTAAACAACAATATTTTATTTAGGTGACCCAAATGGGTCCTAGTGTGTGGACGCTGCTTTGATACCACTTGTAACGTCTATCCATAAAACATTAACAATATTTACCATTATAAAAAAAATAAAATCTTTTTCAACCTAAGATATAACTCTATTAACATGATTTATATTTAGCAGAACTTACCTACGCTTTAAATTGTAAGATTTATGTACTAGGTTCAATAGTGCAAGAACAACAATTAAACATTAGAAACTTTACTCTTTTCTTCCCTGAGTTTTTATCCTGCATATGTATATAGAGTATTAACAGTCCCATCATAATTCTATTTATTATTCCAATGCATTCTATATATTTCATACATTAAAGAAGTACTTTGCAGAAGGGACATAATTTGATTTTTATTCATTACTATACAAATAACTAATTGACTCATTATAACAAATTTGAGTAATATTTTTTCTATCATGCCAACTAACCGCATCTATAAGTTCGGAGGTGATGATTTAGTTTTACATTCGAATTGATTATTTTAAAGGATTTTTTTAAACCCGCATCACCTCATTGGTGTACACGGGTCATCTCTTATCTCGACAGGTGGGAATTTCTCAGCCCTTAGATCTTTGACAATCCTACTATTGAATATGGGTTCAGGGAAGTTAGGGTGTAATCCTACCATGCAAACCCTAACCACTTTCATTTCACCTCTCTGTTTCGTTGGTTCTACAACTTTTTCCTAGTTCATGGCTCAGACTCTAGTTATTCCGCACAGTGGCGAGGTAATGACCTTCTCAACCCTTACTATTCTTTGTGGTTCTCTGCCGATATTATCTTCTCCATGCTGAGGGTTCTTTACAGTTTATTTACAGTGATGGTGTCCTGGTTGTGCCTGCATTCTGAATCTATTGCTCTTCCGCTCCATTCTTTCTCATTCTGTGACCTTGCAAATTCGACCGAGATGACCCAGGTAAGCCGTCATGGTTATGCTGAGTTTTAATGAAGGAATTTATGTATATTTTGTTTTATAAAAACTTTTATAAACTTTGAAACTCATTTTCTCTTCTCAAGCTTTATCGTTCTAGAGTTGAATTCACCTCAGAGGTAATTTCTCCTTCAGTACCTGCACCTGCATATTATTTTTATCTCATTTATCTTTTGGAAACCCTTGAAATGGTATTTATTTAATGTTCATTTTCTTTGGTTATGGAAGGTAGCGTAATCACTAAACATGACCTCCTACAACACAACACATTGGTCTCAGCTAGCCTAAGATGCTCTTTTTGTGTATTTTCCAGGTAACAGACTCCTCTGGTTGTCTCTATCGAGACCTTCTCAGACCTTTCGAACAGATATAGTTATGATACGAGGGCTTTGTAATTTTATTCTTGTCGAAGTTGTATATATATTTGGGTTTTAGTTCTAGCTTGTTAAGGCTTCTTAAATGATAAATCTCGTGTTATAAATTTTCTTACATTTTTGGAAAAGGATGGTTTCAAACCCCATTCTGGTCCTTAGAGGAAAATTCATATTTTGATATAACTTGCAACGATCTCTTAGTTTTGGTCTCAACCCTCTGTAAATGTTGCAATATTATTTCAACCTTAACGACTTTGTCTATATTTTTTTTTTGTAAATTACTAATCTTGGTTTGTGCCGCAAACTAGAATTTTTCTCCTTTCATGGGGAAACGATATTTCTTGTCTTATAATTTAATTGCACTAAAATTATAAAATCACCCCATCAAGGGTAATGTATGGTTCTCGTGTTTAGTGCCAGAATTTACAGCATGGTTGACACCATTTGGGGTCTTTCTGTGTATTATATTTTAATTCTTATATTCATATATGAAAAGTTAGATTCAAAGCTTTTCGAGAGATATATTACAGTTGTTATAATTTTTTTTTCTTTCCAAGCTATTCCTTTAGGAAAGTTTGTTCTCTTTTCACTACATATTATTCTCCACAGATTTTTTATTCTTTTAGTACAATGATAATATATGACACTATGAATTTAAGTTATTATGTTTTCTTCCATCTTGTACTGTAAATAACACCTCTACGGTTTGAATTTTACATTCAGTAATTTCCTCTTTCCTTTGTTTTTAATAAGTCCCCTCCGTAGATGTCTGGACCATCTATAAATAAATGAGAGTTTTATTCCCAACCCTCAGTTCTACTCTGGATGGGACTAACTATTTCATCGATCATTTCCTTCATTATACAATTTTCAAACTAATTCTCTAAATTGTTCAGTTCCAATCATATGGACCTTCCTCCATAATTAGGGGTACAATTTAGGAAAAAATTAATCTATAGCAAGAGGGTTCACAGTTATCAAGAATTAAATATTATACACTAGAATTGTAGAGTGCTATTAATCAATTCATAATAGAATTATCACATTCCATCCTTACAACAAGTACTTATAAAAACAAAGGAACACTTAATTATATTCCTTTCAGGTTTATCGTACCTAATTGAAATGAAGAGGCCTGATGGTATCCTCCCATCCATGTGAGAGGCTATTACATCCACTGCTCCCATTGTTCTCCTCACCAGGGTAAGATTATTTAACATCTTCTCTGGAGAGAGACCTCAAGACCAAGGTTTTATTGGAGTTCCAATGGTTCCAACCAGCTCTGGACACTCCCACCTTCTAGCCGTCTTGTTGTCTTTTTCCTTTTACATAGAACACCTTTTCCTCATCAAGGTTTTCTTCTTATTCTTAAACGAAAGCTAGCAGTCAAATAACTGTTTTTAATCTAACCATTCTAGTAACTTAGACACTTAACCATCAGTTTATGGAAACCACTTCATAATTAATTTATATATATATATATATATATATATATATATATATATATATATATATAACTTTTGTTCATAATTTTCTTAATATATTTATTAATAGAGTTTAACTTAAAAAAGTCAAATGTATGAATTAGAATAACATAACAAATCAAATCTAGGTGTTACAATTAATAACAAAAAAAACTTTCAATATTGGCTATGAATGGAATAATTCAATGTCCATCTTAAACAAGTGTTGTACGAAAAAATGGAAAAATTGCATAAAAAATTAAAAACTAAGTGATTAATAAGAAAATTAAATTTTATATTCTTTCATTGATAGAAACTAATACATTAAGATGTGATGTGGATAAATTCAGCACAAGACTTGCATAAATTTTGTTGAGTAGTGACTACTAGTAAGTCTATAGATTTAATCAAATTATGGTGGGAAGTAATTGAAGGAAAATACATTATTTACATGTGTATGAGCTATTTTCAAGGATTTTCTTTTTGGATGGTCTTCCTACAAAGTTTAAAAAATAGCTACACGAATATCTAAAAATCAGACATTAATATAGTACTAAATTATGACATATTATCCACATGGAATTATAATGTGCAAAGACTAGGATAATACCTTCAATTTTTTTTCCAATCAAATGCTCAAAAAATGATTATTCTAACTTATAGATGAAATGGCAATAAAATTCCAAGATTTTTGTTCTTCAAAATACATTTTTGATTTGAATGCATAATTGGATTCATGACCCGTGAAAACCTTTGGAGCGCTAGCAATATTCTGCGAGGTCTATAAGTGAGACTAGGCCTTTAAAAAAAAAATTTAATTTTATTGAAAAAAAAAACAAAGTTAAACATTATAAGTTGCATTGTTTAGTGCTAAACTAATAGTGATTAATACATTAATAGAGTGTGCCTTTGTGGGGACTAATACCATAATTTTATATGAACTGTATTGGGCCAAGAGACTCAACAACCCAATATGGTAGAGATATTGTAATGTAATGTTTAACGTTTTGACTAAGTCATATTATATAAAAATAAAAATTATTTTATTTTTTAAATAATTAGATAAAAAGATTAATGTAATGTAAATAAACGTAAAAATAACAAAATAAAAATAACTCTATAAAAATAAAATAAAAATAAAAATGAAAACGAGCAATGATATTGACCCATGGTATTCATGTGGAATATAACATATTTAAAGGGAGAAATTAAACCGTCCTAGATCTACCTTAACTTGAGAGAGATCAAATATCTTACTATCAAAATCCTTTGGGCTCCTATTAGTTGAGAGTTAAGATGTATCTAGGCTCGTATATAAAGAGATAAAGTAATTAACAATAAAAAAAATAACGTATTTCATAATTTATTTTTACTTTTTAAAATGAGCAACTTGTTAATTCCTTCATCGAAAATTTTATGTAAATTTGACTAGGAAAGAAAAAAATTTGATGGGGTCAAAGGGTAGTGGCTTTGTAAACTTGAAAGAGTCAAAGTTGAACAAGTTAAATTGGAGTGATTTCGTAAAATTAGCTTGGGAAAGACTCAAATTTGAGAGGGTCAAATCTTAGTGGTTTTGAGCACATGGTTTGTTAGTGGTTTTGAGCACATGGTTTAGTCTAACCATGGTTTTGTGCTCATGGAATTCAAGTAACAAAGTCTTTAAAAGTTTGGGTCGAGACTCTAGATGTGAGCAGTGAAGATTCACTTGGGCAAGAGATCTAATGGATTTCCATTAGATATGTGAGTATTGAAGCTTCACCTGAGCAAGAGATCTAATAGATTTCTATTAGATTTCCATCAGATATCCGAGGAGTGAAGACTCACTTGACCAAGGGATCTAATGGATTTCCATTAGCTTTGTTTTCAGAGAGTTATATTTTTCCCAAGACAAATATTGTGCTCATTGTTTTTGAGTTTTTTGTTTTGTTGCTAGTTTAATGTTCTTCTAGATAAATATTTCATGTCTCAGAAGATATTTAAAAAAAAAAAAAAAATTGTGATTATTTCTTACTTTCTATGTTGGAGATGTGTATTTGAATGTGTATTTGTTAAATACTTCTTAATCACCTGAACCGATACCAAATAGTCCAATAATTCCATGGCATTTAGTCCGCTACACTCTGTCCTTTTGCATCGGGCAGAAGACTCATGCACTCTCGCCAAACAACGGAATAAAAACCAACTAAAGGTAAGCAACAAGTACTTCCATATACTGGAGAAGTTTTTCAAGTCTACATTATCGCCCATATCTCTGGCTACCTTGCCATCACCACTTCCCAAAATGATACAACTCCTATGACCACATCAGTCCCTCTTCACAGAATCAAACGTACTTCTGCTCTCTCCGAGGCGTTCGAGATAGAGAACATACGCAAGTTCAATTTTGCAAAGAACGGCTGATACGCTCATAGCTGTGGGACCATTTTGCGACGGTGGTGATATGAAGGAAGCGGGCAATGAGAGCGATAATGCAGAGTCTAAAACATTATCCGACATAAGCAAATACTTTTTGCCTACCTTTTCTTGGTCGTTTGCCGAGAGAGCATGCGTTTTCTTCCTGATCTAGGAGGAGTCAGTGTGGCAGGCTAAATGCTGAGGGAATTCTTGAACGATTTGGCTAAATCCGAATGCAGTGAATTATTGAATGATTTGGCTTATGAAAGATTCGAATGCTTAGATTCGAACGAAGCAGCGGGATTGTTTAATTGTCCTCCTTGTTGATGTGCAACGTCATGAATACCTTCCCATATCCTTTAATATTAAAAGATTATGGAAATCAATTTTTTACAAAAGGATTATAGAATTTCTCCTTGTTGATGTGCAACGTCATGAATACCTTCCCATATCCTTTAATATTAAAAGATTATGGAAATCAATTTTTTACAAAAGGATTATAGAATTTTTTTTTTAATAGTAAAAATTGATTTAACGCCATCAGAAATTGTCAAAGCATCCGAAGTACAGCTTAGATTTATAAAAATTTCTAGAAAATCTCTTTCCATTATTTTTAAGCTAAAAAATAGCTTCAGAGATTACGCGGACTTGCACTTATTTGTTCGAAATCTGAAAATGTTGCCTGCCTTGCTGCTAGATTGCATGGAAAATCATATGTAGCGTGTAGCCCGTGTTCTCTATTAAAGTTATGGCAAAGAATTAATGTCAGTCTGCTTTGGTGCAAGTAACAATTGAGGTAGAGAAAATGGAACGAACTTGAGCACCCCAATTTAGGTGGATCCTTGCGTTATATAACGAAAACCATGGGATTACATTGATTTATGGAGAAAAAATAGATACGGGATTTTGTTTGAAAGTTAGAATGAGAATTAACACCGTAGTGTCGATTATTATTTAACTTGATTCCGGAACTTTAACTGACAATCGCAATGTATTAATTACTAAATCGTTTGCCTTTGGCCAGAATGTGATCGGAGTTATTTGTTTAATGTTTGGAGTGAAAATTCGATATATGTGTTAATGGTTGCGCTTTCGATTATGGATTTCAGTCCGCTTTGGTGCAAGTAACAATTGAGGCTCAGCAAATGGATCAAACTTGAGCACCCAAATTTAGGTCGATCCATGCGTTATATAACGAAAAACATGGGATCACATCGCTGTATGGAGAAAAAATTGTTGAAATATTAAAGTCACCTGCCATGCCTTTGGGCAGGAAGAAAACGAGTACACAGAGGCAGCAGAATTTTGAGTGCACAACACTCTGCATTGAAGAAGAATAGAGAAGAATTTACTCCTGATGGGCCGCAGCGACGGATTGCAGAAGAATTAACTCAGTGATGGGCAGAGCCATTTTTGTCTACGGAAGAATAGAGATTAGCTTTACGGAGGGGCAGATTGAGTTAAGACAGTCATTTCTGGCTTTAAATCCCTCAACAACCAAAGTTATTTTTTGAAGCAGTGTCTTGTTGATGAAGAGGATGAGATGCGATGCGATCTAATCGCAATCACAAATAAGTTTTATAACTCAAATGTCTTGCAGATGTGAAGTCGCGATGCGATGCGATTCAATCGCAAATCGCAATCGCAATATAAATGATCCAAAGATCTAAGTGTCTTGTTGATATGGCAGAGTTCCGCAACGGAACGGCTGTATATAAAACATACAACCGAAACATATATAAATCACCCTCCCGTATAGCAGAGGCCCGTGGGTCCACTTGACCACGTGGCGACACCTGAATGGAATCGCTTGGTTTCAATCGCAAGACTCAATCAGAGGGAATATGTTATGACTCCCGATTGAAGTCCTAGACCCAATTGTATTATTCACCATATTTTATGCGCCAATCGCATCTGATAATCCAATCGCAATCGGAGTTTTGTTGTTTGGTCTTGCGATTGGAATGGCGGACCCGATGATATTATATGCCACAGTTGAATGGGCAATCATATCCGGTTGTCCAATCGCAATCGGAAACTCTTAAGTGTTGGGCCCGATTGCACCGTTGAAAGTGGCGGACCCGATCCAGGAATAGGCCGGAGTTAATAAGTTGAATCGCATCCGTTTTTGATCGGCAATCGGAACATTTTTGAATGAGGTCCGATCGCACTTGTTTAAAGTTCGGACCCAATTGCTATATGAGGCATGTTTTATATGACCATCACATCCGGTTGGTCAATCGCAATCGGAACTTTTGTTTGGTGCGATTGTTTGTTTAAATCGCGGACCCGATTGTGTTATACATTGAATTTAAATGTTTTGACCGTGCGTTCAAAGCAGGGCCCGCATGTATTTAATTTTAAATAGAATTTGTTTAAAGTCTTATATAGATATACGTAAAGTTTTTTTTTTATGCGGCATATAAAAGCCAAAAGGCCTGCAAGCCTGAATAGTTGTAATTTGCATTTGCACAGCAGCGCGAAGTGAAAACACACAGCAGTGTGTTGTTGTTTTTTTTGAGACAGAGTACTGTTTTGAGAGAACAGAGAGTTCTGTGCACTGCGTCTGAAGCAGTCACCACTTTTGTTATCCCTCTGTTAAGAGGAAGACTTGTATAAGTTTTTTTTAAAAGAAATAGAAGTTGTTTTAAAAGTCTGGGAAACTCTGTCTCCTGTTGGAAAGATTTTTTTTAAATCTCTCTGTATTGAGAAGTGGAGCTAATTCTCTCCACTGTTTGCTTGGAATTCTCAAAATTCCAACATGGTATCGGAGCTAGTCTAGGCTCTTTGAAGATTTCAAAGAAGCTGAAGAAGAAGACCGGTTGCAGCATGTTTCTCCAGCAGCGTGAAAAGCTCAACAGAGGTCAAAGTTCAGGTATTTCTCAAAGATAATAGTGCTGATCTGTATTTAAAAAAAAGGAGTTTGTTCTTTCAGTAAAGGAAAGACAGTTTAATTTAAGCCTAGAGTTCAGTTTTGAAAGTAATGGCTGGACCAAGTACTGGAATGAGTATTGGAAATGTTCAACTTCCACAGTTTAATGGAAAGAACTATGATTATTGGGCCATTACCATGAGAGCCCTATTTGTCTCACAAGACTTGTGGGAACTAGTAGAAGATGGTTTCACAGAACCAGCTGATCAGCAGGATTTTAATGCCTTAACTCAAGCAGAGAAAGATGTATTGAAGAATAATAGGAAAAAGGATGCCAAAGCTCTCTTCTTTTGTATCAAGTTGTAAATGAGAGTGTGTTTCCAAGGATAGCAGCAGCTAAGAAATCCAAGGAGGCATGGGAAACTCTGAAAGTAGCCTATCAAGGTATGGAGAAAGTTAAAACAGCAAAACTTCAATTGCTGAGAAGAGATTTTGAAACTCTTTGAAAGAGTCAGACAGTGTTGACACATTTTTCACACATGTGATTGGGATTGTCAATTAGATAAGATCCCATGGAGAAACTCTTGAAGATAGAAGGATTGTGGAGAAACTTTTGAGATGCTTACCCTCAAAGTTTGATGTTATTGTAACCACCATAGAAGAGACCAAAGATCTCTCACAGTTCACAGTTGATGAACTTCATGCCTCGCTGATAACTCATGAACAAAGATTGAGCAGAGATGAACACTCATCTCTTGAGCACGCCTTCAAGACCCAGATGCCTTCAGGAAGAGGAAGAGGTCAAAGAAAAGGAAGAGGAAGAGGCAGAAGTCAGAATAGAGGTGGAAGGAACAACTCTTCACATTCACATGGAAGGAGTAACAGTCAAAGCCAGAGCCATGGCCAATGCAACAGCCATCAAGGTGGACATCAACACCAACATGCTCAAGGACAAAGGTATGACAAAACCAATGTCCAGTGTCATTATTGCAAGAAATATGGGCACTATGCCAATGAATGTAGAAAGAAGAAAAATGACATGAAGAATAGGCAGAATGCTAATGTAGCAAAAGAGGAAAAGAACCCAAGTAATGTGCTGTTAGCTTGTAATGTAGCACAAGATAAAGAAGATGATGTTTGGTTCTTAGATTTTGGATGTAGTAATCACATGACTGGCAACAGAGCAATGTTTGCCAATCTTGATGAAGAAGTTAAATATGAAGTGACCACAGGGACTGATACTAAAATCTCTGTCAAAGGGAAAGGAAGAGTAAGTATTTGTGCAAAGAATGAGGAGAAAAAATTTGTTCCTGATGTGTATTATGTTCCAGGTCTGAAATGTAATCTTTTGAGCATTGGGCAGCTCATAAACAAAGGTTACAATGTTATATTCAAAGATGATGTGTGCACCATAAAAGATATTCCTCCAAGTAAGAAAATTATTGCTGAAATTCAAATGACCAGCAATAGAATGTTTCCGCTCAAGCTCAACATTGACTTGAAAGGAAAAGGAAAGAATGTAGCAGCCGTAACTCAAGAAGCCTTCCAGAAGGAAGAGAAAGATGAAAACTGGTTATGGCATCTGAGATTTGGACATCTAAATTTCGGAGGATTAAATTTGCTGCACAGAAAAGGAATGGTAAGAGGTTTACCACTGATAGAAAAGCCTGACAGCCTATGTGAAGGCTGCATCTTGGGAAAGCAACACAGAGAAAATTTTCCTTCAAGGAAAAGCATAAGGGCGAAAGCACCTTTGGAGATAATCCACTCAGATTTATGTGGGCTGATGCAAACAGCATCTGTTTCGGGCAGCAATTACATGCTGACTTTCATTGATGATTTCACACGAAAAGTGTGGGCTTATTTCTTAAAATATAAGAGTGAAGTCTTTCAGAAATTTCGTCAATTTAAAGCTCTTGTAGAAAAACAGAGCGGACTTCACATTAAAGTCCTCAGAACAGATAGAGGAAGAGAATATATCTCAAAATAATTTCTGCGTTTTTGCAGAGAGAGTGGCATACACAAGCAATTTACCATCAGGTACACGCTGCAACAGAATGGAGTGGCTGAAAGGAAGAATCGAACTATAATGGAGATGGTGAGAAGTATGCTAAAGGCGAAACACTTACCGAATGAGTATTGGGCAGAAGCAGCAAACTGTGATGTATATATTTTGAATAGATGCCCTACAAAAGCAGTGATGAACAAAGTTCCAGAAGAAGCGTGGAGTGGCAGAAAACAGGGAGTCACCCACATGAGAGTTTTTGGGTGTGTAGCATATGCACACATTCCAGAAAAATTGAGAAAGAAGTTGGATAGTAAGGGGGAGAAGTGCATTTTCCTCGGATATTGTGAAGATTCCAAAGGATACAGACTGTATAACCCATCCACAAAGAAGTTTGTAATTAGCAGAGATGTGCAATTCATCGAAGAGGAAGCGTGGGATGGAAGCATTGAGAAAATAGTCAATGTCAAAAACTGTTTATCTCATGATGAAGATGATGTAGATGTGGTTGAGATTAATAACCCATTCATTGCACAACCTCCAGCAGCGCAAGGCCAGCAAGGGACGCCTCAAGCGGCAGTAAGAACACCCTTGAGAAGAAGCGGCAGTGGTTCACTGAGTACACCAAAAGGAGCAGAATCGAGTGCTTCATCAAGCACACCTACACCAAGTGAAAGAGGAACAAAGTTCAGAAGCCTTAGAGAAATCAATGAGCAAGGAGAAGCAGATGAAGGTATGAATTCCTTATTTGATTTGTATTGTCAAGTTGATGATCCTATTCATTTTGAAGATGCTATTAAAGATGGAAAATGGATAGAAGCTATGGATGAAGAAATTAAAGCCATAGAGAAGAATAGAACATGGGAGTTGGTTGATCTACCAGAAGGTAAAGAAGTCATTGGAGTTAAATGGGTATACAGGACCAAAAGCAATGCTGAAGGAAAAATAGAAAGACACAAGGCCAGACTTGTTGTCAAAGGATATAAGCAGAAGCAAGGGATTGATTATGAAGAAACTTTTGCACCAGTTGCAAGAATGGAGACGGTAAGAACAGTGATGTCCATAGCAGCACAAAATAAATGGAAAGTATATCAAATGGATGTAAAATCTGCATTTTTAAATGGATTTTTAATGGAAGAGGTATATGTGGAATAGCCTCTTGGATATGAGAAGAAAGGCCAAGAGCATAAGGTCTGTAAATTGAAGAAAGCTCTTTATGGACTGAAACAAGCACCAAGAGCATGGTACAGCAGAATAGATTCTTATCTATTGGAGAATGGATTTGAAAAGTGTGAGGGAGAACCCACCCTCTACATCAAAGAAAATGATGGTAAGTTATTGATTGTTGTCTTATATGTTGATGATTTAATTTTTACAGGTAATGATGATTATCTTGTTGAAAATTTTAAAACAGTCATGAAAGATGAATTTGAAATGACTGACATGGGTTTATTAAGATACTTCTTGGGAATAGAAGTGGAGCAAGGTGAAAAAGGAATTTTTATTTCTCAAGCAAAGTATGTGAATCAAGTTCTAGAAAGATTTAACATGCAAGAGTGCAAAGCAACAATCACTCCCACAGTAATGGGATTAAAACTCAGCAGAGAGGACAGCAGCAAGGATGTCGATCCAAGTTTATATAAAAGCATAGTTGGCAGCCTCATGTATTTGACTGCAACTAGGCCGGATATTATGCATGTTGTTAGTTTAATTTCCAGATTTATGGAGAAGCCAAAATAAGCACATTGGCAAGCAGCAAAGAGAATTCTGAGGTATGTGAAAGGAACTAAAAGATTTGGTATTTTGTATACAGCTTCAGAAAATTCAGAATTAGTTGGATACACTGACAGTGATTGGGCTGGAAGTGTAGATGATCGGAAGAGCACTTCCGGTTATATTTTTCATATGGGTTCAGGAGCCATTTCATGGGCTTCCAAGAAACAACCTATTGTAGCATTGTCTACAACAGAGGCAGAATATGTGGCAACTACAGCAGCAGCGTGTCAAGCAATTTAGATGAGAAGGATGTTGAGAAGTTTGTGCCAAGAACAGGTAAAGGGCACTGTGATTTATTGTGACAATAGCTCAGCTATTGCATTGTCAAAGAATTCTGTGTTTCATAAAAGAACAAAGCACATAGACACAAAGTATCATTATATCAGAGAATTGGTGAATAATGGTGAAGTTGTTTTACAGCATTGTAAAACAGAGGAGCAATATGCATATATTTTAACTAAACCATTGGGACATAAAACATTTTAATTTCTAAGAGAATGCCTGGGTATGATGGATAACCCAGCAGCTGACTTTAAGGGGGAGTTTTGAAATATTAAAGTCACCTGCCATGCCTTTGGGCAGGAAGAAAACGAGTACACAAAGGCAGCAGAATTTTGCGTGCACAACACTCTGCATTGAAGAAGAATGGAGAAGAATCTACTCCTGATGGGCCGCAGCCACGGATTGCAGAAGAATTAACTCAGTGATGGGCAGAGCCATTTTTGTCTACGGAAGAACAGAGATTAGCTTTACGGAGGGGCAGATTGAGTTAAGACAGTCATTTCGGGCTTTAAAGCCCTCAACAACCAAAGTTATTTTTTGAATCAATGTCTTGTTGATGAAGAGGATGAGATGCAATGCGATCTAATCGCAATCGTAAATCATGGTTCATATAAGTTTTATAACTCAAATGTCTTGTATATATGAAGTCGCGATGCGATGCGATTCAATCGCAAATCGCAATCGCAATATAAATGATCCGAAGATCTAAGTGTCTTGTTGATATGGCAGAGTTCCGCAACGGAACGACTATATATAAAACATACAACCGAAACATATATAAATCGCCCTCCCGTATAGCAGAGGCCCGTGGGTCCACTTGACCACGTGGCGACACCTGAATGGAATCGCTTGGTTTCAATCGCAAGACTCAATCAGAGGGAATATGTTATGACTCCCGATTGAAGTCCTGGACCCGATTGTATTATTCACCATATTTTATGTGCCAATCGCATTCGATAATCCAATCGCAATCGGAGTTTTGTTGTTTGGTCCTGTGATTGGAATGGCGGACCCGATGATATTATATGCCACAGTTGAATGGGAAATCGCATCCGATTGTCCAATCGTAATCGGAAACTCTTAAGTGTTGGGCCCAATTGCACCGTTGAAAGTGGCGGACCCGATCCAGGAATAGGCCGGAGTTAATAAGTCGAATTGCATCCGTTTTTGATCGGCAATCGGAACATTTTTGAATGAGGTCTGATCGCACTTGTTTAAAGTTCGGACCCGATTGCTATATGAGGCATGTTTTATATGACCATCGGATCCGGTTGGTCAATCGCAATCGGAACTTTTGTTTGGTGCAATTGTTTGTTTAAATCGCGGACCCGATTGTGTTATACATTGAATTTAAATGTTTTGACGGTGCATTCAAAGCAGGGCCCGCATGTATTTAATTTTAAATAGACTTTGTTTAAAGTCTTATATAGATATATGTAAAGTTTTTTTTTATGCGGCATATAAAAGCCAAAAGGCCTGCAAGCCTGAGTAATTGTAATTTGCATTCGCACAGCAGCGCGAAGTGAAAACACACAACAGTGTGTTGTTGTTTTTTTTTAGACAGAGTACTGTTTTGAGAGAACAGAGAGTTTTGTGCACTGCGTCTGAAGCAGTCACCACTTTTGTTATCCCTCTGTTAAGAGGAAGACTTGTATAAGTTTTTTTTAAAAGAAATAGAAGTTGTTTTAAAAGTCTGGGAAACTCTGTCTCCTGTTGGAAAGATTTTTTTTAAATCTCTTTGTGTTGAGAAGTGGAGCTTATTCTCTCCACTGTTTGCTTGGAATTCTCAAAATTCCAACAAAAATAGCTATGGGTTTTTGTTCGAAACTTTGACTGAGAATTAACACCGTAGTGTGGATTATTTTTTAACTTAATTCTAGAACATTAATTGATAATCGCAATGTGTTAACTAAATCGTTATTTTTTTTAAAGTTTGGAATGCAAATTCAATGTGTTTTAATAGTAGCGCTTTGGATTATGGATTTCACCTGAGGTTTTTTGTAACAGGTTTTTATGCGTATAAAAAGCTAAGCATCCTTTCGTTGAAGGTACGAACTAGATGTGAGCGATGGAAGGCCAGGCTTATTTCCGAGGCTATCGAGCCATATATATATGCGGGGTATATATGTGGGGTATGTATATGTTTACTTCAATGCTGGATGGTGTACGTGGGTATATTATTGTTTGATAGCCTCCGGAAATAAGTCTTTCTGGGATGGAAACTATTTATTAGGCCTATTAAGCCGTAAGGCGTTTTGATTTGAAAACAACTTTCTTAAGTGTCATAATATATGCCATTGGATTCTTTGTTAAAAGATTGGATCAGAATCAACTATCCATTACAATTGTGACAGTTACGAGGCAATTGCTACTTTCCCAGTTGTCATTCTCCTGACCTACTTCTCTTCATCCATCCATCCATCTATAACGCCTCATCCATCCAGCTATGCCCACTGAGTTTCAACACACCATAAGCAATTTTCCAAAAGTCTTGAAAAATTGGCGAATACCAACACCAGACATTATGCATACATTATGAATTTTGTGGATCAAATGATTGTTGCTGCCGCCTCCATTGAGAAATGTAGCAGCAGCAGACAGGATATTAGCATGTACATCCTCAGAAGTATCGGCAAGAATTGGGTATGTTTTTCTTATTATCTCAACTACATTTGCTTTCACGAAACACAACAATATTTGATGAAATTTTTTAAATTTCTTGATCGCAGGCAGCGGCTGTTGCTAAGAAAAAGGGCTAGGAAGATGCAAATCCTTGGTTAAATCTTCCAGATGTAACCTGAAAAACCCACAAAGAAAATAAGGTTTCAGTTCTTTAACATATTCTATTTATTTTGGATTCAAATCTATTTATTTGAGGGATTGATAATTTGTGTGTTGTAGGCTCCCTCATTCACATAAGGATTTTCCTCGGCTGTTTGAATGGTGGACTCCTGGTGGTTTGAAATGAACTACGAAGAGACCAAATTGGGTTTCCTGCCATTCGAGAAAAAGCATGTAGGAAATTTTTTTACTGTGCGAAGGATTTACTCGGGAGGTAAAAATAAGGACACCTTATCTTACTATTGTCTTACTTTATTGAAGTCTTACTTCACAACGACCGAGGGTTTGCATTCCTATACATTCTATGATTCCATCGAGGGTAAGCGTATAATTGCACTGGCGAAGTGGGAAAGTGTAGATGCAACATGTACTGCGTTGAGTAGCCGAAATGATTGCTCTGCAGAAGCATTTGGAAGAGTTTAGGAGCTAAGAAGCTCAAGTATGATGTCTGCCGAGTTGTGTATGCGTCATAGAAATATTGAAATATTCAGGAGATATGTTTGATTCTTCTCACAGATGTTTTCACTGGATTTCTTTAGGAGGGATTTGATGTTCGTGGGCAGTCTCATTTTTGTGAGTCTCAAGCAGTTTTTGAATTCTCCATTGGGTCAATACAGGTCAGTTCTCTGATGAGTTGGACTCTTTGTTGTTAAGAAGCTAAATCGTTTAATTTGTCTTTTAATCAAAATTGGTTGATTAATTGTTTGATTTTTCTTCTATAAGATATTCCACAAATATTTCCAAAATCTACACTTCACAGCCATCTTATCCCAATCACATCACAATAAAATTTTTGGAGATCATTACCAACATAGACAAATAAAGAAGGGTAAACGATACTGATCTGCATACTCTCTAGACGCGTTTTGGATGGGCATTTTTGTCAATGTGTTGTTTCCTGAAGGTAAATTTTGTTACACCATGCTACGTTTGAATTGCGTAACATTCTACCGTTCTGAAGGGCAGTTTTACCAATCTCTCATTTCATCGAAGGTAAGGTCCATTTAGACTTTTGCTCCACTTGAGGTAGCGTTATTCTTGGCATTTTTTTCATTTCGTCAAAGGTAAATTTTGTTAGACTTTCCTCTCTTTGATTGCAGGAGATCGTAGCATTTTCCATGGCCATTTCCCTCAATTTTCCATTTTCTGGAAGGTATAGTTTGGTAGACTTTGTTAACTGTTTAACAGGTTTTTTCCTTTCCAAAAAAACCTTTTCGAGGGTAATGTTGGGTAGATTTTGTTAACTTTTCAATGAGGCTATTTATAGATGTAGATTTAGGGAGTATTTTGGAATATGAAGAAGTTAATTGTTTGACTTTGGTTATGAAGAATCTTGAATATTATTGTTTAATTTTTTAGTATATCTTTGGAAGTGTCAATTTAGTCCAAAATATTATATATATATTATGGATTTAAGTTATATAATTTACAAAGCTGGAATGCCTTTTAATATTTTTTTGAATTCATTCGTATGTTCAAAAATTCAATCTTATAAATTTATAAGAGTAATTTTTTTTTTTAAACATAAAACAATTGGATGCCATATCTATCCCTAAGTCATTTCTTGCAAGGTGACATTGGTTAGACTCAGATACTCAAAAGAAACATTTGTTACACATTGATCTCCATGAATCATCGAAGACTACCGTTTTGGATGCGCATTTCTATCATTCTGTCATTTCCTCAAAGTCGAAGTTGGATAGGCATTGCTCATCATCAATTGCATGGGATAGTAGCATTTTGCAATGACATCTCTTTCGATCCTTCATTTCCAGCTCGAACGTGAAATTACCAGCTCGAAGGTGAAATTTGTTAAAGGTTGTTTCCCTCAACCCAGTTGGTTCAGTCAGTTCCAAGCCAATACGGCGCCAAGTTATAGCCTCGCTTCTCATCCCATACTCAGTCGAGGAATAGGACCAATTTTCTGCATCCCTATATTATAAACACAGTACCCGAACATGAATTCAACCTCACTCCGTCTACACAGAGAGTCTTACCAATTAGGCACAACGCATCATTAAACTAATTACAGGGTATACGCGTCCCAATTGCCATACGGAGCCAATTTCTAAATCTCATATAATTTCTCAAGGACGCAAGGCATTCTCCACAATTAAACAAAAATTGTTCACGAGTCCTGAATTATGAACCCGTATTCCCGCAGAGAATTCAACGGACTGTATACATAATCCAACCACAGGTTTTCACATTTCCACCGGAATTCAATTGTCAAGAACACATGAATTTAACGCACAATTATACTGAACAATCCTACATTTATTCAGTGAAGTACTTACAACATATCGACTAGATTTTACAATTTCTTGGCCCTTTTCCCTACATTCCTATGCAGCCTCTAAGCAGGTCTGTGCAGGCCTCGTGCAGGTTTGTGCAGCTCTCGCTCGACTCTATCGCAGAGGTTTGTCTTTATACAATTACAATGAATCGCTCCAAATTCCTCGATGACTCACAAACCCTTCAATTCCTACAGTTACAATTTAAACTAACGCTATGACAGACTGAAATGGACTATCACTTCCTATGCCACTAATCATTCGGGCAGTTACATTTCTCCCTTCCAAATTGAATAAAATTACTCAATTATGGATATTTACATAGGGGGAACAAAACATGAGACCCCCCTTATGTTTATTTATGTACAAAAGTGTCTTGGGCCTAATGCCCCTCCATCAGACTCCCCAGGTTCAAATGATTCATGATCTCCTGATCATGTGCTCTATTTTTTATCTACCTAGATTCCACACCTTGTTCTGCAACTAGCCATCCATTGCAGCATCCTTCTTTCTTATTCCTCCTGGCTTCCAAACTTTATGTTGTAGCTTTCCATAGGCTGTACCTTTACACGCTATGTCTGCTTTTCTTGTGCTGTTATCTCCTTGTTTCCTCGCTGCTACCATTTTCTGAGGCATCTTTTGCATCAATCTTCTTACAAATTCTATTTCTCTGTCTAGTCCTTCCTCTGACTGCTGGAAACTTACTTTTTTTTGCTGCATTCCTATTTCTTCAGTTCTTACTTCTGCCCTATTCACTATGCTTACTGCCACTCAATCATCCATACCCTCTTTGCAACAGTAAAACTTATGCTCCTCTACTGGCAACACTTCAGCTTGTTGCTTCAGCACTCTCTCCAGCAACACTCCAAGCTTCTACTCTGGCATTTCACCTTATTTTTTGAATATCTTCAACAAAAATTCTTGCCATCTCCTTTGACCAAAAACATCTTCTCCATGCTGCAACTCAGGTTCAGCATCTTCTTCTTCTGCCTCGAAAATCTTCCACAATTGCCTTCCTTCTTCTTGACTGACTCCAAAAATCAAGTCAAGTTCTCTAGCCACTGTATCTTCATCTTCTGTCAGAGTGAAACTCTGGTTCTCCACTGTTGTAGCAGCCCCAACAATCTGCCACACAACCTTCTCCTCAATATTTTCTAGGCTATCTAGACAAGCCAATTCATCTTTGCTACCAACAGCAATAGTCTTTTCCTGCATATGAGACATGGCTATCTCATCTTCATTCAGTTGCTCATCCTCATTCTGCAACAACTCTTCTCCTTCTAAGACAACTCCAAGTGATGGATTGTCTTCTGCTTTGCCTGTCAATACAGCCACTTCATCAGTTCCAAAACCCCAAGACCCAATGGTCCCTACTGATGATTCAATCAGCAATTCTTTTCTATCTTCATCCCATTGTGTCTTCACATTCTGCAACCCCCAATTCCGAAATTGAGGTCTTCTCTCTTGAATGGAATCCTGCCAATTCTGCATACTCTCTAGCAGCTCAATTTCTCCATTCCATGGTTTAAAGTCTTCCACAAAATTCTCCTTCTCTTTCAATTGACTGCCCCATGCTGTCAACTCATCTCCTTCAGCATCAACAGGATCTGATTTCATCAAAAAAAATTTAAAACAAATTCTACAAGGCCTCAGAGCCTTCCTTTCTTCTGTCAGCATCTCAGTATGTTGTCCCAATCTTCTTTTCTCCTCAATCAGCACATCAGAATGCCGATTCCAATTCTTCAAACATTTGTTGAGACTGTCAGCTAGTCTCTCCTCAGTCTTCATTAGAATAAAATCCTGATTTCTCATCTCTGAAAAGACTCCAGCTACCTGTCCATCATTCTCCACATGGCCATTTAACAAAAGTAGCCTGTCATTATCAACATTAATGACAAACTCATCACCATCAACTCCATTGAAACAATATCTTCTATAAAATAAGGAATTAATGAATTCCCTCTGCTGCAGTAGTTCAATCTATTCTTCATCTGAAAGATACTCATCATACTTTACTTGAAAACAGTTAGCTTCATCTATCTCATTTTCATCATGTGAACTACCTTCCTTAACACCTGCATTCACACACAACTTGTCAGTTGTAAAAACACAAGACCTCATGGTCTCATTTGGTGATTTGGTCACCAAATCTTTCTGCTGTTCCAAGTCTTCTATATTTTCCAGAGATTCTTCAATGGTCTCTTCTTCAGAATCCTCAAGTTGTTCAGCCTCCAGCTTCTGGCCAATGTCACAAACAAAAGCTCTTCTGCTTCCAATATGTTGGAAAACAAAATCTTTCTCCAACTGTGCATGGACATCCTCAAAACATGTAGCTGCTCCATTTTCTTCCTTAGTGACAACATCAACAGTTTTCTCTCCCTCACCTGCTATTCTTGCAAACATACAAAATATGTCAGATGTAAGGCTCTTGGACCCCTGGGTCCCACTTGAAGCTTCAATATCCAAGTCCTTCTCCAAATACTCAATCACTCTCGGTATTTCTTTCTTCTTCTGAGCATTCATCATTTGCTCCTTCTTCCTTTGTAGCCTCGGCCACTTTACCTTTTTCTTCATGAGGCAACCAACTCTCTGGATTTCTTCTATCCATATCTTCAATTTATTAAACTCTTCCCTGATCTCAGCTAATTCTTTTTTCCATTCTTCATCTGTGGATTTCTTCTTCATGCTATTTTCTTTGGCATCTTCACATACTCTTCTGCTGTGGTTTCTCTCAGAACCTTTGCAATCTCTACAATCTCTGCTATGGCTCTCAGTAGCCATTCTCTTCTCTAGGAGTTATTCACTGACAAGCTGCACTAAGCCTCTACAACAACAAGCTCTCTTGCTGCAACTCACCTCACCAGTCCCTTCCTCTGGATCCGGCTTTTGGTAGGTACTGGTCCCCTCTCCTTGGAAACTTCTGAGAACTCTCTCTGCTCTCTAGGCTTCACTCTACAACTTTCTCAAGAACACCTCTTCTCTCTGTCATCCAACCTCAGTTGGGAATCTTCCAGGTTCTGCCACACTCTTTCTGCACTCAGAATCCCTTGCTGGACTCTTCTATCACTACTCTCAAAGTTGTGATCTACTTCTGCTGAGATGTATTCCTCAATTGTTTGCACTTTGTATTTTGCAAACAAATCCTTCCAACCAGAGTTCAAATAAGGCTCATCATCTTAACTCTCAAGATCCCTGACTGATCTTGCTTCTTCTTCTTTTTTTTCACCTGCACTGCATCTACCTGCTGCAATCTTCTGTCTTCAAATCTAGATTCTGTTCATCTGGAGACCTTCACTGCATGTCAAATCAAATCTACAATTTCTCTCTTAAACAGATTCAAACATTGACTATTCTTTCCTATTCAGTCCATGTGCATTTCCAAAACAAACTCTTCAATGAGCTAACTAAATTCTAGCTCTGATACCACTTTTGTGCAGGGGTAACCCCGCTTTCCCACATTCTCGGTTTACTTTGATTCTACCTAAACTGTGTGTAAATGCATCATATTAAAAACCTCCTCTTAACCCTGCGAACCTTAGGTTAAAAGGTTCCAATCAATATGATTTAGAACTGGGCCCCACCATACAACAGACGTGGCACATACAATTGATTCGTACCTTCGTTAATCTTGCTTTCTTATCCGACGGCTGTTGTTACGTTGCCCGATCCAACGTATATCACTTGATCAACATGCTCAAACAATAACGCGCGATGAGAATACGGAAAGGCGGTTTTGCGCGGGTCCACTTCTCCACGTGTCGATTCCTCTATGGAATTTCTCCCCATTCCTCAAATACAGTTCTCCGTATAAGAGTGGTGCGAGGGATACCACCGTTCAACTCCAAACCACGTTCACTTCTTGGTTCCGCTCCTTTCCATCCAAGGTTCCATCCAGCTTCGCGTTACGTCATCCTTCGTGAATTCACCACTTCCTCAGCCCTGTTGGTTTAGTGAGTTCTGAGCCGATACATCGCCAAGTTATAGTCTCGCTTCTCCTCCCATACTCAGTCGAGGAATAGGACCAATTTTCTGCATCCCTATATTATAAACAGAGTACCCGAACATAAATTCAACCTCACTCCGTCTACACAGAGAGTCTTACCAATTAGGCACAATGCATCATTAAACTAATTACAGGTTATACGCATCCCAATTTCCATATGGAGCCAATTTCTAAATCTCATATAATTGCTCGAGGACGCAAGGCATTCTCCACAATTAAACAACAATTGTTCACGTGTCCTGAATTATGAACCTGTATTCCCGCAGAGAATTCAATGAACTGTATACATAATCCAACCACGAGTTTTCACATTTCCACCAGAATTCAATTGTCAAGAACACATGAATTTAACGCAAAATTATACTGAAAAATCCTACATTTATGCAGTGAAGTACTTACAACATATCGACTAGATTTTACAATATCTTGGCCCTTTTCCCTACATTCCTATGCAGCCTCTAAGAAGTTCTGTGCAGGCCTCATGTAGGTCTGTGCAACTCTCCCTTGACTCTATCACAGAGGTTTTTTTTTATACAATTACAATGAATCACTTCAAATTCCTTGATGACTCACAAACCCTTCAATTCCTACAGTTACAATTTAAACTAACGCTATGACAGACTGAAATGGACTATCGCTTCCTATGCCACTAATCATTCAGGCAGTTACATTTCTCCCTTCCAAATTGACTAAAATTACTCAATTATGGATATTTACATAGGGGGAACAAAACATGAGACCCCCCTTATGTTTATTTATGTACAAAATTTTCTTGGGCCTAATGCCCCTGCATCACAGAACTAGGATCAAGGCCAAAATGTCTAATGTTTTCAGGGCAAGATAGATAACCCTTGAAGACCTTGGAAAGTTGTTTTGTGAGATGATATGATTGGGATAAAGAGAAATGAAGGGTTATTTGATCTGGAAAAGGGAATTATAAGGTAGAGGTTAAACGAAAGAGGGAGCAGTTAAGGATTCCCTACTCTAGAAATTAAAAAAAAAACATATAAGTGACAAATAGTAAAGACAGGGTGCTTTTAACAAATCCTGAAGTAATACTCCTATTCATTCATTCAAATTTAGAACACATAATGGAATTCATGTAACAAAAAAAGAAAAACAATGACAATTAGGAAATACTTCACTCCAAATAGCTCATCACTTGAATCCTGAAATGTGATGCTAGTTGATCTGATCTAGTCTTCTACTCAAAATTTGAAACACAAAAAGCCTTCAATTCCACAAAAATGACTATAGAAATATTCAGCAAGTTATTCCCCAATAATACTTCTAAAGATGAAGTATTTATAAATAATTGTTTACAAAATATCCTAGAATCCTTCTAGGAATTATCTGAGGGAAAATAAAATATCTTTACAACAATAATAGAGACAATTTCTCAACAAATCAATAAGTTGTCCTATCAATTCAAAAGAAATAGGAACTCATTGAGGATAAGATGCAACTGGTTGCCTTGGTGTCTCCCTTGCTGGCTTCAGATATTTGAAATCTATTTTGTAATCTGATCTACTTTAACTGATACTCTTTCACTGATTCTCTTTAATATCTGATACTCTTTAAACTCTATAAAATATCTTTACTGCTGTAAAAAATCTGTTTGAATGCAATTTCAGAAATTTTTTTTGATTGTTATCTTTCTGCCTTTTTACTTTTTAAAGTACAATCTGTTAATGACTCCCAAACTTCATCACTTGGAATTTGTATTTTATTCATCTTCCTGAAGTTTTCATTTGCTTCTGTGTACCTAGAAAAAGTTGGTTTAATGAAAAATAAGTGTTTTATTTCATGTTGTAAATAGAATAATTACTCAAAACTTCTGAGTAAGACTTTTCCTATTGGAATGCCTTGCCCACCACCCGATTTTTCAACATTCTCCTTGGCATATTCTCTGATATTTTTCATTGATGACCAAAATATTAGGCCAACTTCTTTGCCTCAAATTCTCAAATTTTACCATAAACCTAGTTATGGTGGTGTTCATATTCTCACATTTTCCCTCAAGTTGCTTCATCAGGGTCTTTTTGGTGATAACTTTTGCTTATCTCAAGGATAGTTTCTGTCCTGTCAATAATTTCAAGTTCTTCTATCTCTTCCATGTTCTTGTTGTTAAGGAACTTGATCAATTCTATTGCTTGTTCTGATTTGTTATCAAGTTCCTCCTTAGTCTTCTGAATCTCTTCTAATGCTGCTTTTAGTAAATCTCTCTGTTCAAAAATCACTTGAATTGAGGGCCATACATAATTGATGGCATCTATGATCTTATTCCACAAATTATTTTTCACATAGGAAATATGTTCCTTCAAAGTTAATTCCTTCTGTAATTTATTCAATTCTTCATTTATTCTGATGGCATTTTGCTCATGTGTTTTTCCATTTATTTTAGCTAACTTGTTTGTATTCTCAAGATTTTCCACCATCTGTTTCAACCTGTTGATCTCACTTCTTTTAAGAGACATTTCTTTCATGGATTTCACATATTTGCTGGCCTCATCTGTAGGGTGAACTGCCATTGTAGATGATTCTGTAGCTGATTTTGTGGATGAAGTTACTGGCAGTACAGTAGCCAGTGGCTCTTTGGGTGCCAAATTTCCAGACAAATTTGAAGGGATAGTTGTAGTGATTACAGGAATAATTGTAGGAATTTCTAGTACTTTTGGTGTTTCTTTTTCCTGGACAAGTTTTTCCATCTAATTCTGCATTTCTTTTATCTAGGCTATCAACTGAAAAGGGAAATTCATCATGTCATCCTTTTCTTTCTATCCTTCTATTATTTCCTTGATTTGAGGATGTTCACTTGATGACATTTTAAGTTGTTTTCTTAATGCTGCAATGTCCTCATTATTATTTTTCACTAACTATTCTTCTGCTTTTACATTAGCAGGGTCATATCCAAGCTGCAAGACCAATTCTTCTAAAGATTTGATTCTTAGATCCTTAGCATACAAGGATGCTTTATCCAATTTCATCCAATATTTCATGTTTGTGATAGTGTTATGAAGTTTTTAAACACTCATGGCTTTAGTTGTAACAGTCAAGTACAACATCTCTAAAGTCTGTTTATGGAATTCAATCTAGTCAAGAGCATCAATTTTTTTCAGTTTGGACTTCGAAATCAATATTCTTATAATCTTCCACTGCCCCTGGAGATTTTACTGTAGGCTATAATACTAACATGATTATCTTTTTGTTTGAATAATCAAAGGCAGACAAAAGTCTATTTTGAACACTTGGTGTTTGTTTCAGATATTGACAGTACATATTGTTTTTTATTTCTTCATTCTTTAACTTGATCTGTTTGTACTTTTCTTTAAAATCTAGATCTTTCTCCTCGGTTGTCTTTGAGGATGAAGATTCCATGCTCTGTTATCTTTCTATCAATTGTGCATTTTCATTATCAAATTATTCTTCATTCTGATTCTCAGTAACTGGCTCATTGATGATGATACTGGCAACATATGTATTGGTGTTTGGGAGATCTGTTTCTTCAACATCAATGGTTAATTTTTCTTTACTTACTGAATCTAACTTAGGCCTTTTATTGTATCTTAAATTGAATTTATTCTCTTACTCTCTTCGTGGATTTTTCTGGCTGGTCTGCAGTCTGTAAAGTGTGACTATTATCACTTTTCTTCACTGCATCTATTAAACTATTATTTTTCCACTCGGTCTGATTGGCATATTTTTCTATCTGTCATTTTGTCTCATGAATGAAGGGGGTTAGTTTACATTTAACCCTCATTTTACATAGGATCCCTTGTGGATCATAATTCCAAGGAAAGCTTTCTTCAAATGTGCACTCCAATAGTTGTTTAGCTGATTTTTCCTCTACATCCCTATGATTGCAAATGAATGGTCCTATTTGATTCTTCAATCTCAACTATGTTTTCTTTTTTTCTGGCAAGAAATTGATAGAATCAAAGTTTAATATTTACCTGATGTATTCCAAGGAAAAAATTCTCATTGATACATGTTTGGGTAGCTTATAAGGCAACAAATTGGATCCAAACAATTTAATCTCAATATTTTTTTCATATAAGTACCAATTACCAGTCTTGGTCCGCTCTGAAAACCGTATAATTTTCTTCATCTCATCACTTACCCTTGGCTGCTCAGTTTTTGTCAATATTTTGGTTAATGGATTGATGAATGAATCTGAAAATTCTGCATATGTGAATTGTGTTGACTCTTTCCCGATCAAAGAGGTCTAGAAAATAACTAAAAGAGGGTTTCCCTCTATGTCAAGCTTTTGAAGAGAATTTGGAAAATTATATTCCTGAAAATATAAGAACATATGGAAGAGGAAAGATGTGTATCTGAACAATCCTTTGGTTGGAAATTTGATCAACTGGTCATGGATATTGTCTGCAATATATCCAGCATGATAAAATATAATAGATGGAGGTTGTCCTGGGGTAAATGTAGATAAGAAACCTAAGATGGATTCATCTGTGTGTTCATTAGTAAAGTACCCTAGGATGAATGAAAGCATGGAAATTACATGTCTTGAACCCTCTAGAAATTTTGAAGTGGAATATAGAGGATTAATTTGAGGAATTTCTACATGTAAGGCATAAATGTTTGGAAGATCATGAATATTTTGGGAAAATAAAGGCCAATATACAGCTTGGTAAGGGCATAAATGGATAAAGGGACTACTTTAGGATCAGGTTGGAGTTGTAGCATTTGGTTAATGGATTCATTAGTAATGGTGAAAAGCACTTATTTGTTGGAATTTACTATGGCTGTCTACTCAGGCACATAATATTGTTGACATAACCTAATGACCTCTTGAAATGGATGAGTTACTGGAACAACATATCTAGGCAAGTGTGATTCCCAGATATGGACTTCTTCTTCATTATCTAAGGATTTTTCATAGCTCCAATTATGAATATCTACCAGATTAAATTCAACAATTGGGTTTGCTATTTTGTAGTCAACATCAGCTAATGGAATGTGCTCAATGTCTATGACAGGGGGTTACAAAGGATTTAAAATAATAGCAGTCTTAGAAGTCATGGCTGGAGTTGATTTTGGCACTTTGGAACCATGAAGATTGCTAGAACTCTACTTTTTAGTCATTTTGGCTACTTTTGCAAGTTTATATAGTTTGGAGAAGTATTTTTTAGTAGAGGTTTCTTGGATAAAATATGGTCTTTGTTTGGGCTTTTCATTGGATTTATTCTTCAATTTCAACCTTCAATAGGCTTTTACAGACTTTTACTGGTTTAAAACAAGAAACAAGCGTTTCCTAAGCTTGTGAGTGAATGATTGGACTAAAGAGTCTTTTGAGATTGGGCACAGAGGCTCAGGAGAACTTCATAAGGTTTTTGGGCTTTATTTGGTGTTTTAAAGCAGGGTGCAACATAAACAGGGAATTTTAGGAAATTTTGACAGTGTTTGGCCTGTTTTTGGACTTTTTGATAGGTTTCTTTTGGTGATTTTAAGATCTAAGTGGAAATTTTTCTTAAAAATGTCTTTTCAAATTCAAACAGGCTTGGTTTTGGAAGAAAACCCATTATGCGCAGGTAAAGTGTTTTGAAGAAGTCTCTGAAGTCTTTTGAATGGATTGAACAACTTCGGTGGTGTCTTTTCAATTTCTGGAGAGATGCAAAGCTTCTTGGCAGTCTTCAAATAGGTTCAGGCCAAAAATTTGTAGTCTTTTGGCATAAAAATGGTTGAAAAATGCTTGTTTTATAGTCGGGGTGGCTTTTGCAGAGGTTATGCGCAGAAAGAGAGGAAATGAATGCATTTCCAACATTTATTAGGCATATTTACGGCTAACAGACACCAGAAATTAATGGCTGTCAAGTCATGGAAACTGGTGGTTTTCAGGCTCAAATGGTCTAAACAACAAATGGTTACCGTGTGACATTTTAGTGGTAACTGGTTTTAGAGAAAACCAACCCAATCCAATGAGTATTGACCACGTGGAGGAGGGAGAAAGTTTCAATACCTCCCATTTCGCATAGAAATGAAATGAGGAATTTCGCACAAGTTTATTTGTGATATAGTGTTTCAACTGTTGGATCTTGGGGTTTGATTGTGAATGGCCCAGATATATTGGGAAAGTAGCATCGATATTTGGTAGTGGGGTTGCGATATATTATATGCGGCGGGGTTTAAATTTTAAACCTTAATGAATAAGCATTTAATAAGTTCAAACCTTAGGTTTATATGATACAACAAATATAAGGTTTATATGTTAAATTACAACATTTACCAAATTTTCAACCATATATATGAGCGGGTTTAATATTATTTAGTGTTTCAACATTTGACAGTTGTTTAAAACTATAAGGGGTGCGGATATTTGTTTTATTGATATGTTTGAACCAATGGGATATTGGGTGGGGTTTTTATTTATCACATGGGATATTTAAAACATTGGTACAAATGTAAAATAGAGGGTTTGTGGGTTTATTTAAATATAAGGGTTTAATACTATACTAGAAGGAATAGTTTAAGGAATCAATAAATAAATTAGAAGTTAATATGAAAATCAAGGGATAATGTATGAATTAAAATACATGTTTAACTCTAATTTAAAGTGTAAAATAAAGCATAGCTTGTCTTTGTGTTATTTTTCCACACTTTAAATTAGGATAAATGCATTTTGAGCGTTTTTGAATGCTTTTTGAAAGGAAATGAAATTAGTAATTTAGGGTTTTACATGTACTAAGTAAAAAGGGTTTTTACTTAGGAAAAGGATTATGATTATGAATGAAGGGTAAATGCCGATGAATATGGGTTTTGTGTAGGAATTCAATATTTTTAACTAATCAGTCATCAAGCCTTGGGTCTAGTCACAACAGAAGTCAAAGAAATTCTCTGAGAATTTTTAACTGATAGTTTAGAATACTAAATATTTGCAGGGAAGGGGAAATTAATATTTTTTGCCCATTGATGCTTTATTACATGTTTGCACAACTGCCTTCTACCTACCCATATTTATTTCTAACATTTTTTTCTTCATTTTCATGGGTGCATTTGAGCTTGCAACCCTAAATCATTTTTCTTTTGAAACATAAAAACTATCTAAGTCTAACCTTATTTCATCCAAGGGTTCATATTACATTGTTGAGCTTCTCATTTATTCTCTATCTTAACTACTGATTTTTCAATTTTATATTGTTTGACATATCTTTTATTCTCTATCTAAAACATGAAATTCAAAGCATGAAAAGTTAAGATTAAACTATTTAAATAATCATGGATTATGGAATTTATTGACAATCTGCACATAATCATTATTCTTGTAGTAAAAGTAAATAGTAGTGGCATTTTGACTTGCTCACTTTCAGTTCTGATTTTTATCTCTTTTTTATTTTGGGGCCTATTTTTTCTAATTCCTTTGGTATTTCTTTTAGGACTTTTTACCCTCTTTTATTTTTTATTATTTTTCATTTTTCAAAATATGGGAAAACAACTTGCAGAAAGCAAGGTAAGTACATATTTACATGACTATCATAGTCAATTCAAAAATTATGAACCCTATTATTATAGGACCCTAACAGAAGTTGTCCTACCAACTATGAGAGTGCCTATTATGTCCTCTTCTCCCCCACGCTCCTCACCAGAGTAATATTATTAGCAGTTTCTCTGGAGAGAGATATCAAGACCATTGTCTAGTATATTCTCCAATTATCAAGTTTTATCAGAGCACCACTGGTTCCAACCAGCTCTGGACACTCCCACCTTCCAGCCTTCTTCCTGTATTTTTCCTTTTGCATAGAACCCCTTTTCCTCATTAGGGTTTTCCTTTTATTCGCAGAGGAAAGGTAACTATCAAATAATTACTTTTAATCTAGCCACTCCAATAACTTGGACACTTAACCATCTATTTATGTTAACCACTCCATAATTAATATTTATATAAAAAAAGAATTAAACTTTTGTTCATAATTTTCTTAATATACTTATTAAGCCAATTTAACTTAAACAGATCAAATGTATCAATCAAAATAACATAACAAATCAAATCCGGGTGTTACCTAATTCTAGATACGCCTATGGTACAAATATTTCATCTTGCCAAGTAGCCTCATCCGAACCAAAGTGTTTCCACTACACTTTAACTTGGGTGATGGCTTGCCTCTAGAGCATTATTTCACTCTGCTTGAGAATATGATGAGGGTATACCAAAATTGCGTCAGCTAGTTCAACCTACAACCAGTAAAGATTGGAATTAGTTAAAGTACTAATTATCTTGTTAGGACTCTTAGCATCCAATTCAATGCTACCTGAATGTTCTGCCAATGTATCATGTGCTTTGGGTCATGCACATATATCTTCAATATGGACACATGAAACACATTGTGCACCTAAATGTGTCCTGGTAAGGCTAGCCAATAGGCCACTGCTCTCAATATTTCCATGATTTGGAAAGTTCCATAGAACCGAGAGGCCAAATTGGCACAAACAGTTCACCTTAAGGTGCTCTTCTTGGGTCTAATTCTCACATAAACATGATCACCCACTTCAAATTCCCATTAGGTGTTAGAAAATTATATATTATAAAGAAATGTTTAAACCACCAAATCATAATTCTTGATTTGTGGTACCTCTCAAATATCTGAGAATCCATTTCACTGCCATCCAATGTTTGTTTCCTGGATTTTTCATGTACTTACTTACAACTCCCACTACATGTACAATATTGGGGTTTGTGCAAACCATTTCATACATTAAGCTTCCAACTGCTGATGCATATGGAAATTTAGACATATAATCCATTTCTTCTTGGGTCTTGGGGCACATCTCCTTACTAAGTTTGAAATGGCTAGAAAAAGGTGTACTAACTGATTTTTCATTTTGCATATTAAATATTTTCAACACCTTTTGTATGTACTCATTCTGAGATAATGTTAATTTTCAATTCTTTCTGTCTCTAGTTATTGTCATACCAAGGATTTGTTTTGCAGCTCCCAAATCCTTCATTGCAAATGAATTTTCCAATTTTCTTTTGAGCACATTTATTTCTTGCATGTTAGACCCTACAACAAGCATGTCATCTACATACAATAATAATATAATATAGCTACCATCATTTTTCTTTTTCAAATAAACACAATGATTAGACTGACATATAGTATAACCTTTTTCAGACATACTTGTCAAATTTTAGATACTATTGCCTTGGAGCCTGTTTTAAGCCATACAGTCTCTTCTTTAACCTGCAAACTAATTTTTCTTTCCCTTTGACCTCATATCCTTCTAGTTGTTGCATATAGATCTCCTCCTCCAAATATATGTGGAGAAATGTTGTATTTACATCTAACTATTCAAAATGAAAATATTCTACTATTACAAGACTTAAAATAGTTCTAATTGAAGTCATCTTAACAACAGGAGAAAATATTTCATCAAAATCAATATTTTTCTTCTATGCAAAGCCCTTCACCACAAGTCTAGCTTTTTACTTTTGTTTTCCTCCATCTTCTTCCTTCAACCTGTAAACCCATTTATTCTACAATGTTGTTTTACCTGCAAGCAACTTGACTAAGTCCCAAGTCTATTTATGTATTAAGGAGTCCATATCTTCTTTCATGGATAGCTCCCACTTCTTCTTGGTTTCAACTTGCATTTCTTCTTCCTAACATTCGGGTACACTAGAATCAGTCAACAATAAATAATATAATGAAGGAGAGTATCGTTTAGGGGGTCTTTTTATCATGGTAGATCTTTTGACACCACTTTCAGGTGTTTGGGGTGCATTTTGCTGTTGTGGTGGTTGTTTTTGTTATGGTGGTTGATTATTATTATTTTCAGGCACCTGTACTTTTTCTGTGATCTCATCAAGGACTTTGTATTCTTTATTTTCTTTTTCTTGTTTCTTTTCCTGCAACTAATTCTTATACAAGACCTTTTCATTGAATATTACATCTCTACTCCTAATGATTAACACCATATCCAATAAAGATATATTTATTTGATTTTTCCTCAAGATTTTCTCTATTTTCTTTATTAATATGGACAAAGGCCTCACAACCAAAAGGCTTTAAAAAATAGCTTACCTTTTTACCTGTCCATGCCTCCTTTGGAATACCACCATCCAAGGAACTAAAGGCCCTTTGTTTATTAGATAAACAACAATATCTACAAAATCTGCCCAAAATTGTAAAGGAAATCATGCATGCAATCTCATGCACGTTGCACTCTCCATAATTGTTCTGTTCATCCTTTCTGACACACGATTTTCTTGTGGTGTTCTTGGATCTATCTTCTCTTTATAAATTCCATGCTCTGAAAAATACCTATCAAAAAATTATTTTTTGTAATATTCACCTCCATTCTCTGATCTCAGACACTTCAACTTCTTTCCTGGCTCAACCACAACCAAAGCTTTCCATTTCATGAAGTATCAAATACATTAGATTTATTTTGAATACAGTAAATCCATTTTTTTCTAATTGCATCATCAATAAAAGTAACATAATAATGAGAGCCACCAAGATATGATACCTGAGCAATTCCCCATACATCTGTATGGACACACTCTAATTTTTTACTATTGTTTTCTTTCCCAACTTTGACAAATCTGACTCTCTTCTGTTTTCCATAAGTACAATTCTCACAGAAATCCAAATCAATATTCTTCAAACCTGACAATAAATTTCTTAAGTGAAGAATCTTCATCCCCTTACTCATGTGCGTGAGCCGATGATGCCATAATGTTGCATCTGATCCTTTGGAAGTTAAGGCATTAACATATTTAGAAATGACATTTCATAAATACAATGTACCAACCTTTTTAGATTTTTCTATTACCAAGGCTCCTTTGGTGACCTTCCAAGTTTTATTTGTGAAATCTGTCACACAACCTTCACCGCCTAACTGCCCTATTCAAATCAGATTTTTCTTCAGATTTGGAACATGCCTTACCTCCTTCAATAACTATTGGTTTCCATTCTGCTATTTTACAAGAAAATTACCCATTCCAACAATTTTACAAGGTTTAACACCGGAGCTTTTCTGTCGCATTTTCTTGTTAAGGATAGCACCGACAACATCATCAAACTTTAAAGGAGTAGATCTACATACAGAGTTACTAATGGCCATAACTAAACCATTCCAAATTCATGTCAACGAGCACAAAAATAAAATAGCCCTAACTTCATCATCAAAATTTACCCCTGTAGAACTTAACTGACTGGTAACTCTATTGAAATCATTTAAATGGCCCACAAGAGGTCCACCTTCAGAAATCTTCATATTAAATAAAAGTTTCACAAGAAATACCTTGTTTGAGGCTGATATTTTTTCATATAGTTTCGCCAATGCCTTAATCAAACCCTCTGTTGTTATTTCCTTCAAAATATTTAAGGCTATCGATGTCGCGAGGTAGAACCGTATTGTTCCAAGTGACTTTTTATCAAGAATCTCCATTTCTACGTCTGTCATAGTCGTCAGCTTCTTTGTTTTTCAGATCAATGGTAGTTACAGATATTTTTGATATAGATAATATTCCATCTGCATATTCCACAATGGGATGTTTTGGCCATTAAATTTCTTAATCCTAAACTTACCATCTTCCGCCATTCCACTCGAACCAAGAACCCTTCTTTCCTGCTAGTTTATCAGCCAAATAGACCTTCCACCCTGTTACCAGTTGTTAGAAAATTATATATCACATAGAAATGAAAAAAATAAAATATATGTGAAAAAGAAAACACAAGAAACACATAGAACTAGAGAGACACAGAACTATGTGGTTCATCCAGTATATGTGGAAACACAAACACAAGAAACACATAAAACCAGAGAGACACATATATACAAGCTTCACCTAGTTTGGGCTATGTCCACTTGGAATAGCCAGTCCTTCCTTTCTATTATCCAGCAAAATGAAGAGACACAACCTATAGTAGATCCGTTGTAATATCCTCTGTTCTCTTAGATAGTCTCCCCATATGTTTCTTGCTCTGAGAATACACATACATTACATACCCGCAATACAATACCCTCATACAAAGCGAGGGGTTACCTTCTAGGGAGAAAGTACCTAAACTAAACATAACTTCTACTACTAGGTCATCACTTCTTGTTCCGTCTCAGGTAACATTTCAAGCCCAAGAATTAGCTTGGTTTATGAACTACTCCAGTTAGTGGGTGTTCAACAATGCCGACCATATAATTCTTCAAAGCGACTCATCCCAAGGGATTATTTGTATCCATTATTGTAATAAAATTCTACAAGGTGTAAATAATCTTCCCACTTCGTAGGTTGCTCCATTACATACATCCCCAACATGTCCTCCAAAATCTGTTTCACTTGTTCCGCCTGACAATATGTCTGTCGATGGTATGCAATACTGAATTCAATTTGTGTGCCTAGACCAATGAGCAAGGCCTTCCAAAAAGTGGAGGTGAACTTTATATATTTGTCTCAGATAATTATTTTCGGTATGCCATGTAATCTAAACACTTCCCTCATAAAGATATCATCAATATGTACAATTCTATAATTTCACTATACTGGAATAAATTGAGATGCCTTGCTCAATTGATCATCTACCACCATTATTGAGTCATTGTGTCACTTTGATTTTGGCAGGCCTGTAATAAAATCTAATAATATAACTTCCAACTTCCACTCTGACATGGGAATAGGTTGCAACAACCCTGTTGGGTGTCTATGTTCTACCTTAACCTGTTGAAATTCTAAACATTTAGTCAAATATTCAACAATATTTTGATGCATTCTCAGCCAAAAGTAGTCTTTCCTAATTGATGTTAACATTTTATGGTAACCAAGATGTCCAGAATAAGAACTTTGATGATATTCATCTAATATTAGCTCCTTTAAACTTGTTGGATTAGGAATGTAGATTTTCCCTCAAAATGTCAATAGTCCTTAATTGTTCATCTTGTACTCTGTTTTCTTTCCTTGATTTTCTTCTTGTTGTGTTTGCTACCATAGAAACTGATATTCAAGATCCTGTTCTGGAACCTCCCCCACTTGTTCCTAGAAATTAAATTCCAACTAGTTAAATTAGAGTTCATACATGTAGTGTAATTTTCTACTTAAAGCATGAATGACACAGTTCTATTTTCCCTTAACATGTTAAATTTCAAAATCAAATTCACTTAATAATGAATTCCACCTGGCATGACAAACATTCAGGTTAGTTTGTTTAAGATAACTAATCAAACTACTGTGATATGTTTTTAATACAAATATTTTTCCCAATAGGTTGTGTCTCCATACCTTCAATGCTTTCACTACTACAGTCAACTCTAGATCATATGTGAAATATCATTGTTCGTGATATTTCAGCTTCCTAGACTCATAAGCTAGAAATGTTTTGTCTTTTGTCAATACAACTCCCATTCCTTCTTTGCAAGCATCGGTGAAAATTTCAAATTCCTTGTTTGAATCAATGACCTTTAATATAGGTGTTGTAGTCAATAATTTCTTTAACTTATTTAAGTAGTTTGGCATTCACTGGTCCATTTAAACACTCATCCTTTTCATTGTAATGAGGTTATAGGAAAATAAATCTTAGAGAATCCCTCAATAAAACGTCGATAATAGCGAGTGAACCCCATGAAATAACTTATTTTTGCTACGTTCTTAGGTACTCTCTATTCCATGATAGTTCCTATTTTTTAGGGTCTACCACTATACCCTCAGTAGAGATATTATTGCCTAAATATTGAATCTGCTCTCTATAAAAATCATAATTACTAAATTAGGCATAAATTCGATGTTATCTCAACATTCTTAATACTATTTGTAATTGTCCTTTATGTTCCTCCACAATTTTTGAGTATATATGTATGTCATCAATAAATATTAAAACAAACATATCCAAAAATCGATGAAAGATGCCATACATTAAAATCATGAATGTTGATGGTGCATTCATTAAACCAAATGGTAAAACCACAAATTCATAGTGCCCATATCGGGTACGAAAATTTGTCTTATATATGTCTTCATCCTTTATCCATATTTGATGGTACCCAGATCTTACATTTATTTTTCAAAAGACAGTGGCGCCTTTTACCTGATCAAATAGATCATCTATCCTTGGTAATGGGTATTTGTTCTCAACAGTTCATTTTTTCGGCTGTCTATAATCCATACACGTTCGCATAATACCATCCTTCTTCTTCACAAACAATATTGGTCTCCCTCAAGGAGACACACTAGGAAAGATGTATCCCTTATCTAGCAACTCTTGTAATTCCATTTTCATCTTAGTTAATTTAGGTACTCATTTGATATGGTTCACGTGATATTGGTGTTGTGCTAGGCATTAATTTGATGGTAAAATTGATGACCCATTTTGGAGATAATCCCAGTATATTTTCTGGAAAAAACATCCATAAAGTCGTGTACGAGTGGTATATTTTCCATCATAAGGGTCTTATATTTAGAATTGGTGAATCCCACCTCAATAGAATAAATCTGACAATATTTTCTGATGCATATTCCCAACTAAGATGTAGTAATAGGACGTTGCTCAAGTGGTTTCTTAATCCCTTACAATTCTTGGTGTGTTCCATCTTCTCCCTAGTAATAATTGATTTTCTCTTTGTAGTCTACCAGTGACCAGTGCACTTCCAGCCAATCCATTACCAATAAAATCTCATAAGAGCCTAAAGGTAGGATGTTCAATTCAACATTTATGTGTTTCTCTCCAACTTATAGGGGACAGTTGGAAACTTTAGCATTAACTCTCCTCCTGGCCCCTGTGGCCAATTGTACCAGCAAGGGGTTTTTAAATTTTCGGCTTTGCAAATCACACCCCTCTACTATCCTAGGATCTACATAACTTAAACTAGCACTAAGATCAACCAAAATTGAAACAGTTTGTAGATACAACCTACCTTCTATGTAATATCCCAAAATGGGAAAGACGTGACTATATAACATTTATAACATTTCAATGTAGGCAATAACCAAAATTTAAGCACGAAACATTAAAATGCTAGAAATGATGAAATCTAACATGAAGACATTAAAAAATTAGTAGAAAAAAGTGAGCCATATCATGATGTCTCAACAAAAAATGTAAGTACATAGTGATCCAAAAGAAACACACTCAAGCAATAAGATGGTTGAAATACACTACTGAGACCTAGCACTAGAAGGTATAAACTACTACTACTGGGAAGAAAATATATGTGTGAGAGGCAACTGGAGTGCTCAGAATGATCTAGGATTTTAACTATGGATTCTACTCTAAAAAAACAGTAAAACCCAAAATGATTTGGCCATATTTTGATTTTGGAATTTCAGCCCTTTTTAGGTTGCACACTGCACCCCTCTTGGCTAAGTTATGAACTACCTAGAGAAAATTGTTGATCTAGGGCTAAAAGAATGATCTATTAGCTGCAATAGTACTGACTTAGCTCACTAACTAAAGGGATGGTCCCATGGCCCGATTCCCAAGCTCAAAACTTGAGATCTAGCTCCTCCATTGAATATGCAATTACTACATGCACAAATGTTAGGAAATACTACGTTGTCTGGGATGGCTAATGATGTAGCCTAATTATAGCTAATACAATGTTGATCCCAGGCTGCTGAAGTGATCCCCAGAGTGAAGTATTAATCCCTCACAGGATTCCAAATTGAGTTTCTTGGAAATTCCTCTTCTTCTAAAACCCTCAGTCCAGAATTATGCAATTCCTGCAGGAAATATTGCTGCATAGGAGAATAGATGAATGGCCTGATGCTGGATATTTTAGTGAAACTCCTGGAAGAGTACAATGGATCGACAGTGTGAAGGGATGATCCCTCCACTGGTTTCTCAGCTGAAGTACTGAGGACAACCTTCCAACTCTGAAAACCAAGTTCAAGAATGTGTAATTCCTATAGCTAGAATTGTAGATGACAGTGGTTGAATGTGGCACTGATTTCCAGATGATGAATTTTTCCCAAGAAAAAATTCTAGGAGTAGGCGCTCAAAGACCCCTGTGGGTAAGCGTGGGATTACCACTTGGGAAAACCCAGTGCTAAACAACACAACAGACTTAGCTAAACAGCTAAAGTGTGCATAGAAATGTCTTACAACACTCAACAATAAAAATCCAGACTCCCTTCCATTGATGCCTTCATATTCCTTTTATAGTTATGAGCCTTCCCTGGCCTTGGCCTACCTCATAACATTGTTGCACATGTGGTGACTAGCCTCCATAAATACTGTGTTTTCCTCCATGATCTCCATAACTACTGCAATTACTCTCCACTTCCACCATCATGTGTGCATTTAATGCACCAATTCCTCCATCATATCTGCAATTTATTCTCCACTATCTCCATCATCTTGCATTTATTCCTCTATTACCTCCATCATCTTCCTCATTGATGCTCTATGACCTCCACTCTTAATTATTAATCTGCTCCACTACTCCATAATCCTACTCCACTACTCAATTAACCAACATTCACACTATAGAAGTGGGTTTTATTCATCCATTGGGTTTATGGGTCCCTCCACCCTTTTATTTAATTAACCAAATAAGAAAAGTAAGAACTCTAATATTCCAATTAGCCGATTGAAAATTTGGAATATTACAGTCCTCCTCGCCAAAATGTTGCTTTTCCTCAAGCAATTGCAAAACTGGATTTTGTAGAAATCCATCTCCCTCCCAACTAGAATCCTCATATGGAAGGTTTCCCATTTTGCTCCAATGTGTTATGAATGACGAGCTCCATAGTTGCCGCACTATAATGTATAGAATGGCCTCCAACTATGTAGCTAGATGCTTCTCCTCATCAATGAGTCCCCAAGTGGAAACCATCTGTTGTCAAAGAGCCTCTTCTATGCACGAGATATGTGAAGTGTAGTGGTTCCTTCCCCAAGTCGAAAGTGCCAACTCATATACTATCTCTCCAACCCATGCTATATGGAGTAGGTTGTATGTCTCCAGGCTCCAATCCTTGGCCTTGGTGGCCTTTCTTGCTCTAAGAATCATCTCAACACTTTGCAAAGTAGGAAATAGTGACATATGAATTGACATGTGAAATGTTGAACCATACTTTCCCAATAGCGGTCACCCCAATAATTCCTCTTGTTGCCACACCACCTCATCATCTTACCAAGTACGGTGGTTGTAATCTCATAATAGAAGCAAATGCAACAAGTCTTCCTGTTACTATCCCACATAATCATTATGCAAGGTATGGGAGAATGTAAATCCATATTCTCCCAAGAGTAACCAACGCAACAATGACTCTTGCTGCCACCCCACATCATCATAATGCAAAGCATGAACCAATGATATACTGACTCATATGTAGAATGTCACACCAAACTAACATAACCAGGCTTCCTACTGTCACAACATATGAGCATCATGAAAATTCCCACACAATAACATACCCATTGACATGTGATATGTCATGTGATGGCCAAAATATCTCAAAAGTAACCAGCGCAACCATGCCTCCTGCTACTGCATCTCATCACTACGGTGGAAGGTAGAAAACAATGATATACCAATGGGCATATAAAATGCTAATATTCATGATAGTGCATCTGCTATCTCCTGGTCATCTCCATACACAAGGTTGAACTCATATTCTTTCATTGTACTGACCCACCATTGGTGCCTCTTTCGCAGCTGCTCCTCATCCTCAAAAATATGATGGAGACTATGTCGGCTAGTCTTCACCTGAAATATACTACCAATCAAAAGCTTCCTAAATTTTACCAATGCATTCATAATGGCCAATATCTCTTTGTCATAATTACAATATGACAGTTCATGCGATAGTAACTTCTAGTTCTTGAAATCTATTCTATAGCTTCCTTGCATTAGGACTATGCTAATCCCATCCTCAAAAAATCCACACTCCAACATAAAGTGTTGTTTTCAGCTCTAATATGTCAAATTGGGATAGATATACATCCTCCTTGAATCAATCAAGAGTCCTCTCCCCAATGATAGTCTGTTGTTCCAAATCAGCAATGTTCTCTAACCCCTGGTCATGCAATTTTCTTGATGGCATGACCCCAAAAATCTCAATCTCATGTGATGAAATAATATGGGGTGGAAACATTTGCATCCCTTGGATCAACTCATGCTTGGGAACATATTGCAAATATGCAAGAGTTCCTTCAATCATTGTGATTTATTCTCCAACTGCTGGTGATGGTGATGGCTGCTCCTATATTGTTGCACCAGTTTTGGTATCTTCTTCTTATTCCTCATTCACCTCCTGAATCGTGCCTAGGAATATCAATGCTGCATGCTTAGGACCATCTTGCAAAGATGAAAGTGCTCCTCCCACTGATGCAATTACCTCTATTGCATATTCTTGTAGTGGTAGATTCTCTTCTCCCAGAGTATCAAGGATGACATCTTGTTTTTGCTCCTCATATACTTCCTCATCAGTGTTGGAAAATTTCTCAATGGATAGTGCCTCTGGTTTTCTTTTTCCAAACCTATTTACCAATATTAGAGTGAATTCTGCATACGCAGTCACTCTTGTATGTTTCAATCTACCAAACCACCAATCATTTGCTTCACCCTCAAGGTGTAGAGCTACAATCTGAATAACCTTTTCTTCCACTAATAGGTTTAGCTCGAAGAAATCATCTAACTTCTCCATCCAATCCTTTTTCATGCTTTTTGATGACCCATCGAATGTAGGAAGAAAGAATCTATTCTGCATATTATATCTTCTTATATTGTGGTTGCGGAATCTCTGATTCTCCTTAATCTGGAAAAATTGTTGGAAAGTCATATTCTCTTTGAATGCTATAGATTGAGGTATGTACTCTGAAAGATAATCACTAAGAGTCTCATGCTCCAAACTTCCTCCATATCCATGCTATTCATTTCCTTCTGCAAGGAAAGTGGGCATAGTAGGGCATTGTGAAACTTTATACATTGTCGGTTGCTTCTTCTTATAATAGGAAGTGCTTAGACCTTCTCCATTATGAAACCCTATTTAGGTTTCCTTTTTCCTTTCCCTTCTCATTTCTTTGATATCCATGGTGATATTTTGCATATATTTGATGAGAAGTGTTGTAAAACTCAATCCTTCCTCCATTGAAGACATATTATTTTCTGCTTCTTGTTATTCTTCCTTTGATTTCATGAAATTCCCACAAGATGAGCCAAATACCATGCTCTGATACCACTATAATATCCCAAAATGGAAAGGATATGAATATAGAACATTTATAACATTTCAATCTAGGAAATAACTAGAATGTAAGCACAAAACTATAAAATGTTGGAAATGCCGGAATATAACGTCAAGAAATTAAAACATTAGCAAAAACAACTGAGTCATATCATTATGTTTCAACAACAAATGTAAGTACACAATGCTCCAAAAGGAATGAACTAAAGCCATAAGATGACTGAAATACGCTACTGAAACTTAGCACTCGAAAGTATGAACTACTATGGTTGGAAAGTACCATTTTTGAGAATAATGTCTATGTGTGAGGTGTTGCTAGATTGCTCAGAATTATTTGGGATTTTAACCATGGATTCTACTCAAAAACCGAGAAAAAAACATAAAAAATTTGGCAATATTTTGAGTTTGGAATATCAGCATTTTTCAGGTTGCACACTGCACCACTGTTTGCTGAGTTACTCACTCCCTAGAGAAAAATGGTGATATGGAGCTGAAAGAATGATCTGTTAGCTGCAATATCACCCACTCATCTCAGTAACTGAAGGGCTGGTCCCTTCTCCCAATTCCCAAGATCAAAACATGAGATACAACTCCTTTGTTGAATATGTAGTTGTTGCATGCACAACTGCTGGGAAATACAACTTTATCTAGGAGGGTCGATGATGTAGCCTACTGATAGATAATACAATGTTGATCCTTGGCTACTAAAGTGATCCCCAGAGTGAATGATTAATCGCTCATAGTATTCCAACCTAAGTTGCTTGGAACTTCCTCTACTCCTCAAACCCTAACTACTGAATTATGCAATTCCTGCAGGAAATGTTGTTTCATAGGAGAATAGATGGATGGCCTAGTATGGGATATTTCAATAAAACTCCTATAATACTGCAATGGATCCACAATGTGAAGGACTTATCCCTCTATAGGTTTCTCAGTGGAAGTTTTGAGGGAAAACCGTCCAACTTTCAAACCCAAGTTCAGGAATGGGTAATTCTTGTGGTGGGAAGTGTAGATGAGAGTGGTTTAATGTGGCACTAATTTCTAGGTGATGAATTCTGCCCAAGAAAACCTTCCGAGAATAGGCACATGAAGTCCCCCATGGGTAAGGGTGGGATTACTACTAGGGAACACCTGATTCTAAACAACACAACAGACTTAGCTAAACAATTGAAGCATGCAAAGAAATGTCTTACAACACTCAACAATAAAAATCCAGTCTCCCTTCCTTTTCTGCCCTCATCATCCTTTTATGGTTGTGAGCCTTCCCTAGCCTTGTCCCATGTCATAAATGCGTTGCACATGTGGCCACTAGCCACCATCAAGACTGTTCTGTCCTCCATGATATCCATCACTGCTGCAATTACTCTCCACTTCCTCAATCATCTCTGGAATTGCTTCTCCACTATCTCCATCATCTTGCATTTATTCCTCCACTATCTTTATCATATTCCTCATTAATTCTCTATGACCTCCACCCTTTCTTCATTATTAATATACTCCACTACTCCATAATTCTACTCCACTACTGAATTAACCCACATTCACACTATTGAAGTGGATTTGATTCATCTCTTGGGTTTATGGGTCCCTCCACCCTTTTATTTACTTAAACAAATAAGAAAAGTAACAAATCTAATATTCCAATTAGCTGATGACAAATTTGGAATATTACATTCTAGCTCAATCATGGTTGGTTGATAATTTTTTTTGCAATCCTCAAGCATTAATTTAATTCTTGGTATATTCCGTGCCACGTTCCATACTATAGATGCCTCTTACAAGTTAGTTGCAATCTCATTCTTCCCATGATGAGGGAAGTTATTATATTAATGTGCTTCACCACATCCCCAACACTGTAATGGTGATTTCTAGACCTATCCATGATCGAGTCTACTTGAACATTCCATGGGTCGCTCTTCTACTGACCACCTGCTAATTTGCTAACTTCTTCCTTGCTGTATATTTGCTATATTTCTGATAGTATTTTTATAGTTTCCAGATCTACTCCTCATGAAATTGGAAGTATTTTTCTATACCTTCTTTCATGACCAATTGCTACTGGCTTCTCCTTTCACCTTGGGTTATTGATAGCACATACGTGCCTTTCATATCACCTCATCCATGGCTTTTGTATTTAAAAACTCGATTCGTTCCTTCATGTGGACACATAAGCTACTCAAGAACTGTTGTACTTTTTCATTTTCGTCTCTCAGGTACAGAAGGTATGTTAATAAGGAGGTAAATTTTGTGATGAATTCATCCATTGTTAGTTTTCCCAATCTCAAATCATGAAATTCTAGAGAATTTCCATCATAAAATCGCTCGATTAAATATTTTTCTTTAAAATACTGTTGGAATTCATCCCAACTCACATTTAGGTCTTCGATTAATCGCATGTTTTTGACTTCCTCCCACTATAATCTGGCCTTTTGACGCAATTGATAAATAGCCACATGAGTTTTAAATTTACTATTATATTCATAGCCCTGAAAATATTTATTCATGTTCATTATCCATGTCTGTGCTACATTTTCTACCTCTTCGTTAAATGTAGGAGGTTTAATTTTTCGGACTTCACCTTGCAACTCAACTTTATGTTTTTTTTTTTATCTCCTGCTGATGTGAGACATTTCCTAACAAAGCTTCATTATAATTCTGGTTCTTATTACTCCACTTGTTATGGCTACTCCCCGACTTATCATTGGTTTGCTGTCATTGATCACCCTATTCTCGTGTATTTCTTTTGGGGTTGGGTACTGATGTTCCTTGATTTTGTCTATCTGAGAGACTTTTAAGAATGCTTTCATGATCCCAAATCATCCTCTCACTATCACTTCTCACCTGAACCACATCTTCTTGTAATTTTTGCACAGTATCCAGTAGTCTATTGGTCTGTCATTGTTTTTCTTCGAGTATTCTGTTGGTTTGTTGATGTTGGTCCATGATTAGATGCACCCACGTTTATGGATTTATTTCTGGGTTAGAATGTGGGTGTGTTCCCTTGTAGTCCTGGGATATTGATATACTGAGCCTCTCATCATTGTACTCTATCAATTTATCCTTATTATTTATGTGCACAATGTACACATCAATTTTTTTATCTAGGGGACCCAAATCGGTCCCACCGTGTGAATGCTACTCTAATACCACTTGTAACCTTTATTCATAAAACATTAGTAATATTTACCATTATATAAAAAAAATATTTTGCAACCTAATATATAACACTATTAACATGATTTATATTTACCAGAACTTACCTATGCTTAAAATTGTAATATTTATCTACCAGGTTCAGCAATCCAAGAACTACAATTAAACTTAAGAACCTTTTGGGTTTGATTCCCTAAATTTGCATCCCGCATATGTATATAGAGTATTAACACTCCCAACATAAGTTTATTTATTATTCCAATGGATTCTCTTTAATTCATACATTAAAGAAGTACTTTGCGAAAAGGACATAATTTGATCGTTATTCACTACTATACAAATAACTAATTGACTGATTATAACACATTTGAGTAATATTTTTGTTATCATTCCAACTTGTCGCATCTGTAAATTCTAAGGCGATGATTTAGTTGTACATTTGAATTGATTATTTTAAATATTTGTTTAATAATACCTGCAACACTTGGTTGGCGTACATGGTGTCACTTCTTATCTCAACATCTGGGCATTTCTCAGCCCCTATATCTTTGAAAATATTACGATTGAATATGGGTTATGGGCGGTTAGGGTGTAACCCTACCCCAAAAACCATAACCACTTTCATTTCACCTCCGCACTCCATCGTTTGTGCAAATTTTGCTTGGTTCATGGCCTAGATTCTAGTTATTCTGCACAGTGGCGAGCTAATGACTTTCTTGCCCCTCTTTGGCCTTCCAAAATTGACATCTTGCACTGATTTTTCTTTGCGGTGCCCTGTAGATATTTTATTCTTAGTGCTGAGGGTGCTTTATCGTTTCTTTACATTCGTGGTGTCTTGGTTGTGCCTGCACTCTAACTCTATTGTTGTTTCGGTGGATTCTTCCTTGTTCCCTGACCTTGCAACTTCGAGCGAGCTGACCCAGGTAAGGCATAATGGTTATGCTAAGTTTTAATGGAGGAATTTATGTATAATTTTTTTTGTAAACACTTTTACAGACTTTGAAACTTGTTTTCTCTTCTCAGGGTTTATGATTCCAGAGTTTCATTCAAGTGAGAGGTAATTTCTCATTCAATACCCACGTCTGCATATTATTTTTATCTCATTACTCTTTTGTAAACCCATGAAATGGTATTTATTTAGTATTTATTGTCTATGGTTATGGCAGGTAACGTTATCACCAAACCATACCTCCTATAACACAACTAACATTTATTGTAGCTAGGCTAAGATGCTCCTTTTGCGTATTGTCCTAGTATGTTACTCCTCTAGCTATCTATATCGAGACGTTCTCAGACCTTTTGGAACTAATATAGTTATGATATGAGGGATGTGTAATTTTAATTCTTGTCGAATTTGTATATATTTGGGTGTTAGTCCTAGCTTGCTAAGGCTTCTTAAATGATAAATCTCTTGTTACAACTTTTCTTACGTTTTTGGAAAAATATAGTTTTAAACCCCATTCGGGTCATGAGAGGACAGTGCATATTTTGATATAACTTGTGACGATTACTTAGTTTTGGTTTCGGCCACACGCAAATTATTCAATATTATTTCAACCTTAAAGATTTTGTCTATAGTTTTTTTGTAAATTATTAATCTTTGTATGTGCTGAAAACTGGAATTTTTCGCCTTGCATGTGGAATCGATATCGATTTTATTACAGTGTAAATGCATTACAATTCTAAAATCACCCAATTGAGGATAATGTATGGTTTTCATGTTTACTGTCAGAATTTACAGCATGGTTCACACTGTTTGGGGTTTTCCTGTATATTCTATTTTAATTATTATATTCATATATGAAATGTTAGCTTGAAATATTTTCTAGAGATATATTATAGTTATTATAATTTTATTTTCTTTCCAAGCTATCCCTTTAGGAATTTTTTTTTTTTTCACTACATATTATTCTCCACATATTTTTTATTCTTTTACTATAATGAAAGCATATTTCATGACGGAAATTCATTATAATTTTGGTTCTTGTTACTCCATTGGGTATGGCTACTCTCAAGCTTATCATTGGTTACTCTCAAGTATTTATTTTAGGGTTGGTCTGAGTTGTTCCTTGATTTTGTCTATCTGAGGGACTTTTAAGAATTATTTCTTGTTCTCGAACTAGCCTCTCATTATCGCTTCTCACCCAAACCATCTCTCCCTGTAATTGTGGCACAGTATCCAGTAGTCTACTCATATGTCGTTGTTTTTATTCAAGTATTCTATTGGTTTGTTGATGTTGGTCCACACTTATTTGCACCCACATTTATTGATTTATTATTAGGTTAGACTGGAGGTGTGATTCTGTTGTATTCCTGGGAGCCTGATGTATCGATCCTCTACTCATTGTACTCTATCAATTTCTCCTTCTTATTTCTATGCATAATTTACACATCAATTTGTTATTTAGGTGACCCAACTCGGTCCCAACGTGTGAATGTTGCTCTGATACCACCTGTAATGTCTATCCATAAAACGTTAGCAATATTTACCACTTTTGCAACCTAATATATAAATTTATTAACACGATTTTTATTTATCGGAACTTACCTATGCTTGAAATTGTAATATTTATTTACTAGGTTCAACAATGCAAGAATTAGAATTAAAATTCATAACCTTTGGGGTTTGATTCCCTAAGTTTGCATCCCGCATATGTATATACAATATTAACACTCCCAACATAAGTCTATTTATTATTCCACCATATTCTATTTAATTCATACATTAAATAAGTACTTTGCGGAAGGGACATAATTTGATCATTATTCATTACTATAAAACTAACTAATTGAATGATTATAACACATTTAAGTAATACTTTTTATATCATGCCAACTCGCTACATCTGAAAATTCAATTAGGAATGTAGATTTTCCCTCTAAATGTCAATAGTTGTTCAATGTTGATCTTCTACTATGTTTCCTTTCCTTGCTTTTGTTCTTGTTGTGTTTTCTGCCATAGAAACTTTTATTGAGGATGCTGTTACACTGCCTCCTTAACTTGTTATTGGAACTTTAATTCCACCTAGTTAAAATAGATTTCATACATGTAGTGTAGTTTCCTAATTAAAGCATCAAAGACATGGTTTTATTTTACCCGAACTGCTGAATTTCAAAATCAAATTCACTTAAGAATCCATTCCACCTGGCTTGGTGAGCATTTAAATAAATTTGTTTAAAATAGATGGTCAAAGTACTTGATTTATTCTTAATAAAAATATTATTCCCAATAGGTAGTGACTCCATAACTTCAATGTGTCCACTACTACAGTTATCTCTAGATCATATGTGAAATATCGTTGCTCATGATCTTTCAGCTTCCTAGACTAGTAAGCCACAATTTTTTTTTGTCTTGTGTCAATACAACTCCCACTCCTTCTTTGCAAGCATCGCTGCAACTTTCACATTCCTTGTTTGGATCAATGACCTTTAATACATGGGCTACAGTCAGTAATTTTTTTAACCAGTCGAAGCTGGTTTGGCATTCAATGGTTCATTTAAACACTCAGCCTTTCCACTCTAATGAGGTTATGGGAAAATCAATCTTAGATGACCCATCAATAAAACGTTGATAATAGTTAGCCAACCCCATGAAAGAACGTATGTATGATACGTTCTTAGATACTCTCCATTCCATGATAGTTCTTATTTTTTCAGGGCCTACTGCTATACCCTCAATAGAGATAACATGGCCTAAATATTGAATCTTCTCTTTATAAAAATCGCACTTACTGAATTTGGCATAAATTTGATGTTCTCTTAACATTCTTAACACTATTTGTATGTGTTATTTATCCTCCTCCATAGTTTTTGAGAAGACAAGTATGTCTTCAATATATATTAAAACAAACTTATCCAAAAATGGATGAAATATGCCATGCATTAGACTCATGGATGTTGTTGGTGCATTGGTTAAACCAAATGGTAAAACGACAAATTCATAGTGCCCATATCAGGTACATAAATTTGTTTTATATATGTCTTCATCCTTTATCCATATTTGACAGTACCCAGATCATAGATCTATTTTTGAAACTACAATTGTGTCTTTTACCTTATCGAATAGATCATCTATACGTGGAAATGGGTATTTGTTCTTAACAGTTTGTTTGTTAAGTTGTCTATAATCCATACACATTTGCATAGTACCATCTTTCTTCTTCACGAATAGTACTGGTGCCCCCCAAGGAGACACATTAGGATAGATGTATCCCTTATCTAGCAACTCATGTAATTTCATTTTTAGCTCAGTTCATTAGGTACACTCATTCGATATGGTGGACGTGAAATTGGTGCTACCCCATGCATTAATTCGATGGTGAAATCGATGTCCCATTTTGGAGGTAATCCTGATATATTTTCAGTAAATATATCCATAAATTCTTGTACCACTGTTATATTCTCCATTATAGGGTTCTTCTCTTTAGAATTGGAAAATCCTACGTGAATAGCATAGATCCGACAATCTTTTTTTTATGCATTTTACAAACTGAGATGTAGTAATAGGACACAACTAAAGTGGTTTCTTAATCCCTTGCAATTGTTGGTGTGTTCCATATTGTGCCTTGTAATAAATGATTTTCTCTTTTAAGTATACTAGTGACCAGTGCACTTCCAACCAATCCATTCCCAGTAAAATTTCATAAGGCCTAAATGTAGGATGTTCAATTCAACATTTATGTTCTGGAATCCAACTTCTAGGCGACAGTTGGAAACTTTATCATTAACTCTCCTCTTGTTCCCTGTGGCCAATTGTACTAGCCAGGGGTTTTTAAATTCCTGGCTCTACAAATCACACCTCTCGACTATCTTGGGATTTACATAACTTAAACTGGCACGAGGATCAACCAAAACTGAAATAGTTTGGGAATGAAACTTACCCTCTAGCTCAATCATGGCTGGTTGATAATATTCTTGGCGGTTCTCAAGTGCTACGTTAATTATTGGTATATTCAATGCCATGTCCCCTACTGTAGATGCATCTTGCAAGTTTGCTGCAATCTCATTGTTCCCATGGTGAGGAAGTTCTTATGGTATTGTGCTTCACCGCATCCCCAACACTGTAGTGGCGGTTTCTGGATATGTCCATGATTGGTTCTACTAGAAGCTTCCATGGGTTTCTCTTCTTCTATCCACTAGGGCTTTTGTAGGTTTCTTCCCTCTTTTCGATTTCTTATATTTATGGCAATATTTTTACAGTTGCCAGATCTACTGCTCCTAAAATTGGAATTATTTTTTTGTACCTTCTCTGGCGGCCAATTCCTACCAGCTTCTCCTTTCAACTTGGATTTTTGATAGCACATACGTGTGTTTCGTATCACCCCATCCATGGTTTTGGTATTTACAAACTCGATTCTTTCCTTCATGTGGGCAGGTAAACTACTCAATAATCGTCGTAATTTTTTTTTTTTGTCTCTCATGTACGACACATATCTTAATAAAAAGGTAAATTTTGTGATGAATTCATCCATTGCGAGTTGTCCCAATATAAAATCGTGATATTATCGATAATTTTCATCATAAAAGTGCTCGATTAAATATCTATCTTTAAAATACTGTTGGAATTCGTCCCAAGTCACATTCTTATCTTCGATTCCTTGCACATTTTTTACTTCCTCCCACCATAATGTGGTTTTTTATCGTAGTTGATAAATATACAAGAGATATTTCAATTTAATATTATATTCATAAACGTAAAAATATTAATTAATTTTAATTATCTATGTCTTTGGTACCTCTTCTGCCTCTCTGTTGGATGCAAGCGATTTAATTTATTGGAATTCACCTTGCAGCTCCACTTTTTGATTTTTTTATCTCCTGCTCATTTGAGACATTTCCTAACTCATATTCATTATAATTCTCATTCTAATTACTTTGTTGGGTATGGCTACTCTCCAAATTATCATTGGTTTGATGCCGTTGTTCACCTTCTTCTTGAGTATTTCTTTCAGGGCTGCGCTGAGCTGTTCCTTGATTTTGTCTATCTCAGATACTTTTAAGGATTATTTCGTATAACTGCATCAACCTCTCATTGTCACTTCTCACTCGAATCATCTCTTCTAGTAATTGTTGCAAAGTATCCAATAGTCTACTGGTCTTCCGTTGTTATTCCTCGAGTAGTTAGCTAGTTTGTTGATGTTGGTCCATGTTCAATTGCACCCACACTTCTGGATTTATTTTTGGGTTAGATTGGCGGTGTGCTTCCCTTGTAATCTTGGGAGCCTGATGTACCGAGCCTCTCCTCATTGTACTCTATAAATTTATCATTCTTATTTCTTTAAAAAATTTAAACAACAATATTTTTTTTAGGTGACCCAAATGGGTCCTAGTGTGTGGACGCTGCTCTGATACCACTTGTAACATCTATCCATAAAAAATTAGCAATATTTACCATTATATAAAAAAAAATCTTTTGCAACCTAAGATATAACTCTATTAACATGATTTATATTTAGCAGAACTTACCTACGCTTTAAATTGTAAGATTTATGTACTAGGTTCAACAGTGCAAGAACAACAATTAAACATTAGAAACTTTAGTCTTTTCTTCCCTGAGTTTTTATCCTGCATATGTATATAGAGTATTAACAGTCCCATCATAATTCTATTTATTATTCCAATGCATTCTATATATTTCATACATTAAAGAAGTACTTTGTAGAAGGGACATAATTTGATTTTTATTCATTATGATACAAATAACTAATTGACTCATTATAACACATTTGAGTAATATTTTTTCTATCATGCCAACTACCCACATCTATAAGTTCGAAGGTGATGATTTAGTTGTACATTCGAATTGATTATTTTAAATATTTGTTTAATACCTGCATCACCTCATTGGCGTACACGGGTCATCTCTTATCTCGACAGGTGGGAATTTCTCAGCCCTTAGATCTTTGAAAATCCTACTATTGAATATGGGTTCAGGGAAGTTAGGGTGTAATCCTACCACGCAAACCCTAACCACTTTCATTTCACCTCTGTGTTTCGTTGATTCTACAAATTTTTCCTAGTTCATGGCTCAGACTCTAGTTATTCCGCACAGTGGCGAGGTAATGACCTTCTCAACCCTTACTATTCTTTGTGGTTCTCTGCCAATATTCTCTTCTCCATGTTGAGGGTTCTTTACAGGTTCTTTACAGTCATGGTGTCCTGGTTTTTCCTGCATTCTGAATCTATTGCTCTTCCGCTCCATTCTTTCTCGTTCTGTGACCTTGCAACTTCGACCGAGATGACCCAGGTAAGACCTCATGGTTATGCTGAGTTTTAATGAATGAATTTATGTATATTTTGTTTTATAAACACTTTTACAAACTTTGAAACTCGTTTTCTCTTCTCAAGCTTTATCGTTCTAGAGTTGCATTCACCTCAGAGGTAATTTCTCCTTCAGTACCAGCACCCGCATATTATTTTTATCTCATTTATCTTTTGGAAACCCTTGAAATGATATTTATTTAATGTTCATTGTCTTTGGTTATGGAAGGTAGCGTAATCACTAACCATGACCTCCTACAACACAACACATTGGTCTCAGCTAGCCTAAGATGCTCTTTTTGTGTATTTTCTAGGTAGCAGACTGCTCTGGTTGTCTCTGTCGAGACCTTCTCAGACCTTTCGAACATATATAGTTATGATATGAGGGCTTTGTAATTTTATTCTTGTCGAAGTTGTATACATATTTGGGTGTTAGTTCTAGATGGTTGAGGCTTCTTAAATGATAAATCTCGTGTTATAAATTTTCTTACATTTTTGGAAAAGGATGGTTTCAAACCCCATTCTGGTCCTCAAAGGATAGTGCATATTTTGATATAACTTGCAACGATCTCTTATTTTTGGTCTCAACCCTCTGTAAATGTTGCAATATTATTTCAACCTTAACGACTCTCTCTATATATATTTTTTTTGTAAATTACTAATCTTGGTTTGTGCCGCAAACTGCAATTTTTCTCCTTTCATGGAGAAACGATATTTCTTGTCTTATAATGTAATTGCCCTAAAATTATAAAATCACCCCATCGAGGGTAATTTATGGTTCTCGTGTTTAGTGCCAGAATTTACAGCATGGTTGACACCATTTGGGGTCTTTATGTATATTATATTTTAATTCTTATATTCATATATGAAAAATTAGCTTCAAAGCTTTTCGAGAGATATATTACAATTGTTATAATTTTTTTTTTCTTTCCAAGCTATTCCTTTAGGAAAGTTTGTTCTCTTTTCACTACATATTATTCTCCACAGAGTTTTTATTCTTTTAGTACAATGATAATATATGACACTATGAATTTAAGTTATTATGTTTTCTTTCGTCTTGTACTGTAAATAACACCTCTACAGTTTGAATTTTACATTCAGTAATTTCCTCTTTTCTTTGTTTTTAATAAGTCCCCTCCCTAGATGTCCGGACCATCTATAAATAAATGAGAGTTTTCTTCCCAACCCTCAGTTCTACTCTGGATGGGACTAACTATTTCATCGATCATTTCCTTCATTACACAATTTTCAAACTAATTCTCTAAATTGTTCAGTTCCAATCATATGGACCTTCCTCCACAATTAGTGGTACAATTTTGGAAAAATTTAATCTAGAGCAAGAGGGTTCACAGTTATCAAGAATTAAATATTCTACACTAGAATTGTAGAGTGCTATTAATCAATTCATAATAGAATTATCACATTCTATCCTTACAACAAGTACTTATAAAAACAAAGGAACACTTAAGTATATTCCTTTCGGGTTTATAGTACCTAATTGAAATGAATAGGCCTGATGGTATCCTCCGATCCATGTGAGAGGCTATTACGTCCACTGCTCCCATTGTGCTCCTCACCAGGGTAAGATTATTTAACATATTGTCTGGAGAGAGACTCCAAGACCAAGGTTTTATTAGAGTTCCAATGGTTCCAACCAGCTCTGGACACTCCCACCTTCTAGACTTCTTGCTGTCTTTTTCCTTTTACATAGAACACCTTTTCCTCATCAAGGTTTTCTTCTTATTCTTAAAGGAAAGGTAATAGTCAAATAACTGTTTTTAATCTAACCATTCTAGTAACTTAGACACTTAACCATCAGTTTATGGAAATCACTTCATAATTAATTTATATATATATATATATATATATATATATATATATAACTTTTGTTCATAATTTTCTTAATATATTTATTAATAGAGTTTAACTTAAACAAGTCAAATGTATGAATTATAATAACAAAACAAATCAAATCTAGGAGTTACAATTAATAACAAAAAAAAAAAACTTTCAATATTGGCTATGAATAGAATAATTCAATGTCCATCTTAAACAAGTGTTGTACGGAAAAATGGAAAAATTGCATAAAAAATTGTAAACTAAGTGATTAATAAGAAAATTAAATTTTATATTCTTTCATTGATAGAAACTAATACATTGAGATGTGATGTGGATAAATTCAGCACCAGACTTGCATAAATTTTGTTGAGTAGTGACTACTAGTAAGTCTATAGATTTACTCAAATTATGGTGGGAAGTAATTGAAGGCAAATACATTATTTACATGTGTATGAGCTATTTTCAAGGATTTTCTTTTTGGATGGTCTTCCTACAAAGTTTCAAAAATAGCTACACGAATATCTAAAAATCAGGCATTAATATAGTACTAAATTATGACATATTATCCACATGGAATTATAATGTGCAAAGACTAGGATAATACCTTCAATTTTTTTTCCAATCAAATGTTCAAAAAATGATTATTCTAACTTATAGATGAAATGGCAATAAAATTCCAAGATTTTTGTTCTTCAAAATACATTTTTGATTTGAATGCATAATTGGATTCATGACCCTTGAAAACCTTTGGAGGGCTAGCAATATTCTGCCAGGTCTATAAGTCAGACTAGGCCTTTAAAAAAATAATAATAATTATATTGAAAAAAAAACAAAGTTAAACATTATAAGTTGCATTGTTTAGTGCTAAACTAATAGTGTTTAATATGTTAATAGAGTGTGCCTTGGTGGGGACTAATACCATAATTTTATATCAACTGTATTGGGCCAAGAGACTCAACAACCCAATATGGTAAAGATGTTGTAATGTAATGTTTAACGTTTTGACTAAGTCATATTATATAAAAATAAAAATAATTTTATTTTTTAAATAAATTAGATAAAAATATTAATGTAATGTAAATAAACGTAAAAAGAACAAAATAAAAATAACTCTATAAAAATAAAAACGAGCAATGATATTGACCCATGGTATTCATGTGGAATATAACATATTTAAAGGGAGAAATTAAACCATCCTAGATCTACCTTAACTTGAGAGGGATCAAATATCTTACTATCAAAATACTTTGGGCTCTTAGTAGTTGAGAGTTAAGATGGATCTAGGCTCGTATATAAAGAGATAAAGTAATTAACAATAAAAAAATATTGTATTTCATAATTTATTTTTACTTTCTAAAATGAGCAACTTGTTAATTCCTTCATCGAAAATTTTATGTAAATTTGACTAGGAAAGAAAACAATTTGATCGGGTCAAGGGGTAGTGGCTTTGTAAACTTGAAAGAGTCAAAGTTGAACAAGTTAAATTGGAGTGATTTCGTAAAATTAGCTTGGGAAACACTCAAATTTGAGAGCGTCAAATCTTAGTGGTTTTGAGCACATGGTTTGTTAGTGGTTTTGAGCACATGGTTTGGTGTAACCATGGTTTTGTGCTCATGGAATTCATGTAACGAAGTCTTTAAAAGGCTGGGTCGAGACTCTATTGTAATAGGCCACAGGATGTGAGCAGTGAAGACTCACTTGGCCAAGAGATCTAATGGATTTCCATTAGATTTCCATTAGATATGTGAGTAGTGAAGCTTCACCTGAGTAAGAGATCTAATGGATTTCTATTAGATTTCTATCAGATATGCGAGGAGTGAAGACTCACTTGACCAAGGGATCTAATGGATTTCCATTAGCTTTGTTTTCAGAGAGTTAGATTTTTCCCAAGACAAATATTGTGCTCATTGTTTTTGAGATTTTTGTTTTGTTGCTAGTTTAATGTTCTTCTAGATAAATATTTCATGTCTCACCAGATATTTAAAAAAAAAAAAAATTGTGATTATTTCTTACTTACTATGTTGGAGATGTGTATTTGAAGGTGTGTTTGTTAAATACTTCTTAATCACCTGAACCGATACCTAATAGTCCGCTACACTCTGTCCTTTTGAATCGGGCAGAAGACTCACGCACTCTCGCCAAACAACGGAATAAAAACCAACTAAAGGTAAGCAACAAGTACTTCCTTATACTGGAGAAGTTTTTCAAGTCTACATTATCGCCCATATCTCTGGCTACCTTGCCATCACCACTTCCCAAAATGTTACAACTCCTATGACCACATCAGTCCCTCTTCACAGAATCGAACGCACTTCTGCTCTCTCCGAGGCGTTCGAGATAGAGAACAGACGCAAGTTCAATTTTGCAAAGAACGGCTGATACGCTCATAGCTGTGGGACCATTTTGCGACGGTGGTGATATGAAGGAAGCGGGCGATGAGAGCGATAGTGCAGAGTCGAAAACATTATCCGACATAAGCAAATACTTGTTGCCTACCTTTACTTGGTCGTTTGCCGAGAGAGCATGCGTTTTCTTCCTGATCTAGGAGGAGTCAGTGTGGCAGGCTAAATGCTGAGGGAATTCTTGAACGATTTGGCTAAATCCGAATGCAGTGAATTATTGAATGATTTGGCTTATGAAAGATTCGAATGCTTAGATTCGAACGAAGCAGCGGGATTGTTTAATTGTCCTCCTTGTTGATGTGCAACGTCATGAATACCTTCCGATATCCTTTAATATTAAAAGATTATAGAAATCAAAATTTTACATAAGGATTATAGAAAATTGTTTTTAATAGTAAAAATTGATTTAACGCCATCAGAAATTGTCAGAGCATCTGAAGTACAGCTTAGATTTATAAAAATTTCTAGAAAATCTGTTTCCATTATTTTTAAGCTAAAAAATAGCTTCAGAGATTACGCGCACTTGCACTTATTTGTTCGAAATCTGAAAATGTTGCCTGCCTTGCTGCTAGATTGCATGGAAAATCATATGTAGCCTGTAGCCCGTGTTCTCTATTAAAGTTATGGCAAAGAATTAATGTCAGTCCGCTTTGGTGCAAGTAACAATTGAGGTAGAGCAAATGGAACAAACTTGAGCACCCCAATTTAGGTGGATCCTTGCGTTATATAACGAAAACCATGGGATTACATTGATTTATGGAGAAAAAATAGATACCGGATTTTGTTTGAAACTTAGACTGAGAATTAACACCGTAGTGTGGATTATCATTTAACTTGATTCCGGAACTTTAACGGACAATAGCAATGTATTAATTACTAAATCGTTTGCCTTTGGCCAGAATGTGATCGGAGTTATTTTGTTTAATGTTTGGAGTGCAAATTCGATATCTGTGTTAATGGCTGCGCTTTCGATTATGGATTTCAGTCCGCTTTGGTGCAAGCAACAATTGAGGCTCAGCAAATGGATCAAACTTGAGCACCGAGATTTAGGTCGATCGATGCGTTATATAACGAAAAACATGGGATGACATTGCTGTATGGAGAAAAAATAGCTATGGGTTTTTGTTCGAAACTTTGACTGAGAATTAACACCGTAGTGTGGATTATTTTTTAACTTAATTCCGGAACATTAATTGATAATCGCAACGTGTTAACTAAATCGTTATTTTTTTTGAAGTTTGGAATGCAAATTCAATGTGTTTTAATGGTAGCGCTTTGGATTATGGATTTCACCTGAGGTTTTTTGTAACAGGTTTTTATGCGTACAAAAAGCGAAGCATCCTTCCGTTCAAGGTCCGAACTAGATGTGAGCGATGGAAGGCCAGGCTTATTTCCGAGGCTATCGAGCCATATATATATGCCGGGTATATATCTGGGGTAGGTATATGTTTACTTCAATGCTGGATGGTGTATGTGGGTATATTATTGTTTCATAGCCTCCGGAAATAAGTCTTTCCGGGATGGAAACTATTTATTAAGCCTATTAAGTCGTGGAAGGCGTTTTGATTTGAAAACAACTTTGTTAAGTGTCATAATATATGCCATTGGATTTTTTGTTAAACGATTGGATCAGAATCAGCTATCCATTACAATTGTGATAGTTACGAGGCAATTGCTACTTTCCCAGTTGTCATTCTCCTGACCTACTTCTCTTCATCCATCCATCTATAACGCCTCATCCATCCAACTATGCCCACTGAGTTTCAACACAACATGAGAAATTTTCCAAAAGTCTTGAAAATTTGGCAAATACCAACAGCAGACATTATGCATACATTATGCATTTTGTGGATCAAATGATTGTTGCTGCCGCCTCCATTGAGAAATGTAGCAGCAGCATACCGGATATTAGCATGTACATCCTCAGAAGTATTGACAAGAATTGGGTATGTTTTTCTTATTATCTCAACTACATTAGCTTTCACGAAACACAACAATATTTGATGAAATTTGTTAAATTTATTGATCGCAGGCAGCGGTTGTTGCTGAGAAAAAGGGCCAGGAAGATGCAAATCCTTGGTTAAATCTTGCCGAGATAACATGAAAAACCCACAAAGAAAATAAGGTTTCAGTTCTTTAACATATTCTATTTATTTTGGATTCAAATCTATTTATTTGAGGGATTGATAATTTGTGTGTTGTAGGCTCCCTCATTCCTGGTGGTTTGAAATGAACTACGAAGAGACCAAATTGGGTTGCGTGCCATTCGAGAAAAAACGTGTAGGAGAAGTTGTTACTGTGCGAAGGATTTACTTGGGAGGTAAAAATAAGGACACCTTATCTTATGTTGTAATTATTGAGGAATTCCAAAACAAGAGTGGAGAGAACAAACTATCCTCTACAACAGAGAGATGTTTAAAAATAGAATTTCGCTTGCAGACATAGATGGCATGAAAATGCTTTCTTCTATTTGATTAACAGAACTTTAAAAAAAATTGTTACAAATTTCTTCCTCAACGCAGAGGGATACACAATATATGTTCGACTGCTACAGACGCAGTGCTATACAACACAAATCTTCTCTCTCTGTCTCCCAAGAACGTACAAGCAGTGCTCAGTTCTTCTTACGGTGGTTTTCTTGCATGTGGGCTCTCACACAGCAATTACAGCAATACAACGTATTACAATTACAATTACTCTCTCTTTGGCTCTCGGGCCTTTTTCACCTTTATACAGCGCGGCGAGAACAAAACCCAAAATAAAAGAAATGAAACAAATACAAAGGAAAATCACTTTCCAAACATAAAACTTAACATGGCGCGATGTAGGAGTGGGGACCACGTCGCAGTCGACCATTTTGCGATTTGCGATGGTGGAACGACGGAACAATAAAAAAAATGCGATTTGCGACATTGCGATGGTACGACGGGCGCACATCGCAACTTTCAACATTTGCGATAAGATATATATATGTGGCAGAACAACTTTGCGATATGCGATTGTGCGATCTTGCGCTGGCGCGACGATCGCACATCGCAATTTCAACAAAACTCTGGCAATGGGCGGAGGGTGATTGCGGTAAAATGTGATATTGCGATGTTGCGATGTTGCAATGGCACAACCATCGCACATCAGAGATTTCCATATTAACAAGACACTTTGCTCTTCAAAACTGAAAACTGCGCTCTGCGATCTGCGCTAAAGCGCTTAACTAGTAGGGACCACTTGTCCGGCCTTTTCATAAAAGAATTCTGCCTGTTCGATTAATTTCATTCTTTTTTGGTTGTTGAGGGCTTTTAAGCCCGAAATGACTGTCTTAATGAATTCTGCTCCTCCGTAGACTTGAACTACGAAGCTCTTCATTCCTCTGTAAAAAATGACTTCGGCCATAATTCAAAATTAATTCCTTTCTCTGTCATACTTGGCTGCGGCCCATCATCAATAAATTCTTCTCCTTACGTTCTTCATTCTTCTTTAATACAGAGTGCTGTGCACTCAAAAATTCTGCGCTGCTGCTGCTACTGCTGTACTTTGTTCTTCCTGCCCAAAGGCTGGCAGGTGACTTTAATATTTTCAACATTCCCCCTTAAAGTCACTTGCTAGGTTGTCCATCATACCCAAACATTTTCTTAAAAATTCAAATGTCTTCTACCCCAATGGCTTAGTTAAAATATCTACATATTGCTCTTGTATTTTACAATGATGTAAAACAATTTCTCCATTGTTCACCAATTCTCTGATATAGTGAAACTTTGTGTCTATGTGCTTTGTTCTCTTATGAAACACAGAATTCTTTGATAATGCAATAGCTGAGCTATTGTCACAATAAATCACAGTGCCCTTTACCTGTTCTTGGCACAAACTTCTCAACATCCTTCTCATCCAAATTTCTTGACACGCTGCTGCTATAGCTGCCACATATTCTGCCTCTGCTGTAGACAATGCTACAATAGGTTGTTTCTTGGAAGCCCATGAAATGGCTCCTGAACCCATATGAAAAACATAAACGGAAGTTCTCTTCTGATCATTTACACTTCCAGCCCAATCACTGTCAGTGTATCCAACGAATTCTGAATTTTCTGTAGTATATAAAATACCAAATATTTTTGTTCCTTTCACATACCTCGGAATTCTCTTTGCTGCTTGCCAATGTGCTTCTTTTTGCTTCTCCATAAATCTGGAAATTAAAATAACAGCATGCATAATATCCGGCCTAGTTGCAGTCAAATACATGAGGATGCCAACTATGCTTTTATACAAACTTGGATCAAAATCCTTGCTGCTGTCATCTTTTCTCAACTTCAATCCCATTACTATGGGAGTAATTGCAGCTTTGCACTCCTGCATATTAAATCTTTCTAAAACTTGATTCACATACTTTGCTTGAGATATAAAAATCCCTTTTTCATTTTTCTCTACTTCTATTCTCAAGAAGTATCTCAACAAACCCATGTCAGTCATTTCAAATTCATCTTTCATGACTGTTTTATAATTTTCAACAAGGCAATCATCATTACCTGTAAATATCAAATCATCAACATATAAAACAACAATCAACATCTTAACATCCTTTTCTTTGATGTAGAGGGTGGGTTCTCCCTCACAATTTTCAAATCCATTTTCCAGTAGATAGGAGTCTATCCTACTGTACCAAGCTCTTGGCGCTTGCTTCAGCCCATAAAGAGCTTTCTTCAATTTGCAGACCTTGTGCTCTTGGCCTTTCTTTTCATATCCAAGAGGTTGTTCCACATATACCTCTTCCATTAAAACTCCATCTAAAAATGCAGATTTTACATCCATTTGGTATACTTTCCATTTGTTTTGTGCTGCTATGGACATCACTGCTCTTACTGTCTGCATTCTTGCAACTGGTGCAAAAGTTTCTTCATAATCAATTCCATGCTTCTGCTTATATCCTTTGACAACAAGTCTGGCCTTGTGTCTTTCTATTTTTCCTTCAGCATTTCTTTTGGTCTTATAGACCCATTTAACACCAATGACTTCTTTACCTTATGGGAGATCAACCAACTCCCATGTTTTGTTCTTCTCTATGGCTTTTATTTCATCATCCATAGATTCTATCCATTTTTTATCGTTAATAGCATCTTCAAAATGAATAGGATCATCAACTTGAAAATACAAAGCAAATAAGGAATTCATACCTTCATTTGCTGCTCCTTGCTCATTAATTTCTCTAATACTTCTGAACCTTGTTCTGCTTTCACTTGGTGTAAACGTGCTTGATGAAGCACTCATTTCTGCTCCATGTGGTGTGCTTGGAGATGCACTCCCACTTCTTCTCAAGGGTGTTCTCGGTGCTGCTTGAGGTGTCCCTTGCTGTCCTTGTGCTGGTGGAGGTTGTGCTACAGATGGGTTGTTAATTTCAACCACATCTCCCTCATCTTCATCATGAGATAAACAGCTTTTGACATTAACTGTTTTCTCAATGCTTCTATCCCATGCTTCCTCTTCAATGAGTTGCACATCTCTGCTTATCACAAAATTCTTTGTGGATGGGTTATACAGTCTGTATCCTTTGGAATCTTCACAATATCCAAGGAAAATGCACTTCTCCCCCTTACTATCCAATTTCTTTCTCAATTTGTCTAGAATGTGTACATATGCTACACATCCAAAAACTCTCATGTGGGTGACTCCTTGTTTTCTGCCACTCCACGCTTCTTCTGGAACTTTGTTCATTACTACTTTTGTAGAGCATCTATTTAAAATATACGCAGCACAATTTGCTGCTTCTACCCAATACTCATTCGACAAGTGTTTTTCCTTCAGCATACTTCTCACCATCTCCATTATGGTTCGATTCTTCCTTTCAACAACTCCATTCTGTTGCGGTGTGTACCTTGTGGTAAATTGCTTGTGTATGCCATTCTCTCTGCAAAAACGTAGAAATTCCTTTGATATGTATTCTCCTCCTATGTCAGTTCTGAGGACTTTAATATACTGCCCACTTTGTTTCTCTACAAGAGCTTTAAAGTGGCAAAATTTCTAAAAGACTTCACTCTTGTATTTTAGAAAATAAACCCACACTTTTCTAGTGAAATCATCTATGAAGGTCGGCATGTAAATACTGTCTGAAACTGATGCTGTTTGCATCGGTCCACATAAATCTCAGTGAATGATCTCTAAGGGTGCTTTAGCCCTTATGCTTTTCCCTAAAGGAAAACTTTCTCTGTGTTGTTTTCCCAAGATGCAGCCTTCACATAGGCTGTCAAGTTTTTCAATCAATGGTAAACCTCTTACCATTCCTTTTCTGTGCAGCAAATTTAATCCTCCGAAATTGAGATGTCCAAATCTCAAATGCCATAACCAATTTTCATATTTCTCTTCCTTCTGGAAGGCTTCTTGTGTTACAGCTGCTATACTCTTTCGTTTTTCTTTCAAGTCAATGTTGAGCTTCAGCGGAAACATTCTATTGCTGGTCATTTGGATTTCAGCAATAATTTTCTTGCTTGGAGGAATGTCTTTTATTGTGCACATGTCATCCTTAAATATTACATTGTAACCTTTTTTTATGAGCTGCCCAATGCTCAAAAGATTACATTTCAGACCTGGAACATAATACACATCAGGAACAAATTTCTGCTCCCCGTTTCTTGCTTGAATACTAACTCTGCCTTTTCCTTTGATAGAGATCTTAGTATCAGTCCCTGTGGTCACTTCAGATTTTACTTCTTCATCTAGATTGGCAAACACTTCTTTGTTTCCAGTCATATGATTACTGCATCCAGAATCTAAGAACCAAACATTATCATTTCTATCTTGTGCTACATTACAGGCTAATAGCACATTACTTGGGTTCTTTTCTTCTTTTGCTACATTAGCATTGTGCTTATTTTTCATGTCATTTTTCTTCTTTCTACATTCATTGGCATAGTGCCCATATTTCTTACAATACTGACATTGGACATTGGATTTGTCATACCTTTGTCCATGATCATGTTGGTGTTGATGTCCACCTTGCTGGCTGTTGCATTGGCCGTGGCTCTGACTTTGACTATTGCTCCTTCCATGTGAATGTGAAGGGCTGTTCCTTCCACCTCTATTCTGCCTTCTGCCTCTTCCTCTTTCTTTTCCTTGACCTCTTCCTCTTCCTAAAGGCATCTGGGTCTTGAAGGCGTTCTCAAGAGATGAGGTTTCATCTCTTCTCAATCTCTATTCATGAGTCATCAACGAGGCATGAAATTCATCAACTCTGAACTGTAAGAGATCTTTTGTCTCTTCTATGGTGGTAAAAATTACGTCAAACTTTGAGGGTAAGCTTCTCAAAAGTTTCTCCACGATCCTTCCTTCTTCAAGAGTTTCTCCATGGGATCTTATCTGATTTACAATCCCAATCACATGTGTAAAAAATGTGTCAACACTGTCTGACTCTTTCATGCAAAGAGTTTCAAAATCTCTTCTCAGCAATTGAATTTTTGTTGTCTTAACTTTCTCCATACCTTGATAGGCTACTTTCAGAGTTTCCCATGCCTCCTTGGATCTCTTAGCTGCTACTATCCTTGGAAACACACTCTCATTTACAGCTTGATACAAATAGAAGAGGGCCTTATCATCCTTCTTTCTATTGTTCTTCAATAAATCTTTCTCTCCCTGAGTTAAGGCATTAAAAGCCTGCTCATCAACTGGCTCAATAAAACCATCTTCTACTAGTTCCCACAAGTCTTGTGAGACAAAAAGGGCTCTCATGGTAATGGCCCAATAATCATAGTTCTTTCCATTAAACTATGGAAGTTGAACATTTCCAAGAGTCATTCCTGTACTTGGTCCAGCCATTGATTCAAAACTGAACTCTAAGCTTAAATAAACTGTCTTTCCTTTTCTCTGAAAGAACAAACTCTTTAAAAAAAATAACAACTCTGTTATCTTTGAGAAATACCTGACCTTTTGACTTTTGTTGGGCTTTCACGCTACTGGAGAAAACGCTTCAACAAGTCTTCTTCTTCTTCAGCTTCTTTGAGACATTCAAATAGCCTGAACTAGCTCTGATACCATGTTGTAATTATTGAGGAATTCCAAAACAAGAGTGGAGAGAACAAACTCTCCTCTACAACACAGAGATGTTTAAAAACATAATTTCGCTTGCAGAAAGAGAGGGCATGAAAATGCTTTCTTCTATTTGATTAACAGAACTTTAAAAAAAACTATTACAAATTTCTTCCTCAACGCAGAGGGACACACAATATATGTTCGACTGCTACAGACGTAGTGCTATGCAACACAAATCTTCTCTCTCTGTCTCTCAAGAACGCACAAGCAGTGCTCAGTTCTTCTTACTGTGGTTTTCTTGCCTGCGGGCTCTCACACAGCGGTTACAGCAATACAACATATTACAATTACAATTACTCTCTCTTTGACTCTTGGGCCTTTTTCACCTTTATATAGCGTGGCGGGAACAAAACCCAAAATAAAAGAAATGAAACAAATACAAAGGAAAATCAATTTCCAAACATAAAACCTAACATGGCGCTACGTACGAGTGGGGACCATGTCGTAGTTGACCATTTTTCCATTTGCGATGGCGGAACGGCGGAACAATAAAAAAAATGCGATTTGCGACATTGCAATGGTGCGACAGGCGCACATCGCAACTTTCAACATTTGCGATAACATATATATATATATATATGTGGTAGAACAACTTTGCGATATGCGATTGTGCGATCTTGCGCTGGCGCGACGATCGCACATCGCAATTTCAACAAAACTCTGGCAATGGGCGGAGGGTGATTGGGGTAAAATGCGATATTGTGATGTTGCAATGTTGCGATGGTTTTCCATATTAACAAGACACTTTGCTCTTCAAAACTGAAAATTGCGCTCTGCGATCTGCTTTAAAGCGCTTAAGTGGTAGGGACCACTTCACCGGCCTTTTCATAAAAGACTTCCGCCTGTTCGATTAATTTCATTGATTTTTGGTTGTTGAGGGCTTTTAAGCCCGAAATGACTGTCTTAATGAATTCTGCTCCTACGTAGACTTGAACTATGAAGCTCTTCATTCCTCTGTCAAAAATGACTTCGCCCATAATTCAAAATTAATTCCTTTCTCTGTCATACTTGGCTGCGGCCCATCATTAGTAAATTCTTCTCCTTACGTTATTCATTCTTCTTTAATACATAGTGTTGTGCACTCAAAAATTCTGCGTTGCTGCCGCTGCTGCTGTACTCTGTTCTTCCTGCCCAAAGGCTGGCAGGTGAATTTAATATTTTCAACATCTTACTGTTGTCTTACTTTATTGAAGTCTTACTTCACAAAGACCAAGGGTTTGCATTCTTATACATTCTATGATTCCATCGACGGTAAGCGTATAATTGCACTGGCGAAGTGGGAAAGTGTAGATGCAACATGTACTGTGTTGAGTAGCCGAAATGATTTCTCTGCATAAGAATTTTGGAAAAGTTTAGGAGCTAAGAAGCTCAAGTATGATGTCTGCCGAGTTGTGTATGCCTCATTGAAATATTGAAATATTCAGGAGATATGTTTGATTCTTCTCACAGATGTTTTCACTGGATTTATTTAGGAGGGATTTGATGTTCGTGGGCAATCTCATTTTTGTGAGTCGCAAGAAGTTTTTGAATTCTACATCGGGTCAATACAGGTCAGTTCTCTGATGAGTTGGACTCTTTGCTCTTAAGAAGTTGAATGGTTTAATTTGTCTTTTAATCAAAATTGATTGATTAATTGTTTGATTTTTCTTCTATAAGATATTCCACAAATATTTCCAAAATCTACACTTCACAGCCATCTTATCCCAATCACATCACAATAAAACTTTTGGAGATCATTACCAGCATAGACAAATATAGAAGGGTAAAATGATACTAATCTGCATTCTCTCTAGACGCGTTTTGGATGGGAATTTCTGTCAATCTGTTGTTTCGTGAAGGTAAATTTTGTTACACCATGCTACTTTTGAATTGCGTAACATTCTACCGTTCTGAAGGGCAGTTTTACCAACCTCTCATTTCATCGAAGGTAAGGTCCATTTAGACTTTTTCTCCACTTGAGGTAGCATTATTCTTGGCATTTTTTTCATTTCGTCAAAGGTAAATTTTGTTAGACTTTACTCTCTTTGATTGCAGGAGATCATAGCGTTTTCCATGGCCATTTCCCTTAATCTTCCATTTTCTCGAAGGTATAGCTTGGTAGACTTTGTTAACTGTTTAACAACTTTTTTCCTTTGCAAAAAAACCTATTCGAGGGTAATGTTGGGTAGATTTTGTTAACTTTTCAACGCGGCTATTTATAGATGTAGATTTAGGGAATATTTTGGAATATGAAGAAGTTAATTTTTTGACTTTGGTTAGAAAGAATCTTGAATATTGTTGTTTAATTTTTTAGTATATCTTTGGAAGTGTCAGTTTAGTCCAAAATATTATATATATATATATATATTAGTTTTTTTTTTTTTTTTGTCAATTGTGTTCAAAATATTATATGTGTTTTTATATAATTTTTAATAATTAATTAAAAACAATAATTACAAATTTAAGTTATATAATTTACAAAGCTGGAATGCCATTTAATATTTTTTTGAATTCATTTGTATGTTAAAAAATTCAATCTTATAAATTTATAAGAGTAATTTAAAAAAAAAAACATAAAACAATTGGATGCCATATCTATCCCTATGTCATTTCTTGCAAGGTGACATTGGTTAGACTCAGATACTAAAAAGAAACATTTGTTACACATTGATCCCCATGAATCACCGAAGACTACCGTTTTGGATGCACATTTCTATCATTCTGTCATTTCCTCAAATTCGAAGTTGGATAGGCATTTCTCATCATCAATTTCATGGGATAGTAGCGTTTTGCACTGACATCTCTTTCGATCCTTCATTTCCAGCTCGAAAGTGAAATTTGTTAGAGGTTGTTTCCCTTGAATTGCTTGAGATCGAGGCGTTGTGTGTGGGCAACTTTATTCATTTTAAATTTCCGTGAAAGTAACGTTTGTTAGACTTTGCTCCTTAAAGGTAACATATTTTAGACTAATTTGCTTCCCAAATCTTCCAAAATCTCTTAAACACCCAACTTCTTTTTATTTAACTTCTGGCCAAAGGGATTGATTGCTTCATGTCCTGTGGATTCCGACGGAAAGGCATTAATTTTAATAATTCAATTTGTGTTATGAGATATAGAGGAATTGATTCTGATAATTTAGTTTATGTTATGAATAATAGATATGAAGTCATTGATTCTGATAATTCAGTTTGTGTTCTGAATAATATATATGATACCATGATATTTCTATCGTTAAAACGATCTAAGAAGTCTGAATTTCCTGGATTTAATGGTAGGGATTTAACAGTAAAAGGAGCTTCTACTATTGTTGCAGGTTCAATTTTAAAAGATTAAACTAGATAATTATGATAATTCAATTCCTGTTCTAAATAATAGATATGAAGGCATTGATTCTGATAATCGAGTTTGTGTTCCGAATAATAGATATGATACCATGATCTTTTTGTCGTTAAAATGCCTTCTTGATATTAATACTATTAAGAAGTTTAAGTTTGCTGGATTTAATGGTAGGGATATAGCCTTAAATAAAAATATTAAATTAGATAAATCTATTATTTTTATGGTTTTTTTTGTTTTAAATGAGTTGTTTGTGTTGTAATTAAATGCCAATTATAAAATGATAATGTGATAAGGATATAGGTTTCAATTTTGATTAACATTCTTATTTATTGATTGTTCTTATTTTTAGGATTTTGGTGTTTGGAATTATCATTTTGTTATTTCTCATGTTTTTATTATAAGCAATTTTTTATTACTTAAGATAATTGAATTTTTTCTTAGCAACTATTGGATCTTTTTAAGAATTTTACGACGTTTCTTTTGCAACATCTGGTGATGGTGCAATTTCTAGTTAAATGTATTTTGATATTATCCGACACAAACCTAGATATCCATGACAAATAAATCTAGTAAAAACAATCCTAGGTACCCCAATAAGTCATTTATGGACAAAATTCATGAATTATTTATGGGTAAAGAAAGAATCGGGAGTGTACGTTTTAAAAATATATATAAATTTATATTTAAATGTGTTAAAAGAGTTAGTTTGTTTAAGTAAAGTTACTTATAGTTATACATGTTAAGGTTTATCAAGTGATTGGGAGGAATGATTGGGATCTTTTCTACCCATATTCAATTCTTACGAGTAAAATGATGAGGTTTGATGTATGATGTAATTCGCCCATACATGTATATTTTTTATTTGAAATATAAGGATATATTCCACATGTTAAGGGAATCCAAGGATTTAGTGAAACATTATGGTTAACTATTAATGAGATCTCTTTCATTTACAAAGTTACATGTTGAGCTTAAATGAAAGATATCTCATTAATAGATAACCATAATGTTTCACTAAATCCTTGGATTCCCTTGCAAAATTTAAAGGTGAAATGAATAGAAAGCATGTGTATGACTGGATCTATACTGTATATTTATCATGGTAGCCAATGTTTTCAACTCCGTAAGTTCAAGTTGTCTACATTTCATTTAGAAGGATTAACCCTACAATAATGGCATCCTACCTAGGAACACTCATATTATACATTGAATTGGGGGAGAACCCATTTACAAACCCTAATATAAGTTAGACAACATTTTCTGAGGTGTCAAGGAAATCATTTTATCTACCAACATATCATAAATAAGGTTTGTGGACTTACTAACTTCATATTAGTTAATTGTTAAGCTAGCTAACTCAATTCTATAATTCCTAGCACCAACTTATTAGCTCCTCCCTTCATTACCTCTATATGAATATAGAAGTGATTGTTGGGTATATGTTATATTCTTTCCATGATTAGTCGCACGTGCGGGGGAATGTATGCCTGATTAATTCAACTCTATGTGTTGACTTGGTCATTGAGTTAACAACACCATTTCATGCTAAAAATCTTGAAATATTTATGTAAGGGATTTTATGCTTCCACTGTGTCAACCAAGTCATGAAAATTCAGAACATTGAGTGCAATAAATCATTCCACTAGAGTGCACAGTGACTGTTCCACTAAAGTGAACAAAAAGACCAACAAATTCATTTGGTTGGCTTGCTCTAAATTATCCATGACAGATTCCAGTGATTTCTGGTTCATTGACGCTAGCACGGTACATAAGGGCTTCACTAGGGGAGAAATACCATACCACATGGCTTCATATTGAAGGATACATATTGAGGAAAAAATTACATAATATATTGAGCATATATTAAGGGGTAAAGATTTTTTATATTGGCAGTTATAAAAAATGGAGCTGAAAGTTAATGAAAATGTATAAGGTGGTATAAAAAATGTTAATGAAAATATGGATGCCTCCAATATCTAGTGAAATTATTAGTTTTTTAAATTGGGAAACTGTATTGGGTTCGTATTGGTAAGGGGTCAAGTAATGGGATTTTTAGAGGTATTTTTGAATATGTACTCAAATTAGGGGTATTGTTTAGTAGGCCGTGAACATAAGTAATATGTAATAGGTTCATTGAGTGAATCCTCATGACACAGTGACACCAAATTTAATTGGATAAATCATATGCTCAACCATCCTCATGGTGATTAAAATTATCTCCATTTGATTGTAGTCAGTCTCATTTCAAATCACGACATAGTCTTTAATTGGAAAATTTGTGGTGACGCATTTGGAATTGTTTCAACGATAATGAAACTTTAACATTGGATAGTAAATATTAAGAGGAATGGTGATATTATTGAATACATTCTTATTGAAATTGTTTCAATATAATTTAGATATAAATGGATTTAAATTTATATTCTTAGTAATATAAATATTATTTTTATTTTTTACTAATTATAATATTATATTTATAGCCCGCAGGGTGTAGCTCAATTAGTGATCACCCTGTTCTAAATTCATTGTAAAGAAATTGAGTCAATGTTGAATTCCCCATCAGTTAGATTAACAAAAAAAAATAACAATATTCTATTTAAATTTCTATTTTTTTAATTAATAAAAAATTTAAATATTAATTAAGCTTTATCTTTTGTATATTAATAGATTATGTCACTTCAAATCCCTAAATATAATCAGACCCCATGAAATATTATTATTGAAACAAACATGTACCATTCATGTTTGTCTGTTTTAATTTAGACCCGTACGACCTCATAGATTTTGGTTGAGCTATGACAAAAGATGGAGTATAAGTAAACTAACATAAAATTCCAATCAATTATTACTTATACAATGATCCATGTTGTCACAATGAGCTACAAATTTCAATAGTTTATACATCAAACTATGTGATCCAAAACATGTCTACAGAAATCAGATTCTTTCCTTTCGAATAAATGGTCAATGTAATGCAATATGAATAATGTAGTGCAATATGCAGAATGAAATCACATAACGATTCAGTAAAAGAAATACTTGATGAAAGAGAAAAAAAATCAATGAAAGAAATACCCAAATAACATTTGGCGGCAAAGGAGGAGAATTGACAGTGTGTCTATAATACTACAGTTATTTTAGAGCTGAACCTTGAAATAACTTAGATATTAGGAAAGGCGTATTCAATTCGAAGAGTGTTTAGATAGAATTTGGTTATTATACTAATCATATTTTTCACATCATGTGATAAATTGTCGCCCAAGAACAACCATATGCATGTTCCTTTGGGAATTAGGGGATGAAAAAATCTAGCATGAAGAAGCCCTTAAATCAGATAAAATGACCTCATACAGGCTCAAGATTAATATATACCTTTCAATTTTGAACCCACTCCTATGCCCTGGACCATGGGGCAAGGTAGTACGAGCTGAAATTTGCAACATGAGAGCCTTGGGAACTAATATGGATAATGTGTGCCTATAGATCAACGACAGACACCCCACATTCTTCATCCACCTATTCCATGGTCTCACCATAAATTAAAATACCTTTGGAGCCTTGAAGTTGTGACATGGGAGAAGAATTAATACCATAGGAGATGATTGGCTTGTTTTCAAATGACCTACTAAACAAGATCAATAATATCTGGTCCAGGTAAATTTGGCTACCCTTTAAACCAAGACCTTTTACTTTCGCCGATGTGTTAGAATTTTATCAAAGTGTTAATGAACATAAATGAACATATTTGCATTCTGTAAAGAGGAGGAACATAAAAAGAATTAGCAACATAAGATATTGATAACAGAGTTCATCTAGGAGTGGACTACGTCTTTTGTCCTCAGTGTCAAGATGGTGTAGGTCACTGCATTAAGTGCTGGAAATAGTAATGATGTACATGGATGGTATTTTCTCTATCATAGAAGGGAAATTCCCTCACACTAGATTGCCTAGACCTCTCCACGAGATGTTCCACTACATGAATTCTCATTCAAAAAAGGGACTATTATCAGTATGAAAATCTCAGTCAAAGGTGACTAAGAGTATCCCGCCGAACATGGAAACAAAGGGATCTCAAAAAACATAAACAATCCATGATATATATTACATCTCACATCAAGAATAAAACAAGATGCACATCAAATATCAAACATGGATCTATATAGCACAATGCATCTCATAGAAAAGAGACAAAGAAGTACATGATCACACTTCATATACCTCACATCCTGGAGCTATCTGAAGAAAAGTATGATAAACTACTAGATATGGTTGTACCATCAATCTCGTGGTGTCGAATATCCTGAAAATGACAACTCACACATTAAACGTTGACAAGTTTTCAACTCCACTTTGAAAAGTGGGCAAAAAACATAAGGCTCAGATGAAAAATCTCACTACAACATTGAATTCGTGTCACCGAGAGGTGTAGGATCGACTGTCAATTTTCTGAATTTCGACACTCTCGAAATCTGGGCCTTGGGGAATCTTTTAGATTCCCCCTACTTTTCTCAAAGGTGCTACTCCATAGGGAATCTGTAAATCTCCAACTCAAAACAGGAATCTGATCTCATCATTGTACAACAAGGAAAAGACCCTCTGGTGGAGGTTATAACGGAGGTTTTTAGTGTTATAAAATTAGCCAAAATTGTCAGAAAAAACATTTGCTACAACATTTGTTTGCGATAATGTATGTTTTGGTGGAGCTTCTAACGAAATTCCAACACAAATAAGAAAATTAGGTGGATAGAGTTTTTTACTGATGTTTTTCTCATTAGTGCGCTATTCCGGTGTCAATGCACCAATGCATTTAGAGTAAACGCACTTGTGTGTGGCATCCAGACGGTCAACTTGGGGCGGTCAAAGTTGTATGCACCAGGCTATAAAGGTCTAAAACCACATTGGGTGCACTGTAGGTGATACAATGCACCATGCCATTCTAATTAATATTGGGGTTTGTGCGGTGCCCATAGGTCATATCAATGCACCAGTTCCTAGTATTATAGAAATGCACTGATGCGCAGTATCACACAAACACACCAATTTTTCTAATTCCTATTGGTATTTGTGTGGTGTCCATAGGTCGTAGAAACACACCGGTGTGCATTATCACATAAACGCACCGAGTTATAATTGGTATTGGTATTTTTGCGGTGTCCATAGGCCGTAGAAATGCATCGGTGCACTTTATCATACAAAGGCATCAGTGTACAATAATAAACACACACCGGTGTTCATTTTTTATTTTTTAGAAACATCGACCTCTGACAGTGCAATTATTGTGATTTTTTTAAATTCATTATTCATCAAAATTTGACACATATCTTATAGAAATATTCATATCAATTAAATTTTTATTAGTGCACTTGAATGTGATGTCTGGATTAATTTGTTATATCATATCAGAATTATTGTGATTTTGTTAAATTCATTATTCCTCAAAAGACAACACATATCTTATAACAATATTCATATCAATTAATTTTTTATTAATGCATTTGAATGTGATGTTTGAATTAATTTGTTATTTCATATCATCGAATTTCACATCTCTTCATTATAATATTTAATCATCCCTATATTTAATCAGCGGTGTTATATTTCACAACGACAATGGAGAATGCGATAGAATGAATTAAAACATATTTTATTATATAGAGATGAATAAGACACTCTTTCTCATACAAAATGGGACAATTATTGGTATCCCTTTGTCTTTCAATTGGGACACTATGTCCATTACATTAAACAAAATCTCTGATTTCACAGACAAATATTTCAAAAAAAACAATGCCTTGCTTTGATAACCGAACATAATGATCATCATTCTTCGCTTGAACTATTGTCACTGCTTGACCTACTTCCATGACTTGGGTTATTTTGAGAAATGCTTTGTTCATGGTGTTGATTGTTTTCTTCTTCTTCACCTTCCATATACAAACATAAAAATAAATTGTAATGTGTTTATACACATTGGTCAGAATAATGAAAGTCTCAATATTAAATAATATACATCAATGTAAATCGAAAAGAAATGACGTACCATAACAACAATTGACTCATGAACTATACACATTCTTTCAAAACCATATTTCATGCCATCTTTTAAGATTTCATCTGTTGGCACAGTTCCATAATTTGTTTCCTGCAAGTTTTATACCCTATGACAAATCATATATTTAATATAAAATATTTTTTTGTTCTATTAATTATAGACAGAGCTAGGTAAAACAAGATCGATAGATGCTTACAAATTCCACAATTAATTTCTGATATGCCAGCAGATACTCACAACCCATATTTAATCCAATGTCAATCAATTGGTCTGATGGTTCTTCTTTGTATGTTAGCACCTGTTTGAAGACATTCAATGAAGATTGTTGTAAAACTACTTAAAATGCACAAAAATTAAATCTAGTTAAGTTATTATAAGGAAGTAACAATTATTCACAAACTTAGATATCAACCCTTTTCTGCCTTGTCGTCCTGTTTTATGTGTTGAATGGGTTCCATTTTCTTTTCTTTTATGCAAGAAAATACTTGAAAATTAATATTTAATGCTAAATTTCTTATTTATCGTACCTAATCAAAAAATTCAATGATAACATGTTATATTTGAAGCACATTGTTGTTGAGATGGCTCCTCCCATGATGCAATATTGTCCATTTGTTTGACCATCTCTTTGTACACCTTTTTGGACATTCCTAGTACCATATTTCTGATATCAACTCGTTCATCTTTTGATATTTTCACAATATTCCTGAAAATGTAACATGACAATAAACTATTAAATTTTGATATTCATATATGAAAATTAAATATAACAAAAGTGATATTTATAAATAATTCTATAAAAGAATTTAAAGGAATATTACATTTTCATTCATTGTTTTTTTTTTTGTCGTACATTTTTGCTATTAAAAGTCTCGCATGTCTCATTGATCAATTATTTGGAAATGCCTCCTGTAGTTTAGATAAAATCTGGTTCTTGGAATCATTGAATTGATTTTGTATTGTAAGTGGAGAGAACGTCTATACATTCATTCCACTAGATCCCTCAAAATTTTATAAAATATTTTCCCCCTTTCGTTAACCTTCAACACCACTCCAGATGAGCTAAGGAGAAATTAAATTTCGTTTGCAAGTTCTATTTTTTTTTTTTACTTAGAACAACTTTCAATTTCCTAGTGTTGGTCCCTGTAGAAAATTAAACATATGTGAATTAATATATTGCATGAAACATGTTATCTAATATTTTTAAGTATATTATTAATGAAAATAAAAATAAAAACTCATATTAGATTGATAGTATTTTTTCATTCACCTGATTCATCTTATTGCAATTTTTACATCAATATTTTACACTCTTCTAGTCCAAGATCAGAAATAATCTTATCGAGCTTCATCATTTTATGGCCCTAAATGATACACAGTAAACAATACATAGTAGCTAAACTTACATGTAGTTAAAAAATAATATTTTCTATACACAATTTACAAACAACTTGCATCTTTTTCTTTTCTTGATGTGCGACCATTAATTTTGTCACTTGATCTCTTGTCAGCCATTTCTTTATCAATATCAAACCTGTACCATATCATTCATTAAAATATTTTATAAATAAATCATCAAATTTTCAGGTAAAAAAAATATATCAAGAAACCAGTGTGCCTTTAATGTTGTACGCATAGATGTCGGTGCATCTTGTTATTATAAACGCGCCGCAAAAACAGTGTAAATCATTGTACGATGTTCTATGTCAACAAGGAGCACTAGTGCATTATATGTTAACTAGCACACTAATTAACACAACAAATTCATAAAAAACCTCTAGTGTTAGGTTTTGTAGCATATGGTGTTGTAGAGGGGGCGGTGTGGCCTATTCTTATAAATGCACCACGAAAACAGGTGACCACCATAAGCTGCCCTCTGTCAACAAGGAGACCCGGTCCATTAACACAAAAATATTTTTTTTTTTGCCAAAAAGTACGTGTGTGGTGTGCTATAGTGTACGGGTGCCCTATTTTACATATGGTGCATGGATTAAAAAAATATGTTTTTATTTATTTTTATCAAACAGCACAGGCACGTTTCATTGTGATAATACAACACACCAGTGCACCAGTTTATGCAGGGCACATCGATTAAAAAAAATCAGTTTTCTTAAAATTGAGCCAAGGGACGACATGGATTGGGATTCGAATATGCAAGTCGTCGCGTGGGTTAGATGTCATAGGCCTATATATATAGAAATAAAAATACTATAAGCATAAAATGAAAATCCCTAATTATGAAATCACAGAAATAGGAAGAAGCAAGGGCAGGAAAAAAAAAGAATGAAGGGTTTAGGGTAAAATGGATTCTTTTTGTTTCTTGTTTTTTTTAAAAATATTTTTCTATATATATATATATATATATATATATATATATATATATATATATATATATATATATATATTTAAATGAATAGTAAATTTAAATATTTTATATTTGCGTAAAAATACTACGAGAAAATGTAAAAATATGAACAGTTTAATCCGAGGTCTTGGAGGAAATATGGGTATAGGGTTTGAATCACCGAGTTTTGGTGAATATTTTGAATAGTTGCTTGTAGTGTTTCTTTATCCACTACTCTCGTGCTCTCTTGCTCCAGGTATGTCTCGTGCAAATCTCTGGCTGAATTTTTTTGCAAAAATAGTGAAATAATGAAAAGTGTTTAGTATTTAAAGAATTTTTTATGAAATTAGATTTTCGAAAATATTTTGCTGCCCATTTTTCAATTTACCGCTTTTTTTCATGTAAAAAAAAAAAGTTGTTCTTTTTTTAATTGCGACTATTCATCACCGATGCATCAATTAATACCACTGCATTGGTGTGTCTATTAATATCATGGCACCAATGTGCAGTAACTAAAACAAAGTGGTGGTGTTATCTATACATTAGCACCGATAGAAAATTGTCCATTTTTAAGGCACCAAACATACTTTTAGGTGTGTACAGCAAAATTTATTATTGATTTTGCTCAAATGTAGGGAGAAAATATCATAATTATATTGAATGGATAATTCTTGAAAATCTAGCTCGTTCCATAATATTTCTCAAAGTCCATCGCGGAGTTCTCCCTATCCATCTCGAGACGTAATAATTACTTCATATTTTATTTACATTTTCAGTATCTAATTGAATTTATGTTTTTTATCCATGTCAATCAGCTTAATAAAATTTATAATATATACAAATTTGTAGGTTCATGTAAATTCATAATAAAGTTTAGATGCACAAAATATTCAAACAACTCCAAAACGTCGGAAGATCTTATCAGGAGCATCATACCGCAAGACGCATTTTGTAGATGAAAATGGACAACTGCTTCACCCTGGCAATTGTAACAATATTGCATATTCTAGCCACAATCTCGGGACAATGATGGTAATAATAATTGTTTGGTATATTAATGTAATTATTTCAACGTCAAACCAATTAATCATGCATTGTCAACATTCTTACTAATTGATATCCTAGATTTTCTACTAATCATGTTCAAATATATTTTTTGAAATTATTAGGATTCTAGTGATGATGAGCGATGTACCTACCATCTTCCATTGCACCCCACGACAGTGTCAAATATAGATAACGCTGAATTAAGAGAAAAAATCAGAGAGGAATGATACCAATAATGGTTGACCCAACCACTGATTCAATTCCCACTATGTTCACATTCACCAATTAGGAATGACTGCAACAATAATGGTTCTTCACAAGTTGGCAATGGAGGCAATCAAATAGAGGGTGGTATGGATTATTACTTAAGGGATAGGACTACCATGGAGACAATGTTGTTAAATTCATTCCAAAATGACGATCAACTAAGGGATGATGCTCATATCGCTTACAGATTTTTCGAAAGCCTTAAATTTTCTTCCACCACCCCTCTCTTTGGACCTGGAAGTTAGTCAAAGTCTACCCAGTTGGAGACAAAAATGTTACTATACCACTTGAAAGAAAATTTTGGCTTGTCGAATGCATGTTCCTCAGAAAATTTGAGGTAAGTTACCATAAAGTCCTCCCTTATATAATTTTGAGAAATATAATCACATAATGAACAATACAAATGTTCAATTTTATGAAGGTTAAATATAACTATATCAAAATTAATGTATATTTAATATTTTCAATGATCACAAACTACAGGTTATTCAAATATAAGGTTCTTCCAAGTGATAATGTCTTGCCTAGTAGCTGTGAGGAGGCAAATAAATTATTGACAATGTTGGGTGTTGAGTACATACCATATCGTGCATGTCCAAATGATTGTATTCTATATAGAGTAGAATATGCAGACAAAGAGATATGTCCAAAATGTGGGCATGATAAATAAAAAGGAATGGTAAATCATGTGGTCCTTATTTTAAGATATTAAGACACATGCCTATAATCCCAAGGACTCAAAGGGTCTTTTTTTCCAAAGAGTTAGCTATGTTTCAGGGATGGCATGCCTCACATAGAAGTGAGTTAGGAGTTATGAGAATCCCAATTGATTCAATAGCCATGTAGCATATAGAGGATACATGGCCCAAAAAGTTAAAGGATGAAGTATGAAGTCTACGACTCAGCATAGCCATGGATGGTGTTAATGCATATTCCCTTCAGAACACCAACTATTTTGTTTGGCCTGTAGTAGTGATCAATAGCAATATCCCCCCATCGTTGTCTATGAAGACTGAACATCTTATGTTAGCTCTCATAGTCCCTGGTATAATACAAGTGAAGCATATCGATGTCTAATTAAAACCATTGGTAGATGAATTGAAGGAATTATGAGATGGGATAAATGTATACGATGTATGAAGACCCATAATAGCATAGAGGAGTTTTACATTGTATGGCATATGTGCTTATACGATACATGATTATCCAGGCTTAGGAGTTTGATCTAGTAAATTACATGTTTATTGGTTTGTTTATATCTGTAACAATATTATTTCACATATTAGTTATTTAATTCATTGTAATTGTTCTGATCTTCATGACATTCTTTAACGTGCCATGTATATAAATTGTATATAATAATATCCCAGGTATTGTAACAAAAGGGTATTTTTGATGTAAATTTTTTGAACCTTCTCTGAAAGATAGATGGTCCAACGACCTACAAAAGCCAGTGTATGACTTCTCCAAGTTATTCCTCATAGAAGAACACCCTTACAGAAGAGCAACATCTGCTTTCAATGGTAACTGAGAGAGAACCTGAAGGCCTCCAATAACGACACTAAATGAATTGCTTAGAGCATATGAGAGAGAGAAGGAGAAGGAGTTCATGGAAATGTTCGATTCAAATGGGAAGCCTATGTTCAATGATCCATAATTCTTCGACACCTATGTGGAAAAATTTCCCATTGGGATGAAAAGGAAATCTATCTTTTATAACCTCCCATATTGGGAGCATCTTAAGGTGACCCACTTATTAGATCCTATGCATATATTTAAGAATGTCTCATATTCTTTATGGATCACAAATCATCGAAACAAAGTGACACCGTAGATGTTAGGAAATATATTATTCAAAAAATAAAAAGAAACATTGGCCAAGACGATTAGAAAGTACAGGATCTGGTATTTCAAAGAAGATGGTGTCCCATGGATTAAAAAAAAAAAGATGATATTTCTTTGGAAAAGGCGGTTATAATGGGTGTGAGGGTGTCATCTTCATACGGGTCTTCACTATGATGGTACTTCACTGTGGATGACCATTTTTCAGGGTTGAAATGTCATGACCATTTGAATCTTCTAAGAGTATATATAATTTCAAAAGCATGATTTTATTATTTTCTATATTAATAAATTTTGTCCCATGCATGGATCATAAAACATAAATAATTCTATATATTATTGCACGTGTTTATAACTTTGCAGTGTCATTATCCTTTTTTCGTGCGTGGGTGTGGGAAACATGAATTCCCCCAAGACCTAGGACGTGCCATATCTAAATTAAATTCATTTGTACGTTGGATCACATCAAAGGAGATTCATGTGACTAGCATTCTACTGTGGCGTCAAGAGATAATTGAGATGTTTGTATGTTTGAGAAGGAGTTGCCAACGAGTTTCATGGACTTCTAGGTTCATCTTCTAATCCACCTAGTAGATGAGGTTGAATAATTTAGGGTGGTTTCTTATCGTTGAATATTATTCTTAGAAACGTACATGGAGAAATTGAAAGATTTTGTTGGACAAAGGGAAAACCCGAGGGGTCTATGGCAGAGGTGTACATATTGTATGAGTCTTTCTATTATGCCACTGAGTACATCAAACAGATCCAAAATAGGCCAGGTGCAGTGATTTGGGATGATGAAAGGGATGAAGACAAAAGAGAAGGGGAGCTGCTCCAAACGAATGGAAAAAAGAGCTTGATCAAGAGTAAACGACTTATAATTTTTCAAATTTAGACAAACTAAATATTCATGTTGAGCTTCAATATAATTTATATTTTGGTCTCTATGTACTATATAATGTCATTTTGATTTCATCAGTGAATGTAGAAATTCAAGAAATTAATAAATTCGTTCTTTACAATTCCAAAGTGCCACAACCGTGGGTCACATTGTACAAACAAAAGAGGATGAAATGGGATAGTGACAGGAAATATTTCAGGCGGTTGAATGGTATAAGTGTTCCTTATCCCCATCATTTAAACAAAAATATGCCCGAACAGTTGGGTTGCTAACTAAGTCAGAGAGAAATACGGTGCAACTAATCGTTACCCGTGTGCTAAAGAGGATGCCATAAATGTATGTATTGGGTGCACCAACTCAATAATAATATATTTCATTTATATGTACATTTTAAAATTAATAATGCACCTTTCAAATGTAATTACATCTATATTTCATATTTTAACTGTTCAGTTATTATAAGACACATGACACTATGATTTTTTAACTTTTTTATAGGTGCATTTTCTCCCATCTATGTGGGCATATGAACACTATTTTGGCACAGAAAATGCCAATGATGGACACATGACACAATACTATGGAGTGGAAGTCGAGTTCGATCAATCTAGTCGATCTAGCCACCGTGATCAAAACCTAGTATGAGGGACGTTAGATTACGTCGTAAAGATACAACAAATAATTGAAGTGGATTTCTCTTTTCTCCAATGTGTTATTTTTAGGTGCAAGTGGTGGGACACCTTTGAATGGAACAATTTAAAGGAATATCACGATAATAGGCTGATATGTATCAACTCTAGAAAGATGTGGGATGAAGCTAAGGAGCCCTATTTTTTCCCCAAACACTGCAACCATATTTGTTTTTACCCATATGCATTGGATAGGCATTAGTGGTTTGTGTTGAGACATGACCCTATCTCAAAACATATTTTTGAGAACATTAGTGTTATCACGCCAAGCGAGCTACAAGATAATGACGATGATCAAGAGAACTGAGAGTGATATGGTACATGTGTTATTTCATCATTTATACTTTGTAAGATGGGTTTTTATAAAGAAGAGGACTTAATTACCTTATAACTTATAAGTGTATTTTTTTCAAAACATTATAATATGTATTTTGAACTAGTTGGTAATTTGCATTGTGTTAATGTTAAAATCAATATTTCACTTGATAATTTGCAATTATGTTGATCTCAAAAACAATGGTGTATTGTATAATTTATTTATTTTTTTCGGTATTTAAGATCATAATAAAATAATGATAATTCTAAAGTACATGAATTTATTTGCATTATTTTCTAAACTTTATTATGTTACAAAAATTCATATCATTCTAGATTTATTATTTTAGAATTAGTTACAAATTTACAAATTTACAAATTTTAAGAAAATCATTTCACATTAATAAAATTAAAATTTTCACATTAATACAATTAAAATTTTACAAATATTTTACATACAATTACAATTAAAATTACAATTATAATTTTAGAATTTTACATACAATTACAATTACAATTTTAGAATTTTACATACAATTAGAATTTGAATTACAATTTTACTATTTTAGATCTATACAATTACAATTAAAATTACAATTACAATCATTTCACAATAAATTAAATATTACAATTAAAATTAATTTTTTACAAATATATTACATAAATTACAATTAAAGTTACAAATACAAATACAATTACAATTTTACAATTTTACATACAATTAAAATTTTAATTTTAATTAAAATCAAGTCATAATATTTAATAAATGATCATTATAACCATCGTACAAGCATCATATTCGACTAAAAAACACATTCAAATTTGCTAACATCAACTAATCATCATGATCATGATCATCTAACAAAACAAAAGAATTGTATAACATCATCACAACACAAACATCAAATATACATCACATGTCAAATAATTGCTATCACATACACATCTATCTACAAGATGCAAATTAAATGAACATATCTAACATGACCTAACAATATACACATCATGATGATCACCAACATGTAAATTAAGTACAATTACAACCTGAACATAAAATACATGGACTATATATATATATATATATATATATATATATATATATATATATATATATATATATATATATCTATATATATATATATATATATAACCGTATAAGGTCAAAAATATACAACTGTAATATAAATGTGAAATATCAGCCAGTGGTACATCATTAATAGTAGTACTAGTTGAGGCCTGCTCATTCAATGGTGCAGCCTCGAAAAGCTCAGATATATGTCGATCACCATGTGCCTGCTAATCTTGTGGCGCCTCATCTTGATTAGGACCAAATGTTGGCTGCTCATGATGACTCGACATGGATGGTTCAGCCTGCTCATGATCATAAGTAATGTTGGATGCTACAAGCTGCTGATCATGATGACTCCACATGGATGGTCCAACCTACTCATGATCATGAATGTTGGATGCTACAAGCTAAGAAGGTTGACTCGACGTGGATGGTCTAGCCTGCTCATGATCACGACTGTTGGTCGATGTTGCAGGTTGTTCATCTGCGGCATGAGGTGAACAATGATCACTCCCTTGATCGTGATCATCAGATGATGCGTCATTGCTCGATTGTCAACGTACTACATCTCGACAATGCCCACATCGAAGGGAACTCCTTAACTGCGTGACTAAGCGGGTAGCTACTACGACATGCAACATCAGGGTAAACATGTCATGTGGTATGCCTCTTCACATATCTACCAACCTACCATCGACCTGTATCTCTCTCATAGTGCAAGCCTGAATCCTGCCTCCACAAGTAGTCCACATAGTTAGTCACCCAAATCCATCCTAAATCTAGTGTCAGGCGTATGCCTCACACCAGTTGGTACCTGCACAACATGAGAACCAGGTCTGTCTCCACTGGCATGATCCTCGGCATATACCATCTCTTGATCGTCATCAAGATCTACACCTATTGATTTCATGGAGATGGAATCTCATCCGCATCAAATGACCCAATTTCTGCAAAATATTTATAAGTACACAAGAATAATTAGACAATTTTATGAAACAATTTAATAAAAACAAGTTAAATAGCATGTTAGAATAAATTTAAAGAAAACAGTATTATTACCTCTATCATCCAATGGCTCATCATATATGAAGAGGATGTTGCCACACCCTCGCCAATCCAAACCAGCATACAGAAAAGGGACCAAAATGAAGGCATGGTCATCAAAATTGGCTAGCAACTCCAATACATCATGCGATATCCTCACAAAAAACTTTGACTTGCCCCTCTTGGGCATCATCTTTCCCTACATCTGCATTCATACATGTAACATCGTCCTACGATGCTTCTGAAAAAAAGTAGGCCTCGTCTTTGGAAACCTCTAAAAAAATAAACAAAATATCTCTAAAGAAAAAGTGAAGTTCAACCTCCCTTGTGCCTGAGCACCACATCTATCTAAATCTATAGAGAACTGCCATGAAAAAATGGCAAACCACCTCATAAGTCGTGGCACCTGTAACACAAAATCAACATAAAATAGAAGTGGGAAACTAATGTGTTTCCCATCTTTGGTATGGTGTGCAATGGTCTAAATCAGTAGTGAGAGACACCTCACCTCCTCTCCACCAAATGAAGCAATATGTAACTAACCACTAGAGACATGAAAATCTGTAGGAGACAGTATATTTGTGCTAATGTATCTCTGGGAGTACACCAACTGACTCCCTATTGCAAAGCCAACAGGAACCTATAGGAACGAGGGAAAATCCACCCCTCTCCTTAATAGGCCGATAATGAAATATAAGTCCTCCTTAGTGGGTGTGTACCACTGGTTAGGACAAACCCTATCGCAAAAACCCACCATGGCCCTTTCGGGATGTAGCCTCCTCATATAACTTGAGGAGGCCTATCTCCCTTATGAGCTCCTGGGCGGCTGCTGTAATCGAGTGAGGGTACATATTTCTCTCTATCTCTTGAGCCTCCCATAGGCGAACCACGTTATTTTGGTCCGCCTATTGTTTTTGTTATTACCTCTCTTCTCTCCTTTGACATCACTAAATGATTTACATATTAAATAATTTTTTTTTATTAAATGAGACATGTATTTAGGAATATATATATATAATTGTTTTAAAAAAAAAAAGTTAGTGCGCCACAAAAAAAAGGCATGCACTGGTAATGGTGCTTCTATTTTTGTCACACATCAGATGCGGTGCACCTAGAAATTTTCAGTGCACCGCAAATCATGACCTCTCCTATCTCAATCAGTGTGTTGATGAAACACACCGCAAAACATCGGCTACTAGTGAATGATGCGGTCATTTAACCGATCACACCATTGATAATTAACAAATTCGAGATGGTGGTGAGCTTACGAAACTACTCGACGCAGGACTGATAGTTTCATCAGTGCACCACCCTCCTGTCATTGTTACATGGTCAACGATGAGGTTGTATAACCAACCACACCGTTGACTATGTAGTAGTATCGGGAGGGTGGTGCATTGCCCAAACTATACGCCTTGGGGCGTATAGTTTAGGAAGCGCACTAGCCTCTTGACATCACTACATAGTCAACGGTGCAGTCGTTTACATGACTGTACCGTTGATCATGTCCAGTTTAGAAGGGCATTGCACTGACAAAAATACCCTCTTTGGGGTGCATAGTTCTGTCGACACACCTCATTCCCGCAATTTGACATGGTCAATGGTGCCGTAGGGTAACCAACCACACCGCAATTTTTTTAATTTTAAAAAAGCACAGTGCGTCATTTCAGTACTTCCGTAGAACCACTGCGAATACCATTAGCAATAATCGTAGTGCGACCTGTAAATTTACAGGCAGCACCGTGAGCCCGTGCGAGCCGAACGACTCAAGCGCACCACGTGAGATTTTTTTTTAAATAAGGTGAATTTTAAGCTATTAGAAAACTAATCCACTAAAAGGTTTAATTATGAAAAAACAAGTAAAATACCTATAGATTTGGCCATCTAGGAGGCATATTGGCTATAGAGTTTGGAAAAATAAATTTTCCCACCGCTTTGCAAATTTTGAAATGGAGATGGTAGGCAATGGACAACATCAGTGCTTGTAATGGGAGCACCGATGGCAGGGAACCTTGGGAAAGGTGAATTTGCACTAGTGTTTGAGAACTCAAGAGCACTGAAAAATGAAAAATTAGGATTTTTGGCTGTAAATTTTTTTTATTTAACCCTATTCTGATGTGTGGGTTTTAGAGGGGCATCACGCTATTTCAGTTTTGACGCGGGGTTTTAGGTTGAACTCATGCTAAATATGTGTAGAGAATCGGTGCGCTATAGTAATAAGATGCACCAGGTGGGTTTATACCGAGGGAACGATTTCCCGGTGTGCCAATTTTTAGTACGCACCGGTGCTTTCTCTAGTGGAACGCACCGATGTGGTTTAGGATGAGAAACACACCGGGAATAAACATACACAAAAACCTCCACCTGCCATCCTCCTCTAGTAACCTACACTAAAAATGGATTTTTGGGTTATTTTCATAAGGGTTTCCTCAAAAACATCCGCTAGAGGGTCTTTTCCTTGTAGTGGTAATATCCTTGCAAAATTCTGAGAAGAATGAGTATAAGGCTGACCTCATTCTGACACTGATGAATTTTGGCCTCCAAGGAATCTGAAAAATTCCCTCAATATTCCTAAAAATTATCCTCCATAGGGAATCTGCAACACCACTACTCAAATGGAAAATCTGGTGCACCATTGTGCTCCCTGCGAAATTCTGATTAAAATTCATATAAATTTTAATAAATACTGACACAAGAAAATTTTACCTCCTTGGAATCAAAATATTCCCTGGACCTGCGTGCACAACCTGCCTCGAACTGCGTGTACTTCCTCCTATGTCTAGCCTAGGCGCACTGGGAAAATGTCAAGTTAAAATGGTGCTTGCTGGGTGGAATTACCAATCCAATCTTAGTGATTGGCAGAGTTGGTTAAAATTGCAAACTAGTTAATGGGAGGTTGGGGGATCAAATCCCGCCTCCCCAAAGAATTTGTGTTTAGTTTTTTTTAACTCGGAACACTTTTTTAAGTTTATAAATGGATGGGCCCTTCTTGGGTGGCCTGCCCACTACCGGTGACATTGTATTATATATGGTGTGGACTATGTTTGGGATGGAGGGGTTGACTGCCGATCACCCCAACATATAATATTTTTTTTATGTGGTAGTTGCATTTCCACGGGGTCCAGTGGGGTTCATGGCCCGCCAGCCAAAATATTTTAACATTTTTTGTGTTATATAGTTATGCAGTGGGGATAAGGATGGGGGTCATGGCCTGCCCTTATTTTAATATTTTTTTGTTTTATCAAACAACATGAATATTTTAAAATCTCCAAAAATAGGTCAAAGGAGAAAAATGAAGAAGGCCACAATTTCGCCCAGAATTTGGTCAAAGTTGGCCGGAATCCGATGGTCAGATCTCGGTAAAATTACACCTTCATTAACCTACCAAGTCACATGGTCAACCCTCAAATTTGACTGGCTCTAACTTGTTCATACATACTCGGTTTGATGGATCATTCCCAATGTTGTGATTAGGACGATGAGATCTTCAACCTGAAGCTGGTTTGAGATCAATCCAAACTCTTCCATTTTTTATCTTTCATAAGCCCTCTTTGTCCTATGCGTGTATGTGGAGCCACCTTGATCATTCCTACCCACTGAGGAGCTTTTGGTCCTCCAAAAGCATCAACAATAGTCTGCAACTGTTGTGTACAATGTCAACACCACAAGTGTCCTGAGAAAGGTCACCCTTCCATCTCCTTCACCTTTTTTCCTTTGGAGCATTAAGTGATGGGAATACACCCACATCCTCTGCAACTTGTAGTACACTCCCTTGAAAATTACATGCTAAAATATGACAAACTATGACCAAAACATTTCCATACTTTTCACGAGTTTATAACATATACTCGGTGGTCAAGTTTACATCAGATGGAAATCATACCCCAAGTATCATTACAAGGCCAAAAACATCATTGTCACATTTTAAAGTGATGGAAAACACATAATCAATTTTACAGAAAATAAATGCATCACAAAGCAAGGCCAAAAATATCATGGTTACTTAACAAGTGATGGAAAACACATCATCACCTTTACAGTTAAAAATGAAACATATGATTTACACACATGGCGATGACACACTACCACATCTAGAAAAACCATCTCTCACTTATCAAAGTAAATGGATCATTTCCCTATGGCACGTTTTCTTGTCGACCAATTGTTTCAACCAGTTCATGCACCGACGCTTCATCCTTTAGGTGCTACTTTGGATGGAGCCTCAAACACATGGCTCTTTGATGACCACTTTGGTTGCACTGGATGCAAAAGGTTTTCTTCCTCTAGACCTGCTTAACCAATTTATTTCCTTGCTCTGGAGAAATCTTTCCATGCCTCATCCTCCTTTGGGCTGCCATTCTTTTCCAACAATCATCAATGACATGGTTATGTAAGCCACAAAAAAAAAAAAATTCTTATGCCATGATTTATGTTCATGATTAGAAACATGCTTATAATCAAAATGAGCTTATGAATATCGAGACTTGTTATCCATTTCCTAGTGGTATTTGGTGTGATCATGGTGATGAGAGCTTGTCTTAGCCTTTCTATTGTGACATGGACTTCCATGGGATGATGGAAAAGTGTTCCCATCAATCCTTTTCCTTTGTGAGCTCAATAATGTTTGATTGCCTTTGATTTCCTTCGAATATCCTCATTCAGTGTATCCCACACCTGCATAGCAAGGTCTCTACACAACCTTCAATGGCTGAGTTATGCCTTGGCCATGAATGCCAATTCCTCCTCCTTTGTACCCCATCTTGGTAAGTAGCCTCATGTCGGTTCCTGTAATGGGTATCTCCATGCGTCCAACAAAAATTATATCATGTGAAGATGAAACTAAATAGAAATCAACATTTTTTACCTTAGTTGTTAATTTTGAAAGAGGTGAAAAGGGCTTCTTCGAGCCTTTGTTGCGCTTCAATTCCTGCAAGGAATCTATCGCGGCTTGTAGCTGAAGATGCAATCGTTTCTTCTCATCCTTCTCTTATCGTATAAGTGTCTTAAATGCATCATGACATGCTTGAAGACTTTCCTTATTGTGCTCCAATTCTTCCAATTCCTCTATCGTGGCTTGCAATTGAAGCTGCAATCAATGTTTCTCCCCATTCTCTTCCTGTAGGAGTGTCTTCAACTTAATGTTATCTATTGCTCAGCTCTCATAAGATTCATATAACATGCCTGATTTTTCAAACAACCTAAGCATGGTCTCATACATGTCTTTGAAATCCTCCATTGCTCAACCTAGTGAACGTTCAATGGTTCACGCTTGCAATCCAAATTAGCAAGACGACCACTCTAATACCACTTGATCGGTAAATTTCGCTACGCTTTAAACCAAGACCTTTTACTTCGGCTGATGTGTTAGAATTGAATCAAGGAATTAATGAACATAAATTAATATATCTGCATGCTGTAAAGAAGTGGAGCATAAAAAGCATTAGCAAGATAAGACATTGATATCGAAGTTCATCCACGAGGGACTATGTCTTCAGACCTCGGTATCAAGATGGTGTAGGCCATTGCATTAAGTGTTGGAAATAGTTATGATGTACATGGATGATATTTTATCTATCATACAAGGAAAATTACCTCCCGCAAGAGTAGTTGGACCTCTCCACGAGATGTTCCACTACAGGAAATATCATTCACAAAAATGACTCCTATTAGTATGACAATCTCACTCAAGGTTGACTAAGAATATCCCACCAAACATGGAAATAAAGGGATCTCAAAGAACATAAAAAATCCATGATAGAAATTACATCTCATATCAAGAACAAAACAAGATCCACATAAAACATCAAACATGGATCTATACAACAAAATGCATCTCATAGAAACGAGACAAAGAGGTACATGATCACAGTGCATATACCTCCCATCTTGGAGATATCTGAAGAAAAGGATGATAAACTGCTGGATATGGTTGTAACATCAATATTTTGGCATCAAATATCCTGAAAACAACTACTCACACATTGAATGTTGATTGCACTGTTGAACTCATGTCACCGCGAGGTGCAGGATTGACTATCAATTTGCTGAATTCTGACAATGTCGAAATCTAGGCCTTAGGGAATCTTTTAGATTCCTCTAGATTCCTCAAAGATGCTACTCCATAGAGAATGTGGAAATTTGCAACTCAAAAAAGAATCTGATCTCACCATCGAGATCCTTACGAAATTCTGAGAAGAACGAGTATAAGGTTCACCTCATTCTGACATTGACGAATTTCAGCCTCCAAGGAATGTTAAAGATTAGCTCAAGATTCCTGAAAATTATCCTCCATAGGGAATCTGAAAAACCACTTCTGAAATGGAAAATCTGGGCCCACCATCATGCTCATTGTGAAATTCTAGTTAAAATGTATATAATTTTCATACATTCTGACAGAGGAAAATTTTACCTCCCTGGAATCAAAAGATTCCCTCAAACTGTGTGCAGATCCTACCTCAAACGACGTGTCCATGATCCTATGCCTAGCTTAGGTGCACTTGAAAAATGTTGAGTTTAAATTGTGTTTTCTAGGCGGAATTACCAATATAAGCAGTTGGCAGAGTCGGTTAAAATTTCAAAGTGGTTAAGGGGAGGTCGGGGGATCAAATCCTCCTTCCCCAAAGAATCCTCGTTTAGTTTTTTTTAACTGGGTGCATTTTTTTAAGTTTGGGAGGGGTCGTGCCCACCTTGAGTAGCCTGCCCACTACCCGCGACATTGTATTATATACAATGTGGGATATGGTTGGGGTGGTGGGGTTGATCACCGACCACCCCACCATATAATATCTTTGTTTATGCAGTGGTTTCGATTCCACAGGGTCCGGCAGGGGTCATGGCCTGCCAACCCAAATTATTCAATATCTTTTGTGTTATATAGTTATTCAGTGGGGATAAGGGTGGGGGTCATGACCCACCCTTATTTTAATATTTTTTGTTTTATCAAACACCATGCATATTTTTAAAATCTCTGAAATAGGCCAAAGGAGACAAATTAAGGAGGGCATAATTTTTCCCATAATTTGGCTAGAGTTGGCCTAAATCCGGTGGACAGATCTTGGTGAAATTGTGCCTTGTTTAACCTACCAATTCACATGATCAACCATGAACTTTAATTGGCTCTAACTTCTCCAAACTTTCTCAATTTGACGAATCATTCACATTGTTGCGATCATGATGATGAGATATTCAACCTGAAGCTGGTTTGAGAGAAATCCAAAACTTTGATTTTTGAGCTTTCATAAGCCCTCTTTGTCCTATGTGTGTCTCTGGAGCCACCTAGATCAATACCATAATCATCTTACTAATTATGGTTCCTGCATTTTTTTAGAAAATGTGAATTTAATATGTCTCGGAATCCCCATTGGTAAAGATTACTTGTTGGCCCTGACATAAGATTCCCATGAAACTTATTCCTGATTGAGATTTCAACAGGATCACAATGTTGTAGTGCTGGTTGAGAGTGGAATGAGATCATGCTTTGGAAACTAACAGATATTTCAAAGAACAATAAATTAAAATGTTTGTCAATTCAAACAACAAATAACTAACTAAATAAATAAACTTCATTTTTAATATTTATAATCTTTTAAGAATTATATTCCAACCACCTTTCATAGATATATATGGAAAGAAAAACTACCTTTTAAATATATTTTTTTATACTTTACCCCAAAAATTTAAAACCTTTTAGACAACCTTGTTAAAAAAACATTATGATTACAATAATACATTATTATTATTGTTCGGTAGGATTGGATTCTCCATTGCCACAATGCAAAATTACAAATAAAAAAATACCTCAATTTACCAATTAGTAAAACCTAAAATTAATGTATTCTAAACCTTAACACTAACTTGAATTCTATCATTTTACTTTAATTTAGCTATATTTAAACTAAGCAACATGTACTAGCTACTATCTAGCACTTATTATGGATTGTTGTCTCTCAATGTTTACCAACCATTTAGTTTATATGGTTGTGTTAGTATATAAGCTAAGCATATATTCATTTTAGAAAACATGTAACAAGATTAGTAATCATGAAGACTCACACTATTTTACCATGGATATTCTTAATTCATAGATGGGCTTTGTTACAACACCATGGAGAAATATGTCAATATCATGGTTTATCAATACCACATGCGAAAAAATATTAACTCATTTTATATGAAACTTGTTCTAATGCCATTTTTTAACTTAAAAGATCATGGCTTATCAATACTAAATGCCCAAAAAACCATCACTCACTTTATATGACACTTTTCATGTGACCTATATATATATTTTTTTAATTAATCAATTTAATTAAAAGAAAATAAATGCCATAACTACTTTTAAGAGAAATTTCAACCCTTGATTTCTGATGATTACTAACACTATTCTATATTGTTTCATGAAGGATTTGATACAGTAGTTTGTAGAAGAAATTTGACTAGAGAAATTTAATACATTTCTTTTCTTATTAGATACGACGATATATATATATATATATATATATATATATATATATATATATATATATATATATATATATATATATATATATATATATATATATATTAGGGTGTTTGAATCATTTTTTAATTGGGGAAATGAATTCAGCACCCTCAAGAACCCCTGGAGCACCCAAAATTATGAAACTTGATAAATATAACTTGAATTTTTTTTCAAAATCGCGCCAGAAAAACTATTATTTCCTAGGGGAAATCCTTTCCTATTTAAAATTTGTTAATCCATACCATCCAACTAATAAGTACCGATAATTAAATTAAAATTCTAAAAATCCTCTCCCCAATCGAGTTGGTTTTGGAAGCTACATATCGCATAGGGATCAAAGTTGGACCTAAGTAATTCATTCCTCCTAGATTTATTTATTCCATGTTACAATGTGTCTTTATTCTCTTTTGTTGTCTAATTGTGTGGGGGTCATTATGCTGAGAAAATAGTATACTTTCCCTATAGAAAACCCCCTCAGCCTAGATATCCTATTAATAGTGGTATTCTATATATCTTTGCTCTGCATGGTGTTTATTTTTTTGTGGTCTCTTGGCCCATAGCTAGGAAGGTGCAAGGCTCACTAGGGGCTTATGGAAATGTAGGGGGAAATGGGTTCATCTAGTATGGATTGTGTACTAGTGGTGAAGATATAATGCAAGTTCAAAATTGAAGAACCTCTAGCTACAACGGTGGATGATCCAGCTATAGTGGCCGACCTCTTGAGTCTGATGTCTAGCTATGGGCTTTGTTCTATGTTTTATTACTTATTGTTTTGTATGGAAGTTATGGCTAAATTTATTGTTTCAAACTCATAGATATGATTCTTACTAATCCACCTCTAATTTCCTTTATAATAAAAGTGTATTAGTAAAATTTTAAAGTTAAACTTCTATATAATATAAAATATTCCAACAACACAACTTAACTTAAAAAAAATCTAAAAATCATATTCCAAAATACTTACAAAAAATAAATAAAATAAAATATAATACTTTATAAAAATAATAATAATAATAATTAAAAAAATACATAGTATTTGAAAAATTGATTTCAAATATTTACATAATACATAACAAATATCCAATAGTTGTTGTTAATTTTGGATTCCCCAAAAAACAATCAAATTGCATTTTAAGTTTGGAAAAAACATAAAGAATATTTGTGTGTACGATTTCATTTCTACCTCTGATAAAATATTATGTTTGAATTAATAAATGAAAAATTCACTGGTCAGCTCTACAAAAGAGAGTTTGGACCAGGAGAGTCTAGCTCTACAGAACGCTCTACATTCTCAATAGAACTCAACCATTATATATAATACATAGATGTAGGGAGGTTAGAACCATACCCAAAGAAATAGAAACAATTCTTATCCTAAGGTGTCATGAACCAACTCTCACTAATTAAGGATTCTCCATTATCTTTCAACAATCCCCATTAATGGAGAAGGGGTTAAGAAATATGCCTAACATCTCCCGAAACATTTAAAAATTGTTTCTGCCAAGAGGCTTAGTGAAAATGTCAGCAACATTATTACATGTTTTACAATATACAAAATGGATTTCTTTACATTGAACTTTTTACCAGATTATTAGAAAGTTTGATTGAGCTTTGGTTGTCGCATCTTATAATTGTTTCATCTTTCTATTCTTCCCCAACATCCTAGAGAAGTCTCCACAACCAAACTTCCTCATATGTTGTTGTGCACGTAGCTTGATACTTTGATTCTGATGAAGACAAGGAAACTGTGTTTTTCTTTATACTGCTTGATGTAATCACCCCAAATCCAAAGTTGAATTCTTAACTTGTTATGGATATTCAGTCGTCTACATTTCCAGCCGAATCAGAATCTAAAATACTTGTCAATCTAACATCAGAAGAATCAGTATAAATAACACCATAATCTATAGTTCCTTGTATATTCCTTAGAATTCATTTTTCCGCATTCGAGTGACTCTCAAGTGGTTTGGACATAAATTGACTTAGCATACTATCTACATAAGGCAAATATGGTCTAGTAGTGGTTAAGTAGATTAGACTCCCAACTAGTTGTAGATAAAGTGTTGCATCTGCCTCTTTGGAGTCATCCTCACTCTGAATTTTACTGTCCTTCTGTAATGGTACTGTTGCAGCCTTACATTGATTCATCCTGAATCTAACCAGTAGACTTCAGACATACTTACCCGGAGATAGAAAATTTTTTCGTGAATCTCTCCAAATCTCCAGACCCAAACAATATCTTAGTTCACCAAGGTCTTTCATTTCGAACATTTGTGACATTTGCTGCTTGATTTCTTTTATTAGATCAACATCATCACCCGTAATAATTATATCATCTACATACAAATAAATCAACACTCTACGCCCATTTTCATCTTTCACAGTATACAGATTAGGGTCGTTTTTACTTCTATTGTAACTGTGTTGTAGAAACAATGAATGTGTCTTTTCATACCATGACCTGGGTGCCTGTTTCAATCCATATAAATATTTTTTTAATCAACAGACTAAATTTTCTTTCCCTTTCTAGAAAAACCCCTCAGGTTGTTCTAACTAAACCTCCTCTTTCAATTCCCCATTTAAAAATTCATATTTTACATCTATTTGGTGAATCATATAGTGTTTTCTAGTACCTAAAGGAATCATCATTATGATAGTGTTTAGTTTAAATGTAGGGGAGGAGGTTTCCTCATAATCAATGCCTTCTTTTTGTGAATACCCCTTTGCTACCAATCTAGATTTTAATTTGTCTATGGTTCTGTATGCATTAATATTGGGCTTATACAACCATTTAGGACCTATCATTTGTTTCCCTTGAGGTAGTTCAACCAGCTCCCAATTGTTGTTTTGAGAATAGATTCATATTCCTCTTCTATAGCTTCTTTCCATTCACTACATTGATTTTCTTATTTATAACTAAAAGGTTCAACAACATTCATCATACTAGCTATAAAGGAATTTTCCCTATATCTAGCAGGTAATTGAATCTGGCTACTAGATATTCTTAGCGTTGGTGTGGCTTCCAACCTGTTTTGAATTTCCTTTGAAGGACTCGGCTCGATTGTTATATTTGAACTTTCTTCTTTTCGATTTTTCTTCTTCTCATGGATTTTACTTGCTTCTTCACTTCCTTCCACCAAAAATAGAATATCCCATTCCTCGTTGCTTTTATTAGATTCATCATAAACCTACTCATGGAACATGACATCTCTACTAACCAAAATTTTGTGAGTAGAGGGATTAAACAATCTATAAGATTTAAATTGTGAACAATACCCTACAAAGGTACATCTGGTGGATTTTGAGTCTATTTTTCTTCTGTCTTCCTTTGGAATGTGGGAAAATTCTTTAGACCCAAATAATCTCAAATTTTTTACTGTAGGCTTGAATCCATATAACGATTCAAAAGGATTTTTAAACTGAAGACTTCTTGTAGGACTCCTATTTTTCAAATAAACTGCAATATTCAATGTTTTAGCCCAAAAACCATTTGAAAGATCCTTACCTTTCAACATGCTCCTAGCACACTCCACGAATGTTTTGTTCCATCTTTCAATTACTCCGTTCTACTGAGGAGTATGGGGTACTATGAATTTCTGTAATATTCAATGGTCTTTACAATATTTGGTAAGGTCATCCTTCTTGTATTCTCCCCCATGATCGGAGCGGAGAATTTTTATGTACTCCCATCTTTGCTTTTCTATCATATATCTGAACTGCTTAAAGTATTCAAATGTGTGACTTTTCTTACTCATAAAATATACCCAACAAAACTTTGTGCAGTCGTCAACAAACAGTAGAAAATACAATGCACCTCCTAATGACTTTGTTTTCATAGGTCCACATAGGTTGGTGTGCACTAATTCAAGTATATCTCTCTTTTTCTTTTCTACTCGAACATGGAATTCTTCTCTATGCATCTTTCCTAAAACACAAGCATCACAATCATTATGCACTTGTTTTAATGTAGGAAGACCTCTTACCATTTCCATTTTCTGAAGTAACAACAAATCATTGAAGTTGATGTGACCTAGTCACTGGTGCCATAGCTCTTTTGTAGTCAAATTAGATGTTGTCAAATATCGATTTTGTGTTGTCCTAAAATTTAATTTGTACAAACCTCCTGTTTGAATTCATGAAGAAATAGTTTTCATGCCATCCAACAAATTTTTAATATAACAATTAGATTTAAATATTTCTACCTTGAGATTTGTATCTATAATCATGGATACAGAAATCAGATTCTTTGTAACTCTGGGTACATACACTACATTTTGAATATATTTGATATGACCATTAGGCAAGGTAACAAGAATGTTCCTGTACCCTTTGATCTGATAACTTCTATCATCACCAAGGTAGATTTTTGATCCTTTGTCGGTTTCTTTAAAATATTCGTACCATTTTCTATTCCATGTCATATGTATGGATGATCCCGAATCCACATACCATATGTCTACTTCTACATTTTCATCAAATTCTTCCATGAAATATCTAAAGTCCTGAACATGGTCATCATCTACGAAATGACCTCCATGTCTTTTATGTCTCTGATGTTCTTCATGAAATTTCTTTTTTATTCACTCCTTAGCCATATGACCGATTTTTCCAGTAACATACTTTTTTTAATACAGAGTCATTTATGTTCGGATACACACCTTGAGTTTCATTCAGTCTTTTCTATGTATTTCTTCCGTTTTTCTGTGATGGATTTCCTTTTTCTTTGAAGAATTTATTCTTTTCCATTAATGCAAGAACTGCACTCTCGGGTTTTAGAGTCAATATTCTTTCTTCTTATTGCGTTATTATTCCTGTGAGTTCTTCAAACTTTGGGATTTTCTCTCTTGCACTTATCCCAGTGATGAAAATTTGGTAATCATCAGTTATACCATTCATGATAATCGTGACCAAATCTGCATCTGTTACTATCTCACTGATATCTTCCAATTTTTTCTTCAGATATTTGATCCACAATATGAAAGATGCAACTATTTCATTCTCCTCCATCTTTATGGATAGAATCTTTCTCTTAAAGAACAGAACACAGTTTGTATTCCTGATCTCATACAAATCCTTTAATATCGTCCAAATTTTTCTTGTTGATTTGAATTCTCTGGCATGTGGTATGACGCAGTATTTCATTGACATCTTCAGTAACGTCTTTGTTTTTCCCTCTCTCTTCTCCCAATATGGGGTCATTTTGGGTAAACCAACTCCTGCTGCTAGCTTCGACTTGTCCCAATTTGCAATTGCCCAAGGACTCTGTGCTTCTAGCACAGTCTGCATCTTAAAATTCCAATTAGAGTAATTGGAACCATCAAGATTGTTTCTCTCATCTAAGTATGCTTCAATTATTTGATTATTCATCTTGACGATTAAAAAAAAAACTCGAGTAATTGACAGGACAAAGAAAACAAATGATCTACCCCAGATCCTTACAAAAATAAATATCATGATACAGATCTACCTGATCTATGATCAATCCAACAGGTTTTTTTGTACGCTGTGCGACAGGCTCTCGACTCCTCTACACCAGTGAGATCTTCCTCAGATCTCTTCCCTCATCGATGAATTTTCACTGGATTTCTTCATTTAATAGTGGTCAAACACTGCCTCAGATCTATTTCATATCTCATCGGTGCCTTAACTGACCCAATTTCCACAACAATTGCACCTGAAATAAAAACCAATAAGTCTCTCCTTTATCGGTGCCTCTGTTCAGCTCAAATCTGTGCCATCGGTCTGAATGTTACTGCAGGAACCGTGACGATCAGCAGGACTGTTCTTCAATAACTTGTGTTGACCGGATTAATTACTGAAAAGAAATAAAATCACTGAGTCATGAAGGGCTTCTGTTGGAAATACTGAGAGGGGCGGTGAATCAACATTCCTTTCAATTAGAGAATTAGTTAATCTTCAATTATTATCAGTGTTTGTATAATGATAGCAGCAAACAAAAGGAACACAAATGCACACAATTTTTAAGGTGGAAACCCACTTCGGGACAAAAACCACCTAATTATTTTCTAATAATTCTTTAATATTCAACTCCAATTGAAAATAAAGCTCCAACTTCCTAGAGTCTAGAAAAGCATTATTCTCGAGCTCCTTGTGGATGGACGCTCCAACGCCAAAGATTCTTCAGTAGTCAACTAAATTGATTCCCTAACATCCAATGAGCTACAACTCACCCTAGCACCACCCTACCACCCTATAGAAGAATAAAAGAAGAATGGACTCCCATACCAGGGAAAATCGTCCACTTTACAATGATATAGAATGATGTAGAATAATATGACACACTATAACATAACCCCAACTATGACACAACAACCTAATGATGATCCTATACCTCCTGACACTACCTCTTCAACTCTTGGTAGATAGACACTAGAACAATTTTTACAATAATGTACTTACAATGACTTTGTACATTGATACCTTTACAGTGACTGTATGTAGTGCTGCCCACTTGAAGACTTCATGTGATGAAATTCTTGCTGCTATTCTGCACCTTGGTTGCTACTCTTATCATGCTACCCTCTACTACACCTTTCTTTATTTTTTTACCCTAGAGAGTCTGGTCCTTTGCAGCCATTGACAACACATGATCTAGCTTTTTCTTTCCTTCTAGGAGCTCGATATTGAATCCAGTGTATCTCTGTTATTTCAGGTCCCCAATATCTTATTTTTGGTCCTACAGTATTTCTCTGAGTCATCCTTCCAATGTGATAGGTTTGATCCAATTTTGACTCTTCAAGGGAGAGTTATGCCCAATTTCTCACAATTCCCTAATTATGGATTGTTTCAATAGAGCGAATTTGTATGGCGTACCACGTGTCATTGTTTCTTCATTCGGCTCTGAAATTGATAGAGTGCAAACTTTAGTCCGTGAAATATCTACCACTTTTTACATAATTCCAATCTAATACTTAGAGAGAGGGTTATGAAAATTTTCCCAAGGTAACTTCTTTGAGATGAATTTCAGGAGCCTACAAAAACCCTGATTTCTACAGATCATATCTCCGAAAATATTGTGCACCTTGATCTGAAATTTTCACAGGAGATTCCTAAAGATTTTGGCTTTGCCTCATAAAAATTTTCACTTTTAACCCTTCGTAGAAAAAAATTTAGAGTGAAAATTCCATGATGACCGGTTTTAGATGGCGAAATCCCTTTCACAAGGAGGATATGAGGATCACAATTTATATAAATTCTTAGGTTGAGAGGGGCTTCAAAAAGTGAACATGGAAGGGATTTTAGGAGCTTAAAAAATATTAATTATGAATTTTTGATGACCCATGCCACAACCCCATGGGGTTTTAGCCCACTAACGGGGGTTACAAAATTCAAACATCAATATCTCTCAAACCGTGAAGAATTACGTGGCGTGCCATATATCAACAGAAACATCTCGACAAGTAGAAACCATAAAAAGAATTCTCAACCCAGAATATATTAATTTGGTAGGTAAAAATTCCCATTCAATATTGGGGTAGCCCCTGGTGCTGCTTGGGTTGACATCAATGACAACCGCTGATCAAAAATGTCCCCCTTTGGCATTGATGGGAACACAAGTACTCCCCCTGTGATCATGACACCTCTTCCTACAACTTTTCTCCCCCTTTGACATCAATGGAAAAGAGTAACTCCCCCTGACACACAAGCATCTTATAGACTTGTACACACTTCCACTCCCCCTGACATACAACCATCCTGCGGACCTGTACACACTTCCACTCCCCCTTTATATTCTAAATAAGGAAAATCTAATGAGAACTTGATAGAATCCCAAGATTCCAGCGAAGATATTCCAATGCTTCACGAGTACTCTCACGATCATTAACACTTCCTGCCTAATCTGCATCTGTAAAGGAATGAATAATGATATTGTTACCCTTGGGATACCACAAGCCATATTCTGTTGTTCCCTTTAGATATCGAAGAATTCTTTGGATGGCAATAATATGTGATTCTTTTGGTGCTGCTTGGAATCTTGCTACTTGTCCAACTGCTTGCATAACATCTAGTTGGGAGGCTACTGTATATAGAAGAATACTAATCATAGATCTATACAACATTTGATCCACATCCTTAGATGAGTTGTCTATGCTCAATTTGCAACTTGTTACTATCAGAGTAAGGATGGGTTTGCAATATTCCATTTTAAATTTCTTGAGAATTTCCTTAATGTACTTGGCTTGACATATAAATATTCCTTTCTCTCGTTGAGATATTTGAAGCCCTAAGAAGTATTTTAGCTCACCAAGTAAAGACATCTCGAAATCACTTTTCATATTTGTAGCAAACTTCTTACTTAGTCGCTCATAATTTCTACCAAATATTATATCATCCTCTTTAGCTATTAGACATGCTTTTGTTGCTTCATCTAAAACATATATGTTGTTTGGAGCTCGACTTGCTGTAGACACAATTTCACCATACCTGCCTTTCCTGATTTCACATTTTGTGGAGTTGAATAGTATTGTGTGTCCTTGATCACACATTTGTCCAACACTGAGTAGATTGTGATTCATGTTTTCAACCAATAGAACATTCTTGTTTAGAGCATCTTTGCTTTTGAGAGTGACAATAACTGATCCTATAACATTTGAAGATCCATCATTTCCAAAGGACACGGTTCCATCCTTATCTTTCAGAGGTAAAAATTTATTTATATCTCCAGTCATATGCGTTGAGAAACTGCTATCAACATACCACACATATTTGTTGTTTCGAGCCTTGAGAGAAAGAGTACAATTATCAGTCTTCTTGTTCTTCCATGTTCATTCGTTATGTGGCTTCAAAGATTCTTTTGGAGGATTTTCAAGTCTGCAGTGTTTGGCTATGTGTCCAAAGTTTCGACATTTGTAACATTCAATAAAATTTATTAAATGTTCAAATCTATTTATGTTTGACTGAGCCCTGGGAGGTTCATATTTGACAGATCTCCTGGAATTGCATTCGTTCCTGGGGTACGTGCGACATTCTACAGATTTATAACCAAATTTTCCACATGAATAACAGTAGCCATAAAAAATATGTTGGTACCTGGATGGAAATCTTCGTCAAGAAATTGCCTTCCAAGGTTGTTCTTGCGAATCTTGTCCAATGAAGTCTACATGCATGTCATATCTCATAGGTTCATTGTATTTTGTTGCAGAAGGTCCTGCTTCTTCTTCTTTGTAATCGATCCCAGTTCTATCATTGTAAGATTGTTGATTGTTGATGAGTTATTCCAATGCCCTTGACCTGCTGGCATAGTTTTGGATAGTTTTTGCTTTCTTCACTTCCTTACGCAGTGAGACTACTTCGGCTTCTAATTCTTCCTTTTCTTGGTTGCTTTCTTCCAACTTCTTTTGAAGTTACTCTTTAATGCATTTGTGTTCTTCAACTTCAATTTTGAGACCTTGAACTTGTTCTTCAAGAGTATTGGAACGAATCTTCTCTGCCTTGAGCCCTTTTATAAGTTTGATTGCTTCCTTATAAAATTCTTCTATGGTCAATCCTTCTTCTTTGTTGTTTGATACCTCTTGTTTATTGTGCTTGGCCATAAACAATACTCTCTCATTGGCTTCTTCCTTGCAGTCATTGTCTTCATCAGATGATGAGCTATCTTCTTTAGAGAGAAATTTTCTTTTGGATCCTTTCTTGTTGAATTTATAAAATCCTTTCTTTCCTTTTGAGTTGCCATCACTTATGTTCACACATTTTGATGCGAAATTCCCAACCTCACCATAGCCGAAACATATCAATGGAAGTTTACCTTTGAATTTTCCCTTACCAATTTTTTGTTTCCTCGTAAAGTAAGCATATTCTTCATCTGAAATACCTTATTCATCATATCCCTTTTCTTCACACTTGCAGGTGCATGTATTTTCAATTGAAGGTTGTTTGTCCTTATGGGTTTTCTTAGATGCAACGAACACAGTTTCTAGATGCGGAGTACCCTTTTCTTCGTTAAGTCTCATTTCATATGCTATGAGAACTCCATGTAATTTCTCTTTGTTGAGTTTGTCCAGATTTGCACTGTATTCTAAGACCGATACCTTTGGGTTAAATCTTCATGGTAAAGTTCTAAGAATCTTTCGTATAATAGTCTTCTCGTCAACTAGCTCTCCCAATCCTTCCAGAGTATTGGTTATTTCATTAATGTATTGGAATTATGTAGCAATGTTGCAATCTTCTTTCATTATGAGTTGCTCAATTTTTGCTCTATATATTTGAAGATTTTCTTCTTTGACATTTGAGTCACCTGCATATATATTCTCAAGCTTTTCCCATACATTTTTGGTGGTTTTACAACCCAACACCTTATGATAAGCAGATTCAATAAGTCCACTATCAATAATATTCTTTTTTTTGCATCATTTACCCAATTATTCTTACCTTCTTCATCCATGGTTGATGTAAATCCATTTTGAACAGTGGCCCATACTTCGTAACCTTGCACAAAGAGATAGACCTCCATTCTTCCTTTCCAAAGTGCATAATTATTTTCATTGAACAGAGGTACACCACTCTTCATATGCTCCATGACCTCCTTCCAGCTATTAAACTGTTATTGAAGGAACCAAGCTCTAATACCAACTGTTGGAAATACTAAGAGGGGGATGAATCAGTATTCCTTTCAATTAGAGCATTATTTAATCTTCAATTATTATCACTGTTTGTATAATGATAACAAAAAACAAAAGGTACACAAATGCAGACAATTTCTAAGGTGGAAACCCACTTCGGGACAAAAACCACCTAATGCTTTTCTAATAATTCTTTAATATTCAACTCCATTTGAAAATAAAGCTCCAACTTCCTAGAATCTAGAAAATAATTATTCTCCAGCTCCCATTGGATGGATGCTCCAACGCCCGAGATTCTTCAGTAGTCAACTGAATGAATGCCAGAACACCCAATGAGTTACAACTCACCCTAGCACCACCCTACCACCCTATAGAAGAATAAAAGATGAATGGACTCCCATACCAGGGAAAATAGTCCACTTTACAATGATATAGAATGATGTATAAGAAGAAGACACACAAGACCATAACCCCAACTGTGACACAACCACCTAATGATGATCCTAGACCTCCCGACACTGCCTCTTCAACTCTTGGTAGATAGACACTAGAAAAATTTTTACAATAATGTATTTACAATGACTTAGTATAATGATACCTTTACAGTGACTGTATGTAGTGTTGCCCACTTGAAGACTTCATGTGATGAATTTCTTGCTGTTGTTCTACACCTTGGTTGTTGTTCTTGTCCTGCTACCCTTTGTTGCACCTTTCTTTGCTTTCCTACCGTAGAAATTCTAGTCCCTTGTAGCTCTTGACAACACATGATCTAGCTTTTTCTTGCCTTCTAGGAGCTCGATATCGAATCTGGCGTATCTCTATTATTTCAGATCCCTAATATATAATTTTTTGTCCTTCAATATTCCTCTGAGCCTGCTTTCCAATGCCATAAGTCTGACCCAATTTGAATTCTTGAAGGGATATTTATGCCCAATTTCTCACAATGCCCTAATTATGGACTGTTTCAGTAGAGCACACTTGTACGACATGAAACATGTCACTTTTTCTTCATTAGACTCTGACAAGGATAGATCACGATGTACAGTCCGTGCACTATCTACCACTTTTTACATAATTCCAATCCGGTACTCAGAGAGAGAGTTATGAGAATTTTTCCAAGGTCACTTCTTTGAGATGAATTTGAGGAGCCCACAAAAACGCTAACTTCCACAGATCATATCTCTGAAAATTTTGCACACCTTGATCTGAAATTTTCACAGGAGCTTCCTTAGTATTTTTTTCTCTCCTCATAAACATTTCAGCTTCTGAACCTTCGTAGAAAAAAATTTAGAGCGAAAATTCCACAATGACCTGTTTTAGATGGCAAAATCCCTTTCATAAGGAAGATATGAGGATCACAATTTATATAAATGCTTAGGTTGAGAGGCGCTTCAACAAGTGAACATGGGATGGATTTCAGGAGCTTAAAAAATCTTAATTATGACTTTTCAATAACCCATGCCACAACCCCATGGGGTTTTAGCCCACTAACTAGGGTTACAAAGTTCAAACATGAATATCTCTCAAACTGTGAAGAATTACGTGGCGTGCCATATATCAACAGAAACATATCGACAAGTAGAAACCATCCAAATCATTCTTGACCCAGAATATATTCATTTGATAGGTCAAAATTTCCATGCAATATTTGGGTAGCCCTTGGTGCTGCTTGGGTTAACATCAATGACAACCGCTGATCAAAAGCTTCTCCTCTGTCACCTGGATACTCACAGGGATCACAACACTCTAATTATGATTCGACCATGAAGCTGTGAGACCATGATAAAATATGATGTTTGAATTAACAAATGAAAAACTCATTGGTCAGCTCTTCGAAAGAGAGTCTGGACTACAAGAGTCTTTATTTGCAGAACACTCTACTTTCTAAATACAACTCAACCATTATATAGCATACATATATGTAGGGAAATTAGAACCATACCTTAATAAATAGAAACTAATTCCTATTCGAAGGTTTCATCAACCAGCTCTGACTAATTAATGATTCTCCATTATCTTTCAACATTTAACATTATCATGTTTACACGTATTTTATATTTTAGTATGGAAAAGATGTTGTCTTATAGTGTTACATTAAAATAAATAAAATAATATTTATATTAAAATTTTTAAATATATTAATAACAAAAAAAAACTTTCAATATTGGCTATAAATAAAATAGGTCGATGTCCATCTTAAACAAGTGTTGTATGGCATCTAAGTCTCCGCCACTTTTTTGCCTAGAAAAATTGCATAAAAATTGTAAACTACATCATTTAGTGTTAAATTGATACTAATTAATAAGAAAATCAAATTGTACAGTCTTGCACTGATAGAAAGTAATAAATTGAGATGTGAAGTGGATAAATTCAGCACAAGACCTGCATAAATTTTGTTGAGCAGTAACTACTAGTAAGTCTACACATTAAATCATGCATTAATACAATACTAAATTATGACATAAAGTATGTAGCACAATTATCCAAATGACATTATATTGTAGAGTGCAATAATATCTTCAATTTATTGTGCAATCAAATGTTTAAAAAATGTGTATTCTAACTTAAAGATGAAATGACAATACAATTTCAAGAGTTTTGTTGGTTAAAATACATTATCGATTTGAATGCATAAACGAATTCATCACCCTTAAAAACCCTTGGAGCACTAGCAAGCTTTTTAAAAGTTATGTCATATTTTGATTAAAAGTAACGATAGTGAAAAGGGCCATTTCGTCTATAAATCACACTACGCCTTTAAAAAAATTATTTTTTAATTATATTGTAAAATAAAAAAATATTTCAAAGTTAAACATTATAAGTTGCATTGGTTAGTACTAAACTAAAAGTGGTTAATAGATTTATAGAGTGTGTCTTGGTGGGGACTAATAACATAATTTTATATCAACTTTATTGGACCAAGAAACTCTCCAACCCAATATGGTAGAGATGTTGTAATGTAAAGTTTAACATTTTGGCTAATTCATAAAAATAAATATAAAATAAAATTAAAAAAAATAAAAAATAAAATAAAAAGATTAATGTTATGTAAATAAAAGTTAAAAAAAAAAAACCCCCTATAAAAAGAAAATGAAAATGACCAATGGTATTGACTCATTGTATTCATGTGGAATATAACATTTTTAAAGGGGGAAGTCAAACCATTCTAGATCTACCTTAACTCCAAGAGGATCAAATATCTTGATATATCTTGATATGCAAATCCTCTTGGCCCTTCTTAGATCTAGAGTTAAGATGGATCTAGGCTAGTATATAAAGAGATAAAATAATTAACTTTAGAAAGTTAATTTATTTCATAATTTATTTTTAATTTTTAAAATAAGGAAGATGTTAATTCCTTCATCCAAAATTTTATGTAAATTTGACGAAAAATAACTAAAATTTGATCGGGTTAGAGGATAGTGGTTTCTTAAACTTAAAAGAGTCAAAATTGAGCAAGTTAAACGACATTGATTTAGTAAACTTGGCTTGGGGAGAGACTCACATTTGAGCGGGTCAAATGTTAATTTTTTTGAGCGCATGGTTTTGCGTAACTATGGATTCTTGCCCATGGAATTCATGTAAGGGTCAAGGATAGTGGTTTCATAAACTTGAAAGAGTCAATGTTGAGCAAGTTAAATGACAGTGTTTTAGTAAACGTGGCTTGGGGAAAGACTCAAATTTGAGCGCTTAAATGCTACTTGTTTTGAGCACATGGTTTAAGATGGACTTATGTGTACATTATTTCATTTTATGAATATATATATATAATATGGGTTGCCTTTGCTCGATACTTTTGGATTTATGTTTCATGATTAAGATGATAGAAAGTGATCCTACATTTCATTTTACTATTATTAAAATAATGTAATAATTGAGATTTTTTCATTAAAAAAACATAATTTTCATAATGAAAAAAAATAAACAATATTTTTTAATTATTAAAATCCTTCCTATAAAATTTTTTAATTTATAAATAAACTTTATTATATGAATCAAAATCATATATAAGCACTTAACGCAAACTGTCGAATACTTCTTAATCACCTGAACCGCTGCCAAATAGTCTGATATTTCCATGGCATTTAGTGGGGCGACTGTGCATCGGGCAGGAGACTCCTGCACTTTCGCCAAACAACGGAATAAAAACCAATTAAAGTGAAGCAACGAAGCAACAAGTACTTCGTTATACTGGAGAAGTTGTTCAAGTGATCACCACGTCCGAAAATGACCCCCCTCCTATGACCACATCAGTCTCTCTCCACATAATCGAACATCAGTCTCTCTTCACATAATTGAACGCACTTGTGCTGTCTCCAAGCCGTTCGAGATAGAGAACAGACACAAGTTCAATAACAAGGAGGAGGGAGTTTTTATGCCCGTCGCTAAAGGAACTATAAAAAAATAGTACAGCTATTGCCTGGGTTTGGCGTTGTCTATCAACGTGACGATCTCCCTACGCAGGTTAGTTCTCACTGAATTTCTCTCAAATTTTTATTTTAAAGGATTATAGAAATTATTTTTTGATGGCCGAAATTGATTTAGGGCCATCAGAAACCTAAAATCTTTAGAGCATTCAAACTACTACTTAGATTTATAAAAATTTCTCACGAATTTCCACCATCAAATTCAATATATGTTTTAACGTCTGCGCTTTCGATTATGGATTTCACTCCGCTTTGGTGCAAGTAACAATTGAGGCAGAGCAAATGGATAAAAGTTGACTACCCCAATTTAGGTCGATCCATGCCTTATATAACCGAAAACACCGTATCACATTGATTGATGGAGAAAAAATAGCTTTGGGTTTTTGTTTGAAACTTTGACTGAGAATTAACACCGTAGTGTGGATTATTTTTTTAACTTAATTCTGTTGGAATTTAATTCCAACTGCAACATAAAATATCTGGAAAAAAAAAAAAAAATTGATTGTCGCATATATTTCAGCAAGGTGGATGCCTCAAAGTCGTGCTTGATATTTTGCACATTACTGTGCATTAAATTTTCAGAATTAAATGCCCCTCCGACTTGTTTTGTTCCAAAAGGCATCACCGCTTATATGCATTCAATACGCAGATAAGATTAGAAGATATTTGCATTATTTTAATATTATAAGTCAAATATGTTTTTCACATATAAATGCAATGAACAACAGTGCTTTTTATGTTAGAAGAATGTTAGAGAGTTTGAGAAATAGAAATAGACAGAGAAGAAGACAGAGCAGGAAAAACTGAGGAAAAACAGAGTCACTGTGTTTTGGAGCAGCAATGCATTCTACAGGCTGTTTCAACAACTGTCTGTGTGTTTCAGCAACAGTCTGTGTGTTGTTTCAGCAACTGTCTGCCAGATGCTGAAACACGAATCTATGTTAAAAAACAGAGTTTGTAAAAACAGAGTATGGAGTTTTTGATTATTCCAGAACTGTAGTTCTAAAGAAGTTCATAATTTTTATTGTCATTTTTTATGGTTAATAAAAACAGATCTTTTCTCCATATCTTCTTTGTCCATATTTCTCTCATTTCTTTGTGTTGAGTTGAGGAACTTTGCTTCCTTTGTTTTGTTCGAAATTTTTAGAAATTTCCATCATGGTATTGGAGCTGGTCTAGGCACTCAGTGAGTCAAAAACAGAGTTTGTTTTTTCACTGTAGGAGCTGTAAGAAGATTATTGAGCAGATTTTCTCCAGCAGAGAAAGTTTCTTGCTTGTTTTAATTATACAGTCAGTATCTCTTCTTTACTTATACAGGTTAAGATGACAGATGCTGGAACTGGTTTGAAAAATTCCCAACTGCCACAGTTTAATGGGAAATATCACAGTTATTAGTCCATAACAATGAAAGCATTATTTTCTTCTCAAGGAATATGGGAGCTGGTTGAAACTGGCTATGCTGAACCTGCAGATGCAACAACGTTGGCTGCTTTGACAGTAGCAGAAAGAGACCTGTTGAAGAGTGACAGGAAGAAGGATGCCAAAGCCCTCTTTTTTCTCTTTCAATCAGTACATGAGAGTGTTTTCCCATGGATTGTAGCAGCAACAAAATCCAAGGAGGCATGGGATATTCTCAAAACTGCTTATCAAGGCATGGAGAAGGTGAAGACTGCAAAGTTGCAGATGTTGAGGAGAGACTTTGAAACACTCAGCATGAAGGAATCTGATACAGTAGATTCATTTTTCACTCAGGTTATTGGGTTGATAACCGAGATTAGATATCATGATGAAATTCTTGAAGAAAGAAGGATTGTAGAGAAGATCTTGAGAAGTTTACCCTCAAGGTTTGAAGCTGTTGTGGTAGCAATAGAAGAAAAAAAGGATCTCTCACAGTTCACAGTAGATGAACTCAGTGCTTCTCTTATGTCTCATGAACACAGACTGAGTAGAGGAATAGATTCCTCTTTTGAGCAAGCATTTAAGACTCAGATGTCTTTTGGCCAAGGAAAAGGTCGAGGCAGAGCAAATAACAGAGGTCGTGGAAGAAGCCAAAACAGAGGCAGAAATAATCCTGCAAGCACAAGCGGAAGGAGCTGCAATCAGAACCAAGATGAATGTTCAAGCAAACAGCAAGCTCATGCACAAAGGTATGACAAATCCCAAGTCTAATGTCATTATTGTAAGAAATATGGGCACTATGCCAATGAATGTAGGAAAAATAAAAATGACATGAATAGTAAGCATAATGCTAATTTTGCAAATGAAGAAGATAAGAATCCAAAGATTGTGCTATTAACATGTAACATTGCACAAGACAAACAAGAAGATTTTTTGTTCTTAGACTCAGGTTGTAGTAATCACATGACTGGAAATATTGCAATGTTTGCCAATCTGGATGAAAATGTGAAATCTGAGGTAACAACAGGAACTAATAGTAAGATATCTGTCAAGGGTAAGGGCAGAGTCAATATTCGAGCAAGAAATGGAGAACAGATGATTGTGCCAGAGGTATACTATGTACTTGGTCTGAAATGTAATCTTTTGAGCATTGGACAGCACATTGAAAAAGGTTATAATGTGTTCTTCAAAGATGATATGTGTACAATCAGAGACATACCTCCAAGTAAGAAGATCATTGCACAGATGTAGATGACCATAATAGAATGTTTCCTCTCAAACTCAGGGCAGATTTGAAGGAAGGAAGAACTATTGCAGCTGTAACTCAATAAGTCTTTCAAGAACAAGTGAAAGATGAGAATTGGTTGTGGCACTTGAGATTTGGACATCTCAATTTCGGAGGCTTGAATCTGTTGCACAGAAAGGGAATGGTAAAGGGATTGCCGTTGATCGAGAAACCGGACAGACTTTGTGAAGGCTGCATCTTGGGCAAGCAGCACAAAGAAAGCTTTCCAGCAGGAAAGAGTATAAGGGCAAAAGCACCCTTGGAAATTTTTCACTCTGATGTGTGTGGACTGATTCAAATACCATCATTTGCTGGAAATAAATATGTTTTAACTTTCATTGATGATTACACCAGAAAGACATGGGTGTATGTGCTGAAACAGAAGAGTGAAGTGTTTGAGAAATTCCACCACTTCAGAACTCTTGTTGAAAAGCAGTGTGGGCATTATATCAAAGTGCTCAGAACAGATAGAGGTGGAGAGTACATCTCCAAAGACTTTCTGCGTTTTTGCAGAGAGAATGGCATACAAAAGCAGTTCACCGCGAGCTATACACCTCAGCAAAACGGTGTTGCAGAAAGGAATAATAGGGCCATTCTGGACATGGTCAGGAGTATGATGAAGGAAAAACACTTGCCGCATGAGTATTGGGCCAAAGCTGTCACTTGCGCAGTTTACATCTTGAATAGATGCCCAACCAAAGCTGTCATGAACAAAATACCAGAAGAAGCATGGAGTGGACAAAAGCAAATTGTCACTCACATGAGAGTATTCGGTTGTGTAGCATATGCACATGTACCGGATCAGCTAAGGAAGAAGCTTGATAGTAAGGGGGAGAAGTGTGTTTTTATTGACTATTGTGATGATTCAAAAGCATACAAACTCTATAATCCATCCACCAAGAAGTTGATAGTAAGCAGAGATGTCCATTTCATTGAAGATGAAGCTTGGGATGGAAGCTTAGAGAAGACAGTGAATGTGAAGACAATTTTGTCTCACAAAGAAGAAGAGGAAGGGATAGCAGAAAATAACCCTTCTTTGGTGGCTCCTCCTCCACCACAGCAAGTACAACAAACCACACCACAAGCTGGAATTCGAACAGCCTTGAGAAGTCAAGGAAGTGCTTCTCCAAGTACACCGCAGGGATCAGAAATACCCTCAAGTTCGGATGGAACTCCAAGTACACCAAGAAGACCAAGATTCAGAAATCTGAATGAGATTTATGAACAAGGAGATGTAAGTAACAATACCAGTCTGAATTCACTATTCTCTTTATATTGTCATGTTGATGACCCAGTTCATTTTGAAGATGCTGTAAATGAAGATAAATGGATTGAAGCAATGAATGAAGAAATTGGTGCAATTGAGAAGAGTAAAACATGGGAGTTAGTGGACCTCCCTGAAGGCAAAGATGACATTGGATTTAAGTGGGTCTATAAGACCAAAAGCAATGCTGAAGGCAATATTGACAGGCATAAAGCAAGACTTGTTGTGAAAGGCTACAAGCAGCAACAAGGCAAAGACTATGATGAAACCTTTGCACCAGTAGCAAGGATGGAAACAGTCAGAACAATGTTGTCTATTGCGGCACAGCATGAATGGAAGATTTATCAGATGGATGTTAAATCTGCATTCCTGAATGGAGTGTTAAAAGAAGAGGTTTATGTTGAACAACCTCCAGGCTATGAAGTTGAAGACCAAGAGCATAAAGTCTGCAAACTGAAGAAGGCTCTTTATGGTCTCAAGCAAGCTCCAAGAGCATGGTACAGTAGAATAGATGTTTATCTGATTGAGAATGGGTTTGAGAAGTGTGATGGTGAACCCACACTCTACACACTTTACTAGCAATGATGCTTCTCTCATTGTTGATTTTAAAGCAGTCATGAAAAGTGAATTTGAAATGATTGAGTTGGGTTTCTTAAGATATTTTCTTGGAATTGAAGTAGACCAAAGTGAAAATGGTGTTTTCATTTCCCAAGGTAAATATGTAGAAGTAGTGTTGAAGAGATTTAACATGTAGAACAGTAAGGCAGCTGTGTCTCCAACTGTAATGGGGTTGAAATTGAGCAAGGAAGACAACAGCAAGGATTTTGATCCAAAATTGTACAAGAGCATAGTTGGCAGCCTTATGTACTTGACTGCAACTAGGCCGGGCATTATGCACGCTGTGAGTTTAATCTCCAGATTCATGGAAAGACCGAAAGAGACTCATTGGCAGGCAGCCAAGAGGATTCTAAGGTATGTGAATGGAACGAAGGGGTTTGGTATACTTTACTCCTCTTCTGAAAGTTTCATGTTGACAGGTTACACTGACAGTGATTGGGCTAGAGGTGTTGATGATAGGAAAAGCGCATCGGGATATGTGTTTCATATGGGATCGGGAGCCATCCCATGGGCTTCCAAGAAGCAACCAGTTGTGGCTTTTTCAACAGCAGAGGCAGAGTACGTGGCAGCAACAGCAGCAGCATGCCAAGCAGTGTGGCTGAGAAGAGTTCTCAGAGATTTGTGTCATGGACAAGAAAAGGGCACAACCATTTACTATGACAATAACTCGGCAATAGCATTGTCTAAAAACTCTATTTTTCATAAAAGGACAAAGCACATAGACACCAAATTTCACTTCATACGTGAATTGGTTAACAATGGTGAGATTGTTTTGCAGCACTGCAGAACAGAGGATCAGTTAGCTAACATCTTGAAAAAACCATTAGGAAAGAAAATCTTTGATCATTTCAGAGAATGCCTGGGTATGCAGAAAAACCCAGCAGTTGAAATTAAGGGGGAGTGTTGGAATTTAATTCCAACTGCAACATAAAACAGCTGGACAAAAAAAAAAACTGATTGCCGCAGATATTTCAGCAAGGTGGATGCCTCAAAGTCTTGCTTGATATTTTTCACATTACTGTGCATTAAATTTTCAGAATTAAATGCCCCTGCTACAGCCGACTTGTTTTGTTCCAAAACGCATCACCGCTTATCTGCATTCAATACGCAGATAAGATTAGAAGATATTTGCATTATTTTAATATTATAAGTCAAATATGTTTTTCACATATAAATGCAATGAACAACAGTTCTTTTTATGTTAGAAGAATGTTAGAGAGTTTGAGAAATAGAAATAGACAGAGAAGAAGGCAAAGCGGGAAAAACTGAGGAAAAACAGAGTCGCTGTGTTTTGGAGTAGCAATGCATTCTATAGGCTATTTCAACAACTATCTGTGTGTTTCAGCAACAGACTGTGTGGTGTTTCAGCAACTGTCTGCCAGATGCCGAAACACGAGTTTGTGTTAAAAAACAGAGTTTGTAAAAACAGAGTATGGAGTTTTTGATTATTCCAGAACTGTAGTTCTGAAGAAGTTTGTAATTTTTATTGTCATTTTTTATGGTTAATAAAAACAGAGCTTTTCTCCATATCTTCTTTGTCCATATTTCTCTCATTTCTTTGTGTTGAGTTGAGTAACTTTGCTTCCTCTGTTTTGTTCGAAATTTTCAGAAATTTCCATCAAATTCTAGAACATTAATTGAAAATCACAACGTATTAACTAAATCATTTGGCTTTGAGCAGAATGCAATAAGAGTTATTTTGTTTATAGTTTGGAATGAAAATTCAATATATGTTTCAATAGTTGCGCTTTGGAATATGGATTTCACCTGAGGTTTTTTGTAAGAGGTTTTTATGGGTTCAAAAGGTAAGCATCTTGTCCTTCAAGGTCCAAACTAGATGTGAGCGATATAAACCATTTTATTAAATGCATTCTGACATTATGGGACACAAACCTCGATCCCTACGTACCCCCAATTGGTCATTTATGAACAAAATTCATGAATTATTTATGGGGAAAGAAAGAATTGAGAGTATATCGTTTTAAAAATATATATAAATTTATATTTGTGTGTTAAAAGTATTAGTTCTTTAAAGTAAAGTTACTTATAATTATATAAGTTAAGGTTTATTTTAAGTAATGGGAAGGAATGATTGCGATTTTTTTTACCCAAATTGCAAGAAAGATGCTGAGCTTTGATGTATGATGTAACTCACTCATAAATGATGTATGATGCATGATGTAGGTAAAATTAATATTTATAAACTGATATTTTGAGTTTAAATGAAAGAGATTTATTACTAGATAACCATAATGTTTCACTAAATATTTGGATTTCTTTGCCAAAATTTAGAAGTGAAATTAATACAAAGCATGTGGATGATTCGATCTATACCTTCTCTATATTTATCATTCTAGACAATGTTTTCAAGTCGTTAAGTTGAGTTTGTCTATATTGAATTTAGAAGGATTATCCCTACAATAATGACATGCTACTTAGGAACACTCATATTATACATTTAGTTGGGGGAGAACACATTTACAAGCAATACAACAAGTTGGACACCATTTTCTAGGGTGTCAAAGCAATGATTTTATCTACCAGCATATCCTAAATAATATTTGTGGACTTACCAACTTCATATATATATATATATATATATATATATATATATATATATATATGTATGTATATATATATATTCTCCTTATCTAAAATTGATATTTATAAAGCTATACGTTGAGCTTAAATGAAAGATATATATTACTAGATAGCCATAATGTTTCACTAAATCCTTGGATTCCGTTGTCAAAATTTAGAAGTGAAATGATTAGAAAGCATGTGGATGATTCGATATATACTCTCTCTATATTTATCATCCTAGACAATTTTTTCAAGTCGCTAAGTTGAGTTTTTCTATATTGAATTTAGAAGAATTAGCCCTACAATAATGGCATACTACCTAGGAACACTCATATTATACATTGAATTGGGCGAGAACCCATTTACAAACCGTACTACAAGTACACCATTTTCTGAAGTGTAAAGGCAATGATTTTATCTACCAACATATCCTAAATAATGTTTGTGGACTTACCAAATTCATATTAGTTAATTGTTAAGTTAACTAACTCGATTCTATAATTCCTAACACGAACATATTAGCTCTTATTAGCTCTTCCCTTCATGATCTCTGCATATAAAAGTACTTACCTATATAATGTTGGACAAAGTATTTTTATTAACTCAAAAAATATTATCTATAAAAATAATGTTATGGAATATTTCATATGCTCATTAAACATTGATATTTTGAGATCATTAGATAATACAACATGGTGAGAAACAACAAAGACATGAAAGTTTTCATATAAAATTTTGGTATATGTTCTTGCTTTAGGAGTGGCAATATTTGAATTTTTTTTAAAGTCAAATGTCATTTAATAAGTGATTATAATTTCTTAAGTAAATATATAATAAACTATTCAATAAATAGAAAAAAATTAATACTAAACAATATATTAATGGATTTAAAACACACAACAAAAACATACTAATATCAAGATTTTTTATTACTACCCATAATATCTCGATTTTTTAAATTGAAAGAAATATTATTTGCTTCTACCTATCCAAGGTAATTTATTAGTTCCTCTAAAAGACATGAAATATAGAAGTGGCTTTAAACTACCCAAAAACAAGTATATTATTATAATAGTAATGTATGAAGATCCAAATTTAAAAATAATTATCTATTAAATATTTGAACTTTACTAAGTGAAATATAATTTTTATATTGTTATATTTCTAAATTTTTGAGTGTTTTTGAAAATATAGATTCAATTACTTTAATATTATTATGATTAATGAATTATATATCAATAATTTACTTGTTTTACATTACGTCTGTAGATTCATTTTAACTTAGGATTTATAATAACTCCAAACGAAATAAAATTTTGTATGAAACTTTTTTGAATTATAAACTTTTTGAAAATGTTTGTAATGGAGATCATAGTATAATTGTTTTGGTGTTTAATATTAAAAAAAAATTTCTAAAATTTTATTGGTTCATAATAAATTTTTTTAGACATTATGTCATAATTTTTTAACTTTAGAAACTGAATATATTAATGCATTTTATATATCTTAATATTATAATTATTTTAAGATGAAAGTATTAATAGATATATTATTCATGTTATGTAAAATATTATGAGGTTTTTAGTTTGATTCCCTCTAATAACCCATTTTCACATGTTGCATTAAATATTGTTTCTTGAATTAATGCACTTAATCATTTAATTTTTCATTTCATACCTTAATGCCTATGCATTTATCATTGTTGAAATGGTTGCAACTCATTAACTGTTGGAAACCTAGGTGTTATATCAGTCTTAAAATGAATATCCTTGATCAATGATTGATATTAAAATATTAATATTGCATTCCTTCGTTGTTTACATGGTTGAAACAAACCGATAATGTAAATATCTTGTGCAATTTGAAATATTTTTCATTTTGATAATATATTTAAACATGATTATTTATTTTAAGATGCCTTTCATATGTTTCCTATTAGATTATTATCCAAATAATATTTTTATTCTCAAAATATTTATTTGTATTTTACATTTGAAACTCTTTAGAAATGGATAATATGATATAATTATGTGATAATAAAAAAATATAAGATGTTATATTTAAAAAATGTGTACAAATGTATAAAAATAATAATCTAAAGAAATGAAAAATAATAGTAACTATTTATTTTTGCAATACTTGTTAAAAAATGTTTGTAACAGCCTGTCCTGGTTAAAATTCTAGGAAAAACATCCTAATGGGTGCTTATTTGGTTTATTTGGCTAGGGAAATTAGCAAAGGAAATGATAAAGGCTTTGGAAAGGGAAAATGGCATTTTTGGCAATTTATTTATGAAAATAATGGAAATTAGGAGAAAATGAAGGTGAAAGGTCAGAGGTTGCATGCGAGGAGAAAAATGAAGGAAAGTAATGAAAAAAATGAAGAAATATACGCCTCATTAATAAAAAGGCTTCTAAGGATCAGTTGGTACCATTTGTGAGTTTGATTTTGGAGTTCTGTCTCTATTCTCTATTTCTCTCTCTCACTCTTGGACACTTGGTGTATTCTTGGAGAACTCTAGAATTGGATCAAGGAAAGAAAAAGAAGGACCAAGAAGGAAAAGGGAAGCTAAGATCAAACAAGGAAGAGCAGGATGAAGCGGCTACATTGAGATGACTTACAAGTATTGAATTCCATGTGTGATTTTGTTGCTATATTTGGCATGCATGGTACATGTCTGTGTGTATATGGTTCTCTTACTATCATTAGAATGGTTTTTTCCAACTGTGACAATGTTCTTCAACCTTGCCTTACCATTTACAGATGGCCATGGTGTGATGGTTTCTCTTCTATTTGGTTGATCTGGATTGCTGGATGGTTTCGAAACTGAGTGAGGTGGTATCTAAAAGAAAGAACACGAGGCCTAGGAATTCATGGATCAAAGAAGTTGGGTTCAAGGTAAAGATATATTTTGTGTGCCATAGTTGGCCTAGGAATTCTCGAACTATGAATGACGAGATATACAGTAAATTATAGATATCTGTGACTTCGATTAGCCATAGAAATCCCTGTTTGGTGAATGAAAAGATATATGGTAAATCCTAGAGGGTGGATTGTCGATTAGGCCGAGGAATCCTTGACTAGTGAATGAAGGGATACGGTAAATCCTAGAGACTAGGAGGAAGAAAAATTCCTCACTATGTAGGTGGATAAATTTAGTGGTATCCATACTTTCTTGGAGTCTAGTGATCTGGTGGGGATTGCAGTAAAGCCTGAGGAAACATGGTTTCATTTGGTTTTGAGTCCCACATTCATGCTTTGAATATGGCACGGGGGTGATTAGCTGAAAGAAGGATTTGGGTCAACATAGTATATTGTCGAGTGGTTCGTGGAAGTCCCTAACCTGGTTGGAGTTTTCATTCACTAATAAGAGATTCTTCTCCTTGGTATTTTAATGTGTAAATGTATTGGTTCATATGTGTTTTTTATAGTTGTTCTATCCTTTTTATTTATTTTGGTTATATGTTGGTTATGAGTATGTTTTATGCCATACCTGATGTATGGATTTCATCATGTTTTTATTAGAAAGTGAATGTACAATGTGTATATGTCATAATAGATTATAATGCAACAATTGTGACATGGAAACAATGCTTCCTTACTAATTTTTGGAAACCATGATACCCCTATGCTCAGATATTTTTTTATGACTTGTAGATTACATGTTTGTGACATGTTTGACGAAATTCTTGTCATGGCTATTAAAGTCAAATAAATTACTTGTACCAATAATTGAATTAGTATCTTTGTTTCATTATTATTATTCATTTTTGGAAGTCTCATGAAGTTTTGGACATTGGCCTAAGACATCCCTGAAAAAGTGGCTCAAAATGTGGGGTCATCGGAAAAGAACTGCTTGAAAGAGTCCACAGTCGAAAGGATGCCTTACTGTCTGAGCGAGTAGAAGGTCTCAATCACATGCATGGCTTATGATGGGAGAATGGGAGAGACTGAGGGTCCAAATAAGTGAAATATCAATTTTTCTTGGGGGTTTTTACCTGGAAGGGTTAGTTATCTCCTGAAGTTTTGTAGCATGTGTATAAGGTCACTTCGGTTTCGTTATGTTGGTTCCACTTCCTTAAGTATACATGGTAAGTTGAATCACATCATAGTATCATGTCGTCACATTTTTACCCCAGTGGAGCAGTTAGCTTGGGCAAATCTAGGAGGAGGGTGTTATAGAGTGGTATGAGGGCATGGTTCACACCTTGAACTAGATGGGAGATGTGTTGGTCATGCATACCTATCGATTTCATATGTTTTCTTTATATTTATGGTATATGTGCTTGTTGTGTATGCATGGTGGTGGTCATCGTTACAGTTGTGTCAAAATGTGAACATTGATGGTGTTGATGTTATATGTATTTATCATGAGTGTATGTTAATTATGTGTTCTTTATGCATTTTAATTTGTGTATATTGTTATGCATACATTGACATGATGATAGTTTTCATGCATGTGGTCAATATGGTCATGCATTGATAATTGGGAAATTGTTTAAATGATGTTTATATACTGCTATGATTATGACTATACATGTATCATGCTAATATGGTTGATGTTGCATATTAGATATCCTCCCCTAAACTATAATGAGGTATGTTGATTATGTTATGTTTTGGGTTTAGTTGACATGTCATACTTGTAGGAAAGAGATCAAAGATTACTAGGAGTATGGTATTCTATAGTTCATGAGACTCTCCCTATAGATAAGGTGAGCATCATGGTGGTGGGAATTCTTATGATTTAGGATACACATTAACAAGTTTGAAGGTGGATATAAGAAGGTTTAAGGAAGACAATTATAGGATAATTCATGCATAGGAGAAACAACAAGAAATCAATGTAGTAATCCTTCAGAGTTTGGTTGTGTCAAAATGTGAAAGTTGATGGTGTTGATGTTAGATGGATTTTTCATGAGCGTATGTTGATTATGCATTAGTTTTGCATGTTAATCTATATATGTTGTTATGCATATATTGACATGGTGATAGTTTTCATGCATGAGGTCAATGTATGTGATCGTTATGGTCAGGAATTGATAATTGGACAATGTTTTAAATGATGTTTATATAATTCTATGATTATGATTATACATGTACCATGCTAATATGGTTGATGTTGCAGATTATATATCCTCCCCTAAACTATAATGAGGTATGTAGATTATGCTATGTTTTGGGTTTAGCTGACATGGCATACTTGTAGGAAAGAGATCAAAGACGACTAGAAAGATGGTATACTATAGTCCATGAGACTCTCCCTATAGGTAAGATGAGCATCGTGGTGGTGGGAATTCTTATGATTTATTAGACACATTAACAATTTTTAAGGTGGAAATAAGAAGGTTTAATGAATACAATTATAGGATAACTCATGCATAGGAGAAAAACAAGAACTCAATGCAGTAATCCTTCAGATTTTGTGAAAATTATAGACATATGGACCACTTCGAATAAGCCTTAGGTAGGAGGACAGTACGAGTGGGGCATATGGTAGTAGATCTCATGCTGGGTATGGGTTGAATATGGATGACATGATTAGAGATGACTCAGTCTTGGATATCTGGATAGGAGAGGTGATGGGCACAGGTTATATTCTGGTTTTGTTTCTAAAATGCATTATGATTGTCATCATTATCATCCTTACAGGAGGAGTGACAAGGTATACTTGGTAGATGAGTTGAAGAAAGAAAAGCAACCTAGCTTTGATGGGGATTTGAATAAGTCAGAGGATGCAGAGGCATAGTTACTTGAGATGAATAAATTCTTTGAGTTGAATGAGTACAAAAAGAAAATGAAGGCCAAAATATATATGTTCAGCCTCAAAGGGAAAGTAGACATCTGGTGGGAAGATGTGAAGTGAGTTATAGATATCTGGATAAAAGAGTTTAATTGGCATGAATTCAAGAGAATTTTCAGAAAGAAGTTCGTTTCAAAGAGGTACTATGACAATAAGGCTAAGGATTTTTATAAGTTAAATATGCGATCCATGATACATGAGGAGTATAGGACCAATTTTCTAGAGTTATTTAGGTATGTATGATATCTTAGCGATGAAAATGCTAAATTTCATTGGTTTTTCAGTGCATTTCCATTACCATTTAGTGATTAGATTGAGTATGACGAGCATTGGTGACATGAGGAATCTACTGGGAAACTGAAGAACGGTTATAAGAAGTCAAATCATAAGAAAAAATCACAGCAAGCTTGGAAAGGGAATGATAAAGCTAAAGGTAATGGAAGTTGAAAGGAACAATACCTCAAGATGAATAAGATAAAGAAAATATTGCACTTTATAAGAATTTTGACAAATTTAGACAGGGAAATTTGTCACAACTTGGAGGGAATAAAAATATAGGTGATGGTACAAGACATTTCATTTGCAGTGTTGGACATGTGGTAATGAGAATATTAAGAGAGATTTCTTGTAGAATCAGTGTGGTAGGCATCAAATTTACAGTGAACGAGAAGTATAGACTTTTGGGGATGTTTGGAAGAGCATTCCTCATATCGATGCAGTTTTGGATAACATGCAAGAATATCATGAGACATCTATTATCGAGATGGACAATAAGCTTTTTGATCAATTTGTTCCTATTTTGACTGACCCTAGATCTAATTATAGTTATGTTAACCCTCACTCGTTGGATAAGTGTGGTTTTAATAAAGAAGTGCATGAAGCATCTTAGTTAGTAAATTTAGCTATACTTACTAAGAAAAGATTACATGATTGGGTATGAGATTGTATATTGAATTTGAATGGTATGCTTACATCAACACATTCGAATGTATTGAAGTTGGGATAATATAGTATTTTTTTGGGTATGGATTAGTTATATCTTCACAAGACTAAGATGGACTGTTATGGAAGATCTATTGTGTGATTGGATGACAATGGAGAACAAAGAGTCTTGAAGGGTAAGACGAAGGCAACATCCTTTAGAATGGTGACAACTATGTAGGCCAAGCACAATCGTAGGAAAGGGGTGTGTTATTTGTAGTGAATATTTCTAGTGATAAAGCTAAGGAGGATGAGGATGTGGAGATATTAAACAGTTACCTGATCTTGCAGCAGATTTAGGATGTGTTCCCAACATATATTTCAGAGTTTCTTCCCCAATGAGAAATGGACATTTCCATTGAGTTGGAATAGGGGTAGAACCAACATCGAAGGCACCATACAAGATGAGAACTCCAGAGTTAGTAGAGTTGCAGTTGAATTTTAAGGAAATGCTTGAAAAGGGATCCATTAGGCCAAGTGTATCTTCGTGGAGTGCATCAATTTTGTTTTTGAAGAATACGAATGTTACTCTCAGGTTATGCATTTATTACAGGTAGTTGAAAAAGGTAAACATCAACAACATGTATATATTATTGAGGATTGATGTCTTGTTTGATCAGTTGAAGGGAGCAACAATGTTCTCGAAGATTTATCTATGATGCAGATACCATCACGTATGCATCAAGGAAGATGAAATTTACAGGATATCTTTACAGAATAGGTATGGGAATTATGATTATGTTTTACTTCCATTTGGTTTAACTAATTATCCAACTACCTTTATGTGCTTGATGAATAGTATGTTGTGTCCTTATTTGGACAAGTTTGTTTTTGTATTCAGTGATGACATCTTGATATATTCTATGAATGAGGAAGAGCATGTTGAACAATTACAAGCAGTATTGAAATTACTAAGAGATCATCAATTATATGAAAAGCTCAGTAAATGCAGTTTCTTTCAAACAAAGGTACATTACCCGGGGCATGTTATTTCCAAGGAAGGCATAATAGTGGATCCAGAAAAGATAATTCTTATCATGGAGTGGGAAACTCCTAGACATGTGGATGTGGTAAGATCATTTATGGGGATAACAGTTTATTATAGGAGGTTCATCTAGAAATTCTCTTGTATTTCATATCCTACTATGTAACTACAAAGGAAAGGTAATAAATTTGAATGGGGAGAGGAATGTGAATCCAGTTTTCAATAGTTGAAGCACTCGTTGACGAATTCTCAAGTGTTAAATATTGCAGAACTGAACAAAGAGTTTGTGGTATGTACATATGATTCCAAGAGAGGTCTTGGTGGAGTCCTTATTTAGGAAGGACATGTATTGTGGTATGAGTCATGGAAACTGAATGAGCACGAGAAGAATTATCTCACACATTATCTTGAGTTGGAAGAGATCATCCGTGAATTTAATATGTGGAGAAAATATCTTCTTGGAAGGAGGTTTATATTTATGAGAGATCACAGTGGATTGCAGTATCTATTTCACAAACCAAATCTGAATTCTAGAAAAGCTATATGGTTTTCCACGATCAATGAGTTTGAATTTGAGATCAAGTACATCTAGAGTAAAGATAATAGGGTTTCACACGATCTTAGCATGAAGATACAAGTGAACCATATAGCAATTATGAGCTCCTATGGCAAAAAAATTACAATAACTAATCTTACAGGCAGGGTAGCAGGATGATAGGTACATGGAGCTTATGCACAAGTTACAATAAGGTACCGGTGATCAGGATGTAGACTATCATCTTACAACAATTTTTTTGATAATATTTAGAGATACAATATATGTGCCAAACAATAATTATCCCAATAAAACTATCTTTCAAGAGTTTCATGCAAAATTATATTCAAGTCAAGGAGGATACTAGTAGACATTGACAACAGTGAAGAAGTTTTATCATTAGCTAAATATGAAAAAGGAAGTGGTAGAGTTTGTGACTATATTCTTAGACTGTCAGCAAGTGAAAGGAGAATGCAGGTACCCAGGTGAACTATTACAACCGATTCTAATTCTAGAGTGGAAGTGGGAGGTCATTTCCATGAATTGCATCACATGTTTGTTAAGGACATCTAGATAGCATGATTCCATCATGCTTATGGTGGATAAGTTGAAAAAGGTATCATACTTAATTCCAGTAAGGTCTACTTATTGAGCTAATGAAGTAGCATAGGTTTTCATCATAGATGTGGTGAGGTTTCATAGTGTTCTGAGGAATATTATGTCAGAAAGGGATGTTGAGTTCACTTTCAAGTTTTGGAAGGAGTTGTTTGTAGGTTTAGGGACAAAGTTTGCCTTCAACACATCTTATCATTTGTAGACATATGGAGAGATAGAGAGGGTAAACATTATTTTCGAGGACATTTTGATGATATATGTGATGCATCAGTAGAGGAGATGAGAGCGGTATTTTTTAGTCAATTTAATGTCTAAATTTGCTATCATAAATTATTGATTGAGGTTAGTAATCTGATGAAGTGTGGTCCGATATATATATATTTAGATGGCCTTCTTTCTTACTTCGTTCTATATGTTTTATATTGTTTTGGGAGTTTTGTATCTTATGCCTAAATATTTAAGAACTAGGATCTATCTAAGAAATGAAATCTATGCTTCTAAATGAAATCTTTAGACACTAGCGAACAACCAAATGTAGATGAATTTTAATGATGAAAACTTATTCTTGAAGAAGGAAGAAAGGGAAATGTTGTTTTCATTATAATAAAAATGAATTGGATTAGAAATTTCTTTTAATAAAATGAATGAAATATGAAATCTAAAAGAAGGAAGAAAAGGAAATATTAATTAACTAATCTACATTTCATAAGAATAAATGAAGATTTGAATAGTTAAAGTGTTAAACTTATCTAGGTCGGAAAACATCTATGAAAAGTATATAATTTATTTAAAACAAAGCACTATTCTAAATCTGATTGCATTCAGATGACAAAGATGAAACCATTTTCTATCTTATCCATTGAAAGCTTTAGTTCTATGAAAACATAACATTTTGATATTTTTTAAAATACATTTATAATATAACTTTGTCCTAGTTTTAAATCTAATAATGTTTGAAAGATAAATTTAATCTAATTCTATTCCATGGACCTTACCTCTTCAACTACGAAGGCTTCTGTCACTGAGAATTTTTTGTCCCTAATTTCGACCTCTCTCCCATAAAAATAGATTGCAAATGACTTTGTGACTTCCTTATTGAATCCATGGAATTTCTTTATGAACAAGAGCCATTGCACCTTCTACAACATTTACTTTATCTGAGGATAACCTACCATGAATTTCACTCCCATGAGTTCGGTTCTCACTATTATATCCATGTATCTGTCGTAAGGAGTTTCACCTTTAGAATTGTTCTTCTTTGATCCAGTGGATTGAGGTTTTGGCTCCGAGTTAAGGGTGTCAAGAGTTTCTAGTGACGTATAGGTAAAGTATATATTCAACGAGGGTTTAAGAACGTGGATGAGTGGGTTACGAAAATGATATATGACCATTAATCATTAATGGATGAAATTGGTCTTGACTATTATGAGATATGATACACATGCAGTGGTCAGATTATGTAGTTGTGATGTAAATCCGAATATAATCAATTCTAATGATGACATATTCAGGTGGCAGCATATGATCATCTAAATTATTCAGACTAATGTTTTTAGTCTTATTGTTTAAACAAACTTTGTAACATACCTTGGAACTAACCTTTGTTGATATTCCTTTTGTGTTGTTTCCTTAGGTATCTTTTCACCATGATCTTCGATGGAGTCTTCAATTACTTGTGTTCAGTATATTCTGCTTCAATAGGTTGTAAAATGAATCAGAGCTGTAGAATGTGATGACAACTACAGATTCTTCTTAGAGCTGCAAAAATGTAACAATTTTGTAGCTACTTCTTTTATTGCTTTAGAAAAAGAAAGGGAACAAATAATTTGAGATTTTTAGAATGGGGGAAAATATAATATGTCAAAACTCTCATTTTCATCTTGTATTTTCTGTATAAGGATGCCAATCATTGATTGGTTTTCATAATTATTATTATTATTATTATTATTATTGAATAATATATATATATATATATATATATATGAAAAGTAAAAAGAAGGCTAGGTTGGGGAAGAAGAAGGATTCTTCTTCACCAACTTCCTATCGATATTGTCTTCAACATTTTTGATAAATTCTTTCTTTGTGATTGGATTATGGTAAACTTTTAATCGATTTCCATTCACAAGAAGAGGATACTTTTCTTCATCAATTATACTTATCCTGACTACCCCATTGTTAAATACTTTTTCGATCTCATAAGGCCCAAGCCAATGAGTCTGAACTTTTCGTTGGAAGTCTTTGAACTTTGAATCCAAAAACAGTGCCTAATCTCCTGCTTGAAATTTTCTATGGTTTTGTACTTATCATGCCATCTGGACCTTTGTTGCTGGATTAGGCTAGTTCTTTGAACTGCATCTTTCCTGATCTCATTAATATCCTTAATTTTCTCCATTCTATGCTTTTGGGCTTCTGATAAATCAAGTTCCAATCTGAATGCTATCTTGAAGATTTTTATTTGAAATTTTATAGTTAACGGGACTTTCTTCCCATAAACAAGTTCATAGGGAGTATGTCATGTTGTATTCCTCCATGTAGTCCAGTAGGCCCATAAGGCTTCAGGAAGACTATCTTCCCAATCCTTCCTATGTAGATGTATAGTCTTTGTGAGGATTGCTTGAATCACTTTATTGGTGGACTCCACTAAAATATTTTCTTGTGGATGATATGGAGTATAATTTATATGTGTGGCCTTATATACATCCACAATCTTCTGCACCACCTTCGATGTAAACAAATATCCTTGATCTGTCACAATTTCCCTTGGGACACCAAATCGAGTGAAAATGTCCTAAAAGAGAAATGAAACTACATCATTTTCATTTGAAAAAGAAAGTTCTTTAGCCCCTATCCATTTAGTGACACAATTAGTGCAAACCAGAATGTACCTCTTTTGTTTTGAAGGTGGATTGATTGGTCCAATAAAATCCAGGGCCCATTTTTCAAATGGATGAGTACATGAGGTTGTAAGGGAATTTCATCTGTAGGAACAAGTCCCCCATTCTTTGATAGTTGTCATAAATTTTGACATACTCCTTGGCATCCTTAAAGATGGATGGCCAATAATATCCTAAATTAAGGATTTTATAGGTAGTCCACTTATTAGAAAAGTGTCCACCACAAGGGTCATCATGGCATGCCTTCATAATTTCAGGCATTTCATCTTCTCGAACGCATCTTCTCATGGTGAGATTTGGACTTGTTTTATACAACTCATCATTAACCCCATTAGTATAATGCATTGGTTTGAATTAATTTCCTTTTCTCTCTAGGAAACAAGTATGTTGTTAATTTTCCTGTAGCTAAGTAGTTAGCAATATCTGAAAACCATGAATATTTAGTAGATATTGCAAAGAGATATTCATCAGGAAAATTATTCTCTACTGGAGTATCATTATTTTTTTTTTGAATTCTAGACAAGAAATCATCGACTTTGTTTTTTTTTTCCAGGTTTGTCTACAATGGTGACATTAAATTCTTGTAGAAGTAATAGCCATCTTGTGATTCTGCTATTGGTGATAGATTTATTCATTAAATACCTAATTTCAGAATTGTCTCTGTGAATAAAGGTTTCATAGCTGCTGATGTAGTGTCTAAATTTATTGATAGAATGGACAACATCTAGAAACTCTTTTTTAGTTACAGTGTAATTTAACTCAGTAAGAGTCAAATTTTTACTTGTGTAATATATGGCAAAGGGGATCGAATCTTTTTTTCCTAATACATCTCCCAGAGCTGTATTTGAAGCATCTGTTGAAATGTGAAATGGTATTTTCCAATTTGGTCCTCTTAAGATGGGTACTTCAGATATATTTTTATTTAAAGCTTAAAATGCCAATTGGAAATGAGGATTCCAACTAAATTCACAATCTTTGGTAAGTAGTTTGAAGAGTGGAGATGAAATCTTAGTGAGGTTTTCTATAAATCTTCTATAGTACCTTGTAAACCCTAGAAACATTCTAACATTCTTTTGAAAACTTGGAATTGATAATTTTGGGATGAATTCAACTTTGGATGAGCATACTTTAATTCCATCCTGTGAAATGTGATCTCCTAAAACAATTCCTTCAGTAAACATCATAAAGAATTTTTCATCACCTAATGAAATATTGTCTTCTTTTCCTCTTTTAAGAACCTTTTCTAAGTTTTCAGGAGCCTCTTCAAAATATTTTCTATGAACTGTAAAATCATCCATATATACTTCCACACAATCATGTATTAGATGAGAGAAAATTCCTAATAATTCCCTTTGGAATGTCACAGGTTAATTCATTGCACAATCGAAAAGGAATTACGTGGTAAGCATAGGTTTCCCATGGACAGGTGAATGTGGTTTTGTCTTGGTATTCAGGTGCTACTTGAATTTGACTGTAACCACTAAAACCATCCAATAATGATAAATACTTCTTACTTGCTAATATGTCCATTACTTGATCTGTGAAATGAAATGGGAAATTATCTTTTAGAGTAGCCTTATTCAATTCTTTATAATCAATGCTTACCATCCATTTTTTATTATTTTAGATACAATCACTAAGGGAGAAACCCACTGGCTGTCTGAAATAGGATAAATGAAGTTTACATTCAAAAACTTTTCCAATTCTTCTTTCAAAATTTCTCTAAGATTTGGATTCATCCTTCTTTGAGGTTGTCTGATAGGCCTAGAGTTTTACTCAATGTAGATATGATGTATACAAGTATCAAGACTAATTCCTTTCATGTAAGTGTATTCCCATGCATATGTAGAAGAATTTTTTTTCAATGTTTTGATTAACTCTTCTTGTTGGAATTTTTCCAAGTTTCTGTTTATGTTTAAAGATTTTCCTTGAAAGATTTCAACTACAGAGTTACCAAATTATTTCATAGAATATAAAGACATTTGTGTAGATGAAATTTTTTCAATATTGCACTAATCTTGAAAACTATGATCATCTTTACATTGCGAAGATGTTTCACAGTTTTTTATTGAATTTAAAAAATGAATTTATTCACTAATATGAGAAATAGTAAAGAGAGGTTGTATATAATTGTCATCATCCATCCATTCTTCATTTTCTATTTTTGTGATTTCTTTTACTGGAGGATATAGAGTGAACTTCTTTCTTGAGTTACCATCAGAAATAAACATATTAGTGGATCTACAACTAATGAAAACATCAGTTGTAGGTAACCAAGGTCTTCATAATATTAATGGATGTCTCCCTAGGATGTTCTTGGGAGTTAAGATCATGAAGTCAACTAGATATTCCCAAGAGCCTCAGGACACATATATGCCTTCTAATACACCATCTGGTTTGATTACTGATCTTCTTGCTAATTGCAGTAATCTTGGTGTATACTAAAGGTTTGGAAGCCTATGGTTTTTCATGGTTTGTTTGCTCATGATGTTGATGTCTGCTCCTAAGTCAATTAATGTATTTGGAATCTCAATACCATCGATATGTGTTTTTACAACTGGACTTGTTGTGTCCAAATATTTTTGTATGGCTATTTTTCCCATCATAATGTTAGAAATTTTTTCTACTAGTTGAATCTTTTTTATTTCTTTTATTTTTCTTCCTCATTTTTTCATGGTCAACTTTCTTCTTGTTTTGGATAGAATAGGAATCTATTTAAAGGAATGTAAGAAAGGGATTTTGATGCAAAAATTTTTCAATTCATCTGGGAAATCATACTTAGGGAACAAAATCTGTTTTTCTAGCCCTCTATCGATTTGTAATCTTTTAAGAAAAGGAGGGTTAGAAAAATATACTGAAGGTTTCTCTATGATAGGAGTTTATTTTATTCGATATTTTTGTTTTTCATTTTCATAATTTTGATTCTGCTGAAGGGATGTGTCCAGAATTTTTGTTTTGTTGTAGAGAGGTTTCTTCATCAAGATCATCTTTTTCTTCAATAACAATAGAAGGCTTTTTCCTTTCTAATATTCTACCAGATTTAAGTTGAACATTGTTAAGATATGGTGGAGTAATCATGTAAGATGGAAATTTTTTTCCTTTTATGTGATAATCAGTTGGAGCTTTTTTATTATTTGGGTTTGGTAATGGAGAAGGTAGTTGATTTTTTCTTTATGGAAATGGTAATGAAAGTTGTGGGTTATGATTTTTGAGTTGGGGTGGTTGATTTTGTTGTGGAAAATGTTGGGGAGGATAGTTTGGATAGGGTCGTGGATACTTTTGATATTGCGAGTATCTTCCATAAGATTTTTTCATCCCTTCTGTCCAAGGTTGAGGCTAGGAATAAGGTTGTTGCCATGATGAATTCCAATTGTTTGGTGGGGAATAACTATAAACTTGATAATTAAAAGCTTGAGTTTGTGGTCCCTACCATGGTCTTCTAGAGACAAAACAAAGTGGATCTACTGAAGATGGAGCTACTTCTTTTTGAAAGACAGTTTTAAGACCTGGTATAGAGGAACATTTTTTTGTTTCATGATTTTCCGCAAAAAATAACACAGGTCTCTATGACTTTTACATCAAGAGGACATTCTCTTAAAGCATGTTTCTTCCTGCATTTAGGAAAAAAAAACAATTAAGGCATCAATTTTAGCTCTCTTCTTGTTTTGTAATTTCAGGCTGTCTATTTTTTCATTAAGACTCTGTTGCAGTCAACTTATGTGTGCGTTAATATTCAATGGAGAAAAAGATTATATCATACATAGAACCAAAATTTCAACTCTCCACATGTTATGGAGTTCATCATCTCTCCATTTGTCTCAAAAATATTTCACACAACTATTACAACAAAAGACTGCAATTACATTGATCGAGACCCGATTTCACAACTCTTATTTGTTTTGATGTGCAACTTTGATTTTTAAATAATAATAAACTGCAACTTATATGGAATGAAATAGATAATTCCAACTCACAATTCATATTATTAACTTCATACTTCATTCAATGGAACTCGCACTCTGATACAAATAGTAGCATGATGTCTGATAAAACAATTACCGTGCAGGAAGCGGTTCATACAGAAATGGATGCCATCTTGCAAGATTGCATTACTGCTAACGTAAATACGAATTTTTTACCCCTGTTATACAGTTATAAACCCATGCTGGCAATGTTGACACCAGTTTTAATGTAGTACCGATTCCAGTTATATGTTAATCAATTCCCATTTTTCCACGTGGTCTCTGCAATGTCTCCAACCAGTTTTTGCATTCAACATTCCAGACCCTCAGCACTCCTACATTGTTCCAATCTACAGTTGTGGATTTCCAATCTACGTTGGCCGACTTCAGCTTTGCATTCACATTGAAACCATGCCCTTCACCGACCATGTACACTCAAAGATTTCCCAATCTGACATCGACTTCGCCATCAGTGTTTGCTCTAGTTTCACAGATGTTCCTGCAACTGACACATTCATCTATTGCGTATATATAATTTCAGAGTTAATAATTAAAAGAAAACATGTAATGGAAAAATAATAACTAAATTGATATCGCATGGGCCAAATATTTCATTAGTTGCCTCTTTGCGCATGAAATCTTCACACTGTCAAACTCACTCTATGCGCTCTTGGTTTTTCCTCTCTACTTCCCTATTATTTATACTTGAATATGAAAATGTTCTTCTTAGAATAGATTTCTTCTCAAATTTTTGCAACAAATCAATACCTCCCTATTTTTAAGTGCTTATCCCTACTTTGGCTCTATTTCCACGCAGGGAAAGAAACCAATTCCTAATTTTATTCCTAATTAATTAAAAAAATACAAAACAACTAACTAATCTCATAAATAAATAAATAATAAAATATTAATACTAATGTTTATTCCTCTTCGATTAACCACAACATGTGAACAAAAAATCACATTAGTAGAAATTCTTTCGGTAATAATCACATGCAAAAGAACGTGGTCGACGCATTTCGAACCAACCAGTGTGGTTCATCATCAGGACTATGAGAGATCAGATCCAGACATTAAGTATAAATAGATGTAGAAATGACTCAACTAACCATTAGGATAACGGCTAGTTTGACTAAGAAAAAGTAAATATTCCATTATTTATTTATTTATTTAATTTTTATTTATTTATTTATTATTATTATTTTAATAAATTTTTACAACCTTTAATATATTTAAACATCTAATTGACCAATTAATTAATATAATGGTAAGTAATATAACCAATCTTGGTGCATATATGTAAATTTTTTATTAAATTATATAATCATCAATTATTATTAATAATTAATAAATAGATTTAATTCTTATACATGTAATTTAATTAAAACAAAGTATCAATCAAATAGTCAAACATGGAGTCAAACCAATTCAAAAATAAAAAATAAAAATAGAAATAAAAATAAATAAAAATAATAAACTTATTTATTTATTTATATTTATATTTATATTTATTTATTTATTTAATTAATGTATTTTATTTATTTATTTGTTTATTTATTTTTATATACTTTATTTATTTAAAATTATAACAATAATAACAATAATAAAATATTTCTTAATTTATATTTATATTTTATTTTTGTTTTTATTTATTTATTTATTTTTCTTATTTATTATTTATTATTTATTTATTTATATTTATTTATATTTATATTTATTTATTTTTATTTATTTTTATTTTTATTTTTATTTTTTATTTTTTAATTTGTTTGACTCCATGTTTGACTATTTGATTGATACTTTGTTTTAATTAAATTACATGGATAAGAATTAAATATGTTTTTTAATTATTAATAATAATTGATGATTATATAATTTAATAAAAAATTTACATATATGCACCAAGATTGGTTATATTACTTACCATTATATTAATTAATTGGTCAATTAGATGTTTAAATATATTAAAGGTTGTAAAAATTTATTAAAATAATAATAATAAATAAATAAATAAAAATTAATTAAATAAATAAATTAATAAATAATGGAATATTTACTTTTTCTTAGTCAAACTAGCCGTTATCCTAATGGTTAGTTGAGTCATTTCTACATCTATTTATACTTAATGTCTGGATCTGATCTCTCATAGTCCTGATGATGAACCACACTGGTTGGTTCGAAACGCGGCGACCACGTTCTTTTGCATGTGATTATTACCGAAAGAATTTCTACTAATTTTATTATGGATCACAGAAGCTTAGATTCCAAAAAATCATATTGCTGGCTAAGTCCAGATGCTCCTGCATCAGACTCCCGGGGAAGAAAAAGAGAACTGATCTTGCAATGCTTCATAATCTACTCCAAACTTTTGTAGCTCTGTTGTCGTCATCCAACTGGCCTCTTCAACTTGTTTTTTTTCCATTTGACTAAATATTGATAATAGGTTCGACCCCTAGTTTTCTTTGATACGCTTTCCTCCAAAATGGCTTCGACTTCCTTCTTTCTTGTTTTGGGCATCTGCTCTTCCCAATTTACTATCGGGATTTCTTTTGCTGTGAAGTCCCCTTGTGGTTCTTCTTCTAGTTCTCAATATAGATACAAATCTGCAACTTTGAAAATTGGCGATATTCCAATTCCTGTTGGCTATTTAACTTTATATGCATTTGAAGAAAATTTTCTTACAATTTTACATGGCCCTATCTTTTTCATTTTTAATTTGTTATATGTTTTAACAGGAAATCTTTATTTTCTTAGATATATCATGACTAAGTCACCCAGTTGGGATTCCTTTTCTCACCTCCTCATATCCGCTCATTTCTTGTATTTTCTACTGCTTTCTTGCAATCTGTTTTTGACATCTTCCTGTAATTTCTGCATCTGTTTTGCAAACTCTTTAGCCTTTGTGCTCCTTACCTCTTGTTTTCCTAGATGTCTGAGTTCATACATGCCTCTTGGATGCATTCCACAAAAAATCTGGAATGGAATCATACCAATACTTCGATTTGGAGTATGATTGTAAGCAAACTCAACCTGAGAAAGGGCTAAATCCCACAGTTTAGGATTTTTATACACCAAGCTTCTTAATATGTTTCCCAAACCTCTATTCACTACCTCGGTCTATCCATTAGTTTGAGGATGATATGCTGAACTGAAACTAAGGTTGGTAGCTAGTTTCTTCCACATAGTTCTCCAGAAATGTCCCACAAACTTGGTATCCCTGTCAGACACAACGCTTACAGGTAATCGATGTAATCTTATGACTTTTGAAAAAAAAAAATATTAGCAATACATGTTGCATCACTTGTTTTCTTGCATGCAATAAAATGAGCCATTTTAGAAAATCTATCCACAACGACATAAATGGAGTCATTTCCCCTTTGATTTTTTGGCAAACCCAAAACAAAATCCGTACTAACTACATCCCATGGTCGGTCGGGTATTGGTAATGGTTGAGAAAATCATGTATTCATCTTTTTCCCCTTAGCATGCTGACAAATCCTGCATTTTTCCACAAACCTTTTAACATCAGTTTGCATCTTTGGCCAGTAATAAAAGGTATTTACCTGAGCAAAGGTTTTGTCCTGTCGAAAATTTCTGGATAGGCCTCCACTTTTGAATAGCAATCCTCCTTGGATAACATAATCCAACCACTGGCTTCTATTATGGACTGTTGGATTTTCTACAACTTCATAAATTGCCTTGAACTCGACATCATCTTTATACCTGTCAACCATTTCCTCGAATCCTATAACACCAACTTGTAATTCCTGCATAATTAAGTTCACTCTGCTCAAACCATCAACAACTTTGTTTAATTTACCACTCGTATGTTTGATTACAGAAGTGAAACTCTGTAAATACCCATTTGGCATGTTTCTGACTTAATTTTTGCTGATTGTTTATAAATCGTAATGCATGATTATCAGAATATAACATAAACTCTTTTGGCAACAAATAATGTCTCCATTTTTTTAAAGCCTGTACGATAGCATAAAATTATTTTCCATAAGATGAATATTTCTTCTTCGCTTCATTTATTTTTTCATTGAAGTATGCTATTGGTTTCTTATATTGACTCAAAAATGCTTCAATCCCAATTCCACTAGCATCAGTTTCAACTTGGAAAACTTTCTGAAAATTTGGTAAAGCTAAAACTGGTTTTTCAGTATTTCTTTTCATCAGCAATTTAAATTTTCGATACGTCGCTTCTATCCATTTGAATGGTTGATTAGTTTCTCTGATTGTTTCAATAATGGGTGCACAAATATAACTAAAGCTTCAGATAAATTTTCTGTAGAAACTTGCAAGACCATGGAAGCTTCTTACCTCAAATATGCTTCTAGGAGTTGGCCAATTCATGATTGCCTGGATTTTTTCTGGATCCATTTTCAACCCTTCCTTAGAGACTAAAAATCCCAAATAAATTAGTTCTTGTTTAATAAGCTGAACTTCTTCAGATTTATTAGCAGTTTTTGTTTTTGGAAAGTTTTTAGAATGAATTTAAGGTGTTCTAGATGCTCCTCTTTACTTTGACTGAAAATGAGAATATCATCAAGATAAAGAATTACAAACTTGCCTACATATTCCTTCAAAACTTCATTCATTAACCTAATGAAGGTACTAGATGCATTAGTAAGCCCAAAAGGCATTACTAACCATTCATACAAACCACTGTTTGTTTTCAATGCAATTTTCCATTCATCCCCTTCTCGAATCCTTATCTGATGATACCCACTCTTCAATTCTATCTTAGAAAAATAATATGACCCACTCAAACAATCCATTAAATCATCCTTTCATGGTAAAGGAAAATGATACCGATGGTGATTTTATTTATGTCTCTAGAAACTATGCACAGGTGCCATTCACCCCCTTTCATTGGACCGAGTATTGTTCGTGTTGGAAATACTGAGAGGGGCGGCGGGGGGGGGGGGGGGTGAATCAATATTCCTTTCAATTAGAGAATTAGTCAATCTTCAATTATTATCAATGTTTATACAATGATAGTAGCAATCAAGAGGAACAAAAATGCAAACAGTTTTAAGGTGGAAACCCACTCCGGGAAAAAAACCACCTTATGTTTTTTTAATAAATCTTTAATATTCAACTCCAATTGAAAATAAAGCTCCAACTTCCTAGAATCTAGAAAATCATTCTTCTCCAACTCCCACTGGATGGATGCTCCAATGCCCGAGATTCTTCAATAGTCAACTGAATGGATGCCCCAACACCCAATGAGCTACAACTCACCCTAGCACCACCCTACCACCCTATAGAAGAATAAAAGAAGAATGGACTCCCGTAACAGGGAAAATGGTCCACTTTACAATGATATAGAATGATGCAGAAGAAGAAGATATACTAGACCATAACCCCAACTTTGACATAACCACTTAATGATGATCCTAGACCTCCCAACATTGCCTCTTCAACCCTTGGCAGAAATACACTAGAACAATTTGTACAATAATGTATTTACAATGACTAAGTACAATGATTGTATGCAGTGCTGCCCACTTGAAGACTTCATATGATGAACTTCTTGCTGTTGTTATGCACCTTGGTTGCTAATCTTGTCACGCTACCCTTTGCTTAACCTTGCTTTGCTGCCATAGAAATTTTGGTCCTTTGCAACCCTTGACAACACATGATCTAGCTTTTTCTTGCTTTCTAGGAGCTCGATATTGAATCTAGCATGTCTTTGCTATTTCAGATCGTCAATATCTTATTTTCGGTCTTGTATTATTCCTCTGAGTCATCTTTCCAATGTCACAGGTCTGACCCAATTTGGATTCTTCAAGAGAAGGTTATTCCCAATCTCTCACAATGCCCTAATTATGGACTATTTCAGTAGAGTGCACTTGTACGACGTGCCACGTGTCATTGTTTCTCTATTTCGCTCTGAAATTGATAGAGCGAAAATTACAGACTGTGCAATATCTACCTCTTTTTAACGAATTCCAATTTGATACTCAGAGAGAGATTTATGAAAAATTTACCAAGGTCACTTCTTTGAGATGAATTTTAGGAGCCTGCAACAACCCTGAAGTCCACATATCATATCTCCAAAAATATTGCGCACCTTGATCTGAAATTTTTACAGCAGCTTCCTCCAGATTTCATCTTCGCCTCATAAAAATTTCAGCTTCTTAACCTTCGTAGAACAAAATTTAGAGTGCAAATTCCATGATGACCTATTTTAGATGCTGAAATCCCTTGCCTAAGGAGGAAATGAAGATCACAATTTATAGAAATGCTTAAGTTGAGAGGGACTTCATCAAGTGAACATGGGAGGGATTTTAGGAGCTTAAAAAATACTAGTTATGACTTTTCAATGACCCATGCCCTAACTCCATGGGGTTTTAGCCCACTAACTGGGGGTACAAAATTCAAACATGAATATCTCTCAAACTGTGAAGAATTACATGGCGTGCCATATATCAACAGAAACATCTCGACAAGTAGAAACCATAAAAAGCATTATTGACTTAAAATATATTAATTCGGTAGGTCAAAAATCTCCCCCTTTGGCATTGATGGCAACACAAGTACTCCCCCTACGATCATGACACCTCTTCCTAAAACATTCTCTCCCCCTTTTACATCAATGGCAAAGGGTAACTCCCCCTGAAACACAACCATCCTATGGACCTGTACACACTTCCACTCCCCCTGACACATAACCGTCCTGTAGACCTGTAATCTACTTCCACTCCCCCTTTATATTATGTAAAAGGAAAATATAATGAGAACTTGGGAGAATACCAAGCTTCTGGTGAAGATATTCCAATGCTGGTGATATTTAATATGTTTCTTTTGGTACTGCTTGGAATCTTGCTACTTGTCCAATTGCTTGCATAACATCTGGTCGGGAGGCTGTTACATATAGAAGACTACTAATCATAGATCTGTACAACCTTTGATCCACATCCTTAGATGAGTCGTCTATGCTCAATTTGCAACCTGTTACCATTGGAGTAAGGATGGGTTTGCAATCTTCCATTTTAAATTTCTTATGCATTTCCTTGATGTACTTAACTTGACATATAAATATTCCTTTCTCTTACTGAGATATTTGAAGCCCTAAGAAGTATGCCAGCTCACCAAGTGAAGACATCTCGAAATCACTTTGCACAGTTATAGAAAACTTCTTAATTAGTCGATCATCATTGCTACCAATTATTGTATCATCCCCTTTAGATATTAGACATGCTTTAGTTGCTTCATCCAGAACATATATGTCATTTGGAGCTCGACTTGCTACAACCAACACTTCACCATACATGCCTTTCCTGATTGCACATTTCGTGGAGTTGAATAGTATTGTGTGTCCTTGATCACACATTTGTCCAACGCTGAGAAGATTGTGATTCATGTTTTCAACCAATAGAACATTCTTGGCTAGAGTATCTTTGATTCCGAGAGTGATAGTACATGATCCTATAACATTTTAAGATACATCATTTCCAAAGGACACGGTTCCATCCTTATTCTCTTTCAGAGATACAAATTTATTTCTATCTCCAGTCATATGTGTTGAGCAACTGCTATCAACATACTAGAAATCTTTGTTCTTTTGAGCCTTGAAGGCAAGAGCAAAATTATCATTCTTCTTCTTCTTCCATGTTCGTTCATTCTGTGGCTTCGAAGATTCTTCTTGAGGATTATCAAGTCTGCAGTCTTTGGCTATGTGTCCAAAGTTTCGACATTTGTTACATTCAATATTATTTCTTAAATGTTCAAATCTATTGATGTTTTGCTGAGCCCTGGGAGGTTCATATTTGATAGATCTCCTGGAATTGTATTTGTTCCTAGGGTACGTGAGACATTCTATAGCTTTATGACCAAATTTTCCACATGAATAACAGTAGCCACAAAAAATATGTTGGTACCTGGATGGAAATTTTCGTCGAGGAATTGTTTTCCAAGGATGTTCTTGCGAATCTTGTCCAAGGAAGTCTACATTCATGTCAAATCTCATAGGTTCATTGTGTTTTTTTCTAGAAGTTCCTGCTTCTTCTTTTGTAGCCGATGCCAGTTTTGTCGTTGTAAGATCATCGATTGTTGATGAGTTCTTCCAATGCCCTTGAGTTGTTGGCATAGTTTTGGATAGTTTTTCCTTTCTTCACTTCCTCACGCAACGAGACTACTTCAGCTTCTAATTCTTCCCTTTCTTGGTTTCTTTCTTCCAACTTATTTTGAATTGGCTCTTCAATGCATTTGTGTTATTCAACTTCAATTTTGAGACGTTGAAATTTTTCTTCAAGAGTATTGGAACAGATCTTCTCCGCCTTGAGATCTTTTATAAGCTTGATTGCTTCCTCATAAAATTCTTCTATGATCCATCCTCCTTCTTCGTTGTTTGATACCTCTTATTTATTGTGCTTGGGTTTATTGTGCTTGGCCATAAACAATACTCTCTCATTGGCTTCTTCTTCACTGTCATTGTCTTCATCGGATGATGAGCTATCTTCTTTAGAGAGAAAGTTCCTTTTGGATCCTTGCTTGTTGAATTTCTTAAAGCCTTTCTTTCCTTTTGAGTTGCCATTACTTCTGTTTGGACATTTTGTTGCAAAATTCCCAACCTCATTACAGCTGAAACATATCAATGGAAGTTTACCTTTGAATTGTCCCTTACCAATTTTTAGTTTTCTCGTGAAGTAAGCATATTCTTCATCTGAAAGACCTTCTTCATCATCTCCCTTTTCTTCACACTTGCAGGTGCATGTATTTTCAATTGAAGTTTGTTTATCCTTATTGGTTTTCTTAGATGCAACGAACGCAGTTTCTAGATGCGAAGTACCCTCTTCTTCATCAAGTCTCATTTCATATGCTATGATAACTCCATGTAATTCCTCTTTGCTGAGTTTGTCCAGATTTGCACTGTATTCTAAGACCGATACCTTTGGGTTGAATCTCCCTGGTAACGTTCTAAGAATCTTCTGTATAATAGTCTTCTCATCAACTGGCTCTCCCAATCCTTCCAAAGTATTGGTTATTTCATCAACGTATTGGAAGTATGCAGCAATGTTGCAATCTTCTTTCATTCTGAGTTGCTCAAATTTTTCTCTATAGATTTGAAGCTTTGCTTCTTTGACATTTGAGTCACTTGCATATATATTCTCAAGCTTGTCCCATACATTTTTGGCAGTTTTACAACCCAACACCTTATGATAAGCAGATTCAATAAGTCCACTGATAATAATATTCTTTGCTTTTGCATCATTTACCAAATTCTTCTTACCTTTTTCATCCGTAGTTGATGTAAATCCATTTTGAATAGTGTCCCATACTTAGTAAACTTGCGCCAAGAGATAGACCTCCATTATTCCTTTCCAGAGTGCATAATTATTTTCATTGAATAGAGGTACACCATTCTTGGTATGCTCCATGACCTCCTTGCAGCTGTTAAACTACTGTTGAAGGAACCGAGCTCTGATACCAATTGTTGGAAATACTGAGGGGGGGGGGGTGAATCTGTATTCCTTTCAATTAGAGCATTAGTTAATCTTCAATTATTATCAGTGTTTGTACAATGATAGTAGCAAACAAGATAAACAGAAATGCATATGAAACCCACTCCGGGACAAAACCCACCTAATGCTTTTCTAATAATTCTTTAATATTCAACTTCAATTCAAAATAAAGCTCCAACTTCCTAGAATCTAGAAAAGCATTTTTCTCCAACTCCCACTGGATGGATGCTCTGACCACGATGTTCTTCGATGATCCGTGAATGGTTACCCAACACCAAACCAATGCCAGCTCACCCTGTGACACCCTACCACCTATAGAAAGACAAAAAGAACAATAAGAGAAGTGGCCGGGGAAAAATGGTCCACTTTACAATGATATAGAATGATGCAGAAGAAGAAGATATACTAGATCATAACCCCAACTTTGACACAACCACCTAATGATGATCCTAGACCTCCCAACACTGCCTCTTCAACCCTTGGCAGATAGACACTAGTACAATTTGTACAATAATGTATTTACAGTGACTAAGTACAATGATACCTTTATAATGATTGTATGCAGTGCTACCCACTTGAAGACTTCATATGATGAACTTCTTGCTGTTGTTATGCACCTCGGTTGTCTTTCTTGTCATGCTACCCTCTGTTGCACCTTTCTTTGCTTTGCTTCCGTAGAAATTCTGGTCCTTTGCAACCCTTGACAACACATGATCTAGCTTTTTATTGCATTCTAGGAGTTCGATATTGAATCTGGTGTATCTTTGTTATTTTAGATCCTCAATATCTAAATTTCAGTCCTATATTATTCCTCTGAGTCATATTTCCAATGTCATAGGTCTGACCCAATTTTGATTCTTCGAGAGAGATTTATACCCAATCTCTCACAATTCCCTAATTATGGACTGTTTCAGTAGAGCGCAATTGTACGGCATGCTACTTGTCATTGTTTCTTTATTTGGCTTTGAAATTGATAGAGAAAAAATTACAGACTATGCACTATCTACCACTTTTTATGGAACTCCAATCCAATACTGAGAGAGAGAGTTATGATGAATTTACCAAGGTCAATTCTTTGAGATGAATTTCAGGAGCTGGCAAAAACCTTGACTTCCACAGATCATATCTCAAAAATTATTGCGTACCTTAGTCTGAAATTTTTACAGCAGCTTCCTCAGGATTTCAGCTTCACCTCATAAAAATTTCAGCTTCTAAACCTTTGTATAAAAAAATTTTAGGGCGCAAATTCCATGATGACCTGTTTCAAATGGCGAAATCCCCTGCCTAAGGAGGAAATGACGATCAAAATCTATATAAATGCTTAGGTTGAGAGGGGCTTTAACAAGTGAACATGGGAGGGATTTCAGGAGCTTAAAAAATATTAATTATGACTTTTCAATGACCCATGCCCCAACCTCATGGGGTTTTAGCCCACTAACTGGGGGTACAAACTTCAAACATGAGTATCTCTCAAACCGTGAAGTATTACATGGCGTGCCATATATCAACGGAAACATCTCAACAAGTAGAAACCATCAAAGGAATTATTGACCAAGAATATATTAATTTGGTAGGTCAAAATTCCCATGCAATATTGGGTTAGCCCCTGGTGCTGCTTGGGTTGACATTAATGACAGCCACTGATCAACAGTTGGTACATCACATGGAATAGGGCTTTCTCTGATTAATCCTTTATCCATTAACACTTTCACTTGTCTTCCAACTTCAGAATTTTCCTGTGGCGTTAACTTATAGGCTACTTTATTTAGCTAACTTTCTCAACGGATTAGATCAATGTGGTGACTAATACTCTTGATGGGTGGCAATGCATTTGGCAACTCATCCATAATAATATCAACAAAATGATTCAATAGATTTCGAATCTCTTCAGGTAAATCTTATAAAGTTGTAAAACTTAAAATTACCTTGGGTCTCCCTACAATAGCAAAATGCATCTCCTCGCCTTTCTTGACTTCTTGCAACAGGAATTTACTACTCATCAACATAACATTGTTTCCAAGCACTTCATCGTCAACTTCAGCTTTCAATGGAAGCATTGTATGCTTGTTCCCATCTTTCTCGAGAGTATAAGTCTTTATTGTACCATCATGTATGGCTTTACGGTCAAAATTCCAAGGTCTTCCTAACAGTATGTGACATACATCCATCGGCATTACATCACATAAAATAACATCCTTATAAGTACCAATCTGGATTTCGACCTCACATTGTTTAGTTACAATAATTTGATGGCATTTTTGGAGTCATGATACTTTATAAGGAGTGCGGTGTACTATTTTCTCTAACTTCAATTTGTCCACCATTTCTGTATAAACAACGTTATCAGTACTTCCACTATCAATTACCAATTTGCAACACTTACCTTTTGACTTACATACAGTTGGAAACAGTTTCATTCTCTGAGCTGGTTCCCCATCTTCCTTAGCTGCTTTAAGCAATATCCTCTTCAACAACAAGGATTCTCCTGCTTCAGGTGATTCCTCTTTGGCTGCAATCTGAGGAATTTATTCTTTTGTTTCATAAAAATTCACATTTTGCTGGGTTTTTGTTTTATTGTGAGGAAAATCCCACGACCCATGTCCCCACTCATCACATGTAAATCACTGAATATCTCTTCCTCGACCTCTACCTCTGGGCACAAACCTTCTGCGATCAGAGACTCTTCCGTGTGGTGATATATTACTCGAACTCCTTGCTTTATTCTGTGAGTGTTGAAATCTGGACTTAAATTTTCCTCTTCCTCTTGCCAAACTCTTGCCTCTATTCCTCTGGTTTTGTTTGTGCAAAATTTTCTTCTCTTCCCTCAAAGCTGCTTGATAGACATCCTCAATCGTCTTCAAATTTAACAAGTTGATTTCATATTGTATTTCATATCTTAAACCATTTATATATCTAGCTACTTTTTCTATGTCATCTTCAATATGTCTCATTCTAATACTCAACTAATAAAATTCTTCAATATATTCTTTGATAGTCATCCCTTTTTGCTTTAACTTTTGCAATTGGCTAAAAATATCTAATTGACAATGTTTCGACACGAACTTACCTTTCAGTTTACTCACCATCTTATCCCATTGCTTGATTTTTGGTTTCCCTTTTCCTTCTTTGGACAACTACAATTCATCCCAGCACATGGCTGCATGACCCTTCAAACTCGTGGCTGCAAACTTTACTTTCTTCTTGTCATCGACTTCTTCGTAGTCGAAGTATTTTTCTAATGTACTGATCCAGTCCATTAGTACTTCCACACTAAGGTTTCAATCGTATAAAGGTACTTCTACCTTTGGTCTACTACTATCCTTTGCTTTCATCTTCATATCTTTATCTGCCTCACTTTCTTCCTCTATTTCTTCTTTGGTGGTCTCTTCTTCATCTGCACTGGCAATTCCTTCATTTGTTTCCCTCCTATGAGTAGTTTCTATTGTGGCCATCCTTGTACATAAGTGTTGGATTTCTTCTAGCAGAACTGTGTTTTCTATAGGTCTTCCTCGACCTATTCCAGCTCCCCTTCTAGGCAACACTCTCTGTAATTGTCAAGAACAACTCACCAACTCTAATACCAAAAATTGAAGCAGTCAACTAATTTGCGTGTTAATATTCAATGAAGAAAAAAATTATATCATACATAGAACCAAAATTTCAACTCTTCACATGTTATGGAGTTCATCATCTCTCCATTTTTCTGAAAAATATTTCACACAACTATTACAACAAAATACTACAATTACATTGACCGAGACTCAATTTCACAACTCTGATTTGTTTTGATGCGCAACTATAATTTTTGAGCAATACAAAAATGCAACTTATATGGACCAAAATCGATAATTCCGACTCAAAATTCATATTATTAACTTCATACTTCATTCAACGGAACTAGCACTCTTATAAAAATAGCAACACAATGTGTAATAAAACAATTACCATGCAGGAAGTGGTTCATACAGAAATGGATATCGTCTTGCAAGCTTGCGTTATTGCTAACAAAAATAGGAATTTGTTATCACTGTTGTACAATTATAAACCCATGATGGCAATGTTGATATCGGTTGTAATGTAGTACTGATTCCAGTTATATGTTAATCGATTCCCATTTTTCCACGTTGTGTCTATGATGTCTCCAACCAGTCTTTGTATTCAGCATTCCAGACCCTTGGCATTCCTACAACATTCTAATCTATAGTCATGGATTGCCAATCTACACTGGCTAACTTCAACCTTGCATTCACATTGAAGCCATGCCCTTCACCGACCACGTACACTCAAAGTTTTCCCAATCTGACATGGACTTTGGCATCAATGTTTTCTCCAGTTACACAGATGTTCCTGCAACTGACACAGGCATCTATTGTGTATATATAATTGCAGAGTTAATAATCAAAATAAAACATGTAATGGAAAAATAATAACTATATTGATATCGCATGGGCCAAATATTTCATTATTTTCCCCTCCGTGCATGCAATCTTCACACTATCAAACTCACTCTATGCGCTCTTGGTTTTTCCTCTCTACTTCCCTATTATTTATACTTGAATATGAAACTGTTCTTCTTAGAATAGATTTCTTCTCAAAATTTTCCAAAAAATCAATACCTCCCTATTTTTAAGTGCTTATCCGTACTTTGGCTCTATTTCCACGCAGGGAAAGGAACCAATTCCTAATTTTATTCCCAATTAATTAAAAAAATCCAAAACAACTAACTACTCTCATAAATAAATAAATAATAAAATATTAATACTAATGTTTATTCCTCTTAGATGTTCCACAACATGTAAACAAAAATTCACATTGTTGCCTAAGTCCAGATGCTCCTACATCAAACTCCCTAAGGTATATGTTTTAAATTCATCATGTGTATTTCCAATTTCTTCCCTACTCATTGTTCTAGTTGCAGATTTATTTACTCTAGAAAGAATAGGGTCTCTTGTATTTTTCCTAGTTTTTTATTTTCCTCTTGAGAGATAAACGCATAATTCAGAAATTTTAGGTAATGGTAATTGAGAGATATCTCCCTTTCCCATCATGTTAAGAACATCTATTCATTCATCTCTGATGACTTTCAATAAGAGAGATTTTAAAGTATCTTGATCTATATGCTCCATCTTATCTCTTTTTATATTGTAATTGAATATTTCAATTTTTCATCCTCTCTTTCCATCATTTCAAATACTTCGTCCTTCTTATTAATAGGTTTGCAATATTCCACATATATTTGTAAAAATGAAATTTTAATCTCATCCCATGTCCTAATATATTGTGTTATCAAACCCATGAATCATTTTAAAGTTGCACCCTTGATTGTTACTGGAAATAGATTCAATTTTTGAGAGTCTTGTAAGTAGTCATAGAATCTACATGAAACATAAAATTCAAATAATTTTTTTTTAGGATCTTCACTCCTTAATCCATGGAAATTGGGAAGGACAGAAGGTGAAATATGTTACATTATAAAATTTGTATCCTCGTCAACTATACGAAATCCAACATAGTTAGGATCTCCTCTACCTCTTCCTCTTCCTCCATCTCTTGCTCCACCTCGTCCTCCACCTCCTCTTCCTCCTCTTAAGGCATATCCATTCAGAACTTCTCCTCCTCCTTCTTCTTCTGCCATTGTAGATTCCTTAGACCTAATGTAAGGTTCTAACTATAGAGCTATTTTTTCTTCCCCTGGTTCTTCTATCAATGGGATATTGAAGAAAGTTTCTTCTTCTTCTTCACTAGGGATTTCTAACTCTTGAGCTAGAATGTATTATCCTATAGAGGTGAAAAAGGATACTCGTATTGGAGATCTAGGATCTTCTTCTTCTAAGACTACCTTAGTATATGAAGTTGGAGAATCACTTGGTTGGATTTCTGACCTTAAGACTTCAAGGATTCTATGTCTTGAGGTGAAAAATGGAATATGATTTTTACATGGTGGTGTGCCAATACGTTGTCTTGATGGGGTGAGTAGTGTTGTTGGAATCGAACTTCTACCTATAGCTATCAATCTACCCCTAGAGTGTCTTTCTCTATGCATATCAAATTATTTTTTTTTAGTGTAAGAAATAAGGTTTTCTAATTACACTTCCCCGACAACTGCACCAAATTGTTTAGTCAATTTAATGTCTTAAATTGCTATCATAAATTATCGATCGAGGTTAGTAATTTGATGAAGTGTGGTGCACTATATATGCTCAGATAACTTTCTTTATTAATTTTTTGTATATTTTTTATATTGTTTTGGGGGTTTTGTATCTTATGCCTAAATATTTAAGAATGGGGATTGAGCTAAGAAATGAAATCTATGCTTCTAAATGAAATCTTTAAATGCTAGTGAACAACCAAATCTAGATGAATTTTAATGATGAAAACATATTCTTAAAGAAGGAGGAAAAGGAAATGTTGTTTTTATTCTAAGAAAAAGGAATTGGGTTACAAATTTATTTTAATTAAATGAATGAAATATGAAATCTAAAAGAAGGAAGAAAAGGAAATTTTAATAAACTAATGTAAATTGCATAAAAATAAATCAAGCTTTGAATGGTTAAAGTGTTAAACTTATCTAGGCTGGAAGAAAATCTTTGAAAAGAATATAATTGATTTGAAACAAATCATTATTCTAAATTTGATTGCATTCAAATGACGAAGATGAAACTATTTTCTATCTTATCCATTGAAAGCTTTAGTTCTATGAAAACAAAGCATTTTGATTGATTTTAAAACACAATTCTAATCTAACTTTGTCCTGGTTTTAAATCTAAGAATGTTTGGAAGATAGATTTAATATAATTCTATCCCATGGACTGAAAGCATAAATTATATTCCTAAGAATCTGAATGATAGTTTTTATTGAAATCAAAGGCAAGTGCATAGCATGTTTTAAAAGAAAATTAAGGTTGTTGTATGACCGTATGCACAAATCGTATCCAATTGGAAAATGACAGAGTCACATTCTTGAGATGACTTAGTGAGCACAATATTACACAGTCAGCTGGAGATGAAAATAACTAATTTCAAAAAGCATTCATGAAACTAATCTATAAAACAGTAAGAAATTTAAACTATGAATTGACAGGAATATAACTATAAAATAATGTGAATTTAGCTATGAATTGAAAAGAATAAAACTACAAATACACAGGAAGCTTAAATTACAGAAATCAAACTAAAAAAAATTTATGAAAAACCTCCTTTCCGTGCAGTGGCCCTCTGCAATAGAATGACTCATAAATATACTTAGACTATGCACACATCAAATATCTGGAATTGATCTTATTTATTGGAAAAACAAAGTTTAAAAACATACACAGAATTATCACAAAAATTTGAGTGTTTCCTAGTTTCAACAGACTGATATTTATACAGGTTTTTCAATTTAACTGTTTGAGAAAATTCCACCTATATATAGAAAATAATACTGAAATTAGAAGTCTAAATGGAAGTAAATTCTTCATAGATATCGCTCGATTTTCTATGTGAGAGAAAATAAGGGGATTATTTCGTTCACTAATCTCATTTTTTGATTGAACTTTGACAAGCGTAGGCACGATTCCTCCTCGAATTCAAATACTTAAGGGGGATAGGATCCATGTGTGGATCATTCTTGAGATACGCATATGACTCGCTTCCTCAATTACTTCTCAAAACCTGTCAAACAATAACGGTGACTACAGAAACAAAGGCAAGCTATAGAACTGCACGCATTCTATAGCTAAATATATAAATTCATCTAAATAATAAGAAACATTATAATATAAAGTAAAGATCATCTAATTTCCTTCTCTGATATGGAATATTTCAATTATCATTAATTGAAGTCATGAGTTTGTGAAAAAGAAAGAAGAAATGATGGAAAAGGGTGTCAAATTAAGAACAATTTTGAGGTTCAACAAGTACCTTCTAGTGGTTGTATTTTCTTACAAAAATGATTTCCAAGAGTCATTGGTGATGAGTTTTTTTTAAGCATTCTATGCGCAGAGTTGTAATACTCCCATAAATTGGAGTGATCCAATGAATAGGGTGTTGATAGAAATGGATACATTGGCAGAAATGGAACAAGAAATTCAGGAAATGAAGAAGAATTTAAAGGTAGTGAAGGAGTTATGCAGATCACAACAGGATCTCTAAGCAGTTTCAAGTTGGGGAACATGTGTACTTGCACATCAATCCCAAGAATATCTCCTTAAGGATTGGATCATGTGCCAAGTTGGAACCTCGAATTTTTGGACCTTTCAAGATTCTTAAAAGGATTGAACTAGCAGCAAATTGACCTGCACTACCGCTGATGGTGAAATTCCATTATTTTTTCCAGGTTTCATTACTTAAAAGGTATGTTAAATATTCATGTCATGTTTTTTAATGATAGGTATTGCAGGTGGAGGACGAAGGTGAATTCCAACTAGAACCACAGTGTATTTTGCAGAAAAATATGCTCATGCTCCATAACTGAGAAATCGAGCAGCGTATAGTGTGGTGGAAGAAATTTGGGCCTAATGAAGCTACATGGTAGATGGAAGATAACATGTGAGCTATATATCCTTCACTTTTTACCGGTTAAGCGAATGTTTTTGGTATATGTTTTGGTGTGATGTTTTGGTATATGTATACATGTATATGGATGCAAATACTTCCATGAGGTGTGTTATAAAGCTCCAATAAGTAGTATGAGTTTCATGTCATTATGTTTTTTACATTGTTAGTTATCATTTTGATCATTGTAAATACTGTAAGGAGATAAGTTATAAAGCTCCATGGGAGGTATGTTTTGTTTTCAACAATATTGTTGGTTGTAGGTCTCATAGAACACCAAGGATCGTGTTCCCCAAAGTGGGAGGGTTTTGTAACATCCCTAGTCCAAATTCTAGGTGAATAAAGTTAATAAAGGAAAAACAATAACCATGGTCATGTGACACATATTCTAAGCTAAATGTTGCGGAATAAATCATAGTGTGGGTTTTCATTTGGTTTATTATGGCTAAGAAAATTGGAAAAGAAAATGGAAAAGGACTTGGAAAGGAAAAACAACATTTTTGGCAATCTTTTTATGAAATTAATGGAAATTAGGAGAAAAGGAAGGCGAAAGGTCATAGGTTTATTGTGAGGAGGAAAACGAAGGAAAATAATGGAACATTTAGTGAATAGAGGCCTCATTAATAGAAAGGCTTATGAGGATTAGTTGGTACCTTTTTTTAGTTTAGTTTTGGAGTTCCCTATATATTCTCTCTCTCTCTCTCTCTCTCTCTCTCTCTCTCTCACTCTTGCACACTTAGAGTATTCTTGGAGCACTCTATCATTGGATCAAGGAAATAAAATGAAGGATAAATAAGGGAAAGGGAAGCTAATATCAAGAAATTAGGAGCAAGATCAAGCGACTACAGTGGGATTACTTGCGGGTATCAAACTTCATTTGCAATTTCCTTGCTAGATTAGGCATGCATGGTACATGCATGTGTGCATCTGGTTCTCTTGTTGTCATGGGATTGTGTTTTTCAAGGTTTGACATTCTTCTTCAACCTTTCCTTGTTATTTACAGATAGTCATGCTATGTTGAGTTCTCTTGTAATTGGTTGAGCTAGATTGATGGATGGTTTTGAAACTTAGTGAAGTGGTCTCTGAAAGAAGTAACACAAGTCCTAGGAATCCCTAGATCTCCTAAGGTGGGATTGCGGTAAATCCAGATTTTATGTGACTTGTTAGGCCTAGGAATAATCGGCTAGTGAATTTCAGGATATACAATAAATACTATAGGTTTGTGCCCTCAATCAGGCCTAGGAATCCTCAACTGGTCAATTGTGAGATATATGGTAAATATTGAAGTGTGGATTCTTTATTTGGCCTATGAATCCTTCATTGGTGGATGGAAAGATATATAGAAAATCCTAGAGATTAGAAGGCAAGAAAATTCTTCACGGTGCAGGTGGGGAAATCCAGTGGAATCCATACTTGTTTAGGTCCTAGTGATTTAATAGGGATTGAAGTAGAGGCTAAGGAAATCTGGTTTAGTTTTGTTTTGAGTCGCACATCAATGTTTGGAATATGGCATGAGGGTGATTGGTTGAAGGAAAGATCTGGTTCAGCCCATATATGGCTGGGTTGTTCATGGAAGTCATAGAACTCATTGTCTTTTTCATTAATTAAGAATAGATTATTATCCTTGGTATTTCATGTGTAAATGTACTAGTTCATATGTGGTATTTAGGGTTTTTATATCCTTGTTATTTATGTTGGTTATATGTTGGTTATCAATATGTTTTATGGCAGACTTGAGGTATGGATTTCATAATTTTTTTATTAGAAAATTAATGTAAAATGTATATATTTCCTAATAGATGATAGTTCAAATATTGTGACATGGAAACAATACTTCCTTATGAAATTTAGATAAGTATGAGACCCCTATGCTCAAATTTGTTTTTATGACTTGTAGATTACATATTTGTGACATGTTTGACGAAATTATTGTCATGGATAGTAGGGTTAATATCAAGTACTTATACCATTGATTTCATTTGTATATTTTTTTCATTTTTATTATTCATTTCTAGAAGTTTCATGAAGTTCTGAGCAGTGGCTTGAGACTATCCCTAAAAAAATTGGCTTAAAATATGAGGTCACTCTCACAGAACTACATGAACAATTCCACATTTGCTAGCATGCCTTTTCATGGGAGAAACTAGAATGCCTAAGACACATGCATGGCTTGTCATGGGAGTGGTTCAGGGTCCATATCAAAGAAATATCAAGTTTTACAGGGGTTGGAAACCTGGAAGGGTTGGTTGGATCCTTAAGGTTTTGTATCATGTATGGAAGGTCAGTTTGGTTTCGTTATGTCGGTTCCACTTCTTTAACTGTACATGGGAAGTTGAATCACATTACACTAGCCTCTCATTACATTTTTACCCTAGTTGACTAGTTAAATTGGGTAAATGTGGGAGTTCGATGTCGCATTGATAGTATATTTTTATATGATACATGATAACTATATAATACCTAATGCTAATTTTTAATCCCAAAAAAAAAAAAAATATGAACGAAATGCAATTCAACCAAGAGAAAAAAATAAATAAGGCTTATATATGTACAACTTCTTCACTTCCACTATAAATTGGGTTTAGGTTAGGTTGTTGGAAAGAATGAGTGTTATCGTTCCCACCCAGTCTCAATTCCCTCAAGTGACATGATGAGATTTTACGTAATTCCTTCAACGCTTGAAAGGTCCAAAACACAAAGATATCTCTCTCATTTACTTATGAATTATAAATTGACATATAAAACAACGAGCAGATACTTGTATATGATGGCCCTGAAACTGGCAATGGGGCCATGAGGAACATGCACATACACAAACATGTCATGCAAAGACAGGAACATGTGCATGTTCCTAGGAACATGTTCTACGGAATCCAAGCTCGAGAAGGCCTCTGTTTCCAACCAATATTTTAGGAATGTCACTAGCTTAACATGGCTGAAGAATGCAAACAAATTCTTGGGAACATGCTCATGTTCCTAGCATTAACGGCCTTTTATGTTCTCGTGACCACAATTTTTACTATTTTTTTATTGCATGATGTATTTTTGTGTCATTGGGAAAAATAAATTATTTTTAGTTTATGTCAATTGTGAATTCAACAAAATACCCCATGTTTGGATTCCAAGTAAGAATTGTAATGTATTTTTCTTTTTAATTTTTTGTTTTTCATGTTTTCTAAAAATTTGTTTAAAAAAAACCTAAATAATACCATAAACAGAATCACCATATTGAATTGCAAGGAATTTTTTTAATATAGAACTTGATTAGAACCTAAAATAACCATCACAAAAACTAAAAATTAAAACAACTAAACCAGAACCAAGAATAAAATCAAAATGGTGAAATTTATGCATCGCTAGCTACATTGAGGTCATTGAGAGAAGATATTCAAAGCACTAGACAATCATCACAATTGTCTCTCGCAAGTTAATAAACTCAATTGTATCATCCATCTCTAATGCCCAAGGCCAATCAACTAATATTTATTATTATAGGGATGGAATGCATGACCACTACACACCAAATAAGAGACCTCGAAATTATTAAAATAAGATACCTCAACAATACAAAAAATATTTTTTATCTTTGTTCACTAACCCAATAACCAACCAAATTTCTCCAATTAATAAAGAATGTATTTTTTATGGAATGGGGAAACTACCAACCATTTGAAGAAAATTGGATGGATATGTGTTTCATGTTATTCGATAAATATCCCTATAAAAATAAGGAATTACTCTACATTTATTGAGGAATTTATAAACAAAGTCGAGGCTAGGATTCCATGTCAACTACTTTGACATTGTAGAAATCTGGGGGGTCAATCATTAGTCTACACAAGATGGAAAAATGCTAGGCGCAACCTAACACTAGGTTTTTTTTCCATATATAGGGAGGCCTCAGGCCCGTTCCCAACATCCTCCAGAAATAGATAACATTATTGAAACCTATATGAGAATAGCTACATTGACACACACCCTAGTACAACATGGAAATTTGGTAGCATCGTCATGCTATGAGCCACCACTAATTGATGTTGCAAGAGGGGATGGACCATCTAAATCTGGAGTAAATTTTGAGTAGGAGAGGCCTCATAAAGGATAATTTGAGTCTCATAGATATACTATCTACCAATAGTCTTGTTATGAAAAGATAGAGAATAGTAGGCAACAAATTTTTATGGAGGTGGTTACTATATTTAACATCTTTAAATTCTTTTTTTATCCACACACACACACACACACAGATAGATGGGGCCATGAGGAACATGCACATACACAAACATGTCGTGCAAAGACAGGAACATGTGCATGTTCCTAGGAACATGTTCTTGGGAATCCAAGCTCGATAAGGCCTCAATTTCCAACCAATATTTTAGGAATGTCACTAGCTTAACATGGCTTAAGAATGCAAGCAAATTCTTGGGAACGTGCTCATGTTCCTAGTGTTATCGATATTTTATGTTCTCGTGACCACAATTTTTACTATTTTTTGATTGCAAGATGTTTTTTGTGTCATTGGGAAAAGCACATTATTCTTATTTTATGTTGACTGTGAAGTCAACAAAATACCCCATGTTTGGATACCAAGTAATAATTTTAATGAAATTTTCTTTTAATTTTTTGTTTTTTCGTGTTTTCTAAAAAATTGTTTAAAAAAGAACTAAATAATACCCTAAACACAATCACCATATTGAATTGCAAGGAACCTTTTTAATATATAACTTGGTTGGAACCTAAAATAACCATCACCAAAACTAAAAATTAAAACAACTAAACATGAACCAAGAATAAAATCCAAATGGTGAAATTCATGCATCGCTAGCTACATTGAGGTCACTGAGAGAAGATATTCAAAGCACTAGACAATCATCACAATTGTCTCTTGCAAGTTAATAAACTCAGTTGTATCATCCATCTGTAATTCCCAAGGCCAATCAACTAATATTTATTATTACAAGGCTAGAATGCATGACCACTACACACCAAATAAAAGACCTCAAAATTATTAAAATAAGATACCTCAACATTACTAAAAAATATTTTTTGTCTTTGTTCACTAACCCAAGATACAACCAAATTTCTCCAATTAACAAAGAATGTATTTTTTATGGAATGGGGCACCTACCAACCATTTGAAGGACATTCGATGGATATGTGTTTCATGTTATTCGATAAATATCCATGTAAAAATAAGGAATTACCTCTACATTTCTTGAGGAATTTATAAACAAATTTGAGGCTAGGATTCCATGTCAACTACTTTGACAATGGAGAATTTGACGGGGTCAGTCGTTAGTCTACACAAGATAGAAAAATGCTAGGCACAACCTAACACTAGGTTTTTTTCCATATATAGGGAGGCCTAAAACCCCTTCCCAACATCCTCCAAGAATAGATAACATTATGGAAACCTATATGAAAGTAGCTACATTGAGACACACCCTAGTACGACATGGCAAGTTGGTAGCATCGTCATGCCATGAGCCACCACTGATTGATGTTGCAAGACGAGATGGACCATCTAAATATACAGTAAATTTTGAGTAGCAGAGACCTTATAAAGGATCACTTGAGTCTCATAGATATAATATCTACCAACACTCTTGTTATGGAAAGATAGAGGATAGTAGGCAACAAAATTTTATGGAGGTGGTTACTATATTGACCATCTTTAAATTATTTGTTTATCCACACACACACACACACACACACAGATATATATATATATATATAAACTTTACTATTTATGTTCTTTATATATATAATTATATGTTGTTTATAGTTTCTATACCCTAATAGTACTCCACCCCACTCCTCCAAATGCATCAGTTCTAGTTTTGGCTACTAATGCTACAATGGTTCTTGCTTGCTCATTTTCTGTACCACATAGTTAGGGATGATGAATTAAAATTATCCCTCCCTGAAAAAGAATTCATATGTTTTTAGCCCATATTATAGATTATTTTAGTTTGAGTACAATTGTAGTATTAATTTAATATTTTTACACATTGTTATGACATCCAGAAATAGGAAAAGCCCACCAAGGGTGTAAATATCACCCCCTTCGCATGTGTTATGTGCAAAAATAAAATTTGTTTAAATTTGTATTTACTATCCAGTTTTTTTCAACTAGTTAAAGTAATTTAAATCTGTATGCAAGTTGTTTCATTTTCCCAATTTTCCACTCAATCCCCTACATATCATTCACCACCATCAAATATTCTCCCATTATTTTTCCATCAACATCATTACATTGCCAAAATTTTTAGTATCCAACTTATCTCCATTAGATCTCCCATGATTGCTACAACCCATGTGTGTTGATTATCATCGGCCTCCACCAAATTTTCCATCCCATCCACCCACACAGGCTACATCCATCCATCATCCTCCAACATTTTGATTACCTCCAATCCATCCTCTGTTGTTTATCTAATTATACCCCATGAAATACCTCTACCATAAACCCATGATTGTGTTTCAGTGGATGTAACAATAGATGCATACTTTAAGTATTTTTTTCAGCCAACTACCCCAACCATTAGTGAATATCCATTATTGGGTGAAATCTTCATGGAGAGTTCCTTCATTCATGATGTGTATATTTGTTAGGTCCCTATATTACTAGTTTAGTCCCTTATTGTTGTTAGTCTAGCCCCTTTATTATTATTGTTGTACCCCTGTAACCCCAATATTGTTATTATTGTGCCCTTACATTATTTTTGTTAGGTCGGCTAGGATTATATTGTGGCCCCATGGACTCTGATATATAGAAGGAGGTTTTGGTCATTTGTATCATCTAAGAATTGTTCATTTATGTAATGTATTGGAGCTTTCCCCCTCGAAGTGGCTGGTTTTTAAGGTGTTTATCTCTCTTTTCTTATATTTTTGGAGTTGGTTTCACAACGTTTGGTGTCAGAGCTTTGGATTCTAGGGTTTCACTACTCCAAACAGGTCATCATGTAATTTTCGCTATAACTTTCCTTCTATGAAGGTTCAGAAAATAAAAGTTTTAGAGCGCGAAGTCGAAATCCTAATGAACATTTTCGCAAACGGTTAGAGTCTCATTAGAAACATTTTTTGAGATATGATCTATGGAATTTAGGGCTTTTTGCAGGCTCCTAAATTTAACCTAAATAGGTCATTGCAGAATTTTTGCTATAACTTTGTTTCTACTAGGTTTCAAAAGCTGAAATTTTCACAGAGTGAAGCCGAAATCCCAAGGAACGTCATGGAAAAATTTCAGAGACTAATTCAGATTATTTTGGGAGGTAGGATATGTGGAAATTAGGGCTTTTTTAGGATCTTGAATTTCATCTCAACAAGGTGATCACAGGAAACTCTTCATAATTCTATCTTTGAGCATCAGATTGGAATTTTGTAAAGAGTGGCCACAAGTACACAGACTGTAGTTTCATGTCTATAAAGTTCAGAGCAGAAAGAGGAAACAATTACATGTGGAAAGTCATACAAGTTCTCTCTACTAAACTAATCTATAATTAGGTCATTGTGGGAGATTAGACATAACGTTGTCTTCAAGAATCCAAATCAGGTTAGACCTATGGAATTCGAAAGAGAATTTAGAGGGCTACTTCAGGACCAAATTTCAGATCTTGGAGATCCAAAATCATAGAGATAATTCATTTTCAATATTGAGCTACTCAAAAGCAAGAAAAATGTGTGTATTTTGTTTTTCCGAATTGAATAAGTCTTGTGTAAAAAATCAGTTTGAAGTGATTCCAAGGGCCTATTGAGCATATATTTCAGTACTGGGTTCTAAAATTCCTCGTAAAAATAATTCAACACCCATGAAGCCCTCATAATACTCTACTATTACTCATGAAGATGAATAATTGCAACATGATCTATCAAAGTTACAAGAGCGAGTGCACCAAATTTCGCTCTCGCAAAGAGCAACAAAAAATGAAATGGAAGTTTTGAAGAAAGACATGGAAGTGAAGATGGACGGTTTGAAGAAATTCACGGAAGCTAATATGGATGGTGTGGAATCTAAGATGGAGGACATGGAAGAAAAAATTAAAGACAACATGGAAAACATGAAAAATAATCTAAAAGCAGAAATGCAAGGTTTGACAAAGTTGATACAAGAAATGGTTCCTAATGGAGAAAAAATAGTAGAAGAAACTAATGATGAGAAAAAAATAGATGTTAATCATGATTTCATAAACTCTAATGTTTGATGGAAGAACCACCATATTCCAAACATTGATATGAGGAAGTTTGATGGCAAGGATCCCGTAACATGGATACTATAGATGGAGCAATATTTCGATCTCAATAATGTGCAAAACACAAAAAAGGTACGCATTGAAACTTTACATTTAGAGAGAATACATTTGTATGGTATCGATGCATTTTCTCCCGTAAAAAAATTTCCACTTGGTCAATTTTTACGGAGGAAATGATAACACATTATGAGGGTACAAAGAGAAACACCTTCATTAGCTAATTGATAAATCTCAAACAAAAGGGTTCAGTAGTGGAGCACATTGAGGACTTCCAAAAATTGAATATAAGGGTAACTAATATTCCAGAGGAACACAGAATTGATGTCTTCATAGGGACCTTAAAGGATAACATCCAACATGAAGTTCGCGTTTGGGAACCTGATTCATTGGAGAAGGCATTTAGGTTGGAAAGAAAAATTGAATGTAAAATTATGCTAACAAGGAAACCTACCACTCACATTTATAAAGATGGAAGTGTTCATACTCCTAGACTTTGACAACCTACAAGGCAAACATAATAACAATTGGAAGAAAAAAGAGCAAAAGGGCTTTACTATAGTTGTGATAGACAATACACTAAAGGTCATAAGTGTGTTGAGAAGAAATTATTTTATATAGATTGTGAAGAGGAAGAGGAAAATGAACAAGAATCTTCAAAAGAAGAGGATATAAACCATGAAAAAACCCTAGAAGAGGAAGAAATGAGTCCGGCCATATCGTGTAATTAATTGGTAGGAATTACCACTCCTCAGACTCTCAACATTGAAGGACATATCAAGAAGAAAAAGGTAATAATGTTGATTGATTCGGGTATTACCCATAATTTTATTCATTGTAAGGTAGACAAGGAATTTAATTGTTTCCTATACCCAACACTAGAATATCAAGTGATGGTTGCAGATGGAGGAACTATAAATTGATCTGGAAAATGCCAACATATCAGGCTAACCATGGGGGAATATGTATTGAATAGTCTAATGCTTTCCATTCCAATGGGAGGCTCTGATGTTGTACTGGTAGTACAATGGTTACAATCTTTTGGGACAGTAGCTTTTAATTTTCAAGAACTTTTCTTGAATTTTTTTTCAAAAGGAAAGGAAGTTGAATTACGGGGTATCGGAGGGAAGCCAGGAAAGATAATAATCTCTAATTTCATGAAAAAGCTTCTTAATAAAGAACAACGAGGCATAATTGCACAATTATGCTCACTAGAAGTTCCAACATCAAAATCATCTATTTCTGTAGATCTCCAAAAAGTCTTCGACAATCATTCCAAGGTGTTTGAAACTCCAAAAGGAATCCCACCTATTCTTGATCATGATCATGCTATTAATTTTAATCCAGGAAGTGTTCCTCCACAAATCACTCCTTATAGATATCATTATGTCCATAAGAGAGAAATTGAACATATGATTGCATAAATGTTAGAGGCTTGTATAATTAAACATACTCAAAGTTCTTTCTCTGCTCCAGTAGAATTGGTGCACAAGAAGGATGGATCATGGCGCATGTGCATGGATTACAGGGAGCTCAATAAGCTCACTACTAAAGTTAAATTTCCCATTCTTGTGATTGGTGATTTATTGGATGAATTACATGGAGAAATTTATTTTACCAAGTTGGATCTTCGTTCGGGATATCATAAAATTAGATTGAAGACTAAAGATATTCTAAAAACAAAATTTCGAAATCATGAGGGTCATTATGAATTTTTGGTCATGCATTTTTTCCTTACCAATGCACCTTCCCTATTTCAAGGGCTGATGAATTCCATTTTCAAAACTTTCCATAGAAAATTTGTGATAGTTTTTTTTGATGATATACTAATCTATATTAGGTCTTCGAAGGATCATCTTCAACATGTTGACATGGTGCTCAAAGTATTGCTTGAGAAACAATTATATGAAAAATCATCCAAATGTTTCTTTGGAGTACAAGAGGTGAAATTTCTTGGTCATATTGTATCTCATGAGGGTGTTAAGGTAGACCCTAAAAAAATTAAAGCCATCAAGGAATGGAAAGTCCCCACAACCATAAAGAAGTTGCAAGGATTTCTCAAGTTAATAGGGTATTATAACAAGTTTGTTAAGAATTATGGGAGAATAGCAGCACCTCTAACAACATTATTGAGGAAAGATGCATTTTCAAGGACTCTTGAAGCAACCAAGGCCTTTGAACACCTTAAAGAGGCAATGTGTCGAGCACCAGTCTTAGCTACGCCAAACTTCACAGAAACCTTTATTGTGGAATTTGATGCCTCAAGAAATGGAATTGGTGTTGTTTTAATGCAAGAAGGAAGACCCATTTCTTCTGAAAGTCATCCAATCGAAGGAAAATATTTACAGAAAGCTATTTATGAGAAGGAAATGTTAGCAATAATACATGCACTAAAGAAATGGCAACCTTACCTAATGGGAAGACACTTCAAGGTAAAAACTGATCTCGATAGTATTAAACACTTTTTGGAACAAAAACTATCTTCAGAAGAGCAACAAAAATGGGTCACAAAGATGTTGGGTTATGACTTTGAAATAATCTACAAAAAGGGGAAGCTAAATTTTTTGCATATACACTCTGAAGAAAGAATGAAGAGGTGGAAGCATTTCTTTGTGCCATTTCTATTCTCCAACTAGACTGGATAACCGAAGCAAGGAATGAATGGAAGAAGGACGAAGAAGTGTGGACACTCATTCAAAATTTGCAAGAATATCCTAGTACATATGATACATTTAGTTGGAAAAATGATTCCTTATGGTACAAAGATCGCTTATATCTTTGTAAGAATTTCCAACTAAAACAAAATATTCTTTTGGAATTGCACACTTCTCCTTTAGGAGAGCACTCAGGATTTTTAAAAACTTAGCACTAGGTGAAGAAAGAATTTTTTTAGGATGGCATTAAATCTGATATTCAAAAGTTTGTGGCAGAATGTTTGGGTTGCCAGCAAAATAAAGTTGAGACAATTAAGACACCAGGTCTTATACAACCTTTGTCCATTCCAAGTCAACGTTGGGAGAATATTTCAATGGATTTTATCACAAGTTTACCTAAGTACGAAGGAAAGAGTGCCATCATGGTGGTAGTTGATAGAATTACCAAGTATGCACACTTTTGTGCATTACCTCATCCATTTAAATCAACTACAGTTGCTGCTACATTTATGGAGAAAATTCAAAAGATACATGGAAACCCAAAGATTATTATGAGCGACAGAGATCCCATTTTTACTGGAAATTTTTGGACAGAGTTAGTTTTTTATTTGGGTACTCAATTAGCTCATATCTTGTCTAATCATCTTCAATCTGATGGTGAGACTGAGATACTGAATAAATGTTTGGAAGGATATCTTTTTTGTTTTGTGTATGATAAACAAACACAATGGGTCAAGTGTTTACCTCTCGCTAAATGATGGTATAACAATTACTTCCATACTGCAGCAAAATGACCCCATTTGTGGCACTTTATGGATATCATCCACCGTCCATCACATCATATTTAAGAGAAAATTCTAAGGTTCAAGTAGTGGAAGATCACATCCAGAATAAAAAATAAGTTCTCCAACTCTTAAAGATTAACCTAAATTTGGCACAAAATCGAATGAAACAACAGGCAGATCAACATCACAGTGAGAGAAGTTTTGATGTAGGAGACTGGGTATTTTTACGACTACAACCATACAAACAAATGTCCCTCAAGCAAGCTAATAAGGATAATAAATTATCGCCAAAGTACTATGGTCCTTACGGTGTTGCAAAAGTTTGGTACTATGGCATACAAATTGCATCCTACTTCTCCGCGAGTGCATCCAGTTTTCCATGTTTCATGCTTAAATAAGGTTATAGGTGAAAATATTCCATTTCAAACAATATTTCCAAAAATTGATGAGGAAGGAAAAATCATATTGGAACCTGAAGCGGTCACAGAAACAAGAACTCAACAGCTACGAAATCGATGAATTTCAGAGTATCTCATCAAGTGGAAGAACTTACCCATTGAAGATTTTACATGGGAGGATTAGAATTTTATACAGAGGCACCTAGAGCTACTCAAGCATTGAGGACAACACTTTTTGAAGGAGAGGGGCATGTTAGGTCCCTATATTACTAGTTTAGTTCCTTATTGGTATTAGTGTAGCCCCCTTATTATTATTGTTGTACCCCTGTAACCCTAATATTGTTATGATTATGACCTTACATTATTATTGTTAGGTCGGCTAGGATTATATTGTGGCCCCATGGACTCCTATATATATATAAGGAGGTTTTGGTCATTTGTATCATCCAATAATTGTTCATTTATGTTATGTATTAGAGGCTTCCCCCTCGAAGTGGTTGATTTCTAAGGCATTCATCTCTCTTTTCTTCTATTTTTGGAGTTGGTTTCACAACAATATTTATGATTATTTTAATTGAATCTATGTAATTTTTTTTGTATTATATTCTTGAACTCTTATAATTATGATAAGGTGGTATAAAGGAGAGTTTAAGGCCATGGGGGAGTATAACACCCTCATGATTGATTATATCATCTTCAATGAGTTTTATGGAATTGAATTATAAAGTATTAGTTTTCAAGAGTGTAATTTATTTTGGAAATAAATATAATCAGAATGTTTTTTCTTTGTACAATCCCCAGATGAACGAAACGTTCCAAAAAGAAAAAAACCAAGCTCCTTCTTTAGGTTAGAGGAGAAATATTGACTTCCAAGATGAAAATGATGTTGGTGAGGGTGAAATTTTTTAGTAAGTGATGAATGAGACCCATTTTGTGTATATGATATCATATGTCATACTTTCATATTTTGGCATGTGATGTCATTTGAATATTAGACTCATTTTATATATACAGAATCATATGCCATAATTTCATGTTTAGGCATCAGGTGTTATTTTGGTTATTGCACACGTTGTGCCATTGTGTTGAAGATGTGAATTTGAGACAATTGTGTGTGTGTGTGTGTGTGTTTCATGGCACATATTGTATGAATGGATGCGTTTGTTTATTTGATGTTGAAGTGTTATATTTCTAGGTTGAATATTCATCTATGTGGTGATGATGCAATATCACGTATGGTCAAGTAACCACTCTAACATGTTATATTGATGAATGTGTTTGGTTTGTGTTGTTAAATACATGTTAGCTACGCGTATTGCTAGTGATACATGTTCCTGATCATTATGCAAAATTGGAAATTTCATAGCATTACATTTTGAAAATATACATTAATACAAATATTTTTTTATAAGTTAATATTATTTTATTACTCCACAACAAAAACGAGGATTTAATCCCTTATATTGGTTCATATTATTTATCATTTATTTTTATCTGCATTCCTTTTTATTAGAGATGTCAATATTTTGTGGTTTGTCTAAAATATTATCTTTTATATCAAAAATGAGGGCACACCTCCCAAGACGGATGCCTCACCAATGGTGAATCAAATTCAGGTTGTGCTTTTCCACCAATGCATCACTCTTAATACTGCATTTACATATTCCTATCATATTTCATAAATGATTAGATACATATTTCGACGTTTGAATTGCATGCATACACAATCTAAGGGGAGCTTATTTTATTATTTATTTTATCTTTTTAGCTACACGCAACTAGTTAAATAGTTAATTTATTTACAATTTGTAAAACAACAAAGACACCTTCTAATGTGGCATTATTTAAAATACTCCTTAGTATTTCTTTGAGCAACTCTAATTTTCAACCTACATCTATCCTCCCTAGATAGATACATCATCATTAGAGAAAATTATAGCCTAAAATTGCCCATGATATTTTCACCTACATAATATGTAAACCAATCAAAATACTTTAAATTTCAAAATAGGTACATGTAAATATTTTGGAAGGAAAATTTAAAAAAAAAACTACTTTTTTAAAATGTATTTTTGGTTTATCTCCTTATATCTTTACTCAAATTTCAAGTGTAGACACTTGTTGGATGCAAAATTAAAATTTTCATCCAACAAGTACCCATTATGCATACTTTTGAGAAGATGCACATTGATAAAAATTTGAGATACATTAGAAAAGTGTGTTCAACATGATTTCTTAATGTGTCTTCAATTTTTATCAATGTGGGTCTTCTCAAAAGTATGCATAATGGGTACTCGTCGGATGAAAAAAATATTTCTGCATAAAACAAGTCTTTACACTTGAAATTTGAGTAAACCTATAAGGATATAAGCTAAAAAAAAATAAAAAATGTTCAATATAAATGGGGAGCCCATAGAAATGGAGGAGGATTTCATAGAAATGTTCAATTCAAATGGGGAGCCTATGTTTGATGATCCAGAATTCTTCGACACCTATGTTGACAAATTTCCCATTGGAATGCAAATGAAATTTATATTTTATAACCTCCCATATTGGGAGCATCTCCAAATTACCCACTTATTAGACCATGCATATATTCAAATATTTTTTATCTCCTTTATGGAGGAACATATCATCGAAACGAAGTGACAAATTGGTTGTTAGGACATATCTTATTACTTCAAAAACTAAAAAAGAAACATTGGCCAAGATGATTAGAAATAACAGGATCACAGGAATTTGGTCCCTCTAATCAGTATTTCAAAGAAGTTGATGTCCGATGGATTTTTAAAAAAGGTGAAATTTATTTAGAAAAGTAAGTTATAATGAGTGTGAGGGTGCCATCTTCATATGAGTATTCAGTACAGCATTGCTTCATCATGGATGACCATTTGTTGGAGTTGAAATTGCATGACCATTTGAACCTTATAAGACTACATATAATGTCAAAAGCATGATTTTTTTTTTTTAAATTAATAAAAATTATCCCGTGTAGGGATCATAAAAAATATCTAATTTTGTATATTATTTTATGTGTTTAAAACTTTGCAATGTCATTATCCCATGTCTGTGCATGGGTGTGTGAAACGTGAATTCCCCCAATACCTAGGACGTTCCATATCTAAATTATTTGCATTTGTACATTGGATCATGTCAAAGGAGATTCATGTGGTTGGCATTCCACAGTGGCGTCAAGAGATAATTGAGATTGTTTGTATGTTTGAGAAGGAATTTCCAATGAGTTTCATGGACTTGCACGTTCATATTCTAATCCACCTAGTAGATGAGGTTGAATTAGTTGGGGTGGTTTCTTATCGTTGGATGTTCTTCTTATAGAGGTACATGAAGAAATTAATTTTTTTTTTTGACAAAGGGAAAAACCCAACGGGTCTATTGCATCTGGTTCATTTCATATGAGTCTTTCTATTATGGTAGTGATTACATCAAGCATATCAACAATAGACTAGGTGCGGTGATTTGGGATGATAAAAGGGATGAAGACAAAAAAGAAGGAGAACTTCTCCAAACAAATGGAAAAAGGTGCTTGATAAAGTGTAAGCGAATTATAATTTTTTAAATTTACACAAAGTAAATATTCACATTGAACTTCGATATAATGTATATTTTTATCTCATATGTACTTTATGTCGTTTTTATTTCATCATCGAATGTAGAAATTGAAGCAATCAATAAAATCGTTCTGTACAATTCTGAAGAGACACAATCGTGGGTTGCATTGTACGAAAAAAAGAGGATGAAATAGGACAGTGAGAACAGATAATTCAGAGGGTTGAATGGTAGAAGTGTGCCTTATCCTGATCATTTAAAATAAAATATGCCAATTATATGCCCCAATAGTTGGGTTGTTGACCAAGTCAGAGAGAAATATGATGAAACTAGTGGTTACCCGTGTGCTGAAGAGGATGTACTAAACATAGGGATTGGGTTCATCAACTCGATAATAATCTATTTACGTACATTTTAAACTTAATAATGTACCTTTGGAATGTAACATCTTTATTTCATATTTTAATAGTTGGGTTATTATAAGACACATGACAATATGATTTTAAAAATTTTTTATAGGTGCATTTTTTCACCATATATGTGGTCATATGGAAACCATTTTTGCACAGAAAATACCGATGATGGATACATGACACAAGACTATTGAGCGGAAGTTGAGTTCCATCATTCTAGTCGAGCTAACGACCATGGTCAAAACCTAGTATGAGGGATGTTAGGTTACGTTGGAAAGATATGATAGATTATTCAAGTGGACTTATCTTCTTTCCAATGTGTTATTTTTAGGTGCAAGTTGTGGGACACCTTTGATCATAATAATGTAAAGGAAGATCGCGATAGTAGATTGATATTTATCAACTCTAAAAATATGTGGGATGAAGCTAAGGAGACTTATGTTTTCCCCAAACACTGCAACCAAGTGTTTTTTTACTTAGATGTGTAGTATAGGGATTGGTGGCTCGTATTGAGACATTACCCTTGATCAAAACATATTTTTGAGAAAAATATTGTTATCATGCCAAGCGAGCTGGAAGGGAATGAGGGTGATCATGAGAATAGAGAGAGATATGGTAAATGTGTTATTTTATCATTTGTACTTTTTAAGATGGGTTTTTATAAAGAAGAGGAATTAACATTATAAATAAAGCTCTTTTATTTGAAACATTATAGTATTTATTTTGAATTAATTTGTATTCATTTTTTTAATGTTAAAATCATTTCACTTGATAATTTGCAATTATGTTGATCTCGAAAACAATGCATTGTAACAAGTTCTTTTTTTATGTTAATTCCTAAAATAATACAACTACTTGATTGCTTGAAATGTGTGTGAATGATATCTTCAAAACTAAAAAGAAATGTATTAATGTATACTGTTATTTTTGGTATGTAAGATCATAATAAAATAATGATAATTTTAAACCTCAATTTATTGTAATATTTTCTAAAATTTATTATGTTACAAAAATTCATATTATCCTAGATTGATTATTTTACAATTAATTATATTCTTACAAATTTACCATTTCACAATTTTACAATTACGGTAATTTAACAATATTTATGGTATATATTTTGGTTACGGTAGTTATGCTTTAAAATTGACAATTAATTTAAAATTTTACAATTTTACAATTTCACAAATTTACAAATTTTGCAATTTTAATAAAATTGAATCATGAAAATACATACAATTACAATTACGATTTTACAATTCCACAACACAATTACAATTACAATTACAATTACAATTTTAAAATTTCACAATACAATTACAATTAAAATTACAATTTTACAATTTCACAATACAATTACAATTACAATTACAATTACAATTTTACTGTTAGGTCCTTATATTTCTAGTATATTCCCTTATTGTTGTTAGTGTAACTCAATTATTGTTATTGTTGTACCCCTGTAACCCCCATATTGTTATTATTGTGCCCTTACATTATTATTGTTAGGTTGGATAGGATTTCATTGTGGCCCCACTAGGATTACACTGTGGCCCCATGGACTCCTATATATAGAGATGAGGTTTTGTCATTTGTATCATCCAAGCCTTGTTCATTTATGTAATGTATTGGAGGTTTCCCCCTTGAAGTGGATGATTTATAATGTGTTGATCTCTCTTTTCTTCTATTTTTGGAGCTGGTTTCATAAGATCTTCTATCAGAGCTTTGGATTCCAGGGTTTCGCTGCTCCAAATAGGTCATCGTAGAATTTTTTCTATAAATTTTTTTCTATGAAGGTTCAGAAGCTGGAAATTTTAGAGTGCGAAGCCAAAATCATGTCGAACATCATCGCAAAATTTCAAAGCATGGTTCATAATATTTTTTGGAGATATGATCCATGGAAGTTAGGGCTTTTTGCAGGCTCCTCAATTTAACCTAAACAGGTCATCGTGAAATTTTCACTAAAAAAAAATTTATATGAGGGTTCAGAAGCTTAAATTTTCACAGAGCGGAGCCAAAATCCTAAGGAACCTCTTGTAAAAATTTCAGATCTTTTTTCACAATATTTTTAGAGATATGATCTATGGAAGGTAGGATTGTTTCAGGCTCATGAATTTCATCTCAAAGAGGTGACTGTGGGAAAAACATCATAAAACTCTCTCTAAGTATCAGATTTGGATTATGTAAAAAATGGCCACAAGTACATGGACTTTAGTTTTCGCTATATCAATTTCAGAGTCGAAGGAGGAAACAATGACACGTGGAAAGTCGTACAAGTTCGCCCTATTGAACCACTCCATAATTACGTCATCGTAGGAGATTGGGAATAACTTTTCCTTAAAGAATCCAAATCAGGTTAGACCTATGGAATTTGAAAGAAGGTTCAGAGGTCTACTACAGGGTGAAATTTTAGATATTGAAGATCCAAAATTACATATATAATTCAGTTTCAATATCGAGCTCCTGAAAATCAAGAAAAAGGTGTGTATTTTTTTTCAAATTGCATAAGTCTTGCTTGAAAAATAAATTCTAGGTGATTACAAAGGTCTATTGAGCATAGATATTAGTATTGGGTTGTAAAATTCCTCCTAAAAATAATTCAACACTCACTAAGCCTTCGGAAGGCTCTACTATAACTCATGAAAACAAAGAAATGCAACATGAGATATCAAAATTCCAAGAACAAGTTCACCAAATTTCGCTATCGCAAAGAGAAACAAAAAATGAAACGGAAGTTTTGAAGAAAGGCGTGTAAACCAAGATGGATGGTTTGAAGAAAGGAGTGGAAGCTAAGATGAATGGTTTGGAAGCTAAGATGGATGGCATGGAAGTTTGCATGGAAGCTAAGATGGATGACATGGAAGCTAAGATCGATGAAAAAATGGAAAACATGAAGAATGATATAAAAGTAGAAATAAAACGTTTGGCAAAGTTGATAGAAGAAATGTTTCCTAATGGTGAAAAGATAGTAGAGGAAACTCATGATGAGAACAAAATAAATGTTAATTGTGATTTCATAAACTCTAATGTTGGATTAAAGAACCACCATATTCCAAAGATGGATATGAGGAAGTTTGATGGCAAGGATCCCGTAACATGGATACTGCAGATGGAGAAATATTTTAACCTCAATAATGTACAAAACAACCAAAGGTACGCATTGCAACTTTACATTTAGAACAAAATACAATTGTATGGTATCGATGGCTTTGCTCCCGTTAAAAAAAAATTCACTTGGTCAATTTTTATGGAGGAAATGATAGAACATTATGAGGATAAAAAGAGAAACACCTTATTTAGGCAATTGATAAATCTCAAACAAAAGGTTTCAATGGCGGAGCACATTGAGGACTTGCAAAAATTGAATATAAGGGTAACTGATATTCTGGAGGAACACAGGATTGATGTCTTCATAGGGACTTTAAGGGATAACATCCAACATGAAGTTTGCGTTTGGGAACTGGATTCGTTAGAGAAGGCATTCAGTTTGGCAAGAAACATTGAATGTAAAATTATGGTGACAAGGAATCCTACCACTCACATCTATAAGGATGGAAGTTTTTCTAATCCTAGACTTCCACAACCTACAAGTTTAACACCACAACAATTGGAAGAAAAAAGAGCAGAAGGGATGTGCTACAGTTGTGATAGAAAATACACTAAAGGTCATAAGTGTGCTGAGAAGAAATTATTTTACATAGGTTATGAAGAGGAGGAAGAAAATGAACAAGAAACTTCAGAATAAGAGGATATACACTAGGAAGCAACCCAAGAAGAGGAATAAATGAGTCTGACCATATCATGTAATGCATTGGCAGGAATTACCACTCCTCAAACTCTCAAGATAGAAGGGCATATCAAGAAGAAAAAGGTAATAGTGTTGATTTATTCGATTAGTACCCATAATTTTGTTCATTGTAAGGTAGCCAAGGAATTGAATTGTTTCCTATACCCAACATCGAAATGCCAAGTGATGGTGGAAAATGGAGGAACTATAAATTTATCTGGAAAATTCCATAATATCAAGCTATCCATGGGGGAATATGTATTGAATAGTACAATTCTTTACATCCCAATGGGAGGTGCTGATGTTGTACTAGGATTATAATGGTTACAATATTTTGGGATGTTAGCTTTTAATTTTCAAGAACTTTTCTTGAAAATTTTTTCAGAAAGAAAGGAAATCAAATTACAAGGTATCAAAGGAAAGAACGGAAAGATAATAAGCTCTAATTTCATGACAAATCTTTTGAAGAAATAACAACGAGGCGTAGTTGCACAATTATGCTCACTAGAAGTTCCAACATCAAAATCATCCATTTCTCCAAATCTCCAAAGAGCCTTGGACAATCATTCCAAGGTGTTTGATACTGCCAAAGGATTCCCACCTATTTGTGATCATGATCATGATATTCATATGATTCATGTAAGTGTTCCTCCAAACATCCGACCTTACAGATATCTTTATGTCCAAAAGAGAGAAATTAAATGTATGATTGCAGAAATGTTAGAGGCCATTATAATTCAAGCTAGTCAATGTTCTTTCTCTGCTCCAGTAGTATTGGTGCACAATAAGGATGGATCATGGGGCATGTGTCCGGATTTTAGGGAGCTCAATAATCTCACTATTAAAGATAAATTTCCCATTCATGCGATTGATAAATTATTGGATGAATTACATGGAGCAATTTATTTTACCAAGTTGGATCTTCATTCAAGATATCATCAAATTAGAATGAAGACTGAAGATTCTCTGAAAACAACATTTCGAACTCATGAGGGTCATTATGAATTTGTGGTCATTCCTTTTGGCTTTACCAGTGCACCTTCTACATTTCAGGGGTTGATGAATTCCATTTTCAAACTCTTCCTTAGAAAATTATTGCTAGTATTTTTTGATGATATACTAATCTACAAAAGGTCTTCAAAGGATCATGTTGAACATGTTGACAAGGTGCTCAAACTATTGGAAGAGAAACAATTATATTCAAAAACACCCAAATTTTTCTTTGGAGTACAAGAAGTGGAATATCTGGGTCATATTGTATCTCACGAGGGTGTTAAGGTATACCCTAACAAAATTAAAGCCATTAAGGAATGGAAAGTACCCACAACCATAAAGCAGTTGCATGGATTTCTCGGTTTAACCAGGTATTATCACAAGTTTGTTAAGAATTATGGGAGAATAGCAACACCTCTAACAACATTATTGAAGAAAGATGTATTTTCATGGACTCCTGAAGCAACTAAGGCATTTGAAAATATTAAAGAGGCAATGTGCCTTGCACCAGTATTAGCTACACCAGACTTCACAAAAACCTTTATTGTGGAATGTCATGCCTTAGGAAATGGAACTGGTGCTATATTAATGCAAGAAGGAAGACCCATTTCTTTTGAAAGTCAGTCAATCAAAGGAAAGTATTTTGAAAAGGCTATTTATGAGAAGGAAATGTTGGAAATAATACATGCACTAAAGAAATGGAGACCTTACATAATGGGAAGACACTCCAAGGTAAAAACTGATCATGATAGTCTAAAACACTTTTTGGAACAGAGACTATCTTCAGAAGAGTAGCAAGAATGGGTCACAAAGATGTCGGGTTATGATTTTGAAATCATCTACAAAAAGGGGAAGCTAAATGTTGTTGTAGATAAACTCTCAAGAAAGGATGAAGAGGTGGAAGCATTGCTTTGTGCCATTTCTATTATCCAACCAAATTGGATAACTAAAGAAAGGGATGAATGGAAGAAGGACGAAGAAGTTTGGACACTCATTCAAAAGTTGCAGCAATATCCTAGTACATCTGATTCCTTATGGTACAAATATCTCTTATATATTTGTAAGAATTCCCAACTAAAACAAAATATTCTTTTGGAATTGCACACTTCTCCTTTAGAAGGACACTCGGGATTTTTAAAAATTTACCATAGGGTGAAGAAAGAATTTTTTGCGATGGCCTTAAATCTAATATTCAAAATTTTGTGGTGGAATATTTGGTTTGCCAGTAAAATAAAATTGAGAAAATTAAGACCCTGGGTCTTCTACAACCTTTATCCATTCCAAGTCAACGTTGGGAGGAGATTTCAATGGATTTTATCATAGGTTTACCTAAGTCCGAAGGAAGGAGTGTCATCATGGTGGTAGTTGATAGAATTACCAAATATGAACACTTTTGTGCATTATCTCATCCATTTAAAGCATGTACAGTTGCTATTGCATTTATGAAAACAATTCAAAAGATACATGGAAACCTGAAGATTATTGTAAGTAACAGAGATCCCATTTTTACAAGGGAATTTTGGATGGAATTATTTTCTTGTTTGGGTACTCAACTAGCTCATAGCTCATCTTATCATCCTCAATTCGATGGTCAAACAGAGATAGTGAATAAATGTTTGGAAGGATATCTTCGTTTTTTCGTATCTGATAAGCAAGAAAAATGGGTCAAGTGGTTACCTCTCGCTGAATGGTGGTATAACACTTCCTTCCATACTGTAACAAAAATGACCCCATTTATGGCACTTTATGGATATCATCCACCGTCCATCACATCTTCTTTAAGGGGAAATTCTAGGGTTCAAGAAGTGGAGGATCACATTGAGAATCAACAAGAAGTTCTCCAACTTTTAAAGGTTAACCTAAATTTGGCACAAAATCAAATGAAACAAAAGGCAGATCAACATCGCAGTGAGAGAAGTTTTGATGTGGGTGACTGGGTATTTTTACGGCTACAACCATACAAACAAATTTCCCTCCAGCAAGCTAAGAAGGATAATAAATTATCTCCAAAGTACTATGGTCCTTGGAAGGTGTCGCAAAATATTGGTATACAAATTGGAGCTTCCTACTTCTTCACGAGTGCATCCAGTTTTCCATGTTTCGTGTTTAAAAAAGGTTATAGGGGACAAAATTCCAGTTCAAATAATATTGCTAGAACTTGATTAGGAAGGGAAAACCATATTGGAACCTGAAGCAGTTAAGGAAAAAAGAACTCAATAGCTACGAAATCGATCATTTTCATAGTATCTCATCAAATGAAATAACTTACCCACTGAATATCCTAAATTGGAGGATGAGAATTTTATACAGAAGCACCCGAAGCTACTCAAGCATTGAGGACAACACTTTTTTGAAGGAGAAGAGCATGTTAGGTCCTTATATTACTAGTAAAGTCCCTTATTTTTGTTAGTGTAACCCACTTATTGTTATTGTTGTAGCCCTGTAACCCCCATATTGTTATTATTGTGCCCTTACATTATAATTGTTAGGTCGGCTAGGATTACATTGTGGCCCCATGGACTCCTATATATAGAGATGAGGTTTTTTCATTTGTATCATCCAAGAATTGTTCATTTATGTAATGTATTGGAGGTTTCCCCCTCGAAGTGGCTGATTTCTAAGGCGTTGATCTCTCTTTTCTTCTATTTTTGGAGCTGGTTCCATAACATCTACAAATATTTTACATACAATTACAATTAAAATTACACAAATTTACAATTATCAATACATAATATTAAATAAATATCATAATTTAATATTAAAAATAAAAAACACAGTCATGATAACCGTCGTACAAACATCATAATATAAAATACTCATTCAAATTCCCTAACATCATCTAGTCATCGTGATCATGATCATATAAAAAAACACAAGAATTGTATAATATCATCACAACACAAACATCCTATAACTTTTTAATGTAAAAAATATAGAACTATAATATAAATGATTATAAATGTCAAATATCTCATGGTAGTACATCAATACTAGTACTAGTCTAGGCCTGCTCAGTCGATGGTTCAACCTCATGCTCATATGGATGATGTGACTGCTCTGGATGTGCCTACAGATTAGATGGTCTAGTCTTCTAAGTAACTACCTGCTGATGAGTCCTCGATGGTGTAGCCTACTTAGTGGATGGTGCGACTTGCTCAGATGGACCTACTTGCTCAGGATTAGGTGCCTGCTCAATGGATGGTCATTTTTTCTCAGGACTAGGTGCATTTTGAGATGCTGCAGACTTCTCAGAAAATGCCTACTTATCAGGACTCGATGTTGGCTATTCATGATATCCAGCGCGAGGTGGAGGAGGAGGGGGAGTACTAGAATGATGATTTCTCTGCTCGTTATCATGATCATCAGATGAGCTGCTTTGTTGTGCATCTCTACGATGCCTATCCCTCCTACCCATCAGTATTGTGGAATATCCAATTATATGACGCATAAGGGTCATCATATCGTGGGGCATGTCTCTCCAGAGATCTGTGAGCCTACAATCATCCTAGATCTCTTTGATTGTAGCAAGGCTAGCTCCCTAATCAACTAGGAGTCAACACAGTTGGCCGCCCAACTCCATCTTGAATCGGGTGTCTAGCCTATGTCACTCCCCTATGAGTATATTCACCTAATAATTAGGTCTCCTACCCTAATCCGCTGCATCCTCCATCTCCTCGTAATGATCTACACTAGGATCATCTGGTGGGAGTGGAATCATGTCCCCAACGAGTGTGCCAATATCTACAAAATATATATTACACAACAATGATTAGAAAATTTCATTAAAAAAATTAATACAACAAGTTGAATACCATGTTAGAATAAATTTTATTCTAATTAATTAATTAAGACAATAAAACAAAACTATATTAATTTAAAGAAAACACTAATATTACCTCTTGCATCTGGTGGCTCATATTTTGTGAAGAGGATGTTGGTACACTCTCGCCAATTCAAACTGGTGTACAAACATGACACCATCATGAATAGTGATCATCAACACTGGTTAGCAAGTCTTGTGCATCAGTAGATATCTTGCTCGGAAAGTTAGACATGCCCCTCTTTCGAATCATCTGACCCCACATATGCATCTGTACATGCAACATCGACCTACGACTCTGGTGAAAAAAAGTAGGCCTCATCTCTTGAAGCCTATCTAAAAATAAACAAAATAACTCTGAAGAAAAAGGGAATGTCAACCTCCCATGTTCTTGAGGACTACATCTATCTAATTTTGTAAAAAACTGTAGCAAAAAAAATTGCATACCATCTCACAAGACGTGGCATGTGGAATAAAGAATCAACATAAAATAAAAGCAGGAAACTAATGCATTGCCCGTCACTGGTATAGTGTGAAATGATCATCGGTAGTAGTGAGAGGCACCTCACCTCCTCTATACCAAATGAAGCAATGCGTAGTTGACCACCAGGCACATGAAAATCTGTAGGAGAAAAATTATCATCCCTAATATATCTCTAGGAGTATGCCAACTGAATCCCTCCACCATAACGGATGGGGACATATAGGAACTAGGGCAAATAATAGCCTCTCTATATGTCCCCATCCATTTTCTCTCTCCATTGAATCATTCAGTACAAATATATTTATATAATTTTTATTGAAAAAATAATACTTGATGCACTAAAAAAGCAATCACGCACCATTACTAGTGTATACTTCTTGATCATGCACTGTCTAGCGTTCGCATGAAAAATTTTCATGCAAGACATAACCAAAAAATGTTTTGGTGTGGTGCGTTGAACAAAATAACTGCCCCGGGGCGGATATTTTGGTGAACGCACAATCCAACAACAAGTACATAGTCAATGGTGTGGTCTTGTAAACGACCACATTGTTGACTATGTAATGATGTCGGCTAAGCGGTGCGTTGACCAAACTATCCATCCCAGGGTGGTTAGTTTGTTCAATGCATCACCCTCCTGACAAAATTACATAGTCAACGGTGTCATCCTATAAACAACTACACCTCCTTGTTCCTCTTTAAATTTTATCAATTCACATTTTCTTGGTATTGCATCGGAATACGGTGCAGTTTACATTAACACTGTTCGCGATGTAGCCTCTAAATTTACAAGTAGCACCGCGAATGGTATGAGCTGAATGACTCGAACACACTAAGCATATATATATATAGCACCACGAATAGTATGAGCGGAATGACTCAAATGCACTAAGCATATATATATATATATATATATATATATATATATATATAAATTTTTAAATGATAAATTTTAAGTTAATTTCAAATTTCAATAAGATAAAAGGTTTAGTTATTGGGAAACAAGTAGACTACATATACATTTGTGCGTCGAGGAAGCATATTTGCTAAGGAATTCAAAAAACCAAATTTTCCCACTATTTTCAAAAATTCGAACTCCAGACAGTGCGCAATAGGTGGCATCAATGTGGGTAATGGGAGCACAGATGGTAGGGCGCCTCATAGAATAAAAACTCACACTGGTGCTTGGGAGATCTAGAGAATTGAACAAGTAAAAATTAGGTTTTTATAGCCAGTAATTTTTGTTAAATTAACACTTTTTTGATGCGCTCAATTTTGAGACGCACCGGGTGGCTGTACCAACGGTGCACCACATATTGTTACAATGCACTGGATTATGGAGATGCATTGGGCTAGTTTGTATGTAGAGAACCGTTGTGATGGAGTACTTAGACACACTAGGTGGGTATGTACGAATAAGATGGTGTCTCAGTGTGTCAATTTATAATACGCACTAGTGTCTTTTGCATAAAATGCATTGGTGTGCTTTATGATGAGAAACACACCGCAAATAAAACGTTAGTAAAAACCTCCACCTGCAAAACTCCTCTCGTGACCTCCACTACAAATGGATATCTAGGCTATTTTTTTAAGGTCTTCCTCAGAATCATCTGCTAGAGGGTCTTTTCCTTGTAGTGTAACACCTAGATAGTCGGAACTAACCCTAATCTAGGACACATGTTATAACATTGAAACAACCTCACTCCAATAATACATATTATCTATTAATTTCAACAGTTAAAATTGTTCAAACGCTGAAAATCTAGACAACTCAATCATCTCAAGGATTCTAATGTGAGCTATACCTATGCCTAACCAGGGGTGACCATTGTAGGGCACCGGCCGCACAAGAAAGAATCAATCCAACTAGAAAATTAGTGAGATACCCAAATTAGAATTCAATATACACACATGTAATGAAGTAATAGTTTCCTTATCTAAATCCTGAGTCTATTTCCTCTCATACCATAGGAGACATGACATATCTCCCAAAAATATCAACTGAGGACCAATAAAAATCCATTGTGTTCACAGGAACAAGAATGCAAAGGCGATGAACTAGGGTCTAGTCATTGGATGCTATAGAATGAGGGTTTCAACATGGCCACTATTTGAGTCATTAAAGAAGGAAAATAGATGATGGATGCAAGAGTTAAATGTGAACACGTCGAAGGCCACCTGATCGAAGTAACAAATTCCTCGGAGGCGATAACGACGTTAAGCAATATATTCCATAATTGAATTCTAGGTAATGAATGTTGGGTATGTGTTATATTCTTTCCACAATTAGTCACGTGAAATATCCCATCGTGTTCATTACACTAGGCGCAGTGGATTGGGGGGGGTGGGGGGGGGGTGTCAAAGGGGGGACGATAGCCCACCTTGTCCAGGGCTTCATATGGGGTCGGTAGTCCCCTACAAGGGGTTGGGGAAGTGGCCTGATAAGTTTTTTTTCATTATTTTTTTGTGGGTGGTCCCGCCTATGGTTTTGTGCATGGATTTTCACATGGTTTTGGGTCATGATGGTTTTTGACTCCTCATATTTTATAGATATTGTCAAGGGAACTATTACTATGTTCTAATCTAGGGTTAATGGATTGTGGTTTATGAATGCTTCAAGATGTATATATATATGTGTTGTAATACTAAAAGGAATATATTGAAAAATCAAGCTGGTATTCCCAGTTTTGGATCTAGGGGAAAAAATATCTATGTATATATGTTTTATATTTTATGCTTTAGCTATTTTTATTTTCAGTATTTTAGAATCCATTTACAGATAGTTCTGTAAAGGGTTAAAACCTATAGTGAATGACCCAAATGGTAGTGAAGAAGGGTAGGTAGGTAAACTATGAAAGGGTTTTGAAAAGACTTATGTGAACTGACAAACTGATGTGAACATACAATAGTCATCATCCCTCAGACATTCTCCTGGCCATGCTGTGGCGGGAAGACGACTGAAAAATAATTATACACAAAACCAAAGTAAACTTTATAAAATTAAAAAAAAAAAATGATAGTACGGTCCAAACCCTATTTTTACCCGATTACTATATTTCACTTATATTGACATAACAAAAATACCAAAATATTAAATAAAATGCAACACTAAATAAGACTTGAGAGGCAATGCTTCTAAAACAGTGGGGAGAAATGAAATGGTCATAGGTGATTCTTGCTACATTTCACATAAAACCGATCTTTCATCATATCTCCGAAAAATCAGAGAGATCCCACATTAAACCTTCCACATTTAGTCAACTTGTATAACCCTTCCACACAAGTTCAAAATTAGTCTTCATAAAATGCAACAAAAGGCGAGTCAATTGTGCCCACTCTATACTGTTGGTGTGCACTTAACTTAATAGAGTGCTCCAATTTCAAAGTTTTAATTCAAATTCATACCATGTTCGTTCACAACTTCAACGTTGGCTTAAATAAAAAATTATGGATGTTTATCTAAATTTTGAATAAACCAAGTAGGCCGAGATAAATCATCCAAGAAGAATGATTAATACAATTAAATATCTGCGTGGGTTATCCTGAAGGGGCCTCAATTCAACATCTATCACAAACCTATCAACCCTTCAAAGAACAAAAAAAAATCTATCCTGCATTGGTATTAACAAAGTTAGTAGTCCCTTGCCAGCTTATTATAAGTGTGTCATGAGTGTATTACAAGGATTATTACAACAAAACAAAAATGAACTTTCCAACAAAAAATTTAGAGAAAAAAATTCAAAACATGCGATAAATAAGTCAAAAATATAAATCAAGTAAAGCTAACAAGAAAATCACAATCAAATGTTTCATATGTTTCCAATAAAGGGGGGAATTTTCTTCAAATAATATTTCTACTCTACAGTCCTAGAATGGAGTGACATCTTATAAGTCTTAAAAGGAGATGTAAACATATAACACAAACTTTTTGAAGACCTAGTACATTTTATTCATGATAATTGAAGACCTTATGGAAGAAATTATAACAAGTCTAAGATGTAAACATATAACACACGCTTTTTAAAGACCTGGTACGTTATAGTATGCATGATAGTTGAAGACCTTATGGAAGACTTGGTAACAATTCTATTCTAAGTTACTGAGGTTTTTTGGGTGTTTTCAATGAAATTCTTTGGGTATCTTTTAAATTTTTAAATGATTTATTATAATTATAAATTTGAGTGGTTTAACTTACAAAATTTAATTTAAGTTTTTTTCAAGAGTAAATTTATTTATGTATTTAAGAGCACATTTTATACAATGACAATACATTATTTCTCCAAAAAAAATTACTAAATTTAAATTTAAAAAGCTAGACATCTTTTAATTAGACTGCACCTTAGTAACGTAATAAAGCAATCAACAACAACCATATAGTATTTTCAATAGTAATCCTTGGCCAAATTTCTCAAGGCTCTAACTAAGGAAGCTTGACCATAGCCTTAGTCATACTATCAAATTACTCAAGTTCTAGGGAGTAATATTTTCAAGTTTTGTCATTGTTGCCATTATCCTAGTTAGACGATTGATCAACTAATCTAAGGCTAGATTTACTAAACCTATAGGACTTCCCATCTACTTTAGGGTACAAGGAAGTGAAATTCCATATATATTTACCTTCTGATACAATAATACTTAAAATGTACCAACAACAATTACAGGGGTTCCATCTAGGTGAAACCTCTTGAATTTCATGTACGAATGCTTCTTTTCCCATAGTTTTAGCCACTAAATGACAATTTTCTATCTTATCTATAAATTCTTGAAGACATCTATAGATTGAAAAAGTAATTTCTCTTAAAAAATGTGCTGACAAAAGTGATCTAATAAGACTTCTGGTGTTATTTATTAGTAATTTTAAATATATATGGAAAAATGACAAATATTACCCAAATTTTAAATATAAAAGACCTATTGCAATGAAAGAGATGAATGAATAACCTAGATAGCAGCAAAGTTGATACCTTTATTATTGGAAGTAATGTTCACTTGCCTATTCAAGGGCACAACCTCTAATTGGTAGAAATCCAATTACAAATAACTTCAGAGGACATATTTTACAATTCTTCTCCATATTTATGTAATACTTTCTATTTCCTAAGGACATTCTACTAGGTGGATGTTTCTAGTAAGCCTTCTTAAATTTATTGCGTTCAGTACTACATGGGCCTTATTTAGTAGAGGTGGTATCCATGCATAGAAATAATGTGTAACATATATATCTACTTACGAGGTTAGAGATGTTAGGGCCCTAAGAATATTGAAACCGTAATACTTCAATTAAAAAATAATTCTTATTGATAAAGAGACTAATATTGCATTAAACGCCATTTTCTAAACTACCATATTCAAGAGTGCATCATAAAAACAAGGCATTAAAAAAATCATGTCGTTTTTTTATCACCTATTGCATCTAGGTTCTAGACCTCATGTGAGTAATGAGTCCCCATTCCCTTCTCCAGTCATGATTAGTATCTCCTAAAAATAATGGGTGAATATTAAGCTTCATCCCTCCCAATACTAGATAATGCTTAAGGGCATCTCAAAAGAATAAAAAAGCTCCAAAATATATAAGAACTAAACAAATATTAGAGGAAAATTATGTGAAACCGAAATCATTTGGAAAATAATTTAACTATTCATAAAGCTTTGGATATAAGAGAAAACAATTATAATATTTCTTTATTAAATTCAAAAAATTCTATATTTCTTTAGTATCTAATCCAAAAGTGGATATGGTTTTATGCAATGACTCATTCTAATCACAAGAATAAATAGTCATTATCCAGGTAAATATGTTATCTATAAATTTCTCTTACTATATATACAAGGCATAAGATCACCCTAGAAGAGAATTGAGTGAAAACATCTACTTTTCAATTTACAAAATGTCAAGTTGTCAAGCATTTTAACAATGAGAGTTTGGTTGTTTCCCCACAACTCTAATGCAATGGTTAAAAATAATTTCAAGATCAATCTTGCAAAGTTGGCAGTGGATTTTTCATTTTCTCTAAATGTTTGTTACATAATTGTCTTTATTAAAATTTCCAAGAACCTTTTTTAGTCATATCCAAAGCAAAACAAAAATGACCTGGAAACCAAAGATTTTACATCTTTTGTTGGGAATAATAATCAACAACAAGTATACTCAAAATTATATCAAATGTATATGAAGAAAGGAATACTAGAACCTTACTTTTAAGATACTTTTGAAAGGAAAAATCCATTCAATCTAACCATTCCATGTGTCACTCAGAATAGAGTTGGTCCTTCTATAAAACTCTGGGTGACCATAGTGACATCAAAACAATATGTATAAAATTAGGGGACCATAATCATATCACAACGTTATGTCAAAATAAAATATTTAGTTAAATTATATCCATAACTATTTCCAATAATATCTCCTTTTATTCAACCTTCTTCTATGAAATCCTTATCTTTAAATTATTGCATTGTCCTTTTCATTAATTTATACATAAATTTAATATATATACATTTATGTATAATTTATAATATTAACCTATTATAATGTTTTTATTATATATCACTAATAAAAAACAATCCTTCTTATTATATATAATATACAAACATGAACACAAATAAAAGAATTAAAATTTCTAAAAAAAAAATTCTTAAATATAAACTTATAATATTTCGTAGTGAAAATATAAATTTTAACTGTAATTACTATTAAATATTAAACGTAAGGAAAAATAACTTTCTATTCCCTTCTGTTCAAGTTGAAAGGACTATACTAATCAATTTTTGATAGTGAATTAGTTACCTGCAGAAAAGGAAGATATAGCATTGTTTTAAAACAAAGTTTCATCAAAATCATGCATTACATTTCACATTTTATCCTATGTTTGAGTTCGAGATCTTTTCTGGCCTCTTTTGTGAGGTGGAGATATTAGGTTCTAAACTACAATTCATGAACATTTTTTGACAAATAAACTAAAATGCTAGTATTCATTTAGTAACATTAAATATTAAATGTTTTCATGAGACCATTTAAAACATTCCATCGTTGCTTTGTAAGGTATGAAAATTTCCACGACCCTATCAGTTTTATGACATTTCGACTTCATCCTTTTACAGCTAGAAAGCACGTCTTCACATCTTCATTTTTTTCAGGTGAAGGTTCCTTCAATATCGAGTTCCTTTGATTTTCCTCCTAGCCTTGATCTATGGACCCGTGAGACTCATAGGATGAGAACCATATCTTCCCATGTGTTTCTCAAACTTCTTGTTTGCATTTTTTACATAGTTCAAACACAATATAGGAATGATGATCAAGACCAAAGGAATAAAGAGCCAGAAAAATTGTTTCATCTATGTGGTCTAAGTGTGTGTGGCTCAGGAATAGACTACCTATACTCAAACAATGTGAGTATGTGTGGTTCAGTAATGGAATACCTATTATAACACCCCCATTATTCATGATGTAATAAAATATACATTTATATTTAGGCTTGTGAGACAAATCTAATAGGTCGGTGAGCTGAAATGGCATTATGTGGCCTATATACCCATGTAAAGTGTAAACCACACTTACGAGAAATATGCCCAAATGTATATGCCTTTAATTGATACAAGGCCTTAAATTTTGAAAGTGTAATAAAATTATAATTAAGTAGTATTTTTTAATAACATAATACTGACTATTATAGCCCACTCCGTAAAATAGTACGGGGGGCACAACTTTAGAGAAAAAGGGAAATAGTTCATTTTTCATTTAATGGCCGACTCTGTGGCCCACATGACTTCAATTAAGTGCCACATAGGTAGTTGGGGCCATGCATATAAAAAGGAGTGTAGGTTATAATTAGGGGCTGATTTTTTTCAATTAATCCTTCAAGGGGTTATTGATTAGCCAATGGCTTTTGGGGTGGACTTTGAGACTGACTTATGGTTATTGAGCCCTAGGGATGGACTCTGGACTATCAAAGTTGTGGTGATTAAGTTAACTATGTTGTATGGATGCATCATGTTATGATCTGAGCCCCTATGTTGGCTCTGCTGAGCATGGTGCTCCGAGGGTGTGTTGGACTTTTTATGGCCTAGTGCCATGGAGTTCTAATGAGAACTCAGTGTTGGTTTATTGGCTGTGGGGGTGGGGTGCGAGGGGGGTGCTGGATGAAGCCCTAGAGTAGCATGTATGCTGGGTTGGAACCTTGTAAATAATCTTGGAGGGTGCTTGAAGCCTTCGAGCAACATGGATTTTGGATTAGCACCTTGGACCTTGTCTAGGTTTTTGCATCAATTGTTCGATTTTTTCCTTTGGATTATTTTCTTAGTCTGAGGCTGTCTTGGTGGCTGATATTATGAACCACAAATTCTATGGTTGGGTGCAATGTCGAGGGATCGTAGCTAGTTAACTCTTATTTCTCATATAAGTATTACTTCTTCGTTGTTTTTATAATTTATTCGTATGTGTTTTGTTATTCTTGAAACCCTAATTATGGTTGAGGGCCATGATTAAATATTTTTCTACACCATGTATTTGTATGCTCTGTTCAATGATTATGGGAAATTTACTATACACCATAGTTTACAACATACTTTTTTGTTCCATGGGTGGATTCAGGTTGGAACCATAGTTTTGGGGGTTCTGAGCATTCACATGTATCTATGTGTTTTTTGTATATTTCTATTTATTTGAAAATTTATATTTATAAAACCTTTAATTCAGTACATTTCTTATTTACGAAACATATTGTACAGAGTTAACCATTAATTCTTCTATATAATCTGTTAATATATCATTTCCTAATATTTATGCATAATTTATGTATGAAATATTCCATGGTACCTAGGATTAATATATGAGAACCATAATGGTTATATTAATGGCCAAAGAATGAAACTAACTATTTATTAAGTATGTAGGATTTTAAGGTAACATACCCAAGTTACATAATTATGCAGAACTAGGTAAATTTAATTGATCGATGAATTTTGGGTTTTTGTTAGGTAGCATTGTCTGGCTCGTGGTTGGGGACATTACACCTATACCCAGACCATTATAAACATTTTCAGTAATATTAATACAAAATAAGGTGAGGTGATCTTGTCAGAATGTGTCATATCATATGGAACCTCAAAGGTGCTTTCTAAGAAAAACTATTAGTTTTTCTAGCCCTCTCTCACAACGTTCCTACTTGGGAGTTCCTAGAAAAAGAGGGAAAAGTAGATGCTAATTATATGCATATTGGGACCAAAACATGAGGAATGTCATGACATGAAGAAGCTTTCAAATTTTGGTGAGAATATGGTCTTTTTGATGATGTGGATCAGGTTCTTATTTGTGGATTCAACCAGACCATTCTGTTGAGGATAGTAATTAGTAGAATGCTTCAATACAATTCCATTTTCCAATGCAAATTCATAGAGATTTAATGATAAGAAATACGTTGCATTATCAAAAAAACATGAACTAGGAATGCCAAACCTAGAGATGATGTTCTACTGCAGAAATTTAATGACTTCCTAATCATTCACATGTTTGAGTGGAACTTGTTTTTTCCACTATGTGAAATAATCTATCGCAGTGAGAATATTGTGTTACTTCTTTGATGAATGTGGAAATATTTATCCAATAATATCTAAGCCTGAATGTTGAAAATATTGTTCCATTGGGATAGGATGAAATGGGGCAGATGACTTATTGTTTATTTCAGCACAACTTTGACAGACTGGATATTTTCAGGAATAAGAATGAGCATCCTTAAATAGTGTATGCCAATAAAACCGAGTCATCATGGTTATATGTGGCATTGCATTACCTACAAAGTGTCCCCTGACTGTTTAATCGTGAAGATAATGCAATACCTTCTCTAATTCATGTGCATCGAAAAACTTGAGCAATACTCCATTTTGATGCTTTCTGAAAAGAATTCCATGCACCAACTGGTAAGATAATGCTTTGATAATGAGTCCCCTTTTCTGTCATGTAGAAAAACGAGATGGCATGGTGTCATGCTCAATATATTCGTGCACATCCACATACCAAGAGTTTGTGCTAGTAGATGGGGAGGTTCACTTGATATCATACATTTCAATTTCCTTCTCCCACCTTGAAGGATCTTCTTCTTCCTTTGCATCAACAACTTCTACTACTAGTCGACAAAGACCATGTCCCTTGATTATGTCAACTAGCTTGATTTATTTATGATATTCATATAAACCAATCATCCATTTCACTCTCCTTTCACCTAGCTCTTGTTGAACAATCAGTGATGTGACAGTTGGGTGTAGAACAATGATAATACAATGATTCTTGAATATATAGGGACAAAATTTCTTCACCATCTTATATACCGTATATGGTTATTTATCCACCGTAAGGTAGTTGAGATCAGATCCTTGTAGACTCGCACTCATGAAATAAATAGGTCGCTCGTTGTTTAGATTATCCTTCTATGTGAGTACATCAGAAAGAGATGTGTCAGAAGAAAAGGTGTAGAACAAAAAATCCTTATTGAAATATAGATTATACAATGTGGGTGATTCTACGATAGTTTTTTTAATATAGGAAAATGCATCCTTTTCCCTTTTATCCACTAGTACATTTGGTAGAAATTCTGACACTTTTGACCAAATGTCAAAAATTTCCCCAAATTTTATCAAATTTTCAAATCCCGCCCACAATTGTCGCTATACCGACATTTGGAGACAAGTGTCGGTATTGTGACACTTAGAGGTAAGTGTAGGTCTTGCGAAATTTGGAGAAAAGCATTGGAATTGCGACGGATTGGACGAAAGTGTTGGTCTTGCGACACATAGAGCTGAGTGTCGCTATTGCGACATTTGGAGCAAAGCATTGGAATTGCGATGGATCGGGCGAAAGTGTCGATCTTGCGACGGATTGGTAGAAAGTGTCGTTATTGCGACGTTTGGATAAGGCATCGGTCTTGAAACAATTGGAGCTCAGTGTCACTATTATTATATTTGGATAAGGTGTTTGGTAAGCCGTCGGTCTTCCGACATTTGGATAAAAATATTTAAAAAAAAAAATTCTGCCAAATGTACTAGTTTGAATGTATATCCTGTACCTTGAGTCAATCTTGCATTTAGATCAGAATTGTAAGTTCCATCTAACATATTTATTCTTGCAATTCTTAGATAATTCTGATTCATTTTGGAAGAATTATGCACTTTATGCAGATGATAACTCTTCACACTACCTCCTTTTCTTTACTTATTTTACTGTTTGTATTATTTAGAAGTCAAGAAGACTAGTTTCCTTTTTCAATTCTTATTGAAGTCCCTAAAAGATCCATCCTCATCATTCTTCTGTAGTGAAACATGCAAAAAAGAAAATATTTTTTTTATAACATAGGTGCATACAATTTTTTAGATAACAAGAACAAATGTCGGTATTGCGACAGTTAGAACAAGTGTCGATATTGCAACAGTTGTGTGAAGTGTCAGTATTACGACATTTAGGATGCAAGTGTTGTTAGTGTTTAGAAACAATATTAGGGTTTAGGGTTTGGGAGTTATTTTTGTTGATCGGGTCATGTCCTGTGAGGCCGCCCAACAAAACACATTCGTACGGGCCGTTTTGTTCGGGTGTGCTGTGTTGCACCATGTGAGGTTGCCCGACCGGGTGCATTCAAATTGGGTCGTTTCATTCGAGGGCACCCGTATCAGTTTTGCTAAGTTTTGACTTCCCAGATGCCTTGTGCACATTCGGGTAGCCCATTTTCCGTTTTCTCCCTTATGGCATCGTTCAATCGGGCATGTTGTGTTGCGCCGTGTGAGGTCACCCGACGAGGCACGTTCAAGACAGGCCATTTCGTTCAAGGGCACCCGTATCAGTTTTGCTAAGTTGTGACTGCCCGGGTGCCCTGTGCACATTCGGGTAGCCCGTTTGTCGTTTGTTCCCTTGTGGCATCATTCGGTCGGGTGTGTCATGTCGTGTCGTGTGAGGGTGCTCGCCCAAGCGTGATCGGGTCGGGCCGTTTCATTCGAGGGTGCCTGATGCAGGGGCATTAGACACTAGCCAACAATGTAGGAGTTTTTTCCACATGTTGTGGCTAGGAGGGATCAAAATCATTCGAATTTGTAATAGAAAGGTGTCAATACCTTAGTTGTTTGTTGCATTTAGATCAGTTAGAGTCAGTAGAAGTAGAATAGCTTTAGGTTCAGTCCATCTATCCTGTTCAGTTATTCGAATGAATGTAATTAGGCCTTTTGTTAGAGTAGAAGCAGTCCTCACAGAGGAACTGAAGAGACATATGATGGTGTATAAAATGTAACCCCCGGATACATTGGAACGGGTGGGATTTCCATAGTAAAGTTTGTTTGTGTTAAGCATTTTTTCTCTGCTTGAATATATTTCAATTTTTTGTTGATCATTAGGATGGTGTTGGCTGATATACTTGTCTTTGTGTATGTGCAATTGCTTAATTCTGAGGTGTCTGAGCCTCCAGCTTTGTGTTTATTCAATTAATAAATTGCTATGTTGAACCTCCGAATGTCTCTCCCTGTCCATGGTTGAGCGTGGTCCATTTTGAGTCTCCTAAGTGTGTCTCATTGATATGCACCCCTGTGAGGAACCAAGGTGATTACTGTAACCTTGATACTGGGTGTAGGATCATGTGCTCGGAAGAGTGTGGCCTGCAGTGTTGGATGGCCCACAACACTGTGAACTCAATTGGTAGTGACACCTTCACTTGCAGAGGAATAAGTTCATTTTGTTGTGAAATGAGAGTGTTGTCCTAGTGCTCAAACCTAGAGTTAAATCATCGCAAAGGATGTGTTAACCTTGGTGAAACCCCAGTCAATCCCTATATAAAATCGAAGCAGTTTTGATCGCACCACTTCTGGCATAGAAGGGAAACCACTCAATAGCAAGCGATCCTGTAAAAAGCCGCCACGTTGATGGGGAAATACTGCCTCATTTCTCCCTCATCGCACGTTAACTGTCGACATTGAACTCAGCGCGATATCGACGTACATCATCCGATCTGAGGCTGTCCCATCGAATGGTGATCGCACTCAAAGGAGCACGAAGGATAACCTAAGGTATGGTGTGTGTATTATATATCTGGGCCCAGGGCCTAAAAGCATATTAAAGTGTTTCATATAGTTGTCGTTGAGTATTAATATAAGCCTAAGGTATATTAAAGTTCATTGTCGAATTTAATACATTAAATCTCCCGACGGTTAGAACTTAAGACTGTCTTGGGTTTGTATTGCGGAGTCATAAGGTTGTTGATATAATACCAAGAGAACCTATGTTATGACTTGAATGCATTTCATATGATTATATGAGTGGAATTTATAATACCAACCATAGCATATATATATGAAGGATTATAATCCAAGTTTGCTTAATGTATTTATTTGTCAATTTCTCTGAAATTGATAAATAAAATTATACAGGAGTTGAGGAAGACTATTTGAAATGAACTGAGTTAATTTAAGAGAAGATGATGACAGAGCCACATTAGAGACCAGCTCTCCTTAGGGGCCAGGCTTTCAATTTTTTTGCTGTCAATTATGGTATCAGAGCCAGGTTTTTGAGTTGTTTTTGCAGAGAATTAACATGGCTATCCGAGTTGTTAGAGGTGCTGGCAGAAGGAGAGGCAGACCTCTTGCCAATGCAAAAGTGTTGGAGACCTTTCAGAGGGTCCAAGGCAGATTGGATGCCATCGAGCTAGGACAGCCCAGAGATCCTGAAGACATCAGTGAACCTGAAATAGAAGAAGCTGAAGAAAATGCTGAGATTCCTCCTGACATGACGCTCCTCAGAACTGTTTTGGGGTCTGCAGTTAAGCCCAAGATTGAAGTGTCAAGTTTTGCAAGAAGACTGAATCCAGAAGAGCTGGTGGACTGGATTAATGAAATGAACAAGTGCTTTGACTATGAAGAAATGAGCAAAGACAAGAAATTCAATTTTGCAGTAACAAAGCTGAAGGGACATGCTGCACTTTGGTGGGATGGAGTGCAAGAGGAAAGAAGGAGAGCTGGAAAATATCCTATAAAAAGTTGGACCAGAATGATGGCTCAGCTAAAAGGTAAATTCTTTCTTAGTGATTACCACTTAACATTGTTTAGACAAATTCAGAACCTGAGATAGAGGTTGCTGACAGTAAAGGAATACAAAGAAGAATTCTATAGAGTAAGCATAAGAGTTGGGCAATTTCAAGACACACCAGAGAAAATTTCCAGATATGTGAATGGTCTTAAGTTGGAGATCCAAGATGAAATTTCTCTTCTATATCCTAAAATAGTTGAAGAGGCCTATCAGATGGCCTTGAAAGCAGAGGAGAAACTCCTGAGAAATTAGTCTACCAAAGGGAGAGGTACTTTCTATGGAAAGGGAAGCCAGGGTGGTAGAGGAAAGCCTACTATATCTAGAGATGGAGCTAACAGTAGCTCAATTTAGAATGCATCCACTGAGGGTGATGCAAGAGGAAGAAGGGGTTCTTACAGAGGAAGAGGAGGCAAAGGCAGAGGTAGATAATTGAGGTGCTATAGATGTCATCAAGTGGGACATAAGCATTATGAGTTCCCAGAGAATATGGGTGCTAGTCCAAGAAATTCTATTGTTGCTCAAGCTGGAGAAGAGGCAAAAATTGAAGAGACAATTTTTCCAGAGAAAGGAGAATCCTTGGTGGTTAATAAGATCTTTGTGAAACAAGCCAAAGAGGTCACTAAACCTGCACAAAGGAAGACTTTGTTTAGGAGCATATGAAAATTCTAGGGGAAATGCTACTAGCTATTCATTGATAGTGGTAGCATAGACAATCTGGTTTCCATTGAGGTGATAGAGAAGTTGAAACTGAAGATAAGGGAGCATCCAACTCCCTATAGGGTGTCCTGGCTGCATAAAGGGCACCAACTGATTGTAAAGGAACAGTGTCAGGTAGAGCTGCAAATGGGCAACTACAAAGACAAATTCCTATGTGATGTAATGCCCATGGATGTGTGTCACATACTGCTCAGTAGACCTTGGCAGTTTGACAGAGCAGTTATGCATGATGGCAAGAATAACACTTAAAAGTTATTCAAAGATGGGGTACATCATACGTTGATACCCATGGAAGAAGGAGAACCATCAAGCAGAGTGGCTGATCCAAAGACCTTTTTGCTGAGCAGGAAGGAGTATCGATAGTAGATTGAAGAAGAAGAGGTAAGCTTTGCTTTAGTTTGCAAACCTAAGGTAGTTCTTAATTCTACGAAGATTTCTAATTTTGCAATAGAAATCCAAGAGATGTTAGACAGTTATTGTGAAATTGTTGTGGATGATTTACCTGATGAGCTACCACCTGTGAGAAAGATCAGCCACCAGATAGATTTTATCCCAGGTTCAAATCTTCCAAATAAGGTAACGTACAGAATAAATCCCACAGAAAATGAGGAAATCAGGAAGAAAGTACAGGAATTAGTGGACAAGGGGCTGATCAGAGAAAGCTTGAGCCCATGTGCAGTACCAGAAGTACTGAGCCCAAAGAAGGATGGAGGCTAGAGAATGTGTACTGATTCCAGAGAAATAAATAAGATAAAAATTAGGTACAGACTCCCTTTTCCCAGAGTTGAGGATTTAATGGATTTGTTGAGTTGTGCCAAATATTTTTCAAAGTTGGATTTAAAAAGTGGATATCATCAGATTAGAATAAAGGAGGGTGATGAGTGGAAAACTGCCTTTAAAACGAATGAAGGACTGTATGAATGGATGCTAATTCCTTTTGGTTTTTCAAATGCACCTAGCACTTTTATGAGACTTATTACTGAAGTGTTGAAAGAATTCATTGGTAAATTTGTGATAGTGTATCTAGATGATATATTAGTTTTCAGCAAAACTAAAGAAGAGCATATAAGACATCTTAATTATGTCTTGAAGAAGCTACACCATGAGAAACTGCTGATAAACTTAAAGAAATGCTCATTAATGAAGGAAGAGTTGGTGTATTTGGGTTTTGTTGTCTCTGCAGAAGGATTAAAGATGGACCCTTAAAGGTTAAGGAAATTGTGGACTAGCCTTCACCCAGAAATGTTTTTGAGGTAAGAAGTTTCCATGGACTTGCCAGTTTTTATAGGAAAATTATAAGAAACTTCAGTAAGATTAATGCACCCATCATTGAGACTGTTGTGTAACCAGCTTCAAAAATATAAGAAAAGAGATATCAACGCCTTAGAAATAAGCCACTTCGAGGGGGCAACCTCCAATACATTACATAAATGAAAAATTCTTGGATGATACAATTTACAAAACCTCCTTTCTATATATAGGAGTCCATGGGGCCATAATGTAAGCCTAGTGGGCCACAATGTAATCCTAGCCGACCTAAAAATAATAATTTAAGGGCACAATAATAACAAAATGGGGGTTACAAGGGTACAATAATAACAATAAGGGGTTACACTAACAACAATAAGGGACTATACTAGTAATATAGGGACCTAACATGCCCCTCTCCTTCAAAAAAGTGTTGTCCTCAACGCTTGAGTAGCCCTGGGTGCTTCTGTATAAAATTCTCATCCTCCCATGTAGAATCTTCAGTGGGTAAGTTCTTCCACTTGATGAGATACTCTGAAATTGATCGATTCCGTAGCTGTCGAGTTCTTGTTTCCATGACCGCTTCAGGTTCCAATATGATTTTCCTTCCTCATCAAGTTCTGGCAATATTGTTTGAACTGGAAGATTTTCACCTATAACCTTCTTTAAGCATGAAACATGGAAAATTGGATGCACTCGTGAAGAAGCAGGAGGCTCCAATTTGTATGCCATAGTACCAATCTTTTGCAACACCTTGTAAGGACCATAGTACTTTGGCGATAATTTATTATCCTTCTTAGCTTGATTGAGGGACATTTGTTTATATGGTTGTAGCCGTAAAAATACCCAATCTCCTACATCAAAACTTCTCTCGCTGCGATGTTGATCTGCCTGTTGTTTCATTCGATTTTGTGCCAAAATCAGGTTATCCTTTAAGAGTTGGAGAACTTCTTGCTGATGCTCGATGTGATCTTCCACTGCTTGAACCTTCGAATTTTCTCTTAAATATGATGTGATGGATGGTGGATGATATCCATAAATTGCCATAAATGGGGTCATTTTTGCTGCAGTATGGAAGGAAGTGTTATACCACCATTCAGCAAGAGGTAACCACTTGACCCATTGTGTTTGTTTATCAGATACAAAACAACGAAGATATCCTTCCAAACATTTATTTACGATCTCAGTTTGACCATTAGATTGAGGATGATAAGATGAGCTATGAGCTAATTGAGTACCCAAATAAGAAAATAACTCCGTCCAAAAATTTCCAGTAAAAATGGGATCTCTATCGCTCACAATAACCCTTGGGCTTCCATGTAACTTTTGAATTCTATCCATAAATGTAGTAGCAACTGTACTTGCTTTAAATGGATGAGATAATGCACAAAAGTGTGCATACTTGGTAAGTCTATCAACTACCACCATGATGACACTCTTTCCTTTGGACTTAGGTAAACCTGTGATAAAATCCATTGAAATCTCCTCCGAACGTTGACTTGGAATGGATAAAGGTTGTAGAAGTCCCGGGGTCTTAATTGTTTCCACTTTATTTTGCTGGAAAACCAAACATTCCGCCACAAAATTTTGAATATCAGATTTAAGGCCATCCAAAAAAAATTCTTTCTTCACCCTGTGGTAAGTTTTTAAAAATCCTAAGTGTCCTCCCAAAGGAGAAGTGTGCAATTCCAGAAGAATATTTTGTTTTAGATGGGAATTCCTACAAAGATATAAGCGATATTTGTACAATAAGGAATCATTTTTCCAACTAAATGTATCAGATGTACTAGGATATTGCTGCAACTTTTGGATGAGTGTCCATACATCTCTGTCCTTCTTCCATTCATCTCTTGCTTTAGTTATCCAATCTGGTTGGATAATAGAAATGGCACAAAGCAATGCTTCCACCTCTTCATTCTTTCTTGAGAGTGCATCTGCAACAACATTAAGCTTTCCTTTTTTGTAGATTATTTCAAATTCATAACCCAACATCTTTGTGACCCATTTTTGCTGCTCTTCTCACGATAGTCTTTGTTCCAAAAAGTGTTTAAGACTATCATGATCGGTTTTTACCTTGAAGTGTCTTCCCATTAGCTAAGTTTTCCATTTCTTTAGTGCATGCAGTATTGCTAACATTTCCTTCTCATAAATAGGTTTCTGTAAATAATTTCCTTTGATTGGACGACTTTCAAAATAAATGGTTCTTCCTTCATGCATTAAAACCGAACCAATTCCATTTCCTGAGGCATCACATTCCACAATAAAGGTTTTTGTGAAGTTTGGCGTAGCTAAGACCAGTGCTAGGAACATTGCCTCTTTAAGACGTTCAAAGGCCTTAGTTGCTTCAGGAGTCCATGAAAATTCATCTTTCTTCAATAATGTTGTTAGAGGTGCTGCTATTCTCCCATAATTCTTAACAAACTTGCGATAATACCCTGTTAACCCGAGAAATCCTCGTAACTTCTCTATGGTTGTGGGGACTTTCCATTCCTTAATGGATTTAATTTTGTTAGGGTCTACTTTAACACCCTCGTGAGATACAATATGACCTAGATATTCCACCTCTTGTACTCCAAAGAAACATTTGGATTTGTTTGCATATAATTGTTTCTCCTGCAATAGTTTGAGCACCCTATCAACATGTTCAACATGATCCTTCCAAGACTTGCTGTAGATTAGTATATCATCAAAAAGTACTAGCACAAATTTTCTAAGGAAGGGTTTGAAAATGGAATTCATCAACCCTTGAAATGTAGAAGGTGCATTGGTAAGGCCAAAAGGCATGACCAAAAATTCATAATGACCCTCATGGGTTCGAAATGCTATTTTCGGAATATCTTCGGTCTTCATTCTAATTTGATGATATCCTGAACGAAGATCCAACTTGGTAAAATAAATTGCTCCATGTAATTCATCCAATAATTCATCAATCACAGGAATGGGAAATTTGTCTTTAATAGTGAGCTTATTGAGCTCCCTATAATCCGGACACATTCGCCATGATCCATCCTTCTTGTGTACCAACACTACAGGAGCAGAGAAAGAACTTTGACTGGGTTGAATTATACCCGCCTCTAACATTTCTGCAATCATACGTTCAATTTCGCTCTTTGGAAGTAAGGATATCTATAAGGCCTGATGTTTGGAGGAACACTTCCTGGAATCAAATGAATAGCATGATCATGATCACGAATAGGTGGGAGTCCTTTGGGAGTTTCAAACACCTTGGAATGATTGTCCAAGACTTGTTGGAAATCTGCAGAAATAGATGATTTTGATGTCGGAACTTCTAGTGAGCATAATTGTGCAATTACGCCTCGTTGTTCTTTCTTTAGAAGCTTTGTCATGACATTAGAGCTTATTATCCTTCCTGGCTTCCATTCAATACCCCGTAATTCGACTTCCTTTCCTTCTGAAAAAAATTTCAAGAAAAGTTCTTGAAAATTAAAAGCTACCGTCCCCAAAGATTGTAACCATTGTACTCCTAGTACAACATCAGCACCTCCCATAGGAATGGAAAGCATTGGACTAGTCAATACATATTCCCCCATGGTTAGCTTGATATTATGGCATTTCCCAGAGCAATTTATAGTTCCTCCATTTGCAACCATCACTTGGCATGCTGGTGCTGGGTATAGGAAATAATTTAATTCCTTGGCTACCTTACAATGAATAAAATTATGGGTGCTACCTGAATCAATCAACACTATTACCTTTTTCTTCTTGATCTTTCCTATTATCTTGAGATTTTGAGGAGTGATAATTCCTGCCAGTGCATTACATGATATGGTCGGATTCATTTCTTCCTCTTCTATGGCTGGTTCCTAGTGTGTATCCTCTTCTTGTTAATTTTCTTCTTATTCTTCACAATCTATGTAAAATAATTTCTTTTCAGCACACTTATGACCTTTAGTGTATTTGGTATCACAACTGTAGCAAAGCCCTTTTGCTCTTTTTTCTTCCAATTTTTGTGGTGTCAACCTTGTAGGTTGTGGAAATCTAGGCATAGCAACACTTCCTTATTTATAGAATTTAGTGGTAGGATTCCTTATCACCATAATTTTATATTCAACTTTTCTTGCCAACCTGAATGCCTTCTCCAATGAATCAGGTTCCAAAGCATGAACTTCATGTTGGATGTTATCCTTTAGAGTACCTATGAAGAGATCAATCCTGTGTTCCTCTGGAATATCAGTTACCCTTATATTCAATTTTTGGAAGTCCTCAATGTGCTGCCCCACTAAACCCTTTTGTTGGAGATTTATCAATTGGCTAAAGAAGGTGTTGCTCTTTGTATCCTCATAATGTGCTATCATTTCCTCCGTAAAAATTGACCAAGTGACAATTTTTTTACGGGAGCAAAGCCATCGATGCCATACAAATGTATTTTGTTCTAAATGTAAAGTTGCAATGCGTACCTTTTGTGTGTTTTGCACATTATGGAGATCAAAATATTGCTCCATCTGTAGTATCCATGTTACAGGATCCTTTCCATCAAACTTCCTCATATCCATATTTGGAATATGGTGGTTCTTCCCGCCAACATTAGAGTTTATGAAATCAAATTTAAAATTTATTTTGTTCTCATCATGAGGTTCTTCTACTATATTCTCACCATTAGGAAACGTTTCTTGTATCAACTTTGTCAAACCTTCCATGTCTGCTTTTAGAAAATTCTTCATGTTTTCAATTTTCTCATCGATCTTAGCTTCCATGTCATCCATTTTAGATTCCATGCCAGCCTCCATGCCATCCATCTTAGCTTCCACACCATCCATCTTAGCTTACACGCCATCCATCTTAGCTTCCATGCCTTTCTTCAAAACTTCCATTTCACTTTTTTTTTCTCTTTGCGAGAGTGAAATTTGTTGCACTTGCTCTTGTAATTTTGATAGATCATGTTGCAATTCTTCATCTTCATGAGTCATAGTAGAGCTTTCCAAAGGCTTAATGGGTGTTGAATTCCTTTTTGGGGCCAGTTTATAATCCAATAATGATTTATATTCTACAATATGCCCTTGGAATCAATTCAACTTGATTCTTCAAACAAGACTTATGCAATTCGAAAAAAAAAATACACACCTTTTACTTGCTTTTGAGGAGCTCGATATTGAAATTTTATTATCTCTATTATTACGGCTCTTCTATATCTTAAATTTAGCACTAAAGTATCCCTCTGAATTATGTTTTGAATGCCACAAGTCTGACCTGATTTGGATTCTCCAAGACAAAGTTGTGTCCAATCTCCCACAATGACCTAATTATGGCCTAGTTCAGTAGAACTTGTACGACTTGCCACGTGTCACTGTTTTTCTCTTTGTCTCTGAAATTAATATCCAAGAAACTATAGTCTGTGTACTTGTGACCACTTTTTACGGCACTCCAATCCGATGCCGAGAGAGAGAGTTATTGAAATTTTTCCACGATCACCTCTTTGAGATGAAATTCAGGAGCCTGAAAAAGCACTACCTTCCACAGATCATATCTCCAAAAATATTGTGAACGAAGATCTGAAATATTTTTAAGACTTTCCTCAAGATTTCAGCTTCACACCATACGAATGTTAGATTCTGAACCTTCGTAGAAGCAAAGTTATAGCGCAAATTCCACGATGACCTGTTTAGGAGCCTGAAAAAATACCTAACTTCCACAGATCATATCTCCGAAAATATTGCGAACCAAGCTCTGAAATTTTTAAAAAATATTCGTGAGGATTTCGGCTTCGCACCCTAAAACTTTCAACTTCTGAAACTTCGTAGAAAAAAATTTATAGCGAAAATTCCACGATGACCTGTTTGGAGCAGCGAAACCCTAGAATCCAAAGCTCTGATACCAAATGTTGTGAACCAGCTTCAAAAATAGAAGAAAAGAGATATCAATGCCTTAGAAATAAGCCACTTCGAGGGGGAAACCTCCAATACATTACATAAATGCACAGTTCTTGGATGATACAATTTACAAAACCTCCTTTCTATATATAGGAGTCCATGGGGCCATAATGTAATCCTAGTGGGCCACAATGTAATCCTAACCGACCTAACAATAATAATTTAAGGGCACAATAATAACAAAATGGGGGTTACAAGGGTACAATAATAACAATAAGGGGGTTACACTAACAATAATAAGGGACTGTACTAGTGATATAGGGACCTAACAGAGACAATAAAAAGGAGCAAACAACCATTTAAATGGACTGCTGAAGAAGAAAGAAACTTTAAACTTTTGAAACAAAAGATAACTGAAAAGCCTGTTTTAATTCTTCCTGATTTCACTAAACCATTTCAAGTGAAGTGTGATGCTAGTGGAGAAGCCATTAGAGCTGTGCTGAGTCAGGATGATAGGCCTGTAGCTTATTTCAGTGAAAAGCTGAATGACACCAGAAGGAAGTATTCCTCTTATGAGAAGGAATTCTATGCAATTGTTCAAGCATTGAAGAAGTGGAGGCATTATTTAATGTCCAAAGAATTTGTATTATACTCTGATAATCATGTTTTGCAGTACATTGTACAGTAGCCCAAGTTAAATCATAAGCATGCCAAATGGGTTGAGTATCTCCAAAGTTTTAACTTTTTTTTGAAACATATAAGTGGCCAAGCAAATAAAGTAGCTGATGCTTTAAGTAGGAGACACACGCTTGTTCAAGAAACCAATTTTGATGTTGTAGGGTTTGATTTTCTCAAAGAACTATATAAAAAAGATTTAGATTTTAAGGATGCATTCGAAGCATGTTGAAACCCTGTTCTAACAGATAGAAGCCAGTGGCTAGATTATTTCTTGCAGGAGGACTTACTATTCAGGAGAAACCAATTGTGTGTACCAAAATGTTCCATGAGAGAAAATTTGATCAAGGAGAAGCATAGCAGTGGACTTGCTGGGAACTTTGGTACTAATAAAAATTATGAGCAACTTAGTCACTTCTATTATTGGCCTAAGATGAGAGCATAAGTGGACAAGTTTGTGAAAAATTGCAAAATCTGTTAGTATGCCAAAGGAAGGAGCCAGAATGTAGGATTGTACACTCCCTTGCCTATTCCAGAGAGGCCTTGGGACATGGTGAGTATGGATTTTTTTTCTAGGGTTTCCCAAGACTTAGAGAGGGAATGATGCTGTCTTTGTTGTAGTGGACAAATTTTCCAAAATGGCACATTTTATTCCATGTTATAAAACTAGTGATGCCACCCATGTTGTTAACTTGTTTTTCAAAGAAGTTGTTAGGTTGCATGGGTTTCCCAAGAGTATTGTTTTAGATAGAGACACCAGATTTGTGGGCCATTTTTTAAGGAAACTGTGGAAGAAAATTGGTACCAAACTGAGTTTCAGCTCAACTTATCATCCTCAAACTGATGGACAAACTGAGGTAGTGAATAGAAGTCTATGAATTTTGTTGAGAAGTCTTGCAGGAGAACATCCCAAGCAGTGGGATCATATTTTTCCCCAGGAAAAATATGCATATAATGACTCACCAAACAGAAGCATAGGGCAGAGTCCATTCCATATTGCTTACGGAATCCACCCCAGAGGAATATCATAATTAAGAAATATGGGAAAGGCAGAGCTAAGGAGTGCTGATGGTGAGGAATTTGCTTCAAAAATACAAGCCATACATGAACAAGTGAAATAACAACTGCAAGGCAGCAGCATCAAATACAAAGGCATGGCAGACTTGAGTAGAATAGAAGTCCATTTTGAAGTTGGAGATTTGGTCTTGGCACACTTGAGAAAGGAGAGATTCCCAAAGAAGTAGTATAACAAATTGAAGTTTAAAAAGATTGGGCGATGCAAGATACTTAGAAAGATTTCTGCTAATGCTTATGAGATTGAATTACCTCCTGATGTTGGGATATCTCCCATTTGTAATGTTTCAAATTTGTACAAGTATGAAGATGATGGTACAGAAGAAGGACCAGCAGAGAGGGAACAGATTGAGTGGGAAAAGCGGCTACCTCTAGCACTACCATTGCAACCAAAGAAGATATTGGACAAAAGGGTGTTAAAGAAGACCAGAGGACAAGAGTACTTTTAGTACTTAATCAAGTGGAAGGACCAGCCAGAGGAAGATGCCACTTGGATGACTGGAGGAATGTTACAGAAGATAGGCAGATCAGTGGAGGAACTCATGGAAAGGAGTCCATGAAGGAAAATTTCCATCGGGAGTTTGATGCAGGGGCATTAGACACTAGCCAACAATGTAGGAGTTCTGTCCACATGTTGTGGCTACAAGGAATCAAAATCATTCAAATTTTTAACAATAAGGTGTCAATACCTTAGTTGTCTATTGCATTTACATCAGTTAGAGTCAGTAGAATTCGAATAGCTTTAGGTTCAGTCTATCTGTCCTGTTCAGTTATTCGAATGAATGTAATTATGCCTTTTGTTAGAGTAGAAACGGTCCTCACAGAGGAACCGAAGAGACATATGATGGCGTATAAAATGTAACCCCCGGATACATTGGAAGGGGGGGGATTTCCATAATAAAATTTGTTTGTGTTAAGAATTTGTTCTCTTCTTGAATATATTTCGATGTTTTGTTCATCATCAGGATGGTGTTGGCTGATATAGCTATCTCTATGTATGTGCAATCGCTTAATTCTGAGGTGTATGAGCCTCCAGCTTTGTGTTTATTTGATGAAAAAATTGCTGTGTTGAACCTCCAAAAGTATCTCCATGTCCATGGTTGAGCATGGTCCATTTCGAGTCTCCTAAGTGTGTCTCATTGATATGCACCCTGGTGAGGAACCGAGGTGATTATCGTAACCTTGATACCGGGCGTAGGATCGTGTGCTCGGAAGAGTGTGGCCTGCAGTGTTGGATTGCCCACAACACCGTGAACTCAACTAGTACTGACACCTTCGCTTGCAGAGGAATAAGTTCATTTTGTTGTGAACTTAGAGTGTTGTCCCAGCGTTCGAACCTAGAGTTAAACCATCGGAATGAATAACAAAGGATGTGTTAACCTTGGTGAAACCCCGGTCAATCGTTGTATAAAACCGAAGCAGTTTTGATCGCACCGCTTCTAGCATGGAAGGGAAACCACTCAATAGCAAGAAATCCTGTAAAAAGCTGCCATGTCGATGGGGAAATACAACCTCATCGCTCCCTCATTGCATGTTAACTATCGACTTTGAACTTAGCACGATATCAACATACGCCGTCCGATCTGAGGCTGGCCCATCGAACGGTGATCGCGTTCAAAGGAGCACGAAGGATAACATAAGGTATGGCGTGTGTATTGTATATGTGGGCCCGGGGCCTAAAAGCATATTAAAGTGATTCATATAGTTTTCATCGAGTATTAATATAAGCGTAAGGTATATTAAAGTTCATTGTCGACTTTAATACATTAAATCTCCTGACGGTTAGAACTTAATACTGTCTTGGGTTTGTATTGCGGAGTCATAAGGTTGTTGATATAATACCAAGAGGACCTATGTTATGACTTGAATGCATTTCATATGATTATATGAGAATAATTTAGAATACCAACGACAGGATATATATATATGAAGGATTATAATCCAAGTTTGCTTAATGTATTTATTTTTCAATTTCTCTGAAATTGACAACTAAAATTATAGAAGAGTTGAGGAAGACTATTTGAAATGAACTGAGTTAATTTAAGAGAAGATGTTGATAGAGCTACATTAGAGACCAGCTCTCCTTGGGGGCCAGGCTTTCAATTTTTTTGTTGTTAGTTCCCGTATCAGTTTTTAGAAGTTGTGACTGCTCGGGTGCCTTGTGCACATTTAGGTAGCTCGTTTTCCATTTTCTCCCTTGTGGCATCATTCGGTTGGCCACACCGTGTCACGCCATGTGAGGTCACCTGATCAGGCACTTTCTGGCGGGCCATTTCATTCGAGGGCACCCACATCATTTTTGTTAAATTGTCACCATCGGCCGGGTGCCTTGTGCACGTTCGGGCAGCCCGTTTTCCATTTTCTCCCTTGTGGCATCGTTAGGTCGGGCACGTCGTGTCGCACCATGCGAGGTCACCCAACCAGGACCATTCGAGTCAGGTCATTTCATTCGAGGGCACTCATATCAGTTTTGATAAGTTGTGACTATCTAGGTGCCTTGTGCACGTTCAAGTGGCCCGTTCGACATTTTCTCCCTTGTGGCATCGTTCGTTCGGGCGTGCTGTGTTGCCCCATGTGAGGTCGCTTAACCGACCACGTTCGGGTCGTGCCATTTCATTTGAGGGTGCTCATATCAGTTTTGCTAATTTGTGACCGCCCTAGTACCTTGTACATGTTCAGGCTGCTCGTTTTCCATTTTCTTCCTTGTGGCATCGTTCGTTCGAGTGCGTCGTGTCGCGCCGTGTGAGGTCGCTCAACCGGGAGCATTCGGGTCGGGTCGTTTCATTTGAGGGTGCCCGTATCAGTTCTGCTAAGTTGTGACCACCGGTCGGTGCTTTGTGCATGTTTGGGTGGCCCACTTTCTGTTTTCTCCCTTGTGGCATCGTTCGGTCGGGCGCGCCATGTCGCACCGTGTGAGACCGACCGACCGGGCGCGTTTGAGTTGAGTTGTTTCATTCGATGTTGCCCGTATCAATTTTGCTAAGTTCTGAATATCTGGGTGCCTTGTGTATGTTCAGGTGGCCCATTTTTCATTTTTCCCTTGTGGCATCGTTCGGTCCGGTGCACCGTGTCGTGCCGTGTGAGGGCGCCCGACAAAGTGCGTACGGGTCGGGCCGTTTCATTCGAGGGTGCTTGTGTCAGTTTTGCTAAGTTGTGACCACGTCGGTGCCTTATGCAAGTTCAGGCGGCCCATTTTCCGTTTTCTCCCTTGTGGCATCGTTTGTTCGGGTGCGCCGTGTTGCGCCGTGTGAGGGTGTCCAAGCAGGCGGGTTCAGGTCGGGCGGTTTTGTTTGAGGGCACTCATATCAGTTTTGCTAAGTTGTGACTACCCGAGTGCCTTGTGCACGTTCGGGCAGCCCATTTTCTATTTTCTCCCTTATGGCATCGTTCGGTCGGGCATGTCGTGTCGCACTGTGTGAGGTTGCTCGACCGAGCGCATTAGGGTTGGGTGGTTTCATTCGAGGGCGCCCGTATCAGTTTTGCTAAGTTGTGACCACGCAGGTGCCTTGTGCATATTCGAGCGCCCCATTTGCGGTTTTCTCCCTTGTGGCATCGTTCGGTCAGGCACCGTGTCACGCCGTGTGAGGTTGCCTGACCGGGCACGTTCAGGTCAGGTTGTTTTGTTCAAAGGCGCTCGTATCTGTTTTGCTAAGTTGTGACCGTCGGTTGGGTGCCTTGGGCATGTTCGAGCAGCCCATTTTCCATTTTCTCCCATGTACTGGTATTGTTCACCCTATCGAGTAGTGTGAGGTCACCTGACCAGGGGTGTTCAGGCCGGGCCGTTCCGTTCGAGGGCGCCCATATCAGTTTTGGTAACTTGTGTCTGCCCAACTTCCTTGTGCACGTTCGGGCAACCTGTTTTCCCTGTGAGGGCGGCTGACCAAGCATGTTTGGGTTGGTCCGCTTTGTTTGAGGGCGCTCGTATCAGTTTTGCTAAGTTGTGACCTCTCGGGTGCCTTGTGCAGGTTCGAGCGACCTGTTTTCCTTTTGCTCCCTTGTGGCATCATTCGGTCGGGTGCTTCGTGTCGCGCCATGTGAGGGCGCCTGACCAAGCACATTCGGGTCGCGCTATTTCATTTGAGGGCGCCCGTATCAATTTTGCTAAGCTGTGACCACCCTAGTGCCTTGTGCACGTTCAGGCGGACTGTTTTCCATTTTCTCCCTTGTGGCTTCGTTCATTCATTTAGCTATCCCTTTCGGGTCGAGTCAGTTCGTGTTGTGTGAGGTCGCCCAAGGAAATGCGTTCGAGCGTGTCGAGTTGGGTCTGGTCGGGTCGTGTCATGTGAGGCCACCCAAGGAAACACGTTCGTACGGGTCGGGTCGAGTTGGGTCTAGTCGAGTCGTGTCGTGTGAGGCCACCCAAGGAAACATGTTTGTACGGGTTAGGTCGAGTCATATACTAATGGTGGTCAAGGAAAGACATTCGGGCGGGTCGGGTTGGATCTGGTCGGGTTGGCTTGGGTCATGTGAGGGTGGTCGTATCAAAAATGCTAAATTGTGACCACCTTAAAATCCAATGCCTCCTCATAAGGGACAAGGTTGACAACATTAAGATGTTTTTGCAATAAACAAGGGTTTTCTAGGACACAGTCAACTGGTGGAGCAAGAGTATAAGAGCCAAGTTTCTCATGAATGTGGGACACTCGAACTTAAGATTTTCTGGTGTATTCATGAGGTGCATTCTGGTTATTAAGACTTCATTAGATGGCCACTCTCCAAACTTAAATTGTGTAACATCATTATGGCTCAGTTTTAAACTGGAGATTGAACATGCATTTGGTTTGATTGCAATAGACATTTTCATCAAAAGAAATGGCTAACAAATACTATAAATTAATAAATAAATAAGACATGGCAAGAAGCAACAATACTTACAAAATTGTTACATTGAGACACAAATAATAAGCACCTAATGTGCACAAACAGAGACCAATGAAACTATAATATTAACCGCTAACCCATTTAACCCCCTAAACCTCTAAACCCCTAACCCATTTAACCCCTAAACCATAAACCTCTAAACCCTTAACCCCTAACCCCTAAAACCTTAACCCCTAACCCATTTAACCCCAAAAACCCCTAGTAAAACCTTAACGCCACCCAAGGAAACACGTTCGTACGGGTCGGGTTGAGTTGTGTGATGGCGCTCAAGGAAACGCGTTCGGGTGGGTGATCGGGTTGGGTCTGGTCAGGTCTTGCTGACGTGTGAGGCCGCCCAAGGAAATACATTCGTATCGGTCAGGTCGATTTGTGTACTAATGGCACTCAAGGAAACACGTTCGGGCGGGTCAAGTTGGTTCTGGTCGAGTCTTGTCGTGTGAGGCTACCCAAGGAAACACATTCATACGGGTCGAGTCGATCGAGTCGTGCGATGGTGCTCAAGGAAACGTGTTCAGGCGGGTTGGGTTTACATTCAATGGCTTAATAATAATTTTTAAAAATCCCCATAGGTAGTCCCAACTCTGAGTGCCCCTTAATGTTTTTCATCTTCTTTGATTTAACCTTTCTCTTTGATTTTTGTTTAGCCAAAAGGATGTATGACCTTATTCCCATGATGGATTTTAATATAATATATGAGGCATTTAATTTTAGGCCACCTTTTATATCAACATTACTCCTCACTGCAAAGAGATTTTTTTTAATATATTAAATGATATATGAATTGTGACCCTACTCATTGCCACCTCAAGAATTCCTTGGGTGGAAAAGTTTCAAAATTAAAACCCTTGCTACTACGATTTTCTAAATTTTTTCCATGAAGGTTTGTTTGTCAAGGGGTAGACAATTGGGTGGGTTATCGACTACCAACCCATGAGAACAAAATGCAATTGGAGGAGATCTATGACGACTTACATTTTTCCTTTGCTTGAATATTAATCTCCTAGCAATCTCCTATACAAGTTGATCATCTTTCCACATAAATTAATATTTATGCCCAAACATCATTTTCGAGGACTCCCCTTCTCTACTCTATAATTTTGACATGCCCATTGGCTCTCTTTCCTTGAAATGAATTTATGATAATGGTAGGGTATATTTTCTTCTCAACTCCTAGCATAGGCTCAAAAAATATTTTTATCTAGCATTCCCATATCTCTAAAGGATCATTCATTATGTCTCCTTTCCTTTTCACCCAAAAATATTCATTGGTGTCCCAATGGGCCAACAATTTTAGCATGGCCATGAATACATTAATTTATTCACCTAAAGGGAATATCATAATAATCTAAAATTTGGTTAGTTCCATCTCTACACAACTTAGCTACAATTTTGGTGGTCTAAGATTTTGTTCTTTCATTCATTTTAATGAACTTCTCTAGAGTGTCCCCAACAAGTACGAAAGTTCTCCCGTTACAAATTCAACAAGAAGTGAAAGGAGCTTTACCTGAATAGCTTATACAATCTCTTTTTCCTTGAGAGGGTCATAATAGGGTCACCATTCTTTTAATGACATATAAGTATCAGTCGAGAACTAATTCTATTTTTGGATGACTTCCACATCCTTACCAGACATGAAAGTAATTAAACAATGTCTATCCCTTTTCTAATAAGTGTATAAATGAAGTGTAACCCAACACCGATGTCAAATGCCTATTTATTCATTGATTCATAAAAGTTGTAGATATATGTCTCATATATAAATTTTTCACAGGTAGCAATAATGTAGTATTTGATCCATGTGTACATATTCCATGAAAATTATCATTAAAATATTCTATTTCATCTTCATATCTTTAACTTTAATCCTTCTAATCCTATTTCTAGTACCAAGCTTTTCCCTTTTGTTATTTTCCCAAGAACCCTACCCCACCTCGTAAATACCACATAGTGATGTTTCCCAAAATTTTGATCTCCTTCACCTAATAGAAACCTCTAGCCATTATAAGTTCTTCAAGTTAAAAGGTTTGATTAAACACACAAAAGAGTATAAGGAAGCTTATGGTGTGATATTAATAAGGGAACTAAAATATTTTATTCAAAACCTTAATGCCATGTTTAAGGGAACTAAACGAATTATATGCCATGTTTAAATCAAACCTAAGTTGGCATTTGAAAGGTTTTAATACCTATTTATATGGTGGAGCATTACCACCATAAAATATGGTTTTAATATGCATTTCAAACGAGTTACAAAGGTTTCAGATTCTTTTCAAAATTTTACATTAATCACTACATCTACTCCTGCATGTAATCACTACAACTCCTTGCCTTTTCGAATCGACTCAAACCTTACTAGTTATACGCCTCCTGCTATAAAGAACCGCCCATCGTGCAAGAAACTCCAAAAATATTCCTAAAATACTGCAGGCCCTTCCTCCATCAGCAGGAAAAATGGTATGGCCAAGCAAAATTTTTCCAGATTTTGAAAAGTCATTTTACCATTTAGAATGACCAGGTTTTGAAACAGAGCAATAAATTGGGCTGTTCGTTTTCCTTGAATAGGGCATGCTTGTAGATTTAGTTTTTTTTTTAATACAAGTCAATGTAAGACATAACAAATTCCCCAAAAGAATTTGTTACTCCAAAGATATGTTTGGTATGTGTGCATTTGGATGGATCTATATTGATGAAGCACATTCTTCCTAGATGTATATGAATGTAAAGAACATATAATAAAAATGTCCAAATATCCCAAAGATGAAGGGTCTATCCTTTAAGTATGAATTTTGAATCATCCTTTTAACTACCTTTAACTACACGTTACATCATATTATTAACTCTATATTGCAATGAGGCTAATCTAAAGACTTTGAAGGGGAGCATTCTAATACAAATGATTTCTTTATTCATTCCTAGTGTGATAAGCATGCTAAACCTCAATCTCCAGCAAAGTTTTTATATGTATTAAACCTGTAAACGACAATCAAAACACAAATTTTCAAAACTGGAAATGCACTTGCACTATTGTTGTTTAATGATGTGACTAACAGTAGACTTGCCAACACCCAAAATGTAAAATATATCCTCTGTTTTGGCTACTATAACAATCATTAAACCCTTTTTATGAGCCAAATGAGCCTATTCCTTCAAATGATAGGTGATATATCTGACTCAATTTGATATTGATATTATTGAAGGAATTTTTCTACAGCTTTATGACAGGGATAACAAAATTTGAACTCATCATTTGCCAACATGTTTCATTATATTTCCAGCAATGATTTCCTTCTTGTTATTTTTTCATTTTTTGTAGATGAGTCAGTCCTACTAGAATTCCTTCTATTTAATAAAATGTTGTAATACTTCAGCATGAAGTGGGTGAAAAACTATCCAATGTATGAGCCTTTACTTTCAAACCCATTATTTCTCCTCTCTTGTTGAAAACTGCTGGAACACTTTTTTTTTTTTTATTCAATAAGTCTATAATTTTCTTCCAGGCTGTTCAATTCACATGGTAGCTCAACAGTCTTTGTAACTATTCATCTCCTCATGCATTGTCTCTACAAATTCCTAGGGTAGCTTTTGGGGGTGAATGTTTCAATTTAGCTTTTATATATTTGTATTTTATCATTTTTGTAGCATGTGGCCTCATTTTTTTACCAAGCTAAGTCATTAACCAATACAACTTAAAAAATAAATACTTGATGCTGATTGCACGAACCCAAAGATTCCCTAGAGGTAGATCTAGAAAAGATTTAGGCTAGAGTCTTTCTGATTTTGGTGTGTGTTTTTCACCAGTGGCACCCTGAACTTTGTAAAACTTAAAAATATTAAACAAAAAAAAGACACGGAAAGGTAAACACTCTCTGCTAAGATTTTCCATACAGCCCAGGTTAAGCAACCACATATACATCTGTTGGAAATATGATGCAGATTGTTGTCCTTGATGGCAACCCACTGAATGAAGATGAAGACATGCGACTGTTGACATGTGTTGTCCTTGATGGCAAACCACCTCATGAAGTTATTCTTGACTTGATGGACTTGCTAAATGATGTAAATCTGATGTGATATGATGTTTGTTGACAATATGATGCCGAGTGTTGTCCTTGAATGACAACCCACTTGATGAAGATGATGACAACTTACGTGATGAAGCTGTGCTTGATATAATATGTTCTTGATGAGCTAAATATGAAGTATCTACAGAAGTGTACAAAATGCAGTGAAGAAAAGAAGTCAGCATGTGATAAAAGGAGTATGTCTCAAGGCATACGCGGATTTGTCTAGGGTAAGTCGCGTATGCACGCAGGAAAGAACGTGCCAAGTCGCGTATGGGCAAAAGCGCTCAAAAAGTGCAAAACCAGGGGTAACTACCATGGTATTGACCCATTGTATTGGGTAATGATCCGCCTAAAATACCCCGTCCAGGAATACCATCGGAAGTAATGTAGTTTTGGGAACATGGTATTGTTTTGGCTCATGGTATTGAAAAAAGGGTAAACCTATATAAGGAGAAGAAATTCATTGTGCAAATCATGGGTGTGGGTGCAAGATATCTGAGCTTGAATGAATACTTCTATCTGAAGTAGATCTGAATGGAAAGGGTTACACTTGAAGATAAATCTGAATGTATGATGCACAAATGATGAAGAAGGGGATCTAGATCTGAAATGCAATTGTATCTACTAGATCTGCTGATGGAAGGCTTAGATCTGAATTGAGGCAAACATCTGTCTGAAGTGAAAGGGTAAATCTGAACTGAACATCTGATCTGAAGAAGTATGCTGCTCTATAATGATTGAAGATCTATATGCTACTTTGCCGCAGAGGAAGCGCGTATATACGCGGCTTCGCTGAAGTGAAAGCGCGTATGCGCAGTGAAATATGTACAGAGGTATACGCTTGTTTGTGTGGACGGAAGCGCGTATATACGCGACATCAGTGAAGTGAAAGTGCGTATGCAAACTAGGGTTTGATGAAGCATGGGGTATGAATCATCTGATCTATTCTGCTGTATTACTGTTATCTGATCTGTGTTGTCTAAATTGATAAGTACCTGTTGGTGATGTATGTTTGAGCTTAAATGTATTCAAAGGGTCCAGTCTGAAAATATGATGAAACGTGGCCTGCAAGTGTTGTTATATTGAATTTGATTGGATCCAGTGTGAAAATTGATGAAACGTGGTCCAAGGTGGTGCTGAGGGTTGTAGCCTTTAGTCAGGGGGTTGTAGCTCCCTTCCAGGTGAGGCTGGTAAACTCAGACGGGGTCAGTACTTCCTTCCAGAGAGGCTGGTAATCCAGTCAGGGGGTAGCTCCTTCAGTGAGAGGCTGTAAATGAGCGTGTAAGTTTCACATGCTTTCGGTAGAGTCTGGCGCCAAAGACATATGTTGTAAGATGTTTTCTCTATAATAAAATATTGAAGGCCGAGCAACTGCACGTGGTCGATTCCGATTTTTGCTTCCAATCCTAAAAATCCCGGTGTTTATGCACGCTTTGTTTGGATATTATTCTTTCAATGAACATGTTTATCGTTTTCTCAACATTTGATGAATGAATGATGGAATAATATAAGTGAAGATTTAATGACAGATCTAGATCTCTGTGTATACGCTAGTTTCATAAAGGGGATCCGCGTATATACGCTAGTTTACTGAAGGAAAGTAGGGTATGGGTTTTAAGGAATGAAAAAGTAAAAAGATTTGATTATGCAGTAAATACTGATTCACCCCCCCCTCTCAGTATTTTTCCCAACAATTGGTATCAGAGCAGGTTCTTCTGCAGAAGCTTGATCGCTTGAAGGAGATCCGTCGTAATGGGAAGTCAAGAAGGAGTGATGTCTATAAAGCCACCTCTATTCAATGGAAGCAATCTGATATTCTGGAAGGTACGAACAAAAGCATATCTGCAAAGTCTTGGTGCAGATGTGTGGGCAATCGTGGAAGAAGGTTATCAATACCCGGCAAGTATTCCTACTGATGCAGCTGAAAGAAAGAAGTATGAAATCAATGCCAAAGCAGTGAATGTCTTATTGGGAAGCATGTTTGAATCAGAATTTGCTAAAGTGATGCAGCTACATTCAGCAAAAGAAATATGGGACAAAATCATTCTAAGCTATGAAGGAGACACAAAGGTAAAAAGTGCAAAACTCAAAACTCTTAGAATTGAATATGAAAATTTGAAGATGCATAGTGATGAGAGTGTTTCCAGTTTCTTTCTTCGTCTGGATGATATTGTAAATCGAATGAGAAATTTAGGTGAAACCATAACTGATACTACTCTGGTGGAAAAGGTCTTAAGATCATTGACTTCAAAATTTGACTCTAAAGTTTCAGCTATTGAAGAAAGGCAAGATTTGCAAACGCTTACTATTGTTCAATTACATGGTACTCTGACTGCTTTTGAAATGAGACAAGGAGGTCCTTCTCAAATAAGAGAAGTTGCTTTTAAGGCATCTACAAAAGGAAAGGAAAAGGAAGTTGTCAAAGAATCCAGCTATATATCCGATGAAGAAGAAGCGAATTTTGTGAGAAAGCTCCAACTAGGCACTGGAAGATTCAAAGGTAAGCTTCCCTTCAAATGTTTTGAGTGTGGAAAAGTTGGTCACTATGCTGCTAAATGTCCTTATAAAGAAAAACATGGTAAAGGGAAACAATTTGAAAAGAAAAAGAGTTATTATGCAAAAGAAGATGATGATGAAGTGTCTAGTGAAGATGAAGAAGATTCTGACCATGATCTGAAAGTGCTAATGGCAAAGAAGCAAAAGAAGAAGCCTACTCGAAACAAAGAGATCTCTCAGAAAACATGGTTAGCAGAAATTGAAGAAGATGAATCAGATAGTGATTGGGGTCATCCTTTGCATGATCTTTGTGGTACAAACAATAATGAAGTTTGTGAAAGTAGTGTTTTGGAAATAGAGAAAGCTCTCAAGATCAAAGATGAAGAACAACAAAGAGCAATTGATAAGAAAGATTCTATCAACAAAGAGATGATCTCTCAAATGAAATAACAAATAGAAATGCTGAACGGTTAGGTGGACAAATATCAAAATCGTATTAAAGAACTAGAAGCAGATCTTGAAAAATAAAGCAAGAAGAATGAAGGACTTGAAGCTGCAATCATCTCTCTGCAGGCAGATCTAGAAGCATCAAGTAAGAAAAATGAGGAACCTCTACAACCATTTGAAAAGGAAGGCCTTGAAGCAGAAATCATATCTCTCAAAGAAGATCTGGAAAAATCAAATAAGAAGAAAGAAGAGCTAGAACAAACATGTGAAGAAAACGAAAATTGGTTAAAAGAAGAGATCCTAAATCTGAAGGATCAAGTAGAAGATGGAAGAAGGAAAGAAGAAAGCATGACAAAGCAATGTCAAGCCTTGCAGGTTGAGGTAAATATTCTCAAAGGTAAATTAGAAGAAAAGGTTAAACTTTTGAGGTTTCAAGATAGTACTAACACTTTGGAAAATATTCTGAGTAATCAAAGGTCTCCTACTATCAAACATGGTCTTGGTTTCCATGAAACTGTTAAAGGAGAATCTAGCTCACAAGGAGGTGCTAAAGAATCAAAGGACATCAATGCAAAATCTGAAGTGTTGAAAGAAACAAAAGATCAACCAAAAATCATGAACTCTCAAAGGAATTTACTCAAGAACGTTGAGTGTTTTAAATGTCATAATTATGGGCATGTTGCAGCAAATTGCAGAAGCAGAACAATTCAGCCACAAAAAAACAGATTCTATTCAGAAAGGTACTCTGGTAGCTTCAAGGGATATTGCTTCTCAGAAAGGTAAAAGGAGGAAGATTAGAAATACTCATTATGACTCTTATGCTTATTTCTATGGACACATGAGATGTTATTCTTGTAACAAGTATGGACATGTAGAAAAGGAATGTAGGTTGAACAAATATGGGAAATTGGATAACTTCCAGCACACAAATAGAAAGTTTAAACAAATCTGGAAAATGGAGGGATGGAATAAGAATCAATCTAGAGAAGAAAAGGATATTTTTGTGGATGCTCTAGAAGACAATGATTTTCTTGAAGAAAACACTCAATTCAAGATGGAGGACCGATCAGAAACGTAGGGAATTTTGACCCTACTGCAGTCATCCACTTATGAAGATGACTTTTCTTATTGACTGCAGGAATGATGTGGGAAACATTATGAGAGTTAGTAATGTATCGTCACAGGGGGAGCAATGCATGATGAATCTCATGGTTGATTTGATTATTCTGGTTATATGTTTTTCTGACAGTGCATCTGGTGTGAAGAAAAGACAGGAACAGAAGGTAAATTTGCAGGAGGAGATGAAGGTGTGAAATTTTCTATATTTCACTTTACATACGCGGGTTTTATGAAACAAAGTCGCGTATACACGTGAGTTCCAGCTGACACAGCCGCGTATGCATTGATGATAAGAGAATTTATCTGATAGCTGAAGATCTGGAGCAGAGGTCCAGCGGGAGCATCAGTCTGACTGCTGATGATTGCACTATTCTGATTATACTCATGATTATGATGATATGATACTTGGTTTCCTATGATGAAGTTTATGGATGAGTCCTGTTTGCTTGTTGATGAAGAGTATTCATTGTTGAGATGAAAGTCCTATAATTCGGAGATAAGAGCAGCCCATGTAGAGATTATTGCTGATGACTTGCTGATGAATGTGTTCAAGTTAAAAGGAACACTGGTCCAGGGGGAGAAGCAAGTTGAATTCTAATGATTGCATTTTTGGCAATATGACTGCTTATTATTTGGTTTTTGTGATACTCATATGATGATGACTTGGTACATGATTTATTATGATGAGTTTTTGAGCCCTGGTTGCTGATAAGTATCTTTTGTGCTCACACATGGATGAGCTGGATGTCGTTTGATTCAAAAATAAGATTAGATCATGTAGAGTTTGATTCTATGGTTGAGATCTTTTTCCTACATATGTTATTTCATGTTAAATCTTGAATATCATGGTGATGTTGGAGCACATGGATGGTTGCTTGACACCTATGTGAAGATGTTGTTCTGATATGAGAATCTCTCTTGGAAAGATTGTATTGATGCTGCAAAGAATCAGAAGGCTTGGTTACTATTGTGCTGATGCTACAACCGTTGGATGACGCTTGAAGACACCACTACACTGTTCTGTCTATCTGTAGTCTAGGGAAGCATTCAAATATCTTAGAAAGAAGCTGAACACTGTCTTTGCCTTACAGAAGATCAAATCTGCATAAATTTAGAAGATGGCATTGGATACGCGGGTTTCCTGAAACACAGTCGCGTATACACGCGAGTTCATGCACAGAAAACCGCGTATGTCTGATTGCTGACAACTTTTTTTTTTTTGGTTGGAGTCAGCTCTCTTTAGCACAACTGCAGTGCTGTTTGGTATCTCTGATACTATTTGGTATCTCTGGTGGTGTTCCAGTTCTCATAATTCTATTTCTCATATGTTGATAAAGATGCCTTGATGATTTGTTGGTGAAAGTGTTCAGGATGCACGAACTAAGGGGGAGCCTTAGTCATATGAAAAGGATGCATGGATGCACAGATTCAGGGGGAGCATTAGCATTGCTGAGTATAATGCATTGTTGGTATTATGATGGTTCTGAAATATGTTCTCATGCTTGAGGACTTTCTGGTGTTGGTCTTAAAGTCATATATGTAATTTGATGAAAAGGTCATGTTGAGACCCATGATGTAATTTGTAATATTCAGTCATGTAAAGGACTTGTCAAATTTGTAAACCCACTTAGTTGGGTAGCTGAGTCAAATTTTGTAAACCCACTTGGTTGGGTAGCTGAATTGAAATGTGTAAACCCACTTGGTTGGGTACTTGACTCTCATATGTAAATCCACTTTGTTGGATGTTTGATGTAAGTATGAGTCATTGGTGATAGGAAAGTCATAGAGTCATGTACTCCATTGGAAAATATGTTTGATGATTCAGCATGAACTCAGGGGGAGCTTGGTCATGTCAATATATATATCAGATCTGCAGAACGCTTCTTCCACATGCGGAGAGAAGGGGAAGAGTGTGTTGGTTTTGATCCGCCCTTTGCCCTTGATGTCAAAGGGGGAGAGTGACATGGTGTTTGAATGAAGAGAAAGAATGGTGAAGAATGGTGTCAAAGAATGGAGTGACATGGTGTCATTGTATTCTTAATGTACCTACCTGTTGTGGTGATCAAACACTATCGTGGTTGCCATCAAGTCCAAAGGGGGAGATTGTTGGCAATATGATGCAGAGTGTTGTCCTTGATGGCAACCCACTGAATGAAGACGAAGACATGAGATTGTTGGCATGTGTTGTCCTTGATGGAAAACCACCTGATGAAGTTATTCTTGACTTGATGGACTTGGTAAATGATGTAAATCTGATGTGATATGATGTTTGTTGACAATATGATGCTGAGTGTTGTCCTTGAATGACAACCCACTTGATGAAGATGATGACAACTTACTTGATGAAGCTGTGCTTGATATAATATGTTCTTGATGAGCTAAATATGAAGTATCTACAAAAGTGTACAAAAGGCAGTGAAGAAAAGAAGTCAGCATGTGATAAAAGGGGTATGTCTCAAGGCATATGCGGATCTGTCTAGGGTAAGTCACGTATGCACGCAGGAAAGAACGTGCCAAGTCGCGTATGGGCAAAAGCGCTCAAAAAGTGCAAAACCAGGGGTAACCACCATGGTATTGACCCATTGTATTGGGTAATGATCTGCCTAAAAGACCCCGTCCAGGAATAACATCGGAAGTAATGTAGTTTTGGGCACATGGTATTGTTTTGGCTCATGGTATTGAAAAAAGGGCAAACCTATATAAGGAGAAGAAATTCATTGTGCAAATCATGGGTATGGGTGCAAGATGTCTGAGCTTGAATGAATACTTCTCTCTGAAGTAGATCTGAATGGAAAGGGTTACACTTGAAGATAAATCTGAATGTATGATGCACCAATGATGAAGAAGGGAATCTAGATCTGAAATGCACTTGTATCTACTAGATCTGCTTATGGAAGGCCTAGATCTGTGATGAGGCGAACATCTAGGCGAACATCTGTCTGAAGTAAAAGGGTAAATCTGAACTGAATATCTGATCTGAAGAAGTATGCTGCTCTGTAACGATTGAAGATCTATACGCTACTTTGCCGCGGAGGAAGCGCGTATGTACGCGGCTTCGCTGAAGTGAAAGCGCATATGCGCAATGAAATATACACTGAGGTATACGCTGGTTTTTGTGGACGGAAGCGCGTATATACGCGACATCAGTGAAGGGAAAGCGCGTATGCAAACTAGGGTTTGCTGAAGCAAGGGGTATGAATCATACGGTCTATTACATTTGATACATTTGTATTACGTTATGAATACCGACACTGCGAATTGATAAGTACTGTTGGTGATGTATGTTTGAGCTTAAATGTATTGAAGGACCGTGAAAATATGATGGCGTGGCTTTTTATAGGTATTATTCTATTGAAGTTGATTGGATCAGTGTGAAAATTGATGAAAGCTGGTCCAAGGTGGTCTTGAGGGTTGTAGCCTTGATCGAGGTTGTAGCTCCCTTGCGAGGTGAGGAGCTGGTAAACGAGATCGAGGAAGTTCGCAGCTCCCTTCCGGGAAGGCCCCAGTAAGCGGAGTCGGGGGTTGGAGCTCCTTCGGGAGAGAAATTTGATAGCAATGCTGATTATTTGCATCTTGGTAAATCACGCACCCAGCCCCATATGTTGTAAGATGTTTTCTCTATAATAAAATATTGAAGGCTGAGCAAGCTTATAGCGGTGGTTTTCTCCCGATTTGGGTTTCCACCTAAAAATCCTGGTGTTCATGTGTGATGCTTTGTGTGATGGCTTATTCTGTTCTTACTGCACATGTTTACTGTTTCTTGAACATCTGATGAATGAATGATGGAATGATATAAGTGAAGATTTAATGACATATATAGATATCGGTGTATACGTGAGTTTCATAAAGGGTATCCGCGTATATATGCTAGTTTACTGAAAGAAAGTAGCGTATGGGTTTTAAGGAATGAAAAAGTAAAAAGTTTTGATTATGCAGTAAATACTGATTCACCCCCCCCTCTCAGTATTTTTCCCAACAACATCACCATTTTTTTCTCTTCGGATTTGTAACTTAGAAGAGCTTTGTCTCACTACCTCCGGGTTGCTCCCAGAGTCACCTCGGTAAGCCCTCTCGATATCATCCTCTTTCTATAGTACCTAATTGGTAATCTAATTAACCATAAAAGTTTCTTGATCATGCGGGTATTTTAAATATATTTCCAATAAGAATAAAGCTTTCATGTTAAACAATCAAGTCAAAAGAGTTTAGATTATGATGCAAAAAATACAAAAAAACCACACCAACACTCAAAGAACAAAAAAAGTCAAACCTCTACAGAGTATAAATAAATATTTGATAAACTTCATTCCACCAAAAAAATGTGCTTAACTAAAGAAAATTCTAATTACTATGCTTTCAAGACAAATCTTTCAACGGTAGTGATGTTATAAACATGCCCCTACACCTCGTGAACAATCAATCTGTATAAGTAGACCATCATCAGGCTCATTTTAAACATCATTATTATCATTTTATAAATAATTTTTATTAAATCAACAAGAAGCAAGCAACAATTGCATTCAGTTCCACTAAAGAAAAGTATATTACAGTTTCATATACTTATTATGAAGCTATCTAGATTTGCAACTTGATTGTAGAGTCAACCAATCATTTGTTGAAGCCCAATATTGTCTCTTGTGAGAATCAAAGTTACATCAAGCTCTATGAAAATCCAATGTCTCATGACCATTTGAAACACATTGATATTCGATACAATTTACTAATATTCCAAGTTCATTAGGGAGTTGGTAGTGTTGGACCACATTCTAAAAAAGTTGCCTATGGTTAATAGTTTGACAAATCTCCTACCAAAGGGGAAGTTTGACAAGTTGGGGGAGAATCTTGGGTTATTGGAAAAAAAAAAATCTCAAGAATGTTAGATTACCTAGTTAGTCCGAGTTGGTCTCACCTCAGCCTTGAGAAGTTGAGTAGCACTAGGATTGCAGAGCTAGATTGTGGTACACCAGTTAGAAATATTCTTAAATACAGCTAGAATCTTATAATGACACCTTCGAGGATAGACGAATTAGTTTTTGGGTCACTCCCACCAAGTATGGCACACTAGTTGAGGAGATTAACACCATCATCTCAGGTTCATTCATCAGTGCACACATATGGAATGAGGCACCTTCAAGAGAGGAGTTATATCTACTATGATAATGCACTACTCTAAACTAAAAGCCTTGCATACAAGGAAACGTTATGAGGGAGTTGCTCATGCTTAATGGAGATGCACCACTAACGTTATGATTAGCATGTTTTCTAATAGCACCTTCTCTTAACTTATAAATGAAAAGGATGGCACACTAGTTCGACATTTGTAGAAATAGATAATAAGAGTGATTCTAGCTTGTAGGTTGTAGTAGGAGCTTTTTGGAGATGACAACTTGCTGTGACATTCTTCTATTTGAGTAATAAATACTTTTATGAAATTGTTGTTGGAGCCTGCTCTTTTAATCCTGAAGTCTTAGATTGCAGATTTTTGTAGAGTGGGCCTAATATATTTGTTTTTTTAATCCACTATACATGTTGTGTTTGCACTCTTGAATTTACATCCTTAAATTTCTGCTCATACAAATCTGAAATTTTGATAGGAAGATACTAAATTTCAGTCATGCTGTTAGGATTTTTTAATTCTCTAAGGGTATTCTCTTGTTTTCAACAGTATTTTAACATTTCTGCATCACAGCTCATCTCTTCCATTTCATTATACTATAATACAAAAATCATTTCTAGTATAGTTTAGTTTATATCTGCTTTTTACTTAATTGATATTTTATTTTATTTTATAGGAGCAGTACTTAGTAATCTCAATTCACACTCCCTTTGTATTCACACTGTTGTATATGTTTGGTCATTGGAAATTATCCCAACTTTATATTATCTTTGAGTGTAGTTTTTTGTATCATAATTCACATGTTAGAATTGACAATCAACATGTTGCAGTTTTGTGTTGTATGACCTTAAGTTGTTGTTTCTAGTTAGTCTTGCAACAAGTGTCTTCATAGAAAAACTTGCAACCATAATTCTAGCTAAGGAAAACAAACTTGTTGTCTCCAATGGCTGAAAAGCATGACAAATTAGATTTCATAGATGAAGATAGTTCAATAGAGATAATGTGACTAAATTCTCCAAAACAATACTTGTAGCCAAGTATCATATCATTTTCAGGGAAGGCCAATAAACTCAATACAATTTTCTAGGGAAAAAATAATGTAGAAGCCAACACACATGACATTGGCAATTTTATAGTCTAATAGTTGTCGAGATAAAGTTAGGAAAATAACCTTTTCCCAACTATAAATCGTTCGTGTGCTGTAAATGTCATGAATTAAAAAGACACAGTAACAGGAAGTATGGAATTGGTTTGTTGACCTATCATTTGAGTAAATACTAAATGCCCCAACAATATTCTTATGGGGCTAAGCCAAATGTCTACGTAATACTTATTGGCAACCACTAATCTTGATGCATTTACCCTTCAAAGGATTTATCATCACATGACTCCAATGGCTATTCTTGTTGAGCCTCTGCTCCCTTGAAATCTTCATGGGTATACACAAAATATTATATATTCTAATGTATATTAAGGATTTAGTTGAATATTGCAAGATCCAAAGATGGGCAAAATTTATACAATGAAACAATCTCAAATCCTAGAAATGACAAAGTACAATGATAGTCAAAGGAATGACTCAGAAGAGAGATTGCAACAGTGGAGGTAGAATAATTTAATATCTTCGGGACTATAGAAATATTAACGCCAATTCCAGAGAACAAGATCCTTTGAGGGCTCATTGGCTATAATATGGATGATGGTTGTCTCTGGATAAGTAAGAAAGAGAGAGAGACACCAGGTTCTAATAACAGATATCACCAGTCTCTATTTAAAATGGATGCCTAGACACCAAGACCTATCAAGGTGAGATGAATGCTATAAAATTAAATCATTGGTTGCAGCAAATAAAATTTAGAAGTTTACTTTATTGTGGTAGCATTGGATGTGCAAAAATGGCATTCCTCATGTTCCCATGAAACCATTTCCCCTTTGGTAGGCAGGACACTAGCCTATGATAAATTTTTCTCATATTAGATACTATACATGTGATTTGGAAAGAGGAGGTAAAAATGGTAATTTTTAATAGTTTTAATTTCAGAACACTTTAGTGGGGCATTGGCTGGTAGACAGTGAGATTACATTGAAATGTGGCTTTGTTGCAACACTGCAGAATTATCTACGAAATGTTTTGTACAAAAGTTGCAACTAGAGGCAGTTCTGGCCCTCACAGAACTGAAACAGGGAGACTTTGTATGTGGTTGTAACTGTTCTATATATATCACATTAATAGGGGTATCAATCAACTAATGGATTACTAAGGCAATTACACCATTAACCTAGACTAAAAGGGGGGCATATTTCTCAAAGGTGATTCTAGCACTATATATTGATAAGACCCTGAAAAGGGTTTTATTTGATTACATATATGTTATAGTTTTAAGGTCAAGTAATTAATATAAGAGTTGGCATAAACAAAATTGAAATAAACCAAGAAAGGTGTGAACATAAGTTTGAAATAGTCTCTAACTTGGTGTTGTGAAATGACTTTGTTTCATATAAAGATTAGGTGTTGTTCTTGTCATAAAAAAACCCTATATGAATTTACCTTGTCAACAGTTAGAGTGCTTTCCATTTGACAACATACCTCATGTATGCGTTGAATTGACACAATGCTACAAATTACAATGAAAAAACATAGTGATCCTACAGTTGTCAACGTGTGATAGTAATTCTTGTTGCAATCTCATTGTGCATAGGTACCTATTAGAAGAGCGACAGTTGTTTGGAAACGTTGGAAAAAAGTGATTTGGAAAGAGGAGGTAAAAATTTTAAAACAAGTGATTTGGAAAGAGGAGGTAAAAATGGTAATTTTTGGCAGTTTTAATTTTAGGACATTTTAGTGGGGCATTGGCTGGTATACAGTGAGATTACGTTGAAATGTGGCTTTGTTGCAACACTGCAGAATTATCTAGGAAATTTTTTGTACAAAAATTGCAACTAGAGGCAGTTCTGGTCCTCACAGAACTGAAACAGGGAGACTCTGTATGTGTTTGTAACTGTTCTATATGTATCACATTAATAGGGATATTAATCAACTAATGGATCAATAAGGTAATTACACCTTTAGCCTAGACTAAAAGGGGGGCATATTTTTCAAAGGTGATTCTAGAACTATATATTGACAAGACCTTGATAAAGGTTTTATTTGATTACATCGTTGTTATAGTTTTAAGGTCAAGTAATTAAGCTAAGAGTTGGCATAAACAGAACTGAAATAAACTAAGAAAGGTGTGAACATAAGTTTGAAATAGTCTCTAACTTGGTGTTCTGAAATGACTTTGTTTCATATAAAGATTAGGGGTTGTTCTTGTCATAAAAAAACCCTATATGAATTTACCTTGTCAACATTTAGACTACTTTCCATTTGACAACATACCTCATGTATCCGTTGAATTGACAGAAGGATACAAATTATAGTGAAAAAACATAGTGATCCTACAGTTGTCAACATGTGATAGTAATTCTCGCTGCAATCTCATTGTGCATAGGTACAACAACTCAGGCAATCTCAGTCAAGGAATTATTAGACTTATCATTTTCCATTTTGTGTTGTCAAGTTAGATATTGATTTCAAGTTTTAAAATTTCTAATTTTATTGCAATGTGGCAGACTGATCAGGGCAGTACAGGAACAACCTCAAGATATGATGATCGCGGAAAGGGGCCAGTGGAAGAACATGTAAAGTGCCAACATTGCTCTATCTTCAGGTATTTTATTTATTTACATAATTAAAATATTATTAATTTTGTTCAAATATGCAGACACCTAGCCATTGTACGCTGGATGATTCCCTCTATGAGGAATATATTTCTGCATCCCCATGTCCATTGTTATTTCCGCGAAAAAAGGAGCAAAAAGAAACGTTGGAATTTGAGCGTTTGGTAGATGCTTCACCTCAAACACCTGAAATAGCAATGAGGATAACAAAAATTATGACCCAACTAGAAACATATAAGGTAATAATAAAAAATAAAAAGGATATTTTTTTTGTTCTACATGAGAAGAATCGTGATAGTTCGATTTTTATTTTTTACATTAACTAAACTAACAAAAAAAATCTTTTTTATGTAGCGTTATCTAACACTTGTTGCACCCAGTGTTGGTGGTAGTGGGACACAAGGGCAAGATATTGCTGAGCCACCCTCTTTTACACCTTCTACGCCTTTAGGTGGCAGCTAAGAAATGCACCCTACCCAAGAAGACACCCAGCCAACTGCTGAACGTGTTGGCAATGATGAGGCTGATATGGCCAACTATATTATTGCGTTTCCTGGAGCTACACGTGTTAGATCCACAGGGACCATTAATTGCATGTTCTTGGTGAATGAAAAAGGTGTCCCTATAAAGCACGTACAACTCCAAGGTAAGTTTTAATATTTTAACTATTTCATGTACTCTATATAAAACATATTTTATAATGATTTTTATTTTTAAATTAATGATAATATCTTTTCTCTGTGTAGGAAACAATGAGTTCTACATGCTTTTGGAGAGCCATGCATTGGTAATTTTTGGCCCAACCATATGCACAAGGTGGAATTCACAGAATTCCAACCTGAAAAAAGAACTTCTAGATTATCTAGAAGCCCTTTTTGGGGTGGGCACATTTGACAGAACAGTGGTGGCTTGGGTAGTTGGAAAATATTTGAAATATACTAGGGACACCTATAGGATTCAATTGCAATTTAACCATAGATACGAGCATCCTCTCATAGTTCCATAGAGTGAGTGGAGAGCACTCATCCATGACAGAAAAGAGAAAAGGGCAAAGAAAGAAGGAAAAATGCCAACTAGACCCACAAGGTAAATTACAACTTTAATTCAATAGCCTTAATTTTCTCTATGTATAAAAGAAAAGTGTGCTACGTCATATCTGACTTCAATATTTTAATGATAGGTTGGCTGACACCTCGAAGGAAACCAAAGCTAGGATTGAAAAAAAGGGCCATCATAAACTAGGCCAGGGCGGCTACTTAAAATTAGCCGCAAGAATTGTAAGTAGCTAAACATCTTATAATTAATTATATCGCCTTCCAACGTTTTTGTAATCCCATCAAGTAACATTAAAAATACACAAGCATATGTAATGTAGGGTGATGACTTTGGAACAGAAACTATAAAGGAGGATAAAAATATCACTTTCCATTCCGGTTATGAAGCCATAGTTGAATATCGTAGAAGCTTGGGACAGGTCCTAGGATCCGGAATGTCTGATAAGGTAAAATGTTAACCTTTCAATATGTTTGTTTTCATCCACAAATTTAATGTCTAACAAATTTTTTTAAATCAGGGGAGCAACACTTTCAGCGAGCCAAATAACCCAGTTGTAGAGCAGTGCGTTGAGAGTGAAATATTGCCAGAAGAACATGTTCCTAATGTGCAACCTGATCATTATAGTGGGGACCAGGCCGAAAATGCTACTATCAGCGAGGAACATGACGCTAATTAATTTCCACTTATATTTTTTTCTAATTATATCTTTATGGTTGTCCTTATAATGTTTTTTGTTTAAATGACAAAGAATGTTGTACTTGAGGATCTTACCACCAAAGAGGAAGACAGGGCAATGGTCCCATTGGTGACAACTGGTGAACTAGGTAAATAATCTCATTGCATTTTTTTTTATTAATATTACCGAACTAGTTCAATGATATTTAAAAAATGAAAATGAAAATTTAATATTATCTATTTTTGTAGGCGATTCCCTGTCACTGGATGAGACCAGACATCATGACTACGTAACTAGGTCAGTAGTGTGAGAAAGGCACAAAACAAGAGTAGAACACGATGATGTTGATGATGTAATTAGGAACTTTATAAGTAGGAAGAAGAAAAAGAAAATTTGATAATGTAAAATATTGTATTATTATAAGACAAACATTACCATACTTGGAACGTTTTTTGCATTATATAAAAAACTCATTTATCATACTATTTTTATGTCAAGCACTAATTTCAATGTTTCCTTGCGTACTTTTTGTTGCATTGTTTTTTTATTAGTTATTGCATATTTTATTTTATTTTCTGCTCATGAAAGTAAAAAATGAAATATAGATTGGGTATTGGGGAATTGAGAGTGATGTGAGGGGGGGGGAGGGGCCATAAGAGCTTCCACCTTCACATGGTTGGCCCTGTTTAGTAGAGAGTAATTTATTGGAGTGATTTAATCTTGGAGCAAACCTCCTTCGATCCAACGTAGCAACAAAAAAGTCATTTTTGACTTAGTTGCTACTCTTTCAGATTGTGGGAGGCTTGTTCCAAGTTCATGCGACTCCAATAAATTGTTCTTGAAATGAAGAGGAGCTTATTCAAGTATGTTTTTACATTTTCAACATATGTTCTAACATTATCATAAGAATGCATCTTAGATTAAAAAATACTACGTCGATTATTTTTGTTTATTGTATAGATAATTATGAATTTTGAATGACTTGGCAGCGCAGGTACAAATCCTCTTGCATCATGAGCAATACAACTTGTCAACCAAGGTCATGTCCAAGATATTTTTTCTTGTGCACTTGACCAGGTTCGTAGTGACACATTTTGTAAGTTCCTTTACAGTTCATAATTCAATATTAAGCTTGTTCATGATTATTATATAGTTTTTTGTATGTGTTTTTTCATTTATTTGATTGTAAGCAACTCTACATGTTTCCTGTTGTTCACTATGATTTCTCCATTTACCACTCCCAGGATGAATATGACTTTATTGTCCAATTTCAACAAATAAAGCTGAAGGTTATTCAATTGTACTATCTTTCTCTTTTCATAGAATTCAAGATGGATATGATAGAAGTGCTTCAAAACTTGCCTAGGGGTCTCATATTTACGAATGATTCCCTTTGAGCCAAAAAGATGCATGTTACTTGTACTGATTGTAGTAGTCAGTTTGAATTTCATTAAAAGGCCCTCTTGAAGTGAAATATTCACATTCTCTTCAGAAAATGACACCTCTAAATGGACCCTAGTATCAGTATTGTATTCCTTATAGTACCTTATGAATGGTTCTTTAATCTTATCATTCCCAGTCATCAATGCTTCCAGAAATTCCTTGTAATCCTGAGTCCACTTGCGAACATGCAACTCTATAATTCTTAATGTTGTCTCATTAATTTCCTCTATGATGCCACTAATCGTGTAAGACACACAATTATCCTTTATAGTTTTTCATTCAATTGTACCCTTAAAACCCTTGTACCAAGGTGCCAAGCCAATGGTGTATTGTCCAGTGCTCTGGAATGTTGAAATGTCCCTTAATCCTAGGCCAATCAATATATCATAATAAAGTGATAAAAAATATACATATTAGAGTATAGGCTTAGATCATATCCGAATCCATAAGCTTGTATATTTTATATGACGATAGTGTTTCCCTAATCTACATTATCTCATAATGGTCTTTTATAAAAAGTACATTTCAATGTTACTCTAGTGTATACTACAATGTTCATATTCATCATACAGGTTAAGGATAGAGTAATAGCATACAATATTCTACCTAATAAACCATCTTGTATTTCAATAGCTAATGTGGACATAGGTGTAACGTAAGCTCAATACTACGATATGCTTGTTCCTGTTCTAGCTCAATATCATTGAATACACTCTTTCTAGCTTTGATTAGTGAAAAGAGTTGGATTAGCTTAGGCTGAGTAATGTATTCACCCTTATCTCTCTTCTATGATTCCCATGTATTAGTTACAATGATAACAACTATATGAAACTAAAAGCAGATTGGTATATATAAGAGACCATATCATACCTATGATGCCCATCTTAAGCTTAGTAACTATCACTATATCACCTTACCTAAGCTAGTAGTAAGCTCTATTGAATATATAAGCTTATTGATTTCACTATGCTATTAGTACTAATGAATCAAGTCCATTGAATCAGTGACCAAGCTTTTCTTGATGTAACTACACGTAATGGAATAACACATATTCATATAAACATGATATCCTTAATACAGGTCTTAGATTAGAGTGTCCAGGAACTCCATATTCAAGCTAAGCTCCTTGTTATGACATAATTATCTCCATTTACCTATTCATTTCATACCTTATTAACACTGACCGAAATCATAGTAATAAGTACATAACCTTACTAGCTCTATGCCAACATGTGTATCTTATAAACCTTAAGTAGAAACATAGTTTGATTGCTAATGTTTATATAATAGCTGATATTGTATGATTGGTTAAGCTCAGAATTGATATGAGTGTGCTATTACACAAGCCATAGTGAAATGCTCCCTTGTGCCTTCGTTCGGTCAGGCACGACATGTCGTTTCGTTTGAGGGCGCCCACCCAAACCTGTTCGGGTCAGATCGTTTTGGTTGAGGGTGCTCGCCCAAGCGCATTCGGGCATGGTTCTTAGAGCCACCCAACTAGTAAAATTGAATAGATGCCTTGTTGTTGCATATGCATATACTGACAGTAAAGAGAGATTTTAGTTCATGAGCATGTGGCGTGGGAAAAAACCTATGTAATCCCTATGTGTGGGGTTAATTAACCCTATGCCTACAATGTTTACTATTTGTATATCGGATTGTGTGAGGGTAGATAACTCGTAGCCATATCACATAGGCCCCATTCACTTACGAAGGTTCCCCAAATTCTGCCCCCAATTTGGTTGATCATGCTCAGCTTGAAAATTTTGAATTTTCATTGATGATTGATTTTCCTCTCGCTTGAATGCAAAAGGAAGATTAATTTCATATTTTTCCTCCATAATTTCCACATTCGACATCTATTGTAGCTATTCATCTATGCTCATCTAGAATCACCACAAGTTGTACTTTTTTTTTCAATGGATTCTTGATGTTGATATTGACGAGATTTTTCCTCCCCAAAAAACATATCCTGGTTGTAAGCATGGTTGTGGTATGTTGATATTCAGATGAAAACTACAACTTGTAGCCCTTGAACTACTAGGGGTTATCTTGATATTAACGGTGGTGTATTCATACTCCTTCTAAATAAGCAATAAAGGTTAAAGGAAATTGACCAATATGTTGTCAAGTTTTATCTTATCCATCTCTGTGACAAGCTGCTTTTCAGCTAACTCCACTGCTTTTCATCTCAATTTTTCCATTTTTTTCCTTCTCTCATATGATACCTGAGCCTTTTCCTTTCTCTTCCCTTATAATTCCATAATAGTTTCATAGTGATGCTAGCAAATTTCTTTGGAAAGCCTTCCTAGCAGACAATACTTCTGAGCTGGCTGAAGCCTCAACACTTTCAGAGCATCTGGAATGACCATTATCTTCTTCCAGTAATATGGTAGGGGAACCCCTTAAAAATCCCGTAGCCTAGAAAGTGTTGCAACACCACGCTTGTATTTGTGTGGAATCATTCCTCTAATTGTCTAGTACTCAAATCCTTCTCTTACTTTATTGTCATTTGCCTATACCTAACCAATGAGAGCACAAGAGCACCTATTTCTATAAAATCACCTATAACGTATCTTACTTTATTGTCATTTTCCCATAACTAACCAATGAGAACACAATAACACCTATTTATATAAAATCACCTATAATAATTTTGTGGGTTTCACTAATATCCCTTTAGTTAGTGTGTGCAGAGTAGCATAGATCCTAAAGTGATTCCCGTAAAATGATAATGCACTAGGTGTATTTGTTCTTAAAAGAATATGCATGGATAGATGTCCCATTTATGGCCAAGTTCCACCAAAATGGTTCCCCCTACCTACCTAGTAACTACATTACATTTATTTCATGACAAGACTACCCTACAACCCACCAAATTTCTATCATATCCTTGACGTCAACAACAATTTGTTGTTCAAGATATAGCTAAGTTGGAACAAACTTAGCTCTAGAGCTTAGGATATTTTTCCACCTATAATGTTTATAAACCAATAGATATAAAATTTCTAAAGCATGTGGGAGCCCTTTAAGTATCACCTTTCCTATATTGACTTCGTCTTAAAAATCATGGAAAATTTCCATAGATGACTTATCCTTACTAAACAAAAAATTTCATTGAAAATAGTCATTCATACCATAACATTACTACTTCCCTTTTAACCACATAGAACTTATTTTTAAGTTACCATAATTCATCTTTAATATCACATAATTAGATTAAAAAATCAACCAGAATCTCTAGTTTATGAAATAAAAATTTAACAATTTTATATAATTAATAGTTTAAATAAATGTCTTATATCTAATCTCATTAATAATTATTTATAATCAACAATACCACTTATATACCCAAACCCTTTATTAACCCTAAGAAAAGTCTCACACATTTTATTTAATGAAATTTGAGTGGCCTTAAAAAACACATGTATTTCATTTCAAAATGTCAAAAAGTTTCAAATATCAAAAGTTTTAATTTCCCTCATTCATTTCCCTGTTCAAAATGTCAAAAATTTTCAAATATCAAAAGTTTTAATTTCCCTCGTTCATTTCCCTCTGGTTGCATGGTTTGTCCAGGGAAAGAGGGAGGATGCGGCCATAATATCGTAAGTTTTTTAGGAAGGATGCAGCCATACTATTACAAGTTTGGAGGAAGGATGCGACCATACTATCGCAGGTTTGGAGGAAGAATGCACTCAGTAAAGAAATTGATCCCGAGTGCCTATTGCAGGTCTACTCAGATACATTTGGTTGAAGTCCGGTGATTTATTTCCTTCTACAGAAAAAATTTGCTCTGATACATCGGATCTCGATTTCCTTTGGTCTGACAATCAACAACAATTATCATAATAGTCTTGTGCCTTGTATACATACATCAATACCTTCCCCGCGGATTCAAAGGCCCTTCATTTAGCCCCAAGTAGTGGGATTTGGAGAAGTAAAAGTTAAGGAAAAATGGTGAACTATGAAGAACATGTCGTTAAATTCCCCAGACAAGGTAATCCATGTATTCATTCAATAGTACCACTGAAAGAATTAATTTTGTAATGGATTTCCCTAAATATGCAGTGCTTTTTGTTAAGTTTCTATGTTTATCCAATGATAATTCAATGCTCTTTAGGTTTCTTTGGTTTCTATAATGCAAGCCACCTTCTCCAAGTTTCTTCGATAGCTGATCCTTCCCATTTTCCTAGCTGGCCTACAGTCACTCAGCATACTACCTAGATTCGTTTGATGAAAGGGAATTCCTGGAAAACGTGAATGATCATTTCCTCACTATTTTTGTACAAGGGGCATCAACCAGGCCCAATCACATACCTTCTTTCAAGCACATCGAAGGTTGAGATATTTATTTCGGCACCACATAATTTTTTTTTCGTTGGCTAGGCACATAGATTTCCAAAGCATTTTTCTCCACCACTTTAACTCTGTAGGGACTCGAACTGCAATCACTGTGATGTATCCAAGCTTGGGGACATATTCACCAAAAGGAGAGGAACTCCAGAGAAGCTTATATTCTCTATCAATTAATCAAATTTGATGAGCATTTGGAGCATTTACATATGCATTCCATGATTCATGAAAAGTTTCTTCTAATAGCATCTCCCCAGCAGTCATCCATCCGTGTCTCCAATTGGTAGTTTTGGCCGGGTTGTCAATGTGTGCAATTATGAACCTAGTGTTGTGATTTTGTTCAGTATATCAGTTATAAATCTACTAGGAATTAACTTCCAGGTGCTAGGTTTAGAATTTAACACAAAAAATAGCACCCATATACTAGAAAACAACCCTGCAATGCTAGTATCTGTTAATATTCATTCCTTTCCTTTGTCTTGGTCCAAAACTTAGGTGAAAAGATATTTTGTTGTGGAATCTTCACAATCAAACCTGATTTCATGTCATCCTTACATAACTTGTTGTGCATCAAAATATGGATATATTCATGTTATAATAACTAGTAATATTGTATTTGAATGTTGGTTCATACTGTTGTCTCTGTCAATAGCACTCAGTGTTTACAAACACATGTTTTACATTATGTATTTTCCAAAAAGTACAACTCTAGGCATAGAAAAAAGGCAACAGTTAGCCTTAAAGGCATTGTCCCTATCACATGAAAATTAGGCTTAGGATTGGTGCCTTCTTTGCTGGATTTAGAACAAAGAATCCTCCTTCTGTGAGAGTAAATCAAATTAATCCCATGAACATTTCCCCTCTCTGGAAGAAAATCAGTCACAAAGAAGCTCACTTACAGTTCACTCTTTGCAAAAAAGAACAACGACATACAACTGATCATTTGTATTCATAACTTGCCAAGGAACTTATCCTTGAGAAGGCCATCAATTAGCATTGTCCACATCCCTTCATTAGGGTTATGTCCACTTTGCAATGCATTTTCAAACAACATTTCTGCTTCCTACACCTTGCCTTCTTTACAAAGTCCAGGAATGACAGAATTGTACAAAGATAGTTGTGGTTCATAACCATTTTCAACCATTCTATCTAGAAGCTCCAGACAATAGATGCAGTTTCCCTATTTACAGTGCCCATTAATAAGAGCTGTATAAATTGCTTCATTGGGAAAAAAGCCTCTCTCTAACATATTTTTTATCAGCTGATCTGCCTCAACGAGTCTGCCTGATTTGCATAATCCTACAATTAAGGCACTATAAGTATCTACAGTAGGCTAACAATGCTTCTCCATCATTTTGCCGAGAAGCTTAAATGAAAGAAAAATTTTTATTTCGAGTGGGATTCCATCCAAGTCATGAATATCATCCAAGTTTTCAGGATCTAAACTACCTACTGCATCATCATCAGGAATCAAGTGTTCTTTTTGTATCTTGTTTTCTTGAAATATACCATTCATTAGCTCACAATAAATTCGATAATTAGGTTGGAATCCTTCATTTATCATCTTACTTATTAGATCAAAATCATGATCCACCCTGCTTGATTTGACGTTGCCATCAATCAATGATGTGTATGTTACTTGGTTAGGCTGTAAGCCTTTCTCCTTCATTTTATCAATGAAAATTTCAACCTCTTCCAGTTTGCCTTCCCTGCAAAGACCATAGATCAGTGCACTGTAAGTGTAGACATCTGGAGAACAACCCTGATTTACCATTTTGTCTAATACTTTATATGCAATATCAATGGCACCAGCTCTACATAGTCCACCAGCAAGTGTGGTGTAAGTCACCAGGGAGGGAGCTAACCCTTCCCCCAACATCTTACCAAAGACATTATCTGCCTCAAGCACCCTGTTTTCTTTTCAGGCTTTAGTTATGCTTTTTTATTTGGTCTTCTGTCTAAAAATTTGAAGGTCAATGCTACAATGTGGGTCTTTTGGTTTCTAGGATGATTCCTTCCCATGCTATAGTAGGGCTATCCTTGGATTTTCCATAGCCTATGAATTGAAGTTTATGTGAGCAAGATATTCTTGTCTAAATTTTCCCTTTGTAAAAAATATCTCTACCTATATTACAAGATAAGGAGAGAAATCAGGCTTGCAGAAGGGGAAATTTGATGCTGTGATGGCTCTCTCCTTTTGTTTTTTTATTTACAATTTATGCTTGAAATTGCTCTAATTTTGAAGATCTTCAACCCATTGATTTTGATTTTATAATAGTTTTAGGGTAACAGTGACTTTCGAAGATAGGTTAAGTGTTGTCCTAAAAAAATGGGCCTCTTTGCAGACTGACTTTGCAGACTGATTTTTTAAAACGTCGGAATATTATGAATGGAAATGTGATAACTGCAACTGTCATCAAAGTTTAGCTAGATATCTAGGGGTGATTTTCAAATTCCAAGCTTGCCTTCTAAAATGAATTTTAAATTGGCATGGGTTATCAAGTCAATTCATCTTGCAGCCATCCATTTTTTATCTGCATAACATGAGCCTTCGTGGACCTTTTTGTCCTGTGTGTTTAAAATGTCTTATTGCATCCCAGTTCCTGAGTTCTAATCACATTTCAAAATGGTGTTTCAACCTTTCCATCTTTCAATGTATCATATGTGGGCTTATTTGTTAATGAAAATAAGTTATATTTTTATTGAATAAAGATATTTCATAGCTGAGAACCCCTACTTTGTGTGCTTTGAGTAACCATAAAATCATGATTATGCACTTCCAAAGAGGCATACTATTGTCAAATGCCATCCTTGAGAAGGCAAAATCAACATATAAGAAATTTGAATAGATCAACTTTGAAGGAATATTTATCTATATCTATATATCTATAAATAATATAAATAACATTGGGAAACAACTGTTAGGATCATAGATGAAATAATTTGTAATCAGCAATTAATCAGTGAGGGCCTTGAAAAGATTAAATCTGCAATAATCAGGAAATAATAGGGAAAAATCGTCCAATATTGGCACGCCAGTAATGTTAAACTAAATAATTAAGATTATTTCAAAATAATAATTTTTTTAATTGCATTGGGATTGATTTGATTAATTTCGGATTATTTCATATATGGTTTGTAAAATTTAAACCAATTTCTTGTGACTATCCCCATGGAAACTCATAATTGCTACATTGATCAAGATGGTCTCAAGATATAACATGGTTTTGAATGCAGATATATTTGGGAAACTTTAAAATGAGTGGGAGAATGTTGACATTGGTGTTTTTATATGTGGTCCTGAAAGTTTAGAGACAAGCGTAGCAAAGGAATGCAGGTCATACAACTTAAGGAACTTGAGAAACTCGAGAAATAGAGTTGTGTTTCATTTCAACAGTCATAGATTTTATCTATAATGAACTAATTATAGAGATATCACTATGACATAATGGCTCATTGTATTATGTTTACATAGGTTTCATATTTAAGTCTATAGCTGCCTTGCTATTAGATTGGCCTATTTCATGAATTAACATGATTATGTAAGGTTCACTAAGGCCAAAATTGCCTCACGGGACCTATACAAGTTAAAATGTATATGATGTAATTATTGATATGTAAATTAACATCTTTTCATATGAATTTTATAACTTTCCCAAAGGTTATTTGATAGTCTGCAATAAATTACACAGAAAATGACCCTAATGATTTATTAATCTATTTATGTAATATTAATCTGTTTCGGTTATAATCTATTAGGAGTTTAATATTTAGGAAAGCCTAGCGGAAGCAAAAATGTATGTGGCATTGTCTCCAAATGGTATCCTTTTTCAAAGGTGACGTATTCAACATGATTTTATGATAGGTGGATAGTGACAAGGTGTATCTTGGGCTTATTGCTTGTCATCTAAAAACTTGTATGCATCTATGTTATAAAAAATATTTTCTTTTGTGCATGTTTCACTACAAAAGAATGATGAGGATGGATCTTTTAGGGACTTCAATAAGAATGGGAAAAGGAAACTAGTCTTCTTGACTTCTAAATAATTTTAGGCTCTCCCCTGCAAAGCTTGTTTGACCAAGAGTGACCTTTTCGTGTGATGCAACAAAACTACACATTTCTCAATTTTGTAAATCTGTGGGTGCCCACAATCTTTGTATCAGAAGAAATAAAATAGTGCTCTTCACAACCCTTAACAATACATGCAAAATCTACTTTAATGGCTTAACACCGGAACTCAAAAACATTCCACTTAAGTTATAAAACATCGGGTCCAATGTAAATATTAAAACCCCGAGCACTTTTATTTGCGATAATCGTCGATCTAAGATCAGACGGTTGTGGCTCCAAAAAAATCACATAAACATTATGTGAAGTGATCCAACGGTCATCACAATTGAATTGCCTGATCTCATGGATATCACATCCGAACTAACCCAACCTTTAACATTTTTGAACCCACGCGATAAAAGTGGTTTTGTGACGCCACACGTCACTTGGTATGGTGTATCACATAGGTTTCAACATTTACTGCTAACAACCATCAAGTTGTGCGATAACCCTCCATGGTTTTCAAAAAACCATCTTCACTATTTCTTCACTCGTGGTTCCAAAATGCATATTTTCACCACGCTTCCATTGTGTCTTCAAATCATGGCTCGACATGAGTGTGGTTCCAAATCACATGGCTCCAACGCAGGTTTAATTCTTCCATCCTCTGCAACCATTCATATTCCTCCATGCAACAACTCATTCAACGACGTCGTATTATCACTGGATCGCCATCAATCCTTACAGTGATCGATGGTCCATCATGAACTCATAACATAAAATTAAACTCATAAATCTAAATCATAAATAAGCCATATTCAGACACATATAAATCCACATGGAAAATATTTCTATTATATGCAAACTCTGGATTACAGTCTAAGGCATCTCAGCCTTAGCTACAATTTCTCCTATGATTACATTGTGTCATCTCATATTCTATTTTTCTGTCACACAACACCCTCGCTTATAAAGAATTTTCAAGAGTGTGAATCATCTAAGATCCATGATTTCGCTCCTTCAATTTCTCAAAAACCCCTAAATCTCTCATTATGCATACATTGCAGACAATTACATTTAATTAGTTCCAGCAATTCAGTTCGGTTTTAACCAATTTTGCCCCAATTTACAATGATTGTTCACATTTTCCTTTTCACAACTTCGGATTCCAATTTTAATAAAGTTTGTTCGGATTCAAATTTTAATAAATTTTGTTAGTACATTTGGCGGAATTTTTTTTTTTAAATATTTTTATCCTAGTGTCTTAAGACCGATGCCTTACACATCAGAAGAGCGACGTTTCTTTTTTTAATATTTTTACTTTTTCATCGGAAGACCGACACCCTACACGTCGGAAGACTGACGTCCCTTTTTTAAATATTTTTACTTTTTCGTCGGAAGACCGATGCCCTACACATTGGAATAGCGACGTCCCTTTTTTAAATAATTTTACTTTTTCATCGGAAGACCGACGCCTTACACATCAGAAGCACGACATTTTTTTTATATATATTTTTAATTTTTCGTCAGACAAGCGACATTACATAATCGTTCGAAGAGCGATGTTCAAAACGTCGAACAACCTATCATTGGAATTGCGATAGTTTAAAAATGTCGGAAGAGCAATGGTTTGGAAAACATCGGAAGAGTGACGACTTGTAAAACGTCGAAAGAGCAACGGTTTGGGAAACGTCGAAAGAGCGACGGTTTGGAAAGTCGGAAGAGAGATGTTTCTTTTTTAAATATTTTTACTTTTTCGTTGTAAGACCGACACCCTACATGTCAGAAGAGTGATGTCCCTTTTTTAAATAGTTTTACTTTTTTGTCAGAAGACCGATGCCCTACACATCAAAATAATGACATCATTTTTTTAAATATTTTTACTTTTTCGTCGGAAGACCGACGCCTTACACCTTGGAAGCACAACATTTTTTTTAAAATATTTTTAATTTTTCGTCAGACAAGCGACGTTACATAACCATCAGAAGAGTGACATTATAAACGTTAGATGACATATCGTTGGAATTGCGACAGTTTAAAAACGTTGGAAGAGCGACGGTTTGAAAAACGTCAGAAGACCAATGGCTTGAAAAACGTCGGAAGAGAAATGGCTTGTAAAACATCAGAAGAGCGATGGTTTGGGAAACGTCAGAAGAGCGACGGTTTGGAAATTCAAAGGAGTGATGTTTTTTCTTTTAATAATTTTACTTTTTCATTGGAAGACCGACACCCTACATGTCGGAAGAGCGACGTCCCTTTTTTAAATACTTTTACTTTTTCGTTGGAAGACCGACGCCCTACATGTCAAAATAGCGACATGCCTTTTTTAATATTTTTACTTTTTCGTCAGATCACCGACGTTTTTTCTTAAATATTTTTTATTTTTCATTAGAAAAGCGATGTTACATAACTGTCGGAAGAGCGACGTTCTAAACGTCGGATGGCATATCATTGGAATTGTGACAGTTTAAAAGCGTCGGAAGAGCGACGGTTTGGAAAACGTCGGAAGAGTGACAGCTTGTAAAACGTCAAAAGAGCGATGGTTTGGGAAACATCGAATGAGTGACAGTTTGGAAAGTTGGAATAGCGACGGTCTGGAAAATGTCATAACAGCAACATTTGTTTGGAAACGTCGAAGAAAGTGTCGGTCTTTCGACACTTTATTGAAGTGTGAGAATTGCAACATATTGGCTAACCACATTTTTCCCGGCCTCAAACTGTCACTCTTGCGATGCCTATGTGTCGGAATGGTGACAAATTGGCTATAAAAAATTGGGCCAAATGTGCCAGTGATCCCATTTATAGGTAGCATCCTTCTTCACCATCTCCTATACTGGTTTTATAATATCATAGTCAGAGATGAACTTGCAAAGGAATTTGATCTTCCCCACGAAGGACTACATAGCCTTCTTGTTCACTAGGAAGGGAATCTGCGTGATTTTTTTGACCCTGTCCATGTCTAACTTAATCCAAATTTTGTAAATTATGTGCCCCAAGAGATTACCCTCACACACTGCAAGGATACACTTCTTTTGATTGAGGGATATAACGTACTTGTGAAATCGCTAGAAAAATTTCTATAACTTTTGTATGCAGTCTGACCTCTATTTGGAAAACATTATTATGTCATCAAGATAGACCACTATGCACTAAGCAATCAACTCGCTAAATTCGATGTCCATATCGCATTGGAATGTTGAACTAACATTGATCAACCCAACTGGCATCCACTAGAATGCAAACGTATCTCACTTTGTTTGGAAGGGGGTTTTATGTCTATCGACCTCTAATACCAGAACCTAGTTGTATCCTAAGTAACCGTATAGCAAAGAAAAAATTTCAAACTTGATATAATATTTAGTATTTACTCCATCGATAGCATGGGGTAGTTATCCTTATCTGAGGCACGATTGAGATTTCAGAAATAAACACATAAAAGGGTTTCCCCAGACACTTTTCTAACTAGGACCAAATATGATACCCCAGTGGAGTGTCACACTTTGTATATGATCCAAGCATCCAACAAATTCCTTAACTCTTTCTGACTATGAGACCCAAGCATTGGATGTACATTTCTCAGCTTCTACTGAAATTTCCTGGGCCCTTCATTTATCGGTATCACATGTTGTATGATTCACATGTCATAATTTTTAAGCTCATCGTATGTCCACCTAAACACATCTCAGTAATACTTGAATAAGTTGATAAAGGCTTTGTTCTCTTTTGGTGTGCAATTAGTAACAAGATTGATATACTTGAGATATTTTTATGTTCACAAGTTAATATGCTCGTGCGACAACATGGAGTTGTGGGTTTTAGCATTAGTAGGTCCTGAAATCGATTCTCCAATTCATACAACTTATCTAAATATACCACACCCTTTGGTATGACATTTATTTTACTCATGTCGGCTGCATCCTCAAATGCATTTTGATTCTCGTCGTCATCGATTGCTACGTCTTTGAACACATCAGTGTTTGCCATGAAGCACAACAACCATTTTTCATCATTAAAAATGCATAAATTAGTGATATTATCGAGGATAGATGGTTTATAAAGAGTTTATATACAAAACCCTTCTCATAATGGTGACAACCTAGAAGCAACATTTCTTAATGCATCCGCAATTTCGTTATGCATTCTTGGAATAGAAATAATATTAAAATATTGGAAATGTGAATATAAATGCCATACCTCTTGTTAATAACTCTTAATATGAGGTGACACACAATCTATGGTATCATGTATCTATCATACCACAATTTATGAATCACCTACTTCTTTTAGGGATGCAACATTGAGGTCGATGGCTCTTTGCAAGCCTAAGACAAGTGCCTCATATTCTGCATTGTTGTTTGTGTACTCAAATTATGAGTAGCTTGAGATTAAGTTTTCTCTCTATATTGCATCTATTAAAAAAAAGTGAGCTTTGGAGCCCTCCAACATTTTTGAACCATTGAAGTACAGATTCCACATGTCATATGTACAAGGATTATAAACTACACTAGTACTATTAATACTACTACTACTACTACTAAATGTGCAATGGTATTTTCTACTAATTGGACAAGGAAGGAGCTCCAATTGTCTTTCTCGTGGTATTGGGTATGGATATGCAAGGTAGCACCCCAGTCGAGTTTCCAGGAAGAAATTTCTGAAAATGAGTTCTACGAAAGTAATTGGTTCATTTCATTTTTTCAAGGGAGTGACAGTGTGTTTCATGTATCTCTCTGAGTTCACTCAAATCTGGTTGTTTTTTCCCTTGTACGTAAGCCATAACTGTGACCAGTTTGTAACAAATTATCTTTGTAACTTAATCGACTAGTCCGTGCTCAATAATATGATGTATGCCTCTGTTATGTCCAAAATCCCTTTGTCTATATATTGGTGAACTTGACCTTCAGATGATAGACAAATGATCACATATCTGAGTTCACCAACTGTGTGAATAAGAGTCTTGTCTCGCTGAATAATATATGCATCTGTTTTATTCCATTCTATGTTGATTTTATTTGGGATGAGTAATGGAATTACATTTACCGATGCACCATAATCAACTAATGAATTATGTACATTGTAATTACAAATTTCAAACGTTAACAAAAACAGAGGGTAAAGTGTATTTTCTTCAATTTTTAAGGCACGATGTACTTACTCCAAAGAACAAGGGGACACACCTAAACCCTTGTCTAAAGGGAAAAAATTACATGCGGTGGATTTTCCAAGTGTATGTAAGAGGATATACCGCTAGCTCATGATTGTAGTTAACTCAGACATTGAAATATGCATCGGGACCTTTTTCATGTCTTCAACTATATGGTATTCTACAATGAGAAGGGTGACCAAAATGTCTAGGGAAGTTGCTTGAATTGTGTCTTGCAAAGCAGTGTTATTATCTTTCATGTTTTTGGAACAAATTTTCATTGATACCACTTTCCTAGACATGCTGTCAATGTTTTGCGCTAATTTGATGGGTGGACTGGTTTTTCTTGATAGATTTTCTTTGATTTTTTTCTTTGTCAACTATATCATAGTAGTTGGCCCTTGGCTTCTCTGATTGTACCAGTTGGTCATCTTTAAGGCCAGAGGATCACTCAGAGGTTTCTTCTGAATCATGATATTTTTTATTGTGATTATATAATTGAACATGTTTACTTCATGTCCCACACTTGGAGTTCCTTCAGTTGTAGCAGGTTCTTCCTTTTCTTCTTCAAGATTAGGCTGGTCATCCATAAGTACCACATCACAAAGATTCAAGAAATTAATGATCGTGGCGTTATTAAATTGTGGCCATGTTACCTCATAATATTACTATTCATGATATGTACAATATGTGTCCATGCCCAAACCATCGTAGATAAACACAGCGTTCGATCTTTGGGTAGACTTTACTAGTTCGTTACAGTTTCTACCTAAATTTTTAATCCTTCTTGGTTGGTTGAATCTAGGAGGATTGTAGCTCATAATCATCTCACTTGATCTTTGTTTGAGTTCTACCACTTCAGTTTCCATATTCTTGAGAAGATAGGTGAAGTTTTCAAGACTGGATACTTAACGAACTGCACAATGCTTGCTGGCACGACATAAGTGTAGTAGTCTATGGTGATGGAGTCATGAGGTTTCATGTGTTCTAGGAATTTATTCAAAATTTGATTGAACCTATGATTGAAATCTCTTACCTTTGCCTTCTGCTCCATATTCAGACTACCCAATTCTTTCAAAAATATGGTGGGCCTATTTTCAACAACAAAAAATTCAAGGAAATGTTTCTTAAACCCCCTCCAATTCTAGATGGAATTCAGAGGAACAGTGTGATACCAGAAAACTTCTCTTTCATCTAAGGTACATGGAAATAGTCTACATGCAATAGCATAATGATGTCCCTCAAGGTTTTGTTGATGTAGGTAGAGGTTGTCCAAATGGACCTCCAGTTTAACTATGATGCCAGGGTCATACTTTGTTAAGAAAATTTTCAGGTGCTTTGGAATTTTATGTATAACACCCGAAATTTCATGTGGGTCCTGGTCATCTAGTCCAGATCTTGGTTTTCCATGTATTCATGTTATCTCTCCTCCTCTTCTTTGTCAGAATCTAATGGCTCTTCTTCTTCTTCCTCACCACCCAACCTCTAGAAATTTATGCCTCGGAGTATGGGGTTATCTGCTTACCACCACTAAAAAATAGAGTTTCTTCTACTTTTTCCAAATAATGTGTTAACTCTTCAAGGATAGAAAGAACGATGTCTTCAAGAGAAGAAACTACTATCCCTATAGGAGTTGTTAAACGACGAATATCTCGAAGTTGATTGTATGGGATTTCACAAGTTCGTGTGGGTTTTGGTTGCGAAGAGTCACCAACTTCAGGAACACAAGAAAGGTATTTACATTGAATATTTTTTCCTTAATGGAAATATGTGATGTTGGTGTAGGTGGGGTTATCAGCAAAAAAAAACTAGTTTCCCTCCTTATAGTTCTAGAAATGTTGATGGTGTTGGACTTGCCTATTGGGTCTCCAAAATGTCATTTATTTCACCTTCTTTTCTTTCAATTTGCTTCAAAAATTGCCATATTTAGTAGCTCCATAACCATGCACTAAGACCATATTCATGATCAAATATGGGTTTATACATATGATTTTCCAATACATCTATTTTCGTATTTCGAGAGAGTTTATGGTCAAATACTAGAAAAATAATGTGTACTCACTTATATATAAAATTTGATTAGTTTTGTGACATGTCTAGGCATATTTGAATATTCTAAGATAGTCATATTTTTCCTGCAATACTCAAATTCGAATTTCATCTTCAAACTCTTGAATATTTGAGATCATTGGTGAAGCACGATTCATGGAAAATAATCATGGAAGATTTCATAAGTGTCTCTTATCAAATCTAAGATATATTTGTGAGAGAATATGAAGAGATGTTAATTGATATATGTCAACACATGGTTGTAATCACATGTTATATTTTTGGATCTAGAATATATTTTTAGATCTACAATTATGAGTTTGTTATCTTACATTTTGTATAAATGGGAGTCCCTACTCCTGTCAAAGGTGTGAAAATTTTGGGAGTTATGTGCATGCTTCCATGTAGAGTTTTTGATGTTAAGGATTGGCACTATGCTTGTGAATGCTATTGTAGTTCACATTGACATTGTTGTGTCATCGTTTGGTTTTTGATCGAGAGTTATCTAAAATTTCCACCGCTCACACACTCTGAGATGGCCATCTAATGAGTAGAGGATGTATTCTAATTATTTATCTTAATTTTTTTTCTTTATGTTCATTTTAAGTATTTTTATTAGACGCATTGTTTACATTCTTTCATACTCATTCCATTTACGTTGTTTTGCAAGTTAAGCATTATTGCTCTCATTTCATAGATTAAATTGATTTTCATTTTGTTTGATAGATATTAATGAATGATTCTAATTTGACAATGCACACATTAGCAATTTCAATTAATCTCTTACTATTTTCAGAATAGGTTGCCTTTAAATTTAATAGTTTAAGAATTAAATTCTTTCTTAGTATAGGATTTTATCCTTTCTAGATTAAATTTTCGTTCAAGTCATTAGAATAGATTTACTTTCCTATTGGTGAAATAGATTTACTTTCATGTCACTAGAATAGATTTATTTTCTTTTTGATAAAGTATACTTTCATGTCAATTTTCATTTGAATTTCATAAATTAAAAGTTTGTTTTCCAAATTCCAAATTTGAGACTTTTGAAAATGAATGTATTTGCATACACATCCTAGACAGTTAATTGAAAGTTTATTTATAGCATATATTGTGTACGTATACTTCACAAGTTCACGAAGCACGAGTTTGACAATTTAATGCAAAGTTGTTTGAGTAACAATTAAATTACGCAACATTTTTGTCGTTGTTGTCGGGGAAGTATACATGTGGGTTTACTTTCAATCTAGAAATCCCTTTTAGCTTCAATATCATCTTTTTTAGTCGATGCAATCTTAAAATTCATGGTAAAAATAATTTAGGTGCATAAATTTCATTCAATTTTGTACTATAAAAGTTTTTACACTAGTCCATTTATGGACAAGAGATCTAGAATGTTGATCAAGCGTTTTTTGGAGAGTAGGGACTACACTAAATAGTGGTTTCAAATAGTGAATACGCCTCAATATTCATTGATTCTTCAGGAAATCCTTGCACCAAATCCAAATATGCAGTTGGTCTCTCACATCATAATGAACATTGACGTATATTTTCAAATTTGGATGTGATCATAGTACAGATTTTGATCTTTGAATAGATTCATTGGAAAAAATCATACAATTGAACAATAAATACTTTTATGTTTCAAAATAGAGTAGGATAGAATAGAAAAATAAAACCAAGCTTGGTGATGTTTTTCTGTTTTTGTTTTAAATTTTTATTTCACTTATTTCTTGAAAAAAATCATTTAATGGTATAGTAAGTGCCACCTTTTTTACTTACCATTGCCACCAAGATCAAAAATAGAAGGGATATGTGTAAAGAAGGAAAACATGTAGGTTTTAACCCTGTACAGAAATTATCGGCAAACAAATCTTAAAAATAGAAAATAAACATTAGGAGAGCATCAAGTGTTATGAAACCAGCTACAAAAATACAAGAAAAGAGAGATCAATGCCTTAGAAATAGCCACTTCGATGGGTCAACCTCCAATACATTACATAAAAAAAAAATTATTAGATGATTCAAATGACTAAAACCTCCTTTCTATATATAAGAGTCCATGGGGCCACAATGTAATCCTAGTCGAGCTAACAATAATAATATAAGGGCACAATAATAAGAAAAATGGGTTAGAGGGGTACAACAATAACAATAATGGGGTTACACTAGTAACAATAAGGGACTGTACTAGTAATATAGGGACCTAACATGCTCCTCTCCTTCAAAAAAGAGTTTTCCTCAACGCTTGAGTACCTCCGAGTTCTTTTTTATAAAATTCTCATCCTCCCATGTAGAATCTTCAATGGGTAAGTTCTTCAATTTGATGAGATAATTTGAAATTGATCTATTTTGTAGTTGTCGAGTTCTTGTTTCCGTGACTTCTTGAGGTTCCAATATGGTTTTTCCTTCCTCATCAAGTTCTAGAAATATTGTTTGAACTGGAATTTTGTCCCCTATAACCTTCTTTAATCATGAAACATGGAAAATTGGATGCACTCGCGAATAAGAAGGAAGCTCCAATTTGTATGCCATAGTACCAATATTTTGGAACACCTTGTAAGGACCATAGTACTTTTTCGATAACTTATTATCCTTCTTAGCTTGCTTGAGGGACATTTGTTTGTATGGTTGTCGACGTAAAAATACCTGGTCTCCTACATCAAATATTTTGTCACTGCGATGTTGATATGCCTGTTGCTTCATTTTATTTTGTGCCAAATTTAGGTTATCCTTTATGATTTGGAGAAATTCTTGTTGATGCTCGATGTGGTCTTCCACTACTTGAACCCTAGAATTTTCCCTTAAAGAAGATGTGATGGACGGTAGACGATATCCATAAAGTGCCATAAATGGGGTCATTTTTGCTGCAGTATGGAAGGAAGCATTATACCACCATTCAACAAGAGGTAACCACTTGAGCCATTGTGCTTGCTTATCAGATACAAAACAACGAAGATATCCTTCCAGACATTTATTCACTATCTTATTTTGATCATCAAATTGAGGATGATAAGATAAGCTATGAGCTAGTTGAGTACCCAAATAAGAAAGTAATTCCGTCCAAAAATTTCATGTAAAAATGGATTCTCTGTCACTTACAATAACGTTCAGGGCTCCATGTAGCTTTTGAATTGTTTCGATAAATGCAGTAGCAACTTTACTTGCTTTAAATGGATGAGATAATGCACAAAAGTGTGCATACTTGGTAAGTCTTTAAAAAACCAACATGATGACACTCTCTCCTTCAGACTTAGGTAAACCTGTGATAAAATCAATTCAAATCTCCTCACAACGTTGACTTGGAATGGATAAAGGTTGTAAAAGACCCGGGGTCTTAATTTTCTCAACTTTGTTTTGTTGGAAAACCAAACATTCTGCCACAAAATTTTGAATATCCGATTTAAGCCCATCCCAAAATACTCTTTCTTCACCCTGTGGTAACTTTATAAAAATCCTCGGTGTCCTCCTAAAGGAGAAGTGTGCAATTCCAAAAGAATATTTTGTTTTAGTTTGGAATTCTTACAAATATATAAGCGATCTTTGTACCATAAGGAATCATTTTTCCAACTAAATGTATCAAAAGTGCTAGGATCTTGCTGTAAATTTTGAATGCATGTTTGCACTTCTTCGTGCTTCTTCCATTCATCCCTTACTTCAGTTATCCAATCTGGTTGGATAATAGAAATGGCACAAAGCAATGGTTCCACCTCTTCATCCTTTCTTGAGAGTGCATCTGCAACAACATTTAGCTTCCCTTTTTTGTAGATGATTTCAAAGTTTTAACCCAACATCTTTGTGACCCATTTTTGTTGCTCTTCTAAAGATATTCTTTTATTCCAAAAACTTTTTAATACTATCATGATCAATTTTTACCTTGAAGTGTCTTCGCATTAGGTAAGGTCGCCATTTCTTTAGTGCATGTAGTATTTCCGACATTTCCTTCTCATAAATAGCCTTTTCTAAATACTTTCACTTGATTGGATGACTTTCAAAAGAAATGGGCCTTCCTTCTTGCATTAAAACAAAACCAATTCCATTTCCTGAGGCATCACATTCCACAATAAAGGTTTTTGTGAAGTATGGCGTAGCTAATACTGGTGCTAGGCAAATTTCCTTTTTAATATTTTCTAAAGTCTTAGTTGCTTAAGGAGTCCATGAAAATGCATCTTTCTTAAATAATGTTGTTAGAGGTGCTTCTATTATCCCATAATTCTTAACAAACTTGCGATAATACCCTGTTAACCGGATAAATACACACAACTTCTTTATGGCAATGGGGACTTTCCATTCCTTAATGGATTTAATTTTGTTAGGGTCTACTTTAACACCCTTGTGAGATACAATATGACCCAAATATTCCACCTCTTGTACTCCAAAGAAACATTTCAATGTTTTTTCATATAATTGTTTCTACTCCAATAGTTTGAGCACCCTGTCAACATGTTGCACATGATCCTTCCGAGACCTGTTGTAGATTAGAATATCATCAAAAAATAATAGCACAAATTTTCTAAGGAAGGGTTTGAAAATGGAATTCATCAACCCTTGAAATGTAGAAGGTGCATTGGTAAGGCCAAAAGGACCAAAAATTCATAATGACCCTGTTATCACTCAGGTTTTCCTAGAAGTTGTGTAAGAGGAAATTATACCCGAGGTAACCACAAACCAACCTTTTAGATGCAGAATCTAGCCAATCTGCATCCAGAGAGGGCTCTCTCTTTATGATTTATCTTTGTTCTTAGAAGGTTTTAGGCTAGTTATAGAAAGTAAATGATTAACTAACATGTAGCAGCACCATTCATCAGATAACACTTTGCAGCACCATCTACCTACCCTATCTACTTAACACTACCATTTTGTCTTCTTTATTAGGGTGCATTTAGGCTTGCAAACCCTGATCAATCTTTTCTTTTACATGATGAATCTATCAATTTCTACCCTTACATCCAAGGGCTCGTACTAAAATGCTGAGCACCTTTTATTCACTTCTTACCTAGCTACTTATCTCGCCAAAGATTAGAACTTGTTGACAGAATATTCTGTTCTTAATCTAACATAAAATGGGAAATGATGACTAAGCCAGTTTGACATTGACGATTCTAATGAATTTCAATAAGTTTCAACTGCAAGACACAATTGGGTTTATTACAATCAGAGTAAAAAGAAAGGCATTGATTTACATTGACTTTCTTTTGGTCTATTTTTTTTGCTTGTATTCTTTCTTTTACCATTTATTCTTACTGATTTCTCCTCTTTTAGGTTTAACCTTGTTAATTTTTTTAAATTTTGATTTTATTTTTTAAGAATATGAAATCTATCATGTAGAAGGTTTGAACATATTCCACACTTCCATCAAGACAATCATGAAAGATGAAACCTATTGATATAGGAGGCTAATAGACCCTCATGATTTTGAAATGTTGTTCATATCCTGAACAAAGATCCAACATAGTAAAATAAATTGCTCTATGTAATTCATCCAATAATTCATCAATCCGGGAATGGGAAATTTATATTTAATAGTGATCTTATTGAGCTCCCAATAATTCAGACAATGCGCCATGAGAAAAAACTTTGACTAGGTTGAATTATACCAACCTCTAACATTTCTGCAATCATATGTACAATTTCGCTCTTTTGGACAGAAGGATATCTGTAAGGCTTGATGTTTGGAGGAACACTTCCTGGAATAAAATTAATAGCATGATCATGATCATGAATAGGTGGGATTTCTTTACCAGTTTCAAAAACCTTGGAATGATTGTCCAAGACTTTTTGGAGATCTAGAGAAATAAATGATTTTGATGTTGGAAATTCTAGTAAGCATAATTGTGCAATTACACCTCGTTGTTATTTCTTTAGAATATTTGTCATGAAATTAGAGCTTATTATCTTTCTTGGATTCCCTATGACACCCCATAATTCGATTTCTTTTCCTTCCAAAAAAAAAATCAAGAAAAGTTCTTGAAAATTAAAAGTTATCGTCCTCAAAGATTTTAACCATTGTATTCCTAGTACAACATCAGCACCTCCCATTGGAATGGAAAGCATTGGAATATTCAATACATATTCCCCCATGGATAGCTTGATATTATGGCATTTTACAGAGAAATTTATAGTTCCTCCATTTGCAACCATCACTTGACATTTTGGTGTTGGGTATAGGAAACAATTCAATTCCTTGGCTACCTTACAATTAATAAAATTATGGGTACTACCCGAATCAATCAATGATCTGATCACGGGTCGAGTACTACCCAACCATCACGCGTACGGTACTAAAATCTTTTAAAACGACTATGGCTTATACAGGTTTAAATGAGCATGTTAGTTTGCATACACATATTAACATGAATTAAACATAATCAAGAAGCACATAACACATAAGCGAAAGACAACCAAATTGGTAACGGAGTTGACCCCTCCAACTCACTAGGGTTACATCTCCGGACCTGCTTCAATTGGAAGGCAGATCCTTTAAATTTCATCTTCAAATTAAGCTTTCATACATTCCAGTTCTATGGTTGAGCATTAGCCAAGCACTATGGCTTTCAAAGGCTAAGTTTCCTATCCTTTCTCCTCCCCTTTCAAAGGCTCACATCATGAGTTTATATAGTTTTTCCCCATAACTCCCCAATCCAAAATAGTAGGATCTCAAGACATTTTAAGGAAAGACAAACTCCATGATTCTAGGACTTTAAAACTTACTCAAGGAAAAAATGGCAAACCCAACTTCAAGGATCTTAACCATGCCAAGAAAGCTCCACCTCTTAATGAGAAATAGCAAATTAGTTGTGAGGTCGATTCTCACATAAAACTATTTTCTCAAAATGAATAATAAGTGAATATTTTGGTAAGTCATTTTCCACTCACTTAGAACATTATCCACTTCATAATTTTTAAATGAAATAATGAATTAATTTACTCATTACTTTGTCACCCATCATAAAGTGTCTTCATGGTGCATAAGTAAACTTCTTTGTTGGTGGAGATCCTCCTGGATCAAACCTCCCCGAAAAGAAAACTTTTGGTCTCCAAAAGTATCAGCTTCAATCAACTCAACTGTATGCAAATGTCTCTGAAAGGCACATTCCATCATGACTCCTTCACCTACCGTTCTTCGGAATCGGAAGATAATGCCAACACCTGCAACTGTTGCAACACAAATGCCTGAAAAGGCACATTCCTGCAAGATTCCTTCACTGTGGTCCTTCAGAATCGGAATGCAAAAGCCCGCATCTGCCGAAAGCTGCAACTTGTAGCTGATCATACCTGTTTACAACACTTGCCAAGGGTTCATTGTTCAAGTTTACATGCAAAAATGGCTTTAGGAAAATTTCCTGATCCCATTTGCTTACAAAGATGCCAACAAGGCTTAATGCGTAAAAATACGCCTCTCACTCTCACTCTCCCTTACATAAGAGTGGCTAAAAACAAGCCTTTTCCAATGCTTCATAAGCATATTTTACATCATCTCTTTCATCGTTGGCCACTTTGGCCTTTTACATGACATTCAACAATTTACATGCAAAATTTTTAATGCCAACTATGGCCTCTTACATGTAATGTTCCAAATATGTTCACAAAGGGGAGAAAAATACCAATGGTTCAAAACCCCTTTTACATAATGTGTACATAAAAAGAGCACACATGGTGAAAAAATAAAAAAAATTCCACGCTTGTTAAGAAAGTGCCCTCTTCTCCTAGGACAACTCATCAACATTATCATCTGCCCTATCCATTGCCTTTCTTGCTAATTCATAGCCAGCAAGGTTCATTGCTCCAAGAGATGCAAACCAAAAGAAATGAGGTACAGCTCCCTTGAAAAGTCCAAGTGGACCATATTGTTTCAAAATAGTAAAGGCAATATAAATCATTGTTATTGGTATACGACGAGGCACTGTCATCATCCTTGTCTTCATGACATCGAAGGAAGTGGTGACCACCGTTGCTAAGCCATCAGAAAGAGCTCCAACAAGAAGAATTTAAAATTAAAATGCCAACAGATCTGCCCAATTGAAACATAGAAAGGAAAAATATACATCAAAGTGAAGGATGTTGTGCCATTTTTAAGCACGATACATCAAACGAATCTGCAGCAGTTAGTCAACGTAACTGTTTGTCGCATCTGCTTTTAAAAAAAAAAAATTGGGACTGATGCGGAATTTTACGAGGCCGGCCAAGAGAGATTTTCTCTGAGGCCGAGGGCGTGGTCATGGTACCACAAATTTCCCGGATGTTGGGCATTGACGTAGTGCTATTTATATTTCTTCGAGTGGTTCATCTGTAATGCTTCCACTATCGACATCCAATGCTGTGATCCGCATTTCGGACATATCGGTTGGCATATCTGGTGGTGTATCAGATCACATGCAAATTCGGCTGAATTTCGTTGCTTATACAAAAGAACTCCGCGAATCGTGATGCAATTTTGTCATCATGCTTATTATTATCACAGTGGAATCTCTATTCACCAGGTATCTTGAGCTGCACGTTGAAAAAAGCCTTGGAAACAACGCAGAAATAACCTGCAAGATTCTTCCTCACGTACCTCCTCGATGAAATCAAAACATCATATAGAATGCAAGTGAGATTCTCGCCTAGGCTGTCTTCGAACCAGAGTGTCCTGTAGCAGAAATAATTTGGAAAATTCTGTATGCGGCAAAGCCAACATAATTCAAAATGTGGGTGATTCCATAATGACGTAGAGTTGAAAACTTCTAAGCCACTGTTTTGCTACCCACGAACAGATAAGGAATAACCTGGGAACATTTTTTATGGGTGCGAGGAAGCATTGTTCTACCAAATAAAGAAACAACGATTCGATGCTAATACTTTTGAGAAGGGTGTGAAGCATTCTCTACCTTAGATATGTGTCAGGATAATTGAGCCCATAAACAGAAAATTGCCTGGAATCGATCCACCTTGTCCACCGATTTCTGTTGTCGAAGAAGAAGGATAGAGTGTCGTGTTGTCCACCGTGCGGATCTTCGAAGTCCAACTCCAATATCTCCACTAAACATTCTTCTCATGCAACAGGCGTTGCGGCTCTGCAGTTATACGCAAACGAAGAGGAGGATCCACATCAACAAAATTTGATTCACGTTTGGATCTTTTAGAACATTTGACCGCGAAATTTTTTTTTGGAAAATAAAAGGAGACGATTATTTCTCCCACGTAGAAGAAGTAAATAAGGCTGCCAGCTGGTCACAAAAACCCTGGCGGAGATCTTGAACACATCTGCACACCGATCACGGGAAGAGATCCTACCAATCCTCCAACATTAATGGGCAGTTACAACGAAGCATCAAACTTTATGGTTTTATCGCCAATTGGTTATTGATGCACACACAGTTGGAATGCGATGTCACCATGTTGACACAAGTGGCAGAGATGCCCGAAAAGTGCAGCCAGATGCTCCAGTCCTTTCTGGTTGTCGTCGCTAGGCAGCTTTTCCACGTCCTCAAGCAATCACCACGCAGTCACACAATCTCACGATCGATCTCTTTTATGGACAAAAATTATCTCAGCACCAGGACTTTTGCAAGGCAAATAATGGCCGCACTTATTGGTCACTGGTTTGGGTCTTGGCCTCCCCAAACTCATCGCGGCTCTTAACCAAATTACACGATGTCTTTGACACCTTGACAACAGACTCACAATTTATCTGAGGATAGCGCTGCTACTGTTGGATCCACCTTCGGGCTGCTCTTTTTCTGCAAATTCCTTCTCCAGAACATGATCGAACATCTCTTCGATGCTTCCCTCGTTGGCCAAATCCGGTGGGACAGCTTGTGCCGACAAGGAGAATGCAGATTGAATACAGAGCCCAACCAAAGCTCCATGTTCATCGACTACTACACAGATTCCAGCCTCCAGCCCAGGCCAAGGTATTTCTTCAGCACCAAAAAATGGAGCCGCGACCACCTCTAAGGTCGAGAAGACCATCGCCATCCTGATTTCTATAAAGATCACTTCCTTTAAGTCTATCGTGCACATGGTTCTCCTGCCTTTGCCTTGATTTGACAAAATTTCAGGTTGCAATAAATTTTCGATCCGGAGGCTGTTTGACGCGATTCAAGCGTCGTCGGATTCCTCTTATCGAGCTCTTCGCGATGGTGTCATTATTTGTTGATTCTGAGTCAGACGAATTTTGAGCACTTTTCATCAAAAGACGGATACCTGCCCCCATAAAACTCGAAATTTTGCAAAATATCATAAACATAACCTGCAGAAACATCATGAAATGCTTACCCAACTCGAACCAAGCATTTCCTTCTTGTAAGCGTGTTTTTTGAATGGTGAATGGAGCTTTCTTCACGAGCTCTTTCGCCATATGTTTGCTTGACTCTTGGCGAATTTCGGGGTGCAACTTCCAGCACTTCTTCTCCCAATGGCCATTGATTTTGCAGAAATTGCAGAAATTAGACCGTTTACCATTCCACTGTGTCTTCATGATAGGAGGATTTAGAAGGTTCTCATTCTTCTTAGTCTCTCTTCTTGTGGGCACATCTGTCTTCTTAACCCACTGTTTCTTTGTATGATTCTTAACTACATCACGGTTAGCATATCTATGAAAGAAATCACTTCTCTTATATGCAAAAGTAGAATTTGAATGATTGTCATACCTTCTTGGCTTGTCCTTAAATTGATGGGGACTAGGTGGCTTGATTCCTTCTTGGAATCAGGTGATGGAGAGATGGATTTTGTTTCAGCTACCTCTGAGCATTCTCCTTCTTCCTGTTGATAACCCAAACCTGCAAATGGTCGTCTTGGTACAACCTCCAATGGTTGGGTGATTCCTTGGCCATTTATGCCAATTCCACCTCCGCTATACCCCATCTTCGTGAGGATTTTCATGCCAACATTAGTTTCATATTGAGAGAGAACAGAACTTGAAGTGACATCATATACCTCGGTTTGACATGCAACCTCCGTCGTCTCAACCTTGTGCAATTTAGACAATATCTCCTCTTTAGCTCGTAGCATCTCTTGAAGCTCCTGCTTATCGAGCAATAATCTTCGCAATTCTGCATTTTTGGCTTGAAGGCTTTCGTTTATCTCTTGCAACTCTTGCAGTCTTTCAGCGTGCTTCGTTCCTTTGCCCATCCTGCAAAGCAGTCACCTGCTCCGATACCACTTGATCTGATCACGGGTCGAGTACTACCCAACCATCACGCGTACGGTACTAAGATCTTTTAAAACGACTATGGCTTATACAGGTTTAAATGAGCATGTTAGTTTGCATACACATATTAACATGAATTAAACATAATCAGGAAGCACATAACACATAAGCGAAAGACAACCAAATTGGTAACGGAGATCACCCCTCCAACTCACTGGGGTTACATCTCCGGACCTGCTTCAATTGGAAGGCAGATCCTTTATATTTCATCTTCAAATTAAGCTTTCATACATTCCAGTTCTATGGCTGAGCATTAGCCAAGCACTATGGCTTTCAAAGGCTAAGTTTCCTATCCTTTCTCCTCCCCCTTTCAAAGGCTCACATCATGAGTTTATATAGTTTTTCCCCATAACTCCCCAATCCACAATAGTAGGATCTCAAGACATTTTAAGGAAAGACAAACTCCATGATTCTAGGACTTTAAAACTTACTCAAGGAAAAAATGGCAAACCCAACTTCAAGGATCTTAACCATGCCAAGAAAGCTCAACCTCTTAATGAGAAATAGCAAATTAGTTGTGAGGTCAATTCTCACATAAAAATATTTTCTCAAAATGAATAATAAGTGAATATTTTGGTGAGTCATTTTCCACTCACTTAGAACATTATCCACTTCATAATTTTTAAATGAAATAATGAATTAATTTACTCATTACTTTGTCACCCATCATAAAGTGTCTTCATGGTGCATAAGTAAACTTCTTTGTTGGTGGAGATCCTCCTGGATCAATCAACACTATTACCTTTTTATTCTTGATATATCCTTCTATATTGAGATTTTGAGGAATGGTAATTCTTGCCAATGCATTACACGATATGGTCAGACTCATTTATTCTTCTTATAGGGTTGGTTCTTGGTGTATATCCTCTTCCTTTGAAGTTTCTTGTTCATTTTCTTCTTCCTCTTCACAATATATGTAAAATAATTTATTCTCAGCACAATTATGGAATTTAGTGTATTTTCTATGATAACTGTAGCAAAGCCCTTTTGCTCTTTTTTCTTCCAATTTTTGTGGTGTCAAACTTGTAGGTTGTTGAAGTCTATTAGTAGCAACACTTCGATCTTTATAGATGTGAGTGGTAGGCCTCCTTGTCACCATAAGTTTACATTCAATTTTTCTTGCCAACCTGAATGCCTTCTCTAATGAATTAGGTTCCCAGACACGAATTTCATGTTGGAATTTATCCCTTAAAGTCCCTATGAAGACATTGATTGTAGGTTTTAACCCTATACAAAAATTAGCTGCAAACAAATATTAAAAATAGAAAATAAACAATAGCGAGAGCATAAAACAGAAAACAGATAAACAGAGAGATTTTCCCCTAGATCCCAAATCGGGACGACCAACTTCATTTTTTATTCTATTCCTTTTAGTGTTACAACACATAAATATACATGCCAAAGAATACATAAATCCCAATCCATTAACCCTGGATTAGAACATAGCCATAGTTCCCTTGACTAGATCTACAAAATACCACGGGCCAAAAACCATCATGCCCCAAAAATATGTGCAAACCCATGCACAAAACCATCAGCGGGTTGGCCCTCTCGAAAATAAGAACCAAAACATTTTTCTGGGGCACTGTCCTAGACCCCAACAAGGGGGTTGCCACCTCCCTTGTGACCCCCCCGTACGTTGCGCCCAGCGCAATGCACAAGGGGGGCTATCGCCCACCCTGTTACCCCCCTGCATGATTAGTAGTGGAAAGAATATAGCACAAACCCAATATTATCCTCCTTGTTGTATTCTTTCCGCAGAGTGCCATAGGAGAGCTAAGTCATTAGCCCAACTTTGCAATGCCCATTGTTTCTCTACACCAAGAGAACTTCTGAGTGCTCACAGACTTTGTCAATGCATCTGGAACATTTTTCAAAGTGTCCAACTTTACCAACAACACCCTTTTGGCCTCAACCATATATCTCACAAATTGATATTGCACATCAATGTGCTTTGTCTTTGAATGATAAGCAGGGTTATTAGCCAAGAACATTTCACTTTGGCTATCACAGTCTATCTTATAGCTTGCTACACCAACCCCATACTTGAGCACAATCTCTGCAACCAAACTGCTTCCTTGCTTGCAGGAGTGGCTGCCATGTATTTTTCCTCTGTAGTTGAAAGAGCCACTACAGACTGTATTTTACTCATCCAACTGACTGCACCTCCAAATAGGCTAAACACATACCCACTTGTAGTTCTTCCTTGGTCGAGATCTCCAGTCTAGTTTTCATCAACAAAACCATGAATGTCCAACACTCTTTCCAATCCTAGTCTTCCCTGGTAGCACAAGCCATAATCACTAGTGCCATGAAAATATCTGAAAACCCACTTCACTGATGTTCAATGCTCCTTCCTTGGATTTGACATAAACCTTCTCAATACTCCTACTGCATATGCAATGTCTGGTCTAGTATAGACCATTACATACATCAAGCTACCCACTACACTTTCATAAGGAACACGGGACATATGCTCTTCTTCTTGTGTCTTGGGACACTATTCAGCAGAAATATTTGTACCTACAGGAATCAGAACATTCACTGGTTTACTATCTTGCATATTGAACCTCTGCAATATAGTCTCGGCATACTGCCTTTGGTTTAACCAGAGCTTCCTCCTTGCCCGATCTCTCTTAATTTCCATGCCCAAAATATATTTTGCAGCACCAAGATCCTTCATGTCGAATTTGCAGAACAGTTGGGTCTTCAAATCTTGGATAATTTCTTTGTCATTTCCAATAAACAACATATTATCCACATACAAGACCAAATAAATAACGTGGTCACCAATTAATTTAAAATAAACAGAGTGATCCTCCTTACTTCTGGTGAAGCCAAGTCCCCGTATATAGGTATCAAATTTCTGATACCACATCCTTGGTGACTGTTTTAACCCATACAGAGACTTCTTTAACCTACATACCATCTCTTTCTTCCCCTTCACCATAAATCCTTTAGGTTGTTTCATTTAGATCTGCTCTTCCCGATCCCTGTGAAGAAATGTTGTCTTCACATCCATCTGTTCTACCTCAAAATCAAATGTAGCAACAACAAATAAAAGTAATCTAATAGAAGTAACTTTTGCAACAAGAGGGAAAATATCACCAAATTAAATTCTTAGCACCTGGGAATAACCTTTTTCTACCAACCAAGCCTTGTATTTCTCCACCTTGCCTTCTACATTCATCTTCTTCTTAAACACCCATTTGCTCCAGATGGGCTTCCTTCCAGCCGACAACTCCACCAGATCCCATGCCTCATTTTTATGTAAGGATGCCATTTCATCAACCATGACCTCCTTCTAGAGTTTTCCATCCTCTGAATCTATTCCCTCCCTGCTGGTTCTGGGATCATCATCATTTATAGTTAAAGAAAAAATTGAACATAAAGCAGATGGACTATAAATTTCTGGTTCTCTTCTTTCTGGAGCTGATCTTCTCACAGCTGGAGTTTGTGACTGTTCCTCTTCAGAGTCTTCTTCTATTGTAGAGTCTGGTTCATCCTCCTTTAGCTCAAACTCTATCTTCTCAGGTTCCTTTGGTAGGAATTCATGTTTAACAATATCTTTGACCTCTCTAAACACCACATCTCGGTTGTACACAACCTTCCTTGTTTCCAGGTTCCAAAGCTTGTAACCTTTTAAACCATCCTTATACCCAATAAATATGCACCTTTCAGATCTATTATCCAACTTGGTCTTTTTCTCCTTTGGAACATGTACATATGCATCACATCCAAATACCCTCAGATGTGAAAGAGAGGGTTTCTTACCAGTCCATACATCATGTGGAGTCTTATCCTCCAACGCTGATGAAGGTGATATGTTAACCAAGTAACATGTAGTCTCCACTGCCTCTGCCCAAAATTCTAGTCTTAACCTAGTACCACTGAGCATGCTTCTTGCCTTTTCCATCAACGTTCTGTTCATTCTTTCTACAACTTTGTTTTTTTGAGATGTGTATGGCTTAGTCTTCTGCTGTGCTACACCACACTTCTTACATAACTCTTCAAATTCCTTCTTGTAGAACTCCGCACCGTTCTATGTCCTCAGCACCTTTATCTTCTCCTCTGTATGATTTTCCACTAGAGCCTTAAATTCTTTAAATCTGTCAAAAACTTTAGATTTCTTCCTCAAGAAATATATCCATGTATTCCTTGAGAAGTCATCTATGAATGAAACATAGTACACAGACTTACCTAGTGATGGAACTGACGCAGGTCCAAACACATCACTATGCACAAGATCTAATATCATGTTCGCCCTCTTAGCACCAGAAGGAAAACTCACCCGATTCTGCTTCCCATATACACAATGTTCACAGAAATCGAAATCCAAAGAGATATTAGACATACCTTCTACCATACCATTTCCATGTAGTATTTAAAAACCCATCTCTCCAATATTTCCAAGCCTTTGATGCCATAGCATGATCTTTTCTCCAGAGACTGCTAGGCTTTCCGCTCCACTTTTGAGAACCACAGAACTGTTGCACCCAACAATAACAGTGCTACCTTGAAGCTTCCACAGAGTTACAACCCGAAATGCCCCCATTAATACCAGTGCTCCCTGAACCATATTACAGGTATCTTTCTCAAACACTATTTTTACACCTGCATCATCCATCTTGCTTATATAAATTACATTTCTAGCCAATGCAGGAATGTGCAGAACACGAGGGAGTGTTATAATCCTTTCACCTCTAGCTTTAGCTTGACTTTTCCACCTCTAATGATTCTGGCCTTCTTATCATCCCTGAGGAAGACATCACCACCATCATATTTCTCATACTCACAGAACCAGTCCCTATGGGGACTGAAGTGAAAATATGCACCTCAGTCAATCAACCATGACTCATGATCTACATGTGTATCTGAAGAAGAAGCCAAATACACATCACCACCTTCATCTGAGGTGGTTTTTTCCTCTACAGAAGGAGCATCATCAGATCCATTTCCTTTCTCAAGAGCCTTAGATCTGCAGTCCTTTTTGTAGTGCCGTTCTATTCTGCATTTCCAGCACACCTTTACAAAATTTCCAGGAGATTTAGATCTCCCTCTAGATTTATATCTCCCACTGAACAGGGTCTACCTCAGGCCCAAGCAAAAAATGCCTCAGCAACAAAGGAATCCCCTTGAAGCCGAAACTACTCTGATACCAAATGTAGGTTTTAACCCCGTACAGAAATTAGCTGCAAACGAATCTTAAAAATAAAAACTAAACAATAGTGAGAGCATAAAACATAAAACAGATAAACAGAGAGATTTTCCCCTCGATCCGAAATCGAGATGACTAGCTTCATTTTTCATTCTATTCCTTTTAGTGTTACAACACATATATATACATGTTGAAGCATACATAAACCCCAATCCATTAACCCTGGATTAGAACATAACCGTAGCTCCCTTGACTGGATCTACAAAATACCAGGGGTTGAAAACCATCATGCCCAAAAACCATGTGCAAACCCATGCACAAAACCATCAGCGAGTTCGCCCACTAGAAAATAAGGACCAAAAAAAATTTCCGGGGCACTACCCTAGACCCTGACAGGTGGGGCTACCACCCCCCCGTGACTCGAAAGAATATAAGACAAACCCAACATCAATATTATGTTCCTCTGGAATATCAGTTACCCTTATATTCAATATTTGGAAGTCCTCAATGTTGTCTCCCACTTAACCCTTTTGTTTGAGATTTATCAATTGGCTAAGGAAGCTGTTGTTCTTTGTATCCTCATAATTTGCTATCATTTCCTTTTTAAAAATTGACCAAGTGACATTTTTTTTACGAGAGCAAAGCCATCGATACCATACAAATGTATTTTTTCTAAATGTAAAGTTGCAATGCATACCTTTTGTGTGTTTTGCACATCATTGGGATCAAAATATTTCTCCATTTGTAGTATCCATGTTATGGGATCCTTGCCATCAAACTTCCTCATAAACATCTTTGGAATATGGTGGTTCTTCCATCCAACATCAGAGTTTATGAAATCACGATTAAAATTTATTTTGTTCTCATCATGAGTTTCCTCTACTATATTTTCACCATTAGGAAACATTTCTTGTATCAAATTTGTCAAACCTTTCATGTCCGATTTTAGATCATTCATCATGTTTTCCATGTTGTCTTTTATTTTTTCTTCTATGTCATCCATCTTAGCTTCCATGTCAGCTTCCATGCAATCCATCTTAGCTTCCACACCTTTCTTCAAGCCATCGATATTATTCTTCAAACCATCCATCTTCGCTTCCACACCTTTCTTCAAAACTTCTATTTCATTTTTTGTTGCTCTTTGTGAGAGCGAAATTTGGTGCACTTGCTCGTGTAATTTTGATAGATCATGTAGCAATTCTTCATCTTCATGAGTCATAGTAGAGTACTCTCAGGGCTTAATGGGTGTTGAATTCTTTTTAGGAGGAATTTTAGAACCCAATACTAATATCTATGCTCAATAGGCCTTTGGAATCACTAAAAACTGATTTTTCAAACAACACTTACACAATTTGAAAAAAAATACACACATTCTTCTTGATTTTGAGGAGCTCAATATTGAAACTGAATTATCTTTGTGATTTTGGATCTTCAATATTTGGAATTCAACCTTGAATTAGCCCTCTGAATCTTCTTTCAAATGCCATAGGTCTGAACTGATTTGGATTCTTGAAGACAAAGTTATGCCCAATCTCCTACAATGAACTAATTATGGTTTGGTTCAATAGAGCGAACTTGTATGACTTGCCACGTGTCACTATTTCCTCTTTAGGCTCTGAAATTGATAGAAAAGAAACTATAGTCCGTGTAATTGTGACCACATCTTACAGAATTCCAATCCAATTCTTAGAGAGAGAGGTATGATGATTTTTCCACGATCACCTATTTGAGATGAAATTTAGGAGCCTAAAAAATCCCTAACTTCCATAGACCCTATCTCCAAAACTATTGCGAATCAAGCCCTAAAATGTTTCCACGACGTTCCTCAGAAGTGTGGCTTCGCTCTGTGAAAATTTCAGCTTCAGAGCCCTCGTAGAAAAAAAATTTATAGCTAAAATTCCATGATGATTTGTTTAGGTTAAATTTAGGAGCCTGCAAAAATCCCTAACATGCACGGATCATATCTCCGAAAATATTGCGAACCAAGATCTAAAATTTTTCCACGACATCCCCCAAGATTTCGACTTCGCTTTGTAAACATTTCAGCTTTTGAACCTTCATAGAAAAAATTTATAGCGAAAATTCCATGATGACCTCTTTAGAGCAGTGAAACCCTAGAATCAAAAGCTCTGATACCAAATTTTATTAAACTAGCTCCAAAAATAAAGGAAAAGAGAGAGATCAACGCCTTAGAGCTAACCACTTTGAGGGGGCAACCTCCAATACATTACATAAATGAAAAATTCTTGGATGATTCAAATGACCAAAACCTCCTTTCTATATATAGGAGTATATAGGGCCACAATGTAATCCTAGCCGACCTAACAATAATAATGTAAGGTCACAATAATAACAATATGGGGTTACAGGGGTACAACAATAACAACAAGGGACTATACTAGTAATATAGGGACCTAACATAAAGCATAAAACAGATATACACAAAGATTTTTCCCTGGATCCCAAATTGGGACTACCGGCTTGATTTTTCATTATATTCATTTTAGTGTTACAAAGCATATATATACATGTTGAAGCATACAGAAGCCCCAATCCGTTAACCCTGATTTAGAACATAACCGTAGTTCCCTTGACCAGATCTACAAAATACCAAGGGTAGAAAACAGTGATGCCCCAAAGCCATGTGCAAACCCATGCACAAAACCATGGGCAGGTCTAGCCACCGAAAAATAGGGTTCAAATTTTTTTCCCGGGGCGCTGCCTCAGACCCCGAACCCCCCTCTAACCCCCCTGCTACACCTGGTGCGTGCAACTAATGGTGGAAAGAATATAACACATACCCAATAGAACAAGTGGAGTTTTGAGAGAAAAACATGACGTTTGAAAGATCAATTTTTCTTACTTCGTTTTATAAAATTTCAAATGAATAAAGTATTCAAAGAATTCCAAAGTATGCTCTCTTCTTGCGTCTACTACCTTGAAGATCGAAAAAGAAATTTGGATAAATTAGTCATGAAATAAGTTTTTGCAATCTAAAAAAATGACTAGAAAATCTAAACTTAATTTTCATTTTGAAAATTTCTTTGAATTTCTGATCTCCAATCCACATATATTGGTCTCAAGATATCTAAATAATTTTTCTTTTATTATTTAAGAAAAAAATGAAAATATCCTAATACGTTTTTTCTAAAACATTTAGTAGTTTCTTTCTTTCTTAAAAGAAAAATAAAACAAAACAAACCAATTAGATTTCTTAAAAAAAAAACATATATCTTTATTTTTAATTAAAAAAATAAAAAATTAAAAACAAAAATAAACAATTTTTTCAAAACAAAATCATTAAAAAAATAAAATTAAACCATAAAAAAGAATATATATATATATATATATAACCCACTTAGCTTTAAAGAGCCAAAAACAAATAACATAAAACGAATATAAAACAAAACACCAAATCAAAAAGATATTTTAGAAAAATAAACCATACAAAAACCAAATATTTAATCAACATACAATATGAACTTTACAAATAAATAAAATACAAACCAAAAAAAATGTAAAAGATAGCCACGACCATTTATTCAAAAACCTATGGATAAACAGATTCAAACTCACACCATATATAGAACAAAAAAAGTCATTATCCACGTCGTGGGAACATATAACCTACAAGCCATATAAAATTATAAATAAACCGTTGGTAAATATAACGAGGTCAAAACAATGCGAGAACTGTGTGTGGTAAACTATGGGAAACTGGTGCATTGCTGGTGCAAATGCAGTTGAATGAATCAAGTTTATTCAATCTGCACTCCTTTCTCGGGTTTCAACCTTTTTAATAAAACCGCTGCAAATAAAACATTTTCATATTTCATCGAGCTTCCAGATCTGTGCTCCGATTCATATTTGCAAGGTAAGTCTGCGTCTAAAATCACTTTTTTAGTACAAGATGAAGAGTTTAAATTGAAATCAAATTTGTAGCGGAATTTTAACACATTGGATACGTTGTTGCAATGGAAATTTTGTTTGACGTGTTTTTCGGATCAATACTGGTTGACTTTTCAAAAGAATTTTCATATGATATGTTTTGAATTAAATATCATAAGTTTAATATGTGAGTTTTAGTGGAAATTGTGGTGTTTCTTTCAAACAACTTATGTGTTCAGATCCACCAATGTCCATTTATTAATTGTTTGATATTGTGATATACATTCGTCAAATTGTCGTTGCCACATGGAAGTTTATGATTGGACCATTTAGGCAGCCATGTATTAATCCACATGGTGGGCCCGTTTGCATAGTGAACTATTCCATCAACAATCTAGTCAATTTCAACATCAAAACGACACCTCAACCATTTTCACAGTGATGCTCGCCACCTTAGCATGCCACATGGCACTCCTTCGTGCTGCCACGTGGCACACATGCTTCCATTTTTATTTTATTTTCTAAATATTTAAAAGAGCATAACTTTCTCACACGATGTTTGTTCAAGGTGATTCAAGCATTGATGGAAATATATCGACGAGTTCTACGCAATGAGATAGTTTTCATTGGCACTTGAGATAATCAAAACATGGTCATATTTTATGGATTTTGCAATAGTTGGGCTTCGAAAAATCAGTAATTCATTAAAAATATTTCTCTGATATGAATTGACTTTAACCTAGTTTTTAAATCACTAAGATTAGGCATCAAATAAATAAATTATCAACAAAATACTGACGAGTATTATTAGCACACAAGATTACCAACAAGTAAAAAGTGCATTTTAGTTTTATTTATATTCCTTGAATTTGATTTATAGCTATATTTATGAATTTTTGGTGTATATATCATATGAGGAGAAATTAATCACTTCTTTCCTTTGATAATCTTTCACTTTATTGCATATTAGTGCTAAGCTTTGGTAGGTTCTAAGATGATCAAAGAATGTCAATTTATGCACAAGTGGTTCTCAAAGACCAATTTATTTTTCAAGAAGAACTTGAAAAAGTCAAGTCCATTTCAAATTACATATATAATGCCATTAATACTTATTTTGTTTCCTATTTTTAAGCTTACAATCCATCTATGAATTTCCATCTTCCTACTGCTAGATCATGACTACAAAACCATTTTCCCCTTGAAAATTTTATTCTTCCATGACTCACTTACATTTCATCCACAATCTATGAATAAAGTCATTCAACTTACTTACATGTTGAGTTACCACATTGTTATTTTCCTTTCTGCCAAATAAATCATGCTTGATAAATGAAAATATTTCATTTATGGTCATCTAAATCATTACTTTATGCTCATGTTAGATGACAGTGGATTCATTAAGACCCTCCTAATAGCAAGTCTTGACCCATCAACTTCAACACATTATATGGGTTTCAAACTACATTTATTTTTAGTACCTTGAGACGTGAATGCCTTAATGGAAAGTTCTCTCGATAACAAACAATAGGAATATATCAATTTCCTATGTTTGTTGGATCTTCTTGGTGACTTGACCTCAACTCATTTATTCATACCTAGTAACATGTATTTGTGCATGTTGACTCTCATTTACATTAATGGTGAGCAGTATTGTGTTGGTTAATGACTATTGAACCTCAAAATTGCTTCTAATTTGACACCCTTTCCATCATTTCTTCTTCCTTTTTTCACAAAATCATGACTTCAATCATTGATAACTGACATATTCCACATCAAATAAGAAATTAGATGATTTTTAATTTATATCATAATGTTTCTTATTATTTAGATGAATTTCTATAATTAGTTATAGAATTCATGCAATTTGGTAGGTAACCTTTGTTTCTAAAGCCACCGTTATTGTTTGACAAGTTTTCAGAAGCGAATGAAGAAGATGGTCAAATGGGTACCTCTGGAGTGATCAACACATGGATCATATCCCACTCACATGTTGGAATCAAAGGAGGAATCGTGCCTACGCTCACGGTCAAAAGTCAGTCAAGGGAAGAGATCAGCGGATGAAATACTCTCGATTTGCTCTTACATAGAAAATCAAGAAATAGCCGTGAAGAGTTTTATTCTAAATAGACTTCTAATTTTAGTTTTATTTTGGTATCTATAGGCGGAATTTCCTCAAACACTTAACTAAAAAACGTGTATAAATACCAGTTTGTTGAGACCGGGAAAAAGGCTATTTTTTGTGATAAATGGGTGTTATGCTTTTAAGATTTGTTTTGATAATAAAGAAGACCAGTTCCAGATCTCTGATGCGTGCATAGTCTAAGTAAATTTTAGAAGCGTTCTATAGCAGAGGGCCCCTGCACAAAAAGGAGGGTTTTATAGTTGTTTTGTAGTTTACTTTTCTATTAATTCCTTAGTTTAATTCCTTGTTGATTCATAGTTATATTCTCGTGAATTCATAGTTAATTTCTTGTTATTTCATATTCATATTCTTGTCAATTTGTAGTTTAAATTGCTCACTGTTTTGTAGATTAAGTTCCTGTCAATGAATTTTTAAATGTTTCTTGAATTAGTTATTTACATTTACAAGCTAACTGTCAAATCTTATGCTTGTTTATATCATCTCATAAATCTGACTCTTTCATTTTCCAATTAGATAGATTTGTGCATTCGGTCATACAGAAACCATAGGTTTTAGAATTAAACATGCTTTGCACAGTAGATACTCTGTTGTTTCTCGCTTGCTTTTGATTTCAATTAGCACAGTCATTCAATTTATTAGCAATATAATTTATGCTTTCATTCTATGGAATAGAATCAGATTAAATTTATCTTTCAATCATTCTTGGATTTAAAACTAGGATGGAGTTAGATTAGAATTGTGTTTTGAAATAGATCAAATGTTATGTTTTCATAGAATTAAACCTTTCAGTGGATAAGATAGAAAATGGTTTCATCCTTGTCATTTGAAGATCAATAGAATGCAATTAGATTTAGAATAATGCTCTGTTTTGAATCAATTAGATATTTTCCATAGATTTTTTTCTAGCCTAAATAAGTCCAACATTTTAACCATTCAAAGTTTGATTTATTTTTATGCAATTTAGATTATTTAATCAACATTTCCTTTTCTTCCTTATTTTAGATTTCATATTTCATTCATTTCATTAAAAGTGATTTGTAATTCAATTTCTTTTCTTAGAATAAAAATAACATTTCCTTCTCTTCCTTCTTTAAGAATAAGTTTTCTTCACTAAAATTCATTTAGATTTGGTTGTTCACTAGCATTCAAGTATTTCATTTAGAAGTATAGATTTCATTTTTTAGATCAATTTCAGTTCCTAAACTTTAGGTATAAAATACAAGCCCCCAAAATAATATAAAACGTACACAATGAAGTAATAAATAAGGTTATCTAAGCATATATAGTGCGCCACACCTCATTTATGATATCAACTTATGATATCAAATTAAGACATTAAATTGACTAAACAACAACATTCATTAATGGTCAACAATCCAACAAATTTGTTCTATGTTCCACATCAACAAAATTTATTCACATAGAAAAGTATTATACCACGATGCGTATATGAATTAAGACTATATGATTATAACAACTTACAACAATGCTCCAATAAATAAAGATTCAATTTTAGAGTTCAACATTAATTCCAACAATGAAGGCACAAAGATTCCACTTTTAGGTTTCATCCACTATTCATACAGCCAGGAGATCAAAGAGCATATTAGGTTCTTTCACTTCACATTCCATGATCGTGAAGCAAAATTCATGGAAAATAATCATGGAAATTTTCATAATTGTCTCTTATCAAAGCTAGGATATATTTGTGAGAGGATATGAAGAGAAGTAAATTTCTATATGTCAACACATGGTTGTAACCACATGATATATTTGTGGATCTAGTAGAGATTTGTGGATCTACATTTAAAAGTTAGTATCTTACTTTTTGTAAGAATAGGAGTGCCTACTCATCTCAAAGGTGTGAAACGTTTGGGAGCTATGCTCATGCTTCAATGTAAATTTTTTGATGTTAAGGATTGGCACTATGCTTATGAATACCGTTATAGTTCACTTTGATATGGTTGTGTCTTCATTTTGTGTTTGATCAGGTTTTTTCTCTACTTTCCACCACTCATACACTTGGGATGGCTAACTAAAGAATATGGGATGTATTCTAATGTTTTATCTTAAGTTACTTTATTTATGTTCATTTTAAGTATTTTAATTAGATGCATTGTTTACATTATTTCATACTCATTCCGTTCATGTTATTTTCCAGGTAAAGCATTATTTCCCTGATTTCATAGATTCATTTCTTTTCAATTTGTTTGATAGATATTCATGAATTATTCTAATTTTACCATGCACACATTAGTAATTTCAATGGATCTCTCACTACTTTCAGAATAGGTTGCCTTTAAATTTCATATTTTAAGAATTCAATGCTTTCTTAGAATAGGATTTGTTGCTCTCTAGATTAAATTTACTTTCAAGTTATTAGAATTGATTTACTTACATGTTGGTAAAATATATTTACTTTCATGTTACTATAATAGATTTATTTGAATTTCAATAGAGTATGTTTACTTTCATGTCGATTGTCCTTTGAATTTTATAAATTAGAAAATTTCCTTCCAAGTTCTAAATTTAAGACTTCTTAAAAAGAAAGTCACTACAAGGAAAAGACCCTCTAGCGGAGGTTATTAAGGAGGTTTTTAGTGTTATAAAATTGGCCAAAACTGTCAAAAAAACATATGCTACCACATCCCTTTCAGGTAATGGAGGTTTTGGCGGAGCTTTTAACGGAAATTGAACACAACTAAAAACAAATGGGTGTCTGGAGGTTATTACAGATGTTTTTCCATCGATTCTCTTATCAAGTTTGAACGCACCGGTGCGTATCAATAGACAGCGCACCGGGGCAGTCTAAGGAGGATGCATTGCGCCATTAAGGAAAACAACAGCACCAAGCCTGGTGTTGGTGATACAATGCATGGGGCCATTCTAATTGGTCTTGGGATTTGAGCGGTGCCCATAGGTCGTACAAGCGCACCGGTGCATGTATCTTTATGAGGCACCGGTGCTCTGTATCACAGAAACAAACTGAGATTTATAATTGGTATCGGTATTCGTGTGGTGCACATGGCATCTATAAATGCACTGGTGCTTATAGATATATAAATGCCCCGGTGGGTAGTATCGCAAAAATGTACCGATACTTATAATTGGAATCGGTATTAGTGTGGTGCCCATAGAATCATAAATGCACCGGTGCATATAGACACATAAACGCACCAGGTTTCATTTTGTGTTTTTTTAGAAAAATCCACCTCTGACAGTCCAAGTATTGTGATTGTTTTAAATTCATTATTCATCAAAAGTCGACAAATATATATAATCTTATAACAATATTCATATGAATTAAATTTTTATTAGTGCATTTGAGAACGACAATGGAGAATGCAATACAATAAATTAAAACAATATATATATATATATATATATATATATATATATATATATATAAGACAGTCTTTATCATACAAAATGAGACAATTATTTGTATCCCTTTGTCTTTCAATTGTGACACTATGTCCATTACATTAAACACAATGTCTGATTTCACAGACATATTTCAAAAAATAAAATGCCTTGCTTTGATATCCAAATTACATAGTGATCATCATTCTTCACTTCAACTGTTGTCACTGCCAGAGCTACTTCCATGACTTGGGTTATTCTCAGGAATGATGTGTTCACGACGTTGATTGTTTTCTTCTTCTTCATTTTCAATCTACAAACATAAAAATAAATTTAAATGAGTGTATATACATTGGTGAGAATAATGAAAATTCCAATATTAAATAATATATATCAATGTAAATCGAAAAGAAAAATAATGTACCATAGCAACAATTGACTCATAAACTATACATATTCGTTCAAAACCATGTACCATGCCATCTTTCAAAATTTCATGTGTTGGCATAGTTCCATACTTTGTTTCCTGCAAATACCCATAACGAATCATGTATTTAATATAAAAGATTTTTTTGCTCTATTAATTATAGATAGAGCTAATTAAAACAATATCAATAGATGCTTACAAATTCCATAATTAAATTCTGATATGCCAACATATACTCACAACCCCATATTTAACCCAATTTCAATCAATTCGTCTGATGATTCTTATTTTTATGTTAGCACCTATTTGAAGACATCCAATGATGATTTTTGTAAAACAACTTAAAAAATACAAAAAATGAAATCTACTTAAGTTGTTATAAGGAAGTAAAAATTACTCACAAACTTAGAGATCAACCATTTTCTTCCCTGTTGTCTTGTTTTATTTGTTGAATGGGTTCCATTTTCTTTTCTTTTCTGTAAGAAAATTCTTGAAAATTAATATTTAATTCCAAATTGTTTATTTATTGTACCTAATGATTGAAAAATTCAATGATTACATATTACATTTGAAACATTTTTTTCTATTCGTTCCACTAGATTCCTCAAACTTTTGTAAAATTTTTTCCCCTTGTCGGTAATTTCTAGCACCACTCCAGATGAGCCAAGGATCAATTCATTTTCATTTTCATGTTCTATTTTTTTTCTCTTCTTAGAACAACATTCCTTTTCTGATTTGTTCCTCCATATAGAACATTAAACAGATGTGAATTAGTAGAGTGCTTGACACATGTTATCTAATAATTTTAAGTATATTATTAATGATAATTAAAAAAATAAACTCATATTGGATCGATAGTATTGTTTCATTCCCTCGATTCATCTTTTTTCAATTTTTCCATTAAAATTTTACACTCTTCTGGTCGTAGATCAAAAATAATCATATCGATATTCGTCATTTTGTGGCTGTGCATGATACACATTAAACAATACATATTAGCTAAAGTTACATATAGTTCAAAGATAATATTTTTTATAAAGAATTTACAAAGAACTTGCCTTTTTTGCTTTTCTTGATGTGTTAACAGTATTTTTGTTACTTGATATCTTGTCATTCATTTCTTATCAATATGAAACCTGTAGCATATCATTCATTAATATATTTATAAATAAATTCTCAACTTTTCAGTTAGAAAATAAATCTCGAGACACCCTTGCACCTTTCATGAAATCCGCACTACTGCCGGTGCATGGATATATTAAGAACGCACTGCCAAACCGTATAATACGCTGTATAGTACATTGGATATTATAAATGCACCGTGAAAACAGTGTAATAAACCTAATGGTGTGTGGTGTATTATAAACGCATCGCAAAAATGGTGTAATACGCCGTATGGTGTTTTCCTAGCTAAAGAGAGCATCGGCGCCCTATTTTAGATTTAGCGCATGGATTTAAAAAAATGTTTTCAATTTTTTACAGCACAGAACTTGCGCGGTGCACTGTGATAATACAGAGCACCGGTGCGGTGGAGTAGACAGGGCACATCGATAAAGAAAAATCCATTTTTTCAAAAATTCACGTAATTTCCGAATGGATTGGGATCCAATTTTACATACAATTATACTTAAAATTACAATTAGTAAAAATAGAAATACAATTTTACAATTTTACATAGAATTAAAATTTAAATTACAATGACATTCGCGACATAATATTTAATAAATATCACATGGTCATTTAATAATATTAAATTAATTAATAATCATCATCACGATCATGATAAGAATCATACAAACATCATATTCGACTAATAAACACATTCAATTAACATCAAATTAACATGATATATTAACATCATCACAACACAAACATTAAATATACATCTCAATATAATGTCAAATAACTCATGCGCCTATCACATATACACATCTATCTGCAAGCTAAACATTAAATGAGCATATCTAACATGACTAACAATATGCGCCACATCATGATAATCATCAACATGAAAATTAAGTACAACTGCAACATGAACATAAAATACATGGACCATATATATATATATATATATATAATGTTAAAAATATACAACTGTAATATAAATAATGTCATGGATCAAGCGCTGGTGATAGTATAACAACATCAATAACACTAATACAAGTGTATGCGGCTTGCTCAGTAACGTTGGGTGTAGCCTCGACAGTCGATGGTCGACTAACCTGCTCATGATCATCATGATCACTAGTACTGATGGATGCATCCACTAGTGGTAGTACAACATGATCAATATGAGTCACAGTAGTAGTGGAGGCGGTCTGCTCAGTCAATAGTACTGCAGCCTTGCCGGTCGATGGTCGAGCGTGCTCATGATGATCATGACTAGTACTCATGGTGGATGCTGCAGGCTGCTGACTGGACGTGGCCGATGGTCTAGCCTCATCTCCATGATGACTAGTGGCAAATGTTGGCAGTGGAGCCTCATGCTGATCATGAGGCGCGCCGCGAGGTGAAAAATCATGAGATGCATCTGAGTGGCTGCTGGCAGACTGTCCATCATGTGTCGTAGCTCGACTACACCTATAGCTACAAACAATCCTCCTTAATTGTATAACAACTGTTGTAGCTCCTACGACATGCCGCAGTAGGCCATACATGTCACGCGGCATGCCTCTCCACATCTGTATCAATCTATCATCACCCTATATCTCTTTGTAATGAGCAGGCCTGATGCCCACATCTGAAATCAATCCATAGAGTTGGCTGCCCAACTCCATCTAGTATCTATTCTCTAGTCGACCACACCTAGCAAAAGGCGATACCGGTGCACCATGAGGCGCATGAGAATCAACACGTCTCTCTGCTGCACCACTGGCCTTATCCTGATCTGGAGCATTAGCCATCTCCTGATCGTAATGATCAGGATCGACACCTGGATCATGTGGTGGATCTGTCATCTCATCGCCATCAAAAGACCCAATGTTTGCAAAATATATACAAGTAGACAAAAATAATTATACAATTTCATTACATAATTTAATAAAAAAAAAGTGAAAGAACATGTTAGAATAAATATAAATAAAACATTAATATTACCTCTATCATCTGGCAGCTCATTAGGAGTGAAGAGAATGTTGGGACACCCTCGCCAATCTAGTCCAGCATAAGGACATGGGACGATAATGAAGGGATGCAACCCACCAATGTTGGCTAGTAAGTCCAGCAAATCATGTGATATCCTCGCTAGAAACATAGTGTCTCCCCTCTTGGGCATCATCTGCTCCCACGTGCACATCCGGCCTTGCAACATTGGCCTACGAGGCTGTCAAACAAAACTAGCTCTCATCTCTAGAAACCTCTCAAAAAATAAACAAAACAGATCTGAAGCAAAAGGGAAGTTGACCCACCCTTGTGCATGAGCACGAAATCTATCTAAGGCCGTACAAAACTATCTCAAAAAAATGGTAGACCACCTAACAAGTCGTGGCTATTGTACTAAAGAATAAACGTAATATAAAAGCGAGCAACTAATGCATTGACCATCTCTGGTGTTGTGCGAAATGATCGAAGTGATAATAGAGAAGCACTGCACATCCTGTCTACCAAAAGCACCTATACGTAACTAACCTCCAGGTACCCGAAACTCTGAAGGAGACAGTACATGTGCTCCAATGTATCTCTGGGAGTAAAATAACTAACTTCATTCTACACAAACAAGTGGCATGTATGGGAATGAGGGAAAATCCACCCCTCTCCTCGATAGTCCTGTAATAAAATAAATTTCCTCCTCAGTGGGTGTGTACCACTAGTCATGACCAACCTGAAAAGCCTATTGGTGGGCATTCCACCTGCCGATAAGATGTATCAAAAGCACACTATGGGCCTTTAGGCCAGAAATAGCCTCCTCATAGAAATTGAGGAGGCCTACATGCTTAAGGATCTCCTGGGTATCTGCAGTAATAGGGCAAGGGCATCCATCTCTCTCCCTCTCTCTTACCTCCCATTGGCGAATCATGTCATACTGTTCTGCTTGTTGTTGTTGTTGTTTCTCCTGTTCTCTTTGAATCATTGCCATATTAAATAATTTTTTTTTATTAAAACAAAAATGTATTTATAAATATACATATATAATTTTTTTTGAAAAAAAAACATACATACAAGTCAATGCTCCATGAAAACAGTCATGCACCGATGCTAGCGCATTCTAATATTTTAGCAGACTGTATATTTTTCAAGCACCGCGGACTGTATATAATTTAGAATAGCGGTGTGTTGACTGAAATATATGCCCTGACGCATATAGTTGTGTCAACGCACCGACTTCATGAAAATGACATAGTTGACGGTGCGGTATTTTACCCGGCCACACTGTTGACCCTCTCATAATGAAAAATGCGATGCGCTAACATAAACTGGGGCAGAAAATTCAGTCAACACACTGCACTGTGATTTCCGGGATCAGAAATGCGCCTAGCTAAATCAGCGCACCACTTTTTTCTTTTTTCTTTTTAATTTAAAACGATTCAAGGTGCCTTCTGGCACCACCTTGGAAATGGTGTGGTTACCGTTAGCACCGGTAGCAGTGCTGTCTGCAAATTTTACATGTAGCACCGCTACCAGTGTGAGCCGAACAGCTCGAGTGCACCACGCGACAAATAGATATTTTGTTTTAATGGTTATTTTTAAGTTTATTTCAATATCTACTCTAGTAAAAGGCTTAATTACAGAAAAACTAGAAAAATACTTGTACATTTCGCGGTCGAGGAAGCATATTGGCTGTAAAATTTAGAAAATAAAATTTTCCCACTATTTTTCAAAATGCAAGCTGCAGATTGGTTGGCAATGCAGAGCAGCAGTGTGTGCAATTGGTGGAATGAGAGTACCAATCGCAAGGTGACTCAGAAATAAGGAAGTAGCATCGAGGCTTGAGAGCTCTACAGCATTAAGGAAAGCAAATAATGAAGTTTTTTGGCTGTACTTTTTTTTTATTAACCCTGTTTTGGTGCACGGGGTTTTATAAGTGCATCGGTGTGGTTAAATAAAACTGCATCGGGTAGTATCAATCTTGGCGCGTTGTTTATAACGAGTTGGGCCATTGCCCTAATCGCGCACCGGGATGATTAAGTTTCAGCGCGAACATTTGATGATGCACGAGGGTGGCGTAATGGTAAAGCACCAGTGCGTAATAGTCGCAAAGCGCCAGCTTTTTGGCCTTAATTATTATTTTTTATATAACACTATTCTAGTGCGCACTGTTTTTGGCGCACCGATGCTCTTAGAGAAGAACGCAATTGTTCATTTCTTTTTTGGTGTGGTGTTTTATGATGCACCGACGTGGAAGAGTATTGATGCCCCAGTGCATTACAATAATTGCATGCCCCGGTGATGTGTACTTCGTGCATGCTATCCGGTGTGCACTGATGCATTCTATGGTATTGTGCGTACTGGTAATTGATAGCTCAAGAGCACTGGAAAACTGAAAATTCTGGGTTTTTGTCATTTAATTTAACCCTTACAGGTGCATGTTATTTATAGGTGCACCTGTACTATTTTCAGTAAACGCACCGGCTGGTTTGTGTTTTGGCGCGTTTTTTTTAATGCACCGATGTGATTTCTATCTACCGCACCGTGTAGTTTTGGTGTTGGCATTGTGTTTTATAATGCACCAGTGCTCTATTATATTATGACACACTGGGCATGTATGTACGGAGTGCACAGTGTCCGGTGTGCCAATTATTTTGGCCGCACAGGTGCTTTATTTTTTTGAGAGCACCGGGGCGAGTTTTAATGATAATAGCACTGATAGGAAAACATCCACAAAACCCTCCGCCCACGAACCTCCTCTAGTAACCTCTGCTATAAATGGATGTATGGGGTATTTTTCTTTTTGGTTCTTCAAAAACATCCACTAGAGGGTCTTTTCCTTGTAGTGAGTGTATGCATACTCATTGTAGACATTTTTCATGAATAGGTTTTCCATTGTTTCAATAGGTTAATTTACTCTTAATTGAAAGTTGATTTGTAGCATATATTATGTACGTATACTTTGCAATTTCATGAACATCGAGTTTGACAATTTAATGGTAACTAATTTAACTAATAATTATATTACCAAACATCACCAACATTTAGGAGATATCCCTAATTTGAAGTCTCAATTATACCTTGCACCATTTGTTGTAGGAGTCCCATATGGAATAAAGGCCCGATTTCCAAATTCTTAAATATTTTTCTTGTCTCTGACTATTAGCAATAGATAGGGCTACATATTTACTTTCAGAAATAAAGGGGGTGTTCTTGGTGAATTTCTAATTGCAAGTGTGTCAAGGTTATTATACCGTGGGCACGAGAAAGAATTGAGCCTCTAAGAGAGAGGTAATAGTACCACCCAAGAAGAGACACACATGAACCAAAGGACTTGTCTAACATCCAACGGAATAGTCCATAGGGGATTTGTCAGGATTTACAACCAACAAATGAGAAATATCTGCCTAATATCCCATGAAATATTCCACAGGAATATAATAGCAATAACAACCATTACAGTACATTCTGAAAAAGATATGTACTAAAATAACCAAAATAGTTCAACTATCTTAGCACATGTGAAAGAAAACATGAAAAAAAAGCATCCACATAATAGTATTACGAACACTCATAATTCATGCCTGAAGAATGTGTTGGACTTGAATGCTTCCATTTAATATGTAAAAGTTCCAAGACATGTATGTAAAATGAACATCACTAGCTCCAATAATGGAGCATTGGAGCCATTCCTTGATCCTCAAAAGAAATAGCTTATCTCTCTAATGCTTTGTTGATGGAGCCAGGGTGAAAAATCCCTTTGCTCATACAATGAGGGAATATCTATAACCAAGGGGTGATGCTTTCTCCTTGTGAATCTTTAACTACGTTCATGACTGTTCGACTTCCGTTGCCTTTTCAACTTATATGAAACTTCACATTCCATGTGCGTCCTTTGAACTTCCAATTTACAATATATTTCAAATACAATATACATGATCCACAATAATCATGTGACGTATGACTGATCATAACATGACATGACATAATACTGCTAAAATGGACTGCTTTCTGGTGTGGCAATGTCAAGCCATTGTTGCAGCTGATATTTAAATGTCTTCTTGAAGAATATTTCTTTCACCCTGCATCCCTTGTTGATAAGGATTCTTGAATGGTCTCAAGCCTTGGATAGTGATAAAAAACTAGTGTCCTTTCACTTTCTCCTTATTGATAAACTTGGAATTTAAACAGCAAGAGTATATTTGAGAATGATTCCATCCTTATTCGCCTTCTCCATAATATTTCCATGACATGGTAGGGTACATGTTCCTACAATTCACTCATGATGATAGGACATCAATCCAAAAAACCCTATCCTAAGATCATGCATTATGATCCATAAAATGACCCCCGAACAAATGCCAAGTTGGGAAGAGCAGCTCAGTGACTATGCAGTTGCATGGTTCAGGAAGGAAAGGGTAAGCCTTGAGCGTTCATACTACGTAGTGCATATTTCACGTAAGCCTACGGAACAATATTGGTAAATTTACACTGCCAATGAGACAAAATGAGGGGATGGACACTAGGAGATCTTACTGTGAAGTTATGGTAATCAGAGGAGGTCGGGCTCCTACACAAATGCATTGTTAAAGGGATTAGGTAATGAGCTAGAGTCTTATGGTTGTGAAGTGCACAATTCTAGATAGGATGGGGGACATGACTGCAAAACTCTGGGGGTCAATGTTGAGGCTTGGTCATAGAAATTGTGCAATGTAGCAGTACTAAGAGGCAATAACTGCATAATACATAGTGCCAAAAAGAAAGGTCACAAATAAATGATTGAGACTTTGTAATGCACAACATAGGGAAGACAGGGTAAATCTAGGTTGCTTGTTCGGGAATTTTTTCCTAAAATGGCTAAGTGCGGGATCAGTGAGATCAATGTGAATGGTGATGAAACTTCGACTGTGATTGCACACTTAGAATAATTTAATGATTCAATAAAAATAGATCATTCATGACATACAAAAAAATCATTTCCCTTTGTGTGACATCTTTACAACTGGTTATGACAAGTGTGACACAAAAGGTACACTTTACGACGATTGTGATGACACTTGTGCGACATTGCTCAAAAATTTTGAAATGAGTGTGATGGGTACTGAGAATGTTATAAAACATTACCCGCACAAAGGTGACCTATTGGTACCACTAGAATAGGTTCATACATAAAATGTGATATCCAACATTCCAAAATATGTCACTTTTCCCAACTTGCGAAAGGGAGCACAACATTGTAAGAAAATAAATAAAATGAATTTCAAATTTTTCGACAATGATGAAAATTACCAAGGAAGGTTCTAAAATTTGGTATAGGCCAAAATTTTATAGCGTGATGTAGCATCTAAAACAAATTCATAATGTGTCTTTTATTCAATTCTTCCAATTCCATTCAATGTCGTCGATATGTACAAGATAAGGTCCACCCTTAGTTGACATCCACTACAATATATTTAAGCCTTATTTCATGTATGTTTCTCCTGTACCAACTCTATATCACTATATTTTGTCTCAAAATATCGATACATGTTTCATTTCATTGATGGAGGATACATCAAGGCCCTCTTGTAATGGGTCACTTCTTGTTGACATCATCACATTATCGAGGAATTTGACTAAGAAACTCCCTTCAATGCCTTGTAACTTGAATATCTCAATGGAAATTTTGCTCACTTCCACCAACAAGTCCTCATCATTGGCCTTCGACCAAAATATTTTGTGTGGTGTTGTACTTTAGCTCATTCAATCACACCACATAGATTGTACTATAGTACCTTGAGAGCCATGGTTTCTCTCACATCTACTAATTACTTACATAATTCATTGATAATCAGGTGGTGTCTACCATGGTCAAACTCCAACTAATTTTTTCACATAGTTAGACTCGTACTATCGAGTGAGTAAGGTAGAAGACCCCAGATCTAGTTTCATGCATCCAAGCTATGATTTTAGGTTTCATAGTAGATCATAGATTATGATTGATATGATTATTTCTGGAAGTCATCCAATAATGGGTCAATTGTCTATCATTAGTGGACATGACTTTGATTATTATACATGTAATATTTGCTTATAGGCTGAGTATAGGTATGCCTATCTCAAAAATTATATCATGATGACTACATATCATAAAAAATGATCTTGACCAACCATGTCTTCATCGCAACGTGTCATAAGGTAAGGCACTTTTTTCCTCAGCCACTACTTCTGAATTTTTACTTTAGGGGGGGATCTGTTATAGTCCATTTTATCGCATTCATTCAAATTTCTTGGAAATTGGATCAATCAACATCCTTGATAGCTTGTCATTATCCCTTTGCAACTAATCAAGAATTGATCCTCCAAAAAAGTCCAAGAAATATTTTATCAACTCGAAAACTCATTTTTATAAATGCATCTTACCTTTCATTCCACCTACGATGATTGCATGTTTCATAACTGCGAACCTATAGTGAGCAACATAGGTTTCTCTCCTTTGCAGGTGCGATGATCCAGGTGGATATTTGTGGCCACCTGCCTATTCCACTTGGGGCCCACCATTGTCTCTTTCAGTTTTTTCACAACTTACTATTTTTAGCATTTTTTCAGGTCCTAATATTCCAGAGCCATTTTGAGGCCCCAAACGGAGGTAGTATGCCGAAGTTATGTCCTCGGTAAGTTGAAACACCAATTTACCCAAACGGGGCCCATAGTTTTGGTGCTTCATCTCCTAGGGTTAGGTTTTTGGACGTTTAGAGTTCTCCATTGTTTCTTCATAATAAATAGGCCCTCGAGCCTCATTATAACATAGTTCAGAGGTCTATAGATGCCACATCTCTTCTCAAAGATTCACTACCAGCACCCTAGCTATTTTATCTCCATCATATTTGTAAGCATATTTCTGTGATTTGATATTTATGAAGCCTTATTTCCACTGTATTTCTATGCTTATGGTTATTTCAGTATTCTGATGCATTCCTGCATAAATTTGGAATAGTGGTATCAGAGCGGTCTTCTTTTTCTCGATCCTTCTTTGCATGTCCCTAACGAGGCCAGGGTATAAGGATTTGGGGATCGATCTGGTGGAACCTTTGCAAGTTTAGCCTCACAAACCCCAACGGACGCCCATGGGGGGTGAAAAGAAAGATGAGGGAGCAAGAGATCCTATCAAAATATTGCTCGAGGAGGCCCTCAAAAAACAAAGGAATGCGATGATGGATAACTTTGCCCAAATCCTTCAACGACTGCCCATTGGCAGTGCATCTGCATCTAGCAGCCACTCTGGAGGCGCGACTCGCTTTAAGGTACAATTAAACTTTGAAATTCCTATATTTGAGGGCCAAATAGATGCAGATGCTGTAGATAGATGGTTGAATCTATTAGAAGGATATTTCTTGGTTTATGACTTTTTCGATGAGGAGAATATTATTTTTGCACTCCTCAAAACTACCCCCCATGTCAAGGACCCGTGGGAAACCTACTCTGAGAAAAAATATGAGACAGAACCCTCTCTATTCTCAGTCATACCCACCTCAAATTCTTTCTGATATGCCATCAAGGAAAAATACTATCCCGTGGGGAGCTATGATGACAAGTACATACAATGGACCATGTTGCAGCAACAAAGGGATCAAGATGTGCATGAGTTAACAAATTTGTTCTATACCCTATGCACAAATTTGGGTATCAAAAATTCAAAGAAACATTTGGTGCTAAATTATTGTGGTTGTATACACAGATAGATTCAGGAGGAAATGGAGTTTGTCGACATCTCCTCACTTGGTACGACATACCGGTATGCTGCCAAGATTGAGCATAAATTCAATTAAAAGAAGTGAGACTTTGGATCTGGAAATCAAAAGGAGGGGAAAGGTGCCTCCAAACCGCAAAACAAAGGGCAAAGCCAAGCCATGGCGGCCCAAGACAACCTACCAAAGCCACAATCAAAGAAAAACACTGTAAAGCCAAGGAAGGACACAGGAAAGTGGTGTGAGTTCCATAAGAGCTCCACTCACAACACAAGTGAGTGTTGGGCCAAGCAGTCGTTGGTGGCCGAGATGAGGGCTTCTGAATCAGATGCATGCTCTGACTCTAAATCAAAAACTGACAAGGGGAATGACAAAGGGAAGCAAATTATTGATGTGGAGCCCAACACCACTGTTGCAACTACGAAGATCCAGAAGGAGGAACTAGAAGATCCAGAGGAGGAAGAGCATCTCTTCCACTCCCAGATGTGGGTAAAGGGTTCCATGCTACAGTTCATTTTCGATAATGGGAGCCAAAAGAACCTCATTTCAGCAGATGTCGTGAAGCGGTTGGGATGTCGACCACAGTGCACCCACAACCATACACCATCGGGTGGCTTCACCAAGGACAAGATCTCTGCATCAGCCAGCAGTGTCGCCTTCCCTATAGCATCAAGTCCTTCATGGATGAGGTATTGTGTGACATTACTCCTATTGATGTTTCTGATGTATTATTAGGCCAACCATACCTATGGAAGCAACATGTTGTGTATGAGTCCCAGCCTCGCGCTGTTATTTTTACTTTGGGAAATAAGTTGTACAGGATACCAGAGGTACCACTGCCTCCCCCTATCTCTTTGGTTACTACAAAACAATGCAATAAGCTCATTTCCCAAACCAGGAAATTTATTTTCCTAATGATCTGCCCCCAGGGAAAGAAGAAGATTATGGCCATGACCTACAAACATGGATCCTCTGCACGGCAACAACAAATGGACAAGGTTGTGGAGGAGTACGGGGACATCTTCACCTCACCCATAGGGGTGCCTCTACACTGTCAGGTCAAGCACCCCATTGAACTAACCCCAGGTGTGCCGCTACCCAGTGGACCAATCTATAGGCACTTTGTTCTGGAGAATTATGAAATCAAGAGGCAGATTCAGGAGCTACTACAGAAAGGTCACATCCGGCCAAGTTCATTTCCCTCTGGGAGCCCGATCGTGTTGGTACGGAAGAAGGATGGGACATGGAGACTCTATATTGACTATCGAGCATTGAAAAAGATCACTTTCTGGAATAGGTACCCAATCCCACCGATTGTTGACCTTATGGACCAACTCAAAGGGGCAAAATATTTCACCAAGATCGACTTGAATTCTGGGTATCACCAGGTACCAATCGAACCCTATGATGTGTGGAAGACTGCCTTCAAAGCCAAGGAGGGCCTTTTCGAATGGCTCGTCATTCCTTTCAGATTGAAAAATGCTCCTGCAACCTTCTTGAGGTTGATGGATGACATCTTTCATCCATTCACCAACTCATTTGTAGTGGTATACTTGGATGACATTCTGATCTTCAGCCAGACTTGGGAAGAGCACCTCCACCACATCCAACAAGTCCTCAAAACACTACGGAAACATATATTGTGTGCCAATTTGGAGAAGTTCACTTTTTGCATGACCCAGGTTCAATATCTGGGATACATTATTGATGAAAGCGGGCTACATGTGGATCCAGCCAAGATCCAATTCATTCGGGATTGTCCAGCCCCAACCACCCTAATAGAGCTTCACAACTTTCTAGGTCTTACTAATTTCTACTGCAGGTTCATGTTGGGACTCTCTCATATCACTTGGCCCTTGTGTCAAGTCGCCAAGGGAGGAGCGAAATAAAAATTCTTTTGGTCAGAATCTCAACAGAAGGCGTTAGTAGAATTGAAGCATCGCCTCTGTTCTGCCCCAGTGCTCACATTACTAGACTTGCAACAACCATTTTAGAATCAAGAAAGATGCCTCTGACTATGCTATTGGGGTAGTTATTACTCAACAGTGGCATCCAGTGGCATATCATAGTGATATATTGTCCGACAAAGTTCAAAAGTATCCCACTTATGATAAAGAAATGTATTCCCTTATGTAGGCTTGTCGACGATGGAAGCATTACATTTTGGGGAAGGAGACAATCATCCACACAGACCACTGGCCCATACAGTTCATACAGACACAAGGGAATTTTCAGAATGATAGCCATTAGAAGTGGTCCACATATCTGCAACAATTTCATTTGAACATCAAGTAGAAGAAGGGTAGCACCAATAATGTTGCAGATTGCCTCAGCCGACCACCGATCGTGGCCATAACCACCATTCTCAAATCTTGTTGGCATGAGACTTCTGAGTGGCCGCTTCTCTACAAGAGTGATCCAAAATTCAGCTACACATAAAAGGCACTCTTCGGGGGTATGCAAATTTCAAATTTTCACCTCCAAGATGCACTATTATGTCACCTGGGACACCTTTGTTTTCCTTCAATCGAGCGTGCCAAGATGATATGGGAAGTGCACTACAGTCGAGTCACTGGGAATTTTGGGGTTGAGAAAATATTGGCAATACTACTAAAGTATTTCTATTAGCTGAACCTTCGATAGGATGTTGGGAAATACATCAGATCCTGCACTGCTTGCATCATTACCAAACCAACCATCAAGAGGCAAGGGCTCTATACTCTGCTACCTACCTCTAGTCGACCTTGAGAATCCATCTCCATGGATTACATGTTAGACCTTCATTCTACTAAACATGGAAATGACTGTGCTTTCATGGTCGTCGACAAATTCTCAAAGATGGCCATTATGGTGGCATGCAAGAAGAATATCACAGAAGAAACCATTGCTAAAATCTTCTTTGAATGAGTGTGGGTGCACTTTGGGATCCCATAGTCTATCATATTAGATCGCGATAGCAGGTTCCTTAGCACATTTTGGTCCAGCCTCTGGTCAATGTTGGACACCAAGCTCACCGAATCCACAGCTTTCCATCCCCAAATTGATGGCCAGACAGAGTTCGTTAACAGAATGATTGTACACATTCTACGCATGTACAATTCAAAGCATCAATGCACATGGGATGAGAGCATTCCCTATGTACAACAGAGTTATAACTGGGCTCTCCACAACTCAACCGGCCACAACCCCTTTCAAGTGGGCTTGAGATTCCAGCCACTATGTCCCATTCATGTAGCCATGCCATTTGCAACTACTCAGGCCAATTTGGCTCATGTCCAGTCTGAAGCTGACAAAGAAAACAACTTCATCGAGTGTATTCAGCACATCTACCAAAAGGTTCATGACATATTAGACAGAGCCAATGCTAAGTAAAAGCAACGACATGGTCAACATCGAGTGCCACACAACTTCCAGGTGGGCAAAAAAGTGTGGCTACATTTCCAGAAGGAGCACCTCACTGGACCCCACTGCAAGCTTCCCCTGCTCCAATATGGGTTTTACACCATCATCAAGGTTGTAGGAAACAATCCCTTTCAGCTCAGTATTCCTCCATTCCTTGGTCTGCACCTAGTATTTAATGTAGTCTGCCTTCATCCCTACTTCCCTCCTCTATTGGACACCTCTGAAATTGCAGAACAACTCACACCAAAAGAGTTAAACCCAGAATGCATGGAACAGGCCACCACAGACTATATCATGGACATGAAAATAAAGAACACTCATCGACAGAAGGTCCAACTATATCGGGTTGTCAAAGATGGACAACTCCTGCACTAAGAAAAGTGGTTCACTAGGGACCAATTTCAATAGAATTTTCCTCATCTCATGGAGGAACTCAATGAAATGGGGACCATTTCTTCCTAAGGGGGGAGGAATGGGCCAGGTGGATATTTTTGGCCACTCACCTATTCCACTTGGGGCCCCACCATTGTCTCTTTTAGTTTTTCACAACTTACTATTTTTAGCAGTTTTTTGGGCCTTGAACTTTTGGAGCTGTTTTGAGGCCCCAAACGGAGATAGTATGCTGAAGTTACGTCCCTGGGAAGTTGAAACACCAATTTACCGAAAAAGGGCCCATATTTTGGTGCTTCATCTCCTAGGGTTAGGTTTCTAGACATTTAGAGTTCTCCATTGTTTCTCCACAATAAATAGGCCCTCGAGCATGATTGTAACACAGTTCAAAGGTCTGTAGATGCCACATATCTTCTCAGAGATTCACTACCATCACCCTAGCTATTTTATTTCCATCATGTCTGTAAGCATATTTTTGTGATTTGATATTAATGAAGCCTTATTTCCACTGTATTTCTATGTTTATGGTTATTTTTGTATTCTTTTGCATTCCTGCATAAATCCGGATCATGCGATGGTTCTATAATTTTAGGAAAAATAAAATATTTTTATGGAACTTCTCCTTCTAGAAGCTTTTAAGATGGTTTAAACCATTTAACATGGATAGATATCTCGAATTCATACTCTAGACATATTATCTCTTATCCCTAGAGCTTATCCTCCTTCATATGTGGATCTCAAGCCTAGATTGGTAAATCCTAAACTACCACTTTTACCCCATAAATTCACTGCCTCCCATATAGTCTAGGTTGGATTTTGGAGAATCTTAGTTATGCCCTCATGTTGTTTCTTTTACCTAAGGATACATTACCATCGTTTAGTTGTAATTGAAGGCTTTCCTTGTGGCTAAGGAAGGACAAGATTGGTGGGAGATTCTACATTGTCAAGAACTACAAAAACGGTTGTAATCTTATCCTACATTTCATTCATACAAGAAGCTTTTTTTTCCTATTATTTATGTCTATTTGATGCATATGTATTTCAATACCCACTTAAATCAATCAATAGAGATACTATTTTATGCTATGGATATCTTGTAGTTCTCTTTTTTGTGTGATTATCTTGCAGGTTCCATTTATAGTTATTAAATTTGAACCCAAAGTCTACAATGTTGAGATTCAACAGGATGATGAGCTTAGTGAAAAGCAGTCACCTTCACTAAGTGGGCCCGCAGGCTATTTTTAGGTGTAAGTCTATTTTTAGACTATGTCTATTTTTAGACATGGTGATCATATTTCAGAAGTTGCAGGATGCTATTTGTGGATGGTTGGTCAAGGAAAAATAGTTCAAATTCTATTTTTAGGATATTTGGCGAAGTATATTTATAGATATTTGATCTAAAAATAGGAGTGTCAATTATTATTAGCCCTTAATAATAATGAGACTCTAAATAACAACTTATTCTCTTGGAGCACTTTATTTCACCATACAGATTTGGAAAATGAGTGGGCTAATGGAATTAAAAAATTCCTAGGGTTTAATGGTGGTTCATGCATGGAGGACTCAGTTAGAACTGAAGTGAAAAAGTTATGACAGAGTTGGAAGAGTAGTTCATGCAATTGTTATTTAGTTTAACTCAGTTATTGGAATTAAACTCAGTTGAGCTAGTTGTATCTAGTCTAACCGAATGATACACTAGTGAGAGTGGAGTGAATTAATTAGTTAATTAATTCATAAATAATAGCTCATTAATCAATTGAAAAAATACAACAGTTAACTATAGTGCATGTCAGTTCTAGTGGAGACCCTGTGGAGAGGTAGGTGAAAGGATGAGATGGACTATCTGTTGTGACTATAGTGATGCATTGATTGCATCACACACACATCAGAGTTTCCAATGAGTATTGTCCAGTAAAGACAAGGGTAATTTGAATTCATTTAGAGCTATTCTTCAGTGGGGATTGTGTAGTGGAGGCAGGGTATCAACTGGCAAGAAATCAATGCATGGATTTGCAGATTTCTTCATGTTAGTGTGTGACAATTGATTGTACTGAGAGCTTGATGTACTAAGCTTTGTATGATATTGTTACATGATCTCCATGATACATAATATATGATAGTTGGGGTTTTCAGCTTCAGGCTTTCCCGTTAAACAACTGTGTTATGTGCGATTGTTTTTATTGCTTCATGTGTTTGCAATTGAGTTTAAATTTCCGCAAAAGATTAACAGTGGAAGGATTATGTATTTAGCAAGAAGATAAATATTGTTAGATCAGGACAATATGGATATATACATGCATATTTTATATAATTTCTACATGGTATCAGAGCAGTGTTAATTCTTGAAGATTTGAATTGTGAAGAATTGTTGAGTTTGTGCAGGTGGACAATTCGAATTTGCTGCAGAAATTTCTTGGTGCGACAGTTGAGTATACATTGAAATGTCTTTCAATGGGTTGCGATTGGAGTATGCCCCTAAGGGAAGATTGAATTACATAGCTTGGAAGGATAGGATGGAGGCGGTGCTGGAAGATAATGGATTGAAGGAGTTCATTGATAGCGATGTTCCTAAGCCTGGTTCTAGCGATGTTGCATTACTTGACACATGGAAAAAGAAGGTAGCAAAGAAAAGAAGAATTCTGTTGGAAGGTGTGAAGAGCCATATTGTGTCCAACCTTCATGGGAAATCCACTCCATTTGCAATCTGGGCTTTGACGATTGTTTGAAACGGAAAGCGACGAGAGGACGTTGGTAACAGGATAAGCTCAGAAAAATAAAAATGAAGAAGGGCAACAGTATTCCAAAATATCTCACAAATTTTTTCCACTGTAAGCACTACAAGAAAAAATCACGTTGGTGAGGGGCGAAAATGGTCACCATAAGCTCATTGGTGAGGGTCAAAAGAGCCTTCGTCACCAAAAACTGAACGTCACCAAAGGTGGCGTCGCCGAAAGTATAGGTGTTGTGGTGACATTCAAGGTCCGTCACCAATAATAATTTATAGTGACGGATAGTGACCGTCACCATTTCATATGAGAAATGGTGATGGACAATAGCCTCCGTCACCAAAAAATTGAACGTCACCAAAGGTGGCGTCGCCGAAAGTATAGGTGTTGTGGTGACATTCAAGGTCCGTCACCAATAATGATTTATAGTGATGGATAGTGACCGTCACCATTTCATATGAGCAATGGTGATGGACAATAGCCTCCGTCACCAAAAAACTGAACGTCACCAAAGGTGGCGTCGCCGAAAGTATGTGTTGTGGTGACATTCAAGGTCCGTCACGAATATTAATTACAATGACGGATAGTGACCGTCACCATTTCATATGAACAACAATGATTTTTTGTGATGGACCTTTCATGGCCGTCACTATTGGTGCATATATATGGCGACGTTCATTGACCGTCACCATAAACTCATTGGTGACATCAAGGTCCGTCATGAATAATGACTATAATGACAAACAATGACCCTCACCATTTCATATCAACAACAAAGATTTATGGTGATGGACCTTTAATGGTCATCACTATTGATTCGTATATATGGTGGCGTTCGTTGACCGTCACCATTTCATATGTTGGTTGGATAAATCGATCTTGCAGAAAAGATCGATCTCCCTAGTGTCAGAAGACAATCTAGCACCAAACGAACAAGTAATTTTGTCTTTATCTAAATATATTCATTTTACAAATAAATGCTATGAAGGTGTCGATCCTACCTTAGATCCAAATGCTTATTTGCGGTCGTAGTGCTTCCATCGCAACAAGAGTTCTTTTGTCGCAAGAAAGTGTCATCTTTCGTCGACCTGCAATCACAAACAAGCAAATATTAAATAGCACCTGTATAAAAAATAATTATAAAACATACATATCATAGTGATCAAGGAATATATGAAATAAATGATCAAATGACAGCTTATTGAAATAAACAATCAAATGACAATTTATTGAGAAAAACAAAACTTGATTGTATTAATCTTAAAATAACAGAAGAACCTTACAACCTTAGCCTTCATGTTTGAAAGGCCTTCTCGAGGTTTGTAGCAGGAGTCTCCTCTACTTTGATAAGTCTTGCAATCTTCCTCTATGAGCGCGTAGAGGTATGTGATATTTCTTCTCAAAAGCTTAGCAGAAAGAAGTCTAAATCTCAACAGCACTTCAACTCAATCACCCATAAAGCTTGAACTCCAATTCTCAATCTCCAAAATCTAACCATTTGAGGCTACCCAATTCCTCCTTTTATAGAGTAGATGAGGAGGTTAGGATTCCACCTTTGAAGGGATAGAATCCTCCTTCAAAGGGATATGCTCCTCACATCAAGGGATTAGTTCCTTAAGGTGAGGGATACATGCACCTTATCAAAGTGTACTCATCCCCAAAATATCATCTATAACCTTCGAGTGTGAAAAATAACTTTTCGGTTGTTTAATGCTTTTAACTTTTTAGAAGTACACGAGGCATTAAATAACTAGAAATGCATTCTAGAATGTAGTTTCTCTTCACATTACCTAACGTACCCTAGCTAAAAATGCATGCGAGGCTTCATGTTATACTCACTTTTGAGGCTTTTGAGTTTTAAGGTTTGTCTTCCAGTTTTAGGGCTTGGAATGAGGAACAAAGGTTGTAAGACTTGTAAAGGAGGCATGTATGAGTGTTTATGAGCCCATAAAATCAGCAGAATGTCAAGGTGATAATTTTTTAGTGTAACATATTGCCCCCTAAAGTGAGAAGTCTGGAATAGATGAAGATGAAGTCTGTCATATATGAAGAGTGAAGTACTTTATCATTTCAAGGATCATCCTGTGGACACCCCGGTCGGAACTTGTAAAAACATTCAATGAAAAATATATATATGTAAACATATCATTGCTGAGGTAGGCATTCCCATACTCAGATCAAAACTAACTAGAACTATCTTAAATTGTTCTGATACATGAATGATTTTGAATACATCATAGTATAGACACGTGTAGACACAGTATGGATGCAGCCATCTGTTTATAAATAGTCTACTGTATGAATGATAACAAAATTCCTCGCAGCCTGGATGGTAGAAACCAGATCTAGGGTCTTGATTTCCACATCTCGAACTAGTACGATTCTATCCATGTGAATAAATGTGTTGAAGTCGAACATGGTAGAAACCATGATTACTATTCAATGATGTAAGCTGACCCAACAAGTGTGAGAGTAACCACCAATAATGTTAATGGCTCTCAAAGTACCAGGTTCAATCCATGAAATGTGAATGAATGAGGCCCGAAGTCAAACATGTCACGGAATCATTCGATCGAAGGTCGATGATGCAGCCTATCGTCGAAGGCGAAAACACCGCCATTGAGGCATGTAGATTTCAAGATGCGGCGATTTCTAGATCAACTTCTAGATAATGAGTACATCGTCGATAGAAAGTGATCCGTCGTAGGCAAGACGAACATGAAATCATAGATCAAGTTGTGAAGAAATATATTGGCAGAGGCCGGCTGGGGATGGTCAAAATGGATGACAAATATTTTGCAGATGAATGGTTTATTTGAACTGTCCTCTTGAACACATAACGACACTGCAGATGGCTTGGTGACAATTGACCCAAAGTTAATACCCAGAACCCGACTGAAGACTGTCAATATGGTTTGATCAACTGTTAGGTAAAGGATTTTCCCAACCTAGGTGAACAAAAGTGTCATGTTCAAGAGTGGTTAACGCTTTTCCGAATAATCAAAATGTAACAAACAGGTTCGTTTTTCTCTCTTTTCCCCCACCAATTCTGGCAAGTACCTCTTTATTTTTGACAAGCTTGAGGAGGATAACATTTGCTTGTTTATAAGCTCATCCTTCGGATGAGTCCAACTTAGTTTAAGATTCGAACCCTAAGAAGGAGTGGTTCGTTCCTGTTTAAAAATTGAACAGGTCCTTTACTGTTTAAATTTTAATGAGTCCAGTATAGGAGAAACTTGGTGTTTTTTCAATTTTAGGGAGTCAAAAGAAAAAAATTAAGAAAACTCCATGGGGGTAATTTTTCGTAAATTTAGTCTCTCGAGCCCGAAAAGGGATAAAATAATGCAGGAGAGAACTCTATTCACGGTAATTAGTCAACGTATACCTTTTTCGTAAATAGTCCATTTCAGTCCGTAAAAGGGGTAAACTTATACTGAAGGGACGATTAGTCATTTAGTTTAACAAGTTCGAATAATCAAGTGCTCGGCAATCTTTTCATGTTTAGAGAGTCTGAAAAGGGATTAAAAGAGGACTCCAATTTTTCGCTTTTTCGTAAAATTTTTGGAGGAGTCCAAAAAAGTGATAAAAGTATGCTCTTTGTTTTCACTTTTTCATAAATTTTAACAAGTTCGAAAAAGGGATAAAAATGTACTCATATGGCCGACTTTCAATTTAATTTATGAGTAGGAAAAGACGGAAAGAACTCAGCATTTTCATGTGTTTTATGAGAATGAAAGATAGCAAAATAATGTCGGGATTTTCATGAGTTTAACGAGTCTTGAAAATAACTAAAATTGACTCAAGATAGGTTTCATTTTTACAAAAGCTTGAAACAGAGAAAAGTTGTGCTTTAAAGTGGTTTCATTTTTACACAAGCTTGAAACAAAAATAAAACTGTGCTTGATGCCCCCTAAGCGTAACTGCTAGAGTGCATGCCCCCCCAGCTTCATTTCATTCAACTAAGTACACATATGGTAATTAATAGCTAGATGGAATGAAGGTACATTTACGAGATCATATGAAAGACCCTTCCTAAAACTATAAGAAAATTATGCAAAAAACTGAAATAACTAATCTAAATATAACTTAAGATTTACGAGATCTAGTCAAAGACTCGACTCAATTCGGGGAGGATTTGTTTCATTTTTTAACGAGCCTGACACAGAGAAAAACTATGCTCATGGCAACATGTTTCATTTTTTAACGAGGTTGACATAGTAAAAGGAACTTTCTTCACCTACATGTTTCATTTTTTTAACAAGGTTGACACAGTAACAGGAACTGTCCTCAAATCTACTCTCTACAATCTACCTATATAACCTACTGATTCATTTTTTAATGAGGTTGACACAGGAAAAGAACTGTCCTCATACTTGATTCATTTTTTAACGAGGTTGACTCAGTAACAGGAACTATCCTCTGACCAACTGATTCATTTTTTAATGAGGTTGACACAGGAAAAGAACTGTCCTCATACCTGATTCATTTTTTAATGAGGTTAACTTAGTAACAGGAACTATCCTCTGACCAACTGATTCATTTTTTAACGAGGTTGACACAGGAAAAGAACTTTCCTCAGACTCACTGATTCATTTTTTAATGAGGTTGACACAGGAAAAGAACTGTCCTCTTACCTGATTCATTTTTTAACGAGGTTGACTCAGTAACAGGAACCATCCTCATAAACTACTGATCATGGCTTCCAACTGGAAGAAACACATGTCAATGGACACACCTTGATCATGGCTTCCAAGAGGTCTTCATCAGATGAAATAATAGTTCTCTGGAAGGAACACATGTCAAGGGACTCAAAAGGGATAAGAACATCACGTTCAAATAATCCCATAGATTTTTCCATGTCAATTACCGGATCTAAGTCATAAGAAGACGAGAAAATAGTGAGAGGCTTGCTTACATCAGTAACTGAAAACATGGGACTAGTTGCCACATAATTAACCCGTGGCGGGGTAGATACCACTTGCGTATGAGGAACATTTTGGGACGTCGGATTATTGGTAGTCGAAACAATACTAGTGAATGAAAGCTGGTCTACAATCACAATATTTCCATTGTGAGGGAAAGACATCACACGAAAGAGTGTCGATACGACAGCTTTCATTGCATAAACATAGTCTCGCCCAAGGAGTAAATTGAAATCCAAGGGACCTCGAACTACCATAAGATCAATACAGACAGTTTTACCTTCCAAAGTAATAGAAAAATTAGGAAGGATCCCTAAAGGTTCACTAATGGTTCTGTTAAAAGCTTTCAGATTCTACGTAATAGGTACAAGCTGAGGGGAACCCAAAGCTTTCCAAGAAGTTGAGGATAAAATACTAACAGAAGCACCATCATCTACTTGTGTGCGGTGTATGTCCCTACCACCAAACTTCACAATGATTTGGAAAGGGATAGAGGAAGGAATATGAGGTTCTGTCAGTCTATTCAAATCAAAGGAAAATACCTCAGTACTTGGAGGGGGTTATGTAGAAACAGGTGAAATTCCCCCTGGCGTAGAAGAATTTGATGTAACAAGAAGAGCCTGAGAGGTATGAAGTTCACTCTCTACAGGGAGAATGGGATCGACCGAATGCAAAATCGAATCGACCACTTGATCAACTAATGGATCATCAACCTCAGTGATATGAGTTTCACTCTGTAATGGAAGAGTGTGATCGACTGTACTTGAAATTAGATCAATCACTTCGTCAGTTGACGGTAGGTTGGGAGAAAGTTTACGGTAACCAGTTGGAAATTCTTGCTATGGAACAGTAAGGTTTTCCAACAATTTTGAGGCTTCATCCATGTGAGGGAAAATATGAGTTTGATGACTCCCTTTGCATAACTTACAAGGAAACCTAACTTTACCCTTTTTCCCAGGAACCTGACTATCACTGGTTGATGGATCAACAGAAAGTTGATGAGATTTTTCTGACCATACTTCCAAGACCTTTGGAATACCGGGACAATTGATAAGGAAGTGGTCACCCTTACAAATCCTGCAAGGGTATTTGGGTTTACGATGCATGTTGGAGGTTTCCTCAACACAACTAACACTTACATCCATGGTTGGTTGGTTGACTTCTTTCTTATCTTGCTTCTTCTTCTTCTTCTTCTTCCCTTTCTTCTTCTTCTTAGCCACCCGGTTACTAGCGTCAAGGTTATTACCAAGAGAAGAGGAAGAAATGGAGGAAGAAATATTAGGTGAAGAAGGTAAAGGGTCATCAGAAGGTTGGTGATGTTGAGATGGTGAACTCTGTTGAGGTGAAGCATTCGGTTGAGGTGGAACAAATGGAGTATTCAGGGCAAATGAAGTTGAAAATAACCATATCGATAAACCTATTGTAAATCCAGGTAATGAAAAAGTAGCCATATAAGGAGGACCAACATTTCCAAAACAAGGAAAAGTACTAGAATTCTCGTTAAGAGGAGTTCCTTGGTTGGTAATTCCGAAACATTTGCCATTATATTCAACTTCATTGAATTTTATTAAAAATTTAAAACTAAAATTAACAATTCACAAGTCACACCTATTAATTAAAATTCACAATTCACACCTATGGTCTCTAAAAGTAAAAACAAACAAATTAACATGTGCTATCAAATCTAGGAGTCAAACCACACACAAACAGTAACTTCCCGTACTAAAAACACTAGTTGGTGATGAAATCCAACATCGTAGAATTTAATACAGAAAGGGCGGTTGGAACAGTTACCCCGACAACCTGCTTAATGAAACAGACTGGCACAAGTTTCCTCAAAAAACCATCTCGAGTGAAGAGAACCCCCCAGAAAGTCCAACTGAGTCTAGTCGACGTCTACTCCAGTTACAGTGAGATCTTTCCTTCACCGTCACCTTAGGAAACAATCTTAAGTTTATGGACACTAAGGTTACCAATAGTAACAAATACAACTGGGGGAACAGTCTATGATCTGATCCCATGCGCAAGGGCAGAGTAACAAAGCTCAATCCCCTTGAAGGCTCCTTGACATAATCCAAGGTCTACCGACAAGTGACCCCAGGCTCCTCGACAATGGTTAATCCGAGGTTTACTGTTTGTAATGTGCGCAAAATATTCTATCTTCCGCAATGAAATAGAATTGATTGTTTGAAAGGTTCGGACATGATCTTGTGATTGACTTCTTTAAGAGAAGCTTCCCAGATTGTACCAATTACAATTGGATTTATTTCCTACCGCAAGATTTGTCTACTTGTTTGTTTTACTACCTTTGAGAGTTAATTACTCCCTACTCCAAGATACTAGCCTAAGCTATGTTGGTGATAAGAGCCCTAGAAATGTAAAAATTACTAGATGAATTATAATTAAGCACTGTGTTATTTAGGCTGTTATTACTCAAAAGGGTAAATGGATATGAAACCAATGGTACTATGACCCAAACCAAAACTTAATGCAATCGAATATGATAATGTAATCTTTTCAATTCGATGAATCCTAACTAAAGTAAGGAGAGAGTTTCCATCACTTCCAACAATGTAAAAAACTGATCACTAAGAGAAAAGATAACAAATTCTCTAATGCACTAATTTTATGAAGAAAAACTAATGCAAATCAATCCCAAAAAAATTTTTATATTTTTGTGTTTTTAAAACAAGCATAAAAACATCTAAATTCAAATCAAAGAAAAATGATCTAAATCTATGATTGATTTTTCAGAATGTAAACTATGCAGTTGTAATCTATGCACAATTCACTTGAAAAGTATGCAAATGTAATCTATGCACATTTTTTATTCATATTCTGAAAATGAGAATTCTAATTATGCAAATGTGATCTATGTAAGAAATTCTCAAACACAAGATGATTCTAAAGTGATCTAAGAACCAATCAAGTGCAAGTCAAGAAAATTCAGTGAGAGTTCCAAAGATCAAAAAAACACTCAAAGGCGATTAATACTCATACACAATTTAGCCCCCTGAAAAACAGAAGCAAAAGGATGAAAAATTGTGAAAATACTGAGACAAACCTCCAAGTAATGAACAAAGGAAATCAAATTAACAGCTTCTCAAAAAAGATACTCAAACACCCAATTAACTTAATGGAGATTGATGAGATGAAGAATTGCTGAAAGAAATTCAAAAACAAGAGATTTTTGACAGAAATTTTTTTGAAATAGATCTGGGTAGATGCTAAGAATCCTAAATCAATGTAAAGATAAACTAAAGAAATAAATCTAAATTTTTTCAAAATTTAACAGGGTCCGCAAGCTTGCAGAAGTAATAGCTGCGGTACCGCACTATTTACTAAAGAAAACATGCGAACCTGCCCGCACTGTCCAAAGAAGGTAAAGTGCGGTCCCAGGAAAAATTCAAGAAAAACATAAAAGATCTCAAAATTTTCAAAAAAGGAGAAAAAATAAGCTACCCAGGAAAATATCCATCAATCAAAAACCAGGAAAAACTTTTCCTCAAATCAAAATAAAAAAGAACCAAAAACAACAAGTTCTTTCCCCAGTGGAGTCGCCAATTTGTTGGCCGGATAAACCGTTCTTGCGGACAAGACCGATCTCCCTAGTGTCAGAAGACAATCTAGCAACAAATGAACAACTAAGTTTATCTTTCTCTAGATATATTCGTTTTACAAATAAATGCTATGAAGGTGTCGATCCTACCTTAGATCCAAATGCTTATTTGCGGTCGTAGTGCTTCCGTCGCATCAATAATCCTTTGTCGCAACAAGAGCTCTTTTGTCGCAAGAAAGTGTCATATTTCATCAACCTGCAATCACAAACAAGAAAATATTAAATAGCACCTGTATAAAAAATAATCATAAAACATACCTATCATAGTGATCAAGGAATCTATGAAATAAACGATCAAACGACAGCTTATTGAAATAAACAATCGAACGAAAATTTATTGAGAAAAATAGAACTTGATTGTATTAATCCTAAAATATACAGAAGAACCTTACAACCTTAGCCTTGATATTCGAAAGGCCTTCTCGGGGTCCGAAGCAGGAGTCTCCTCTACTTTGATAAGTCTTCCACTTTTCCTTCAGGAACAAAAAGAGGTATGTGATATTTCCTCTCAAAAGCTCAGTAGAAAGAAGTCTAAATCTCAACAGCACTTCAACTCAAAAATCTGAAGCTTGAACTCTAATTCTCAATCTCCAAAATCTTCTTCTTCACTTAACCCGTTGAGGCTACCCAATGCCTCCTTTTATAGAGCGGATGAGGAGGTTAGGATTCCACTTTTAAAGGGATAGAACCCTACTTCAAAGGGATAGGCTCCTCACATCAAGGGATTAGTTCCTTAAGGTGTGGGATACATGCGCCTTCCTAAAGCGTACTCATCCCCAAAAAATATCATCTAGAACCTTCCAGAATTGACCAAAAATCAACTTTTTCAGTTTAATTTCGCGTCTTTTTGAGTTTTACAGAGGTCCGCACCCATAACACAAAGAACGTGCGGTAGGGTTCCACAGGAGAGCTAAACTTTAGGTGCGGGACCACAGGCAATGAATAGAGAAAGTGCGATACCAATGTTTAGGGGATTTTTAGGAACTTTTCTCTGATTTTGAAAGCTTGACATGAGGAACTGATATGTTAGATTTGCAAAAGGAGGAAGTATGAGTATTAATGAGCTCATACAGTCAGGATAATTTCAAGGTGACAATTTTTTAATTGTAACAGACTATAATGAAAAACAGTGACCCTCACCATTTCATATCAACAACAATGATTTATGGTGACGTACCTTTAATGGTAATCACTATTGATGCGTATATATGGTGTCGTTCGTTGACTGTCACCATTTAATATTTTGGTGAGCGTTGAAAAATGTCACCATATGCTCATTGGTGATGGTCAAAAGAGCATCCATCATCAAAAACTGATCTTCATCATTCCCTATATATGAATATCAGGGCACGATGGAATCGAACCACCAACCTCCTGCTTGTAAAGCAGGTGCTCTTCCATTGTTTCTTCGATAGCTAATCCTTCCCATTTTCCTAGCTAGCCTACAGTCACTCGGCATACTACCCAGATTCGTTTGATGAAAGGGAATTCCTGGAAAACGTGAATGATCATTTCCTAACTATTTTTGTACAAGGGGCATCAACCAGGCCCAATCACATACCTTCTTTGAAGCACATCCAAGGTTGAGATATTTATTTCGGCACCACATAAATTTTTTTCCTTGGCTAGGAACATAGATTTCCAAAGAATTTCTCTCCACCACTTTAACTCTGCAGGGACTCGAACTGCAATCACTGTGATGTATCCAAGCTTGGGGACATATTCACCAAAAGGAGAGGAACTCCAGAGAAGCTTTTCTTCTCTATCAATTAATTAAATTTGACGAGCATTTGGAGCATTTACATATGCATTCCATGATTCATGAAAAGGTTCTTCTAATAGCATCTCCCCAGCAGTCATCCATCCATGTCTCCAATTGGTAGTTTTGGCCGGGTTGTCAATGTGTGCAATTCTGAACCTAGAGTTGTGATTTTGTTCAGTATATCAGTTATAAATCTACTAGGAATTAACTTCTAGGTGCTAGGTTTAGAATTTAACACAAAAAATAGCACCCATATACTAGAAAACAACCCTGCAATGCTAGTATCTATTACTATTCATTCCTTTCCTTTGTGTTGGTCCAAAACTTAGGTGAAAAGATATTTTGTTGTGCAATCTTCACAATCAAACCTGATTTCATGTCATACATACATAACTTGTGCATCAAAATATGGATATATTCATGTTATAATAACTGGTAATATTGTATTTTAATGTTGGTTCATACTGTTGTGTCTGTCAATAGCACTCAGTGTTTACAAACATTTGTTTTACATTATGTATTTTCCAAACAGTACAACTCTAGGCATAAAAACAAGGCAACAGTTAGCCTTAAAGGCATCGTCCCTGTCACATGCAAATTAGGCTTAGGATTGGTGCCTTCTTTGCTGGATTTAGAACAAAGAATCCTCCTTCTGTGAGAGTAAATCAAATTAATCCCATGAACATTGCTCCTCTCTGGAAGAAAATCAGTCACAAAGAAGCTCACTTACAATTCACTCTTTGCAAAAAAGAACAATGACATACAACTGATCTTTTGTATTCATAACTTGCCAAGGAACTTATCCTTGAGAAGGCCATCAATTAGCATTGTCCACATCCCTTCATTAGGGTTATGTCCACTTTGCAATGCATTTTCAAACAACATTTCCGCTTCTTGCACCTTGCCTTCTTTATAAAGTCCAGGAATGACAGAATTGTACAAAGATAGTTGTGGTTCATAACCATTTTCAACCATTCTATCCAGAAGCTCCAGACAATAGATGCGGTTTCCCTGTTTACAGTGCCCATTAATAAGAGCTGTATAAATTGCTTCATTGGGAAAAAGGCCTCTCTCTAACATATTTTTTATCAGCTGGTCTGCCTCAAGGAGTCTGCCTGATTTGCATAATCCTACAATTAAGGCACTATAAGTATCTACAGTAGGCTGACAATGCTTCTCCATCATTTTTTCGAGAAGCTTAAATGAAAGAACATTTTTTATTTCGAGTGGGATTCCATCCAGGTCATGAATATCATCCAAGTTTTCAGGATCTAAACTACCTACTGCATCATCATCAGGAATCAAGTGTTCTTTTTGTATCTTGTTTTCTTGAAATATACCATTCATTAGCTCACATTAAATTCGATAATTAGGTTGGAATCCTTCATTTATCATCTTACTTATTAGATCAAAATCATGATCCACCCTGCTTGATTTAACGTTGCCATCAATCAATGATGTGTATGTTACTTGGTTAGGCTATAAGCCTTTCTCCTTCATTTTATCAATGAACATTTCAACCTCTTCTAGTTTTCCTTCCCTGCAAAGACCATAGATCAGTGCACTGTAAGTGTAGACATTTGGAGAACAACCCTGATTTACCATTTTGTCTAATACTTTATATGCAATATCAATGGCACCGGCTCTACATAGTCCATGAGCAAGCGTGGTGTAAGTCACCAGGGAAGGAGCTAACCCTTCCCCCAACATCTTACCAAATACATTATCTGCCTCAAGCACCCTGTTTTCTTTTCGGGCTTGAGTTATGCTTTTTTATTTGGTCTTCTGTCTAAAAATTTGAAGGTCAATGCTACAATGTGGGTCTTTTGGTTTCTAGGACGATTCCTTCCCATGCTAGAGCAGGGCTATCCTTGGATTTTCCATAGCCTATGAATTGAAGTTTATGTGAGCAAGATATTATTGTCTAAATTTTCCCTTTGTAAACAATATCTCTACCTATATTACAAGATAAGGAGAGAAATCAGGCTTTCAGAAGGGGAAATTTAATGCCTTGATGGCTCTCTCCTTTTTTTTTTTTATTTACAATTTATGCTTGAAATTGCTCTAATTTTGACGATCTTCAACCCATTGATTTTGATTTAGAATTTTATAATAGTTTTAGGGTAACAGTGACTTTCTAAGATAGGTTAAGTGTTGTCTTAAAAAGATGGGCCTCTTTGCAGACTGACTTTGTAGACTGATTTTTTAAAACGTTGAAATATTATGAATGGAAATGTGATAACTGCAACTGTCATCAAAGTTTAGCTAGATATCTGGGGGTGATTTTCAAATTCCAAGCTTGCCTTCTGATATGAAGTTTAAATTGGCATGGGTTATCAAGTCAATTCATCTTGCAGCCATCCATTTTTTATCTGCATAACATGAGCCCTCCTGGACCTTTTTGTCTTGTGTGTTTAAAATGTCTTATTCCATCCCAGTTCCTGAGTTCTAATCACATTTCAAAATGGTGTTTCAACCTTTCCATCTTTCAATGTATCATATGTGGGCTTATTTGTTAGTGAAAATAAGTTATATTTTTATTGAATAAATATATGTCATAGCTGAGAACCCCTACTTTGTGTGCTTTGAGTAACCGTAAAATCATGATTATGCACTGCCAAAGAGGCATACTGTTGTCAAATGCCATCCTTGAGAAGGCAAAATGAACATATAAGAAATTTGAATAGATCAACTTTGAAGGAATATTTATCTATATCTATATATCTATAAATAATATAAATAACATTGGGAAAAAACTGTTAGGAACATAGATGAAATAATTTGTAATAAAAAATTAATCAGTGAGGGCCTTGAAAAGATTCAATCTGCAATAATAAGGAAATAATAGGGAAAAATCATCCAATATTGGCACGCCAGTAATGTTAAACTAAATAATTAAGATTATTTCAAAATAGTAATTTTTTTAATTGCATTGGGATTGATTCGATTAATTTCGGATTATTTCATATATGGTTTGTAACAGTTAAACCAATTTCTTGTGACTATCCCCATGGAAACTCATAATTGCTACATTGATCAAGATGGTCTCAAGATCTGACAATATTTTACATGGTTTTGAATGCAGATATATTTGGGAAAGTTTAAAATGAGTGGGAGAATGTTGACATTGGTGTTTTTATATGTGGTCTTGAAAGTTTAGAGACAAGTGTAGCAAAGGAATGCAGTTCATACAACTTAAGGAACTTGAGAAACTCGAGAAATAGAGTTGTGTTTCATTTCAACAGTCATAGCTTTTATCTATAATGAACTAATTATAGAGATATCACTATGACATAATGGCTGATTGTATTATGTTTACATAGGTTTCATATTTAAGTGTATAGCTGCCTTGCTACTAGATTGGGCTATTTCATGAATTAACATGATTATGTAAGGTTCACTAAGGCCAAAATTGTCTCACGGGACCTATACAAGTTAAAATGTATATGATGTAATTATTGATATGTAAATTAATATCTTTTCATATGAATTTTATAACTTTCCCAAAGTTTATTTGATAGTCTGCAATAAATTACACAGAAAATGACCCTAATGATTTATTAATCTATTTCTGTAATATTAATTTGTTTCGGTTATAATCTATTAGGAGTTTAATATTTAGGAAAGCCTAGCGGAAGCAAAAATGTATGTGGCATTGTCTCCAAATGGTATCCCTTTTCAAAGGTGACGTATTCAACATGATTTTATGATAGGTGGATAGTGACAAGGTGTATCTTGGGCTTATTGCTTGTTATCTAAAAACTTGTATGCATTAATGTTATAAAAAAATATTTGGTTTTGTGCATGTTTCACTACAGAAGAATGATGAGGATGGATCTTTTAGGGACTTCAATAAGAATGGGAAAAGGAAACTAGTCTTCTTGACTTCTAAATAGTTTTAGGCTCTCCCTTGCAAAGCTTGTTTGACCAAGAGTGACCTTTCCGTGTGATGCAATAAAACTGCACATTTCTCAATTTTGTAAATCTGTGGGTGCCCACAATCTTTGTATCAGAAGCAATAAAATAGTGCTCTTCACAACCCTTAACAATACATGCAGAATCTACTTTAATGGCTTAACACCGGAACTCAAAAACTTTCCACTTAAGTTATAAAACATCGGGTCCAATGTAAATATTAAAAACCCGAGCAATTTTATTTGCGATAATCGTCGATCTAAGATCAGACGGTTGTGGCTCCACAAAAATCACATAAAAATTATGTGAAGTGATCCAATGGTCATCACAATTGAATTGCCTGATCTGATGGATATCACATCCAAACTAACCCAACCTGTAACGTTTTTGAACCCGCACGATAAAAGTGGTTTTGTGACACCACACATCACTTGGTACGGTGTATCACATAGGTTTCAACATTTACTGCTAACAACCATGAAGTTGTGCGATAACCCTCCATGGTTTTCAAAAAACCATCTTCACTATTTCTTCACTCGTGGTTCCAAAATGCATATTTTCACCACGCTTCCATTGTGTCTTCAAATCATGGTTCGACATGAGTGTGGTTCCAAATCACATGGCTCCAACGCAGGTTTAATTCTTCCATACTCTGCAACCATTCATATTCCTCCATACAACAACTCATTCAACGACGTCGTATTATCACTGGATCGCCATCAATCCTTACAGTGATCGATGGTCCATCATGAACTCATAACATAAAATTAAACTCATAAATCTAAATCATAAATAAACCATATTCAGACACATAGAAATCCACATAGAAAATATTTCTATTACATACAAACTCTGGATTACAGTCTAAGGCATCTCAGCCTTAGCCACAATTTATCCTATGATTACATTGTGTCATCTCATATTCTATTTTTCTATCACACAACACCCTCGCTTATAAAGAATTTTCAAGAGTGTGAATCATCTAAGATCCATGATTTCGCTCCTTCAATTACTCAACAACCCCTAAATCTCTCATTATGCATACATTGCCGACAATTACATTTAATTAGTTCCAGCAATTCAGTTCGGTTTTAACCAATTTTGCCCCAATTTACAATGATTGTTCACATTTTCCTTTTCACAACTTTGGATTCCAATTTTAATAAAGTTTGTTGGGATTCCAATTTTAATAAATTTTGTTAGTACATTTGGCAGAATTTTTTTTTAAATATTTTAATCCTAGTGTCGGAAGACCGATGCCTTACACATCAGAAGAGTGACGTTTCTTTTTTTAATATTTTTACTTTTTCATTGGAAGACCGACACCCTACACGTCGGAAGACCGACGTTAATTTTTTAAATATTTTTACTTTTTCGTCGGAAGACCGATGCCCTACACATTGGAATAGCAACGTCCCTTTTTTAAATATTTTTACTTTTTCATCGGAAGACCGACGCCTTACACATCAGAAGCACGACATATTTTTTTATATATTTTTAATTTTTCGTCAGACAAGTGATGTTACATAATCATTCGAAGAGCGATGTTCAAAACCTCGAACGACCTATCATTGGAATTGCGACAGTTTAAAAATGTCGGAAGAGCAATGGTTTGGAAAACATCGGAAGAGTGACGACTTGTAAAACGTCGAAAGAGCAATGGTTTGGGAAACGTCGGAAGAGCGACGGTTTGGAAAGTCATAAGAGCGATGTTTCTTTTTTTAATATTTTTACTTTTTCGTTGGAAGACCGACACCCTACATGTCAGAAGAGTGATGTCCCTTTTTTAAATAGTTTTACTTTTTCGTCAGAAGACCGATGCCCTACACATCAAAATAATGACGTCACTTTTTTAAATATTTTTACTTTTTCGTCGGAAGACCGACGCCTTACACCTTGGAAGCACAAAATTTTTTTTAAAATATTTTTAATTTTTCGTTAGACAAGCGACGTTACATAACCATCAGAAGAGTGACATTCTAAATGTTAGATGACATATCGTTGGAATTGCGACAGTTTAAAAACGTTGGAAGAGCGGCGGTTTGGAAAACTTCGGAAGACCAATGGCTTGAAAAACGTCAGAAGAGCAATGGCTTGTAAAACATCAAAAGAGCGATGGTTTGGGAAATTTCGGAAGAGCGACGGTTTGGAAATTCAGAAGAGTGACATTTTTTTTTTAATATTTTTACTTTTTCATCGGAAGACCAACACCCTACACGTCGGAAGAGCGACGTCCCTTTTTTAAATACTTCTAATTTTTCTTTGGAAGACCGACGCCCTACACGTCAGAATAGTGACATGCCTTTTTTAATATTTTTACTTTTTCGTCAGATGACCGACGTTTTTTCTTAAATATTTTTAATTTTTCATTAGAAAAGTGACGTTACATAACCGTCGGAAGAGCGACATTCTAAACGTCGGATGGCATATCATTGGAATTGTGACAGTTTAAAAGCGTCGGAAGAGCGACGGTTTGGAAAATGTCGGAAGAGTTACAGCTTGTAAAACGTCGAAAGAGCGATGGTTTGGGAAACGTCGGAAGAGCGATAGTTTGGAAAGTTGGAATAGAGACGGTCTGGAAAATGTTAGAAAAACAACAGTTGTTTGGAAACGTCAGAGAAAGTGTCGGTCTTTCGACACTTTATTGAAGTGTGAGAATTGCAACATATTGGCTAACCACATTTTGCCCGGCCTCAAATTGTCACTCTTGCGATGCCTATGTGTCGGAATAGCAACGAATTGGCTGTCAGAAATTGGGCCAAATGTTCCAGTGATCCCATTTATAGGTAGCATCCTTCTTCACCATCTCCTATATTGGTTTTATAATATCATAGTCAGAGATGAACTTGCAAAGGAATTTGATCTTCCCCACGAAGGACTACATAGCCTTCTTGTTCACTAGGAAGGGAATCTGTGTGATTTTTTTGACCCTATCCATGTCTAAATTAATCCAAATTTTGTAAATTATGTGCCCCAAGAGATTACCCTCGCACACTGCAAGGATACACTTCTTTTGATTGAGGGATATAACATACTTGTGAAATCGCTAGAAAAATTTCTATAACTTTTGTATGCGGTCTGACCTATATTTGGAAAACATTATTATGTCATCAAGATAGACCGCTATGCACTAAGCAATCAACTCGCTAAATGCGATGTCCATATCGCATTGGAATGTTGCACTAACATTGATCAACCCAACTGGCATCCACTAGAATGCAAACGTATCCCACTTTGTTTGGAAGGGGGTTTTATGTCTATCGACCTCTAATACCAGAACCTAGTTGTATCCTAAGTAACCATATAGCAAAGAAAAAATTTCAAACTTGATATCATATTTAGTATTTTCTCCATCGATAGTAGGAGGTAGTTATCCTTGTCTAAGGCACGATTGAGATTTCAAAAATAAACACATAAAAGGGTTTCCCCAGACACTTTTCTAACTAGGACCAAATATGACACCCCAGTGGAGTGTCACACTTTGTATATGATCCAAGCATCCAACCAATTCCTTAACTCTTTTTGAATATGAGGCCCAAGCATTAGATGTACTTTTCTTAGCTTCTACTGAAATTTCTTGGGCCCTTCGTTTATCGGTATCACATGTTGTATGATTCACATGTCATAATTTTTAAGCTCATCGTATGTCCACCTAAACACATCTCAGTAATACTTGAATAAGTTGATAAAGGCTTTGTTCTCTTTTGGTGTGCAATCACTAACAAGATTGATATACTTGAGATATTTTTATGTTCACAAGTTTATATGCTCGTGCGACAACATGGAGCTGTGGGTTTTAGCATTAGTAGGTCCTAAAATCGATTCTCCAATTCATACAACTTATCTAAATATACCACACCCTTTGGTATGACATTTATTTTACTCATTTTGGCTGCATCCTCAAATGCATTTTGATTCTCATCGTCATCGATTGCTACGTCTTTGAACACATCAGTGTTCTCCATGAAGCACAACAACCATTTTTCATCATTAAAAATGCATAAATTAGTGATATTATCAAGGATAGATGGTTTATAAAGAATTTATATACAAAACCCTTCTCTTAATGGTGACAACCTAGAAGCAACATTTCTTAATGCATCCACAATTTCGTTATGCATTCTTGGAATAGAAATAATATTAAAATATTGGAAATGTGAATATAAATGCCATACCTCTTGTTAATAACTCTTAATATGAGGTGACACACAATCTATGGTATCACGTATCTATCATACCACAATTTATGAATCACCTACTTCTTTTAGGGATGCAACATTGAGGTCGATGGCTCTTTGCAAGCCCAAGACAAGTGCCTCATATTCTGCAGTGTTGTTTGTGTACTCAAATTATGAGTATCTTGAGATTAAGTTTTTTCTCTGTATTGCATCTATTAAAAAAAAGTGAGCTTTGGAGCCCTCCAACATTTTTGAACCATTGAAGTACAGATTCCACATGTCATATGTACAAGGATTATAAACTACACTAGTACTATTAATACTACTACTACTACTACTACTAAATGTGCAATGGTATTTTCTACTAATTGGACAAGGAAGGAGCTCCAATTGTCTTTCTGGTGGTATTGGGTATGGATATGCAAGGTAACACCCCAGTCGAGCTTCCAAGAAGAAATTTCTGAAAATGAGTTCTACGAAAGTCATTGGTTCATTTTATTTTTCCAAGGGCGTGACAGTGTGTTTCATGTATCTCTCTGAGTTCACTCAAATCTAGTTTTTTTTTCCCTTAGACGTAAGCCATAGCTGTGACCAGTTTGTAACAAAGTATCTGTGTAACTTAATCGACTAGTCCGTGCTCAATAATATGATGTATGCCTCCGGTATGTCCAAAATATCTTTGTCTATATATTGGTGAACTTGACCTTCATATGATAGACGAATGATCACATATCTGAGTTCACCAACTGTGTGAATAAGAGTCTTGTCTAGATGAATAATATATGCATCTGTTTTATTCCATTCTATGTTGATTTTATTTGGGATGAGTAATGGAATTACATTTACCGATGCACCATAATCAACTAATGAATTATGTACATTGTAATTAAAAATTTCAAACGTTAACAAAAACAGAGGGTAAAGTGTATTTTCTTCAATTTTTAAGGCACGATGTACTTACTTCAAAGAACAAGGGGACACACCTAAACCCTTGTCTAAAGGGATAGAATTACATGCAGTGGATTTTCCAAGTGTATGTAAGAGGATATACCGCTAGCTCGTGATTGTAGTTAACTCAGACATTGAAATATGCATAGGGACCTTTTCCATGTCTTCAACTATATGGTATTCTACAATGAGAAGGGTGACCAGAATGTCTAGGGAATTTTCTTGAATTGTGTCTTCCAAGGCAGTGTTATTATCTTTCATGTTTTTGGAAAAAAATTTCATTGATACCACTTTCCTAGACATGCTGTCAATGTTTTGCGCTAATTTGATGGGTGCACTGGTTTTTCTTGACTGATTTTCTTTGATTTTTTTCTTCGTCAACTATATCATAGTAGTTGGCTCTTGGCTTCTCTGATTGTACCAGTTGGTCATCTTTAGGGCCAGAGGATCACTCAAAGTTTTCTTCTCAATTGTGATATTTTGGATTGTGATTATATAATTGAACATGTTTACTTCATGTCCCACACTTGGAGTTCCTTCAGTTGTAGCATGTTCTTCCTTTTCTTCTTCAATATTAGGCTATTCATCCATAAGTACCACATCACAAAGATTCATGAAATTAATGATCGTGGCGTTATTAAATTGTGGCCATGTTACCTCATAATATTATTCATCATGATATGTACAATATGTGTCCATGCCCAAACCATCGTAAATAAACACGATGTTCGATCTTTGGGAAGACTTTACTAGTTCATTACAGTTTCTACCTAAATTTTTAATCCTTCTCGGTTGGTTGAATCTAGGAGGATTGTAGCTCATAATCATCTCACTTGATCTTTTTTCGAGTTCTACCACCTCAGTTTCCATATTCTTGAGAAGACAGGTGAAGTTTTCAATATTGGATACTTAACGAACTGCACAATGCTTGCTGGCACGACAGAAGTGTAGTAGTGTATGGTGATGGAGTCATGAGGTTTCATGTCTTCTAGGAATTTATTCAAAATTTGATTGAACCTATGATTGAAATCTCTTACCTTTGCCTTCTGCGCCATATTCAGACTACCCAATTCTTTCAAAAATATGGTGGGGCTATTTTCAACAACAAAAAATTCAAGGAAATGTTTCTTAAACACCCTCCAATTCTAGATGGAGTTCGGAGGAACAGTATGATACCATAAAACTTCTCTTCCATCTAAGGTACATGGAAATAGTCTACATGCAATAGCATAATGATGTCCCTCAAGGTTTTGTTGATGTAGGTAGAGGTTGTCCAAATGGACCTCCACCTTAACTATGATGCCAGGGTCATACTTTGTTAAGAAAATTTTCAGGTGCTTTGGAATTTTATGTATAACACCCGAAATTTCATGTGGGTCCTGGTCATCTAGTCCAGATATTGGTTTTCCATGTATTCATGTTGTCTCTCCTCCTCTTCTTTGTCAGAATCTAATGGCTCTTCTTCTTCTTCCTCACCACCCAACCTCTAGAAATTTATGCCTCGGAGTATGGGGTTATCTGCTTACCACCACTAAAAAATGGAGTTTCTTCTAATTTTTCCAAATAATATGTTAACTCTTCAAGGATAGAAATAACGATGTCTTCAAGAGAAGAAACTACTATCCTTGTAGGAGTGGTTAAACGATGAATATCTCGAAGTTGATTATATGGGATTTCACAAGTTCGTGTGGGTTTTGGTTGCGAAGAGTCACCAACTTCAGGAACACAAGAAAGGTATTTACACTCAATATTTTTTCCTTAATGGAAATATGTGATGTTGGTGTAGGTGGGGTTATCAGCAACAAAAAAACTAGTTTCCCTCCTTATAGTTCTAGAAATGTTGATGGTGTTGGACTTGCCTATTGGGTCTCCAAAATGTCATTTATTTCACCTTCTTTTCTTTCAATTTGCTTCAAAAATTGTCATATTCAGTAGCTCCATAACCATGCACTAAGACCATATTCATGATCAAATATGGGTTTATACATTTGATTTTCCAATACATTTATTTTCGTATTTCGAGAGAGTTTATGGTCAAATACTAGAAAAATAACGTGTACTCACTTATATATAAAATTTGATTAGTTTTGTGACATGTCTAGGCATATTTGAATATTCTAAGATAGTCATATTTTTCCTCCAATACTCAAATTCGAATTTCATCTTCAAACTCTTGAATATTTGAGATCATTGGTGAAGCACGATTCATGCAAAATAATCATGGAAGATTCCATAAGTGTCTCTTATCAAATCTAAGATATATTTGTGAGAGAATATGAAGAGATGTTAATTGATATATGTCAACACATGGTTGTAATCACATGATATATTTTTGGATCTAGGATATATTTTTAGATCTACAATTATGAGTTAGTTATCTTACTTTTTGTATAAATAGGATTCCCTACTCCTCTCAAAGGTGTGAAAATTTTGGGAGTTATGTGCATGGTTCCATGTAGAGTTTTTGATGTTAAGGATTGGCACTATGCTTGTGAATACTATTGTAGTTCACATTGACATTGTTGTGTCATCGTTTGGCTTTTGATCAAGAGTTATCTCAAATTTCCACCGCTCACACACTCTGAGATGGCCATCTAATGAGCAGAGGATGTATTCTAATTATTTATCTTAATTTATTTTCTTTATGTTCATTTTAAGTATTTTGATTAGATGCATTGTTTACATTCTTTCATACTCATTGCATTTACGTTGTTTTTCAAGTTAAGCGTTATTGCTCTCATTTCATAGATTAAATTGATTTTCATTTTGTTTGATAGATATTAATGAATGATTCTAATTTGAAAATGCACACATTAGTAATTTAAATTAATCTCTTACTATTTTCAGAATAGGTTGCCTTTAAATTTAATAGTTTAAGAATTAAATTCTTTCTTAGTATAGGATTTTATCCTTTCTAGATTAAATTTACGTTCAAGTTTTTAGAATAGATTTACTTTCCTATTGGTGAAATAGATTTACTTTCATGTCACTAGAATAGATTTATTTTCTTTTCGATAAAGTATACTTTCATGTCAATTTTCATTTGAATTTCATAAATTAAAAGTTTGTTTTCCAAATTCCAAATTTGAGACTTTTGAAAACGAATGTATTTTCATACACATCCTAGACAGTTTTCATATTAATTGAAAGTTTATTTATAACATATATTGTGTACGTATATTTCACAAGTTCATGAAGCACGAGTTTGACAATTTAATGCAAAGTAGTTTGAGTAACAATTAAATTACGCAACATTTTTGTCGTTCTTGTCAGGGAAGTATACATATGGGTTTAATTTCAATATAGAAATCCTTTTTAGCTTCAATATCATCTTTTTTAGTCGATGAAAACTTAAAATTCATGGTAAAAATAATTTAGGTGCATAAATTTCATTCAATTTTGTACTATAAAAGTTTTTACACTAGTGCATTTATGGACAAGAGATCTAGAATGTTGATCAAGCATTTTTTGGAGAGCAGGGACTACACTAAATAGTGGTTTCAAATAGTGAATACGCCTCAATATTCATTGATTCTTCAGGAAATCCTTGCACCAAATCCAAATATACAGTTGGTCTCTCACATCATAATGAACATTGACGTATATTTTCAAATTTGGATGTGATCATAGTACAAATTTTGATCTTTGAATAGATTCATTGGAAAAAATCATACACTTGAACAATAAATACTTTTATGTTTCAAAACAGAGTAGGATAGAATAGAAAAATAAAACCAAGCTTGGTGATGTTTTTCTGTTTTTGTTTTAAATTCTTATTTCACTTATTTCTTGAAAAAAATCATTTAATGGTGTAGTAAGTGCCACCTTTTTTACTTACCATTGGCACCAAGATCAAAAATAGAAGGGATATGTGTGAAGAAGGAAAACATATAGGTTTTAACCCTGTACAGAAATTATCAGCAAACAAATCTTAAAAATAGAAAATAAACAATAGGAGAGCATCAAGTGTTATGAAACCAACTCCAAAAATACAAGAAAAGAGAGATCAATGCCTTAGAAATAGACATTTCGATGGGTCAACCTCCAATACATTACATAAATGAAAAATTCTTAGATGATTCGAATGACTAAAACCTCCTTTATATATATAGGAGTCCATGGGGCCACAATGTAATCCTAGCCGACCTAACAATAATAATATAAGGGCACAATAATAACAAAAATGGGTTAGAGGGTTACAAAAATAACAATAATGGGGTTACACTAGTAACAATAAGGGACTGTACTAGTAATATAGGGACCTAACATGCTCCTCTCCTTCAAAAAAGAGTTTTCCTCAACGCTTCAGTAGCTCCGAGTTCTTTTTTATAAAATTCTCATCCTCCCATGTAGAATCTTCAATGGGTAAGTTCTTCAATTTGATGAGATACTCTTAAATTGATCTATTTTGTAGCTGTCGAGTTCTTGTTTCCGTGACTTCTTGAGGTTCCAATATGGTTTTTCCTTCCTGATCAAGTTCTGGAAATATTGTTTGAACAGGAATTTTGTTTCCTATAACCTTCCTTAAGCATGAAACATGGAAAATTGGATGCACTCGCGAATAAGAAGGAAGCTCCAATTTGTATGCCATAGTACCAATCTTTCGAAACACCTTGTAAGGACCATAGTACTTTGGCGATAATGTATTATCCTTCTTAGCTTGCTTGAGGGACATTTGTTTGTATGGTTGTAGACGTAAAAATACCTAGTCTCCTACATCAAAGCTTTTCTCACTGCGATGTTGATATGCCTGTTGCTTCATTTTATTTTGTGCCAAATTTAGGTTATCCTTTATGAGTTGGAGAAATTTTTGTTGATGCTCGATGTGGTCTTCCACTACTTGAACCCTAGAATTTTCCCTTAAAGAAGATGTGATGGACGGTAGATGATATCCATAAAGTGCCATAAATGGGGTCATTTTTGCTGCAGTATGGAAGGAAGCGTTATACCACCATTCAACAAGAGGTAACCACTTGAGCCATTGTGCTTTCTTATCAGACACAAAACAACGAAGATGTCCTTCCAAACATTTATTCACTATCTTAGTTTGATCATCAAATTGAGGATGATAAGATAAGCTGAGCTAGTTGAGTACCCAAATAAGAAAGTAATTCCGTCCAAAAATTTCATGTAAAAATGGATTCTCTATCACTTACAATAACCTTCAGGGCTCCATGTAGCTTTTGAATTGTTTCCATAAATGCAGTAGCAATTGTACTTGCTTTAAATGGATGAGATAATGCACAAAAGTGTGCATACTTGGTAAGTCTTTAAAAAACCAACATGATGACACTCTCTCCTTCAGACTTAGGTAAAACTGTGATAAAATCAATTGAAATCTCCTCACAACGTTGACTTGGAATGGATAAAGGTTGTAAAAGACCTCGGGTCTTAATTTTCTCAACTTTGTTTTGCTGGAAAACCAAACATTCTGCCACAAACTTTTGAATATCTGATTTAAGCCCATCCCAAAATATTCTTTCTTCACCCTGTGGTAAGTTTTTAAAAATCCTCAGTGTCCTCCTAAAGGAGAAGTGTGCAATTCCAAAAGAATCTTTTTACCATAAGGAATCATTTTTCCAACTATATAAGCGATATTTGTACCATAAGGAATCATTTTTCCAACTAAATGTATCAAAAGTGCTAGGATCTTGCTGTAAATTTTGAATGCATGTCTGCACTTCTTCGTGCTTCTTCCATTCATCCCTTACTTCAGCTATCCAATCTGGTTGGATAATAGAAATGGAACAAAGCAATGCTTCCGTCTCTTCATCCTTTCTTGAGGGTGCATCTGCAACAACATTTAGCTTCCCTTTTTTGTAGATTATTTCAAAGTTTTAACCCAACATCTTTGTGACCCATTTTTGTTTCTCTTCTAAAGATATTCTTTTATTCCAAAAAGTGTTTAATACTATCATGATCAATTTTTACCTTGAAGTGTCTTCCCTTTAGGTAAGGTCACCATTTCTTTATTGCATGTAGTATTTTCGACATTTCCTTCTCATAAGTAGCCTTTTCTAAATACTTTCACTTGATTGGATGACTTTGAAAAGAAATGGGCCTTCCTTATCGCATTAAAACAACACCAATTCCATTTCTTGAGGCATCACATTCCACAATAAAGGTTTTTGTGAAGTATGGCGTAGCTAATACTGGTGCTAGGCACATTTCCTTTTTAAGATTTTCTAAAGTCTTAGTTGCTTAAGGAGTCCATGAAAATGCATCTTTCCTCAATAATGTTGTTAGAGGTGCTTCTATTATCCCATAATTCTTAACAAACTTGCGATAATACCTTGTTAATCCGATAAATACACACAACTTCTTTATGGAAATGGGGACTTTCCATTCCTTAATGGCTTTAATTTTGTTAGGGTCTACTTTAGCACCCTTGTGAGATACAATATGACCCAAATATTCCACCTCTTTTACTCCAAAGAAACATTTCAATGTTTTTTCATATAATTGTTTCTACTCCAATAGTTTGAGCACCCTGTCAACATGTTGAACATGATCCTTCTGAGACCTGTTGTAGATTAGAATATCATCAAAAAATAATAGCACAAAGTTTCTAAGGAAGGGTTTGAAAATGGAATTCATCAACCCATGAAATGTAGAAGGTGCATTGGTAAGGCCAAAAGGACCAAAAATTCATAGTGACCCTCATGATTTTGAAATGTTGTTCATATCCTGAATAAAGATCCAACATAGTAAAATAAATTTCTCTATGTAATTCATCCAATAATTCATCAATCCAGGAATGGGAAATTTATATTTAATAGTGATCTTATTGAGGTCCCAATAATTCGGACACATGCGCCATGAGAAAAAAATTTGACTAGGTTGAATTATACCAACCTCTAACATTTCTGCAATCATATGTACAATTTCTCTCTTTTGGACATCAGGATATCTGTAAGGCTTGATGTTTGGAGGAACACTTCCTGGAATAAAATTAATAGCATGATCATGATCATGAATAGGTGGGATTCCTTTGGCAGTTTCAAAAACCTTGGAATGATTGTCCAAGACTTTTTGGAGATCTAGAGAAATAAATGATTTTGATGTTGGAAATTATAATGAGCATAATTGTGAAATTACACCTCATTGTTATTTATTTAGAAGCTTTGTCATGAAATTAGAGCTTATTATCTTTCTTGGATTCCCTACGATACCCCATAATTCGATTTCCTTTCCTTCCAAAAAAAATTTCAAGAAAAGTTCTTGAAAATTAAAAATTATCGTCCTCAAAGATTTTAACCATTGTATTCCTAGTACAACATCAGCACCTCCCATTGGAATGGAAAGCATTGGACTATTCAATACATATTCCCCCATGGATAGCTTGATATTATGGCATTTTACAGAGCAATTTATATTTCCTCCATTTGCAACCATCACTTGACATTCTGGTGTTGGGCATAGGAAACAATTCAATTCCTTGGCTACCTTACAATTAATAAAATTATGGGTACTACCCAAATCAATCAACAATATTACCTTTTTCTTCTTGATATATCCTTCTATATTGAGATTTTGAGGAATGGTAATTCTTACCAATGCATTACACAATATGGTCAGACTCATTTTTTCTTCTTCTAGGGTTGGTTCTTGGTGTATATCCTCTTCCTTTGAAGTTTCTTGCTCATTTTCTTCTTCCTCTTCACAATATATGTAAAATAATTTCTTCTCGGCACACTTATGGAATTTAGTGTATTTGCTATCATAACTGTAGCAAAGCCCCTTTGCTCTTTTTTCTTCCAATTTTTGTGGTGTCAACCTTGTAGGTTGTTGAAGTCTATTAGTAGCAACACTTCAATCTTTATAGATGTGAGTGGTAGGCCTCCTTGTCACCATAATTTTACATTCAATTTTTCTTTCCAACCTGAATGCCTTCTCTAATGAATTAGGTTCCCAAACACGAATTTCATGTTGGAATTTATCCCTTAAATTCCCTATGAAGACATCAATTGTAGGTTTTGACCCTATACAGAAATTAGCTGCAAACAAATCTAAAAAATAGAAAATAAACAATAGCGAGAGCATAAAACATAAAAAAGATAAACAGAGAGATTTTCCCCTAGATCCCAAATCGGGACGACCAACTTCATTTTGTATTCTATTCCTTTTAGTGTTACAACACATATATATACATGCCAAAGCATACATAAACCCCAATCCATTAACCCTGGATTAGAACATAGCCATAGTTCCCTTGACTAGATCTACAAAATACCACGGGACGAAAACCATCATGCCCTAAAAATATGTGCAAACCCATGCACAAAACCATCGGCGGGTCCGCCCACTCGAAAATAAGAACCAAAATTTTTTTCCAGGGCACTGCCCTAGACCCCAACAAGGGGGGTTGCCACCTCCCTTGTGACCCCCCCATACGTTGCGCCCAGCGCAATGCACAGGGGGGGCTATCACCCACCCTGTTACCCCCCTGCATGCTTAGTAGTGGAAAGAATATAACACAAACCCAACATTCTCCTCCTTGTTGTTTTATTTCCACAAAGTGCCATAGGAGAGCTAAGTCATTAGCCCAACTTTGCAATGCCCATTGTTTCTCTACACCAAGAGAACTTCTGAGTGCTCGCAGACTTTGTCAATGGATCTGGAACATTTTTCAAAGTGTCCAACTTTACCAAAAACACCCTTTTGGCCTCAACCATATATCTCACAAATTGATATTGCACATCAATGTGCTTTTTCTTTGAATGATAAGCATGGTTCTTAGCCAAGAAAATTTCACTTTGGCTATCACAGTCTATCCATATAGCTTGTTGCACCAACCCCATACTTGAACACAATCTCTGCAACCAAACTGCTTCCTTGCTTGCATGAGTGGCTACCATGTATTTTTCCTCTGTAGTTGAAAGAGCCACTACAGACTGTATTTCACTCATCCAACTGACTGCACCTCCAAATAGGCTAAACACATACCCACTTGTAGTTCTTCCTTGGTCCAGATCTTCAGTCCAGCTTTCATCAACAAAACCATGAATGTCCAACACTCTTTCCAATCCTGGTCTTCCCTAGTAGCACAAGCCATAATCACTAGTGCCACGCAAATATCTGAAAACCCGCTTCACTGTTGTTCAATGCTCCTTCCTTGGGTTTGACATAAACCTTCTCAGTACTCCTACTGCATATGCAATGTCTGGTCTAGTACAGACCATTACATACATCAAGCTACCCACTACACTTTCATAAGGAACACGGGACATATGCTCTTCTTCTTGTGTCTTGGGACACTATTCAGCAGAAAGCTTTGTACTTACAGGAATCAGAACATTCACCGGTTTACTATTTTTCATATTGAACCTCTGCAATATAGTCTCGACATACTTCCTTTGGTTTAACCAGAGCTTCCTCCTTGCCCGATCTCTCTTAATTTCCATGCCCAAAATATAGTTTGCAGCACCAAAATCCTTCATGTATAATTTGCAGAACAGTTGGGTTTTCAAATCTTGGATAATTTCTTTGTCATTTCCAATAAACAACATATCATCCACATACAAGACTAAATAAATAACATGGTCACCAACTAATTTAAAAAAAACACAGTGATCCTCCTTACTTCTGGTGAAGCCAAGTCCCCGTATATAGGTATCAAATTTCTGATACCACATCCTTGGTGACTGTTTTAACCCATACAGAGACTTCTTTAACCTACATACCATCTCTTTCTTCCCCTTCACCATAAATCCTTTAGGTTGTTTCATTTAGATCTGCTCTTCCCGATCCCTGTGAAGAAATGTTGTCTTCACATCCATCTGTTCTACCTCAAAATCAAATGTAGCAACAACAAATAAAAGTAATCTAATAGAAGTAACTTTTGCAACAAGAGGGAAAATATCACCAAATTAAATTCTTAGCACCTGGGAATAACCTTTTTCTACCAACCAAGCCTTGTATTTCTCCACCTTGCCTTCTACATTCATCTTCTTCTTAAACACCCATTTGCTCCAGATGGGCTTCCTTCCAGCCGACAACTCCACCAGATCCCATGCCTCATTTTTATGTAAGGATGCCATTTCATCAACCATGACCTCCTTCTAGAGTTTTCCATCCTCTGAATCTATTCCCTCCCTGCTGGTTCTGGGATCATCATCATTTATAGTTAAAGAAAAAATTGAACATAAAGCAGATGGACTATAAATTTCTGGTTCTCTTCTTTCTGGAGCTGATCTTCTCACAGCTGGAGTTTGTGACTGTTCCTCTTCAGAGTCTTCTTCTATTGTAGAGTCTGGTTCATCCTCCTTTAGCTCAAACTCTATCTTCTCAGGTTCCTTTGGTAGGAATTCATGTTTAACAATATCTTTGACCTCTCTAAACACCACATCTCGGTTGTACACAACCTTCCTTGTTTCCAGGTTCCAAAGCTTGTAACCTTTTAAACCATCCTTATACCCAATAAATATGCACCTTTCAGATCTATTATCCAACTTGGTCTTTTTCTCCTTTGGAACATGTACATATGCATCACATCCAAATACCCTCAGATGTGAAAGAGAGGGTTTCTTACCAGTCCATACATCATGTGGAGTCTTATCCTCCAACGCTGATGAAGGTGATATGTTAACCAAGTAACATGTAGTCTCCACTGCCTCTGCCCAAAATTCTAGTCTTAACCTAGTACCACTGAGCATGCTTCTTGCCTTTTCCATCAACGTTCTGTTCATTCTTTCTACAACTTTGTTTTTTTGAGATGTGTATGGCTTAGTCTTCTGCTGTGCTACACCACACTTCTTACATAACTCTTCAAATTCCTTCTTGTAGAACTCCGCACCGTTCTATGTCCTCAGCACCTTTATCTTCTCCTCTGTATGATTTTCCACTAGAGCCTTAAATTCTTTAAATCTGTCAAAAACTTTAGATTTCTTCCTCAAGAAATATATCCATGTATTCCTTGAGAAGTCATCTATGAATGAAACATAGTACACAGACTTACCTAGTGATGGAACTGACGCAGGTCCAAACACATCACTATGCACAAGATCTAATATCATGTTCGCCCTCTTAGCACCAGAAGGAAAACTCACCCGATTCTGCTTCCCATATACACAATGTTCACAGAAATCGAAATCCAAAGAGATATTAGACATACCTTCTACCATACCATTTCCATGTAGTATTTAAAAACCCATCTCTCCAATATTTCCAAGCCTTTGATGCCATAGCATGATCTTTTCTCCAGAGACTGCTAGGCTTTCCGCTCCACTTTTGAGAACCACAGAACTGTTGCACCCAACAATAACAGTGCTACCTTGAAGCTTCCACAGAGTTACAACCCGAAATCCCCCCATTAATACCAGTGCTCCCTGAACCATATTACAGGTATCTTTCTCAAACACTATTTTTACACCTGCATCATCCATCTTGCTTATAGAAATTACATTTCTAGCCAATGCAGGAATGCGCAGAACATGAGGGAGTGTTATAATCCTTTCACCTCTAGCTTTAGCTTGAATTTTCCACCTCTAACGATTCTGGCCTTCTTATCGTCCCCGAGGAAGACATCACCACCATCATATTTCTCATACTCACAGAACCAGTCCCTATGGGGACTGAAGTGAAAATATGCACCTCAGTCAATCAACCATGACTCATGATCTACATGTGTATCTGAAGAAGAAGCCAAATACACATCACCACCTTCATCTGAGGTGGTTTTTTCCTCTACAGAAGGAGCATCATCAGATCCATTTCCTTTCTCAAGAGCCTTAGATCTGCAGTCCTTTTTGTAGTGCCGTTCTATTCTGCATTTCCAGCACACCTTTACAAAATTTCCAGGAGATTTAGATCTCCCTCTAGATTTATATCTCCCACTGAACAGGGTCTACCTCAGGCCCAAGCAAAAAATGCCTCAGCAACAAAGGAATCCCCTTGAAGCCGAAACTACTCTGATACCAAATGTAGGTTTTAACCCCGTACAGAAATTAGCTGCAAACGAATCTTAAAAATAAAAACTAAACAATAGTGAGAGCATAAAACATAAAACAGATAAACAGAGAGATTTTCCCCTCGATCCGAAATCGAGATGACTAGCTTCATTTTTCATTCTATTCCTTTTAGTGTTACAACACATATATATACATGTTGAAGCATACATAAACCCCAATCCATTAACCCTGGATTAGAACATAACCGTAGCTCCCTTGACTGGATCTACAAAATACCAGGGGTTGAAAACCATCATGCCCAAAAACCATGTGCAAACCCATGCACAAAACCATCAGCGAGTTCGCCCACTAGAAAATAAGGACCAAAAAAAATTTCCGGGGCACTACCCTAGACCCTGACAGGTGGGGCTACCACCCCCCCGTGACTCGAAAGAATATAAGACAAACCCAACATCAATATTATGTTCCTCTGGAATATCAGTTACCCTTATATTCAATATTTGGAAGTCCTCAATGTTGTCTCCCACTTAACCCTTTTGTTTGAGATTTATCAATTGGCTAAGGAAGCTGTTGTTCTTTGTATCCTCATAATTTGCTATCATTTCCTTTTTAAAAATTGACCAAGTGACATTTTTTTTACGAGAGCAAAGCCATCGATACCATACAAATGTATTTTTTCTAAATGCAAAGTTGCAATGCATACCTTTTGTGTGTTTTGCACATCATTGAGATCAAAATATTTCTCCATTTGTAGTATCCATGTTATGGTATCCTTGCCATCGAACTTCCTCATAAACATCTTTGGAATATGGTGGTTCTTCCATCCAACATCAGAGTTTATGAAATCACGATTAAAATTTATTTTGTTCTCATCATGAGTTTCCTCTACTATATTTTCACCATTAGGAAACATTTCTTGTATCAAATTTGTCAAACCTTTCATGTCCGATTTTAGATCATTCATCATGTTTTCCATGTTGTCTTTTATTTTTTCTTCTATGTCATCCATCTTAGCTTCCATGTCAGCTTCCATGCAATCCATCTTAGCTTCCACACCTTTCTTCAAGCCATCGATATTATTCTTCAAACCATCCATCTTCGCTTCCACACCTTTCTTCAAAACTTCTATTTCATTTTTTGTTGCTCTTTGTGAGAGCGAAATTTGGTGCACTTGCTCGTGTAATTTTGATAGATCATCTAGCAATTCTTCATCTTCATGAGTCATAGTAGAGTACTCTTAGGTCTTAATGGGTGTTGAATTCTTTTTAGGAGGAATTTTAGAACCCAATACTAATATCTATGCTCAATAGGCCTTTGGAATCACCAAAAACTGATTTTTCAAACAACAATTACACAATTTGAAAAAAAATACACACATTTTTCTTGATTTTGAGGAGCTCATATTGAAACTGAATTATCTTTGTGATTTTGGATCTTCAATATTTGAAATTCAACCTTGAATTAGCCCTCTGAATCTTCTTTCAAATGCCATAGGTCTGACCTGATTTGGATTCTTGAAGACAAAGTTATGCCCAATATCCTATAATGACCTAATTATGGTTTGGTTCAATAGAGCGAACTTGTACGACTTGCCACGTGTCACTGTTTCCTCTTTAGGCTCTGAAATTGATACAAAAGAAACTACAGTCCGTGTAATTGTGACCACATCTTACAGAATTCCAATCCAATTCTTAGAGAGAGAGGTATGATGATTTTTCCACGATCACCTATTTGAGATGAAATTTAGGAGCCTAAAAAATCACTAACTTCCACAGACCCTATCTCCAAAACTATTGCGAATCAAGCCCTAAAATGTTTCCACGACGTTCCTCAGAAGTGTGGTTTCGCTCTGTGAAAATTTCAGCTTCAGAGCCCTCATAGAAAAAAATGTTATAGCTAAAATTCCATGATGATTTGTTTAGGTTAAATTTAGGAGCCTGCAAAAATCCGTAACATGCACGAATCATATCTCTAAAAATATTGCGAACCAAGATCTAAAATTTTTCCACGACATCCCCCAAGATTTCGACTTCGCTTTGTAAACATTTCAGCTTTTGAACCTTCATAGAAAAAATTTATAGCGAAAATTCCATGATGACCTCTTTAGAGCAGTGAAACCCTAGAATCAAAAGCTCTGATACCAAATTTTATTAAACTAGCTCCAAAAATAAAGGAAAAGAGAGAGATCAACGCCTTAGAGCTAACCACTTTGAGGGGGCAACCTCCAATACATTACATAAATGAAAAATTCTTGGATGATTCAAATGACCAAAACCTCCTTTCTATATATAGGAGTATATAGGGCCACAATGTAATCCTAGCCGACCTAACAATAATAATGTAAGGTCACAATAATAACAATATGGGGTTACAGGGGTACAACAATAACAACAAGGGACTATACTAGTAATATAGGGACCTAACATAAAGCATAAAACAGATATACACAAAGATTTTTCCTTGGATCCCAAATTGGGACTACCGGCATGATTTTTCATTATATTCCTTTTAGTGTTACAACACACATATATATATACATGTTGAAGCATACAGAAGCCCCAATCCATTAACCCTGATTTAGAACATAACCGTAGTTCCCTTGACCAGATCTACAAAATACCAGGGGTCTTAAACAGTGATGCCCCAAAGCCATGTGCAAACCCATGCACAAAACCATGGGCAGGTCCAGCCACTGAAAAATAGGGTCCAAATTTTTTTCCCGGAGCGCTGCCTCAGACCCCGAACCCCCCTCTAACCCCCCTGCTACACCCGGTGCGTGCAACTAATGGTGGAAAGAATATAACACATACCCAATAGAACAAGTGGAGTTTTGAGAGAAAAACATGACGTTTGAAAGATCAATTTTTCTTACTTCGTTTTATAAAATTTCAAATGAATAAAGTATTCAAAGAATTCCAAAGTATGCTCTCTTCTTGCGTCTACTACCTTGAAGATCGAAAAAGAAATTTGGATAAATTAGTCATGAAATAAGTTTTTGCAATCTAAAAAAATGACTAGAAAATCTAAACTTAATTTTCATTTTGAAAATTTCTTTGAATTTCTGATCTCCAATCCACATATATTGGTCTCAAGATATCTAAATAATTTTTCTTTTATTATTTAAGAAAAAAATGAAAATATCCTAATACGTTTTTTCTAAAACATTTAGTAGTTTCTTTCTTTCTTAAAAGAAAAATAAAACAAAACAAACCAATTAGATTTCTTAAAAAAAAAACATATATCTTTATTTTTAATTAAAAAAATAAAAAATTAAAAACAAAAATAAACAATTTTTTCAAAACAAAATCATTAAAAAAATAAAATTAAACCATAAAAAAGAATATATATATATATATATATAACCCACTTAGCTTTAAAGAGCCAAAAACAAATAACATAAAACGAATATAAAACAAAACACCAAATCAAAAAGATATTTTAGAAAAATAAACCATACAAAAACCAAATATTTAATCAACATACAATATGAACTTTACAAATAAATAAAATACAAACCAAAAAAAATGTAAAAGATAGCCACGACCATTTATTCAAAAACCTATGGATAAACAGATTCAAACTCACACCATATATAGAACAAAAAAAGTCATTATCCACGTCGTGGGAACATATAACCTACAAGCCATATAAAATTATAAATAAACCGTTGGTAAATATAACGAGGTCAAAACAATGCGAGAACTGTGTGTGGTAAACTATGGGAAACTGGTGCATTGCTGGTGCAAATGCAGTTGAATGAATCAAGTTTATTCAATCTGCACTCCTTTCTCGGGTTTCAACATTTTTAATAAAACCGCTGCAAATAAAACATTTTCATATTTCATCGAGCTTCCAGATCTGTGCTCCGATTCATATTTGCAAGGTAAGACTGCGTCTAAAATCACTTTTTTAGTACAAGATGAAGAGTTTAAATTGAAATCGAATTTGTAGCGGAATTTTAACACATTGGATACGTTGTTGCAATGGAAATTTTGTTTGACGTGTTTTTCGGATCAATACTGGTTGACTTTTCAAAAGAATTTTCATATGATATGTTTTGAATTAAATATCATAAGTTTAAAATGTGAGTTTTAATGGAAATTGTGGTGTTTCTTTCAAACAACTTATGTGTTCAGATCCACCAATGTCCATTTATTAATTGTTTGATATTGTGATATGCATTCGTCAAATTGTCGTTGCCACATGGAAATTTATGATTGGACCATTTAGGCAGCCATGTATTAATCCACATGGTGGGCCCGTTTGCATAGTGAACTATTCCATCAACAATCTAGTCAATTTCAACATCAAAACGACACCTCAACCACTTTCACAGTGATGCTCGCCACCTTAGCATGCCACATGGCACTCCTTCGTGCTGCCACGTGGCACACATGCTTCCATTTTTATTTTATTTTCTAAATATTTAAAAGAGCATAACTTTCTCACACGATGTTTGTTCAAGGTGATTCAAGCGTTGATGGAAATATATCGACGAGTTCTACGCACTGAGATAGTTTTCATTGGCACTTGAGACAATCAAAACATGGTCATATTTTATGGATTTTGCAATACTTGGGCTTCGAAAAATTAGTAATTCATTAAAAATATTTCTCTGATATTGATGGACTTTAACCTAGTTTTTAAATCACTAAGATTAGGCATCAAATAAAAAAATTATCAACAAAATACTGACCAGTATTATTAGCACACAAGATTACCAACAAGTAAAAAGTGCATTTTAGTTTTATTTATATTCCTTGAATTTGATTTATAGCTATATTTATGAATTTTTGGTGTATATATCATATGAGGAGAAATTAATCACTTCTTTCCTTTGATAATCTTTCACTTTATTGCATATTAGTGCTAAGCTTTGGTAGGTTCTAAGATGATCAAAGAATGTCAATTTATGCGCAAGTGGTTCTCAAAGACCAATTTATTTTTCAAGAAGAACTTGAAAAAGTCAAGTCCATTTCAAATTACATATATAATGCCATTAATACTTATTTTGTTTCCTATTTTTAAGCTTACAATCCATCTATGAATTTCCATCTTCCTACTGCTAGATCATGACTACAAAACCATTTTCCCTTTGAAAATTTTATTCTTTCATGACTCACTTACATTTCATCCACAATCTATGAATAAAGTCATTCAACTCACTTACATGTTGAGTTACCACATTGTTATTTTCCTTTCTGCCAAATAAATCATGCTTGATAAATGAAAATATTTCATTTATGGTCATCGAAATCATTACTTTATGCTCATATTAGATGACAGTGGATTCATTAAGGCCCTCCTAATAGCAAGTCTTGACCCATCAACTTCAACACATTATATGGGTTTCAAACTACATTTATTTTTAGTACCTTGAGACGTGAATGCCTTAATGGAAAGTTCTCTCGATAACAAACAATAGGAATATATCAATTTCCTATGTTTGTTGGATCTTCTTGGTGACTTGACCTCAACTCATTTATTCATACCTAGTAAGATGTATTTGTGCATGTTGACTCTCATTGACATTAATGGTGAGAAGTATTGTGTTGGTTAATGACTATTGAACCTCAAAATTGCTCCTAATTTGACACCCTTTTCCATCATTTCTTCTTCCTTTTTTCACAAAATCATGACTTCAATCATTGATAACTGACATATTCCACATCAAATAAGAACTTAGATGATTTTTAATTTATATCATAATGTTTCTTATTATTTAGATGAATTTCTATAATTAGCTATAGAATTCATGCAATTTGGTAGGTAACCTTTGTTTCCGTAGCCACCGTTATTGTTTGACAAGTTTTTAGAAGCGAATGAAGAAGATGGTCAAATGGGTACCTCCGGAATGATCAACACATGGATCATATCCCACTCACATGTTGGAATCCAAGGAGGAATCGTGCCTACGCTCGCGGTCAAAGGTCAGTCAAGGGAAGAGATCAGCAGATGAAATACTCTCGATTTGCTCTTACATAGCAAATCGAGAAATAGCCATGAAGAGTTTTATTCTAAGTAGACTTCTAATTTTAGTTTTATTTTGGTATCTATAGGCGGAATTTCCTCAAACACTTAACTAAAAAACGTGTATAAATACCAGTTTGTTGAGACCGGGAAAAAGGCTAATTTTTGTGATAAATGGGTGTTATGCTTTTTAAGATTTGTTTTGATAATAAAGAAGACCAGTTCCAGATCTATGATGCGTGCATAGTCTAAGTAGATTTTAGAAGCGTTCTATAACAGAGGGCCCCTACACAAAAAGGAGGGTTTTATAGTTGTTTTGTAGTTTACTTTTATATTAATTCCTTAGTTTAATTCCTTGTTGATTCATAGTTATATTCTCGTGAATTCATAGTTAATTTCTTGTTATTTCATATTCATATTCTTGTCAATTTGTAGTTTAAATTGCTCACTGTTTTGTAGATTAAGTTCCTGTCAATGAATTTTTAAATGTTTCTTGAATTAGTTATTTACATTTACAAGCTAACTGTTAAATCTTATGCTTGTTTATATCATCTCATAAATCTGACTCTTTCATTTTCCAATTAGATAGATTTGTGCATTCGGTCATACAGAAACCATAGGTTTTAAAATTAAACATGCTTTGCACAATAGATACTCTGTCGTTTCTCACTTTCTTTTGATTTCAATTAGCACAGTCATTCAATTTCTTAGCAATATAATTTATGCTTTCATTCTATGGAATAGAATCAGATTAAATTTATCTTTCAATCATTCTTGGATTTAAAACAAGGAGAAAGTTAGATTAGAATTGTGTTTTGAAATAGATCAAATGCTATGTTTTCATAGAATTAAACCTTTCAGTGGATAAGATAGAAAATGGTTTCATCCTTGTCATTTGAAGATCAATAGAATGCAATTAGATTTAGAATAATGCTCTGTTTTGAATCAATTATATATTTTCCATAGATTTTTTTCTAGCCTAAATAAGTCCAACATTTTAACCATTCAAAGTTTGATTTATTTTTATGCAATTTAGATTATTTAATCAACATTTCATTTTCTTCCTTATTTTAGATTTCATATTTCATTCATTTCATTAAAAGTGATTTGTAATTCAATTTCTTTTCTTAGAATAAAAACAACATTTCCTTCTCTTCCTTCTTTAAGAATAAGTTTTCTTCACTAAAATTCATTTAGATTTGGTTTTTCACTAGCATTCAAGTATTCCATTTAGAAGTATAGATTTCATTTTTTAGATCAATTTTAGTTCTTAAATTTTAAGTATAAAATACAATCCCCCAAAACAATATAAAACGTACACAATGAAGTAATAAATAAGGTTATCTAAGCATACATAGTGCGCCACACCTCATTTATGATTTCAACTTATGATATCAAATTAAGACATTAAATTGACTAAACAAAAACATTCATTAATGGTCAGCAATCCAACAAATTTGTTCTATGTTCCACATCAACAAAATTTATTCACATAGAAAAGAATTATACCACGATGCGTATATGAATTAAGACTATATGATTCTAACAACTTACAACAATGCTCCAATAAATAAAGATTCAATTTTAGAGTTCAACATTAATTCCAACAATGAAGGCACAAAGATTCCACTTTTAGGTTTCATCCACTATTCATACAACCAGGAGATGAAAGAGCATATTAGGTTCTTTCACTTCACATTCCATGATCGTGAAGCAAAATTCATGGAAAATAATCATGGAAATTTTGATAATTGTCTCTTATCAAAGCTAGGATATATTTGTGAGAGGATATGAAGAGAAGTAAATTTCTATATGTCAACACATGGTTGTAACCACATGATATATTTGTGGATCTAGTAGAGATTTGTGGATCTACATTTAAAAGTTAGTATCTTACTTTTTCTAAGAATAGGAGTGCCTACTCATCTCAAAGGTGTGAAACGTTTGGGAGCTATTCTCATGCTTCAATGTACAGTTTTTGATGTTAAGGATTGGCACTATGCTTATGAATACCATTATAGTTCACTTTGATATGGTTGTGTCTTCATTTTGTGTTTGATCAGGTGTTTTCTCTACTTTCCACCACTCATACACTTGGGATGGCTAACTAACGAATATGGGATGTATTCTAATGTTTTATCTTAAGTTACTTTATTTATGTTCATTTTAAGTATTTTAATTAGATGCATTGTTTACATTATTTCATACTCATTCCATTCATGTTCTTTTCCAGGTAAAGCATTATTTCCCTGATTTCATAGATTCATTTCTTTTCAATTTTTTTGATAGATATTCATGAATTTTTCTAATTTTACCATGCACACATTAGTAATTTCAATGGATCTCTCACTACTTTCAGAATAGGTTTTCTTTAAATTTCATATTTTAAGAATTCAATGCTTTCTTAGAATAGGATTTGTTGCTCTCTAGATTAAATTTACTTTCAAGTTATTAGAATGGATTTACTTACATGTTGGTAAAATATATTTACTTTCATGTTACTATAATAGATTTATTTGAATTTCAATAGAGTATGTTTACTTTCATGTCGATTGTCCTTTGAATTTTATAAATTAGAAAATTTCCTTCCAAGTTCTAAATTTGAGACTTCTTAAAAAGAAATTCACTACAAGGAAAAGACCCTCTAGCGGAGGTTATTAAGAAGTTTTTAGTGTTATAAAATTGGCCAAAATTGTCAAAAAAACATATGCTACCACATCTGTTTCTGGTAATTTTGGTTTTGGCAGAGATTTTAATGGAAATTGAACACAACTAAAAACAAATGGGTGTCTGGAGGTTATTATGGATGTTTTTCCATCGATTCTCTGATCAAGTTTGAACGCACCGGTGCCTATCAGTAGACAGCGCACTGGGGCAGTCTAAGGAGGATGCATTGGGCCATTAAGGAAAACAACAGCACTAGGCCTGGTGTTGGTGATACAATGCATGGGGCCATTCTAATTGGTCTTGGGATTTGAGTGGTGCCCATAGGTCGTACAAGCGCACCGGTGCATGTATCTTTATGAGGCACCGGTGCTTCGTATCACAGAAACAAACTGAGATTTATAATTCGTATCGGTATTCGTGTGGTGCACATGACATCTATAAATGCACCGGTGCTTATAGATACATAAATGCACCGGTGCGTAGTATTGCAAAAATGTACCGATACTTATAATTGGAATCGGTATTAGTGTGGTGCCCACAGAATCATAAACGCACCAGTGCATATAGACACATAAATGCACCAGGTTTCATTTTGTGTTTTTTTAGAAAACCCACCTCTGACAGTCCAAGTATTGTGATTGTTTTAAATTCATTACTCATCAAAAGTCAAAAAATATATATAATCTTATAACAATATTCATATGAATTAAATTTTTATTAGTGCATTTGAGAACGACAATGGAGAATGCAATACAATAAATTAAAACAATTATATATATATATATATATATATATATATATATATATATATATATATATATATATATATATATATATATATATATATATATGAATAAGACAGTCTTTACCATACAAAATGGGACAATTATTCGTATCCCTTTGTCTTTCAATTGTGACACTATGTCCATTACATTAAACAAAATGTCTGATTTCAGAGACATATTTCAAAAAATAAAACACCTTGCTTTGATATCCAAATTACATAGTGATCATCATTCTTCACTTCAACTATTGTCTCTGCCAGAGCTACTTCCATGACTTGGGTTATTTTCAGGAATGATGTGTTCACGGCGTTGATTATTTTCTTCTTCTTCATTTTGCATCTACAAACATAAAAATAAATTTAAATGAGTGTATATACATTGGTGAGAATAATGAAAATTCCAATATTAAATAATATATATCAATGTAAATCGAAAAGAAAAATAATGTACCATAGCAACAATTGACTCATAAACTATACATATTCGTTCAAAACCATGTACCATGCCATCTTTCAAAAGTTCATGTGTTGGCATAGTTCCATACTTTGTTTCCTGCAAATTTTATACCCCATAAAAAATCTTGTATTTAATATAAAAGATTTTTTTGCTCTATTAATTATAGATAGAGCTAATTAAAACAATATCAATAGATGCTTACAAATTCCATAATTAAATTCTTATATGCCAACATATACTCACAACCCATATTTAACCTAATTTCAATCAATTCGTCTAATGATTCTTATTTTTATGTTAGCACCTATTCGAAGACATCCAATGATGATTTTTGTAAAACAACTTAAAAAATACAAAAATGAAATCTACTTAAGTTGTTATAAGGAAGTAACAATTACTCACAAACTTAGAGATCAACCATTTTCTTCCTTGTTGTCTTGTTTTATTTGCTGAATGGGTTCCATTTTCTTTTCTTTTCTGTAAGAAAATTCTTGAAAATTAATATTTAATTCCAATTTTTTTATTTATTGTACCTAATGATCGAAAAATTCAATGATTACATATTACATTTGAAGCATGTTTTTCTATTCGTTCCACTAGATTCCTCAAACTTTTGTAAAATTTTTTCCCCTTTTCGTTAACTTCCAGCACCACTCCAAATGAGCCAAGGACCAATTCATTTTCATTTGCATGTTCCATTTTTTTTCTTTTCTTAGAACAACATTCCTTTTCTGAGTTGTTCCTCCATGTAGAACATTAAACAGATGTGAATTAGTAGAGTGCTTGACACATGTTATCTAATGATTTTAAGTATATTATTAATCATAATTAAAAAAAGAAACTCATATTGGATCGATAGTATTGTTTCATTCCCTCGATTCATCTTTTTACAATTTTTCCATTAAAATTTTACGCTCTTCTGGTCGTAGATCAAAAATAATCATATCGATATTCGTCATTTTGTGGCTCTGCATGATACACAATAAAAAATACATATTAGCTAAAGTTACATATAGTTCAAAGATAATATTTTTTATAAAGAATTTACAAATAACTTGCCTTTTTTGCTTTTCTTGATGTGTTAACACTATTTTTGTTACTTGATATCTTGTCATTCATTTCTTATCAATATGAAACCTATAGCATATCATTCATTAATATATTTATAAATAAATTCTCAACTTTTCAGTTAGAAAATAAATCTCGAGACACCCGTGCACCTTTCATGAAATCTGCACTACTGCCGGTGCATGGATATATTAAGAACGCACTGCCAAACCGTATAATACGTTGTATAGTACTTTGGATATTATAAATGCACCACAAAAACAGTGTAATAAACCTAATGGTGTGTGGGGTATTATAAATGCACCGCAAAAATGGTGTAATATGCTGTACGATTCTTTCCTAGCTAAAGAGAGCACCGGTGCCCTATTTCAGATTTAGCGCATGGATTTAAAAAAATGTTTTCAAATTTTTACAGCACAGAACTTGCGTGATGCACTGTGATAATACATAGCACCGATGCGGTGGAGTACACAGGGCACATCGATAGAGAAAAATACATTTTTTCAAAAATTCACGTAATTGCCAAATGGATTGGGATCCGACTATGCAAGTTATCCTGTGGGTTAGACGTCAGTCTAAAATTAAAAACCCTAATTCTGAAATCACAGAAACAAGGAGAAGAAAGGGAAAAAAAAAGAAAATAAAGGGTTCAGGGTAAAAATGGATAAAACTGCTCCGGATGCGGATGTTTAATGGTTTCGACGAGACATATGTCCCTGGCCAGCTCCCAAGGCGCTTCGCATGGGGTGGCCACATGGCCCCCCATGGCGCCATTAATATTCTCATCAATACGCATTTCTCGGGCATAACTCCTGGCCGTCACCTTCTCCTCCTTGGTCCGAAGCGACACAATATGGATGCTAGCTCACGCTCTCCAGAACATTCTTAGTGTCGGTCGATCCTTCAACCCTCTCGAAGTGTTTCAGATTGTGCTGCCACGTGCTGCACAATCCTTTCGATCTTGCTCATTTGCTCTGAAAAACTATCCCTGGATATCATTACTCGCATAGCCACTTCTGTCTATCCAATTCCACTTCGCAGGTCTCTCCTAGCGTTCACGGTGGTTTAGCCCCTGTTCTAGTCGTGCCCTCCTGTTTGTTCCCTGTTCACTCTGCGGAGTATACCATGCCTAGGCTTCTGCAGCATATGACGTGCCGACGAGGAGCCAATCGAGGAAGGTCTGCGAGTGATCGACCTTCCGTCAGTTCTGGCGAAGATCCCTCAGAGCTGCGAAGGCGGCACCTGCTCGGGACCACAATGTCCCTCCGGCCACACTCATGGCAACCATCCCTCTTCTCCTCCTCAGTGCGTGCCCCCGAGCCCTACTTTCTCTATCCCTCATCACTCGGCGACAACATTCGAGGCAAACCTGCAAGAGCGAGAGCTTCGTTTCGACAGTGCCTTCAATCGCCCCACTATCACTGCCTATATAACTATAACCCTGCGTGAATAATCCACCCTTTATCCTCCTCCGATGTCTGAACCTACGCCATTCCCACTGCTGGTCCAAGCGAACCCCTTGTTACTGCTTCTCCCTCCCTGGACCTTATTCACATGCAGGTGGAAGCAAACCTTTCAGGCAGAGATGGAGCTCAGAGCGCTGATGAAGATCCTGAGGAACAATATGGCTGTCGCATTGAGAAGGAGCACTTTGCTCCAACCCAAATGCATTGACTTTGCTATTTCTAGGATCGGTATGGTATCTTCACTTGACTTTTTTGCAAGAAACACGCTTTTTGTTGTCGATAGCGACCTTGCATGCTAGTTTGTCTTTTCTGTAGTTCTCTCATCTTTGAATGTAATAGACTCTTCACCGGTTTCCCATCTAAGGGCGGTGTAACTACTTTTAAAGGAGGTTTCCCACACTGGGCAGTTCGTCATATGGATAGAACTTGGACTTCAAGCCCGGTTTCAGGCTCCCACAGCTAAACCATGGAAGATTTGTAACTTTATGTTTATGTAATAGAATTAGCACAATTTAGCAAAAAATAAATAAAAATGGATAAAATTGTAGGAAAAAATAAAAAAACTGCAGAAAAAAGTAAAAAAATGAATTAAATTTAATCACGGAATGGTTTAAAATTCTATGATAAAGGACTTGAATCAGCAAAGTTTTGGTTTCTGATTATCTGAATACTTCTGTTGGAAGATATTTCGCCATTTACAGTGCCCTCGTGCTCTCTTGCTCCAAGTCTGTCTCCTGAAAAAATCTGACTGAAATTTTTTAGCAAAAATAGTGAAATAATGAAAAGTGTTTAGTATTTAAAGAATTATTTTATCAAATTAGATTTTCGAAAATATTTTGCTGCCCATTTTTCAAATTGCCGCTTTTTTTAACTTAAACAAAATAGAGTTGCGTTTTTTTATTTGCGTTTATTCGTTTCCAAGTACATAAATGTGATTCATCATATGCTTTTATTGCTTTCACTAAAATTTTAATTATTATTAGGATAATAAGTGCAATCGGACTTTTAAAGTTTTTTTTTTGTATGTAAGATCATAAAAAATAATGATAAATTATAAAGTACAATAATTTATTTTCATTGTTTTCTCAAACTTCATGTTACAAAAATTCGTATTATTTCGTATTTAATATTTTACAATTATTTGCAAATTTGCTAAAATTTAAATATTGTAATAAAATAATTTCACATTAATACAATTAAAATTTTCTACATTAATAGAATTAAAATTTTTACAAATTAAAATTTTACATAAAATTACATTAATTATAATTTATACCTAAAATACAATTACAATTTTACATTAATTTCACATACATGAATTATGATTTGGACTTAGAATACAATTTTACATATAATTACATTTACAATTACAATAACAATTTTACAAATATTTTAGAGACAATTCAATTAAAATTACAGTTACAAATACAATTACATTTACATTTACAATTACAATCGAATATTTTACATACAATTCAATTAAAATTACAATTACAATTTGTGAAATTTACATACAATTAGAATTAGAATTACAATTTTACAATTATTCATATTTACAATTACAATCATTTCACAATAATTTAAATATTACAATTATAATTAAAATGTTACATTAATAGTTTTTTTATATACAATTACACATAAAATTACAATTAGTACAAATACAAATACAATTTTACAATTTTACATGGAATTAAAATTTAAATTACAATTATATCTACATATAATATATTTTTAATAAATATCACATGGTCATTTAATAATATTAAATTAATTAATAAACATCATCACGATCATGATAAGCATCATACAAACATCATATTCGACTAATAAACACATTCAATTGACATCAAATTAACATTATATATTAACATCATCACAACACAAACATCAAATATACATCTCAATATAATGTCAAATAACTCATGCACCTATCACATATACACATCTATCTACAAGCTAAACATTAAATGAACATATCTAACATGACTAACAATATGCGTCACATCATGATGATCATCAACATGAAAATTAAGTACAACTGCAACATGAACATAAAATACATGGACCATATATATATATATATATATATATATATATATATATATATATATATATAATTGAATAATGTTAAAAATATACAACTGTAATATAAATCATGTCATGGATCAAGCGCTGGTGGTAGTATAACAACATCAATAACACTAGTACAAGTGTATGCGGCTTGCTCAGTAACGTTGGGTGTAGCCTCGACAGTTGATGGTCGACTAACCTGCTCATGATCATGATGATCACTAGTACTGATGGATGCATCCACTGGTGGTAGTACAACATGATCAATATGAGGCACAGTAGTAGTGGAGGCGGTCTGCTCAGTCAATAGTACTGCAGCCTTGTCAGTCGATCGTCCAGCGTGCTCATGATGATCGTGACTAGTACTCATGGTGGATGCTGCAGGCTGCTGACTGGACGTGGCCGATGGTCTAGCCTCATCTCCATGATGACTAGTGGCAAATGCTGGCAGTGGAGCCTCATGCTAATCATGAGGCACGCCGCGAGGTGAAAAATCATGTGATGCATCTGAGTGGCTGCTGGCAGACTGTCCATCATGTGTCGTAGCTCAACTACACCTATAGCTACAAACAATCCTCCTTAATCGTATAACAACTGTCGTAGCTCCTACGACATGTCGCAACAGGCCGTACATGTCACGCGGCATGCCTCTCCACATCTGTATCAATCTATCATCACCCTGTATCTCTTTGTAATGAGCAGGCCTGATGCCCGCATCTGAAATCAATCCATAGAGTTGGCTGCCCAACTCCATCTAATATCTATTCTCTAGTCGACCACACCTAGCAAAAGGCAGTACCGGTGCACCATGAGGTGCATGAGAATCAACACGTCTCTCTGCTGCACCACTGGCCTTATTCTGATCTGGAGCATTAGCCATCTCCTGATCGTAATGATCAGGATCGACACCTGGATCATGTGGTGGATCCTGCATCTCATCGCCATCAAAAGACCCAATGTTTGCAAAATATATACAAGTAGAAAAAAATAATTAGACAATTTCATTACATAATTTAATAAAAAGAAGTGAAAGAACATGTTAGAATAAATATAAATAAAACATTAATATTACCTCTATCATCTGGCAGCTCATCAGGAGTGAAGATAATGTTGGGACACCCTCGCCAATCTAGTCCAGCATAAGGACATGGGACAATAATGAAGGGATGCAGCCCGCCAATGCTGGCTAGTAAGTCCAGCGAATCATGTGATATCCTCGCTGGAAACATAGTGTCTCCCCTCTTGGGCATCATCTGATCCCACGTGCGTATCCGGCCCTGCAACATTGGCCTACGAGGCTGTCAAACAAAACTAGCTCTCATCTCTGGAAACCTCTCAAAAAATAAACAAAACAGATATGAAGCAAAAGGGAAGTTGACCGACCCTTGTGTATGAGCACGACATCTATCTAAGGCCATACAAAACTGTGGCAAAAAAATGGCAGACCACCTAACAAGTCGTGGCTATTGTACTAAAGAATAAACGTAATATAAAAGCGAGAAACTAATGCATTGCCCATCTCTAGTGTTGTGCGAAATGATCGAAGCGATAATAGAGAGGCGCTGCACATCCTGTCTACCAAAAGCACCTATACGTAACTAACCTCCAGGTACCCGAAACTCTCAAGTAGACAGTACATGTGCTCCAATGTATCTCTGAGAGTAAAATAACTAACTTCGTTCTACACAAACAAGTGGCATGTATGGGAATGAGGGAAAATCCACCCCTCTCCTCGATAGTCCTGTAATAAAATAAATGTCCTCCTCAGTGGGTGTGTACCACTAGTCAGGACTAACCTGAAAAGCCTATTGGTGGGCATTCCACCTACCGATAAGATGTATCAAAAGCACACTATGGGCCTTTAGGCCATAAATAGCCTCCTCATAGAACTTGAGGAGGCCTACATGCTTAAGGATCTCCTGGGTATCTGCAGTAATAGGGTGAGGGCATCCATCTCTCTCCCTCTCTCTTGCCTCCCATTGGCGAATCATGTCATACTGTTCTGCTTGTTGTTGCTGTTGTTTCTCCTGTTCTCTTTGAATCATTGCCATATTAAATAATTTTTTTTTATTAAAACAGAAATGTATTTATAAATATACATATATAATTTTTTTTGAAAAAAAAACATACATACAAGTCAATGCTCCATGAAAATAGTCATGCACCGATGCCAGCGTGTTCTAATATTTTAGCGCATTGTCCTTGGGGCCGTTAATGAAACAGACCGTACCAGCTTCAGTGCCGATGTCTATTTTTCAAGCACCGTGGACTGTATATAATTCAGAATAGCAGTCCGTTGACTGAAATATACGCCTTGACGCGTATAGTTGTGTCAGCGCACCGACTTCATGAAAATGACATAGTTGACGGTGCGGTATTTTACCCGACCGCACCGTTGACCCTCTTAGAATGAAAAATGCGATGCGCTAACATAAAATGGGGCAGAAAATGCAGTCAATACACTGCACTGTGATTTTCGGGATCAGCAATGCGCCTAGATAAATCAGCGCACCAATTTTTTCTTTTTTCTTTTTAATTTAAAATTATTCAAGGTGCCTTTCGGCACCACCTTGGAAATGGTGTGGTTACCGTTAGCACTGGTAGTAGTGCTGTCTGTAAATTTTACATGTAGCACCGCTACCGGTGCGAGCCGAACAGCTCGAGTGCACCACGCGACAAATAGATATTTTTTTTAATTGTTATTTTTAAGTTTATTTCAATATATAATCTAGTAAAAGGATTAATTATAGAAAAACTAGAAAAATAATTGTACATTTCGCGGTCGAGGAAGCATACTGGCTGTAAAATTTAGAAAATAAAATTTTCCCACTATTTTTCAAAATGCAAGCTGCAGATTGGTTGGCAATGCAGAGCAGCAGTGTGTGCAATTAGTGCAATGAGAGTACCAATGGCAAGGCGACTCAGAAATAAGGAAGTAGCATCGGGGCTTGAGAGCTCTAAAGCATTAAGGAAAGAAAATAATGAAGTTTTTGGCTGTAATTTTTTTTTATTAACCCTGTTCTGGTGCACGGGTTTTTATAAGCGCACCGGTGTGGTTAAATAAAACTGCACCAGGCAGTATCAATCTTGGCGCATTGTTTATAACGAGCTGGGCCATTGCCCTAATCGCGCACCGGGATGTTTCAGTTTCGGCGTGAACATTTGATGATGCACCAGGGCGGCATAATGGTAAAGCACCAGTGCGTAATAGTCAGAAAGCGCCAGTGTTTTGGCCTTAATTATTATTTTTTTATATAACACTATTCTAGTGCGCGGTGTTTCTGGTGCACCGATGCTCTTAGAGAAGAACGCAATTGTTCATTTCTTTTTTGGTGTGGTGTTTTATGATGCACCAACATGGAAGAGTATTGATGCCCTAGTGCATTACAATAATTGGATGCCTCGGTGGTGTGTACTTCGTGCATGCTATTCGGTGTGCACCGATTCATTCTATGGTATTGTGCGTACTGGTAATTGATAGCTCAAGAGCACTGGAAAACTGAAAAATGTGGGTTTTTTGTCATTTAATTTAACCCTTTACCGGTGCACGTTATTTATAGGTGCACCTGTACTATTTTCAGTAAACGCACCGGTTGGTTTGTGTTTTGGCGCGTTTTTTTTAATGCACCGATGTGGTTTCTATCTACCGCACCGTGTAGTTTTGGTGTTGGCATTGTGTTTTATAATGCACCAGTGCGAACGAGTTGTGAGGCACCGGTGCTCTATTATATTATGACACACTGAGCATGTATGTACGGAGTGCACAATGTCTGGTGTGCCAATTATTTTGGCCGCACAGGTGCTTTATTTTTTTGAGAGCACCGGGGCGAGTTTTAATGATAATAGCACTGATAGGAAAACATCCACAAAACCCTCCGCCCACGAACCTCCTCTAGTAACCTCTGCTATAAACAGATGTATGGGGTATTTTTCTTTTTGGTTCTTCAAAAACATCCACGAGAGGGTCTTTTCCTTGTAGTGAGTGTATGCATACTCATCGTAGACATTTTTCATGAATAGGTTTGCCATTGTTTCAATAGGTTAATTTACTCTTAATTGAAAGTTGATTTCTAGCATATATTACATACATATACTTTGCAATTTCATGAACCTCGGGTTTGAAAATTTAATGGTAACTAATTTAAATAATAATTAGATTACCAAACATCACCAACATTTAGGAGATCTCCCTAATTTGAAGTCTCAATTATGCCTCGCACCATTTTTTGTAGGAGTCCCATATGGAATAAAGGCCCGATTTCCAAATTCTTAAATATTTTTCTTGTCTCTGACTATTAGCAATAGATAGGGCTACATATGTACTTTCAGAAATAAAGGGGGTGTTCTTGGTGAATTTATAATTGCAAGTGTGTCAAGGTTATTATACCGTGGGGACGAGAAAGAATTGAGCCTCTAAGAGAGAGGTAATAGTACCACCCAAGAAGAGACACACATGAACCAAAGGACTTGTCTAACATGCAACGGAATAGTCCACAGGGGATGTGTCAGGATTTACAACCAACAAATGAGAAATATTTGCCTAATATCCCATGAAATATTCCACAGGAATAGAATAGCAATAACAACCATTACAGTACATTCTGAAAAAGATATGTACTAAAATAACCAAAATAGTTCAACTATCTTAGCACATGTGAAAGAAAACATGAAAAAAAATCATCCACATAATAGTATTATAAACACTCATAATTCATGCCTGAAGAATCTGTTGGACTTGAATGCTTCCATTTAGTAAGTAAAAGTTCCAATACATGTATGTAAAATGAACATCACTAGCTCCAATAATGGAGCATTAGAGCCATTCCTTGATCCTATAAAGAAATAGCTTATCTATCTAACGCTTTGTTGATGGAGCCAAGGTGAAAAATCCCTTTGCTCATACAATGAGGGAATATATATAACCAAGGGGTGATGCTTTCTCCTTGTGAATCTTTAACTATGTTCATGACTCTTCGACTTCCGTTGCCTTTTCAACTTATATGAAACTTCACATTCCTTGTGCATCCTTTGAACTTCCAATTTACAATAAATTTCAAATACAATATACATGATCCACAATAATCATGTGACGTATGACTGATCATAACATGACATGACATAATACTGCTAACATGGACTGCTTTCTGGTGTGGCAATGTCAAGCCATTGTTGCAGCTGATATTTAAATGCCTTCTTGAAGAATATTTCTTCCACCCCTGCATCCCTTGTTGATAAGGATTCTTGAATGGTCTCAAGCCTTGGATAGTGATAAAAAACTAGTGTCCTTTCACTTTCTCCTTATTGATAAACTTGGAATTTAAACAGCAAGAGTATATTTGAGAATGATTCCATCCTTATTCGGCTTCTCCATAATATTTCCATGACATGGTAGGGTACATGTTCCACAATTCACTCATGATGATAGGACATCAATCCAAAAAACCCTATCCTAAGATCATGCATTATGTTCCATAAAATGACCCCGAAACAAATGCCAAGTCGGGAAGAGCAGCTCAGTGACTATGTAGTTGCACGGTTCAGGAAGGAAAGGGTAAGCCTTGAGCGTTCATACTACGTAGTGCATATTTCACGTAAGCCTACGGAACAATATTGGTAAATTTGCATTGCCAATGAGACAGGATGAGGGGATGGACACTAGGAGATCTTACTATGAAGTTATGGTAATCAAAGAAGGTCAGGCTCCTACACCAATGCATTGTTAAAGGGATTAGGGAATGAGCTAGAGTCTTACGGTCGTGAAGTGCACAATTCTAGACAGGATGGGGGACATGACTGCAAAACTCTGGGGGTCAATGTTGAGGCTTGGTCATAGAAATTGTGCAATGTAGTAGTACTAGGAGGCAAGAACTGCACAATACGCAGTGCCAAGAAGAAAGGTCACAAATAAATGATTGAGACTTCGTAATGTGCAACATAGGGAAGACAGGGTAAATCTAGGTTGCTTGTTCAGGAATTTTTTCCTAAAATGGCTAAGTGCGGGATCAGTGAGATCAATGTGAATGGTGATGAAACTTCGACTGTGATTGCACACTTAGAATAATTTAATGATTCACTAAAAATAGATCATTCATGACATACAAACAAATCATTTCCCTTTGTGTGACATCTTTACAACTGGTTATGACAAGTGTGACACAAAAGGTACACTTTACGACGATTGTGATGACACTTGTGTGACATTGCTCAAAAATTTTGAAATGAGTGTGATGGGTACTGAGAATGTTATAAAACATTACCCGCACAAAGGTGACCTATTGGTACCACTAGAATAGGTTCATACATAAAATGTGATATCCAACATTCCGAAATATGTCACTTTTCCCAACTTGCCAATGGGAGCACAACATTGTAAGAAAATAAATAAAATGAATTTCAAATTTTTCCAAAATGATGAAAATTACCAAGGAAGGTTCTAAAATTTGGTATAGGCCAAAATTTTATAGCGTGATGTAGCATCTAAAACAAATTCATAATGTGTTTTTTATTCAATTCTTCCAATTCCATTCAGTGTCGTCGATATGTACAAGATAAGGTCCACCCTTATTTGACATCCACTACAATATATTTAAGCCTTATTTCATGTATGTTTCTCCTGTACCAACTCTATATCACTATATTTTGTCTCAAAATATCGATACATGTTTCATTTCATTGATGGAGGATACATCAAGGCCCTCTTGTAATGGGTCACTTCTTGTTGACATTAGCACATTATCGAGGAATTTGACTAAGAAACTCCCTTCAATGCCTTGTAACTTGAATATCTCAATGGAAATTTTGCTCACTTCCACCAACAAGTCCTCATCATTGGCCTTCGACCAAAATATTTTGTGTGGTGTTGTACTTTAGCTCATTCAATCACACCACATAGATTGTACTATATTACCTTGAGAGCCATGGTTTCTCTCACATCTACTAATTACTTACATAATTCATTGATAATCAGGTGGTGTCTACCATGGTCAAACTCCAACTAATTTTTTCACATAGTTAGACTCGTACTACCAAGTGAGTAAGGTAGAAGACCCCAAATCTAGTTTCATGCATCCAAGCTATGATTTTAGGTTTCATAGTAGATCATAGAGTATGATTGATATGATTATTTCAGGAATTCATCCAATAATGGGTCCATTGTCTATCATTAGTGGACATGACTTTGATTATTATACATGTAATATTTTCTTATAGGCTGAGTATAGGTATGTCTATATCAAAAATTATATCATGATGACTACATATCATAAAAAATGATCTTGACCAACCATGTCTTCATCGCAACGTGTCATAAGGTAAGGCACTTTTGTCCTCAGCCACTACTTCTGAATTTTTACTTTAGGGGGGGATCTGTTATAGTCCATTTTATCGCATTCATTCAAATGTCCTGGAAATTGGATCAATCAACATCCTTGATACCTTGTCATTATCCCTTTGCAAATACTCAAGAATTGATCCTCCAAAAAAGTCCAAGAAATATTTTATCAACTCGAAAACTCAATTTTATAAATGCATCTTACCTTTCATTCCACCTACGATGATTGCATGTTTCATAACTGGGAACCTATAGTGAGAAACATAGGTTTCTCTCCTTTGTAGGTGCGATGATCCAGGTGGATATTGGTGGCCACCTGCCTATTCCACTTGGGGCCCACCATTGTCTCTTTCAGTTTTTTCACAACTTACTATTTTTAGCATTTTTTCAGGTCCTAATCTTCCAGAGCCATTTTGAGGCCCCAAATGGAGGTAGTATGCCAAAGTTACGTCCCCGGTAAGTTGAAACACCAATTTACCCAAACGGGGCCCATAGTTTTGGTGCTTCATCTCCTAGGGTTAGGTTTTTGGACGTTTAGAGTTCTCCATTGTTTCTTCATAATAAATAGGCCTTCGAACCTCATTATAACACAGTTCAGAGGTCTGTAGATGCCACATCTCTTCTCAAAGATTCACTACCAGCACCCTAGCTATTTTATCTCCATCATATTTGTAAGCATATTTCTGTGATTTGATATTAATGAAGCCTTATTTCCGCTGTATTTCTATGCTTATGGTTATTTCAGTATTCTGATCCATTCCTGCATAAATTCGGAATAGTGGTATCAGAGCGGTCTTCGTTTTCTCGATCCTTCTTTGCATGTCCCTAACGAGGCCAGGGTATAAGGATTTGGGGATCGATCTGGTGGAACCTTTACAAGTTCAACCTCTCAAACCCCAACGTATGCCCATGGGGGGTGAAAAAAAATATGAGGGAGCAGGAGATCCTATCAAAATATTGCTCGAGGAGGCCCTGAAAAAACAAAGGAACGCGATGATGGATAACTTTGCCCAAATCCTTCAACGACTTCCCATTGGCATTGCATCTGCATGTAGCAGCCACTATGGAGGCGCGACTCCCTTTAAGGTACAATTAAACTTTGACATTCCTATATTTGAGGGCCAAATAGATGTAGATGCCATAGATAAATGGTTGAATCTATTAGAAGGATATTTCTTGGTTCATGACTTTTTCGATGAGGAGAATATTATTTTTGCACTCCTCAAAACTACCCCCCATGTCAAGGACCCGTGGGAAACCTACTCTGAGAAAAAAGATGAGACAGAACCCTCTCTATTCTCAGTCATACCCACCTCGAATTCTTTCTGAGATGCCATCAAGGAACAATACTATCCCGTGGGGAGCTATGATGACAAGTACATACAATGGACCATGTTGCAACAACAAAGGAATCAAGATGTGCATGAGTTAACAAATCTATTCCATACCCTATGCATAAATTTGGGTATCAAAGATTCAAAGAAACATTTGGTGCTAAAGTATTGTGGTTTTCTGCACAGATAGATTCAGGAGGAAATGGAGTTCGTCGACATCTCCTCACTTGGTACGACATACCGATATGCTGCCAAGATTGAGAATAAATTCAAATAAAAGAAGTGAGACTTTGGATCTGGAAATCAAAAGGAGGGGAAAGGTGCCTCCAAACCGCAAAACAAATGGCAAAGCCAAGGCATGGCAGCCCAACACAACCTACCAAAGCCACAAGCAAAGAAAAACATTGCAAAGCCAAGGAAGCACACAGGAAAGTGGTGTGAGTTCCATAAGAGCTCCACTCACAACACAAGTGAGTGCCGGGCCAAGCAGTCGTTGGTGGCCGAGATGAGGGCTTCTGAATCAGATGCATGCTCTGACTCTAAATCGAAAACTGACAAGGGGAATGACAAAGGGAATCAGATTATTGATGCGGAGCCCAACACCACTGTTGCCACTACGAAGATCCAGAAGGAGGAACTAGAAGATCCAGAGGAGGAAGAGCATCTTTTCCACTCGAAGATGTGGGTAAAGGGTTCCATGCTACAGTTCATTATCGATAATGGGAGCCAAAAGAACCTCATTTCAGCAGATTTCGTGAAGCGGTTCGGATGTCGACCACCGTGCACCCACAACCATACACCATCGCGTGGCTTCACCAAGGACAAGATCTTCGCATCAGCGAGCAGTGTCGCCTTCCCTATAGCATCAAGTCCTTCATGGATGAGGTATTGTGTGACATTGCTCCTATTGATGTTTCTGATGTATTATTAGGCCAACCATACCTGTGGAAGCAACATGTTGTGTATGAGTCCCAGCCTTGCACTATTATTGTTACTTTAGGAAATAAGTTGTACAGGATACCAGAGGTACCACTGCCTCCCCCTATCTCTTTGGTTACTGCAAAACAATGAAATAAGCTCATTTCCCAAACCAGGAAATTTATTTTCCAAATGATCTGCCCCCAGGGAAAGAAGAATATTATGGCCATGACCTCCAAACATGGATCCTCTGCATGGCAACAAAAAATGGACAAGGTTGTGGAGGAGTACGGGGACATCTTCACCTCACCCATAGGGGTGCCTCTACACTCTTAGGTCAAGCACCCCATTGACCTAACCCAGGTGTGCCGCTACCCAATGGACCAATCTATAGGCACTCTGTTCTGGAGAATTATGAAATCAAAAGGCAGATTCAGGAGCTACTACAGAAAGGTCACATCCGTCCAAGTTCATTTCCCTCTGGGAGCCCGATCGTGTTGGTAAGAAAGAAGGATGGGACATGGAGACTCTATATTGACTATCGAGCATTGAGAAATATCACTGTCTGGAATAGGTACCCAATCCCACAGATTTTTTACCTTCTGGACCAACTCAAAGGGGAAAAATATTTCAGCAAGATCGACTTGAATTCTGGGTATCACCAGGTACCAATCGAACCCTATGATGTGTGGAAGACTGCCTTCAAAGCCAAGGAGGGCCTTTTCGAATGGCTCGTCATTCCTTTCAGATTGACAAATGCTCCTGCAAACTTCTTGAGGTTGATGGATGACATCTTGCATCCATTCACCAACTCATTTGTAGTGGTATACTTGGATGACATTCTGTTCTTCAGCTAGACTTGGGAAGAGCACCTCCACCACATCCAAGAATTCCTCAAAACACTATGGAAACATATATTGTGTGCCAATTTGGAGAAGTTCACTTTTCACATGACCCAGGTTCAATATCTGGGATACATTATTGATGAAAGGGGGCTGCATGTGGATCCAGCCAAGATCCAAGTCATTCGGGATTGTCCAGCCCCAACCACCCTAATAGAGCTTCGCAACTTTCTAGGTATTGCTAATTTCTACCACAGGTTCATGTTGGGATTCTCTCATATCACTTGGCCCTTAAGTCAAGTCGCCAAGGGAGGAGCGAAAGAAAAATTATTTTGGTCGGAATCTCAGCAGAAGGCGTTAGTAGAATTGAAGCATCGCCTCTGTTCTGCCCCAGTGCTCACATTACTAGACTTGCAACAACCATTTTAGAATCAAGAAATATGCCTCTGACTATGCTATTGGGGTAGTTCTTACTTAACAGTGGCATCCAGTGGCATATCATAGTGATATATTGTCCGACAAAGTTCAAAAGTATCCCACTTATGATAAAGAAATGTATTCCCTTATGCAGGCTTGTCGACGATGGAAGCATTACATTTTGGGGAAGGAGTCAATCATCCACATAGACCACTAGCCCATACAGTTCACACAGACACAAGGGAAGTTTCAAAATGATAGCCATTAGAAGTGGTCCACATATCTGCAAAAATTTCATTTGAACATCAAGTAGAAGAAGGGTAGCACCAATAATGTTGCAAATTGCCTCAGCCGACCACCGATCGTGGCCATAACCACCATTCTCAACTCTTGTTGGCATGAGACTTCTAAGTGGCCGCTTCTCTACAAGAGTGATCCAAAATTCAGCTACACATACAAGGCACTCTTCGGGGGTATGCAAGTTTCAAATTTTCACCCCCAAGATGCACTATTATGTCACCTGGGACACCTTTCTTTTCCTTCAATCGAGCATGCCAAGATGATATGGGAAGTGCATTACAATTGAGTCACTGGGCATTTTGGGGTTGAGAAAATATTGGCAATACTACAAAAGTATTTCTATTGGCTAAACCTTCGACAGGATGTTGGGAAATACATCAGATCCTACACTGCTTGCATCATTTCCAAACCAACCATCAAGAGGCAAGGGCTCTATACTCCGCTACCTACCTCTAGTCGACCTTCGGAATCCATCTCCATGGATTACATGTCAAACCTTCATTCTACTAAACATGGAAATGACTGTGTTTTCATGGTCGTCGACAGATTCTCAAAGATGGCCATTATGGTGGCCTGCAAGAAGAATATCACAGAAGAAGCCACTGCTAAAATCTTCTTTGGATGAGTGTGGATGCACTTTGGGATCCCATAGTCTATCATATCAGATTGCGACAGCAGGTTCCTTAGCACATTTCGGTCCAGCCTTTGGTCAATGTTGGACACCAAGCTCACCAAATCCACAGCTTTCCGTCCCCAAATTGATGGCCAGACAGAGTTCGTTAACAGAATGATTGTACACATTCTACGCATGTACAATTCAAAGCATCAATGCACATGGGATGAGAGAATTCCCTATGTACAACAGAGTTATAACCGGGCTCTCCACAGCTCAACCGGCCACAGCCCCTTTCAGGTGGGCTTGAGATTCCAGCCACTATGTCCCATTCATGTAGCCATGACATTTGCAACTACTCATGCCAATTTGGCTCATGTCCAGTCTGAAGCTGACAAAGAAAACAACTTCATCGAGTGTAGTCAGCACATCTGCCAAAAGGTTCATGACATATTAGACAGAGACAATGCTAAGTAAAAGCAACGACATGGTCAACATCGAGTGCCACACAACTTCCAGGTGGGCGAAAAAGTGTGGCTACATTTCCAGAAGGAGCGCCTCACTAGACCCCACTGCAAGCTTCGCCTGCTCCAATATGGGTTTTACACCATCATCAAGGTTGTAGGAAACAATCCCTTTCACCTCAGTATTCCTCCATTCCTTGGTCTGCACCTAGTATTTAATGTATTATGCCTTCATCCCTACTTCCCTCCTCTATTGGACACCTCTGAAATTGCAGAACAACTCACACCAAAATATTTAAACCCAGAATGCATGGAACAAGCCACCACAGACTATATGATGGACATGCAAATCAATAACACTTGCCGATAGAAGGTCCAATTGTATCGGGTTATCAAAGATGGACAACTCCTGCACTAAGAAAAGTGGTTCACTAGGGACCAATTTCAATAGAAGTTTCCTTATCTCATGGAGGAACTCAATGAAATGAGGACCATTTCTTCGTAAGGGGGGAGGAATGGGCCAGGTGGATATTTTTGGCCACTTGCCTATTCCACTTGGGGCCCCACCATTGTCTCTTTCAGTTTTTCACAACTTACTATTTTTAGCAGTTTTTTGGGTCTTGAACTTTTGGAGCTATTTTGAGGCCCCAAACGGAGATAGTATGCCAAAGCTACGTCCCTGGGAAGTTGAAATGCCAATTTACCAAAAAAGGGCCCATATTTTGGTGCTTCATCTCCTAGGGTTAGGTTTCTAGACATTTAGAGTTCTCCATTGTTTCTCCACAATAAATAGGCCCTTGAGCATGATTGTAACACGGTTGAAAGGTCTGTAGATGCCACATATCTTCTCAGAGATTCACTACCATCACCCTAGCTATTTTATTTCCATCATGTCTGTAAGCGTATTTTTGTGATTTGATATTAATGAAGCCTTATTTCCACTGTATTTCTATGTTTATGGTTATTTTTGTATTCTTTTGCATTCCTGCATAAATCCGGATCATGCGATGGTTCTATAATTTTAGGAAAAATAAAATATTTTTATGGAACTTCTCCTTTTAGAAGCTTTTAAGATGGTTTCAACCATTTAACATGGATAGATATCTCGAATTCATACTCTAGACATATTATCTCTTATTCCTAGAGCTTATCCTCCTTCATATGTGGATCTCAAGCCTAGATTGGTAAATCCTAAACTACCACTTTTACCCTATAAATTCACTGCCTCCCATAGAGTCTAGGTTGGATTTTGGAGAATCTTAGTTATGCCCTCATGTTGTTTCTTTTACCTAAGGATACATTACCATCGTTTAGTTATGATTGAAGGCTTTCCTTGTGGCTAAGGAAGGACAAGATTGGTGGGAGATTCTACATTGTCAAGAACTACAAAAAGGGTTGTAATCTTATCCTAAATTTCATTCATACCAGAAGCTTTTTTTTCCTATGATTTATGTCTATTTGATGCATATGTATTTCAATACCCACTTAAATCATTCAATAGAGATACTATTTTATGCTATGGATATCTTGTAGTTCTCTTTTTTGTGTGATTATCTTGCAGGTTCCATTTATAGTTATTAAATTTGGACCCAAAGTCTATATTGTTGAGATTCAACAGGATGATGAGCTTAGTGAAAATCAGTCACCTTCACTAAGTGGGCCCGCAGGCTATTTTTATTTGTAAGTCTATTTTTAGACTATGTCTATTTTTAGACATGGTGATCATATTTCAGAAGTTGCAGGATGCTATTTGTGGATGGTTGGTCAAGGAAAAATAGTTCAAATTCTATTTTTAGGATATTTGGCGAAGTCTATTTATAGATATTTGATCTAAAAATAAGAGTGTCAATTATTATTAGCCCTTAATATTTACTGCTGGTTCATGCATGGAGGACTCAGTTAGAACTGAAGTGAAAAGGTTATGACAGAGTTGGAAGAGTAGTTCATGCAATTGTTATTTAGTTTAACTCAGTTATTGGAGTTAAACTCAGTTGAGCTAGTTGTATCTAGTCTAACCGAATGATACACTAGTGAGAGTGGAGTGCATTAATTATTTAATTAATTCATAAATAATAGCTCATTAATCAACTGAAAAAATACAACAGTTAACTATAGTGCATGTCAGTTCTAGTGGAGACCCTGTGGAGAGGTAGGTGAAAGGATGAGATGGACTATCTGTTGTGACTATAGTGATGCATTGATTGCATCACACACACATTAGAGTTTCCAATGAGGATTGTGCAGTAAAGACAAGGGTAATTTGAATTCATTTAGAGCTATTCTTCAGCAGGGATTGTGCAGTGGAGGCAGGGTATCAACTGGCAAGAAATCAATGCATGGATTTGCATATTTCTTCATGTTAGTGTGTATGTTAGTGTGTGACAATTGATTGTACTGAGAGCTTGATGTACTAAGCTTTGTATGATATTGTTACATGATCTCCATGATACATAATATATGATATTTAGGTTTTTTAGCTTCAGGCTCTCCCATTAAACAACTATGTTATGTGTGATTTTTTTTATTGCTTCATGTGTTTGCAATTGAGTTTAAATTTCCGCAAAAGATTAACAGTCGAAGGATTCTGTATTTAGGAAGAAGATAAATATTTTTAGATCAGGTGAATCTGGATATATAATGCATATGTTATATAATTTCTACATGGAATCAGAGCATTGTTAATTCTTGAAGATTGCAATTGTGAAGAATTGTTGAGTTTGTGCTAGTGGACATTTGAATTTGCTGCAAAAAATTCTTGGTGCGACAATTGAGTATTCATTGAAATGTCTTTAAATGGGTTGTGATTGGAGTATGCTCTTAAGGGAAGCTCAAATTACATATCCTGGAAGGAAAGTATGGAGGCAGTGCTGGAAGATAATGGACTAAAGGAGTTCATTGATAACGATGTTCCTAAGCCCGATTCTAGTGATGCTGCAGGACTTGATGCATGGCAAAAGAAGTTAGCAAAGAAAAGAATAATTCTATTGGAAGGTGTGAAGGACCATATTCTGTCCGGCCTTCTTGGGAAATCCACTCCATTTGCAATGTGGAAGGCTTTGACAGATTTGTTCCGAAGCAGAAGCGATGAGAGGACGTTGGCGCTTAAGGATAAGCTCAGAAAAATAAAAATGAAGAAGGGCAACAGTATTCCAAAATATCTCACAATTTTTTTCCATTGTAAGCGCTACAAGAAAAAATCACATTGGTGAGGGGTGTAAATGGTCACCATAAGCTCATTGGTGAGGGTCAAAAGAGCCTTCGTCACCAAAAACTGAGCATCACCAAAGGTGGCGTCGCCGAAAGTATAGGTGTTGTGGTGACATTCAAGGTCCATCACCAATAATGATTTATAGTGACAAATAGTAATCGTCACCATTTCATATGAGCAATGGTGATGGACAATAGCAACCGTCACCAAAAAACTGAACGTCACCAAAGGTGGCATTGCCAAAAGTATAGGCGTTGTGGTGACATTCAAGGTTCGTCACCAATAATGATTTATAGTGATGGATAGTGACCGTCACCATTTCATATGAGCAATGGTGACGGAAAATAGCCTCCGTCACTAAAAAACTGAACGTCACCAAAGGTGACATCGCCGAAAGTATGTGTTGTGGTGACATTCAAGGTCCGTCACGAATATTGATTATAATGACGGATAGTGACCATCACCATTTCATATGAACAACAGCAATTTTTTGTGATGGTCCTTTCATGGCCGTCACTATTGGTGCATATATATGGCAACGTTCATTGACCGTCACAATAAACTCATTGGTGACATCAAGGTCCATCACAAATAATGACTATAATGAAAAACAGTGACCCTCACCATTTCATATCAACAACAATGATTTATGGTGACGTACCTTTAATGGTAATCACTATTGATGCGTATATATGGTGTCTTTTGTTGACTGTCACCATTTCATATGTTGGCCAGATAAATTGTTCTTGTGGACAGGACCGATCTCCCTAGTGTCAGAAGACAATCTAGCAACAAACGAACAACTGAGTTTGTATTTCTCTAGATATATTCATTTTACAAATAAATGCTATGAAGGTGTCGATCCTACCTTAGATCCAAATGCTTATTTGCGATCGTAGTGCTTCCGTCGCATCAATAATCCTTCGTCACAACAAGAGCTCTTTGGTCGCAAGAAAGTGTCATCTATCGTCAACCCGAAATTACAAACAAGAAAATATTAAATAGCACCTGTATAACAAATAATCATAAAACATACCTATCATAGTGATCAAGGAATCTATGAAATAAACGATCAAATGACAGCTTATTGAAATAAACAATCGAATGAAAATTTATTGAGAAAAACAGAACTTGATTGTATTAATCTTAAAATATACAGAAGAACCTTACAACCTTAGCCTTGATGTTCGAAAGGCCTTCCCGGGGTCCGCAGCAGGAGTCTCCTTTACTTTGATAAGTCTTGCACTCTTCCTTCAGGAACAAAAAGAGGTATGTGATCTTTCCTCTCAAAAGCTCAGTAGAAAGAAGTCTAAATCTCAACAACACTTCAACTCAAAAATCTAAAGCTTGAACTCTAATTCTCAATCTCCAAAATCTTCTTCTTCACTTAACCCCTTCAGGCTACCCAATGCCTCCTTTTATAGAGCAGATGAGGAGGTTAGGATTCCATTTTTAAAGGGATAGAACCCTCCTTCAAAGGGATAGGCTCCTCACATCAAGGGATTAGTTCCTTAAGGTGTGGGATACATGCACCTTACTAAAGCGTACTCATCCCCAAAAAATCTCATCTAGAACCTTCCAGAATTGACCAAAAATCAACTTTTTCAGTTTAATTTCGCGCTTTTTTAACTTTACAGGGGGTACGCAGGAATTACACTGGAAAAATGCGTTCTAGAATGCAATTTCTCTTGACATTACCAGCGTACCCTAGCTAAAAATGCATGCAGGCTTCATGTTACCTGCGTACCCAAGGCGTTTTTGAGTTTTAAGTGTTTTTCCTCCATTTTTAGGGCTTGGAATGAGGAACAAAGGTTGTAAGACTTGCAAAGGAGGCATGTATGAGTATTAATGAGCTCATATAGTCAGCAGAATGTCAAGGTGACAATTTTTAGTGTAACAAGTTGCCCCTTAAAGTACGAAGTCTGGAATAGATGAAGATGAAATCTGTCATATATGAAGAGTGAAGTAATTTATCATTTCAAGGATCATCCTGTGGATACCCCAGTCGGAACCTGTAAAAACATTCAATGCAAAATATATATATGTAAACATATCATCGCTGAGGTAGGCATTCCCATACTTGGACCAAAACTAACTAGAACTAACTTAAATTGTTCTGATACAGGAATGATTTTGAATACATCAAGAGTATAGACATATGTAGACACAGTATGGACGTAGCCATCTGTTTATAAATAGTCCATTGTATGATTGATAACAAAAATTCCTCGCAGCCTGGATGGTAGAAACTAGATCCAGGGTCTTGATTTCCGCATCTCGAACTAGTATGATTCTATCCATGCGATTAAATGTGTTGAAGTCGAACATGGTAGAAATCACTTGATTACCAGTCAATGATGTAAATTGTTAACAAGTGTGAGAGTAACCACCAATAATTTCAATGGCTCTCAAAGTACCCAGTACAATCCATGAAATGTGAATGAATGAGCTGAAGTCAAACATGTCACGGAATCATTCAATCGAAGTTCAATGATGCAACCTATCGTCGAAGGCGAGAAACATGCCATTGAGGCATGAAGATTTCAAGGTACTGACGATTTCTAGATCAAATTCCTAGATAATGAGCTGTCGTCGATAGAAAGTGATCCGTCATAGGCAAGCCCACAACACGAAATCATAGATCAAGTTGTGAAGAAATATATTGGCAAGGACTGACTCAGGGATGGTCAAAATGGATGACAAATATTTTGCAGATGAATGTTTTATTTGAATTGTCCTCTTGAACACATAACGACACTGCAGATGGCTTGGTAACAATTGACCCAAAGCTAATACCCAGAAACCGGCTGAAGACTTTCAATATGGTTTGATTAACTATTAGGCAAAGGATTTCCCAACCTAGGTGGACAAAAAGTGTCGTGTTCAAGAGTGGTTAACTAGTTTTCTGAATAATCAAAATGTAACAAACAGGTTCGTTTTTTCTCTCTTTTCCCACACCATTTCTGGCAAGTACCTCTTTATTTTTGACAACCTTGAGGAGGATAACATTTTCTTGTTTATAAGCTCATCCTTTGAATGAGTCCAACTTAGTTTAAAATTCAAACCCTAAGAAGGAGTGGTTCGTTCCTGTTGAAAATTAAACAGGTCCTCTACTGTTAAATTTTAACGAGTCCAGTATAGGAGAAACTCGGTGTTTTTCAATTTTAGGGAGTCAGAAGAAAAAACTTAAGAAAACTCCATGGGTGTACTTTTTCGTAAATTTAGTCTCTTGAGCGCGAAAAAGGATAAAATAATGCGGGAGACAACTCTATTGACCGTATTTAGTCAACGTATACCTTTTTCGTAAATAGTCCATTTCAGTCCGTAAAAGGGGTAAACTTATACTGAAGGGACGATTATTCATTTACTTTAACGAGTTCGAACAATCAAGTACTTGGCAATCTTTTCATGTTTAGAGAGTCCGAAAAGGGCTTAAAATAGAACTCCAAGTTTCACTTTTTCGGTAAGTTTTAACGAGTTCGAAAAAGGGATAAAAATGTACTCATGGTTTTCACTTTTTCGTAAGTTTTAACGAGTTAGAAAAAGGGATAAAAATGTACTCATGTGGCCGACTTTCAATTTAATTAATGAGCAGGAAAAGACGGAAAGAACTCGGCATTTTCATGTGTTTTACGAGAATGAAAGATAGAAAAATAATCTCAGGATTTTCATGAGTTTAACGAGTCTTGAAAATAACTGAAATTGACTCAAGATAGGTTTCATTTTTACAAAAGCTTGAAATAGAGAAAAGTTGTGCTTTAAAGTGGTTTCATTTTTACACAAGCTTGAAACAGAAATAAAACTGTGCTTGATGCCCCCTAAGCGTAACTGCTAGTGTGCATGCCCCCCCAGCTTCATTTCATTCAACTAAGTACACATCTGGTAATTAATAGCTGGATGGAATGAAGGTACATTTACGATATCATATGAAAGACCCTTCCTAAAACTATAAGAAAATTATGCAAAAAACTGAAATAACTAATCTAAATATAACTTACGATTTATGAGATCTAGTCAAAGACTCGACTCAATTAGGGGAGGATTTGTTTCATTTTTTAACGAGCTTGACACAGAGAAAAACTATGCTCATGGCAACATGTTTCATTTTTTAACGAGGTTGACATAGTAAAAGGAACTTTCCTCACCTACATGTTTCATTTTTTTAATGAGGTTGACACAGTAACAAGAACTGTCCTCAAATCTACTCTCTACAATCTACCTATATAACCTACTGATTCATTTTTTAATGAGGTTGACACAGGAAAAGAACTATCCTCATACTTGATTCATTTTTTAACGAGGTTGACTCAGTAACAGGAACTATCCTCTGACCAACTGATTCATTTTTTAATGAGGTTGACATAGGAAAAGAACTGTCCTCATACCTGATTCATTTTTTAATGAGGTTGACTTAGTAACAGGAACTATCCTCTGACCAACTGATTCATTTTTTAACGAGGTTGACACAGGAAAAGAACTTTCCTCAGACTCACTGATTCATTTTTTAATGAGGTTGACACAGGAAAAGAACTGTCCTCATACCTGATTCATTTTTTAACGAGGTTGACTCAGTAACAGGAACCATCCTCATAAAATACTGATCATGGCTTCCAACTAGAAGAAACACATGTCAATGGACACACCTTGATCATGGATTCCAAGAGGTCTTCATCAGATGGAAGAATAGTTCTCTGGAAGGAACACATGTCAAGGGACTCAAAAGGGATAAGAACATCACGTTCAAATAATCCCATAGAGTTTTCCATGTCAATTACCAGATCTAATTCATAAGAAGACGAGTAAACAGTGAAAGGCTCGCTTACATCGATAACTGAAAACATGGGACTAGTTGCCACATAATTAACCCGTGGCGGGGTAGATACCACTTGCGTATGAGGAACATTTAGGGACGTCGGATTATTGGTAGTCGAAACAAGACTACAGAATGAAATTTGTTCTACAATCACAATATTGCCACTGTGAGGGAAAGACATCACGCAAAAGAGTGTCTATACGACAGCTTTCATTGCATAAACATAGTCTCGCCCAAGGAGTAAATTGAAATCCAAGGGACCTCGAACTACCATAAGATCAATACAGACAGTTTTACCTTCCAAAGTAATAGAAAAATTAGGAAGGATCCCTAAAGGTTCACTAATGGTTCTGTTAAAAGCTTTCAGATTCTGCGTAATAGGTACAAGCTGAGGGGAACCCAAAGCTTTCCAAGCAGTTGAGGATAAAATACTAACAGAAGCACCTTCATCTACTTGTGTGCGATGTATGTCCCTAACACCAAACTTCACAATGATTTGGAAAGGGATAGAGGAAGGAAGACGAGGTTCTGTCAGTCTATTCTAATCAAAGGAAAATACCTCAGTACTTGGAGGGGGTTATGTAGAAATAGGTGAAATTCCCCCTGGCAGAGAAGAATCTGATGTAACAAGAAGAACTTGAGAGGTATGAAGTTCACTCTCTACAGGGAGATTGGGATCGACCGAATGCGAAATCGAATCGACCACTTGATCAACTAATGGATCATCAACCTCAGTGATATGAGTTTCACTCTGTAATGGAAGAGTGTGATTGACTGTACTTGAAATTAGATCAATCACTTCGTCAGTTGATGGTAGGTTGGGAGAAATTTTACGGTAACTAGTTGGAAACTCTTGCTGTGGAACAGTAAGGTTTCCCAACAATTTTGAGGCTTCATCCATGTGAGGCAAAATATGAGTTTGATGACTCCCTTTGCATAACTTACAAGGAAACCTAACTTTACCCTTTTTCCCAGGAACCTGATTATCACTGGTTGATGGATCAACGGAAAGTTGATGAGATTTTTCTAACCACACTTCCAAGACCTTTGGAATACCAGGACAATTGATAAGGAAGTGGTCACCCTTAAAAAGCCTGCAAGGGTATTTGGGTTTACGATGCATGTTGGAGGTTTCCTCAACACAACTAACACTTACATCCATGGTTGGTTGGTTGACTTCTTTCTTATCTTGCTTCTTCTTCTTCTTCTTCTTCCCTTTCTTCTTCTTCTTAGCCACCTGGTTACTAGTGTCAAGGCTTTTACCAAGCGAAGAGGAAGAAATGGAGGAATAAATATTAGGTGAAGAAGGTAAAGGGTCAACAGAAGGTTGGTGATGTTGAGATGGTGAACTCTGTTGAGGTGAAGCATCCGATTGAGGTGGAACAAATGGAGTATTCGGGGCCAACGAAGTTGAAAATAACCATATCGGTCAACCTATTGTAAATCCAGGTAATGAAAAAGTAGCCATATAAGGAGGACCAACATTTACAAAACAAGGAAAAGTACTAGGATTCTCATTAAGAGGAGTTCCTTGGTTGGCAAATTCTGGAACATTTGCCATTATATTCAACTTCAGTGAATTTTATTAAAAATTTAAAACTAAAATTAAAAATTCACAAGTCACACCTATTAATTAAAATTCAAAATTCACACCTATGGTCTCTAAAAGTAAAAACAAAAAAATTAACACGCGTTATCAAATCTAGGAGTCAAACCACACACAAACAGTAACTTCCCGTACTAAAAACACTAATTGGTGATGAAATCCAACATCGTAGAATTTAATACAGAAAGGGCGGTTGGAACAGTTACCCTGACAACTTTCTTAATGAAACAGACTGGCATAAGTTTCTTCACAAAACCATCTCGAGTGAAGAGAACCCCCCAGAAAGTCCATGTGAGTCTAGTCGACGTCTGCTCCAGGTACAGTGAGATCTTTCCTTCACCGTCACCTTAGGAAACAATCTTAAGTTTATGGACACTAAGGTTACCAACAGTAACAAATAAAACTGGGGGAACAGTCTACGATCTGATCCCACGCGCAAGGGTAGAGTAACAAAGCTCAATCCCCTTGAAGGCTCCTTGACATAATCCAAGGTTTACCGACAAGTGATCCCAGGCTCCTCGATAGTGGTTAATCCGAGGTTTACCGTTTGTAATGCGCGCAAAATCTTCTATCTTCCCCAATGAAATAGAATTTATTGTTTGAAAGGTTCGGACATGATCTCGTGATTGACTTCTTTAAGAGAAGCTTCCCAGATTGTACCGATTACAATTGGATTTATTTCCTACCGCAAGATTTGTCTACTTGTTTGTTTTACCACCTTGGAGAGTTAATTACTCCATACTCCAAGATACTAGCCTAAGCTATGTTGGTGATAAGAGCCCTAGAAATGTAAAAATTACTAGATGAATTTTAATTAAGCACTATGTTATTTAGGCTTTTATTACTCAAAAGGGTAAATGGATATGAAACCAATGGTGTTATGACCCGAACCAAAACTAAATGCAATCTAATATGATAATGTAATATTTTCAATTCGATGAATTCTAACTAAAGTAAGGAGAGAGTTTCCATCACTTCCAACAATGCAAAAAACTGATCACTAAGAGAAAATATAACAAATTCTCTAATGCACTAATTTTATGAAGAAAAACTAATGCAAATCAATCCCAAAACAAATTTTATATTTTTGTGTTTTTAAAACAAGCATAAAAACATCTAAATTCAAATCAAAGAAAACTGATCTAAATCTATGATTGATTTTTCAGAATGTAAACTATGCAGTTGTAATCTATGCACAATTCACTTGAAAAGTATGCAAATGTAATCTATGCACATTTTTCATTCATATTCTGAAAATGAGAATTCTAATTATGCAAATGTGATCTATGCAAGATAATTCTCAAACACAAGATGATTGTAAAGTGATCTAAGAAACAATCAAGTGCAAGTCAAGAAAATCGAGTGAGAGTTCCAAAGATAAAAAAAAAACACTCAAAGGTGATTAATACTCATATACAATTTAGCCCCCCCAAAAACAAAAGCAAAAGGATGAAAAATTGTGAAAAGAAAGAGACAAACCTCCAAGTAATGAACAAAGGAAATCAAATTAACAATTTCTCAAAAAAGAGACTCAAAACACCCAATTAACTTAATGGAGTTTGATCAGATGAGGAATTGCTGAAAGAAATTCAGAAACAAGAGATTTTTGACAGAAATTTTTTTGAAACAGATCTAGGTAGATGCTAAGAATCCTAAATGAAAATAAAGATAAACTAAAGAAAGAAATCTAAATTTTTTCAAAATTTAACAGGGTTCGCAGGCTTGCAGAAGTAACAGGTGCGGTACCGCACTGTTTACTAAAGAAAACATGCGAACCTGCCTACACTGTCCAAAGAAGGTAAAGTGCGGTCCCAGGAAAAATTCAAGAAAAACGTAAAAGATCTCAAAATTTTCAAAAAAAGAGAAAAACTAAGCTACCCAGGAAAATATCCATCAATCAAAAACCAGGAAATTTTTTTCCTCAAATCAAAATAAAAGAGAACCAAAAAAAACAAGTTCTATCCCCAGTGGAGTCGCCAATTTGTTGGCCGGATAAATCGTTCTTGCGGGCAAGACCGATCTCCCTAGTGTCAGAAGACAATCTAGCAACAAACGAACAACTAAGTTTGTATTTCTCTAGATATATTCATTTTACAAATAAATGCTATGTAGGTGTCGATCCTACCTTAGATCCAAATGCTTATTTGCGGTCGTAGTGCTTCCGTCAAATCAATAATCCTTCGTCGCAACAAGAGCTCTTTTGTCGCAAGAAAGTGTCATCTTTCGTCAACCTGCAATCACAAACAAGCAAATATTAAATAGCACTTGTATAAAAAATAATAATAAAACATACCTATCATAGTGATTAAGGAATTTATGAAATAAACGATCAAAAGACAGCTTATTGAAATAAACAATCGAACGACAATTTATTCAGAAAAACAGAACTTGATTGTATTAATCTTAAAATATACAGAAGAACCTTACAACCTTAGCCTTGATATTCGAAAGGCCTTCCCGGGGTCCGAAGCAGGAGTCTCCTCTACTTTGATAAGTCTTGCACTCTTCCTTCAGGAAAAAAAAGAGGTATGTGATCTTTCCTCTCAAAAGCTTAGTAGAATGAAGTCTAAATCTCAACAGCACTTCAACTCAAAAATCTGAAGCTTGAACTCTAATTCTCAATCTCCAAAATCTTCTTCTTCACTTAACCCTTTTAGGCTACCCAATGCCTCCTTTTAGAGAGCAGATGAGGAGGTTAGGATTCCACTTTTAAAGGGATAGAACCCTCCTTCAAAGGGATAGGCTCCTCACATCAAGGGATTAGTTCCTTAAGGTGTGGGATACATGAACCTTACTAAAGCGTACTCATCCCCAAAAAATCTCATCTAGAACCTTCCAGAATTGACCAAAAATCAACATTTTCAGTTTAATTTCGCGTCTTTTTGAAGTTTACAGAGGTCCGCACCCATAACACAAAGAACGTGCGGTAGGGTTCCACAGGAGAGCTTAAATTTAGGTGCAGGACCGCAGGCAATGAATAGAGAAAGTGTGATACCAATGTTTAGGGGATTTTTAGGAAGTTCTCTCTGATTTTGAAAGCTTGACATGAGGAACTGATATGTTAGATTTTCAAAAGGAGGAAGTATGAGTATTAATGAGCTCATACAGTCAGCAGAATGTCAAGGTGACAATTTTTAGTGTAACAGACTATAATGAAAAACAGTGACCCTCACCATTTCATATCAACAACAACGATTTATGGTGACGTACCTTTAATGGTAATCACTATTGATGCGTATATATGGTGTCGTTCGTTGACTGTCACCATTTCATATTTTGGTGAGGGTCGAAAAATGTCACCATATGCTCATTGGTGATGGTCAAAAGAGCATCCATCATCAAAAACTGATCTTCGTCATTCCCTATATATGAATATTAGGGCACGATGGAATCGAACCACCAACCTCCTGCTTGTAAAGCATGTGCTCTTCCATTGACCTAGCACCCTTTCAAGAATTAGACTTTAAACAAGCAATTGCCCCTAAAGGTGCAAAGATACACCAAAGGAATAAGAACTAGGAAAACTGAAAGAATTCAGTGTCCTTGCTCCTATTTTTCTTCTACGACACTCTACAAAGTATGATCTTGATCTATGATGTATTTTTGCTGAGTGGTTCTAATTTAATAGTAAATGTTATATTCAGATAAAATAAATGAATAACTGAGATGCCTTACAGGCTAATTTTTAATCCTTACACCAAAATCTCTTAATATTCAAATCTATGGAACAACTCATTCAAAGTTCAAAATGAAGTAGATTTTAAATGGAATGCCTAAAACCAGCTAAGTATTTTAGAAATTAACATTTTGGATATAACTTCTGTTCAATTTATATGACAAGTTATGCCATAACCTTGAAACTAGTTTCTTAGCTAAAAGACTTTCTTAAGTCAACAATGACAAAGAAAGATAGTCATGGCAAGCAAAATTCTCTTGTTTTTTCTAATGAGGGTGCATGTAAATTGATAAAGGTTGTATGAGAGTATCAAACCATAAACAGTTTCACTAAAACATGAAAATGACAAAGTCTTGTTAAGCAACCAAATTTTAGTTGAATATATGAAAAGCATCGAGCTAAATTATATAATTAAACTAAAAGTGACTCTAAAAAAATGAAATTTCCATCATATACCATTTGGCTTGGTTAGTTCTTCAGAAAGAGAAAGTGCAATTGCATGATCCAGCTCCTCATCTTGATTATGTAATGGACCATCCTGAACAAAAATGTCCACATACAACAATCAATGTTATTGTATTGGTAAGACTTTTGATATAATCTATCAAAGCATGTACTAGGTAGGAGAATAATTGGTAGTTGAATTACTTCTCTACTCGCATGTACTACCTTTGGTAGTTGAATTACTTGGAAATAGAAATCCTTATTAAAAGGTAACACAAAGAAAAGCAGAAGCCTTTGAATATGGATGACCATCTTGATTTTATAGAGTTATAATTGAATACTAAAGGACTAGGAATACTGCAACGAAATAGATGGATGGAGTGTAATAAAAAGAATTTGGATAATTTAGGTTGCACATATCTTTAAATGGAACCACTTTTTCCTTTTGGATTCCCAGTCTTTAATATGAAAATAAAATTTTTGATTCAACCAAAGAGCACAATATTTTGAAGTCTTAGTTTCCTAAAATAGGGTAAGGATAACATTTGGAAACGGGGATGACTTTTGAAATGAACACTTTCAAAACCTTTGGAAATAGAGCAACAAGCACTTCCACACACAAGTCCAAAAGTCATGACTTAGGAGCATGAGCACACCTAATTCAGGGATGATTAAATATGAAACGATTTGGGCTGAAATTATACTTAATTAAACGTAAAGAAATGATTAAAATCTATATAAATGACTTAGAAGTCAAACATGACAACTTTGGAATATGGTAGAATGTTGGCATAAAAACTTTGTTCATTATACATTCTCTTTTGTTCAGTTTTGATGCTTTACTTCCAAATTAGGTGTTTTCTTTGTTGGAGATAGCAATTCGTACATCTAGGTCAAACCATTAATGATGCCCACAATGAAGGGGCATGTAGCTCAATAGTACAACAACACACTGGCCAAGGGAAAATCTGGGGTAAATCTTAGTATGTATAATTTTCAAGACGGGGATAGAGCTATTTTTTCTTGAGGTTAGCCAGGGGACCTTAGCCAAAGTGTGCCCTGATGAGGGTGTTGGAAATAGGAATACACACATATATTTCGAACCCTTAAGGGCATCCCTCATGAAGGGGCAAGTGGCTCAGTGTTAGAGCAATCCAACCAGCCAAGGACTTAAAAGTTTCGGAATTGTTTCAAGAAATAGACATTGTTAATTAGCCTATTGTGCTAGACCAAACATTGGACGACCTGCATTGGAAAGTGTTTTCATCGGCAAAGTGGCTCAGTGTTTGATTAATCCAACCAACCAAGGACTTAAAATTTTCGGAAATGTTTCAAGTAACAAACAATTGTTAATTACCCTATTGTGCTAGGCCAAACGGTGGACGAACTGCATTGGAAAGTGTTTGCTGACCAATATTGAGGCCCCACCCAGGTTCGAAACTCAGTTAACCCACCTCATGAAAGGGCAAGCAGTTCAATGTTTGATCAATCCAATTAGCTAGGGACTTTAATGTTTTAGAAATGTTTCAAGTAATAGAGAATAGTTAATTATATAGTCATATGTGGTTTAATGGTAAGTTTCACTGGGTGAGACTAACGAGACCGTGGTTCAAATCCCATTGAGAATATGGCCTCACTGGGTGAAACTAACGAGACTATTGTTCAAATCCCATTGAGTATATGGCCTTCTATGATCTCGCCTCAAGGAGTAGACTCCCCATTTCCTAGTCTCCGCTCTTGCTAAATCATAAGATTTGGTATATCTGGATTATATTTGGCCTATAGGTTGCTGGATATACTCTTGGTGTTATAAGGCTCTTGCTAAATCATAAGATCTGGTATATCTAGCTTATATCTGGCTTAGAGGTTGCTGGATATACTCTTGGTGTTATAAGGAAGCCACAAAGGTTGATCCTGGATCTACTCTAGATTAGTCCAAGGAAGAAAGTTTTTGCTGAGTAATATTGAGGCCCCACCCAGGTTTGAAACTCATTTAATACACCTACCATGTATGTGGGCAGTTGCATAATGCATTAGGTTCAGGAGTATAGGGTTAGTCCCTCAGACATGACCTTGTTCCTCCTTAGAGATAGGCAGTAAGTTTAGGAATTCTCCTAATACCGAAAAAATAAAAAATAAAGGAGAAAGAAAGAAATTCTCCTAATACTGAAAAAAAAGGAAAAAGAAAGAAATTCTCCTAATACTGAAAAAAAAGGAAAAATAAAGAAATAGAAAGAAAAATGACAGTAGTAATTATCGATTCTCGTGATAAAAAAAGAAGCGAAAAGAAAACAAACAATAGTTAATTAGTAGTTTCCAACTTTTCACTAGCATGTCCTAACATTTTTTGATGTATATGCAGAAATACTTTGACTTCAAGATGACTCAAGGGTTGCTTTGTCAAAGTTTACTTGCATGCCAAAAATTGTTCTGATGTCAACCGACATGGAGAAAACATGATCATAAAGAGATAAAATCTTATAAAACTTCAACAAAAAGCATGGATGAAGTTCACACTCGACAACAAGACTGACGTGGGAAGAGACATCTAAAGAAATTTTTTTAAGGTTCCATATTTCCACTCCTTAATGATAGGCTTAGTAAAATAATCAATTCTTAATGAAGGTGCTACCTCCCCGTTAAGTTATAACTTTTTTTTCCCACATTTTAAGAGTAAGAGATAGCATCTCAAGGCATTGGGGCTGTTATAAGTGAAATTGTAAGTAGATAGATTGTGATGTTTAGAATTTGTAAGTGACTGGTGTGGACTTCTTAAGCGATGGGTGGTTATTAAGCATGAAGTTAAGCTTGAACCCTGGGGTTTGCCAATTCATAATTAAGATAAAATATATTCAATGGTCAAAAATTGAAAATTCAGAAGTTGTGTGAAGAGAAACACAAAAGAAGCACCTGGAAAATAATCTTGGAGAAGAAAGTGTACTCACAATAGAATGAGCATCGACTCATGCTCAATTTCCAAAGGCTAAAATTATAACCAGTATGTATGGTAGAAGCTGGGAGAAAAACAGTGAATTTTTCCACTAAATACAGTTTCAAATTAATCATTAGCATGGTGCTAACTTTGATAGAGGTAACAGATAGAATATTGAAGTTTAAAACACAATACACTCTGATGAATTAGGGATTACAGTGGCATTAGAGGGCACATGCCAAATTACATTGTCATCTCCAAATGCACCCCTACGTAGTGTCCATCTGACACTTTGTGACTTGAACCTTTAAAATGCTTGCTTAGCCACTTCATCATTCAAGATTTATTGTGAGAGTATGATGGTACAATGTGACCTGCATCTCCCAAATAACATGAGCCAAAAATGAAAACCATAATTAAATTATAATGCCTTACTAATTTAATCCTTGAAAAGACGAAAAACATGAATCGAAGAAAGAAAATGATAAGGTTCTCATTAACCAGCTATTATATTTATAGATATGGAATAATTTTTCATTGGTTGTTTCATAATTTAAATCATTTTACTTATTCTCTCAAACCTATGAAAAGACACTAAAATTACCAAGGTCATATTTCAACAAAAATCTTGCAAAAAATCAGATTGAAACTATGAAGATATTGTTCTAAATTTTAAAAATTATAGTAATAAAATCCATCTTCAACATGACTTAACCTTTTATATCATATTAGAAAAATTTTGAGTCAGGGAACAAGTACAAGGTTCGGAGTTAAAATATTTGCGTCAAGGACAAGGAGATATCATATACAGCTTTCTGAGTTGGGGTTATCACTAGAGAACATAGTCTTGAGTCTTAAACCAATACTTAATTAGGGACTTTTGGAAATAAATGGGTACAAAATGTGAATTCATCCCTCATGAGTCATGGCACACACACAACTCCTAAGGCTTTACAAAAAATACAGTTGCACCCATCACACTACCTTTTTAGGCTGAATTTTTCACACCTAAGGATTTGCAAGTTGCAACCACTGCAGATGCACCCATCACATCACCATTTTAGGTTGAATTTTCCACATGTCCTAACCCACAGAAGATGTAGCTGAATAGCCTGTTGTGCTGAATTCCACATCTTTTAACCACAACTGACCATAATTCCTTGCATGTGATGAGTGCACCAGACATGTATCATGGGAGCCACAAAACCTGCAAACAAAATTATCCATAAGTCCAAAATGGGGAGGATGTAACTAGTAATAACAATTCTGAGAAAAATTCTCCCTTGCAATGAAATTCCAGATGTAACTCCTCATGAGAAGAGAGCCATTCTTATCAAAATATTCTAAGAGAAATATGTTTTAAAGCTAAATGTATACAATTCATTAACTTCCCTACCATCCTATCATGTCATATCCCTTGAGCACCCCACAACACAGTGGCTCCCTTGGTAGAAAAGGTGAAATAACTAAATAAGTTTGCTCAAAAATGTAAAAACGACATCTAGATATGGGAAGAATACACCAATGCCCAACATGCTTGGGACTACCAATTAGTAGCAAGGAGTTTCACACCTTTGTTCAAGATTCCATTCTCACAGGCTTCACCCATGGGAGATAGGAAGGGATTGAACTTATGGCATTGGGAGGTGATGAACCATGTGCATATATTTCAAACCCAAGCCTACCCTCATTCTCCTTGAGGCAAACACTACCGACCAAGTTCCATTCACATAGATTTTACCCAGCACGTGGAGGTATTCATTGAACTTACACCATCAGGAAGTGATTAAATTCGTGTACATGTTCTGGACCCAGGGCCACCATGTGTTCTCCTTGAGGCCTGCCAAAATATGTTTGTCAAGAAGGTTGTGATCAAGCTGTAAATCAAATGTGTTATCATCAAGGAGACTCAAGTGTAATCTCCCCTCAAGAACATGATTTCATGATTTAATGCTGTCAATTTGTGTTATCGTCTGATATCTCATCAATAACTAAGCCTAGGTAGTTTTTCCTAGGCAATGTCCTGCATAATTTTGATGAAATAGATACAACTTGGTCATGGCATTTAGGCCAAAAGTAGGCCCACTTAATTAACATATTCTTATTTACTAATCATAATAAAAGGGGATGAATATGTCAAGGAGTAAATGAATAGGAGGAGGGATAATAACATACGAAGAAGGTTCAAATTTGACACATATTGCAAATTATATTTGTTAGGCCTAAAATCATTCAATCCATGCATAGAATGGTATACCAACTAAAGCATTGGAATAGAATGCACATCATACAATGTTTAAACCTAGGCAAGTAAGAAATCCTTCATGTTATTCTCTAATCAAGAGAGTCCACATCTTAAAGAGCTCCACATTGATTTGTCAGATAATGTTATTCTAATGGGAGTGGATGTGAAGAAACTGCCTTGAAAAGCATTCCAATGAGAAGACATACACGTGGCACAACAAGCCCTAGCATTTGGTCAAATGAGCACATTTCATGGGAACATTTTGGCTAGGATGATTACAAAAGGCATCACGCAGAAGCTCTCTCCGTTGTAAAGGCATGGATGGATTAATGGGAAATTCTCGTGAGCCTAGCTAAAGATTTAGTAGAGAAAGAAAGTTCAAGGATTTCTTTTTGAATATCAAGTTCATCATTGCATCCATATTGTTGTTTGTTTATTTTAGGAAATTCATTAAAATTTTCCCACAAAATTAGGCTTCATATTAGGGAAAATTCTGTCATTTGAATAAGGGCTTTGGTTGAGGTGTTCCTATCAATTTCCCTTGCCGATTACTATTAAGTTAGACAAATTACTTCTGTCATTTCAGTTCATGGTAGGACACATTTGCAGTTTCTAGTACAATAACCCTTTTTTTTGCCATGAATGTGTATTAAGGAGCACCTTTGTAAGGGCCCTCTATGTAATTTTTGCAATCTGGAAAAAAAATTCATAGGTTGATTTTTTGGCATGTTGTAACAACACTATTGTGCCATCCACATTCACAATTTCAAACCCTCTAAAGGTTGCCACTTGACTCCATTTGCCCTAATTGGATAGGCACTAATCCCATTGGGGATTACAAAAGGCATCACGTAGAAGCTCTCTCCATTGTAAAGGCATGGATGGATTAATGGGAAATTCCCCTGTGAGCCTAGTTGAAGATCTACTCGAGAAAGAAAGTTCAAGGATTTCTTTTGTAATATCAGGTTCATCATTGCATCCATATTGTTGTTTTTATATTGCTAGAAATTCATTAAAATTTTCCCAAAAAATTAGGCTTCATATTAGGAAAAAGTCTGTCATTTGAAGAAGGGCTTTGGTTGAGGTGTTCTTATCAATTTCCCTTATCGATTACTATTAAGTTAGACAAATTACTACTGTCATTTCAGTTCATGGTAGGACACATTTGCAGTTTCTAGTACAATCAACCCTTTTGTTGCCATGAGTGTGTATTAAGGAGCACCTTTTTAAGGGCTCTCTATGTAATTTATGCAATATGGAAAAAAAATTCATAGGTTGAGTTTTTGGCATGTTGTAACAGCACTATCGTGTCATCGACATTCAAAATTTAAAACCCTTTGAAGGTTGTCCCTTGACTCCATTTTCCCTAAATGGATAGGCACTAATCCCCACTAATCCCAATCTTACATCACAATCTATGTCTAAATCTATCTCATATTTTAATTAAGGAAAACCCCCTTGTTCCAGGTGATAGACAGCCGAACACAAGAGAGAAAAATATTGTGGTGGCAACAAACAAACCCTCTTAGTTCCCCTAAAGGTTGTACATGTGTTTTAAGGCTTTACCACTTAAAGTGTAGGGTTGTGAGGTAAAAATAATGATTAATGTATCTTAGCATTTTTATAAATGTCAATGCTGGGCATTGACTTAGTTAGAAACAAGAAAGTTGAAACAAGCAGTCTTTATGTTAGATAGAAAAACAACTCAGGATAGTAACTGTGGATTCACCCCTTCAATATTTTAAAATATTAGAGTTTGTGTTTTGTTTTTGGTTTAAAGTTTCATCATTACCATAAATCCATTTTAACAATTTGTGATACCAGTGCTTTAATGGTGTAAATTCAAAGAAAACAGATGACCACACTGCATGGATGTGATCTTTCAAATCATATGAAATAATCTTGAAAATCAGAGGCAAAATAAGGATGGGTATGAGAAATGTCTTCTTTGTAATAGAATGGGTGAGACAGAATGATGGCCCGCAAAAGTAAAAAACTTAAAAGAGTTGCAAGATGCTCTACTTACACTCAAGGAGATACACATTTTCCTTGAGAGGGATCACTACAATGTGCTCCTTCAAGGGGAAATGACAGTTTGCAAGGAAATGGACTGCATTAAAAGGGGTGCCAGGGTGCATTATCAACTATAGTGGATTTTTTGTAGGGGATGAGGGATCCTAATTCCAAAGTCTACTTTGAATACTTGAAAGGAAAAGTGATAGTTACAAGATTCTTCATTTGCATCAGCAGGATGAATCTCTTGTAGAGGATCAAACAAAGGTCAAAGGCATGTTACGATTGCGTTTTCAAAATATTTTCTCTTAATAATTTTACGGATCATGTGGTGGATGTCAGGAACGCTCACTGTAGAGTCATTCCATGGAAAATTTCTATCTATTAGTGTAGTGATTGAGTCAAATTGGATAGTGAGTTCTCGAAAAAGAGGGGTTTTTTTAGCTCTTAGTTCTATGAAGAATATCAAGTCATCGGAAATGGATGGCCTTTGTTGTGATTTTTTCATCAGGAATGGATGGCCTTCGTTTAGATTTCCACAAGGCCATGTTGAACACAATACAATATTATTTCTATTGTTTGACAGCTGAAAATTTCTCTTCTAAAAGCCTATCTAAATCTATCAATCAAGGCCTTGGTAAACACATTACCAAGAATGTAGCTAGGGGCACTATTGGAGGTTGGAGCCTCATTACTTTCCTCTGTGTCTCATACAAGATCATGGCTAAAGCAATGGCTCTCAATTGCATGGAAGGTAGTTCAACAAGAGCAGATAGGTTTTGTACAGGGTCCAATTATTCTAGACATGTAATCTAGAATCGAGAGGCCTTGGAATGGGCTTGAGACAGTGGCTACCAGCCTTGTTTTCTGCAGATTGAAGCTTCATCACATACATGTTAGTTTTTCTTGTATTACTGTCTGACCCCGCACTATTCGTTCCAAACCGTATTTCCCTTTGGCCTTCCTGTTACTTGCTTTATCTACAATTTTCGGTCCTTTAGACCTTACATGAATGACATTAATTCCACCAAATAGGTTGTGAGCGCTTCCCAATATTTCCTGCACAGATTTTAGATTGGCCATTTAAACATTAAACCTGACATACGGTTCCTCACGGTGAAGATGATTAAAGGTTTGGAGGATACCTGATAAAGACCTGCAAGGAACAATCCCATGTAGTATGGTTCTCCTTCACACAAATGGTGCATAGAGAGCACACTTTCAACCTTCCCACTAGGTCCAATAAAGTGTTCTATTTTTCCATCACTGTCACATGTCAAATCAGCCAAGGTTGCCTGTGTATTTGGCTTCTCATGCAACTAATGCAAAGGCACTATAGGGAAAACTTGATTTATGGCCCATGAATCAGGTATGGAATGGAAAATAGATAAGTTGATATGATATGTCGCTGCTAAGTATTTCTTAAGCTTATCTACTTCATCTGTAACTCAGAGTCTACAAAATTTTAAGACACTAAATGAAATAGAATCATAGACATCTTCAACTTGTTCCCTATGCTCAAGACTTAGGAAACCAAGCTTAAATAAGCTATGGGCTTCTTTTTTTAACCAATTTGCATCATTGTAAGCTTCCTGTACATTTTGTTGGCAGATATTTTTTTTGATATCATATAAAGTTAATTCACTAGGATTTCAATCTTTCTGAAGCTTTGTGTTTGTATGATATGTAACAACTGAACCTGCATGCAATTCACTTGAATGCATATCCTCTTGAACAGTTGTACCTGAAGTTTGGACCATGATGTGTAGCCATGGTAAACACACTACTCTCTAATGCATCAACATTTTTCCTTGTTAGTAACTCATTATCCCCTGAAATTTTGCTAAATCAATCTACTTGTCAAGGGTACCCCTTTTCCCCAGATTTGTATATTTGACAATGGATGCCTTGGCTCACCTATTTGAAGTCGTTGGCATTTAGGGGAAAGTGAAGGACATCTTACATCCTGATGGGTTAGACAAGGTCAACAATCATTTTGCTAATGGATCCTTTATTTCTATGAGTGTTAAGAAGAGCCTGGTTGATGGTGCTCATACTTGTTTGAACATATTTGGATCTACATTAGATGTTGTGTTTAGTGACCACGAGACAATTTTTTAGTTGTTAGAGTTAGACTCTCAGCCTACTAGATTCCCACAACTTGAACTTATGTTCAACCGAGGATAATTGTGAGGTATCTAGGCATTGGATTTGAAATTTTGAAGTGGGGCTTTCATCAGTGGCTATCCAAGATTGGTGTATCGTGTCTTCAACAATTTTAGAGTAAGCATTGATTTTAGCATTATAAGGACCTCTCATTAGATGGGAAGTTGACAAGGGGGTTGGACAGATCCTCTATGCCTCACACGTTTATTATTTATCTTGTTGGTTGCCTAGTAAAACTCAATTTCAGCATTTAGAGTAGATCATGCAATCATACCTGTGGTAAAATTATGGTGGGAAGTAAAATATTCCACAAGGATGGGGCGGCTCATCCCTTGCCCAATTTGTTGAAAAATAACATTGCGACATCGAGGCCATTTTGCAGGGATGCAGGGTGGATCTTTGGTCAGTCCTTGCAGTAATATCAACCACAAAGGCTTTAACCTTTGTTTCTTTAGAAGAATCTATTAACTCCAGCTCTCAATGCAAGATGGGGTGTCGGTTGATCTAGAAGACAAGTGAGCACACAAATTAGACCATTTCTAATATGTTTGGAAAGATAATCAGGACCAGTATTTAGTTCTCCTTCAATGCCACGCTCATTAGTGTGCTACCTTGTTTGGAAATTGTAGCTATCTGGTCCACTCTTCATTGGGATTTGGTAGTGATTGAGAGTCTCTACTCTATTTTCCCTAGGAATATTGAGTGTAAGTTAGCAAAAAATTAGTTATCTGTCTACTCTTTGTTCCATTTATCTATTTACTTTTGGTTCCATGTGGTGTAATGAGGTAAATGACTAGCTATTAACTGTGGATGAATTATTGATAAGATATGATCAATATTTATATTCAGTAACCTATACAGACTTCATTTATACTTTTCTAGTCATCATCAAAATGGAACCCCCAAAGGGAGTACAATTTAAGTCAAATTTTGATAAGGCTGCAAAAAGAGATCCAAGAAGAGTAGTTAGTGGAAGGGTAATAACGAGTAGGAATGGGGAGATGATTGCAGTATATATGGAAAAAATAGGAATCAACATCAACAATCAAGCAGGAATGAGGGATCTTATAGCGGAGTTAAATTTTTCCTAAGCCTAGCCTAGAAAGAGTGGCAATGGAATGGAGTGGAATTCTCAGATTATAATCAATGTTGTGATGACAGAATGCACTTCTTCTCGAATTTGGAAGTTTGAACCCCCAATGTCAATGGATTAAAAGGAGGTTTTAGCAGAAAGGTTAGAAATAGATCTCATTATGCTATAAGAGAAGCCAACAAGGTTGTTGATTGGCTTTCTAACATGGCATTGAGTGGCAAGTATATTACATCAAGATTTTCAAAACCTGAGGTTCAAAGGAAGAATGATGAATTATTGAAATTAATAGTAAGTCAAAATGTTGAGACTTAGAAAAAACACTAGGCCTTGGGGAGCTGACATAGATGTCCCTGTTTTTTCAATTAGAAAGATTAAGGCAGGATACCTTAAGTTGCAGGACATCAAATTTATGGATTGATTGCAAATCCCTCCATAATTTGAGACAATGGTGGCAGCCATTAGTGAGTAGTATAAATCATAGTTTAATTCTTATGAAGTTTCTGTTTGTTTTCACACCTGGAGAAGAACTGGGCTATTTAATTCAATTTCTCTTTGTATTATCTCAGTCTCTATTAGCCATTAGCAATCAAAAGAAGGCTAGAAAGGAGAGGAGAAAAGCCCAAATGCTCCCTCAAGGAACTGTGAGGAAAGAGGGTCCTACCTGTCAATTGCATAATTAAAAATGATGGAAATCCTCTAAGGAGATAGTCCAGATTGACAAGAAATATGTTCATAGGTAGGAAGAGTCCTCCACGTGGAATGATACTAAGCAACCCTTTGGGAAGTGAAAATTTTCCTTGAACATGTGCTCCTCAAACAATAAATTCACGAGTCACTTGTCAGTGTGGGTGAGAGATTTCAATGACTGGAGGATAATACTCTATTTTTTAAGTTGGAGGTGAGATAAATCATCAGGGAGGCAATGGAAAAAGCTATGGCATAGTTTGCTAAGTGAGTGTGGAAGCATGAGGAAGACAAGAGGTCTGCTGATATTGAGTTAAGGATAGAACATTGCTACAAGCTTGACCGCATTTTCCATCTTTCCCAGTTCAATGCAAAACTAAGTTCAAAGTCAAGGAGATTAGATTGTACACTGATGGTTCTGTTGAAGCCCTGAAAATCGGGTCTACAACAAGGGGGATACCCACCCGGTCTGGACCTTAGTTAGCAGCTCCTTTTCTGTTTGGTGTAGTGGGTCCGACTGGGGATAATGGGACCAGTTTACCAATATGTGTGTGTGTTGAGAATTGATATTTCTTTCCTAAAAGTTACTAGGTGAAATGATTTTATTCTAATTCTAATCTATCAACATGAAATTGTATTCTAATAAACAGAAATATCTAATTCTACACTAACCCGGGATGTAATCTTTTTGTTATGCGATCTAAAATGATTTCAAATAATAATTGATAATAAAAATCATTCAATTGTTATAAGAAAAGAATTCAATAAAGATAAAGTATTTCATATAAAAAGTTAGATGAAACAGTTGTGAAAAACATATCACATAATAACCTATTCATACATTAAGCATAAATAAATAGCTATCACCATACAAAAATGCCAAATGATAACTTAAGCATTCAAGCATCAATATATAAACAACTGAACATAAATATCACTTTAACACAAGGACATAAATAGTTAAGAGATAAAAGTACCATTTATAACTAGTTCTACTCATGAGCTAGAAGCAATAATGACTTATCTCTTCTTAATCCAACATCCACTGAGAGTAAAAAAGTACAACATCAGTAGCATATATTAAATGCAGATATCAATAAATCATGTTCCATTCATTCATCAAAACCTCCTCGGAGGGTGCAAAAGTGCATGTTCTGAGGACAATTTTTTGACAAATTTCAGGGCCCTTCTCTAAATGCATGAGAAGAGTTTAAATACTACTAATTAAATCTAAAAAAATAACTTATTACAAAAATTTATGATTTGGTTTAAATGACCGTCCTTTTTCTAAGCAAAAATAAAGTAAAAGTAATACTAAATCTTAAATTAAAACTAGCAACTAATCTACTTGTGAATCTGATCTTTGAAACTGCATGCATTCAACATTGATTTGAGAAGAGCAGGCTAGCTGACTTCAGATTTTAATTTTCCTATGAAAACGGAATCGGCAAGTGTTGGCGCTATCTTCTCAGCAGAATTGATGATGCAATTGAGAGCCATGCATTGGCTGTGTGGTTTTACTAGGCATGCCCAGTAAGAATCCCAGTTTAACTTTGTTAATCCTTTAATTAATTCTGCCTTTTCCTAATGCTTTTGTTTCCACTCTGTCTGCAGTTGCTATGCTTGTGGTAGGTATCCTGGAGTAGTTTCTGAAATTAAATTGGCCTTGTGCAAATTTTCATTTACATAATCAATAATATTGCTTGATGTTGTAGCTGCTTCTTCTGTCGCTTCTTCTGCATTCTTGATCTGTGCATCCTAATTATTGAAGAGCATTTCTTTATGACTGTTATTGATGATTGGTGTTCCTGCTCTTTTCCCCTCCTTTGTATTTTTCCAAGCCAAATAATTAGTGACTCTTTCATTATTTAAATCATAATCATGTCGTAATTCTACGACATGATTAGTGATTTTATCACTTTCTTCACAAAAGGAGTTCCACTGTGAAATTTTCTGGCATAATATATCCTGTTGTTGCAATAGTTGATTATTTAAGGAAATAGACTCTGTAATAAATTTTGTGAGCTTGGGTTCATCTTTGTGCATCTTTTGCATAGTCTGTAGTTGTTTCTCTTTTTTAGCCAAATTATTTTGATATCCAACTTGCATTTGTTGAAACTCTTGTTGTAATTTTCTAAGTTGTTTTTATGCTTCACTGTTAATATTGGCTTGTTGCAGTTGTTGTTGCAGAACTTGTATTTTATCTTCTTTTTCATTCAATAATTTCCATACCTGAGATGCTTTATCGATGGTTGCAGAGGCATATGCTCCTATAATCTGAGATAGTTTAGTAAGATTTTCAGTCGGATCAGTAGTAGGATCTTTCCATAAAACATCCAATTGTTCTGCATCACGAGAGAGTGCACTTTCTAATTTCCTTTTCTTCCTTTGTTTTCTTACTACTGCTTTATGTTGTGGACTATAGAATATATACAGAGGAGGAATTTCCTCTATTTTAAGTACAAGCTCAGAGGATGGAGTAATGGGAATATGCTCTGTTTCTGCGACATTGCCACTTATTCCTGTAACTAAACCTTTTGTTGTCTGTACATTACTTACAAGATTCTATGTGTTCTGTCCTTCAACATTAATCAAATCATTAAATGATTCCCATTCCTTATTTAATTCAGTTCTAACGGATGGTTCCTGTACAATGAGAGGAGGAATATTTAACTACGGAGTGGTTGAAATCTGTTGCTGTGAGAGTTCTTTTGATTGGGCAGTGTCCTTTACTGACCCTTCACTTTTATCCTGGTCATCATCAGACTTTTTAGAATGTTCAGAGGTTTCGTTTTCAGACTTTGACTTAGATTTGTCTAAATCTGAACTCCCACTGAGACTGACACTAGGAGTTGGTTCCCTTAAGGGTTCCAAGTGCAAATTATTCAAAGGAATAGTGGTAAACCTTCTTTCTCTATAAATCTTAAACTAATGAAATTCTTCCGGAGAGAGTCGCATCTGTGCTGAATATAGAATTTCTTTAAATATGCATTTTTCTTGGAACATATCATCAAAAGGATCCTCTTCTCTAGAAAATGCTCTTACCTTGACTGCAATGGTGAAATTTTTAACAACATCGTATGAGTCGAATAGCCTTTTTGGAAACTTGAACAATTGTAAACATGTAATATTGTTTACTTCTTTAAATGCATGACCAATATCAAATAATGAAAATTCTCCACAGGCCACAGGAAATTGTGGCCAGATGGCCTTCTTTTTATCCTTTAATTCTTTGGTCAAACCTCCCTCTCCACAGGTTTGATATGAAATTTATCTGGCCATGAGTTTATCCGGAACATACAAGGGTAAAACATGAGGAGAAGCAAAGCATCCAAAAACCTTAACATATGTAAACAGTTCTTCTGCAGACCATCTTGCGACAGGGAGAATGTCTACTTCTGCTTTAGGAGAAAATCTTGGAGCATCCTTATTATACAACACTCTGTAGAGGGGAAACATTATGCCATGGAAAATCTTGTAAAAATGGGGAACGAAATTTGAATCCCGTAGTTCTTGGTGATAAACATGAATGGGTAGGAGATCTTGAATTGTCCATTGCCAACCCATTAATGGAATCTTAGCAACATAATAGATTGAATCCATTACATAAGCAGATAAGTAAAAAGGAGGATAAATCCTCTGAGAGACAGTTCGTTTAGACCGATAATTAAAAATAGCTGTGGCTAAGTTATCAGACAAAATCTTAGCCCAATCCACAATGGTAGCATTAACAACAGCATTCAATAACGATAGCCATTCAGACAAAAACTTATTAATGTCAGGCTTTCCAAAAAGCCTACATAACATAGCAGCAGCAAAGCAATATGAAGAAGTGAGAGAACCAGTACTGTACATATCCTGTTTATCTTTCTTCAGTGGTTCGTCTCTTCTGGACCATTCTTTGGTGCATTCTGGCAGGTTTTGATTTTCCTTGGCAAACTTCTCCATAAAATGTTTATTGTAAGTTGCATGTGGCTCCGGCAAATGATACATGAGCCTCAAATCATCTGTAATAAATGAGCCAATGAGCTCTTGACTCTGATTCTTGAACAGTCTATCCGTAATATCAGTGCTATCCAGCACCCATTTAACCATATCTGTATATAGAAGAATTTTAGGTCTTGCTACTATCCCGTGCAAAAATGAACAAGCCAGCTCTGTAAGAGATGCTTCAGAATAATCAAATGATCCTACAGTAGTCGAAACATCCATTACTCTAGGGTTTTCTTCTTCAATCAAATTATACATGCCCTCCCAAGTGGTGATACCAGCGTCTTTGTTACAGGCAGTATCGTGTACAAGGACGCCATCTCTTTACTTTTAGAACTCAGAAGCTTGTCTTTCTTTCCCATAATAATCTGAATATCGTTTTTAATAGTCCTCTGTTCTTCGCGCCTGCAGTTTACGAATTAAGTGAGAGTAATGATATGAAAAGATGATGGGAAAGTTTTAAATGCTGAAGACGTATAAAATATACTACCTTACGTGAAATAACTCTTCAGTCAAAACAAAATTATTTTTCATTAATAAGTGACAATCAATTCATTGATTAACATTAAATCTCATAACGAGATCTTGATTTATGGAGAGCTTTTTCATACAATGAGATTTTAAGGATCTGCAATAATGCGATCTACGATTTGCTTCGCAATATCGCAAAATCACAATATCGCAAATCGCAATATCGCAAATCACAATCTTCGCGAATAGCGCAATCTTCACAAATCGCGCAATCTTGTAACATCACGAAATCACAATATCGCAAAATCACAAAATATAACATATGACAAACATCCGTTAAAGTATTTTCTACGAAATGTGATTTGCGATGTATGTTATTGCACATCGGTGATCTGAAGTTTTTCAACGTAAGATATGATATTTGAAACTTGCGGTGTGATGAATGTTCTTTTAGCGCGTAGTTTCACATCGCACTTTTAAAATTCCGCTTGTAAAGAGGCATTCATTATCCTTTTGTGATGCAATATTTCTCAAAGAATGATTTTATTCTATGATATCATAAACTTAAGTTTATTAAAGATCTTCCAAGGAATTTTCCTAAGTTAATGATAGTAAGTTTTATTGAAAAAAGAAAACAAGCACTAATTAATTTTTTTGAATTTTTAAATTAAGGGTCCCCACTTATTTAGTATTATTACTAATGCTAAATAAGAAGGGGGGTTGTTGTTGGCCACAACAGGTTCAAAGAGAACAAGCGACTAAGTGGATGCCAACAAGGTGCTACTTAGCCACTGGGAGAGGTGCTTGGAGTAGCTGCCTCACTTAATCATTCTGCCAATGATAAGCTCAAACAAAAATGATGAAAACCCAAGCCAAAAAACAATGAAATCCATAAAATGTACAATAAATCCCTATTATGCTTATTAGTTGTTTAAGGAGGGACAAACAGTCTTTGTATTGTTACTGCTCTTAATAATGCTGAAAAAAAACTGATGCAAACATTAGAAATACTCTAAAATTCTCTTGTACATGTAGCTGATAACAATGCTGCCAAAAGCAAGAATGCGGAAGGAAAAAAAAATTAGGAACTGGGAAGCGCGAATCCCAAAAAATAGAAATTTTCAAAAGAAAAAATGAGAATATGAAAGATAAAGAAGATATAAAACAATATAAATGCAAAAATATTTCAATATTTTACTTCTTAAACGATAAATCATGAGAAATTACATCATGATTCATGGTTCATATGAAAACGATGAATAACTTTCTTTTTCAAAGAAAACCTCCCAAGATCCCCCCACCCCCCCTTCCCCCAAATATCTAGATGGAGAGCAGGACAATCACCAACCACAACAGCAGCTGGAAACCCTGATAGACTTGACTGGCTTTGAACCTGTGACCTATTCCATCGCCATCAACAGCATGCCTTTGGCAGATGATTCAACTAATTGAGCGAACCGTTGGGCCTACATAACTATTATTTATTAGCCAAATTTTGGAATTTAAAATGACTACACACCAATTTGTGGAAGCTGCAAAAATTAAGTTATGAAGATCAACTCAAAGCATTAGTGCAACTTCTCGACAATCTCATCATCCTTGTAAACAACCAAATACCACCATGTAGAGCAGGACAACCACCAGCCACAACAGCAGTTAGAAACCCTGACAGACTCGACTGGCTTTGAACCTGTGACCTATGCCATCCCCATCAACAACATGCTTTTGGCATATTGTTCAACTAATTCAGCCAACCCTGGGCCCTACATAACTATTATTTATTAGCCAAATTTTTGACTTTACAATATGACTACACACCAAATTGTGGAAGCTACAAAAAATGAGTTATGAACATCAGCTCAAAGCATTAGTGCAACTGGTCCAAAATCTTATCACCCTTGTAAACAGCTAAAGACCACCCTGTGTTCATCATCCGATTTCTTGTTTACTTTGCAAGCCAGAGCCTACATTATAGTGGACAGCAGAGTGCTTGAAGAATGGATGGATGAATTAGCTAAAAGTGTTTTTATTCCATTATTTTGCATTCGTATGCACATCCTAATTTATACATTTGTTCAATGAACTTTCAACTTATGTACTCTTTTATTTATTACCTCATTTTAATCTAACATAGGGAAATGAATTTTTAACTTCGATATGTTCACTACAATAATTCTTGGTAGTGTCCATTATCTGTTGATATAAAAAAAAATTTGTAAACAATTCTCGGATGATGTTTTTAAAAGATATCCCAGACAAATTCCTCTAGGCCAGGGAAATGCTACTTCTTTTATCTTTTTTGCCATCCCTGATACCCTCCCTTCATACCTGACTGTCGACATCATCAAATTTATCTCAGTTACCAAGATAACAGACATTACTTTGACAATTCAATTGGTTATATTTCCTTCTCCATAGAAATCTCTACTAGTGATGTTCCCAATACATCATTCTGAGTGAGACAGAAATGGAGATGGATAGATTAAAGAAAAATGAACCTCAATCCTTGAAATAAACATTATGGTCATTAAACAATATATACTTAACAGGGAAGACAAAGTAATAGATAAAGATAAGATAATTTTATTAACGTCCAGCGAATGACCACAAAAAGGTCAATGGGACTACTGGTTACAATGATTACAGCATACTGGCTGATGGACCAAATGGCCCCATTTCTTTATAAGAGCAGGAAAGGAAAAACTACAAAGAATACGAAAGTAAAAGTCTGGATGACTGAAACATCCTGAAAATGAGTTGTGGTGAAGAAGTCCTGGAGGAGAAGGATGAGCCTCCTGAGTGGGGGGAGATTCCTTCTCCTAGCATCCGAGGCTGTTAGAAGAGGACTGAGGAAACTTGTCAATGTATGTTGCCCTGAAGAGGAGTTGGACTGCTGCTGCTGCCATCGAGAGGATTCGGGGTGCCCCCTGGAGGTGGGGGGGTGCCTGGTTCTGGATCGCTGATGGGGTCTAGTGGGAACATATTCTCGGATCTGCATTGACCTGGAGTCATGGTCTAAGGATCGATTGGTGGCTCTCTTGGTGCCCTGTGATGCCGGGAGTGCTCTGAAGAAGTCAGTGATCCTCTGTGTGGTGGCCAAGGTGGACGGAAGCTGGAGTAGAGTCAAATGGTTTCTGAAGGTCTCATGGAGGTAAAGTGCCAAACATCTATGGTCGGTGTATCTAAGGAAGCTAGCTGATAAGCAATAAAAGTGCCTGTAGATCCCATAGTAGACGGGGCATCTGAAGATGAAGTGTGACTCAGTTTCCACCTCCTGTAAGTGACAAAGTTGACAGATCCTCTCCGTCCTGTCAATATGATGGTTTGTTTCCACCCGAAGCTTGTGTGATCCAACTCTGAGCTGCCCAAGGGGGATCTTGATGGCATGCATCCAATGTTAGAGGGTATAAGGGGGTCGAGTGATGAGTCCATCTCTAATCTCCAGGAAGTGCTCAGCGTAAAAGACCATCTTTGGGCACAGACTGCCCGGAGGATTGACGCATTTAGTCCCTTAGTTAAATAAGGGACTAAACCTGGAAGAATAAAAACTATTTAAGACCAAGAGTGAAGGATAGTAGATATGAAACAGAAACCCCTACCTATTAAGTACACAAATCACCAAAAAGATAAGGTTGATAAGGAAGCCTAGCAAACTAGAAAAAACTGAAATCTAGAAAATTAATAATGTACAAACACACTAATTGACCAAACAACACAGAATTCCACTTGAAATCCCAAAAATGGGCACTCCACGTAACATGCTTCTATATGTCACATAATAATATCTACTTTGAGATTTGCTAATAAAAACCACATCATAATATCTTTCAAGATTCGTTAGTAGATGTTGTATAACAATATCTTTCTAGATGTGTTAGTCATTCAAGTCTCCATTAAGAAAAACCTAGGAAAAGGAAATATTGTAGGGAAGCACTCCCCTTGCTCAACTTTCAAGCAAATATCTACAATAGTGCACTCCCAAAATACTCCTGATCGAGTGTTTTCAAGCAAGGTTACTTGGGAGCGGGAGCGGGAGCAGGAGCGCCATTTTCAAAAGCTCCCGGTCCGGGAGCATTTCGAGTAGCGTTTTTTTAATATATATATATATATATATATTATATTTTTTATATTTTGATGCATATATGTCAACAAAAGCATGTAGAATGATGAATTAGACATAAAAAAACATAGATTGAACCAAAGGTATCTTTGTCATTACCTCTAGATTCGTATAGGGATATTTGTCATTAATATCACCCTCTAAGCATTGGCTCTGGGAGCGTGCTCTAGGAGCGGGTTCGTGGGAGCGCGCTCAAGGAGCGGGTTTGATAGGGGGGAGGCACTCCCCCGCAACCTTGTTTCCAAGAGCACGCTCACAATCTGCATATTCATGTTGTCTAGAGAATGTTGAACACTCCCCAAAGAGTAGGGCTAGTCCCAAGACAATTGGAAAAGCTATTTTTACTTTTTTTTAAAGAAGTTGGGGCCTACGAGAAGGCTCCAATAGGTCTCATGCGCTCAATGAAGGGGTTTTAGAGCTTTATAAATGCCTAATTCCTCTTCATTTCTCCTTGCATTTTTCTTTCCAAAAAATAAAGGTTTGATTGTTAAAGGTCATCAATTTTGGTAGAATATCTACCATTCAAACCCAAGAACTAAGCCAATGAAAGTCCCTCATGGGAAAATTTCTTGCAGTAATTCCTATAATTAAACAATTAAAAAAATGCAGTTAGCTACCTCTTGAGTGGGTTTAGTAGCCTCTAGAAGCTTCTCCTTTAGCATAGAGGCTTAATCCTGCTTGTCTAAGTCCACATCATTTCTTCGAGATCCAATTTCTTTGCTTTGGGACCCTTGGGAGCATGGGTCCAAGCAAATCCGAGGCCATTTTGCATTATGATTTGGTATGTGTGGTTCGATGCTACCACAACAAGAGCTTGCAGTACACCATGGAGTCTCATAAATCTCAGCAAAGGTCTCAGGTACTGTGTTAATAAGAATAATACTCTATGCTACGGTGTTGATCAGTGCTAGGTGCTATATCATAATGTATAACCTCGGCACTTCTAGGTACTATGCTCACTGATGTTATCATGCTAAGATGCTCGAAGCTACTTGGTGTTGAAAAGCGTAACTAGGATCGGTCTTCATATTGACTATGTAATTATGTATTTATGTAAAGAAGAAGACAAAGATAATAAAATGTATTTTTGTTGTACTTGCTTCATGGGTTTCATGGGCAATATTTTATTATAGGTCAATAGACTTCTTCTTGATGTCTATTAGGATTCGTCTTCTAGTTATAAATGTAATTAAGGGTCATAAATATGAAGAGTAGTCATCAAAATGCTCCAAGACCTTGTCATGTTCACCCTCATTAAACACTGGAATAATTGCACTATATGTCGGCCTGTATACATAGTGATCTAGTCGGCCTCCAATCATCTTGAAGGGTCGGCCTAACAACAGTGACATGATGCCTATATATATAGTAAACTCTGTGGTCATTTGAACCAAGGAATTGCGGATCTCCGGACAGGAAACAGTGCAAATTTCAAGAAGCATAAAAGTGCGGATTTCAGGAAGGAGAAAAGTGCGGGCTAAAGGACAGAATTGTGGACATTCCTGTGATAGTTACCTCATAATAAAGTCTGGGTTAAAATACAAATTGAAGCAGTAAGTGTAGTTCTATTTTGTGTAGCATTTTGGAGCACTGAACGTGGATTAGTATGAAGAAGCTATGGTCAAGTGAAGTGCTGTGAAAATTGTAATGAATTCACTAATAGTACAAGGTCAGTTTTCTATGTATTGTAATTACTGTAAGCATTCAAATGTTATGCTATGCAAAGGTTTAAGCTCAACGATCATGATGTGATGATAAGTGTAAGGGCTAGTATAAGTATTGGAAAAGGAGGAAGGTAAATCTACGATTTACCTTCCTACTCTCAGAAAGGTTACACATCTCCAAATGCATGGAAAGTGAAAAATTAGACTTCAAATGATCTGGTCTCTTATATTTGAATAAGCAATAAGAAGTGTTTGAAGACGAACTTAGAAACCGAGTTCTCTAAGGTTGATGCAGATCAGTGCAAGTTGTTGAAGAAAAGAAGGATCAGTATTGAAGGAAGAATTAGAAGCAGTGGCAATGTCTTGGAAGCATTAATAGGCCAAGGGTCTATGTCTTGGTAATGGTACTTGTCATCTTGAAATTCTATAAGAATAATTTCTCGTGGGGTTTCCTCTCCAAGAGGGAGAGGTTTTTCCCTGTCTCGAAGAGCCTAACTTTGTGTATTTTATATTTTGGTAATTGACTTGATGAAAGACTAAATAAGATAAATAAGAGAAGACATAAGGAACTCAAATAAGCTCACAAGTAACTATCAAGAGGAGAAGTTGAATTAATCACCATCCCCCTAAATTCTCAACACTTGGTGCTACTCGGTGTTGTAGTGATAACATGAAGTTTAGTGATGAATCACTATGTTTGGATGTTGCTATAGGGATTATGATTTGAAGATCAAAGGATCAAGGAAGATGACTATGTCTTGGTCTTGGAGTGGCAAAATAGGTCAAGGGCCTTGGTCTTGGTATTTGTCAATTGGAATCTCTATAAGAATAATTTGTGTGGATTTTCCTCTGAAAGAGTGAGAGGTTTTGGCCCTAGCTCATAGCCTACATGTTGTGTCTCTTTTCTATTTATGTTTATGCATTGGTTACTTTTTTATGAAGAAACAACACTAATAATATAAAAAGAAAAATATCTTAATCTAAAGAAGTTAAAAGGCATTCACAAACAGTCACTAATGAAGAGAAGTCTCTTAACACTAAATCCCATAGATTTCTCAACATTGTAGTGGTCAAGGGCCTTCTTTTAGAAGGCTTGGTGCAGGCCCGCCCTTTCTCCAGTCATAATGAGTGGCAGATAGTTTTGGAGAGTTGTATGAAGCCGAATCCACCTTCCACCCCAGTTGTAATCAGGGATTCATTTCTTTTGTTTTTCTGAGTTCTTGTGAGACCCCTCTCAGGGGGATACTATGTTTGCAAGTGCAAGCTACGAATTTGGTCTCCTCCCTTGTAGCCAAGATTAAAGAATGGACTGGGATCCCCTCTGCCTTATGCATCTCCTTTACGAGGGCCAAAAACTTTAGGATACAAATAAACTAAGTGAACACAACATAGGAAACAACACAGTAATAAATCTAGTTTCTAGATTGTGAGGCAAAGCTCAAGGAAGGGGTGGGCCCTCTTCGTCTCAGCCCAAATATTTTAAAAGAAGCGTTAAAGCTAGGGATTGTGAACCAGCCTCCTAAGGAGCTCTTAGTGCCAGCTTTTCTTGTGGATCAAATCAGGAAAATTGCATCCATTGGTGTGCCAAAAAATTAATCTGACTCTCTCAGTGTTGATTACATGGAGCATGCTCTAATTTTTCGATTTAATGGATTTTGGCCTTCAGCATATGTACTTCGAGATTGGGTGGCTAAGACCTGGTCTAAGCATAGTTATCTGTTCTTCTCCTTAGAGAGATACCTTATAGTATATTTCAAGAACCAGAGGGATCGACAGGGGGTCCTTGAGCTTGCGGCATGGTTTTGGGCTGATTAGGGCTCTCCATTCAACCATGGTTTATAGATTTTAACCCCTAATAATGCCATATTTGGCCATTTTTTTTTTTGTTCAACTCCCTAATTTACCTCTTAACTTAATGCACCCTAATATTTTAGCCAATATTGGTAATTCCCTAGGCTGATTCATTAATATTAACATGCACAAGCTAGCGAAGGGTATTGTGACCTTTGCATGGATATGCATGGAAGTTGATTTCAACAAGGGATTACCTGATAAAATCCTCTTGAATTGGAGGGGAGCTATTTACTCACAAGCACTAGATTATGAAAACACAGCCTTCCATTACAATTCTGCCTATAGCCAGGTCACCTCCAAAATGTATGCCCTTCTTCTCAAGGGCCCTCTCCACCTCACCAAGAATTTATTGCTAGTGTTCAGTGAAAAAGAAAAAAATGTAGAACAATAACACTTCACCCTTTCCTTCTTCTGGTTCATACATATGGTCTATTCAGACACACATTTCTTTGAGAAATCTAAACCTATACCAACTTTTCTACAGATCCATTGGAAAAAACCGTTGCTTCATTCACTCCTTCGTATGCCCAAAATGTTGATGTTATGTATTTGAAAAAACATCAAGTAATAGGTCTGACAGGTCTCTGACTTATCCTTCCAATTTAATAAATTTCTTGAATTGATTTCTCCTTTGACTTTGTTATTGTTATATTTGAATTTGGGTAATTCTTTCCAAGTTTTACAATCATTGTATTGTTCAATTTGAGTTTTCTATACGACAAGTTTCTTGAACTAGATTTGTGATGTTGTTTGTTTCTTGAACATACGCTTTTATTTTGAATTAGAATTTTCTAATAATTTTAGGATAATAGTAACTTTCATAGCTAGGTTAAGTGTTGCATTGACAAAACAGGAATCTTTGCAGACTAACTTTTCAATGTGGAATATCTATTTAGGAGGGTGTTTCTCCATCATTGTTTTCTGAAATATTCCTTTACCTAATAACACAGACTTTCTAAAATGGTCTTCAACTTTTCACCATTACACTTATAAAAAATTGTATTCTATAAGAGTTGCAGTCTAAACTTGTCTTTGCTTGAAAAGACATTGTAATTTTAGCAAAGCATAGATAAACATGAAGCTCTAATGTGTTTGGAAGAAATTCGGTTCATGCTTCTAAGAAGACTTAGATAACATTGTGGCAGAGAACAAACTGTTAGTCAAGAAGCTCTAGAATTTGCTAGTGACAAAGATGAGGAAGAGGATATACATTCAAACTGTTGTGCTCGCCAAAAATATTCAACCAGAGAAGAAAATAAAACAGTCCACTGTAATTAAAATGAAAAAACCGATGAAAATAGTAAAAATTAAAAAACAAATGCTAGAATGGCCTTAATTATTTTATTAATTGCAATATCCCATTCTTGAAGAATTCAAAGCCGAAGCATAGAATGGCTAGTGTAGTAGTATCCAAGGTTGCACTAATAGCTGTGAGCATGCTCATAGTGCTTCAATTACATCATACAAAACTACGATCCCTAAAAGGCTAAAGGAAGTAGTAGCAACAAAAGTTTAAGGGTTGCAAAGAATACTAGACATTTAAAAAGGCAAGAAGGACATACCAACATTGAAGATCATTTTCCAAAACATTAAATAGGTGAAACGAAAAAGCTTCTTGGACAATACAATTTCAAAAATTTAGATGTGTTAATTGGTAGGAGCTGGCATGCATTATAGGTCCCCTTATTTGTTGTGACTAATCAATCAATAACTGCAATCACGAGCTTATTACATGTCAAGGGGTTCTGTATTCTAAATTTGCTATATTTGTTACTTGGTAGAATAGCTTTCATTCACATTGTAGGTGGGAGCCTTATGAAGGAAAGGCAGATTCATATTTAATGTGGTTTCTGTTTTTTCAAACACAAAAGTTTTGTACAATTCCAACATAGTTTGTGAAATGTGTGGTATATGAATTAAGTATATAGTGCTTCTTAATAGGGAAAATTTCTAAGATAGTGTAGTGTGGTATTTGAAGATGCCTCATATATTTTGTCGAAGGAGGTTGTCAACGACTATGGTATTTTACTGGCTGATTGACTACTCTTGTGCATCCAAAAGTTTTGCAGAATCACTCTAGGTTTTATTTTCTCTTTTACTCACTGAGTGATTACCCCTTTACATCCCAAAGGCTTGTGGAATTGCTTCAGGATTGTGGAATTGGGCCTTGCAGTTTGTGAAAAGAGTAAAATGATTGCGGAGTATTGGCTTATTTCACTCTTTGCAGAATATCTAAAAAAAATTATGTAATTTCTACTTATGAATCATACTTTTTAAAAATAAATTCTACTTATTTTCATAATTTAAGAGGTTTCACCGATCTAAAAATAGAGAATAAATAAATGAAACAAAAGCTTACTGATGGTGACATGTCGTTGGGGCCTCTAAAGCATCTTTTCTATTCCATTGAGGCTGAGTGAGGTGCCAAGGATTCTCACAGCAACTCTGTTGGCCGCAATGTTGGCCTTCATCTAAACCTCTCATTTAGATCTTCTATTCTTGCTCCTTTATTATGAAAAATGGCCTCCTGAACTCATCAGAAGCCAACATCATCCCTAAAAATAGTAACAAAATGCAGCACAGAGATTAAGCCGAAACATACAAGCATGGATGCGAAAAAAATAGTAGAACCAGATACCTGTGTGTACTCCTCTTTGTGGTACACTAAAAATTGTGGAAAAGAAGTGAACAAATGTAGCGCTGTCAACCATCAATGGACTAAAGATCTGATGGTGGGGTTTGAGATCGGATATTCGATCTGCCCCTAGTAAAACCTCAGATCCCAAATCTCTTCAATCTGGTTTTCGCTCCCTCCCCTGTGCAAAGGGAAAAGATTCTATTTAGCTACTTTGAGAGTAAATGTTTTTGTTCCTGCCCTGTAAAAACCAAAAAAAAATACTACTTCGGAACATTTGGGCTGCCACGGGTTTTGTAAATCATCCAAAAAGAACAAAAAAAAAAATCCTATAATTTTATTTCCAAAGTTTTTTTAATAGTAGTTGAAAGCATTTATTGTATATTTTTGGTTGTGATGAAAGCATTTTTTTTGTTATATTTTGGCATATTTATTATTATAATAATAATATATTTTTAAGATTATTTACTTTATGTAATGATTTTATTATTAAAATTTGTTAGGATAGGAATGTTGTATTTTTGGAATTTTAATGTGAAAATATTTTTAACTTAGTTGTATTGAAAATTTTAAATTTTTAAAATTTTTTAATTTTTTTAATTTTTTTTTATATTGGGTGGGTGTTAACAAAAGAGGGTTTATGGTAAGTGGGTTTAATAGTTAAAAAGTGTTAGTCTCTTAAATTTCATATGACAAATTTTGAAGGAGTAGGGTGTATATTCTTCTTTAGGTTAAATATATTCAAATGGTTGTGTGAATGGGGTTGTAAGAGCCTATGTTTTCATCTTGAGAAAATAGAGTCATCTCGAACTCACTCTCATAGTTTAGGTTGTCATAAGTAAAATATGTGTTTTGTCTTAAGATGTGAACATTTCATTTTAGGGAGTGTGATAATGTGGTTTTAGCGAGGCATTAAAAGATGGAACGAGCATGTACATTTGGTATGCTAGTGTTGTGTTCTTCTTGAGGCATGAGTACACGTCTAAAAAGACTCTAACAAGGGTTGAAGAGGTGGAATACTTAGAGATGTTTTGGGGGTTGTAGTCTCACTTAGAGGTGTAGAAAATAAATTTAAGCACCATGAGAAGTTTTGAAGCAAACTTAAGATATTTGGCAAGTTTCACGAACAAAACTTAGCAGTGGTATTAATTGAACATTCTTTGATCGAAGTTGATACCCTCTCCTTGGCACTATGACTTTTCAAGACAAAGAAGAAATGTGAAATATATGTGGAGCCCACTAAATAAGTTGGAAAGGTTGTTGCAACATATATAGGTGGTTTTTTCGTGTTGCAAAAGGAGTTATTAGAACTTAGAAGGTGACCATTGGAGTAGATTTTTCATGGAGTGTCGGGGAGGTGCAAGGGTGTAGGCCACATCTTACGGGTATCTTGTACTTTTGGTTTGCGTTAGTGATGTTAGTGCATTTTGTTTGATGAGCAATAGCTATATAATGTTTCATGAAGGAAAAAACCCACATTTTTGAGATGTCTTAACCATTTGGCTTTGTAAGATGTGTTATGCCCTAGTTTTGAGGAGATAATGAGAACCCTCTCAGAGTATGATGGGTTGTACCATGGACTTAGGTCCACTTGCATGGGTTGAGGTGTAAATATTCCTCGTGAGTTGAGGAAAATGATTGCAATTATTATCTATATAAAGTGTTTATGATATAATATTAATGATGTTTTTTGGAGAATGGAAGAGGAAGATAGGAAAGGAGAGGCACTAAGGTCTATTGTAAATCAATCAAAAGGAAGGAAAAAAGTCTCCTATTAGAGATATTTTTCAAGTTGCCTCTTCAATAGTATTAAATTTCATTGGAGCTATGGAGTTAGCCTCAAAAACATTGATTGGGTACTCGAGAAATCCAAGACCTGACATATCCAAGCTAGTCCATTAGATAGATTTGTCTTGGGTAAAGGTTGCAAATTCTAAGGTGCAAATCTCCAATTTTTAATGTGGGTTTTAAACCTTTGATTTGAAAATGCTAAAAGCAAGGTCATAATCTTGAAAGGAGGTCCTTAATTTTACTAAAACTCAATGCCAATGTTTAATCCATGGTGTGATTCTTTCTATTTGGGTTTTGCCTTAAACATTGAGATCTATCTTTGGGTCTAGCTATTAGTCTATCGTTTCATTTATGTGTTGAGAAGGTCTTAAGGGTTGTAGGGGATGCGATGGTTATTTTCCAATACCCCTCCCTTGAAACCTTATAAAGAGATAGTGTGCCCCATTTTGTTGTCATAATATTTCAACCATGAGTTCTTCTTATGAGTATGCCCTGGAAGGGAGGGTTTGTAAAGGAAGTAGAAAAAAAAAATTTCATGTTGAGTCGAAGGAGGGGTATAGATTGTAGGTGTCTCTAGAGGTCTTGACAAATATGAAGGATAAAGGAGTTTACCTCTTATTTAAACGCCTTCCATTTCACCATTTGAGTTGCTAAAGGGCACTGACTTTAAGGGTCATAGGTGAGTTCTCACAAAGATCTTAAAAATAAGAAGGTAGGTGTGATTTAGCATAGGATTTATTCTTCAATGGTTGACTTTTAGGGTGATATTTCCTAGTGAATGGAAACAATTGAAGCCCTACCACCCATAGATTAAGTAGAGTATGAGAAAATGTTTCCTAAGTTTCAAAAATTCTCACCATATATTGTCCATCATATCCATGACAATTATGTTCAATTGTCGATAACTCATGTTATGATATCATCTTTGATTCATGGCACATATACTTCTTCAACTAGTGGTGGAGAGTCCAACCAATGAGTAGGTAAGGTTGTTAATTCACAAGGTTGGCATCAATGAAGTATTCTCCCTCTCTGCCCAACTTTAAAAGGAGAAGTATGCATAACTGACTTATTATTGTAAACAATTGTAAATATTGGGTTATCTTGAAGTTCAAGGGCTTGAATTTTTGCGTCAGTGACTTCTAGGTGTGTTAGGTGTCAAGGCATGGTAGGATGCACTAGGGAGTACCAAAGCATGCCAAGGAATGCAGGGTATTCTAATAGGTTCCACATAGTGCCAAGGGATTGTTAGACCTGCTAGGTGTTATGGCATGTCAAGATGTAAAATATGCTGCTTAGTTGTTTTACAACCACGAATGGATGTGAGCCTTGTCTTCGTAACTTATTAAGTTGTTTGATTTTAGATTCGGCGCGAGTATCCTAAGATGAGTTATAGGAAGTTCCTAAGTGAACAAGGAATAGTATAGTTGTAGTAACTGTGACTTGGTCAAGCTATTGTAGTTGAAGCAGGATTTGGTCGGGTTCCGAAGTTGCAAAAAAATAAGGGTAGTTGCGAGGGCATGATAAATAAGGAATGATAGGGCGTGCCATGGAATGAAAAAGTGTGCTAACAAATTCTAGATAGTTTCAAAGCATGTCGAGGAGTGTTGGGGAGTGTCAGGGCATCACAAGGAAGAACTAGGTCAAAATGCATGGAAATGAATGAATAAGAGTGTGTGCCAAGGAGTATCAGTGACTTCTAGTTGTCTGAAGGATGAAGTCTATTAGGATAATTTTAAAATAGGAATTGTAGGAGGAAAGCCTACGATTGCAGTAATGGGCTAGACAAAGTAGTCGAGACTTTAGGTTAGGCACAACACTATTGTTTCAATAACTTGGTTGAGTACCCAAGTCGCAAAAAAGTAAGGATATCTATAAGGGCATGACAATTAGGGAGTGCCAAGGTGTGCCAAGGAATTTCAATAAGTGCTAACACATGTTAGACGGTTCCGTTAAGGAATGTTAAGCACACCAAGACATGGCAAGTGATAAGGAGGGAGTGACAAGATATGCTAGATAGTTCCAAGGTATGCTAGAGTACTAGGGAAGTATACCAAGATGTTTCAAGTGCCAATGTGTGTTTAGTGTTAGTGAGTGATAGGAAACACAAGGGAACACTATGTCAAAATGCCTGGAAATGAATGAATAAGAGTGTGTGATAGGGGGTGTCAGTGAGTCGTAGGTTTGTTAAGGAGGGAGCGACATGATATGCTAGGTAGTGTTAAGTTATGCTAGTGTGGCAGAGTGGCATGTGGCCAGGATGTGCCAAGTGCCAAGGTGTGCCAACACATGCTAGGAAGTGCTAGGGACCCACAAGTGGGCACTAGGTGAAAATAATGTATGGAAATGAACATTAAGAGATTGTGACAAGAAGTGTCAATAAGTTCCAAGTGTGCTAAGGAGGGAGTGAAAAAGTATGCTAGGCAGTGCTAAGGCATGCTAGAGGCCATCGAAACATGCCAAGATGTGCCAGGTGCTAGGGTGTGCCAGGTGCTAGGGTGTGCCAATGCATGTCAAGGAGTGTTATGGAGTTCCAAGGAAAAACAAGGGAGCACTAGTTTCAAATGCATGGAAATGAATGAATAAGAGTGTGTAACAAGGAGTTTTAATGAGTTATAGGTGTGTTAAGGAGGGAGTGACAAGGTTATATGATAGGCAGTGCCAAGGTATGCTAAACTACCAAGGCGTGTTAGGAAGTGCTAGGGTGTGTTAGGGTGTGTAAAAGCATGCCAAGGAATGTAGGCGATGCTAACACATGCCACATAGTGCCAAGGCATTTAAGAGATGATAGGTGCTATGGTATGTCAATATATAAACTGTGTTGCTTAGTTTTTTTACAACCACAGTTGGATGTGATAAGCCTTGTCTTGGTAACCTTTTAAGTGGGATGTGTTGAGATTGGACATGAGTAGCCTAAGATGAGTTACATGTAGTTTTTAGGTGAATAAAGTATACGTTGAATTTCAATGACATACGAGAATTTGTTTTTGGTCTTAGAATATTTGATGCAAACACACTCAAGTGCCACAACACATATACTTTGCACAACGAAATCTACACACATTAGGGAATCAACTAGTGCACATGACAATTTTTAACTTTTTCAAACCGTTCTTCGTTAAATACAAACTATAATAGAATAGGCTAGAGCTCTTGTACCACAGATCATGACCCTCTACAATCACACTGATATAAGGAATACAACTAGGGCTTGGTGTTACTCTTTTGATAACCAATCTACCTCGAACAAGACAACACTTTAACCGCTTTTTGATGGTGGCCACACATAGCCCTTTCAGTCCACATGTCCTGAACATCACATCTGGCAGGTCCTCTTGCCTCCCATTATGCAACTCCTCAATTTGCCTCTATAAATGATCAAATCCTAATCAATGTATAGATAATATTTAGTTGGATTCATTTGTATCATCATTTGACTTGGGGTCTCTCTATATTTAGATAACTTCACATTTTTCCTTGGAGGACTATTTTGGACGATGGATGCATTTTGATGTATGGATTTGGGCTATTTTTGTGTTGGAACTTTGTTTTTGCAAATGTGAAGCTAGTGGGATATACTCTCTAACATTGTGAGTGATAATTTAACTCTATTCTTCTTGTTGTTGCATGCTATTGAATTCACTATAACAAGGGCTAATTGTTGCATGATGGAAATGTGGAATTATGTGTCTATTTAGCTTATTTAATGTATGGGCCATTTTTCCATGAATGAAATGTCTTTGAGACCATTTTATCTCAATAATATTTCACCATTTGTATGAAGTATAAATTCTTTAAGGTCACTTTTCATATTCCTCTAACATTGGACGAAGTTGACTTTCTGGGCCTCCTTGATCAAGAAACCAAATTCTTGCTTATTATCATCCCTAACTCCATATCCCAAAGTGAATTAGGCACTAGTACCTCCAAAAGGGTGATTATTTCCCCCCATTTTTTCACAATTTTCCATTTTTCCCTAGGTCTAGCCCCATTATGTCAACTAGGGCATCAATTTCCCAGAAATCTAGCTAGAGGAAAACTTCGATCTCCTAGAGGAAACTACGTTGGTGGATCCCCTCACTCTCCTCGGAATTTGGGCCAATTATGACAATGGAATCTCCAGATACCTCAAGCCCTATCTCTAGGATCAAGTTTTGCCTAGGTGTTCCCAAGGCTAGAACCTAGTAGGATCAATTTGACCCATCGAAGTAAAAAATCTTGCTTGATCCTTTCCCCTCACATTGTATAGGATAGGAACATCATTGGTTGCTAAATTCCATCCCCGAACCTTGGTTGGGTCCACTTGGCCCCATGTGGTCCCATTTGGTGTCAAAGGCCTTTCATCAAGGACCATTTGGGAATCCAAGTTCCCAAAGAATTTTATTAATTGAGAACTTCCTTCATAAGTTGTATTATTCTCCCTCAACCCTTCAATCCCCCTCCTCTCTCCCTATAGGATCAAGCCCCTTGCTTAAAAGGCAAGGAAGTCCCACTCTTTATTATATCTTAGGGAAATGGTTTCTAGGGCTAGTGAACGAGGGCTAGGACTAGTTGGCTGGCCCACTTGACTGCTACTTTATTCCTTCAAAGTCTGCACATCCTTAGGCCCTATACACCTTCCCTTCTACCAATCTTGTTGTCCTTCACAAGTACAAGAGTTAGGCCTCTTCTTTGATAGTAACCTAACAACCCTCCAACTATACTTGGACTACCATAAATCTGCCCAACCAAAGTCAATTCTTTTTACTGATCTAGGGCCCACAATATTCTCTTCATCTACGAATATTCAAATATTCCACTTAAAAATGGTTTGAGTCCTCTCAAAATCATTGTTCTTGTGTATCGACAATTTGATCTTTGTTGTCCAATCTATGAAAAAATCTAAACTAATCCTCTTATCATCCTTCTAACAATCTGTAGATGACTAAACTAGGGTCATAAATTAGCCACTAATAGTCCATTGACTAATTTTGTATAGGTTGCTTTAGATCTTTGTCTAAAACTCTCTGGATAGTCCACCAAAATCAACTCCTCTTCATGTCTATCCGTTCTTCATATGGCACATTTATTTTGCATGCTCAATCTTATGCTCAGGTTCCACCCTCGTTTGGATCTGCTATCTCCACACATACTGAATCTGCAAACCATCTTCCATATCCTCGATCTATATTGCAAAAATAAACCTCGCTCTAAGGGTCACAACCATTCTTCCTCTAAGCAAATTTGTCACAGTATTAAGGGCATACCTTATGAACTAAACATGCTAGGAAATTGTCCCAACTAGGTTTAAAGAAAAAATTGTGGTGATGTTTGGATGGGTGCTAATTTGTAGGGTATTCCATTTTTATAATTTTCTTTGTTGTGCTTTGTACCATGCTACCTAGTTGCTTTCCTGTTGCCCTAGCATTTTAATTTTTTCAATGTCTATCTCTCTATTGTTTCTTGCCCCATTTGAAATGTCATCCTTATTTGCTAGGTGTTTTCTTCAATATAGTGTGAATATTTTTCCATCACACAGCTTCTGTGGCATTTTTCTACTAAAATAGCTTGTAAGGCCCATTCATCAGGGTATTTGATGAAATGAAATGATTATTGATGATCACCAACTAATGGTACCTGCAAAGATTTACTCTAACAATTCTACAGTGTTCCTGTGCCAACAATTATACAACATTTTAACCTCATGAACTAATCTCCTCTGTTCTCTTAGCTAATGCTATAAGCACTTATTGTTGTTGTCAAAGCTTTTACTCTCTAGTCCCATTGAGCTATTTTAGTTATTTGTGGACATTGATCTATTTTCATTTAATTTCTTCATTTTTTATGACTGTTATGCGTTACCTTTGGCCAGTGACTTCTTTCTTACCTATGCTTTTTCTGCATAAGCATTCCAGCTAGCCAGAGCAGCAGGGGCAACAAGAGCCACTCAATCCAGCCAAAGCCCAGCAGGGGCAGTGCAGAGGCATCAGGAGCTATGCAGGGCTGACGTAGGTCCAGTCAGGGAAGCGCAGGGGTAGTGTAATCCCTTCAGGTGTGACGTAGAACCTTACTGAGTAGTGCAGAGGTCGACATAGGCCATTCAAGCTAACGTAGAGGGATTCAGAGCAGCGTATTACTGCCCTTTTTATTTCTCTATTGGGTGAGCCAGTTTTGGTGCCCAGGATTGTTGTACTTAGATTTTGCATAATATTGAAAACCCTATAGAGCTATCTACACCATTTTTCCCGCATTGGGTTTTTTCCGGGGACAGTTGTCCAAAAAATCCATTTTCCACTTTCTCTATGAGCATGTCATTCAATATTTGATCTGTATGCGTAGGTTGCTAGATGTATTTACTATTTACTTCACTAATTTATTAAATATTTCATAAATTAATTTGTAACTTAGTTCAAGTAGGAGAAGTAAATCAAGATACTGTAGTAGGGTTTCTTAGATTAAGAAATTTTCACATTCCATAGGTCTAGCCCCATTAGGTCACCTAGGGCAACAATTTCCCAGGAATCTAGCTAGAGGAAAACTTCTATCGTCTAGAGGCAGATGCGTTGTTGGGTGCCCTCACTCTCCTCATAACTTGGGCCAATTCTGACAGTGGAATCTCCGGATTCCTCAAGCCCTAGCTCTAGGGTCAAGTTTTGCCTAGGTGGTCCCAAGGATAGAACCTAGTAGGATTAGTTTGACCTATTGAAGTAAAAACTCTTGTCTGATCCTTTCCCCTCACCTTCTCCATAATAGAAACATCATTGGTTGCTAAATTCCATCCCTGAACTTGGAATGGGTCCACTTGGCCTCATGTGGTATCATTTGGTGTCAAAGGCCTTTCATTAAGGACCATTTGGGAATCAAAGTTCCCAAAGGATTTTAGGGATTAAGAAATTACTTCATAAGTATTTTTCTTCTCCCTCAACCCTTCAATCCCCCTCCTCTCTCCCTAGAAGATAAATTCACTTGCTTAAAATGAAAGCAAGTCCCACTCTTTATTTTATCTTAGGGAAAGGGTTTCGAGGGTCACTTCCCACCTATTCATTTACCTATATGCTACAAGTAACTTCCTAAACTATCGAGACTCCACCCATCGGTGAAATTCCATGAAGCGAAATGAGCCTTAGCTGTGGTGACAATGGGCTTAGCCTCCATTGTTTCCCTTGTCCTAGCAGTTGCCCTCTTAGGAACCCCTTTTAGGTCCACTACTAGTTTGAGTGGTAACAAGTTCTTCACAATTCCATTTGTGAACAACTCTTTGGTAATCCCACTTTTGCCATATTATAGCTCCAATATGAGAATTACAGGGCTATGGAGGCTTCCCTTCTTCTCTCTGAATCAATCTTCTACAATATAGTGAACTAGGGCTAGTTGGTTGGCCCACTTGACTGTTACTTTAGTCCTTCAAAGTTTGCACATCCTTAGGCCCTATACACCTACCATTCTACCAATTTTGTTGTCCTTCACTAGAACAAGAGTCAGGGCTCTTCTTTGACAGTAACCTAACAACCCTCCAACTGTACTTGGACTACCATCAATCTGCCCAACCACAGTCAATTCTTTTTACTAATCTAGGGCCCACAATATTGTAGTCATCTAGGGCTCTTCAAATCTGCCACCTAACAATGGTTTGAGTCCTCTCAAGATCATTGTTCTTGTGTATTGACAATTTGATCTTTTTTGTCCAATCTATGAACAAATATGAACTACTCCTCTTGTCATACTTCTAACCATCTGTAGATGACTCAACTAGGGTTACAAATCAACCAGTAATAGTCCATTTACTAATTTTTTATAGGTTTCTTCAGATATTTGTTTAAAACTCTATGGAAAGTCCACCAAAATCAACTCCTCTGCATGTCAATCCATTCTTCATATGGCACATTTCTTCTGCATGCACAATCTTCTACTCAGGTTCCACCCTCCTTTGGATATATTGTCTCCACACATACTGAATCTGTAAACCATCTTCCAGATCTACGGTCTTTATTGCAGAAATAAACCTCGCTCTAAGGGTCACAACCCGTCTTCTTCTACACAAATTTGTCACAATCTTAAGGGCATACCTTATGAACTAAACATGCTAGGAAATTGTCCTAACTAGGGCATTATACATATGTACTTCTAATTATTGTAGAACAAACCCTATCCACACATAGAAAAAACATGACTCTTGCCTCCATAAGGGACTCGACCTAGCTCATATGGATCCATATATTCTAGGAATTTCTTTGATAGAATATTGACATGAAATTCAGATCTCAATGTCAACCCTCAAACTAGGGTTAAATCAGTCAATATTACGCCTACGTCGACTTTTTTTATGGCTCTAAATTACATTGCAAGCCCTCCTCCATTTATGTTGTTCTTTATCACGGACCTTGCCGCCTACTAACCACCACAAGGCAAGATGGTATCAACCCTCTCTTCTATTTCATGTAGAAAATCTAACCAACGGGATTCAATCTAATCTTGTAATGTACTAAAACAAGATACTGAATCTTTCCTACAATTTGTGGAAACAAAACACGATCGCACAATCACATATAAGTAAGAGAAACAAGTTATCAATCGCACAACACTAGATGTATCTGGGGAAGCAACTGCTTAAAACCCTCTATCTCTATTTTTTATTAAGTCAAGGAATCACGAAACAATACAATGCTTAATCTTTCTTGATATTCTCCAGCACTCTGCCAATTGTCTCCTGCTGATCTAGGAAAAATCGGTCTAATACTTAGTCAATTCTCAGCCTGCCTTGCTCACGCAATTCCTATGGAATTATCTCCATATTAGTTAGGAAAATCAACCTTCCTTGATTATGCAATCCATCATGGCATTCCAATGACTTTATAATTGCACATGGGAAATTTTCTATAAATACAACTGATAGTTATGTTCCACTTAACTGTGTTACAATAAGGATGAAGGGTCTTTTTTATTATTTAAAAATAAGATAAAACCCTAAACAACCAAAACCCTAACCCAAGGAGATGTAACAGCAAGAGTTTATGGGCCCCATTGGGGTTAGTTGGGCAGCCAAATTTCTGAGGTCGTAACTTGGTCATACGATCTTTGTTTGATGCACATGATACCTCATTAGAAATATCTCTCCAAGGACTACAACTGCTAATGTGATTTCTAAGAAATCACCAGACCTTTCATGCCCAAAAAATGTCGTTTGGGGCCTCAAAATGGCTCCGGAAGTTCAGGACCCGAAAAACTGACAAAAATAGTAAATTGTGCTATAATTAAGGAAACTGGAAAACTAAAAGAGACAATGGTGAGGGCCCAAGTGGAATAGGGAGGTGTCCACCAATATCCACCTCGATCACCTTAAATTGAATTTTCTGAGTTAACTCAATCATCATGACTTAGTTAACTGACACAAGTTGTTATGAGACGAAATTACAATTTATTGTCCAATTTATTTAAGTGAAAAATAAATTAGACGCCTCACATTCCTCACTCCTGGTACATCAAAATTCCTCACTAGTGTGGGTGCATTTTTTTTTGTCCTTTCTAGTTGCCAATTTCACTCTTTCTTGTTGCAAATTTCAACACTCCCTCTCAGCAAGAAAGGAATTCAGTATATCCCCATCTAGTACCTTTGGAATGTTTTGCATGCTGCACTTCTCTAGTGTTGTTTGCACCTGCAAATCCTGAAAATAAATAGACTCCAAACAAGTTACGCAGTATAATGCATCTATCATTAGAGTCTTCTAACTGCTGCTAGCTACTACACCTGTCTAGTACTGGATTCTTTGTGCTGTAACTGCTGACATCTTCATCCGTGCCCTTTGAACTATTTATAACTCTGATTTGTAATCCAGCATTTGACATCTGTCACTCTAATTTCTGTCTTGCTGACATCTGACTACATCAATCTAACTGATCCTTCCTACTACTATTATACTATGGGCTCCTCATAGCTAGGTTCGATCCATGAGACACACCATCTCAATGGACCTTGCTCAAATTTCTTATCTTGGGATTATGTCTACACATCACCCCACCTTACACCTAAATGTATGGATGCTCCCTCTTCCCATCTAGCTCGAAATTTCCCCCTCATGGAGTTCTCTTCTTGAGTGGATGCTTCCACTTAGTCTTCTCTCCGCTTCTCCAATTGTTGCAGCTACTCCACAACCTTCTAAGAGTACTTCTCATGAGGATGCATGTTCAGAGGTAATTTATGCTCCCTCTAAACCACCAAGTCTCTAAATTCTGCCTTTCTCCTCAAAGCTTCGCATGCATCTGGTACCTCAATTACATATAGGTTCTTGACTCACGCATAGTGTAATTGTCTTGACATTACAAAAAGTTTCTTAAAAAGAGTTTATTTTAAATCGATGATATCTCCCTCATCTGAGCTCCTATTCGGCCATTTTTTTTTTCCCATTTGGGTAGATTTTCATGAGGAATCCAAATATTCTATTTGTTTTTGAAAATTTTACACCAAAATATTCAAATATTCTCTTCAAACTCGACTCCCAAAAAATTCCTTCTCTGATACCATGTAGAAAATCTAACCAACGAGATTCAATCTAATCTTGTAATCTACTAAAACAAGATATTGAATCCTTCCTACAATTTGTTGAAACAAAACACGATCGCACAATCACATATAAGTAAGAGAAATAAATTCAATCGCACAACAACATGATGTATTTGGGGAAAGAAACTGCTCAAAACCCCTCTATCTCTATTGTGTATTAAGTCAAGGAAACATGAAACAATACATTAATGCTTAATCTCTCATGAGATTCTCCAGCACTATGTCAATTGTCTCCTGTTGATCTAGGAAAACTAGTTCTAGTAATTAGCCAATTCTCATCCTTACTTCAGCCTACCTTGCTCATGAAATTCCTAGGGAATTAACTCCTTATTAATTAGCAAAATCAGTCTTCCTTGATTGTGTAATCCATCATGGCATCCCAATGAATTTATAATTTCACATGCGAAATTTTCTATGAATACAACCGATAGTTATGTTCCCTTTAACCTCTGTCTCAACTGGGTATTCCTCGAAACTGATATGCAAGCAACTATTAGTAGAAAATTATCAGTTATATGATTGATCACTCATTGTGAATTAAATCTAATTTAATTCACTGGACCTCTCACTAGCTCATCATTCAGTTAGAACCAGTTAAACTAATTTTAACTTATTTAATCAAGTTAATTACACTTGCACCCCACTAATGCATCAACTTCAACTGGACCTAAAAAATATTAGAATCCCTCTAGATGCCTCATCTGAGACCCTCAAGTACTTGAATTTCATGAGCTAACTCGGTCATCTTGACTTAATTAACTGACAGAAGTTGTTTTGAGATGAAATTACAATTTATTGTCCAATTTATTTACGGGAAAAATAAATTAGACACCCCACATTCCTCACTCCTGGTGCATCAAAATTCCTCACCAGTGTGGGTCCATTTTTTTTTTGTCCTTTCTGGTTTCCAATCTCACTATTTCTTGTTGCAAATTTCAACATTTTAGAATTTGATGCGGCCTTCACATAAAGACACCATTGAAATCACATGCCTAGATTCTCATGAGAAACCTCTCTTAAGCTCAATCTGCCAGAAGAGAACCAAAAATATGCCATCCTACTTCCTAACGCAAACCAACCCTTAAGGTATGCAAAATTCTTCTGAACCCTCACATGATGATCTTTCTCTTGGAGGATGATCATGACCTCCCTTTAGCAACCCTTACTCAGCCCTCGTAGTCGACCTACTTTAAGAATACATCTCTCTTCACCCCCTTGATGTGCCAGAAAGTGGGAATACATGTAAAACATGCTAAGATGTGCCAAGTGATAAGGCATGCCAAGATGTGCAAGGGTGTGTCAATGTGTGTCAGGGACTGTCAAGACAGAAAAAGGGAGAAAAAAGTTAAACTACAAGGAAATGAACAAATAAGAGGGTTAATAAGCCATCAATTTACCTTTTCCAAGAGGGGCATGCTAGGCACACCAACACTAGGTGCCAAGTGAAAAGTCTTAGTGCATTCTAAGTGCCAAGTATTCCTTTGTTTCTTCTCATCTACTTTCCAAGAATTAATAATCACAAATAAATTTAATATTAAAACATGTCAAATCATACCAAGACATCTCAATGTATTCCATACATGCTAAGAGTTTCCAAGTGCCAACATGTGCCAAGCGCCAATATGTGTCAGGGAGTAGTGTTATGCATGTTATGAAGTGGAAGGGAATGTTGAAGAGTGCTAAGGTGTGCTAGAGAGTGATAATGCATGTTCATGAGTGTTAAGGATTACTAGGAAAAAACATTAAGGGAGAACTAGCAAAAAATTCATGGAAGTTAATGAATATGAGGAACGTGTGCCAGAGACTAGTGTTAATGAGTGTTAGTTGTCATGCCAAGCAGGGACTGACAAGGTATGCTAAGCATTGGTAAGGCATGCTAGGGAATATCAAGGTATGTCAAGAATTCCCAAAGTGTGCTTGGGAGTTCCAGGGTGTGCTAGTTATATCATGTGCCAATTAATAGTTCCAAGATATGCCAATACATGGTAGGTGCTAAGGATGTGGTGCAGGGTGCTAGGGTATGTCAATATGTGTCAAAGAAAAAAAACGAAGAACCAATAAGAGGGTTAATAAGTCAAGACTTTATCTTTTTGAAAAGGGGCATGCTAGCAAAACTAATAATAGGTCCCAATACATGCCAAGTGGCATTTTGTGCCAAGTGCTAATGTATGTCAATGCATTCAACCAAGGTGTTCTAGGGCATGCTAGGGACTATATGCAGCATGCCAACACATGTTAGGAGAGTTCCATGTTGTGCTAGCGCATGCCACCATGTGCTTGGGTGTCAGTGTCATCACGAGATGTTCTAGGTATAAAGATGTTCCAATACATGTGGGGTGCTAAGAAATGTTAGTGTGTGCCAAAGCATTAATTTAAGGTGTGCCCGAATTAGTGAGGATCCTTAGGTCTTTCTCATTAATAGAAATCTCAAAGCTTGATTATGCATTAAATAATATATTTCCTACAAACAATAGTGGAACTTTATCTAAATGGAATTTGCTAGATAATAAACTTAATATATATGAATCATGTGCTGACTCATAGGAAATCTATATTCGACTAGTCATTAATTGAGCAAAATGATAAACATTGATTACTTCTAAAAACATTGACTGACCCGAACCACTATGGCCTTGGACATATTATAAAAAATACTCCACAATAATGGTATTAAATCGTTAAATTTTGACAAAAAATATATTAACAGGCACATAGCGTCATCAAAAAATCATTGGAATGATCAATGATGACGGGCATTTTTTGACCGTCACCAAAAGTAACAAAAAGTGCATTGGTGAGGGTCATTAAAAGTTCATCACTAGAAGTGTCAGCAAAGAGAGAATTAGTGATGGGCCTTTAACGACCCTCATCAAAAGTCTCACTGAAAATTTCTTTGGAGACGAACCATAAAGGACCATCACTATATACACTTATAGTGACGGTTTTTTAATTATCAATGATGACGAACATTTTTTGACCATCAGCAAAAGTAACAAAAAGAGCATTGGTGAGGTTCATTAAAAGTTCGTCACTAGAAGTGTCACCAAAGAGAGAATCAGTGATGGGCCTTTAACAACCCTCACCAAAAGTGTCATTGAAAATGTCTTTGGTGACGGACCATAAAGTACCATCACTATATACACTTACAGTGACAGTTTTTTAAGGACCATCACCATATGTGACATTGGTGACAGACCTTAAAGGTCCGTCACAAGCATGACCCTCACCAATGTGCTTTTTCTTGTAGTGAAGGATGAACTGGGAAGTGTGGGGATTATTGTTGATGATGAAGACTTGGTAAGCTTTGCTCTCCTTGGGCTTTCGAAGATTTGGCATAGCTACGAAGACTCTGCCAATGGATGGGAGAAACTGCCACGATGGGAGAGACTTTGGTCAGATCTTGTGCAGGAGGAGATCAAGCGAAGTACTAGGGATGGCTCTTCATCAAAGAATGAAGATGAAGAGAATTTCACTTTGGCTGCCAAAGCAAGGAAAGGGAAGGGGAATAAATTCCCTTAAAAATCTAAAGCTAAAGGCAAGAAGTAGGATGTGTCCAAGGTGAAGTGTTTTCACTGTCACGAACATGGGCAGTTCACCAATAACAGCCTACAGAAGAAGAAGAACAAGAAGGTTGCTAGAGCTATAGTGGGAGAGGCCTTAGCCATGTAATTTGAACTTGATTTCTCCTTGGTCACATGCTTTGTTTCAAGTGTAATGGGATCGATGTGTTATCTTGATAGTGGTGTGTCTTTCCATATGACGAGAGACAAGGAGTTGCTTAGTGATCTGGAGAAGAAGGAAATCCAAATTCATATAGAGATGGGCAACGACGGTTGATACAGTGCGACTGGCATTGGGACCATTACCTTTAAGAGGGAATCAGGTAATCCATTTCTAGGTCTGAAGAAGAACTTGGTCTCGATCACAATGTTGGAAGAAAAAGGTTATGATGTTGTTTTCAGTGAGGGAAAAGATTTCCTTCGACATAAAACAATGGGTCAAACCAAGAAGATAGGGATTTGAATTAAGAATCTCTATAAGCTGGAGGTAGATGGTTGGGCTACAATGGTGGGCAAAGCAAAAGAAGTGGTGAGTCAGAATGAGGGAAAATTATGGCACGAGAGATTGGGCCATCTTCACCATGGCGCTTTAAAGATTTTGCAACAGATTTCTATTGGACTTCCCAAGGGTAATCTTGTGTGGTTAGATTAGTGCAAGAGATGTACTATGGGTAAGTTTGTGAAGAACACCTTTCATGAGAAGGAGAATCATGCTTCGGTGATCCTGGAGAGAATTCACACATACGTGTGTGGACCTTTCTCGGTTGCTTCAATAGAAAAACACAGGTATTATGTTATATTTTTTTATGAATATTCTCATAGATGTTGGATCTTCTTCACGTAGAAGAAGAGCGAAACATTCTCAAAGTTCAGTGAGTTTAAAGCATTTGTTGAGAAGGAGTCGAGGAAGCAGGTGAAGGCTCTAAAGAGTGATAATGGTCGTGAATATATCTCAGGAAAATTCAAATACTTCTATAGCAAAGAAGGAATTCGAAGAGAACTCATAGCGCCTCATAACCCACAACAGAATGGGGTCGCATAGAGGAAGAGCAGAACGATCGTGGGTGATACATGAGCTATGATGCATGACTAGGGCCTACTGATGCACTTGTGGGAAGAAGCATGCAACACTGCGGTTTATGTGCAAAACCATTCTCCTCATAGAGTACTTGGCATAAGAACACCTGAACAAGCTTTTACTTGTAAGAAGCATGATATTTCTCATTTGAAGATTTTTGGCTCATCTTTTTACATTAATGTGACAAAAGACGCCAGGAAGAAGCTAGAGCCGACTGTAGAAGTTCGAATATTTATGGTGTACATAGAAACACCCCATAATTATCGTGTGTATTTTCCAAACAGTTGGATGACTGTGGTGCAATGGGATATAAAATTCAATTAGGTGAAAGCCATGAAGTGTTCACTTGAGAGGGAGCTACACTTTCATGCAGAGGAGGAGCTACTTGTTCCCAAATATGAGCCTCTAGATGTGGATCAGCCACAGGAGGAGATTCATGGAGTGGAGGAGTCCACTCATGCAGAACCAAACATCAGACAAGGCAAAAAGCGTACCACAAAATCCGAGAGACTGAATCTTGATGTGACAAAAAATGTAGGAGTACCTACATCACAACACAGACACAGACAGTCACCTGACTGATTTACTGGATACATGGCTCTTATGAGAAAGTGTATCATGGCAAAGCCATCTTCTTTTGAAGAAGTATTGCAGGAGCCCACATGGGTAGATGCCATGGTGGAGGAGTATGACTCCGTTGTCAGAAACAATGCTTGGGAGATTGTTCCAAGGCTAGTGGGTAAATCAGTTGTAGGATCAAGATGGATCTACAAGGTAAAGAAAGCTGCTGATGGGAGCGTCGAGAAGTATAAGGGAATATTTGTTGCCCGAGGCTTCTCATAGATTGAGGGGATTGATTATGAAGAAACCTTTACACCTGTCGCACGATATTCTTCCATAAGTACCATCCTTGCTCTCTCAACACAGATGGGTTGGCACATTTGTTAGATGGATGTGAAGACTGCGTTCCTTAATGGGATCATTTAGGAAGAGGTGTACATTGGGTAGCCTGAAAGATTTGAGATCTTTAGTAGCAATTCGCATGTGTACAGACTAGAAAGAGCGTTGTATGGGCTGAAGCAAGCACCACGTGCTTGGTACACTCAGATCGACAACTATTTCACTGGACTTGGCTTTACCAAGAGTGAGGCGGATGGAAACATGTATGAAATTGTGGTGGAGGGTAATATTTTAATAATTTTTATTTATGTTGATGATTTAATACTAACGGGTGATGAGCAGTTGATACACTCATGCAAGGCAAATCTTGCAAAGGAGTTCGAGATGAAGAATTTGGGCCTCCTTCATTATTTCCTAGGATTGGAAATAGGGCAGCGGGAAGGTGAACTATTTATGTCTCAAGGCAAGTATGCTCAGGAGATAGTTTAGAAGTTTCACATGCAAGGTTGCAAGCATATCGACACTCCTCTTCCAGAAAATTGGAGGAAATAGGATGCTACATCAGCAGAGGTAGTGGATGCCACTATTTATCGACAGTTTGTGGGTTCACTCATGTATTTAGTTAATACAAGACCAGACATATGATATGCGGTGAACCAACTTTCACAAGTGATGGTTAATCCTACCAAGCTCTTTTGGAAGGAAGACACGCATGTCTCGAGGTATCTTAGGGGCACATCTGAGTATGAATTATGGTACAGACAGATGGATGAGGTGAAGTTGCATGGCTTCATTGATGTAGATTGGGTAGGTAGCCTAATAGACAGAAAGAGCACATCAGGAGGGGTTTTTAGTTACAGATCTACAATATTTTATTGGTACAGCACGAAGCAAAGATCCGTGGCACTCAGTTCAGGGGAAGGAGAATACATGGCAGCAAGTCAAGCTGCACGTGAAGCTATCTGGATGAGGAAGATCATGGTCGATTTTCTTAGTTCACATTTAGATCCTACATTGATACATTGTGATAACTAGATTTGCATTAAAATATCGATTATTCCTATGTTTCATGATAGATCTAAACATATTGATATCTAGTATCATCATATCAAAGATTGTGTGCAGCAGAAGATTATGTTGCTTCAGTACATTCCTACGGAAGATTAGGATGCAGATATTCTGACGAAGGAGCTCACCAGGAGAAAACTCGAATACCATAGATGCAGGATCATTGTGAAGGATAATCCCTATCTTTTTGAGAGGGAGTCTTCAGATTCATCAAGAGGATGAGCTTAGTGAAAATCAGTCACCTTCACTAAGTGGGCCCATAGGCTATTTTTAGGTGGAAGTCTCTTTTTAGACTATGTCTATTTTTAGACATGGTGATCATATTTCAGAAGTTGCAAGATGCTATTTGCGGATGGTTGGTCAAGTTGGAAAAATAGATGAAATTCTATTTTTAGAATATTGGGTGAATTCTATTTATAGACATTCGATCTAAAAATAGAATTTTCAATTATTATTAGTGCTTAATAATTAGCATACTCTAAATATCAACTTATTCTCTTCGAGCACTTTATTTCAACATACAGATTTGGAAAATCAGTGGGCTGAATGAATTACGCAATTTCTAGGGTTTACTGGTGGTTCATGCATGGAGGACTCAGTTAGAACTGAAGTGGCAAAGTTATGACATAGTTGGAAGAGTATTTCATGGAGTTGTTATTCAGTTTAACTTAGTTATTGGAGTTAAAATCAGTTGAGCTAGTTGTATCTAGTGTAACTGAATGATACACTAGTGGGAGTGGAGTGAATTAATTATTTAATTAATTCACAAATAATAACTCATTAATCAACTGAACAAATACAACAGTTAACTACAGTGCATATCAGTTCCAGTGGAGACCCAGTGGAGAGGTAGGTGAAAGGGTGAGATGGACTATCTGTTGTGACTATAGTGATGCATTGATTGCATCACACACACATTGGATTTGCCAATGAGGATTGCACAGTAAAGGAAAGGGTAATTTGAATTCATTTAAAACTATTCTTTAGCAGGGATTGCGCATTGGAGGCAGGCTATCAAGTGAAAAGAAATTAGTGCATGGATTTGCAGATTTCTTCATGTTAGTGTGTGATGATTGATTGTACTGAGAGCTTGATGTAGTAAGCTTTATATGAGATTGTTACATGATCTCTATGATACATAATATATGATAGTTGGGTTTTTTAGCTTCAGTCTTTCCAGTTAAACAATAGTGTTATGTTCGATTGTTTTTATTGCTTCATGTGTCTGCAATTGAGTTTAAATTTTCACAAAAGATTAACAGTGGAAGGATTTTGTATTTAGAAAGAAGATAAATATTGTCAGATCGGGAGAATCTGGATATATAATGCATATGTTATATAATTTCTACATACAAGCCAAGTGAAGAGGAGGAAAGGCGTTGGACATTAGGTAGGCTTTTCCTCCATTTATTGATTTATCTAAGGAAAAAAATTACGCTTTTGGTTTCTATTTGTCTATGTAAGCCACTAGATATAGGGGATTCACTTATGACTACAAAACAATATTTTCCAAAAAACATTGATGATTAACCAAAACAAGATAAGAATGGGATTAGGAGGGAGAGACTCCCACACCCCTAGGATGAGGCTGCATATCATATCCTTAAGTACCTTTCTTATTAATGGAAATTAAGAATTTTATATGCTTATTAGATCATTTTTATATATCATCTTAGATTCAAAGTTGATTTATTATCCATGAGAGGCTTCACATCCCACATTTTCTCCTTCAATCCATGAAAGAGTTGAGCATAAAATTAAAGGATGGGAAACAGAATTACTTGGCCCATCATGGCCTCATTAATTAAATAGAAATGGAGTCCTTGGAACACATTCAAAACCCTATTCCTTCGAAATAATTTGCTGGCATGCATAGTTTGGCCTTCTTAGAGGCATAAGTTGAATTGGAAGACCTAGAGGTAAAATTGGGAGCAACTAGATTATCAGAACCACAGACAGAGATGGCTGAGTTGGAATTGGCCAAAACTAAGGTAGAAACAGAATCATCTAAGCACAATGATGAATTAACAACCCCAATGATATAATCCTAATCAAATATAACAAAGCATCAAGTGGGATTGGGAAAACATCAGGAAGAAATTATAAGATCACATAGGACGCCAAGTAAGAAAAGGAAGAAAGAGGAATCAGGAATCGTTGTAGCACAAGGAGGGGAGGAAGTTTTATAAGAAGAATAAAATGAGATTGATACTACACTGGAAGTCTAGGAATTCTAACAAAAACCAAGGCTAACAAACAACCTACTTACTTCATGAGAATAAAAAGTACTACAGTGAAGTTTAGTGGAAAACCTAGGCCTACATCTCCCACTCACATAACCATTGAATAAGCACCTAACCCTAAGAATTAAGAACCTTAAAATATAGAAAGGAAGAAACCAATTCAAGTAGTGGTAAAAAAATCGATAAAACCCATAACTCATAAGGAAAATAAGTTTTAATTACTAATAAATTATGTTGATTCTAGATTCTAGAACGATATTTATTTGGTCCATTCAATCCATGGAGTATTATTTGGAAAATTTATCCTATTTTAATAAGAAAAAAAAACAACCTTTCGATTAACTAATAAAATTTACAATATTCATAGTAACAACATTATTATTATGTCATTGCATGACATCGAGGATTCAAGAAGAGGTATTAGTTCACTTGTATGTAATTTTTTTTGGCTTTTTACAAAGTTGAAATTATTTTTATATATAAATTTCTATCCAATTTCATTCTATCAACGTGCCCTGACTCTAATACCCAAGGAATGATGACACTAGCTTTCCGTTCACATTAGATGTGTTATTGACAAAAAAATTATAACTCTAGAATTGCATAAAATTAATAAGTCGAACATGGTGACTTGAATTCACTTATATATCCCTTCTAGATTATTTCGAAGAAAACCTGGTAATGACACATAGTAATGATGAAAGCCAATCAGTCAGGTCATGTCTCTCAGTTCAAATCCCAAGGTGTCATTTTCTAAAGTCATTGGAATCCAACAATGGTATTGTATGGGAAAACATTAAATTTTAGCTGCTTTGAATTACAAAATGTTGTCGAGCGAGCATGCAGGGATTCATGCCCAAATTTCATGCCCTATTTTTTAACAAAATTGGCCAAGATACTTATTTTTCAGCAGGGAATGTATGCCTAATTAAGTCAAATCTATGTGTTGACTTGGTCACTGAGTTGACAACACCATTTCATGCTAAAAATCTTGAAATATTTATGTAATGGATTTTATGCTTCCACTGTCTCAACCAATTAATGAGGATTCAGATCATTGAGTGCAATAGATTATTCCACTAGAGTGCATAGTCATTGTTCCACTAAAGTGAACAAAAATACCAACAAATTCATTTGGTCGGCTTGTTGTGAATTGTCCATGACAGATTACAGTGATTTCTGATTCATGGAGACTAGCACCATACATAAGGGCTTCACTAGGGGATAAATACCCTACCACGTGGCTTCATATTGGAGGATACATATTGAGGAAAAATTTACATAATATATTTAGCATATATTAGGGGTTAAAGATATTTTATATTGGTAGGTATAAAAAATGGAGATGAAATTTAATGAGAAAATATAAGGTGATATAAAAAATGTCAATGAAAATATCGATACTTCCAATATCTAGTGAAAGTATGGTTTTTTTAAATTGGGAAAGTGTATTGGGTTCGTATTGCTAAGGGGTTAAGTAATGTGATTTTTAGAGGTATTTTCGAATATGTAGTCAAACTAGGGGTATTGTCATAGGTTTATTGAGTGAATCCCTTGTGGCACATTGATACAAAAATTAATTGGAAAAATCATATGATCAACCATCCTCGTGGTGATTAAAAGTATCTCCATTTTATTGTAGTCAGTCTCATTTCAAATCAATACCTAGTCTTTAATTGGAAAATTAGTTGTGACACATTATGAATTGTTTCAACAATAATGCAACGTTAACATTGGATAATGAATATTAATAGTAATGGTGATGATTGAGTACATCCTTGTTGAAATTGTTTCAATAGTATTTAGATATAAATGGATCTAAATTTATTTTTTTGGTCATATAAATTATTTTTTTTATCCTTTTTAATTATAATATTATATTTAAATCCCATGGGTGCAGCTCAATTGGTGATCACCTTGTTTTGAAGTCATTGTAAAGAAATTGATTCAATGTTGAATTCTGATTGGTTTAGATTAACAAACAAAAGAAACAATAATATTCTATTTATATTTGTATTTTTTAATTAATAAAAAAATTTAAAATATAAATTAATCCTTTTATTCTGTCTATTAATAGATTATGTCATTTCAAATCCCTAAATATAATCAAACCCCATGAAATATTATTATTGAAACAACCATGTACCATTCATGTTTGTTTGGTTTAATTTAGAATCACACAACCTCATAGGGTTTGGTTGAGCTATGACAAAAGATGGAGTATAAGTAAAATAACATCAACTTCCAATTAATTATTACCTATGCAATGCTCCATGCTATCACAATGAGCTACATCTTTCAATAAATTATACATGAAACTATGTACTCAAAAACCTGTATGTGGAAATCAGATTCTTGCCTTTCAAAAATATGGTCGATGTAATGCAATATGTAGAATGAAATCACATAAAGATTAAGTAAAATAAATATTGGATGAAAGAGAAAAAATGTTAATGAAAGAAATACCTGAATAACATTTGGCGACAAAGGAGGAGCATTGACACCGTGTCTATAATCGATTAATTTTTTGTGGATCTATGGTACTCGAAGACTAGATAAAGCAGTGGTTTTCCCTTATTTGTCACATGCTACAAAAAAAGAAACCTGAAAATTCTAGCCTACCTTTACTGAAATACTGGAATTATTTTGGAGCTTAACCTTGAAATAACTTAGATATTAGGAAAGGAATATTCAATTATACAAGTGTTTATATGGAATTTGGTTATTATACTAATCATATTTTTCACATCATGTGATAAAAATTTTCTGAAGAACAACCATATGCATGCGCCTTTGGCAATTACGGGACGAAACAATCTAGCATGAAGAAACCCTTCAATTAGATAAAATGACCTCTTACAGGTTCAAGAGTAATCAATACATTTCAATTTCGAGCCCACTCATATGCCCTAGACCATGGCACAAGGGAGTACAAGCTGAAATTCATAACATGAGATCCAAGGAACTAAAATCGAGAATCGTTGCCTCCAGATCAATGACAGATACCCCATGCTCTTCATCCACTTATTCCACAGTCTCATCACACAGTACAATACCTTTTGAGCCTTGAAGTTATAACATGGGAGAAGAATTAATACCATAGGATATTTTTGGCTTATCGTCAGATGACTTCCTAAAAAAGGTCAAGAATATCAGATTTGGGTAAATTTTTCTACCCTTTAAACTAAGACCTTTTACTTCGGCTGATGTGTTGGAATTGCATCAAAGCATTAATGAACATAAATGAACATATTTGAATGCTGTAAAAAAGAGGAACATAACAAGCATTAGCAACATAAAATATTGATAATAGAGTTCGTCCAGGAGGGACTACGTATTCGAGGCTCGGTGTTAAGATGGTGTAGGCCACTACATTAAGTGCTCAAATAGGGATGATATATGTGGATGGTATTTTCTCTTCCATACAAGGAAAATTCCCTCATGCAGGAGTGGTTGGACCTTTCTAGGAGATGCTCCACTATAAGAACTCTCATTCACAAAAAATGACTCTTATCAATATGACAATCTCACTCAAGGGTGACTAAGAGTATCCCGCCGAACATGACAACAAAGGGGTATGAAACAAAATAAACAATCCATGGTAGAAATTACATCTCACATCAAGAAAAAAAAAATGATCCACATCAAACATCAAACAAAGATCTATACAACAAAATGCATCTCATAGCAAAGAGACAAAGTGGTACATGATCACAATGCAGATACCTCACATCCTCGAGATATCTAAAGAAAAGGATGATAAACAGTTAGATTTGGATGTACCATCAATCTCATGGCATCAAATATCCTGAAAATGACTACTCACACATTGAATGCTGACACCTGCAAATCCACTTTGAAAAGTGGCATAAAAACATAAGGCTCAAATGAAAAATATGACTACACCACTGAACTCGTGTCCTTGATAGGTGTAGGATCGATTGCCAATTTTCTGAATTTTGACACTGTCCAAATTTGGGCATTAGCGAATATTTTAGATTCACCCGAGAGTCGTCAAAGATGTTTCTATGCAAGGAATATCAAAATCTGCAACTCAAAATAAGACTATGATATCACAATTGAGATCCTTGCGAAATGCTGAGAAGAATGAGTATAAGGCTGCCCTCATTCTGACATAAGCGAATTTCAACCTCCAGGGAATCTAAAAGATTCCATCAAGATTCCTAAAAATTCTCCTCCATAGGGAATCTATAAAATGATTTCTCAAATGGAAAATCTGGGCACAGCAGCGTGCTCCCTACGAAATTCTAGTTAAAATTTGTATAAATTTTAATACATTATTACATAGGAAAAATTTACCTCCTTGGAATCAAAAGATTCCCTCGACCTGTGTGTAGATCTCTCATCAAAGTGTGTGTCCATCCTCCTCTGCCTCGCCTGGGTGCAGTGGGAAAATATATATCTTAAATGGTGTTTGTTAGGCGTAATTACCAATCTGAGTGGTTGGTGGAGCTAGTTAAAATTGAAAAATGGTTAAGGGGAGGTCGGGGGATCAAATCCCCCATCCCCATAAAATCCATGTTTAGTTTTTTTTTAAATGGGCACATTTTTTTAAATTTGTGAGGGGTCATGCCAGCATTGGGTGGCTCGCACACTACCCACGACATTGTATTATATACGGTGTGGGTTATGATTGGCGTGGCGGGGTTGACCTCCAACCACCCAACCATATAATATGTTGGTTTATGCAGTTGTTGTGATTCCACGGAGGTCATGGCCCACTGGGATAATAGCAATGGTCACGACCCACCCTTATTTTAATATTTTGTTTTATTATTAAACAACATGCATATTTTTAAAATATTCGAAACTAGGCTGAAGGAAACAAAGTAAGGAAGCCACAATTTTGCCCAGAATTTGGCCGAAGTTGGGCGGAATCCGGTGGCCAGATCTTGGAAAAATTGTGCCTTCTTAAACGTGCCAAGTCACCTAGTTAACCCTGAACTTTGACTGGCTCTAGCTTCTTCATATGGACTCAATTTGACGAACTGTTCACACTGTTGCGATTAGGATGATGAGATGTTCAAGCTAAATCTGGTTGGAGAACGATCCAAACACGTTGAGTTTTCAGGTTCCATAAGCCCTCTTTATCCTGTGTGTGTCTCTGGAGCCACCTAGACCATTCCTCCCAACTGAGCTTTTGGTCCTCCAAAAGAATCAACAATAATATGCAATTACTTTGTACAATGCATGTACCACAAGTGTCCTGAAAAGGGTCACCCTTCAATCCCCTTCACTTTTTCTCTTCGCAGCCTTAAGCGATGAGCCAACACGTGCATCCTTTGCAACCTGTAGTATACTCCCTTGCAAATTAAGTGCTCAAATTTGACCAATTATGACCCAAACATTTCCATACTTACCACGATTTTATAACATATACTTGATGGTCAAGTTTACATCGAATGGAAATCACATACCAACTATCATTACAAGGAAAAAAACATTATTGTCGCATTTCGAAGTGATGGAAAACACATCATCACTTTTACATAAAATAAATGCATCATAGAACAGGGCGAAAATTATCATGGTTGCTTAACAAGCGATGGAAAACACATCATCACTTTTAAAATAAAAAATGAAACATATGATTTACAAACATAGCCATGACACACTACCACATCTAGAAAAACCATCTCTCACTTATCAAAGTGAATGGATCATTTCCCTGTAGCACGTTTTCTTATCGACCAACTGTTTCAACTCGTTCATGCACCCATGCTTCATCCTTAAAGTGTTTCTCTAGATGGAGCCTCAAACACATGGCTCTTTGATGACCACTTTGGTTGCACTGGCTGCAAAAGGTTTTCTTCCTTCAAACCTGCTTAACCAATTTATTTCCCTGTTGTGGAGAAGAATTTCCATACCTCATTCTCCTTTGGGTTGCCATTCTTTTCCAACATTCAGCAATGACATGGTTATGTAAGCCACAAAAATGACAAGTTTTCTTATGCCATGATTCAAATTTATGATTAACAACATGCTTATAATCAAAATGAGCTTGTGAATATCGAGACTTGTTAAACCTTTCCTTGTGGGCTCTGGTGCGATCATGGTGATGACAGCTGGCAAGATGCACTTCCATGGGATGATGGTAAAGTGTTCCTATAAATCCTCTTCCTTGGTGAGTTCAACAATGTCTATTTTCCTTTGATGTCCTTCAAACATCCTCCATCCGTGTATCCCAAACTTGTGTAGCGAGATCTCTACACAACTTCCAATGGCAGAGTTATGCCTTGACCATGAATGCCAAGTCCTCCTCCTTTGTAGCCCATATTGGTAAGGAGCCTCAAGTCAGTTCCTTAAATGGGTATCTCCTAACGTCCAACAGAAATGATATCATGTTAAGATGAAACTGGAGAGAAATCAACACTATTTACCTTAGTTTTTTATTTTGAAATAGGTGAAAAGGGCTTCTCTGAGCCTTCGTTGCGCTTTAATATCTCCAAGGTGTATGTCGCGACTCGTAGCTGAAGCTGTAATCGCTACTTCTCCTCCTTCTCTTATCATGTAAGTGTCTTTAATGAATTATGATATGCTTGAGTACTTTTGTCATTGCACTTCAATTCTTCCAATGCCTCTTTCATGGCTTACAATTGAAGCTTCAATCAATGTTTCCCTCCTTCTCTTCTTGTAGGAGTGTCTTCAATTCAGCGTTATCTATTGCTTGTTTGTCATAATCTTCATAGAACATGTTCGCGTTTTCAAAAAACCTGAGCATGGTCTCATACATTTCTTTGACATCCTCCCTTTCTTAACTCAATGAACATTCAATGCTTCACATGTTCAATAAAAATCAATAATAACACCTCTGTGATACCACTTGATTTGGGCAAATTTTTCTACCCTTTAAACCAATAACTTTTACTTCGGCTGATGTGTTAGAATTGCATGAAATCATTAACGAAAATAAATGAATATATCTGCATGCTATAAAGAAGAGGAACATAACAAGCATTAGCAACATAAGATATTGATAACAGAGTTCATCTAGGAGGGACTACGTCTTCGGGCCTCAGTGTTAAGATGGTGTGGGTCATTGCATTAAGTGTTGGAAATAGTGATGATGTACATCTATGGTATTTTATCTGTCATACAAGGAAAATGCCCTCATGCAAGAGTTGCTAGACCTTTCCACGAGATGTTCCACTATAGGAAATCTCATTCACAAATGGACTGTTATCACTATGACAATCTCACTCAAGGGTGACTAAGGGTATCTCGTCGAACATGGGAACAAAGGGATATCAAAAAACATAAACAACCAATGATAGAAATTACATCTGACATCAAGAAAAAAACAAGATCCACATCAAACATCAAACAGGGATATATACAACATAATGCATCTCATATAAAATACACAAGGAGCACATGATCACACTGCATATACCTCACATCTTGGAGGTATCTAAAGAAAAAGATGATAAACTGCTAGATCTAGTTCTACCATCAATATTGTGGTGTTTAATATCCTGAAAATGACTGCTCACACATTGAATGCTAACACTTGGAACTCCAGTTTGAAAAGTGGCCGAAAAACATAAGACTTAGATGAAAAATCTGATTCTACTGTTGAACTCGTGTCGCCAAGAGGTGTAGGATTGACTGTAAATTTGCTAAATTTTGACACTATCAAAATTTGGGCATTAGGGAATCTTTTAGATTCCCCCTAGATTCCTCAAAGATGCTTCTCCACAGGGAATCTGGAAATCTACAACTCAAAACAGGAATCTGATCTCCCCATTGAGGGCCTTGAAAAATTATGAGAAGAATGAGTATAAGGTTCACATCATTATAACACCGGCGAATTTCAACCTCCAAGGAATCTAAAAGATTCCCTCAAGGTTCTTGAAAATTCTCCTCCATAGCGAATCTACGAAACCGATGCTCAAATGGAAAATATGGGCTCACCATCGTGCTCCCTACGAAATTCTGGTTAAAATGCATATAAATTTTAATACATTCTGACACAGGAAAATTTTACCTCCTTGGAATCAAAAGATTACCTTGAACATCCCGCAAATCGTACCTCAAACTGCGTTTTGGTCCTCCTTTACCTAGCCTGGGCGCACTTGGAAAATGTCAAGTTTAAATGGTGTTTTCTGGGCAGATTTACCAATTTGAGTTGTTGGCAGAGTTGGTTAAAATTGCAAAATGGTTAGGGCGAGGTCGGGGGATCAAATCCCGCCTCCCAACAAAATATGCATTTAGTTTTTTTTAACGGGGCATGTTTTTTTAAGTTTGGGAGGGGTCAATCCCACCTTGGGTGGCACACCCAATAATCGCAACATTTTATTATATACGGTGTGGGTTATGCTTGGGGTGGCGGGGTTGACGGCAGACCACCCCACCATATAATATGTTTGTTTACATGCTGGTTGCAATTCCACGGGTTCTGACAGGGGTCATGGCCCGCCAGCCAAATTTTTTTTTTTTTTTTATGTTATATAGTTATGCAGTGGGGATAAGTGTAAGGGTCATGACCCGCTCTTATTTAATTTATTTTTTTTTGTTTTATTAAGCAATATGCATATTTTTAAAATCTCCTAAAATAAGCTGAAGGAGACAAATGAAGGAGGCCACAATTTCACCTGGAATTTGGCCGAAGTTGGCCGGAATCCAATGGTTGTATCTTAGTGAAATTGCACCTTCTTTAACCTACCAAGTCACCCAGTCAACCGCGAAATTTGAATGGCTCTAACTTCTCCATACGAACTTAGTTTGATGAACCATTCACACTGTTGCGATCAGGACGATGAGATATTTAACTTGAAGTTAGTTTGAGAGAAATAAAAACACTTTGATTTTTGAACTTTCATAAGCCCTCTTTGTCATGTGTGTGTCGTTGGATCCACCTGGATAAAAATCATAATGGTCTTGCAGATTATGGTTCCTCCCCTTTTTTAGAAAATGTGAATTTCATATGTTTGGGAATCCCCATTGCAAAATATTACTTGTTGGCCCTGCCATAACATGACCATGAAACTTAGTTGAGATTGAGATTTCAATAGGATCACAATGTTGTAGGGGTGCTTGAGAGTGGAATGACATCATTCCTTGGAAACTAACTAATATTTCAAACAACAATAAATTAAAATGGTTGACAATTCAAACAACAAATAAATAAGTAAATAAAGAAACTTCATTTTTAATATTTATAATCTTTTAAGAATTATATTCAACCCAAGTTTCATAGATATATATGGAAATGAAAACTACCCTTTAAATATATCTTTTTAGACTTTACCGCAAAAATGTAAAACCTTTTAGACAACCTTCTCAAAAAAACATTATCAATACAATAAGACATTATTATTGTTGTTAGGTAGGATTGGATTCTCCACTACCACAATGCAAAATTTCAAATAAAAAAATACCTCAATTTACCAATTAGTAACACCTAAATTGAATGTATTATAAACCTTAACACTAACTTAAATCCAATAATTTTACTTTAATTTAGCTATATTTAAACTAAGCAACATGTACTAGCTACTATGTAGCAGTTGTTATGTATTGATGTCTATCCATGTTTATCAACCATTTAGTTTATATGGCTGTGTTAGTATATAAGCTAAGCATATATCCATTTAAAAAAACATGTAACAAGATTAGTGATCATGAAGATTCACCCGTTTTTACCATGGAGATTCTTAATTCATATATTGGCATTGTCACAAAACTGTGGAGAAATATGTTAGTATCATGGCTTATCAATACCACATGCCAAAAAATATTAACTCATTTTATATGACACTTTTCATGTGACCTATATTTTTTTTTAATTAATCAATTTAAATTAAAAGAAAATAAATGCTATAACTACTTCTAAGAGAAATATCAACCCTTCATTTTTTATTATTACTTAAACTATTCTATATTATTTCATGAAGGTTAAATCCCTATGGATTTATCTAAAAAAGTGATGGTTTCGCCCGAGCAACTATTTTCTTGTCAGAATCCAACTATATATATATATATATATATATATATATGTATGTATGTATGTATGTATGTGTATGTGTATGTATACATACACATACACATACATACATACATACATACATACATACATATATATATATATATATATATATATATATATATATATATATATATAGATATATTCGGAGCATTTGAATCATTTTTTTAGTTGTGGAAATGAATATAACACCCTCAAGAACCCCTAGAGCACCCAAAATTATGAAACCTGAAAACCATAACTTGAAAATTTTGTCAAAATCGCGCGAGAAAAACCATTCTTTCCTAGGGGAAATCATTTTCTATTTAGAATATTGTAATCCATACCATCCAACTAATAAGTATTGATCATTAAATTAAAATTCGAAAAATCCTCTCCACTGTCAAGTTGGTTGTAGAACCTACAGATCACTTAGGGATCAAATTTGGACGCAAGTAATTCATCGCTCCTAGATTTATTTATTCCTTGTTACAATGTCTCTTCATTCTCTTTTGTTGTTGAACTATGTGGGGCTCATTGTGCTAAGCAATTCCTAGACTTTCCCTCTAGAAAACTCCCTAAGCATAGATTTCCTATTAGTGGTGGTGTTCTATATATGTTTGGTTTGCATGGGGTTTATTTTTTTGTGGTCTCTTGGCCCATTACAGGGAAGGTGTGAGGCTCACTATGGGCCTATGGAAAATTTGGCGGAAATGGATTGGTATGGTATGGATTATGTGCTAGTGGCGAGGATCTAATGTGAGTTCAAAATTGAAGAACCTATAGCTGCAACGGTGGATGATGCAGCTACAGTGACCAACCTCTGATGTCTAACTATAAGCTTTGTTATGTGTTTCATTACTTATGGTTTTATATGGAAGTTATTGCTAAATTTATTGTATCAAATAGATATTATTCTTACCAATCCACTTCTAATTTCCTTTATAATAAAAGTGGATTATAAAAATTTTAAAATTAATCTTCTTTGTAATATAAAATTTTCCAACAATACAACTTAACTTTAAAAAAATCTAAAAATAAATAGTGATCTCAAATATTTACATAATACATAACAAATATCCAATACTTGTTGTTATTTTTGGATTCCATAACAAAAAATCAAATTGAATTTTAACTTTGGAAAAAACGTAAAGAATATTTGTGTATACGATTTCATTTCTACCTCTCATATACTTTAGGAAAGTGGAGAGTAGTAATAAATATTAAAAAATATTAAAATATTTTTAATAACATTTAAAAAAAAAAAAATTATGGTTAAAATAATATATTTTAATAAAAGGTTAATATAATGTAGACTATTTTTAAGATGATATAATAATTGTAAATATTATACTTATAAAAGTAGAGAAATTTTAGTATGATTGTGTTTACAAGTATTTTATAGTTTAGTATGGAAAAGATGTTGTCTTATAATGTTATCTTAAAATAAATAAAATAATATTTATATCAGAAATTTTACATATATTAATAACAAAAAAATATCTTTCAACATTGGCTATAAATAAAATAATTCAATGTCTATCATAAACAAATGTTATATGACATCTTAGTCCCTGCCACTTTTGCTCCGTTACATTTTTTAGTGTTAAATTGATAATGATTAATAAGAAAATCAAATTGTATAGTCTTGCATTGATAGAAACTAATAAATTGAGATGTGAAGTGGATAAATTCAGCACAAGACTTGCATAAATTTTGTTGAGAAGTAACTAATAGTAAGTCTACACATTTACAAATTTACTCAAATTATGGTGGGAAGTAATTGAAGGCAAATACATTAGTTACACTGAGTATGAGCTATTTTCAAGGATTTTATTTTTGGATGGTCTTCTTACAAATTTTAGAAAATAACGAATATCTAAAAATTGTGCATTAATACAGTGCTAAATTATGACGTAAAGTATGTAACTCAATTATCCAAATGACGTTGTCATGTAGAGACTGGAATAATACCTTCAAGTTATTGTCCAATCAAATGTTTAAAAAATGTGTATTCTAACTTAAAGATGAAATGAAAATACAATTTGAAGAGTTTTGTTGTTTTAAATATGTTTCTGATCTGAATGCATAAATGGATTTATCACCCTTGAAAACGGATTTATCATCCTTGAAAACGCTTGGAGCACTCGCAAGTTTTTAAAAAGTTATGTCAGATTTTGATTACAAGTAACCAAAAAATTGATCGTGGAAAGGACCATTTCATCCATAAGGCACACTAGGCCTTTAAAAAATATAATTTTTTTAATTATATAGAAAAATAAAAAAATATTTCAAAGTTAAACATTATAAGTTGCATTGGTTAGTACCAAACTAAAAGTGGTTAATAGATTAATAGAGTGTGTCTTGCTGGGGCCTAATAACATAATTTTATATCAGCTTTATTGGGCCAAGAGGCTCTCCAACCCAATATGGTAGAGATGTTGTAATGTACTATTTAATATTTTGACTAATTCATAAAAATAAATATAAAATAATTTAAAAAATAAATAAATTAAATATAAAATTAATGTAATGTAAATAAAAGTAAAAATAACCCTTCAAAAAAAATGAAAATAAAAATCATAATGACCAATGGTATTGACCCATGGTATTCATGTGGAATATGACATATTTAAATGGGGAAATTAAACCATCCTAGATCTACCTTAACTCCAGAGGGATCAAATATCCATGGAAGCATCAATGACAAAGTAATATTATATCACAGGTGTTCATACTCGGGTAAATATTTTTAGAAAAACCCAAAACGTTATATTGGATATATAACTGAGGGATAGTGGGTTTTTTGCTATTACATATGAAATATTTTAAGGTAACTTTTGTTTATTTTTTTGGCCAAGATGGATTGTTTTGCAGGTTTAGAAAAAGAAAAAGAGAGCCGATTGAAACTGTGTGAGGGATCATTGGCATTCGAGCACCATTGGAGCAAGTTGGGTTACGTCTGGGAAAAATACAAAGCGTCGACCAAACATTTCTTGTGCAGATATGAGCATTCATGTGATGGATCTAAGAATTCCAACACTTCTTCATTCGACTTCTCATTCGACAGAGAATTCGAGAAAATATGGCAAGAGGATTTGACTGAGAAAGAGCATGCATTCGACAAACATTGTGAGAGAGGGAAAGAACATTCGTCTTTGGATATCATAGGGAGGATCTGGAGAGGGAATTCGATTGTGAGACGAATCTAAGAGGGCCTTCAAATGAGTTCACCCCTTCAGCCAACAGACGAGATTGATTGAGTTCCACAGATTGAGAACTAAATACTTGCCAATGTTGCTTATTGAAGGTAGGGCTATTTTTTTTCTTTATCAATATTGGTATTCAACTTGTAACCATTTAATTTATTTCTTATTGTCCCCCTACCACAAAAGATATTGATCCAATTTGTTATCATATGAGAATATTGATTTCATCCATAGTCCATATATTTGTGATAGAAACACTATATGGTATATTTGTGATAGCAACACTGTATTTTCCAGTCGCTCTTTCCAAATTCCTCTGCAATGACAGACTCAAATTTGCATTCAATGATTTTTTTTTAAATCTGCGGCAACTGCTAGTTTGTAGTGGTCGATACCATACAGATCGGATCTACTATGGTGATAGGGGACGATGGAAATCGATTGAGGAATGTATGCTTCTGGCTTCATTCCCATTAACTCTTTTGGCACATTAAACACAGAACTGCACAACTCATCGTCTTGCATTTCTTGCTGATGTATTACATGCATAATTTTTTTTATTTGAATAGCCCAACCATTCTCACTGATATTTACTTCAACATGAGAGTTGGACTCCATGTTTCAGCGCAGGAGAGAAAATATCACAGAGAAACAAATAGCATAATAGCTAGGATTCTGGGAAGTATCGCTGCGAGAGTTAGCGAATATGGAAAGCCATATATAGATATTATATGGTTGATATATAGAAAGCTATATATAGAGATTATATGGTCGATGAGGTAAGCCATCCTTACAACCCTTTCTTATAGTGATTGGTTAGCTGATTTCGTATACTCAATTAGTGCGTTTAGGGAGTTGGACCCTTGCTTACAATTATTCCTTCCTAATTAGCATTCATAACTGAAAAGGGGTAAATATGTTGGGTCCCTTCCCTTTCACGACTTTCACTTTTCTGCTCATACAGATATTTTACAATACGACATTCAACAACCATTTAGCACAGTTGGTGGGCACATTTTGGCTATATAGCAAGGTTTCGATGGAGTTCAAGGGCATGTTAGAGAAGTATTCCTATCATCAAAATATAGAACCAAAACCTCTAAAATTTCTTGAATATTTTCAAAGTTCAAAATAGGGACTTTATTTCTAACAATTCATGATCATTTCTTAGTTGGTCTATAACGCTTTTTTCCTCTAGAGCTTGATCCTCCTTTTCATTAATGCCACAATTTTCTTAAGAAAAAATAAGGCCTTTTTTCCACAAAATATAGTAGGCCTTAGAGAGGGTAATCCTACAATTTATAACTACACTGTGGGATAATAATGGGCTAGTGATCCTCTCTCACCATAGTCAAAACCCCTTCTTCTTTACGATCTCTCACCGATGGGAGGAGTCTTGGTAGGAGGGATATCTCTTATAATATATATTCTAGGGTTGATGTATGAAATGATCTCACTAGGAGGTATTCAAGAAAGACACAATTTAGATTCAATGCTTCACAAGGAGGCAATTCGCTTTCTATGAAAAGACCTAGAAAGGGGGTACAAGACCTAGGTTTTGATAAATTGGATGATTTTTAGACTATCCAAAGGTGAAGGCTAGTAGAAAATGCTTTCAATAATATACATATCAACTATATCAAGGTTAATGAAACCAATTTTCTATTGGGTCACATCCCCCCAACCAGGGGTTGATTTTCCTATCTCCCACATGCTTCGGGGACTTGGGGACGGAAGGGGACATTTCCCCACACTCCCAAACATCAGGGAACACAAGAAAACACTTGAGGGGTTGCTTCCTAGAACTTAGGGGTCATTTCCCCCATCGGAGTCATTTCCTACAGAAAAATGGCATGTGAGAGGGCATTTCCCCAAATAAAAATTTGCAAAGGAACTTTAACCAAAGGAGTACGCTTGATTCCATCATAAAAAAACATGATTTGGTGCTTTACCTGAGAAGGGGGAGCTTCCTTAACTTGAAATAGGAAATGTTCCTGGCAATCCAAACGACCTAGGAGACAAACAGGCGAACCATTTTAAACTTCTTCGAAGCTTTGTTAGTGAACCAATTCATATAGTTGATAAAAATATTTTCCTACCATAGTATCGCTATGCCTCCTTATATATGCACAGTGTATGAGTAGGAGATAAATAGATTCTCTGTTACACTTGAAAAGTGAAAAGAGGCTATGACCTTTCCATGCCCATTTCTGTAGTACCTCCCAGAAACACTTTTTTGGGTAAAACAAACTGCATGTAAACATTTTTTTTCATCTTAGCTTTCACCTTCCAAATGGGCCTTCACCACTAAACCTTTCTCACAAATTTCGTCAAAAAACGTTTCTCTATAACTCGAATTGGCAGTGAAATAATCTCTAGCAGAATTTTCAGACCATTTAAAAGAATCATATCTATTCCTCACTCTAACAAAGGAGAAAATCAACTATTGAGTGTATAGATTCCATGAAATTGCATCTAGTCCCACCATATTTACATGCTCAGTTTTCTTCCACCATTGCTCCAAAATATTAGTGGTCAATGGATCTGCATTATAAGTAGTGAAGAGTAAGGCTTTGGTATTGAATTATATTTTAAACCATATTTTGCTGACTTTGATGTTTTCCACAACCTACCCAAGGGTCTATTCACAATCTAGCTCTTATGTCATCCCCACTTCTCTAGGCCATCTAATTTATCCACCAAGGGAAGTGATAAAAGTTAAAAAAAGCGCTCTCAAAACTGGAGAAACATTAGAAATATACCTTGCTACTAATCTCATTCATTCCAAATCCATATATTTATGTTCCATAACAGCCTAGCACAATCCCCCCTCAAAAATAAGCCTTTGTTAATTTTTCACTGCTAGTGCCTTAACAATTAATGGATATCTTAAAAACCCCATCCACCAGCACCATTGGGTTTAGCTATTCTTGTCCACTATACTAAGGCAATGCTATCTCTTTCATTTTTAGTTCTCCATTAGAAATGGAAGTAATTCATTCTAATATTTTCCAACATCTCCACAATATTAATGTTAATTTTTGGTTAAAATGTTCTTAGCTTAGGTTAGTTACATCATATTCCCATTAATCCATAAGCAATCTCATTAAACATAGCTATAACTAATGTAAGAACATAAGTAATAAAATTTGAAGACAAACCAAGACAGTAGACCACGCGAATATGGCACAAGCCAGGGAGAAACCCCAAGATGGGGAAAACCATTATCAATTCTTCTTATCATTAATGTCAAATTTTCAGCAAAGAGAGTACAATAATTCAAATTCAAAATGAATTTCAAGAGAGAAGGATTAATACTACTTCCCTTATACAAGAGAATGGTTCAAACAAGGTTGTAGATCCAATATCTAGTGTAGGATTCCAACACTGGTGACTTCTCTATAATATAGATAGGATTGACTAGTGCATAAACACAGTCAGTTCCTACCTCATTCACTTCCTTTGATCCGTTTAGCAAACTATGGATTACTTAGTCCTAGCAAATGATGTATCCCTTAAGCCTTCTCCTAGGCCCCAAAACCCATTACACAACCTTATGATAAAGTAACCCTGATTACAGATTTCTTGTTGTAGGTTCTCAGCCTCTAGAATAGGATTCTTGAGGACTATGACCTAGCTGGAGGAGACCCAAACTAATGTAGATAGCTTCAAGGAGAATCATACCTCCACAAGCATCCCATGTTGTCAACAAATTCACCCTCAATAGGTGCAACATATTTCTACTCAAACTCGGTTCCGTGATGAAGATAAGTGAGCCCAGAATGTAGTATAGATAATCCCAAACTGATTTTAGCCTTCTGCCTATGGAACACAACTCGTGAAGGAAATTGAACTGATCCCGAACTTTCCCTCATCACCTTCATTGGAAACCTTATTTCATCTGGGGCTATTTCAAAGAGAAGAATAAGATGTTTGAAATGAGGATGAAGGCTCCTCTTTGTATACACAAGATGGAGGGAAGGCCGACCTTAAATTTTTGAGGAAAATTTTTAATTTAAATTTTCAACTTTTCCTGCCTAAAGTAAATCATAAATTATAGAATTCATTTTTGAATAAACAAACATTTTACTTAACCAAATTTAACGATATTTAGATTGATTTTTTTCCTATCAGAAAGAGGGATAAAATGGAATGATTATCTCCATCAACTGAGTATACCAAAGTGGAATTTGGTCCTAGTTGCCAATTTTAACACTCCCTCTCAACTAGGGATAATTCCACCTCCCAATCCATCTACTTTGATAGATCATCATTCCATCCTACTATATGTCATCATGAACCATGAACCATGCATGTATTATCTACTCTGCTCTACTCTTCTCTGCTTTTCTAAACAATGAAGAAATAATGAAGAAGAATTGATTAAGAGTGAGTCACAAGACCTCACCACTCTCCACTAACCAAAAGTTAGTTTAGAGATAAAACCTCAATCAAACTTGATCACATATCAAGTTGTTGAACACTGTGCATCCTATCGTAGAGAGTACGATAATACATGATGTGTCCATCAGTAGTGCTATGGTATCTATCCTCATTTCCCAACTCAATGGCTAGGTGAGAGTTACTTCCCATAAGTCTCAGACTCCATGGGTTGGATGATGCAAAAAAACCAGTAGGGAAAGAATATCTCACATCCTTCTCATAATCACATGTAGGGAAAGGATGAACCACATCCTATAAAAAAAATCAGAATCACATGTAGGGAAAGGATGAACCACATCCTACAAACACATATCATAACCATATGTAGGAAAAGGAAGAACCAAATCCTACACACATGCAAAACACCAAAAATACGGAAAGGATGAACTACATCCTACACGCATGAAAAACAAAAATAGTAAGAAGAATCCTACACGTGGGGAATGGACGAACCACATCCCACCTACATGTGAACCATCAATCGTAGGGAATGAGCATCCTAGATGTGGGAAAGGATGAACCACGTCCTAATGACATGGCGAAAGATGCCTGTATGCATCTCTTACTCGGGTACGCAGAGGAGAAGTTGAACCACTCATCCTGCTCATATTCCATAGGAGAAGTTTAATCGTTAATCATATGCATATTCCATCAGTAGTAGGGGACGGTCAATCACTCAACCTACACACATGTCAACCACCATGTGGTATCACAGGGGAAGGTGAACCACTCACCCTATACACGACGCACCACTAGGGGAAGGTCAATCACCCACCCTATCATCGCTCATAGCTCATTAAGTACCTCAAGCCCCAGGAGCTCCCAAAGCTCAATATTCAACCAAGGATCCCTTCATGTAGGGAATATTTGGAATCCGCTTCTTGAAAATCAAAACTAGATGAGCCTCATTGCTTTGTTCAACAATATAAACATTCTGGTTTACAAAAGAGACTCGATGATCCTCTATGCATGTTCTCACTCATCCATAATGGGAATACCATAGCCTAAATGGGTCTTTTCAGGGTGCACAATGTTCATTTTCTTATCATGAGATATGACCACTCAATCATATCTTAAAGTATGAATTCCCTTTTCTGTAACATATGGAAAGGTATGTAAACATACTCGATTCTCAGAATCTTCATTAGTACTGACGGAGTGCACAAAAAGGTCACTGAAGAGCTTCTTAAATAGAGAGGCTTCATAGTAAGTGATGCATTCATATTTAATGAAACTCTCAGAGTAGCAGAATCAAGTAATATGTCATCATTCCATAAACCGATACAACATTGGAATATAAGATACAAAAATCAATAAATAAGGCATTAGAAAACCAAGGATCTATGGTTTCTCCATTTCATCAGCCTTTGAAATACTTATAACAAATATTATTTTCAATTATTGCTCCCCAAGTCTTACTTATTTTCCTATCATATTTCTTGGGTCATATTCGTCTATCGGGATCCCTCTAAAGCCTTATTTTAGATAGAGATGAAAACTTCATCATAAGTTGTGTCTAAGTAATCTAATTATCATGGATTGACCATAGCTCCCTATTAATGTAGGGAGATTAACCTTTCCATTACATAATCATTGAGCCACCTGAAACATGTTCTTTATCCTATTATGGATCCTCCTGTGCTCATAATCAATACATAGATAATCATCAAGAATGATTTGTTGACCCTATCGGTCTGCAATACAAAGTTTTCAATATCAATAGCAACTTCCTCCACTTCTGCTCAACATATCATAAAAAAATTCCATGCTTAAGTTAGCTTTGCAACATATGTATTCTAAAAAATATTCATACTGATGTTTTTCAATTAAATCACTCAGGAACATACTAAGGTATTCAAGACATGGATTTTATTATATCTGGAACGACTACACATTTCAAAACAATATTTTTTCCTATGATTCAAATTAGGAATCCCATAGGGTATCTTAAATTGTCTATGTCCATATCTCTTATCTAAGATATTTCCTTGTTGATGCTGATAGATCATTGTCAAGATGATAATGATCTATCCTTCCAGGCATTAATACAAAACTAAATTATCTTGACATAGATACCAAGACTTTGATTTTCATCCCCAATATACTCTGACATTGATATACATAAACTTGGTTATTCATGAAATGTTATTATTCTATTTACTAGTCCTAAATATGGTCATACATTGGAGTCCTTAGAGGATTAGAGGAGGACCATTTGACACATCTCATTTTAAGCCTTATCTGTTATAGAAAACTATGATCTGAGCATATTTTTGGAATATCATTCATCTTGGACTGTAACAGAAAGATTTATATCAGCTTGTCAAGTTGCTTGGGACCAAATACCCCGATCCTAATTTTGATCTAAAAGCCAGCATACTTAAAATTATTATGAATAGAAATGAAACTTTTCTGGGGTATTTTCAAATTTTCACGAAACTACGGTTGTTGTAGGTAAAAGCAGTCATAAGGAAAACACATGAATAAATAACATGTATCACAGTTCTTGTCTACAAGTAGGACATACCTTCATCACACAGAAAAAGATAGAAAACAAGAACAATCCATAGCAAGATGGTACTCTTCCCTTGAAAATGAAGCTTCATGGCATAAGTCACACAAACAAATTTCAAACACTCCCTGTTGTTAGGGTCCTATCATAATACAGTTCGTAATTTTTGAATTGACTTTGATTAGTCTTGTAATATGTATATACTTCAAATTCTGCAAATTGTTGTCCCATATCAGAATAATAAAATAAAATAAAAATTTAAAGAGGGTAAAAGTCCTAAAAGAAAAATCAAAGGACTTAAATTACAAATATAAAAAAGAATAGAAAATGGACACCAAACAAAAAAGAGATAAAAATAAAACATGAAAGTGATGCAAATACAAATGCCACTACTTTTTAATTTTACTACAAAATAAATATTGTTTGCAGCTTGTTACAATGCGATAATCCATGAAGGTTAAATAGCTTAATCTTAACCTCTCATGCTTTAAATTTCATGTTGTTATATAGAGAATAAAGATTTAGCCAAACAGTTTAAACTTGGAAGATCAGAAGTTAGGTAGAGAATAAATAAGGAGCTCAATAGCTTAATATGAGCCCTTGGAAGAAATAAGGATAGAATTAGCTAGTTTGATGTTTTAAAAGAAAAATGAATAAGGATTTGTAAGCTCAAATGCACCCAGGTAAATGAATAAAAAATGTTAGGGTAGCATATGGGTAGGCAGAAGTAGTTTTTGCAATCATGGATAAGCAAAAATTTGGTCATTTCAGTCACTAAATTCCTTCAAAAAATCATCCCCTTGTAAAAATACTTCATTCCCCTCCATTTTCATTCTTTCCCCTTAATTTTTCCTTTTTCCCATTATCATCCATTTTCCTTTGCAAAAATCCCCCTTTCCTAAGTTTAAAACCCATTATACTTAAGAAAACTAAAACCCTTTAACTAATTCCCCTTTATTCAAAAATACCCAAAGAACCAAAAAAATAATTTATCCTAAGTGTAAAAACATTATGTCGGGACCCACAAAAAAGAATTTATCCTGATATCGTGTTCTACATTAGGCTTAGTCTATTTTATCTCCCTCATCTCATTTTATTACTAACACATTAGTTTATATATTAACTCCTATATTTACCCTTAACCCCATATTAAATTAAATCCTTATATAATATATCCCAAACCATATTCCTAGTTTAACCTATGTTTTATTTCTCCCATGTGATATATAGTCCTGCTCCATCCAATAGGTTAAAACTATTAAATCATATTATTTTGATCCCACTATATAATTAATCCTAGCCAGTTCCAAAGTTACATATGCCTCCATTACATTTGTTACATAAAACATTAATATCTTCCTATCATATTTCACTCCAAAAATTTGTATTAAACCTAAGTTTAATTACACATTTCACCTTCCGATGCATTGAAATCTCGGGCCCCACACTATTCTACCATGCATCTCCATTGCACGATTCGCTCCGTTCAATCTACCTTCACCAAATCTGATGCCAATTGTCCAATGTTGTACATTTCTCAATGCAATGGTTAAACAAACCCAAAGCTTGCGATATATGAAGCTTTAAAGATTTCTCTCACCTCTACGTGTTAGATTCCCATTGTATCACACCGATCATTCTAATCCTACTTAACACCTTTGAACCATGTGAAAACAGCTTCACAGTTATTTCCTCCCCTGCGCCCAAACCACCTGCATGTTTGAATTGACTGCCATTTAATGCATACACTATTGAATGAAAATTTTTATAAGCTACCCAAATTCCATTTTTTTTACCCTTATCTTACCATTTTCCAAACAGAAAAATCATTGCAAACCGAGATCAACACTACCGACTTTGTTTTTATCCTAAATCAAATGGAATTCACCAATTTGACTGCCACAAATAGTGCAGAAGACATTCAGGTACCTATAAAGACCAAAAAAACCTTTTGAATGCTTTCCAACCCGAGAAAAGTTCCTACACAACAGAATTTCAATTTTCCCAGGTATTCTTCAGAAGAAAAGACTCATTAATCAATCCAAAAGAGTTATATAGTTAAATGAAAAATTTAGGTGACTGTGTACTTAAATAAAATCTTGTAGCTTCATAAATCCTATGATTCTGTAAACGGTGAGCATTTTCTCATAGATTTTGAAGCCTTGAGATATTTTAAACACAAACTTTGATTAATTGAAGCCATTTACAGATCTGAAAAAGCCTTCTGTGACCTTCAACCCTTTCCTACAGTAGTTATACATCTTTGCATAAAATTGATGTCGTAAGATTATTTTATCACAGGTTATGCACTGTAAACCCTAGATATCATTTGTTGAAGCTATAAGTTCTTGAATTTCCTCTTTTGATAAATAAATTATAGTTTAAGTTAATTTATCAAAATTATTCCTTTACAGATAAAAGATAAAACCCCTATTTTATCCTCGTACTTTACCAAACTGTTATAACTTTCAAAGGTGCTTCTACAGGCCTAAATCAGTGTTTTTAAAAGTCAAAAGTATTGAAATTGATAAATCAAACAAATATGTGACTTCCAAAAACATTCTAGCAGTCAACCCTTTAAAATCTCTTGTTGTAGATGTAGAGCATATTCCCCTGGTAGATGTAGACTTCAAAATTACTGATATTGTGATAGAGTTCAACCTTCTTGAGCTCCACTGCTGGAGCCAAGAAAAATCACTAGATCTGGCTGATGAAGTGTTTATATGGGAATCAAACCTCCCAAAATATTTTGTTCCTCATACTTACCAATGCCCATAAGTAATAAGACTCTGCAAATCATGCTACTCTCTTGATCAAAGAGCCATTATCAACCCTGAAAAGGAAGTTTTGTTTACCATTACATCTGAGTCTATCAACCAAATGCTTCATATACATCCTTGGAAAAATGAAGTTCCTTTGTCTATTGAAGCCCTCACTAAGTTCTACTTGGATCTACATTTTCCCAAGAGATTTCAAAATTTTCAAATCTTCATGCCTTCCTATGTGGAAATTCCCAAGCTGAATCCTCCATACTCCTTTGCTAAATTCTCTGAAAGGACAAGAAATATTATTTCCATGTTGTCTTTCATCATTGGCTATTTTACAGATGAACATATTGATGTTGCAATGCTTGGTTTGTTGTCTATTTTTGCACCCGGTCAGCATCCTGTTGTCATCTTTAAATTCACCCAATACATTGCTAATAGTCTCCATGAGAAATTAGTGAAAGTGCCTTCTGAAGGTGTTTTTAGGTATTCTTAATTCCTATTCCACATGTTCCTATATTTTTAGTTTGAAAAGTTTTCTAAAAACCTTCAAAACCTTGATGTGGAAGGAAATCCACAATATGTCATATTCTGGACTTCCTTGATAAGGAAAGGTTCAAATCATCTCACTTATTCAGAGTTCACAAATTCTTTCATACATCCAATGGTCAATTTTCTAAACATTAGTGTGCAGCCCAGAATTATAAACGAAATCAAGAAGGTTTTGAAATTGTCTGAGCACAGTAGAACAGGTGATTGGTATTTATACCAAAATCACACTGAAATAAGAGTCTATGGATCAAGCCTTGTCCCTTATAAGCTACCAAAATACCTCCTTATGATTTATTCGCTATGGAGTATATAAGGCAAATTCTAAATTCAGATGCTATCAATTTCTTAATTTCAAAGAATAAAACACAATTCAAGTTGAAGAACTAGGTTGGCACATTCATCTATAATAATAGAGAAGCAGATCTAGAGGCAGAAAAATAGTTGTAGGAGTTCAAATTCAGTCCTAGTTTTCTTTGGTATTATGATCCCCTTGGTGTAATCAGTAAAATGAGAGTTAAATGAAAATTAACTCCTTATATACATGAAAATAAGCCAAAGATTAAGAAATTCTCAAATCAATCTGAATGGTTAGAGAATACATTGGTAGAGGCAAAGAAGCAAAGTGACACTAGTCAAAATCTGCAAACTCCAGCCCCAGAAGACAGAAGTGTGAAAAGAAATAGGGAGGGTCTTATACAGTTGAGACTACAACAGAGACTAAATTCAAACTAAGATACAACAAAAAGCCAAAGATAAATCCTACCAGTAAAGAAAAGGAGATAGTAGAGGTCATTGACACAGAAATTGCAAAGAAAAATAATATACCTCCTACAATAATTGAAGAGGAATAGCAGCCCACTACTTCAAAGACACGGTTTATTTTGAAACAACACAGTATAGAAGTGTCTTCATCCAAGAAAATAGTTGAAAAGCACATGGATATAAAGGAAAGATACAATCAAATTAAGGCCAAAATTTAAATATATTCTCAGTATCTGAAGAAAACTCCTAGCATTCAGAACAGTCTACTTTTATCCTTTGTCTACAAGAATAAAAAGATGTTGATGACAATCCCTCAGCCCATAGTTCCAACTCCTAAATCATCCTCTGATTACAAAAATATTGATTTTGAAGTTCCTGTCCAAGATATTCATCCTTTAGATCAAATTGAATTTCATAAGTAGATAAGAGAGATGATTTATTCCATAATGACCACTAAGGCCATGAGCGCACAAAGACATCGAAACACTTTAATAAATGTAAGATATCAACTCAAATTGGAGAAGGAATCTTCATATGCAAAGGACACCAGAATCAAATCTTTGGAAGATTTATTCATCGAAGTAGGATATGACCCTCAAAATATAAAAGTTGCAAAGGAATTAATCAAAAAGAAAAATACACACATTATTGTTCTTAAGAAATAATTGAAGCTCCTCCCTATAGAATTTCCTCAATCCAAGGAGGTATTACGGGATTCAAATTAGAAAGATGAGATTATGAGTCTCATTTTAGAGTTAACAGCTCAAATAAAGGAATTGTAAATTGAAATGGACAAGTTGGTCCACGAGAAAGAAGCCAACAAAGCAAAGGAAGTTCCTACCGTTGTGATTCTTGTAGTTACAACAGGTGTACCATCTACTTTGGCATAATTACTGTCTCATAATGTCTGAATGGCCACAACAATTCTAGCCACTTCATCTACAACTTCAACCACAGAATCTTCAACAAAAATATCACAACGCTCAAATGAAGTAAGTAAATTATTAATGGCTATGTAAGTTATGTCTATTCAAACCAATGAGATAAATAGACTAAATGAACAGATAAAAAATCTTGAATATGCTAAGAAACTTGTTCAAGTAAATGCTAAGAATGAAGAAAAAAGGCCAATAGATTAAATGAGCAACTAAAAAAGTTGGAAAAAGAACTCACACTGAAGGAACCAATGGCACATGTCAAGCAGCAGTTATGGTCCAATATCATTGAAGTAATCAATGACATTTGGCCATCCATAAAGGTCATTTATGAGTAGAAATACTTATTCAAATCATCTAGAGAAGCAATAGAGAAAACAAAAGAATAGCTTAGCAAGAAGCTTGAAGAAGCCCTAGATATTATCAAGTTCCTCAATTACAAAAATAAACAAGAGCTGGAAGAAATTGGAATTACTGACAGAACATAGACCATCCTAGAAGTTAGGAAGGTAATACCTAAAAAGAATTTGATGACACAGTGAGAGGAGAATTGCCAGAACATGGATATTGAAATCACAAGGGTCATGATTAACTTTGATGTTCTAAGGCAAAAAGGCCTTCCGAATTCTCTAGTGATTAATGATAGATTAATAAAGCTGGAGGATTATGACAAAAACATAAGAGAGTTTTCCAAAGAGTAGGTGAACAAATCATCCTTGCAGGGAATCCCAACAGGGAAGGTACTATATAAGAATTTTGAGAATTTGTTTTACTTACAGCATGAAGTAAAACACTTATTTGTGAACAAACCAACATTCTCAAAGTATACTGAATCTAATGAAAACTTCATAAGGATGATGAAAATAAAGTTTCTAGAGGCAGAATTCTGGGAAAAATTGATTGATCTATTATAAAGTCAAATTGTAGTAAGCACAGAGCAGTGAAAGTAAAAAACTAAGTTTGTTGTTTTTACATTAGCATTGACAATATTAGGATAAAGTGTATTAGATGAAAGGTTAAAGACAAAATTAGAGAAAAAATGAAACTTCTACCATGAAAGACACCTCATTGTCTAGCTGCAGTATTTGTTGAACAAACAAAGAGAGAAAGAAATTATAAAATCAATACAACAAACAATTTTATTTTAATAAAAGAGGGATAGCTAGCATTAGTTAGGCAGTTGTCACTATCTTCTTGCACGAAGATATTTCTTTTCCATCAATAATTCCTAAGTTTTTTCTAGGATATTTTGTATGAATTTTTGTATAAATACTTCTCATTAGGAAGTATTGAGTGTGGATGAATTGCTAAACATTTCTGTAGTTATACTATTCTAAACGTAAGGGTTTTTTTGTATCAATTTCAAGTCAGCAAACTGGATCACAGGAAATAAAGCATCATATTACAGGATTCACGTGTTGGGCTATTACAGTGAAGTATTTTCACTTGTTACTTCGTCAATTTCTTACATTTTCCACCAATACTTGAATGTTTTCCAAATCTAAATGATAAATCAGGAATTGTTATTTCAGAATATGTTAAAAGCATTCTGTTTTGACTGATTATCATTTATATGTTTTCAAATGATATCTAGATTAGGGAACCCTGAATTTCTCCCCGATTTCGATTGACCTCTGCCTTTTCACTCATAATCCAGATTTAAGAACCCTTATTTTCTTTGTATCCCGATCGAAACCATTTCACCATAAGCCTTGAACATCTGAAGTGACTCAGCTATCTTTCCCTGTAAACACTTTTGTTTAGACCCTCATCCTAATGTGACTGCTTGACACATTGACTCCATTTTTCCAATGGGATAAAACCCTATAGCTATCCATATAAGTAAGTGATTTCACCACCAAATCAAATCAAAACCCAAAACCAATTTACCCTGCATAACTAGCCTATAATCAAATACAAATCAACAAAGTTAAATCATTTTTAGGATCTACCCTTCTGTGATCCATCATATAAAATTGTAAAATATCTTTCGGTAATAATCACATGCAATGGAACATTGTCGACGTGTTTCAAACCAACCAGTGTGGTTCACCATCGGGACTACTTGAGAGATAAAATTAGGATATTATGTTTAAATAGAAGTAGAGATGGGTAAACTAGCCATTAGGAAAACGGCTAGTATGACTTTTAAAATTTATTTATATATTTATTTATCTATTTTTAAATATATATTATATTTTTTAATTAAGTAATAATGGCTAGTTTCATGTTATTATTAAAATATTTGAATAATTTATTCAATTAATTAATATATTAATTAACTTATTAATTAATTATTTAATATATATATTTCTTATTTTATTTAGTTGATTTTATTATGCGCGATATATATATATATATATATATATATATATATATATATATATATATATATATATATATATAGATAACCAAAATTAAAATTAAAAAAATAAATAAGTAAAATTAAAATTAAAAATAATAATAATAATAATAATAATAATAATAATAATAATAAATAAGTAAAAATATAATAAATAATAAAAATATAAAAACACAAAAATAAAAATAAAAATATAAAAATATATAAAATAATAATAAAAATAAATAAAAATAAAAATAAAAAATAGAAAAATAAAGGAACAAAAAGCGGGGCAGAAATAAAAGGAAATCATGAATATAACGTAGGTATCCAACACCTTTTGATGTTCCAGTCATCATTTCTATTGAGATTAACGGGTCTTTTTTCAATTTCTAAGGTCTCTCTTAACTTTCGATGATGGAAATGGTCAATCCTAGCAATGACCTTAGCCTCTTCGATGCAGATATGATGATTAGTCTTTTCTGCATGCTTAGCTACGATAGACAAGCGAGATATTTCATGTTTAATGTCAGCAACATGCTCACGGATCCTTTGATTTATAGACCGACCAGTTTCACCAATATAAGGAGTCCCACAAGAACAAGGAATGACGTAGACACTTTTCCCATCCCTAGGGTCAATCAGATCTTTAACCAATTTGAGAGAGTTGGGAATCGTGTTAAGGGGCTCGAACAATGAAGATATCTTATGCTTCCTAAGGACCCTAGCAATTTTACCAGTGGTTCCTTGAATAAACGAAAGACGTACACTATGGGAACATTGACTAGGGTCTTTATTATTTTTAATTAGAGGACCTTTTTCTACTTTAAGGAATGATCTAAGGCCTTGTGACCTACTATAACCATTTTTACAAAAGATAGTTAACAGATGAGACTTTTCTTCCTCAAGGTGAGACTCATGAGATATCCTCAACACCCTCGTGGCCAAGGTGTTTAGGACACCTAACATTTTAGCAGGGAAATGGTGCGAACTAGCGTGAAGATATTGCTCATTATGAGTTTTCTTTCGAAAAAATTGATGTGAGAAAGAACCATCATCCTTTCTAGAGATAAGAACATCAAGGAATGGAAGACTACCATCCACCTCATATTGCATGGTGAATTTTATGGAGCACGATTGATCATTAAGATGCAGGAAAAAAAAAGGTCTAACTTTTCTTCACCATGAGGCCACATGACACAAGTATCATCTACAAATGTTTTCGAAAGCTTTGGCTGGAAAAGAGATGAGGAAAGAGCCTTAGATTCAAAGTCCTCCATAAAGAGATTAGCAACAATCGGGGATAGGGGAGAACCGATGAAAACACCACAAGTTTGCTCATAGAATTCACCTTCAAAAATGAAGAAAGTGAAGGTTAAGCAGATCCTGACTAAATGGGACGTATCTGGATTAGTAATGTGATTAATGACATCAATGGCCTCATTAATGAGGATATTGGTGTAAAGGGAAACAAAACTAAAACTAACAAGTTTATCGTCATGGTCCATTTTAATGTCCTTCAACTCATTAACGAAAGAAGAATAATCTTTAACAAAGGAGTATGTATAATGTATGAGAGGCTTAAGCTAATGGGCTAGATACTTGGCGAGAAGATAAGTAGGACCGCCAATGGTATTAACAATGGGCCGAAGGGGGGCACCATCCTTATGGATTTCAGGAAGACCATAGATTCTTGGAGTAAGAGGGTTTCTTTCAATCAACTTCTTACTCAGAGAACTCACTGAGCTGCTTGATTCAATAGCATCAACAATAGCTCTTGAGATCTTTTTTAAGGGATTTTTAGCGAGTTTCTTGTAACTCCCACTATTCTCCAAATGATCTAACATTTTCATCCTATAATCCTCCTTATTAAGGATGACAGCCGCACCACCTTTGTGAGCTTTAAGAACAACAATGTCCTTATTATTATTTAAGGATTTTAGAGCCTCAAACTCGGGCTTGCTTAAGTTTCTCTTGGGGGGGTTGGCTTTCTTCAAGATGACCGCACAATCTTGCCTAATGATGTCCTTGGAGGAATCCGACAAGTTTCTAATACCAATTCTATGACACAAATAATATCATGGATAGGTATTTTTCTAGGGGCCAAGGAAAAATTAAAGCCTTTCTCTAAGAGACTATAAATAGAGAGATCAAAGGAGAAGCTAGAGAGATTGAAAACTTTATTACTAGAGTTATTATCAATCTTATTAATAGAATTACTATTTCTATTATTAGGTTTACTTTCATAATCAGAATTATTGCTAACAATGTTCTTGATAAAATGGTTATTTTTATTATTCTCAATCTTAACATTCATACTCATATTATCTCTAACATTATTATTTTTGTTATATGTCTTATTATTAAGCCATTTATATTTTATGCTGTCATCCTCTTTTTTAATAACTAAATAGTCTTTATTAATGTTACCAAGGTTCCTATTTTTAGTATTAGTCATATTACTTTCCAAATTAGTTAAAATGCTATCCTTAATAGTGGTCGAGGAAAAGCCATAAAAGTCATGGACCGGCTACATTTTTGATCGACTCAATAATATAAAAAAATAAGAATATACCGCAACCTAATTCTTCAACACCCGTGACAAATATGTCTTCTATAAAACAATGATTTCAACTAAAAAGGTTGAAATATCGAAACATTTGGAATGGAAAACAGTTACCTAAATGTAAAGCTTCAAGAGGTCTCACAAATATGTCTTTTTTAAAATAATGATCTCAAATAAAAGGGAGGTTGAAGTATCGAAACATTTGGAATAGAAAACAGTTATCTAAATGCAATTTTTCAAGAGGTCTCACAAATATGTTTTCTATAAAACAATGATCTCAAATAAAAGGGTTGAAATATCAAAATGTTGGGAATGGAAAACAGTTAATCTTTTCAACTGAAAAATGGTGCCTCTAACAACTCACAACTATATATGGTTTGCCCAGATTAATCACAAAATAGGTAACACCGAACTTTCCACTAACCACTGAACTAAAACTGTAAAATAGTTAATCTACAAAAGATTTCAAAATGTTTTAAAACAATAATTCAAACTCTTATATGGAACATCCATGACATTTGACTGAGCTTGTTTTTATGAACTTGAAAAATTTCATTAAATACATTTTTAGAAAATAGAAATATTTAATAAATCAAAATAATTTTATTAATCATTGAGTCATCCATTTTCATTTCAATATTAGGTGTTTGCATTCTTAAGAATGAAACAATTGAAAACAAAAACTAAATATATAATATTTATTTAAATAAACATGATAATATAAAAATACTTATAAATAGATATGAATTATATTTTTTAATTTAAAGCATTACATTTAATATTGACAAGCATAATATAATACTATTAACATTTGACAGTGTTAATAATTTAGCATGGTTGTGTAATATTACATGATTGTGGCAAACTGAACTATTTCTTGAAGCCACATTCTTTCATTCAAGAGAATTAGAGTGTAGAAATGCAAGTTACACTAACGTAAAATATAAATCTAAATGAATAGATACAGATACTGTGGACATTTTGGATGAGTTTCAATGTAGAAATATAAATTCGCTCACCTTGGGTTGATAACGGAACTTGTCATTTTCAACAGAGAGGAAAAATTAAAACCAAAGCCAGAGAAGTCATGCATCCTCTAACAGCCTTTTTATCACCTCACAAAAAATAAAACAATAGCAATATCTCTAAAGGTAATTCTTCAAGACGTCTGAAAAATATGTTTTCTCAAAAACAATGGCCATAAATAAAAGAGTAACAATATACCTACGAGTGTAATGGGCTCTATTCTGCAGGCTAGACTTAAGACTAAGATTAATCTGGTAATAAAACGCATGAGTGGGCTGTACTTTACATCTAGACTTACGACTAAGGTTAAACTGGGGATAAAACACATGAATATATAAGCATTTGTAAGTATGGTGATATCTTAGGTTCTTAGGTTTTGTATTTGATAAGGAATTATACGCATGAATATTTGTTTTACCACTAAGCATTTGTAAGTATCTGGGTATTACGTTTTTTATTTAATAAGCAATCGTGGGTTCTGCATTTCTACTTTTAGTAAAGATTGACGATTTGAATAATGCAGGTTTGATCATTATAAGGGTTTCCATTTCCATGAAGGTGTCATACTGTTTCCACAAAAAGTTCAAGGTCAAGAGCAGCAGGTGGCTCTCAGAAGAACAACGTTAATATATATATATATAGGGGTTTCCATTTCCATGAAGGTGTCATACTGTTTTCGCAAAAAGTTCAAGGTCAAGAGCAGCAGCTGGCTCTGAGAGAAACAATGTTACTATCTATCTATCTATATATATATATATATATATATATATATATATATATATATATATATATATATAATATAAAATAAAATAAAATAAAATATATGCGCTCTCATGGTTTTTATTTCTTCGAGGGTTTACCATAACTGAATTGAATATGGCTTCCAAGATACGAATCTGTTCCAGGATCCGAATTTCTTCTCCATTTGGATTCCATCTTCCTATGAGTTTGAGCGGATTGTTGGCACTCATCACCCCATAATTATGTGATGGTGAATTTGCTGGACAACAAGGAGAATATATAGGAGAGGTGCAAAGAACGTGGAAGGAATAGAAGATTATGATTTAATACCAATGGATTTTTGTAGATTTGCAAGAGATTTAGTACCATCATGTGAAGACTACAATGTGAAGAAAAAAGTACACTAAAGTTTATATTTTTCTATCCATATGATATTTTAGGATAAATAGTTTTAGGCAATTACATTGTATTTTTTATTACTATTTATTTTATAGGTTATCATAACTAAAAATTCATTGTCTATTTGAGGATTATATTTACTTTGATAAATATTTCAAATAATTTAATAAAAAAAAAAATTCAAACTTTTTATGAGATCACTTGAGTGGTTGTGAGGCAATCGACAAATAGCAATGGTCTGCACATGCTTAGCCATGAAAGTAACAAGCCCTAGATTCTCAGTGATATCTATGTATTCTTCCTTCATTCCCTCAAGAGGTGCCCATATGAAATGATGAAGTAGGTGTCCTAACATAGACTGAACTAAATTAATACCCAGTTGTGTATAAGGACAGATGGTGTGCCCTACACCAAATGATATGAATATGGGAAAAAAAATTATTATTATGCAAGCTCCCTCATGAGTATTAAAATTATGTTTAAGGATCGTCTCATTTTACCACTTGTGAAGGGGTTTATGTGTGTAGTTTCATGTGTTCTTGATGATCAAAATTTTAAGATAATTAACACTTAAAAACTCATATACAACAAATGAAATGCAGAAACATAACTCACAACAATCACATAACACAATGGATAATGATGGAGTTCACCACTCTTGGGCTACATCTCCATGGACCTCCTTTAACTAGCTAGGACCTCTTGGGATTATGAGTCAAATGTATGATTACAAGAATCTGTGATGATCCAATGGATTTGCTGATTGTTCCATTAGATTTAGAAGACATGAAAAGCCCACAAATGACTATCGAATCTCTGAATTTGGTTACGAGCTCCTCTAGCCTTGACCTCCAACCCTGGTGGCCACGAGTTTGTTTAATCTCCAAAGTAAAAAAAAACACCTTTAGATGTGTCCCAACGCCTTTATAAACTGTACCACTATGTTCAAAGCATCAATTACCTTAAATATTGACTATTAATTCACTGAAATTGGCCTTCAGCTGATCTAGGCATGTCCTTCCCTCCTCGTGGCCCTTGCTTCAAAATTATTCAAGTTACAAAAAACACCTATATATGAGCTCCTATATAACTGCAAGTTGTTCCAATGGATTTGGAGCATGTAAATTTGCTAAGAATGACTATCCTTGGGCAAACATTGGTGGAAAATTGACCAAGATATGCATCATTAAAGTTTTCCCTAGATTCTGCCTATAAATCTAGAAAAAGGCCAGTTATCTCCACCAACTATAGAAGTTCTGCTAAAATTGCGGGGGCTACAAAAAGTCCTACCAGATTAAGTGCTAACATAATTAAGGCCTTAATTGTGCTTAACTGTGCATTAAGTGCGCACTAATCTGCACTTAACTGGGCGTTTAACCAAGGTCATATGAAAAGGTCACGTGAAGAGGGCCGGACTGCTTCATTCCTCCACCCTTAGATCTGCATAACCCTTCAAATACAATATTGTGCGCATTCTAAACAAGTTTTGAATCTATGGCATATTGGTGAAATCACGAGTGTGTTTGGGGGGAGGTCGCGGGGTCGAACCCCGACCTCCGCCCATCCCTCATTATTCTGCACAACGCATCATAACTATACACCATCTGAAATGTTTTAAATTCTACCATTTTAATTTTAAATAGCGTTGTCCATTTTAATATTCCACCATATATTATGCATGTCCAAGGTTTAATCCACCATGATATAACACTTTGAAAGTTTAGGTTAAGCATATTATGTATGCCATTGTTTGAAAATGTTTCAAACCATTGAAATGTGCCTCCACCCATAATAAATGAACCCACCAACATAATATGTTGTGTAAATTTCAAATGTGTCCACCATATCATAATAATGAACTTTTCACATTGTTGGGCTTCCAACTTGTCTTATTTTTACCGGAAATATTTCATGTTGCTGATGATAATTGTTGCAAGTATTTGATTACCTTCCTTGTTCCAACATAATTAAAACATTATTGATTAAGGTTTGTATGTTGCAAGTTTAAAACTAGTTTGATTATGAATTTACCTATCTACACCATACCAGAAACAGATTCCTGCACCATTTTACGTCTTCCTGGACTCTGAAAGGTTCCTGTTTGATAAATGAAATAATTTCTTCTTTAAAGGAGTTCATGCATGGAGAATTCACACAAAAATACATTGTCATTAAGGGAAAGAAATGCATCACAATGCACATCACCATCAAGGAACGTTGGTTCATCTCAAATGCCAATGCTAAGGTCCATAAATGTATCATGTCGAACATCATCACCAAGGACTATAGACGCACCCCGTTATACATCAACAACACCTCATCGATAATTACATCCCTACAAGATCCTTAGTTTGTCAGTAAAGAAGCACATCACAAAGTGTGGAAAAGTACATTGGTTCGCTGGGACATACGCAACTTACGATACCGAGGTTTGAACATTGTAATTAATTTCGACCTAAGCATGGCTACGCCATAGAACTCAATTTGTCAACATAATCGCACTGGCTGATAAAGAATTAAATCTTATCCATTCCATTTCATAAACATAAAGTACAAGTGAAAGAACATAAATATCATGACTGCAATGGGTCATACAATGGAGAAGCGTAGCAACAACATCAATGTGTAGCATTACATGCCAACCTAGGAGCATCTCATGCAAGGAGAAAATTGATTAGATAGAATGGACTTTTCAGCAATAGCCTTTCTAGGAAAAGAGGAACGATTCACCATAATCGTTCCCTCTTTTGACATTCAGTTGCAAACTAATTGTACCTCCAGAAATTTTTTAATCTCCCTTCCTATCTTTTGATTAGCTATTAAAATCCCATTATGTCATTCGATGTCTATATAAATCGACTTGAGCAAGTAGTTAATTAATTAATTTTATTAGAGAGATAGGAATTAGGAAATCAATCAAGCTAGAGGCAGTGTCCACGATGAGAGGAAGGTGCAAAAGGGAGGAGGAGTCAGTCCTGATGTAGTGCCATGCATTTACAATCTGCGGATTGCTCCTCTGATCATGTAGGAGCTCAGTGTTTGTGTCATGATGTAAAGGTTGTTTTTTTTAGGAATTAATTGAAGCACTTTTTATTCATGTTCTGTTTTTTTATTTAATGCATCTCATGATCTTGATTACTGTGTGAGCGAGGTTATGCATAGAGGGTGTGAGCTCGCTAGGTTGGCCACCAGACCAACTTGACACTGCTCTTCATTACTTAAGTTAATTAGCATTTAAATTATCATTTACTGTGTGAAGTTTCTTTCATTATTTATAGACTCTTCCCTTCTACAGATTGTTGTCGTTTAATTTAATGCAAATTTTTCCTTTCAATTGCAGAATTAATTGATTTGCTGCAATGTTTTCCTTTCAGCCACAAGATTAATTTAATTTTTTGTATTAAGGAATTGTCCTGCACTTCAAAATACTTCTTCATATTAAATTACGTCCCTCTAGATTGTTTTAATTTACAAGATCGACATTGCCTTTATGATCTATAACATTAACTTGAATTGATCTAGACCCACTTAATTGATATTCCAGAATTTGAGATCGACTTGAGTATTTATGGTTTGAAAGATGACATTCATAAAAATGGAAACTATGCCATGATTGAAAACAATAATATTTTTTTTCCTTCAATCATCTGGACAGTTCCACATGATCTATTTTTAGGTACAACAAAGGCAAGGGATTTATATTAATTCAATTTCTTTCATCAGTTATTTTTCACAGTAGATTTACTTGTTATGATGTTCATGCATTCAAGATAATTTCACATAGGATTACTACAATCAGAATTAGTGGAAGAAGAGTTAGTATTTGAATTGCTTTTGAATTTGTTCTAGCATTTACAATCTTTCGATATGGTGTCTACACCACGTGTTCGGTATGGTGTCGACACCGCATTGATTCCCAGTTATGATTTCCTTTATGTTTTCTTGTAATTAGAATTTCCTTTCGCATTGTTAATTGCCTTTTACTTCCCGCATGATTTTGATTTTTGGATTGTTTTTTTCTCGAATTCTCTTTTAATGCAACATTTCATTTATTTAATGTGCAAGATACACTAGAGACTTGATTTGCAGGTTTTCAAGGGCTTTCTATGGCATTTCTAGTTCTGTATCTCGAAGTTCATGAAATATCAAGATTGACAAATTAAATGTTCGTAAATTTATAGACCCTATACTGCACCCAAAATTTTGGCATCATTGTCGGGGAGGCGCTCAGGGGATTGACCTTGGTGATCTGCCGCATCTGGTTTTTTTCCTTCACCTAGTTTCTCTTGCAAATTTATGTTTTTTTGAATTTATTTCTTTTGTGCAGTATTAATTTAAGGTATCTCATTTCATTCAATGTTGTAAGAATATTTCTTTAAGGTTTCTCATTTTCACTATTCATTTACTAACAAATGTACCAGTGGTGGGCTTGTTAAAAATAGGAAAATGGTATTTTGAGAAATCATTAAATGAGGAATTTTTACGCTACTACAAAGACATACAACTCATCCAATGAGGAATTAACAAGTGCAAAATTTAACATTTTTCTTGAACATAAAAATGATATTATTAAATATTTGGTTTCAAAATTGGATGATTTGCAAGAAGAATATGAAAAGGATGAAGACCCACCACTTATCTTTTGCACCAACTGTATGAAGAAACACTTCCTTGGAAGATGTCTGCTCAGGAGCTTAAAAAATCTTAAAATTTATGAGGAGGCTCATTCAACTGAACATTTCCTGTTACTACTAGGATTACTAAAAGTATTCAGGAAATCAGGTAAGGAATCAAATCAATTTCCATGTATAAATCAAAACTTATCATCATTTTATACATGGAATAATGATTATTTTCCTGAACATGTTCCTCATCATGTTTATAATCCTGAAATTCCATGGAAAGTTTTTAATCCTCCTCCAATTGAATATCCTACTTCATGGCTGTAGTGGCCCTCTCCTTGGCTCTCATCCTCAAGCTAGGTATCTCTATGGCCTCAAGAATCGTTTAAATCCTTATCTCTTGGGTGATCTCCCATGAAAATTCAATCACATGAGCACCAACAGCAACGAAAATTTATTTCCAATTAACCATTAATTTATCCTCCTCTATGTTCCCAGCCGCATGTGCAACCTTACCGTAGCCTTAATCCATAACCTACCCCTATCCTAATCCTTACCCTACTTCTTACCATAATCCATACCCTATCCCTAGTCCAAAGCCTAACCCGAATCCAAATCCAACTCATAGTCTAAGCCTTAACCAAAACCCTACCCCAAACCATATCATAAACCCTAATTTAAATAACCAAATTGCACAATAGTTTATAACACCTATTCTTCCTGTTGGTTCCCATGTTGAAAAAAATGTTACACCTTTCGTGTTGGGAAAGGGAATGAATTTGGAAACTCCCCCCACTACCGCAAAACATTCACCCCAGGAAGTTGTAATTCAAATACCACAAGAGGAGAAATCTTTCGTTGGAACTTGTTATAAAAATGTTGTTGAAACTCGAAACCATAGAATCTCTCTCAACCATTATTTTCAATTTGAAAATAAAATATTTGAGCCTGAATTTGAGGGATTTATCTTTTGTCTTTCACCAGATCCTTTGTGCCTCAAGGAGAGTGACTATCAAACTATGGAAGACTTGAATCAGTTGGAGAATCATAAATATGTGGATTCCATTGAATTCTGGTTTCGAGCAGTAATTAAGTCACCTTATTTCCTCATCATTCAGAAACTCTTGGTACCATGTCAATTGAAGCAAATAGTTTCTCACACTTTGGTATGTATTGAATTTTATCCTTTAAAACTAAGTGTAAGTATAATTAACATTTTGTTACGCACATGGCTTCATTGGAAGTACGCCTACACTTAACCATGATATTTTTTTTCTTTTTAAATAAGGTAGGATAATATGAGAATAATAAAGATTGTATAACAACATCCTTGAAATTGTGATTCCCTAAAGTACAAATTTTGGAATTTCTATTATCATGAACTCTTGCGGGTAGACCTGTCAGAGGAACTTTACGCTTAATAGCTCATATTTTAAAAGTGAATTTGATTGTGGATCAATATGTATTTTCGTAAGTTACATGTAATAATTTTATCTTATTTTTAACAAACTAATTCAGAACATATTTTTAAGTCCTCTTCAAAGGGATCAATGAGAAAACTCCTATGGTGGACCACACCTACAAAACTCTAATAATATTTTTGGTCGATTTAATTGTCAGATTAAACCTCTCAAAAATTAATTATCAATCTGGGAGTTGTAAACGCGAGTTGTACTACGTCTTGGCTCAGGTTAATGGTCAGAGTATATAAGTTTCCTTCCGTGGTCACTTAAGTATGAAATGATAAGAAAAATCTTCTACTAGCCAAGCAAACTCACACTTAAATGCAAGCAATCTGAAGGAAATTATCCAGTTAACTCAATCTGCAATCAAAAGAAAAACTTATCGAAATGAAGGCGCAATGGAATTAACTTCATCTACAATATTAAAGAGACTAAGCATTAATTTATAAGGAGGCTAAACTATAATTCCGGGTTCAAATCCCAATCTATTGTCTTCAAAATGGAAATCTAGTTTATCCTTATCTTCAAACACACTGAAGCAAAATTAAATAACACACTGAATATCAGTTTCACTCTTTATTCTACAACATTAGAAATGGAAATCAATCTTATTATTTTAAGCGAGAAGAAATCTAAATTACCCTATGGTAATTTAATAACACAAAGAAATATTCATAAAACATACAAAACAAATCAAATGATTTAAATTGCAAAAATGGAAATATTTACACTTATTGCTACTAGTCAAATTAACTCAATGATTTAAATCAAAAAAAACCCAATGCTTAAATGATAATGCATCAAATCTCACAAATCGCAAATATGACAAATCACTGTAATGCTTTCTGAAATGAAAGTGCTATACTCTAGTGAAATCACTTTTTACAAAACAACTTGATTACTTTGAAAAATGAATCTCTCAACCTATTTGAAACTTAAATGAAATCTAATTTTCTAATTGCAACACATTGCTAACATTAAATTATTTCATCCTATGAACACTCTCACACAGAAATTCATTAAAATAGAAAAAAAATATTGAAGGCTTCATGATTTACAATCCATTACAAGCCAGCACAATTTATTGAATTAAAACTTCAAATTCAAGAAAAACAAAATAGTGATTTAAGTGCATAATTAGGAAATCTGAGTTACTATTTAAAAAAACAATTCTAAAAAAAATATATAATTATACAAATTACACTAAAGCACAATTCCTAAATCTATGAAGAATGAGTGACTCTACTCCAGGTTGCCATGGATCCTAGCCAGTCCCTAGAGTGAGTCCTAAACTAACTCAATGTTTAGAAATAAATAAATTACAATGCTTAAAAAAAAACAAATGTTGGAACCATAATTTTATTAAATCAACTCAAAACATTGCTTCAAATATCAATTAATAGATACATCATATGCCACTCCATTACAATTTCTTGTGTTGGGCATTTCAATGCCGGATCTGGATAGGCAGATTTGTTCCTTCATTTGATTCTCATCCATGTCTTATTCTTATTGATCCCAGTTCTTCTAATTGATGGGCTCCCCCCTTCCCTTAGTGTGCAGCTTCTGCTTTATAGTGGCAACGTTTCTCTAATTCAATGGTCGATAGTTACATGGAATACAATTTTAGGATATTTGATTAATACAAATTAAACAAAATCAAAACAATGATATTTAATTCCCAATTTAGTTTTGAGCTGGTGCGATCTGGCTTCTATCAGACTTTGATCCTTATTCCTTGCTCGCACACACAATGCACATCTAGCTGGGGCATCGCACAACTGGAATTGGTGCCTTAAAATATAACTAGATGAGGCACTGAACCCTTTCAATGCTTGGCATTAAACATCGTGGAGCTAAATTGTTTACTAGAGCATTGATCCATTTACTGACACGTTGTATGTAGCTTACAAGTCCATTGAGTGTTGGATAACTTCACAAGAAGTAGACACAGGAAGAAAATCGTTCACAAAAACATTCAATTTCATTCCAGATCTCAATTGTAACCTCCATGCGTGCGTTCTTGATTGCAATAACCAACATTAAGTTTTGTAATCCTCAAAGAATAATTTTCCGTTAAACAATGTAGAGGAAGCTCCTTAATGAAATTGAAATGGAAGTACCCAGGGTCATCAGCACACACAACGATTATCTTATCATCTTCACAATTTCCACAACACAATTGAACACTGAAGGAGCTTTCGATTATAATATCAATCTTCCCATAAAGATTAAAAGACAAACATGTCCAAGATATAGAGTTTAGTTGCAAATAATTTGTAAATAAATATTGTTGGAATTGATCTGTAGGTTGTGTTGGAGGATTTGATTGCAAATTGTTTGTAAATTAGACAAACCCAGATTGAACTACGGCATCAAGGTTAATGTCAAGTGAAGCACATGCAATTTCCTTTGTACCAACTTTATTGTATCTTCCAGGATGAACTATGGAACATGTAGAGTTAATATATATGCTTTCTCTCTGAGTAATTATTGCAAAATAGCCACGCATGAAACCATATAAACCATATATAGATGTAGGACTTGTCTCAAGGCAAGGGTTCTGATTGCTTGTAGAAAAGCCAGGACTTGTGGAACTTGCATGCATGCTTCTACTATGGCATGTTATTCCATTATGAAAGTGACTATTCATATGTTCTGTGGATGAGCAAGACCCAAATTGATCTAATGCGTTCACATTCAGAAAAAAATTTCACTGGAATATTCCCTCGAAGATAATTCATTCACAAAGCTGAATTTTGCGAAACGGTTTCTGGGTTATATAAAACATGGTGATCTGAACAAAACCCACTTCTTGTAATTTGGATATCTTGCTCCATTTGGTTGCAAAATTGATAGTTTCACCTACAACAATCTTGTACTCAACTACCCACCTCTTGCTTTTATGCATTTTCTGACAGTAAGGTATCATGTTCTATTTAGAATCTTCCCTTCTTCGTTGTGCTATACTGCAAAACTCAATGGAGAATGTTTATCTTCTAGAAGGTAATTTACAACATAACATATTTCTTGGAAACACATATATTTTTTCTCTTGTGCATGGATCTGTGCTTAAATGCAATTCTACAGTGATCTTATTCACCTGCTACCAAGAAGACATCTATTAATAAAATATACACACAAACACTCATCTATTTAAATAATAAGAGGAATTCATAAATTAACAACTACAGTCTCTAAATGCCTCTAATCATTATCTTAAAAGGACAAAAACACTAGGTACAAACATATAAAGATGTGATAAATATCGTGAAGCTTTGGGCAAAAGTGCGGCTCAACATCCCCCCACGTTTAACTTCTTGCACGTCCTCGTGGAAGCCAAAAGTATAAGACGATGAAATAAGGTAGGGAAAATGTTAGCAAAGATTTTAGCAAGTAAGGATGAAGATGTCTGATAATTCATTCATTAACCTACAACATTACTATTACAGTACCATCTAAAACCATGTCAAATGATAAAACAAGATCGGGTAGACATTATGGGGAAAAGTGTTGCACATACCTGTTACCTTGTCTCAAATGAATTCCGTATTTTTCTTTCTGCCCAAATTATTATGATAAGAATAAAATTTCACTGAAGAGGTGCAATTTTACAAATACTACCATAGGTTTCATGCACCTACTATAGCAATCTTGTACCTAGGTTATGTAGCACATATTTAGAGGCAATCACACTCAATACACATTGATGGAAACTAACACCTTGTGAATAGTCATCAGTGAGTAATTTGTCACTCTAAATACCATGAGAAATAAAGTGAGTTATGATACCAATTAGTAACCTATTTATTGAACAATCTAAATTATGATGTTATCCAAATTCAAAACTGAATTTCCTCTTAATCTAGTACAAATAATAACCTTCCCCAAGGGTACCACATCATTAAAGATTCTTCAATTTTTGAAAGATAGAACTCAAAGCATCATGTTCAAATCATCTTAAAACCATTTTGCAAGAAAAAGGATGGATCTTAGGGAAAGAGAAGGATAACCAAGAAAATCATAGTATGCAGTAAACTTTAATACCACATACATGGCCCTAATGCCTGCAGGTGTCCATAACCTCGGAAGGGATGTATTTTGACCCATCGAAATGTCTGTGTCCCACTTGCTAGGCATGGATTTAGAGCTAGCTTATTTGACTTTTTAGATGAAGGCCATTGTCCTCGCTTGGTAACCAGCTGATGGTAGTGCCACTCACAAGAAGTAACATGGATGAACAGGGCAGCTCGTGATGAGACCTCCTGTCTTCCAACTTTAATTTGGCTAAAATCCATTACTTTAGCTTGGTGACCAGTAGCAGTAATGTCATGCATGCTAGGTTTCATGATCATGGTAGGTTAGATCATCACGAGACCTCCTATTCTTCCATAAATATTTGTAAGCTCTAATTATGATAAACCTTAAAGGTTACTTCATAAGTGGGGAGATATATCTACTCCTTAAGAGTATTGGATGGCGTAAAAAGTTTTTAATGACTAATCATTACTGGCTAATTCCTCTACCCTAAAGACTTGTTAAAGATATCTCAGACAATGAATGAAAGATTCTTTGAGTTAATAATGCTAGTGTTCTCCTCAATAGATCATTATGATCTTAACAAGAGTGGTCCACATAGGGATTTTTCCAATAGTACCTTTTAAGGGAAACTTAAAATATATATCCGAGATGACAACTTATTATAGTGATTAATCATGGTTACTTTTGAAAAATCATGAGGTATTAGAGTGAATTGTACTCAACAAGATTTGTCACAAATGTGTGTGTTAACAAATAATGTGGATAAAAATTAGTTTTAACGGCCATGATTTAAAATTCAAAACCCTAATAGCATTATAACAATTTTATTCCTTTATTCTCCTACCCTATTTTACCCTAAGACGCGAAAGACTCCATTTTTAAGTATAGGAGTACTTCCAATGAAGCCATGTGCGTAACAAAATGCTGATAACACTCACAATTAGTTTTAAAGAATAAACTTCAAGACATACGAAATCATGAGAAACCAGTTGCTTCAATTGATATGGTACCAAGAGTTTCCAAATGTTGAATAAATAAGATGGCTTGATGACTGCTCGAAATTAGGATTCAATGGAATCCACATATTTATGATTCTCCAACTGATGTAAATCTCCACAGTTCCATATTCACTCTCTTGGAGGCACAAAGAACGTGGTGAAAGAGAAAAGATAAATCCCTCAAGTTTATGCTCGAATATTTGATTTTCAAATTGACAAGAATGGTTGAGAGAGATTCTAGGGTTTTGAGTTTCAACAAAATTTTTGGAACAAGCTCCAACGAAAGATTGCTCCTCTTGTGGTCTTTCAATTACATCTTCCCCAGGTGAATGTTCTACGGTAATGGGGAAGTGTCCAGATTCATTCCCTTTTCCAACATGGAAGATGTAGCATTATGTTCAATAGGTGAATCAATGGGCAGAATAGGTGGCTCAAATTGTCGTGCAACCTGATGGCTTAGGTTAGAGTTTAGGATGTGGTTTGGGCTAAGGTTTGCACTAGGGTTTGGGTTAATGTGTGGACTAAGTTTTGGATTTGGATTGGAATTAGGCTTTGGACTAGGATTAGGTCTAGGTTTTAAATTAGAATTAGGGTTAGGTCTAGGGTGTGGATTAGGATTAGGTCTAGGGTATGGATGAGGGTATGGATTAGGGTTAGGGTAAGGTTGCACATATGGCTGGGACCATGGAGGAGGATAACTTAATGTTGCATTGCAAAAAAATTGTCGCTATTGTTGGCGCTCATATGATTGAATTTGCATGGGAGATTTCCCTAGAGATTAGTATCTGAATGATTCTTGATGCCATGGAGATATCTAGCTTAAGGATGAGGGCCAAGGTGAGGGCCAAGGAGAGGACCAAGGAGAGGTCCATTGTGGCCATGAAGTAGGATGTTCAATTGGAGGTGGATTAAAAGTTTTCAATGAAGCTGGAGGATTATAAAAATGTTGAGGAACCTGCCCAGGAAAATAATCGTTATTCCAAGTATCAAATGGTGTTAGGTTTTGAGTTATACCTAGCAGTTGATTTGATTCCTTACTTGATTCCCTGTGTACCTTTCGTAATCATGGAAATGATAGGCGATGTTCAGTTGCATGACCATCCCGCAAATTTCACAAACTTTTAGACCGCTAAGTGGACACTTTCCAAGATAGTGTTTCTCTTGAAAGTTGGTGCAAAGGACAAGTAGTGGTTCTTCATCCTTTTGTTTCTCCTGCAAATCATCCAATTTTGAAATCAAGGATTTAATATATTGAATTTATGTTCAAGAAAGATATTAAAGTATGCTCCTATTAATTCCTCATTGGATGATTTTTTTGTCTCTGTATCAGAAAAAAATCTCCTCATTGAATGATTCCTCAAAATACCATTTTCTTGTTCTCAACAAGCCACTGGTATATTCTGTCATCACATAGACTAGTACGCAATGGTTCTTACAATATCCCAAAAATGATATAACATTGGAATCTGAAGATGGATTCAAAAGCTATCGGCTAAAAAAACTCACCACACTTGCATGAAAGGAAAGCTCTGAATCAAAGTACTATTTAATCTATGAAAAGAAAAGCAATTTGGAAATTAAATGTCTAAAGCCTGCTTCTATAGGAAAGGAAATAAAAGTTCAAGAAATGAGCAAGATGACTAGACTTTGGAGAAACCTCACAATAGCAGATGCGTGGCTCTTCACTCACGTCTTATTGTACACTCTTCGCCCTCTGACATCCTGCAATATCCTTGAAACTCTGTGAGAAAATTTTACCTGAGCCAAAATACAACTCCCCGACAATGACACCAAAGTGTTGGTCGGTTTAATTGTCAGATTAAACCTCTCAATATTAATTATCAATCAGAGAGTTGTAAATGCAAGTTGTACTGCGTCTTGGCTCAGGTTAATGGTTAGAGTATATAGTTTTCCTTCCGTGGTCGCTTAAGTATGAAATGACAAAAACACTCTTCTATTAGCCAAGCAAACTCACAGTTAAATGCAAGCAATCTAAAGGAAATTATCTAGTTAACTCAATCTGTAATCAAAAGACACTCTTATCGAAATGAAGGCGTGATGGAATTAAATTCAGCTACAATCTTAGAGAGACTAATCATTAATTTATAAGGAGTCTAAACTGTAATTCTGGGATCAATATGGAAATCTAGTTTATCCTCATCTTCAAGCACCCTGAAGAAAAATTAAATCACACACGGAATATAAGTTTCACTCTTTATTCTACAATATTAGAAATGGAAATCTTTATTATTCTATTAAGCGAGAAGAAATCTAAATTATCTTCAAAATGGAAATCTAGTTTATCCTTATCTCCAAACACCTTGAAGCAAAATTAAATCACACATGGAATATAAGTTTCACTCTTTATTCTACAATATTAGAAATGGAAATCAATAGTATTCTATTAAGCGAGAATAAATCTAAATTACCCTATGATAATTTAATAACTCAAAGCAATATTCATAAAACATTCAAAATAAATCAAATTATTTAGATTGAAAAAATGGAAATCTTCACAATTATTGCTACTAGTCAAATTAACTCAACAATTTAAATCAAATAAACCCAATCCTTAAATGATAATGCATCAAATCTCACAAATCGCAACTATGAAAAATCACTCTAATGCTTTCTGAAATGAAACTACTGTACTCTAGTGAAATCACTCTTTACAAAACAACTTGATTACTTTGCAAAATAAATCTCTCAACCTATTTGAAACTTAAATGAAATCTAATTGTCTAATTGCAAAACATTTCCGACTTTAAATTATTTCATCCTATGAACACTCTCACACAGCAATTCATTAAAATAGGAAAAAATTATTCAAAGCTTCATGATTTATAATCCATTACAAGCCATCACAATTTATTGAATTAAAACTTCAAATTAAAGCAGAACAAAATAATGATTTAAGTGAAAAATTAGGAAATATGAGATACAATTGAAAAAAATCCAAATCCAAAACCAAATATAATTATACAAATTACACTAAAGCACAATTACTAAATCTATGAAGAACGAGGGACTCTACTCCAGGTTGCGGTGGATCCTTGCCACTCCCTGGAGCGAGTCCTAATCTAAATCAACATTTAGAAATAAATAAAATTACAATGCATTAAAAAAAACAAATGCATGAACCAGAATTTTATTAAATCAACTCAAAACATTGCTTCAAATATCAATTAATAGGTACATATCTACTGTTCCATTACAATTTCTTGTGCTGGGAAATTTGATGTCGGATCTAGATAGGAAGATTTGTTCCTTACTCCATTTGATTCTCATCCCTATCTTATTCCTATCGATCCCAATTCTTCTAATTTACGAACTGTCCCCTTCCCTTAGTGCGCAACTTCTTCTTTATAGCAACAACGCTGCTCTAATTCAATGGTCGATAGTTACATGGGATACAATTTTAGGATATTTGATTAATACACATTAAACAAAATCAAAAAAATGAGATTTAATTGCCAATTTAGTTTTGAGCTGGTGTGATCCAGCTTCTGGAAGACTTTTATCCTTATGCCTTGTTGGCAGAGACAACGCACATCTGGTTGGGGCATTGCACAACTAGAATTGGTGACTTAATGCACAACTATATGAGGTGCTTACACCTTTCAATGCTGGGCATTAAAAATCGTGGAGCTAACTTGTTTATTGGAGCGTTGATACATTTACTGAGGCAATGTATGTAGCTTACAAGTCCATTGAGTGTTGGATAACTTCACAAGCAGTAGACGCAGGAAGAAAATCATTCACAACAACATTCAAATTCATTCCAGATCTCAATTGAAACCTCCCTGCATGTGTTCTTGATTGCAATAACCAACATTAAGTTTTTTAATCCTTAAAGAACCATTGAATTTCTGCTAAACGATGTGGAGGAAGCTCCTTAATGAATTTTTAATGGTGGTACTCGGGGTCATCGGTGCACACAACGATTATCTTATCATCTTCACAATTGCCACAACACAATTGAACACTGAAGGAGATTTCGATTATAATATCAATCTTCCCATGCATATGAGAAAACAAACGTGTTCGAGATAGAGAGTTTAGTTGTATACTTTTTGTAAATAAATATTGTTGGAATTGATTTTTAGGCCACATTATTGTATCTACCAGGCTGAACTATGGAACACGTAGAGTTAATATGTATGCTTCCGCTGTGAGTAATTATTGCAAAATGGCCACACATGCAACCATACAAACCATATATAGATGCAGGACCTATCTCAAGGCAAGGGTTCTGATTTCTTGTAGAAAAGCCATGACTCATGGAACTTGCATGCATGCTACTACTATGGCAAGTTATTCCAACATGAAAGTGACTATTCATATGTTCTATCGATGAGAAAGACCTGAATTGATCCAATACGTTCACGTTCAGAAATGGTTTTCAGTGGAATATTCCCCCGATGATAATTCTTTCACGAAGCCGAATTTCGCCAAACAGTTTCTAGGTTATATGAAACATGATGCTCTGAACAAAACCCACGTCTCATAATTTAGAGATTCATCACCATTGGGTCGAAAAATGGATATTTTCACCTACAACAATCTCATACTCAACTACCCAGCTAAGGCTTTTATGCATTTTCTAGCAGTAAGGTATCATGTTCCATTCATAATCTTCCCTGCTTCATTGTGCTATATTTCAAAACTGAATGGAGAAGTTTCATCTTCTACAAGGTAATTCACAGCATAACATATTTCTTGGAAACACATATATTTCTGCTCTTGTGCATGGATCCTTGGTTAAATGCAAATTTGCACTAGACTTATTCACCTACTACCAAGAAGACATCTATTAATAAAATTTACATAGAAACACTCATCTATTTAAATAATAAGAAGAACTCATAGATTAAAAACTACCATCTCTAAATGCCTCTAATCATCATCTTAAAAGGACAAAAACACCAGGTACAAGCATATAATGATGTGATAAATATTTAGATGTGATATATATCATGAAAATTTGGGCAAACGCGTGGCTCAACAAATGTTTCATAAAGAACCCTAACATCATCAACTCAAGGAATATTTTTTGTCATTATGTGAGATGTCTTTAAATAAGTTCTTAGGATAGCATGACCAACCAGTAAAGAATAGTAATTAAAAACTTTTCACGCCATCCTCCACCCTTAAGGATTATATTTTCTTCCTCACTTACTAATTAACCCATTCGAGGTTAATTATAATCAGAGTTCTAATATATATATATATATATAAACGAATTAATTGACTGATAGGATGTCTCACTGCGAGCTAGCCTACTATGATCATGTGTCCTAAGAGGAATGACATTACTGCATTAGTCACTAAGCTAGGGTAATGGCTTTCAGTTGAAAAGCTGGAAGACAAGACATCTCATCATGAGCTAGCTTGTTCATTCTTGTTAGTTCTTGTGAATGGAATTATCAATAGCTAGTTTCCAAGCTAGGTTAGTGGCCTTCAATTAACTTATAAAATGAGAAAAAATAAATGTTCTTAGTTGATGCTGAATATATATCTAATAGGTCAGAAAAAATCATTTCATAAGGTCAAAAGGTATGCTTATCGAGGCTATGGACGCCTGCTGGCAGTAGGGCCATGCTTGTTGGGTATTGGATTTGTATACTTTCCTTTCACATTTTACCCTATCTTTCTATCTCTTTGTGCCGTTATTACTCTTAAATGTATGAGGTAAAACCCTTTTCCTTATCTTTCAGGGGATATTTTATTAATGATGTATTTGTCATGGAAGTTTTACTTTTTTCCATATTGACCCTAATATTTCTACAGTTTTGGCTAAAATAGGAGCGTTACAGCCGCAAGTCAAGGAACAACCGATAATCTATAGCATTTTGCTCATTCGTTGTTACACCATAATAGAATTTTTTGTATCAGTGCCATTTTAGTCCTTTTCATAGTTTCTTTCTGGAAAACTAGCTTGTCGTTGTAACAAGATGTGTTTTTGTAACTATGGAGTTGTTGAGCGAAACCAGGGGTTCCATGATACTTGTATAAAGATGACTGTGGGCTGTTAATTGTGGTTAAGCCCTCTTACATACAGATATTGTAACAAACTCTTTTTTCATTAATTGAATGTGCAATAGCTTGCTCCTTCTTCTGTAATTCGTGAGCTTGTTGTAGCCCTGATCAGAGAGTTTGGCCCACTCTTCTGGTCAGGTGTTGCATTTTCCTTTTTCTTGTAGTGTTTGTATTTTAGTGTGATTTCTTTACTTCTGTTAGAGTTTACGATTAATTGTTGTGAATGCCCTTTAAATTCTATAATTTATTTAGTTGTTGTTATAGTGGTCTGTGTGTTATAGATTTAACCCTGTGACCTACATCAAGTCATGTGCGTGTATCTTCATATACTTCGCCATTAGTGTCGAAATAACTAACGCCCTCAGGTTGATAAATTATGTGAAGAAAGGGTTGCATTTTTCTCATATCCGGACACCAACATTTTGGTGTCATTGTCGGGGAAGGCTAACAGGTGCAAGAATAGGATCTGCAAAAATCTGAGGGTCGATCTCTTGTCTTGGGGATGAAATTTATTGCCCTGCTTCAAGTCCTTAGAGTAAGTGCTTTACGTTTCTCTTTCCTTCTTTTTAATTGTTTTTCTGTAAGATTGATCTCTCGTCTTAGGGGAGGAATTTATTACCCTTATCCATGTCCTAAGAGTAGCATATTGTTTTTCTTTCTGCTTCATTCTATTTTTTTTTCCTCATTAAAAATTAATCCCTCATCTTGGGGAAGGTATTTCGTAACCTTGCCCTAAGTCCTGGGTGTAGTTTCCAATTTTTTTCTATTATTTCTCATTCTGGGCCAACTTCTCATCCGGGGGAGGGCATGTGATTACCCTACTTCAGGTCCTGAACTTCGATTTTTATTTTCCTTTTGTTTTGTTTCTTTTGAATCTTTTCTCTCGTCTCGGGGAGGTTATTATCTATCCTACTTCATGTCCTGATTGATTGCTAATTTTCTTTGATGAACCCCCTTCACAATTTGTATGAACAAGGATTCGAATAAGAGGGGAAAAGGAAGACCCCCAAAGAAAGGGAAGGATTTGGGAAGGAAGACATACATTCAGGAAATTATTGGAAAATCTAGATTTGAGGCATTGTCCCATGCTGCTTTTAGGGTTAGGGTTCAGACGAAGTCCGAAGGGTAGTCTGTTGAGCAACGAGTTCCATCCATAGTACCAGAAGGTGTTATTTCTACAACATAAGATTTAATAAACAGGGTATCAGTGGAGGAGATAGCCTTATCAGCAGCAGAAGGGGAAGAAGTGGCAAGCAGGGTATCAGAAAATTGACCAAATATAACTAGGAAGAAAAACCTCAAAAAGGGTTTTCATCCCCAAGAGTCCAAGACAACACTGTAAAAATTATTCTTGTTGAAATAAACGATTATGATCTGGTAAAGGAATTTTTGAAAGGCTTTGTGTTACCAAGGGACGAGGGGAGGGCAGTGCAACCTTCTATGGTTGAATCACTCCAGATACCAGCTACGGAACCAATCGAAATTCCAAGTGAGTATTGGAGGGTGTTTATGGCACATGTAAGTTCCTCCATTTATTTTCCCATTGGAAATGTTACAAGTGATGCACCAATGAGACCCATCCCTTTAACAGCCTTACCTAGTTTTCATGGACTCTCTTCTGAGGACCCTGACACGTTCAATTTTGAGTTTGATAATGTTTTCCGCAGATATGACTATATTGCCGACACCCATAAGTTGAAGATATTTCCTACTACCCTAAAGGGAATAGCCCTGAGATGGTTCATGGGTCTATGGGGGAGTACAATTACCTCATGGGAAGGAATGAAATAAGCTTTCTCGAAGAAATACCAAGATTACTGTAAGTCCCGTGACATTTAGGAATAAATTTTTAAATTTGCACAAAAAGAGGATGAAAATATAGAGGAATGTGTAGAACGATTTAAATACATATTGCAGAGATCTGGACATAGTGACCTGGACAAGGAAATTCTAAAGATCATTCTTCTTAGATCACTTAGGGAAGACTCTTTGCAACTTCTGAATATAGTGGGAAAGGGGGATATTTCGAAAGAAAACTTCGAAATTATCTGTGATTATTGTATCAATTGTTCATGGGGAGCTGCAAGAAGTGGACAGGGGATTCGGTCATCAAAGACTTTCAGTGGAGGAGTCACAAAAGCAGATATTGGAAATCAATTGGAAAATCTGAGGACTGATATTCTAAGCACACTATCAACATAGATGGACACTCTATAGGAAAAACAGAAGCAGATGTTGTTGGAAAAAACCATGGCCATATTCTTCCCTTAGTGCAGAAAGAAACATCCTTTGACGGAATTCCCATTGAACATGGTGGAAGCTTGTGTAATCTATGAAAAAAATCACACGACCAGTTCATTTCCTTCCCTACCTGGGCTGAAAGAAGTTTCCCAAGGAGAAAGTGAAGAAAGTGCGGTGGACCGGCTATACTTTATGGGGCAGAAGAAGCCATGGCAACCTCGACCACCGGCTATGAATCCAGGTATGTTTTAGGACCCATCCCAGTACTGTAACAATTTTAATGTGGGTCCCAAATCTGCACCATTTTCAGCCACGTGGTCTCTATACCAATATCCACCTTGGCAACAATGGGTTCCTCAAGCCAGTCTGAATCCTTCATGGAATGAGACCTGGCATAGACCCTCTCCTACTAGACAGTTTCCTTAGCGTTTGCCTTAATAGAAACTTCAGATGCCTTCCAATGTACCCCCAGAAAACCCATCCATTAGACCCCAACCTCCTATCCAGCCTAACCCAAATTCGAATAACAAAAGGGTCCAACAAACAGACACCCTGAACCTTCCATCCTACAACATTTTTACCGTGGGGCTCAATGAAATAAATTTACGTTCTGGCTGGGTAGTAAATGCACCTACTTCACCCACTATCACAGAACAATTTGATGGTGGAGATAAAAAACTAGAACAAGGAGCAGTTTGGGAGAATTTAGATCAAAACATAATAAATTAGACACCTCCCCAAGCAGTCCCTAATCAAGGTCATTTAACTTCTCCTCTATATCCCGAAAGATTGAAATTTAGCAAACCACACCCTTAAGAAAAATTTGACTTCCGAGGGGAAATTCAGAATATTTTTGTTAAAGTACCCCTTTTACAAGCTACGATGGATGTACCTATATACGAAAAAACTCTGAAATAATATTGCTCAAAGAAACCAGGAAGGAAACCTAAGGATCCATTAACCATTCATGTAGTGGGAAGACTATCTGATATCATGTTAGGAAAAGTCGTGCCTGTAAAATACGAAGACCCTAGGAACCCGATTCTAAGAGTACAAATTAATGGGGATGAAATCCCAAACGTACTGGTAGATTTGGGAGCGGAGATTAACATTATCACTGCTGAAACAATGAACACATTAGGACTTAGAAAAATTAAACCAACCCTAACTATCCTGGAGCTTACGGACAGATCCACAATTAAACCAGTGGGGAAATTAGAGGATGTGATCATTTCAGTAGACTCATGGCATTACCATATGGAACTCCTTATATTACAGACCCAATCTTCAGTAGGTGGTCACCCATTGATCCTAGGAAGACCTTGGCTTGCAACTACAAATGCCTACATAGGGCGCCGACCTGGGCACATGATTATATCAAATGGGACAATTACAAAGAATCTCAAGCTTAGTCCTCCTGCATAACCAATCTCATCTGAAAAATCATTACGCAGTCAGAAACCTCTACCTGTAGAAGAGCCTGAACCTGAAAACGAAGATGTTAGACCAGTTCTTACTATTAGGCAAGCCCTTCAATTTAAAACAGAAACTGAAGATGATTCCATTAACACTTTTATTAATGATTCCAGTTCTATTTCCGATTCAACTCGACACATTCTAGAATTTTCCATGAGCTGTGAGGTGACAAAGGAAAACATTGAACCAAAATATGACATTGAGGACATTCCTGTAACCTCATCCCATGATAATACTCAGATCGAGATTGGACCACGGGAAACACTTAATATCAACCCAAACCTGTCTAAATCTCAGACAAAACATCTTTTGAAAGTCCTTCAAGATCATCAGGAAGATTTTGACTGGGATTATACTGACATGAAGGGTATCCTTGCCAACCTATGCACTCATCATATTTATATTATGGAAGATTGCTGCTCCATAAGACAACCTAAACGAGGGATGAATCCTGCTCTCAAAAACATTGTTAAAGAAGAATTACAAAAAAATTTGGATGTAGGATTCATTTATCCCATCTTAGATAGCCAATGGGTATCCCTGCTAGTTATTTTTCCCAAAAATAATGGTAAATGGCAGATCTGTGTAGATTATAGGGAACTAAAAGAGGAAACTAAAAAAAGACCATTTTCCTTTGCCATTCATTGACCACGTCATGGATACCTTGGCTGGAAATAAGTTCTTTTCCTTTCTAGATGCATTCAGTGCATATAACCAAATCTAGATAACCCTGAAAGACCGGGATAAAACAACTTTTACATGTCCTTGGGGAACCTTTGTATACAGGGTCCTCCTGTTTGGTCTGTGTAATGCTCCTTCTACCTTCGAGAGGGAAATATTGGGAATATTTTATGATTTGGTCAATGATAGCATTGAAATCTATATGGATGATTTTACTCGATACAGAAAATCATTTGAGGAAGGATTGGAAAATTTAGAGAAAGTACTCAAAAGATGTAAATAGACCCATGTATCTTTGAGTACAGTGAAATTCCATACAATGAGGGAAGAAGGAGCAGTATTGGGAAATTTTCTCTCTGTTGTTGGAATTCAAGTTGATCTGACTAAAGTAAAGGTAATATTCCATTTCCCGATACCCCAAACACCTACACAAGTACATAGCTTTATTGGTTGTGCTGGTTACTATAGGAGCTTTATAGAAAATTTTGCTAAAATAGCACACCCAATGTTTCAATTGCTAACAAAAGATGCATAATTTTTATGGACTAAAGATTGTGAGACAACTTTCATGAAAATTAAGGGGCTGGTGTGCACGGCTCCAGTCCTCCAAGGACCTGATTGGACATTACTGTTTCACATAAATACTGATGCTTCTCAGACAACAATAGGGGTTGTTTTAGGACAGTAGGTAGACAAAATACCGTATGCAATTTACTATGTCAGCAAGAACTTAATTCCTGCTAAATTAAATTATTCGGTGACGGAAAATGAATTCTTGGCTATCATTTATGATGTTAATAAGTTTCTCCACTACATCACCAGGTATTCTACTATCGTCCATACTGGTCACTCAAGAATCAGGTATTTGATGAATAAACCTATTACTCGTAGCTGTATAACAAGATGGTTTCTATTTCTTCAACAATTTTATATTACAATAGTAGATAATATAGGAAAAGATAATTTAGTAGCTGATTTCCTATATAGAATGGATAACAATGATGAATGTACACCTGTAGAAGATAGCTTTCCCGATGGACATCGTTTTGCAGTTTCTACTAAACCCTCAAGGTATGCAGATATTTATAACTATATTGCTACAGGGAAAGTGCCTCCTCATTTTTCATACAGGGAACAGCGGAAGATCATTCATCATAGTGCCCGATATTATTGGATTGCAGGGTACCTTTTTCATAAAGGAGAAGATAAGCAGATCTGATGCTATGTGTTTGAGGATGCTATTTGTGAGGTATTTAACGCTACCCTTGATGGCACTTGTGGAGGGTATCTTACAGACAAAAGAAAAGGCCATAAGGTGCTACAAATGGGATATTTCTGGCCTTCCATTTTTTGTGATGCTCGGAATTATGTTAGGAGGTGTGATAATTGCCAACGCATGGGGCAGCCTGGTCGAGCTGCTGAAATTACTTTGAAGGCATAGGTAGTCCTCGAGTCTTTTGAGAAGTGGGATATTGACTTTGTTGGACCCTTTAACCCACCCTCCCAGCAGAAATTCCACATCTTGGTCTATACTAATTATGCGACCAAGTGGGTGGAAGCCAAAGCTGTTGCGAAAGCAACATAATAGGTGGTCTCAGATTTTCTATTTGAAGAATTTTTTTCTCATTACAGTACTCCAAGAGAGATTGTTTCAAATGGAGGAGCACAACTCACATCACACAAGATAGAAAATATCATGCATAAATATGAAGCCAAGCACAGAGTAAAATATCCATACAACCCTGAGGCGAATGGACAAGTAGAAAGCATGAACAAAACATTGAAGAATATTTTGACAAAAAATGTGGCATACCATCATTGGGATTGGGCTTAGAAGCTCCTAGAATCTCTCTGGGTGTACGAAACAACATGGCGAAATACAACTAGGTTTTCAGCATTCAAGCTGGTTTATGGAAAATTCTCATTCTTTCCAATAGAATTCGAAATTAGTACACTCAGAATTGCTCTTGAAGTTGGTTGGGATCTGTCAGATGCCCAAAAACACCGACTAGCCCAGCTCAATGAACTAGACGAAATCCGTTCAATGGCTGTCGAGAGAACTATTGTTATTCAACAGTAGAGAATGAAATGGCACGATAAATTTATTAAAAATAAGGTTTTTCAGAGTGGATATTGGGCACTACTTTATGACTCCCATTTTAAGGATTTTAAGGGGAATATTTGCACTCGTTGGATGGGACCTTACGAGGTGGACGTTGTATTTTATAATGGAACAGTCAAGCTAGTCACAATTGATGATACACATGCTTAATTTATAGTCAATTGACATCGCCTAAGACTATACCACCGCCTGGCCTGTAAGTATGCTTTTATTAAACAACTATCTAAGGAATCTAGTTTAAAGGTCATCAGTGCAGAGAATCCTTCCTCTGCACCCTTGTTATAAAAATAAATAAATAGATAAATAAAATATCTATATATAATAAAATAATAAAGAATTATATTGTTTATCTTATTGTATTTTTGTAGGAGTTACTACTAAGGAGTAAAAATCAAAGAATTTTTTTCCAAAGTATCAGATGTTGTTACTCAATGTTGCTACTCTCGATGCTACTACTTTCACTATTGTTACTTCGATGCAGCTACTCGATGTCGTTACTCCCGATGCTTCTATACCCGATGCTGCTACTCACACTGTTGTTACTCCGATGCTGCTACTCAATGCTACTACACCGGATGGTGCTACTCACACTGCTACTACTCAATGCTGCTACTCGATGTTGTTACTCCATTGCTGATACTCGATGTCGTTACACCTGATGTTTCTACACCGGATGCTGCTACTCACACTGTTGTTACTCTGATGCTGCTACTCAATGCTGCTACACCGGATGCTGCTACTCACACTACTGCTACTCGATGCTGCTACACTAGATGGTACTACTCAATGTTTTTACTCCGATGCTACTACTAAATGCTGCTACACTAGATTTTGTTAGTCGTACTGTTGTTACTCCTATGTTGTTACTCTGATGCTACTACTCGCACTACTATTACTCCAGATGCTGTTACACCGGATGTTGTTACTCCGATGCTGCTACTTGATGTTGTTACACCAGATGCTGTTACTCTGATGTTGCTACTCGATGTTGTTACACCATATTTTTTTACTCTGGATGTCATTACTCGTACTCCTGTTACTCCAATCCACATTATTACTGTGCCGTCATCCTACCAACCGTCACATTGTCGCGGTAGGTCGTGAGGTACACCTCCATGTGTATTTTACTGATTTAATTAAATATCCCAGGTGAAGATTCTAATGTTGTGGATGGAAAAACTTTAAGTTGGGGGGGGGGGTGCCATCATAGCTAAGGATGACGTAATAATTACCTCATAAATCAAGTATGACAATCCCCTCATGGTACACTTTACGATTCCCATCAATATGTGGTATCATCATTTAATATGTATTGGGATCTGTAATATGTCTCGTCCACTCTATACGAACAATTATTATTTCTATTCACCACACTTACCATATTCTTTTATGATTTTTCTCATTTTTTGAGAGTTAGCGGTTGTATTTACCATTACCACCTTTCCATTTTTCACCATGATGTTTCTCCGAATTTGGTAACCACCACCTTGCCCAATGGTCTGCTATTATAGGAAGTGTTGCTACAAGTCTCCACAGTAAGGGTGGGCTGGCTATGCAGCATGAACCTGAAAACGTAGCTTCAGTCCACAGCAATCCAAAGGTTTGGAAAGCCTTTTTCGATGCAAGGTGGGATACCTAGTTTGACATATTGCAGGGGATTGATGGAGGAATCACAATCAAATTCACACTCAATTTAGAGGAGAATTATTCACGGGTTAGAGGTCTGGAAGTTCCTCTCACAGAAGAGGTAATCATAGAGGTTAGCGGGCTGAGACAACAAGGGCAGAAATGTTTTGCTCGAAAATTTTCTCTTCCATAATTTCCTGAATTGTTCTTACAAGCAGAAGAAAGTGTCATTCAAATGGGCATAGGATACAAGCGTCGAACAATATTGTATCCTTGGAACGAATTTGCAGGTTTCATAATCAAATACATAACCTATGAAGGTCGAGCCACAACTCTGTTCAAGTATCATTTTAAAATTTTAACGTACCTTTGATTTCCATAAGCTAGGGCACATGCCTTGAACATGCCCTTCTTCCTATTGAAACAGTTGTAGCGTATGGCTCAGGTTTCTCAAAGTTCGCGCTGAATGCCGGTAGTGCTTTCCAATCAAAGTTTGGTGCGATTGTTGGTCATGCATGCAATAAATAGGCTTCAGTTCTCCTAGGCGGAATTCTGTGGGTCCTTAGAAGAAGAAGTAGTAGCCATGATTGCTACTAGACAAGAGGAAGTAGCCACTCTGGCTGGTCTGGTAGAAGAATAACATTCAGAAGGAATTGATCAAGAGGAACCTGAGGAAATGGAAATGGAAGTTGATCAGGAGGAACCCAAGGAAGAAGAGATGATGGTTGACCAGGAGGAACCTGAGGAGACGAGAATGGAGGAGGTAATTGATGATATAGTTGAGGCTGTCACACAAGAACCAACCTCGCTTGAAAATCCCACAAAAGAAGAAATGAGGATGGAAGAGGTAATTGATAGCACAGACAATGCTGCCACACAAGAACCAGCCTCGCTTGAAGAACCCACAGAGGAAGCAATTATGGACATTGTGCAGGAAGTTGATACTCTTATAAAGTCATCGACATTTGTCAATGAAGAACAAAGGAGTGAATTTCTGGACAAAGAAATGGAAAGTGATGTTTTTTTGCAAAATATAGCATCATCTACCCATACAAATATAGATAATGATACAGGTGGGGGTGTTACATAAGAACCACCCCCAATTTGGCTAGAACAGGAGAATTCAACCTACAAAATTGATGCTAGACCTTAAGAACGAATGTTGACCCATGAAGATGAAATGGTGACCAAGGGGAAAGAAGACTAAAGGTAAATAAGTCATGGAATTGATGTTGTCCCACAAGAACTAGCATCGATCCCGGTGTAGGTAGTAATGCATGAAGTTCCAATTCAAACCGGAAATGGAGGTGATGAGTCTGTTCCCCGTTCTCCGTTCTAGTACCTAATGCCTAGAGGGGCGAGAGGATTCCACTCGCCCAAACGTTTAATGGAAGAAGTAGTTGTTCCCCTAGTGCTTAAATTTGTTGACACGAACAGGATTGGCCCAGCTAATACTAAGCCAAGACACTTCGAGGCTCGCAAAGAAGATAGAGTTCCCATGGAAACATCAGAACATAGAGTGGCCAATGAAATTTTCGACCAGATGGAAGAAGTTCCCAGAGGAAACATCGAAGAAGAAACCCATGGAGAAAGAGAGCCCAACCAGACGGGCTTGACAAGAGAATCCATTGAGAATACTGATAGCATTATGTCGCCTTCTAAGCCTATTATAGGCCTAGAAACTGAATTCATTGTTAAACAAGAATGGGTTGAACAGTGTGAGAAAAGAAGGTTACCTCTCAATAAGAAGTATCAGTTGTAGTTTAGTGAAACCATGAGACTAAAAAGGGAGATTAGGCATTTTAAGAAACAAGTTTCATGATTGAAAAGGAAGGTAAAAATCTACAAATGGAGGGAAATAATGTCGAATATTGAAGTCTCCACTATAGCTACCCAGATTGGCCTGATCGAAGATTTGTTTGAAGGTCGATAATTTGTATTGGTCGCTGAAATTCAGAAGTAGCAATCTATTGCAAGTGACCATAAGAAGGAAACAGCTAGGGTTCGAGAACAAGCCGCCAGAGTCGTCATAGGGTACATGGATCAGTTATACAAGGCACAGCTGAAGCAGGCCAAACAGAAGGCCAGAATAGAGGAGTTGGAAGAACAAGTGCAGTTGTTGAAGACAGATAAGGAGTAGATGTTCTCTCTGGCACAAAAGGTAATGGTCTGCAGACCTCCTACACATAGCTATGCCCTGTTACTTCATGAAAAATTTCTTTTCTTTTGTCTTAAAAGTATATATAAGGAGATTTGTTGTGTTTTTCTCTTTTAGCTCAGTTTTGTTTTCAATTTCAATTTTAGAGTTACATATAATGAATGAATCCATGTCAGTGGCTGTAGCGTAAATTGGATAATTTCTTGGTCTTTCTACACTACTCACCATGTATTTCATCAAATTTTCTCTATAGATTTTCTTTAGTTGGAAAAAAACTAAGATTTTTGCATATGACAATATCTAATTGTAGAGATCCTTGAAATTTTTCTCCCCATGAGCGAGATAAGAGCATTCCATACTTGGGAGGGATGTCAAATACTACAATGTCCATGACTACGCTTTTACCAGGATATTGAACTAATGTGACACATAAATATTTGATCAAACCTAGACATTTCACTTTGCTCGAATCAAATGAAAAGAGATTTTTTTAAGGCCCAGTGATATCTAATTTATGGCTTCCATTATTGCTTTTGGCATTAAATTGTGTGAAGCCCCTCAATATAACATTTTATTATGTAATATTTTATCATATATAGTTAGGCTATTGTAAAATGGTGAAACTACTCCATCTTCGTGTTTTCCATTAACATCAGGACCAAAAATTAACTCAGGTTGATCATCATTTAAGTTTACTCAATCTTCTCCATCATTCATATTCAAAGTTTCTGTGATAGGTGTTTTGTACGAATCACGTTTTACCAATTCTGTTAGAGGAATTGGTATTTTTAATTTTGTAATTTCGGCTTGGATGTTAAATGGAGGTTATGATTTTGGAAGCTGAATTATCTCTTCTTTAGTAACTGTAGTTTGAGTAGGTTTATTTTCATTTTCTACAGTTATCTTTTCAGTTTTTTGTTTGAGCTTTTACTGTCTTGCTGTTTTTATTTTTCTTTTATGGGAAAGTTTGAGAAGTAGATGTTTTTGCAGATTTTTCACTTTCAGAAGTTGTTTTAGCAGTAGCAACTTTTGGATCAACTGATTTGGGATCAGCAGTAGATGTTTTTGAATCTAAAATTGTTGTCCTAGCAGAATTAGTTGTTTTGATAGTAGTAGATTTTTGTGAAACTATTGATGTTTGGATAGCCTCATCTATTATGTCAACAAACTTGGGACGGGGTGATATTTTGGGGCTGGAAACTTTCTAGGATGAATTAGAGTTTTGCTTGTTTTCCCTAGGGATAATTTGCAGAACTTTTGTAGTGGGAGTTTCTATTGTTTTTTTGTTGTTGGTGTTTGGGTAGTTTTCCTAGTAGAAGGCTCTATTTTTTCTTGCTTCTAAGGTTATATTGATTATGTACTTCATTGATTGCAAATTCATAACCTTGTTTGTAGTCAAATGATTCCCCTGAATCTAATTGAAGTTGTTGCAGTTCAAATAACTCTTGGTCTTCCTGTGTGATAAATATAGTGATATCATCATTTATACCCATTAGATTTATGGTGTCTTCATCATAAAAATTATGTTGAGAACTTTCAGAATAGTTCTCTTGAAAAGGAGATCTTATTGTCTATTCAGGTGTTGATTCTTTAGATTTCCCAATATTGGTGTTTTCCCTGAAATTGGGATTTCTAACTTGTTATCGTTTATCCCATTGTGGCTTTCTTTCCATGTTATCTAGCATATCCATCATTCTCTCTAATTTTTTAGCTAATGGATCTATTTTTAAATATGAACTAGATGCTTCTTCGTTTATGGCTACTCTCCTTTCATTCCTTAATATAATTCTTCTAGCCAATATATTTACCTCTACACTAACAACATCTGTTTGCATTCACTCTAAAGTGTCAGCATTCCTCTCTTTCAATTGATAGGCCATGTCTGTATCAAATCCATTAGGGAATTTGAGAAGGACAAAGTCAGGAGTGGGTTTGATATTAGTAGGGATTGAATTATGAACATTGTTGTATCTTGTACAATAATCTTGGACTGTTTCATTAGGAGCTCTTTTCATAGCATCAAATTCAGATAAGATTTGAAGTGGATTTTTCTTCTTTTCCCATTTATTGAAAATAATCTATGAGAAAATGCTAAATCAGCTATACTACCAAGATTGAGACCTTTAAACCATCTTTTTACCTCCCCAGTTAATGTTTGAGCAAATATTCTCATTTTTACATCAGAATCATCTATTTCATGAAGCTCAAAATAGTATTTCATCTTATTAATATGTTGTTCAGCATTGTAATGAGTGGTTACATTAAAATGAGGTATTTTAATTTGGTAATCCTGAGGCATGTCATGTAACTGTCCTGGTAAAATCAAGGGAGCATATCTAGTAGCCATGGCTTTAATTTTAGCTTGGCTAGGAGGTAAGTTGGAAGTGCTTGGGGCAGAACTAGAAGTACTAGCTGATGTAGTTAAAGAGGTGGCTAATGAGATTGGAATGTAAGATGATGTACTGGAAAATGTGGTTGAAGATCTAAAAGGTGATGCTGATGAAACTAGGATATATGAAGAAGTGCTTGGAAATTAGAATGACGTATTGGAAAATGAAAAAGTTAAACTAGTGGATGGAGTTGAAGTGGAGGAAGATGGAAATAATATTCTAGGTTGGAGTGGTTGCTTTGGGATAAATGGATCTGTGGAATGATGTGTAGTGGAAATAATGTATGAGGTAGTGGTGAATAATGAGGATCCTACTGATTCTATAAGGTTGGTATCTAAATGAGAAGTAGTGGGCTTAGGAATATATGCTGATAAAGTAGCTAATTCAACATAATGTTGAAGAATAGCTTCATATATTTCCTTAAGTATAGTAGAATTTATTTCATCCAGTTTATCATAAACTTCAAAGATCTTTGATTCAAAATCTACTGAACAGTTTCCTGCCTAGTTTCAAGAAATGAAACAAAATCAAGATCTACAACGGTACTATTTAAATCACTTTCTAATTTGTTTCTGAATAAAGAATGTTCAATATTTAAGTCAAACTCTATGTCTTGTATACTTACTAACTATTTTGGAAAGGAATTTTCTCTAACTAAAGAAACTTTATTACCTAAGTCTTCTACTTGTTTATCCTTTTTTCCAATTCTGTTAGGATTGTCTACTATAATAGCAGGTTATGGATCTAGATTTCACCTGGTATAATAGATTCTTATGGAAGCTAGAATTACAATTTTTTATGAAAGTATACTCACAACTTATAAAACAGTCTTAAGGTGAAAAGATGATGAACAAGATTTTGTTTAAGACCTATTTAAAACTAAGGATTGGTAAGTTCCCCACTATGGTCGCCAGTATGTTATCACTCTAATAATTCTTAATTTGTGAGATTTTTATTTAAATTTTAAAGAACATCAGAGGTAACCACAGACCTACTTTCAAGCTCTAGGATCTAGCCTTCCTAAGGCTCAGAGAGGGCTCTCTCTATAATATTTAACTTTGTTTTGATATATGATTTTAGGCTAGTTATAGGATGAAAATTGGTTTTGATATTTCATTTGGTTTGGTGAGAAAAAATCACTTAATGAGATGGATAGTGATAAAAAAAAAATTCCATTGGGAAAAGGATCAAGGTCAAAAGTCAAATATTTTCAGGGCAAGATAGCAGAGTCACTTAAGATCTTTGAGGTTGATTGGTGAAGTGGTTTAATGAGGATAAAGATCAATCAAGGATTCTTTGATCCAAATAAAGAAGAGAAGAAGAGGTCATTCGAAAGCAGGAGAAATTAAGGGTTCCCTACTCTAGAAATCAGAAGAAAACATAAAAATGAAAACCAGTAAATAACAGAGTGCTTTTAACAAATTCTGATATATAACTTCCTGATTTCACATTTAAATTTGAAACACATTTATGTATGGATGGAAAACATAAGAATATTTAACAATTGATAGAAGAAATTACTTCACTTAAGTGGCCCAAGACATGAATCCTGAAATATGATGTTTTATTCCTCGAAATCCAGTTTGTTGACTTGAAACTTAGTATAAAAAACCTTCAGGTACAAAAATATTGACTATAGAAATCTTCAACAATTTATTCCACAATAATATTACAAATGATGAAGTATTTATACAAAAGGTAATACAATATATCCTAGAAAAATCATAGGAATTTTGTAAGGAAAATAAAATATCTATTACAAAAAGATAGTGACAGCCGCATAACAAACTTGCAAGTTGTCCTACTTGTTCAAATAAAATGTTTGGATTTAGGTGTTGTTATCATAAAATTGGATTTGATAGGCTGCTTAATTAGTCAACTTCATGTAACTATTTCAAACCTAATCTTTTGACTGAAGCTTTTCCTCCTCAACCTGAGAGGGCTCTCTCAAGGGTTAATTATTTGGATAAAAATATAGATGGCTAACTCTATTTAGGTAATGAACAGATAAATGATAGATGTAGGTTGAGATTCACATCAGCATGTACACGTTGGGCTTATGGAGTCAAAACAATTCAGTAATCTAGTTAATATACTTAACATGGAAGTTGAGGCATATCAGAGTTTTAGTCAAGAGATACAGACACATGAAATTGTAAAAACATAGTCAGCTCATTTATATACGATGTCAGAGCATATAAAGATGAATTCTGAGTAATATAGATAAACACCACTGCAATGAGATATATAAGAAATAAAAATCGAATAGGAACACACTAAAACTCCTTCTGAATCTCAAGTTGGTCAAGTAGAAGATCTCTATATTAGCTAAAAATCAGTCAATTCACAATAACCACGGCTTTGCCAAAAATTTCCAACCCTTTACAAATTTGACTTCTTGGCCTTTAATAGACCTCTTACAACATGATATGATCCTCCTATAGGCTATATACATCGAATTTCTAATTACTGACACCTTGCATAACCATAAGACATGGAATTTATTACAAAAAGACACCTAATCTGCTTAAACAATCCTATTCCAAAAAGGACTAAAACCACTTATTTCTATCTATAACAACCTTATCTATTTAAATTTACATCATTACCAAGTGTATAATCACATGGTCAAATCTGAATGATGGGCTTGATCTCTTTATGACCATATTTCTCACCTCCACAAAAATAGGAAACAGTCTGTTGTTTTTTAGGCATAGGGTATTTTGCATTCTTTGAACATTCTGACCATCATGTATTCTTCATTTCGTGGTCCTTAGCTGTTTGAAGTTGGCTTAACACATCCTATAAATCCTCCCCAGCCTCCATTTTTCTAAAACAACTTTAAACCCTGCTCAAAATGTTGTAATGTTCTGCGCTATGAAACCAAAATAGTTTCGTAGCGCCTTTCATAGTGCTACCATTTTAACCTTTATTCTTCAAATTTTTGACTTCTTTCCTCCAATATTGTCTTAATTACCTTCAATACATCCTCCATAGAAAATTATGATCTTGATTCATTCTTTTATCCTTCAAAATATGATAGAAATGAGCAAGAAAAGCTACTACAGCAGTTTCGTAGCGCTTTCTTTTACACTGAATGCGCTACAAAACTGCTGAGTATGCAGTTTTATCAAAAAATTTCAAAGTGTAAACTATAGTTATGCCAAAAACTCAAAATATACATGTCTTCATCATTTAAAACCATATCAATTGTAAAAACACAGTCATTATAGCTTTCTTAAGGTCCCTTCTTCATTTACGCTTGATTGAGCTATTGGCTCTTCTATGATTTTCATTTTAATGCCTCTGCTCTTTAACTCATCATGAATCAAATCCATCTGCTGCTCTAAATATCTCACATGGTCTTTAATTCTTCTATTAGTATCTCTCAAATGAGTATTTATTACTCTGAAAAACCTAGCTTCCTTTATTGTTGGAACTGTCCATTTGAAAAATTTCTTTGTAGTACTTTGAGTTTCGAAAACAAAATCAGTTTGTCCTTCGCATAGTGCCTTCATTCTTTTAAACTGTACTTTATCAACACTGTGCTTTCTAGCCCTCTTTCTGATGACAAGAATTTCCTGGTTTTCCAACCTCAATTTTTCCTCAAGGTGCCGAAACTCTGTTTTCTTTGTCATTTCCTCTTTTCCCTTCTTTGTTTTGTTGGTTGTATGCTTCACTATAGGTGATGAGATATCAAAAACTTATTTAGGACCTTTAGATGTCTCAGTGGGTTTATGAACTTGTTTGTTTCCTTTCTTCAGTTTCCTAGCATGCTTAGTCATAGGCTTTCTTGCTTGAAAGATGAAAGCTGCGTCTTCCCCCTCAAACTCTAGCTTCTTTGCAGACTTGGCTTTCTTCAGCTTATGCTCATCTTCCCTAATGCACTCATATTGAACAATAGGTGTCTCCTCTATGTTAGTAGCATGAAGGATGTCCTCTAGATTCCCTTTTGTTACTGGGTTGTCTTCTGTAGCAACTATCTTTCCTTTTAATGCCACTGCTTGGCTTCTAGTTACTCTTGTGTTTCCCTTGTTGACAACTTGTTTCTATTTTTCCTTTTTGACAACCTTTGACCTTTGTTTTACAGGTTGGAGAGTTGGAGTATCAAGAATTTTCATTTTCTTTGGCTCTGTCTCAGTTTTCTTTCTTGACTTCACTCCTGCAGTTGCTTTTGGTTTTGTAGCCACAGGTTGACTTGGTTCTCCTACTGGCGGTGATGGAACTCCTTTAGATTTAGGGTTTCTTGTAGGGGTTAGGGTTTCCAACTCAAAACCATTTACAAACAAGAAAGATGACCAATCTCTGCCTATCTTTTGAAGTTCATCTAAAATAAATAACTTCATTAAACCATGATGAAACAAGGATGTTTCACTCCCTTTAGACTTTGCTTGCACCTTATCAGCCATCTTTGCAAGACTCCTATGTAGATAAAAAGGTAAATCAAGTGAAAGCTTACCAGTGAAGTGTACAAGAAGTTTAAAATGATATGAATAAACCTTGTGATATATGCCTTCACATGTAAAATATTTCTGAATATTAAGAACCATCTTTGAGAAGTTATCTTTAATGCAACTTCCAGGGATATCATTATTAAGGTCCATGTCTGTGTACTCAGGCTTCATGAACTCTTTACACTGCTCCATATCAAATTTGAAAGTTTTGAACCAAGTTTCTTGACCTCTTGGTATCTTTGTAACTATAGCAACGACCTCTGGTGTAATAGACACACTTAGCATCCCAGCCTTAGCAGCCATTCCACTGAATTTCATGGCAAATTCCTTGGATACCTGTGTGTGGCAGCCCTAAAACTTCTCACAAAACTGAAGGGAACCTACTCTTTTGAATTCTTCCATCACTACTGAGTCTTCAATTATTTCTTTCATTTCTTCAGGTTCATGCCTTAAGCAGTGTCCTCCTATGTGAATTTTGTTTTCTTCTACCGTGTTCTTGAACAAATATTTCAGCCTCGCTTGAAAAAATGTAACAACAGCCTCGCTTGATAAATTGTAACAGTAGCCTCGCTTGAGAAACTAACAGCCTCACTTGATATGGGTGTGGTAAAATCCTTTGTATGAATCAGATACAGGTTTGGCTTGACACTTAGAGCTCAAACATTTCGAATAGAGGAAAAAGGAAACGAGAATGAACAATTAGGAAACATTTAAAATTTAAAATGTCATCTCATAAATAAATGATGCCTCGTTCATAATCTATAATGACAATGATGACTGCAAACGTGGGTGTGTACATCGAATTTCATCATTACATGGGTCAACATGCCACTATCCTACCCTTTCCCAGTGGTTTCTGACATCTTCCAACTCAATTGACAAGACATTTATAAATCCGCACTTTCGTAGTGCAAAATGACTTTTTTCAATGGGTGACGCTACGAAAACAGGGTTTTTGGCTAATTGAACAGTTTTGACATGAAACTTTAGGAAATGACCAACAAATGAAAATGATGAATATTTAACATGAAAGAACTTTAAAGAATACTTTATTTGAACCTAAGGATGAGCTTTAAACTATAAAAATATAAGACCTACCCTTGATCAAACCTAGATTGACTTCTAAAGCTAATTTTGAACCATGAAATTTTGTAACCTTGTCATAATGATGTGCTAATATTTTTGGGTGATAACAGGTGTAGATGGCTGTTGTGTTGCCTTCAATGCTGGCAGAAATATGTTCAATCTTTTTTGAAGTATTATCTCTTATTAGATACTCTTTAACTTATAGTATTTAACCATATGACACTTTTTTTAACCTACTGTTGGACTATTTTATTGCTGCAAAATCCATTTTTACTGTGTAAAAATAACACTTTTTTTTCATCATCTTTTACTGTAAATTGAATTTTACAGTAAACTAGTGAGTTGTTGCCAAAATTCCTCTTCTGGTAACTTAATCTTAGTGAGTTTTTTGAAATTTTTGTCTGCCTCTATGTATCTAAACAAGGTTGGTTTGAACACAAAGAGATGTTTTATCTCATGCTATAAATAAAACAAACCTTCCACAGTTTTGTGCAACACTTTTCGTGTTGGTACTCCTTGCCAATTTGTCTTGTTTACTTGTTCTTTGGAAAAATCTCTGATTTTCTTATTGTAACCTTCTTGCCTCATTAGTTTATCATTTAGAACAAGAATGTTTTGTAAACCTTTCTGCATCAATGTGTCAAACTTAACCATGAATCTAGATATGGCTTTGTCCATGTTTTCACACTTCTCTTCTAACTTCTTCATCAAGTTTTTCTTTGAAATTACCTTTCTCACCTCAAGAATTGTTTCAGTTCTATCAACTATCCCTATCGTATCCAATTCTTGTTTGTTTTTGGTGTTGAGAATTTTAATATCTCTAGGGATTATTCAGGTCTAGCACCTAGTTCTTCTTTTGTCTTTACAACTTCTTCTTTAGCTACTCTAACCAAGTCCTTTTGTTCATAAATGACTTGAATTGATGGCGAAGTGTCATTGATTGACTCAATAATCTTGGACCATATCTCAATTTTTATGTAAGCCATTGGTTCTTTCAAGGTTAATTCTGCTTCAACCTTCTTTAACTATTCACTTACCCTTTAGGATTTTTCTTCCTCTATTTTAGAATTTATTTGTGCTAATTTCTTTGCATATTTAATTTTCTTGACTTGTTATTTCAATTTGTTTATTTCAGTATTCTGTATTGACATCTCCTCCATGGCCTTTATAAGTTTGTTGGCCTCATCAGTTTGTTGCACCGCCCGAGTAGATGATTCAGTAGCAGATGTAGTGGAAGAAGTCATTGGCACAATTGTAGCCAATGGGATTTTTCGTGCCAACTCTTCTGCTAAAGTTCAAGGAACTGCTATAGTTACCATGGGGATGACTATAGGAGGTGCACTTTGAGTTTTAGCAACTTCTTTTTGTTGGACAAGCTTGTCCATTTCTATCTCCACTGCCTTAATCTGTGTTGTCATTTGTAGTATGAGATTCATCATCTCATCTTTCTATTTTGTGTTTTGCACAATTTTCTTAGCTTGTGGATGTTATGTTGGTGGAAGTTTTAGTTTCTTTCTAAGTGCTGCAATATCAACATTATTTTTCTTCACCAACTCTTCTGCAACTTTAACATTGGAAGGGTTATACCCTACTTCAATCACCATTTCTTCTAAAGACTTGATTATAGTGTCTTTAGCATATCAGGATGCTTTTTCGATCTTAATCTGATCCCTCGTGTTTATCACAATGTTCTGAAGTTTTAGGAAAATCATTTCCTTTATTTCCATAGTAGAATATAGCATCTCTGAAGTTTGCCTGTGAAATTCAATCTGATCTAATGGATGGATGCTTTCTACAGGTACTTCAAAGTCAAGCTTCTTAAATTAAACCTTCTTAAGTACTTACATTATGAATTTCTTGTTTGAGTAATCAAAGGCTAACAACAGCCTATTTTGGATTCCTGGAGTTTGCTTTAAATACTGTGAATAAATATCATTCTTGATTTACTCATTCTTGGCTTTTATCTCCTTGTACTTATCTCTAATGTCTAAGTTTGTATCCTCTACTTGCTGTGCGGAAGATGCTTCCATGTTTTGTTATTTCTCAATCACATGTATGTTAGAAGTAGCAGGTTGCTGCTCTTCTTCAATAACTGTTGTAGTCTTCATGTTCTTCTCTAGATTTTCCTCATCTAAAATCTCAATTGTTTCATTTTCCTTGTACACTGGATTGAGCTTAGGTTTCTTATTGTATCTAACCTTGAATTTGGTTTATCTTGTTGTTTCAGTTGTATATGTTCCTTTGTCTCTGATTCTTTTTGTGGTTCCGTCCTCTTGATTTAAATTCTTCAAAGTGTGACTAGTATCACCATGTTTGATTTTTTCCATCAAATTATTGTCTAGCCATTCAATTTGGTTTGCAAAATTTTCAATCTCAGGCTTCTTATCATGGATGTAAGGGGTTAATTTTCATTTTACCCTCATTTTACTGAGTATTCCATAAGAATCATACTTCCATAAGAAACTTTCATCAAATTTATATTCCAACGACTGTTTTTCTGCCTCTGTTCCTGCTTCCTTGTGATTGCATATGAAAACTCCTACCTAGTTTTTGAACTTGAATTGAGTCTTCTTTTTGGCTGCGAAGAATTTTATAGAGTTTGAGTTTAGGATTTGTCTCATGTACTCTAAGGCAAACACTCTCATTGGAAATTATTTTGGCAATTATAGGGAAAGAGGTTTAACCCGTAGACTCTAATCTCCGTATGATTTTGGTAAAGGTACCAATCTCCAATTCTTCTTTTCTTTGATAGTTGTAACGCTTTCTTTATCTCATTACTTATCCTTGGTTGTACAGTGTTTGTAAGAATGTTTATCAATGGGTAGATAAAAAAGTCTATGAAATTTTCATAACTAAACTTAGTGGACTCTTCTCTGATTAAAGAAGTCCAGAAAATGACTGACAATGGATTACCTTCTACATCCAATTTCTGAAGGTTTATTGTGAATTTATCTGCTTGGAAGTAAAGGAACATGTGAAAGAAGAAGGATGTATATCTGAAAACTCCTTCAGTGGGAAGTTTTACAAGCTGATCAGGGATACTATCAGCTATGTACTAGCATAATTATTTATGAAAAAAGGAGGTTGGTGAGGCACAAAAGTAGATAGAAAAAAAGAATAAAATCATCATTGTGCTCATTAGTAAAATAACATAGGATAAAGGGTAACATTGAAATAATATGTCTTGATCCTTCAGGAAACTTGGAAGATGAATATGGAAGGTTTATCTTTGGGATTTCAACATATGAAGGCATGAATTTTTGGAAGATATGAAATCTCTTGGGGAAAGTCTAACTCAATATAAATCTTTGTAAGAGCTTCTATGGATAATGGGGCTACCTTAGGATCTAGTTTCAACTGAAGCATTACGTTTATAGGCTCTGCAGCATTAGTGAATAATACTTCTTTGCTAGCATCAACCATAGCTATTTGGTAAATCAAATAGTAGGCTTGACAAAGTCTGATAACTTCATCACACTGAAAGGTGTGGGGAACTACATATTTGGGTAAACTGGATTCCAAAATTTATATTCATCTTCTTGATCTAAGGATTTTTCAAGACTCAAGTAGTGGAGATCAAGAAGATTGAATTCAATTATTGGATTAGTTATCTTATAATCAACATCAGCTAAGGGTGTATGTTCAACATCTACAATAGGAGGTTGTAGTGGATTTATGACAATGGTGCTTTTAGAAGCCATTTCTGGGTTTAATTTTGACAATTTTAGCCTTCTATATGTTTGAAACCATGTTTTTAGTCTTTTTGTACACTTTTGTAAGCTTAAACTATTTACAGAAGGTATTTTTGGTATGACAGAGGTCTTTTTTGACAGAAAAAGGAGAAATGAGGTTTTCTTTTGGTTTAAACTTTCAATTTTCCTTCAAAATTAATCTTCAAATTCTTTACAAACTCAAGAAAAGGTTTAAGAAGGGTTTCTTGTCTTTTCTTGGATAAAATAGGACTAAAAAAGTTTAAATTAAGGACATAAGGGTTCTGAGTATTGGCAAAGGATTTATTTAACCAAACAGAGGATCTCTAAGGTCTGCAAAAGGCTAAAACTTCTTGAATTTTGATTAAAATAGGTTAAAGTATTCGAAACTATGGTTTTATTACTGTTTCTATAGAAAATACATTCTTTGAAGGTAAATAAATGTATTTATATGGGTAAACAGGCTTTTATGGGTCTCAAATTCAAAGATTTATCTCCTTCAAATAATGGGAGGATATTTTATTTGAGGAATACTTGTTTTTTACAAGTATTTGGACTTGAAATAAGGTTTCTGAGGTAGCGGGGAGCTTTTGGAAGTTGATGGATTCCTTTGGAAGTAGACCAGAGGCTCTAGGCGGTCTCAACAACAATTAAAATGGATTTCTAGTTGTTTGAGCATGTAAACAAAGGGCAATGGCGTCTTTTCTTCAGTCAGAGACGGTTAAACATGCAGAAAACTCAGAAAAAGGTTCAAAATGAACGTATTTGTAGTTTTTTTAAAATTTGGGTTTAAACAGTAAACACATTCAATGCTGGCCAAGTGAGAAGGGAGGTGGTTTCACGTCGGGGAGTAGAATACTCCCTAGCGGTTATCAAAACATAGAAAAGTGGTAAAAAAAAATTCACAATCGAATGTGATCAAATGTTTTGTGCCACGTGGAGGAGGGAGATGAGGGGAATACATCCCATTTTGCAACTCTAAAATGGATTATCAACTGTGCTTTTGGAAATGAGATATTGCATATGGTTTGTCGGATCGGGTTAAGGAGATGTAAACGATTGAGATCTGGCGATGGAGTTATGGCGTACAAAGAGCGTGGGGCCTGGGAGTTTTATATGTGGCAGGATTTAATTATTATGTTTCAACATGGTTTAAACATAAAGTATAATGTGTTAATGGGATAGGCGGATATATGAATTTACATAGCCAACAGACTATATACATGTGTATTGCAACCGTAGGGCGAGTTATATTATATTCCATATGCTTTATTGAACTATGGGGGAGAGGAATATATCGCGTTGAGAATTAGAACCATAGGTTAATATTAATAAATTGGGTTTTTGGGTATTTAAAAATAAATGAATTAATATAACTACGGGGAGGTTATTATAAGGATTTAATAAAATAAATTAAATGTTAGTATGAAAATGAATGAGCGGAAATGCATTTAAACACTAAGTAAAGTGAGTTTTAAGGATTTTGGGCATATTTTCATAATGGTGGCACCTTTTTACACTTAAATTTAGGATAAAAATAACATTTTATGGGTGTTTTGAATGTTTTTGTATGAAATGAAATTAGTTTAAAATGGGTTTTTACTTTCGCTAAGAAAAAAGGTTTTTAACTTAGGAAAAGGGATTTTATCTTAGGAAAGGGTGATAATGTTGAGGAAATGGGTTTTTTATGAAGGGAATCAAATACTTATTATCAATCAATCATTAAGCCTTGGGTTTAGTCACAACAAAATTCAGAGAAATTCTCCGAGCCTTTTTAACTGAAGGTTTTGAATACTGGAATACTTTTGGGGGAAGGGAAGTTAGTAATTTTTCCATATCATGTTTTATTACATGCCTTTTACAACTGCTTTCAACCTACCCATCCTTTATTCTACCATTTTTTCATTATTTTCATGGGTGCATTTGAGCTTGCAACCCTAAATCCATTTTTCTTTTAAAACAAGAAACTATCTAATGCTAACCTTATTTCATCCGAGGGTTCAGATTAAACTCTTGAGCTCCTCATTTATTCTCTAAATATCTACTTATTTTTCAAGTTTAAAATGTGTGACAAATATTTATTCTCTATCTATAAACATGAAATTCAAAGCATGAAAAATTTAAGATTAAAATATTTAACTCATCATGGATCATGGAATTTTGAAGTTGCACATAATCATTATTTTTGCAGTAAAAGTAAAAGTAGTGGCATTTTTACTTGCATTACTTTCATGTCTTATTCTTATCTATTTTTTTTCTTTTGGGGTTCATTTTTTATTCTTTTTGATATTTTCTTTCCAAGTCCTTCTATCTTTCTTTTAGGAATTTTACCCTCTTTTTATTTTTTATTTTATTATATGGGAAAACAACTTGCAGAAAGCAAGGTATATACATATTTACAAGACTAACCAAAGTCAATTCAGAAATTATGAACCCTATTATTATAGGACCCTAACACATGGTAAATTATTAGCACTGTCAAATGTTAATAGTATTATATTATGCTTGTCAATATTAAATGTAGTGATTTAAATTAAAAAATATAATTCATATTTATTTCAAAGTATTTTTATATTATCAGTTTTACTTAAATAAATATTATTAGGCCGATAGACCTTTCTTTTGAATCAGTCGACCTTGAATTTTAGTCTACATTTTCTATTTAAGCTCGAAAGATGTTCATCATAAGACTATGTAATTTTTCCTAAGACTATGCCATATTTCCACTGTCCAATTACCATTCTAGATATATTGCACCTTTTTATTAAGTTTGTGGGGTCGATCATGCACCTAGAAGCCCGTTAGATATAAAAAAGCCGAGCGCTTTATGTTGGAATTTTCCAATTAATTCCTTAACAAAGAATGAGGAACAAAATGTCCTCTGTCAACACAGAGATTTAAAAAAAAACTTTGCAGGTGAGGCATAAAAACCATAGTGAGAGCAAACATTGTCTTAGTATTAACAAAAATGATTCTAATACAATCTTTAGAACTTTACTATTCTGATTTTACAAAGAAAAACCTTTTTTTTCTTGACTACCACACACACATCTCTTAAAAAAACTCTGCTTCACACTATCTTCTTTTGCTGCTACACACAGTCTTCTGTTGCTGCTACACATAGTCTCATGCTGTTGCTACACACAGTCTGCTTTGCTGCTATACACATTTTCCTTTTGTTGCTACACACATTCTTTTGTTGCTGCTACACCCAGCTCTCTTTGCTGCTACACACACAACTTCCTTTGCTGATACACATAGCTCTCTTTGTTGCTACACACACAACTTCCTTTGCTGATACACATAGCTCTCTTTGCTGCTACACACACAGCTTACTTTGATGCTACACACACAACTCTCTTTGATACTACACACAGAACTTCCTTTGCTACTACACACGCAACTCTCGGCATACACAGTCTTCTACTATTTTTTTGCACACAATCACAGCATACGCAACACTTTCAGAACATCATCACATGCTCAGTAACCTTCATAATACTGTTTTCTATTACATATATATTCTAAACATATTTGACATAAACCATTAAAACCAAAATTCAAACTATGTCATATCGCGCCTTTTTTAAATGCAGTTAGGTGAATGGTGTTAAGAAAGGAGGTAACATGGTGCAGGCCACGATTTGGTGGATCGGGAGATGGCTACCGCTAGGTTGCTGATGCAGGGATTTAAACCCAGAAATTTAATGCACGATTGAGTGCAAACCAAAACAAGAAATCATTTCGGCTTTCGTCCTTTCAATTTCAAATAAAAAATTAAAGCTTGTTGTCTTTTTTTTTTTTTTTTTTTTTTTTTTTTTTTTTTTTTTTTTTTTTTTTTCCGAATAAGTCTACTTCTATATTGATACAAAAAGATTACAACGAGGCAAAGGCCTCCGAGTGGCTAGCCCAATGATGTGGCATTCTAGCATTGCACTGCTGCACATTGACACTTAAAACCAACGACTGAATACAGACTATGACAAACACTGAAGACCAGGACCTTGTCCGACTGTTATACCATTGATTCTTGTGTCTGTTGTGTCTGCTGAAATGGAGGACAATTTTCGACTTATAAGACCACAACAGACAAAACCAGAAACAAAAATTACAAGTAATTTTAGTATGGCTATGAAACAATGTCCTGAGGACAGTTACATCTATAATCCTAGTAAGAAATTTGTATCTGAGAGGCCAGTGATAAGTCGATGGAGAATGATAATCAATAACCTGCAAAAAACTGAGAGGAAGAAGGAGGTTTAACCCCTTCTTGATACCTGTAGACCAAAACTGTCGAGCAGAATCCATTAAGCTTCGTTAGGCGAGGGCGCTTCTTCCACCACAGGGCAAGCGTACGGGTTGAAGTCCTCGTCATCAGGAGGAAGAGGAACTTCGTCAGAGAAACCGCTGCCTGAAGGAGCGCTGGGCTCTGCCTTCTGAGACACGAACTGAGAGGCGATAGATTCCGGAACGCTTGGCAAACTGACGTCGGGAGGACAGAACAGAACCTCATCCTCAGGAGCAGGGACATTTCCAGAGGGCAGAGCTTGAGCATTCGAATTAGGGCCAGAGAGCAAAGACTGAGCGACGGGATTAGGCCTCAGAGTGATGGAGACCGCGGCAATAAACTCATGATGATTGAGGGAGCAGGGGTAGATGAAACGGGCGGTGTGAGAGTGAACATTGGAGGAGAGGCGAATTTGCGCCCCACGTCCACGACCACGTCCACGCCTGTAAACAACATTGCGCCCATCTCCAGGATCCGAAAAGTCCGACGAGGAGGTTGAGGAAGGAGACACTGGCGGTCTAATGACATGTCCTCGAGAGGAGCCACGCCTGGCGGTCATCCTAGGTCTCAGGCGAGGCATAGTGAACCTGGCAGGGCGGAGAAACACTGGAGGGATAGTGAACGGGTTCTGAGGGCGACTGCAGGCAAAGGAGAAGCCACTGTAATAGCAAAACGGTCCAGAGGAGACGTGAAAACCCGAAGAAAGCTGTTGACAGCAATGCAAACAACACCGTTTCCCTGTGCTGGTACGCAGGCAGGGCTCTGAAACGACCTGCGAACAGCAAGAGCTCAGAGGTAAAACGCTGTGGATCAATGGAATGGGTTCCATAGCGCCGAGGAGGGCAAGAAAACGAGGCGAAATGAATTGCATTGAAACCGCATTAACAGTTGAAGCCTGCGTGATGAGCTTTCGCTTTGAATGCAGAGGACTGGCGGTGGTGGTGAACCACGTGCCCGGCCACCTCCCCATCTGCGAATTACACCTAACTACGTACACCCGCATCCGGGGAAGCTTGTTGTCCTGTTGCTCAGGTTTACAGTTGGAATTAATTTCCAACACTCCCCCTTAATTACAACTACCGCTATCTTTCATTCCAAGAAATTTTTTGAGATAATTAAAACTTTTATGCCCCAATGGTTTTGTGAAAATATCGCAAACTTCTCTTCTGTTCTACAATGCTTCAGAAAAATTTCACCATTATTCACTAACTCTCTGATGTAGTGATACTTTTCATCAATGTGTTTTGTCCTCTTATGAAACACTGAATTCTTGGATAAAGATATTTCTGAGCTATTATCACAATAAACTATTGTTCCTTTTACCTGTTCATGGCACAAACTTCTCAATTTTCTCCTCATCCATACTACTTGACATGACGCTACTGTAGCTGCCACATACTCTGCCTCTACTATTGATAAAGCCAAAATTGGTTGTTTCTTATAAGCCCATGAGATGGATCCTAATCCCATATGGAAAACATATCTAGAGGTGCTTTTCCTGTCATCTATACTTCCTTCCCAATCACTGTTAGTATATCCAATTCATTCAAAATTTTCTGAAGTGGTGTATAAAATTCCATACCTCTGTTCCTTTCACATGCCTTAGAATTATTTTTTTTGCTTGCCAATGTGCCTCCTTTAGCCTTTTCATAAATCTAGAAATTAAACTTACCGTATACATAATATCATACCTAGTTGTAGTCAAATACATAAGGCTACCAACTATTCTCTTATACAAACTTGGATCAAAATACTTGCTGCTATTGTCTTTTCTTAACTTCAATCCCATCACTGTAGGAGTAATTTCTTCCATGCAATCATGCATGTTAAATATTTCCAAAACTTCTTTAACATACTTTCCTTGAGAAATAAAAATCTTATTTTCATTTTTCTCTACTTCTATTCCTAAGAACTATCTCAATAATCCCATATCATTCATTTCAAATTCATCCTTCATGACTATTTTAAAATTCTCAATGAGATAAGCATCATTACCTATGAATATCACATCATCAACATACAAAAAAACAATGAGCATCTTACCATCTTTTTATTCGATGTATAATGTGGGTTCTCTTTCACATCTTTGAAACCCATTTTCCAGTATATAGGCATATATCCTACTGTACCATGCTCGTGCTGCTTGTTTTAGCCCATACATAGGTTTCTTCAATCTGCATACCTTGTGCTCTTAGCCTTCTTTCTCATAGCCCAGAGTTTGTTCAACATATACCTCTTCCATCAATACTCCATTTAGGAATGCTGATTTCACATCCATGTGATAAAATTTCCACTTTTGTTGTGTTGCTATGGACAACACTACTCTTACTATTTCCATTCTTGAAGTCAGTGCAAAATTTTCCTCATAGTCCCTTCCTTGTTGCTGCTTATAGCCTTTGACAACAATTCTGGCCTTCTGACTTTGAATATTACCTTCAACATTTATTTTCGTATTATAAACCCGTTTCACTCAAATAACTTCTTTACCTTTTGGGAGATCAACTAATTCCCATGTCTTATTTCTCTTAATGGAATTTATTTCTTCATCCATAGCATCTCTCCATTTCTTATCTTTTACTGCTTCTTCAAAATGAATAGGATCTTCTACATGAAAATACAATTCAAGTAAAGAGTTCATACCTTCTTCTTACTCATACATTTCATTCTGAATCTAGTTCCTCTTTCATTTGCTGAACTTGTGCTTGTAGAAGCACTCAAATCTGCTCCTTGTGATGTGCTTGAAGAAGCACTATCATCACTTCTAAAGAGTGTTCTCATACCTGCTTCTGGTGTCCCTTGTTGTACTTCTGTTGGTGGAGGTGGTGTTGCTAATGAGGGATGTCTTTCAGCCATTTCTTTCTCATCGTCATCATGAAACAAGCAACATTTTACATTGATTGTTTTCTCAATGCTTCCATCCCAAGCTTCTTCTTATATAAATTGTACATCTCTTCTTATCATAAAATTCTTTGTAGATGGGTTATACAATATGTACTCTTTGGATTCTTCACTGTATCCAACAAATATACACTTCTCCCCCTTACTATCCAACTTCTTTCTCAACTGAACTAGAATGTGTACATAAGCCACACAACTGAATACTCTCATGTGGGTGACAAACTGTTTTATGCCACTCTATGCTTCTTCCAGAACTCTATTCATAACACTCTGCATCTATTCAAGACATATGCTGCACAATGTACAACTTCAGCCCAATATTCATTTTGCAAATGTTTTTCCTTCATCATGCTTCTTACCATGTCCATGATGGTTTCCTTTTTCCTTTTAGCAACTCCATTTTTCTGTGGTGTATACCTTGCTGTAACTTGCTTGTGTATCCCATTTTCTCTGCAAAAATGTAGAAATTATTTGGAGATATACTCTCCTCATCTATCTATCCTTAGGACTTTAATATGTTGCCCACTTTGATTCACAACAAGAGATTTAAAGTGGTAGAATTTATCAAACACTTAACTCTTCAACTTCAAGAAGTATACCCATGCTTTTATTGTGTAATCATCAATAAAGTTCATTATATAGTGGTTGCCTGCTAATGATGGTGTTTTCATTGGTCCACACAAATCAGAATGGACTATTTCCAAGGGTGCCTTGTCCTTATGCTCTTTCCTGATGGAAATATTTCTCTGTGTTGTTTTCCAAGTTGCAACATTCACATAGGTTGTCTGGCTTTTCAACCAATGGTAATCCCTTTACTATTCCATTTATGTACAACAAATTCAGACCTCCAAAGTTGATATGTCTAAATCTCAAGTGCCATAACCAGTTTTTATCTTTTGCTTCTGTTTGGAATGTATCTTGTGTGACTGCTGCCATTGTAACTCCTTTCTTCAAATCTGCTCTCCTGTTGAGTGGAAAAATTATGTTTCTTGTCATCTTCACTTGTGCAATGCATTACTTACTTAGTGGTTTTTCCATGATTGTACATACAACATCTTCAAAGAATACATTGTAGCCTTTTCGAATGAGCTATCCAATGCTCAAAAGGTTACACTTCATACCAATTACATATTATACATCTGATATGGATTTATTTTCTCCTTTCTTTTTTGAAACACTCACTCCACCTTTCCCCATGGCAGAGACCTTACCATCTGTCCCAAATGTAGGTTGCTACATCCTGAATCTAGAAACCATATATCTTCACTTTTCTCTTCAACCATATTACATGCTAAAAACAAATTCTCTTGACTGAGAGTTTCTTCTGTAAAGTTAGAAATGGGTTTACTACACATTTCACTATGTTTCCTCCTACATTCATTGGCATAATTCCCATACTTCTTACAGTGACTACATTGGAGTTGGGATTTATCATACCTTTTTCCATGTGCTTGGTTTTGTCCACCTTGTTGGTTGTTGCCTTGGCTTTGATTATGACTTTGATTGCTGCCCCTTCCACTTGTACTTGTACAATTTTTTTTTCCTCTATTTTGCCTTCTGCCTCTTCTTTTTCCTCTATAGTTTGATCTGCCTTGACCTCTTCCTCTTTCAAAGGACATTTGGGTCTTGAAGCCACGCTCCAAAGAATATTTTTTTGTTCTGCTCAATCTTTTTTCATGTGTCATCAATGATGCATGGACCTCATCAACAATAAAATTTGAGAGATCCTTTGTCTCTTCAATGGTTTTTACTATCACATCAAATTTTGAGCGTAAGCTCCTCAATACTTTCTCCACTATTCTTCTTTCTTCTATTTTCTCCCCATGAGATCTCATTTGGGTAACCAACCCAATCAACAATGTGAAGAGTGAGTCTATTGTATCAGACTCCTTCATGAAAATGACTTCAAAATATCTTCTCATTAATTGAATCTTTGTTGTCCTTACTTCTCCATTGCTAGGTAGGTTGTCTAGAGGGTATCCCATGCATCCTTGGAATTCTTGGTTGCTGAAATCTTTGGAAACATGCTTTCATGCACTGCTTGATAGAGATAGAAGAGGGATTTTGAGTCCTTCTTCCTATTACTCTTCAGCATATCTTTCTTTTCCTATGTTAAGGCATTAAATTCTTATTCATCTATTGTTTCTTCTAAACCAGCTTCAACTATATCCCATAAATCTTGAGAGGCAAACATGTCTCTCATTGTGATTCCCCAATAGTCATAGTTCTTCCCATTGAACTATGGGATTTGAGTACTTCCCATACTCGTGCTTGTACTAGCTCCTGCGATTACTAGCCTTACTAAACTATGCTAAAATCTTTACTATGTTTCAAACAAAATTTCTCGCTACTTAAGAGATAAAATTTGTCTTGGTAAATACCTTCATACTACTAGAGAAAGTTTCAACAAACTTCTTCTTCTTTTTCCTACAGCTTCTTCAGCAACTGCTGAGAGCCTGGACTAGTTCTGATACCATGTTTGGATTTTTTGATTAATTCCTTAACAAAAAATGACGAACAAAATGTTCTCTGTCAGCACAGAGATTTAAAACACAAACTTTGTAGGTGAAGAACAAAAACCAGTGAGAACAAACATTGTCTTAGTATTAACAAAAATGTCTCCAATACAATCTTCAAAACTTTACTATTCTGCTTTTACAAAAAAAGCATTTTTTTGCTTGGCTGCTACACACATAGCTCTTAAAAAAACTCTACTTCACACTGTTTTCTTTTGCTGCTACACATAGTCTTCCATTGCTACTACACATAGTCTCCTATTGCTGCTACACACAGTCTCCTTTGTTGCTACACACAGTTTCATGTTGCTGCTACAACAGTGTTCTGTTGCTGCTACACACAACCCTCTTTGCTGCTACACACAACTCTATTTGTTGTTACACACACAGGTTCCTTTGCTACTACACGCATAGCTCTCTTTGCTTCTACACACATAGCTTCATTTGCTACTACACACACGGCTCCTACACACACAGCTTCATTTGCTACTACACACACAGCTCTCAGCATACACAATATTACGTTTTTTTTTTTTTGCACACACTCACAACATATGTAGCACTTTCACAACATCATCACATGTGAAGCAGCCTTCATAATACTTTTGTCTATTACATATATATTGTAAACATATTATGACCTAAACCATTAAAACCAGAATTCAAACTTTGTCATATTTTGGCTTTTTTAAATGCAGTTAGGTGAATGGTGTTAAGGCAGTAGGTAAAGTGGTGCATACCACTATTCGGTTGATCGGGAGATGACTACTGCCAGGTTGCTGATGCATGGATTTAAACCTAGAAATTTAATGCATGTTTGAGTGCAAACCAAAATAAGAAATCATTGTAGCTTCCGTCCTTTCAATTTCAAATAAAAAATTAAATCTTACTATCCTGCTACTCAAGTTTGCAGTTGGAATTATTTTCCAACACTTTAGGCAAGGTTTATCCCTGCACTTGAGATCCCGTTAGATATCAACAAGTTTAGAACTTTAAATAGGGTCGATACCTACACCTAGAAGCTGGTTAGACATCAATAATATTAGCACTTTGTGCATCCAATAATACTCCATCGTATCTTACTAGAGAGTTTCCTGGCGACTACCGGTGAGACACAACTTCTGCTTTGAATTATTCCTTGTTAAGAAAATAATAGAATCACTTTAAAATGATTTTTTGGTGCCGATAATAGTGGATAATCTATTTTTTTCACAGAACTTTAATCACCGGAAAATTATATTATGGCAACTTATACATATCCAGATAGAGTTTTAGCCAAATTCAAGCAAGCATTAAGCCACGAGATGAGCGGGCAAGGAAATAACTCAATACCTATCTTTGCAGTCAAATGAAAACTGTATAAATTTTTCGCAATCTGGAAAAGGAAACATACTTGTTTTTAAAGCCACTGTAAATAACCCACATTTTCTTTAGAATGTAAATTTTCTTTTTCTTGGTCGGTAGGTTGATTAAACTCTGGGGTTTTCTATGTAAATCACTATATTTTCCCTAAAAAACCCCTTTTTATTTTGGAAGAAGAATCCTCTTTTGATAGGTTGAAAAAATTTTATCTGAGAAAAAAAAAACCTCTATTAGTATGCTTTGATATTTGGTAGCTTTCTTCTTATTTTTTCTCAGAGCTTCCTCTTTTGATAGGTTGAACAAATTTTATCCAAGAAAAAACAAACCTCTATCAGTATGCTCTAATATTTCATAGGTTCTTCTTTTCTTCTCCGAGTTTTGAAACATTTTTAGAGCATTCTTAATGGTTTTCATGCTGTAGTTGGATCATTATTATTTAAGAAGGATTTCCAGTTTTTTTTGAGCAATTTTAAAATCCAACATACTATAGTTTATCATTGGTATTAGTTCAAAATAAAATGATATTTACGGATTTCATTCTTTATGCAGATGAAAGACCTTGATACTCTTGGGCTCCATCCACTCATTTTATTCACCGTTTCAACCTGCTAATTCACCATCAAAGCATCTAGTTGGTCAAGTGGTGCGTACAATTTCATGACATAGTGCGCCAAAGCAAGAAAATCAAATCCACTCTCATCATGGCAAGCGCAACGATTATTTATCCCCTTCTGGGTTTATTCCTTCTATCAGTTTTCACTAGTAAATTAAACTTACTCTGCCAAATCCATGGTCAGAAGCAGAATAAAAAATTAAAGTCTACATAGTAGCCCATCATATTACTTTATTGAAACATTTACGATTCCAGAGAGCCTCCTTAATGTAGTTCATGTGTAGGTCTAGTTCTACTCTCTTTAAAACTGAGGCGGAAAAGCCTCAATATTGATGGCCAAGGCTGCCATTTCATCACAGGCCACTACCCTATACTTCCTAGCCATCAACGAAAATGTAGGCATAAAGAAAGGCAGATCTCAAAGTCAGGGTAGCGCTTTGCGCGAGGTTAGCATTTATTAGCCATGTGGACGTGTTATTGTGACAGCTCGGGCACTACCATTATGACTGTTACGGTGTCACAAGAAAATAACTAAAGAAACACGCTTTCTAATTTCTATTAATTAAGAATTTTAGTTTTCATCTGATGCCCTGATTTTAACTATATATCTATTAGAATCATCCATGCAACGAAATTTCTTCAAATTTTATGAAATATCTTTGGTTTTCCAAAGTCAGTGTTTGAGAGTCCTTCATATTTTTTCTATAGCATCATTTATTTTTTCCTTGAATTTCTTTCTATACCATAAATGTGACTTGTACTGAAATGGGCACTAATTTCGTTGCTCAGAATCTCAACTACATAGCTCACAAATGTTAATTTCCTGATTTCTATTACAATGCACTATAGTTCCCTAGTGATGTCCCTCTTTTAAGTAATATGTATAGTGTTGTAACTTGTCAAGGCCACATACTTTTTTTCACTACATGAAATATATTCATTTCCATGTTTAAGTACTTTGCATTGTTCTTGGGAAAAACAATGGATTTGAAATGTTGCAAACATTATAATAACTCCAAGGCTCTAGAAAATAAAATATTTCCATTGGCATTGTTAGTGAAATTTTGCAAAATATTAAAATTAAAAAATACAAAAAAAAAAAATCGATTTTTTGCGCCTTTATTTGTGGGCAAGTTGATTCTTCATGAATCTTGTGATATCCATGAGATTCAATATATTACATTGTTTACCAGCAATAGTATTGTTTTGGGGTAAAAAACTGTGACATCATGATAATATTGACATATTATGATGTTATCTTTAACAATGTCACTTTATATTGTTTGCATTAGTTTGATTTTTTATTTGAGATGAAGCAATTTTTGCAGAATAATTTACTGAAATTACTCACACCAATTACAATGGAACTAATTCTTTGATGTTGACACTAACTAAATTTGTAGGCATATTTTTTGGTTGATTTTGCTCGAAATTTGGAAGGGCTTTGTTCGAATTGTAAGTTTGAGTTGTTTAATTTGCACAATTTGAGTGCCATGAGGTTGATTCACGTAGTTGAATCCATTTATGAGTTGAAAAATGCATTTTAAATATTGCAAAATCAAAATGTCACCTAAAATATCACCCAGTTTGTGCTAAAAGAGCCAAGACTTCTAATAGTTAGATTTTTCCAATTAAATTTTGTAAAATACCATTTATGATTTCTCTGAACGAAAGAATGTGAAAAGCGAGGAATGAAAGAATGTGCAAAGAGAAGAATGTGCAAAGAGAGGACGACATGTTTGTTAATTTGGAAAAGTTGTATGAGAAGCTATGTTCTGGTTTTTTTTTTTCTTTTTCGGTTTTTTGTTTATGAATTAGAGACAAAGAAGAAAAATTGTTTAGAGACAATTATTAATGGGATTCAAAATATTTATTTATGAATTACAGACAAAGATGAAAAATGTTTTACAGACAATTATACGATGAGATTTGAATTCATAATCTATGAGATGGGATTTGAACTCATAATCTATATGGTACTCCATGTTTTATATCTTGGACAAACCTCAATTGAAAATATGGGTGACCTTCCTTTTTGTGAGAAGACGGTTGGGAGCCAAACCTGCACATATTTTCCCACCATTTTACCCTACTTTATTTATCCATTTGTGTCATTAACATTCGATTCATGTTCTAAAGTGCACAGGTAAAACCCTCAACATGTCTTCTTGGAGTATTAGTCAATGAAGTAGAGTCACGAGGATTATTACCGAAGTGACTTACAAATCTGGCTATTTTCACAGATTCGGTGGTCAGATGACATATTCACAATTCCAGGAACAACTACCGAGTTGGCAGTGCTACTTTAAGTAGCACTGCAATGGTACAACAAATAGAAAACCTTTCTCTTCTTTCTTTCACATCTAGTTTGTCTATTATAACAACTTTGTAATTGTAGGCACTAGTTATCGGGATTTCAGGAAATCCCATTGTAAACATTTGTATAAGAATTCATCTGAAGTTGTGAATCGATGGTGGGTTATGCAAGGAACTAAGATCTATAAAAAAACACTTTTATTTAGTTAATGCAAGTTATTTTTCTGTTATTTTTGTGAGTTTGCGAGTACATGACAACCCTGATTAGGGAGTTGGGCCCACACTCCTGATGAGGTGTTGCATGATTTATGTATGTATGTTAATTTTATTTCTTGTTTTGTATATCTCTTAATTATTGTGACAGTAGAGGTAATTTTTGAGAGCTTTATTGCTGTGAATGTATTGCAAGATTTACAATTCATTATTGTTATTCTTTCATTGTTGTTACAGTGGTTTGTTTCTTTTCTTAATTTATCGAATCCATGATTGATATAGAACCATACAATTTTCATCTGCATATATTTTGTGTGTTAGCTTTGCAATAACCAATAAACCTAGATTGATAATTAATGTGGGAAAGGGTTTGAATAATCATTCACACTTGGACACCAACATTTTGGCATCATTACCAGGGAGGCTATCAAAGGTGCAAGAACACAATTCATATTGATCTAAGGATCAATCTCTCTTCCTAGGGAGGGAAATGATACCCTGGTCTAGGTCCTGAGCGTAGTTGTTCTATTTTTTTTTCTCCTTTTGATTGATTTCTTAGGAACCAATATCTCATCCTGGGGAGGGAAATTCTACCCTACTCCACGTCCTGAGAATTAGTTGTTTTATTTTTCTTTTCTTTTATTTTTATTGATTTATTGGGGCCCAACCTATCATCATGGGGAGGGAAATGCTACCCTGCTCTAGGCCCTGAGCTTAATATTTCATTTATATTATTTCTTATTCCTTTATTTTTTCTGTTAAACACCCAATCACTCATCCTGGGAGGGAATTTCTCTTTCCCTGCTCCAGGTCCCAAGCGTAGTAGTTTTTATTTAAATTTTTTTATCCTCATCAATTGTATGAACAAAGATCATAATAAAATGGGTAGAGGAGGACCCCCAAAGAAAGGAAGAAATTATTTGTGAAGGATTACCTATATCCAAGAAATTATCATGAAGGCTAAATCAAAAACATATTCACGGGCTGCTGCCACAGTATGAACTGAGACGAAATCTGAAGGGTAGTCTATCATGCAACCAGTGCTACCCATGACACTAGAAGAAACCATTTCAATTATAGAAGAAGAAGAAGTAAGCAGGGTAACAGTAGAAGTAGCACCCTTATTGACCATAGAAGGAGAGGAAATTACAAGAAGGAGAACTGAGGAATGAAGAAATTCTAGCAGTGAAGAATAAGATCTCAAGGCGTTTGCATCCCCAGGAGACTGAGGAAGTGTTGTTAAATAGACCTAACCTCATGTGGTAGAATTACCTTGATCATCCAGAATGTGTCAAGATCCCGAGTGAATATTGGAAAATATTTATGGCTCTGTCAACTTCCTCAATCGATTTCCTAATTGGGGACATCAAAGGTGATGCACCATTGAATCCCATCCCTTTGGCAATTCTACCTAATTTTCATGGTCTTTCCTCTGAATACCCCGATACATTCCTTTTTGAATTTGATATTGTCTCTCAGGGGTATGACTATATCACAGATGCTCAGAAATTGAAGATATGCCCTGCCACTTTAAATGGAACAACCCTGTGATGGTTCATGGGTTTTGGGGGAGAAATTATCTCCCCATGGGATGACATTAAAAAAAAATTCTGGAGAAGTATCACAATTATTGTAAATCTCGCGATATCAAGGAATAAATTTATAAATTTATCCATAAATAAGATGAGAATATGGAATATTATGTGGAACATTTTAAATTTATGCTGCAAAGGTCATGCCATATTAACTTAGATAAATATATCTTGAAAATCATCCTTCCCCTGGCACTAAGAGAAGGCTCTTTGGAGCTTTTAAACATAGTAGGAAAAGGGGATCTATAAAAATAGTATTTATATACTATCTATGAGCTGTGCATCAAGTGTTCGTGAGGATTCGTAAGAAATAAATAATGGATTCAGTCGCTAAATTTGTCTAGTGTAGGGATCATGAAGGCAGAAATTGGAAATCTACTGGGCAATCTGAGGACCCATATCTTCAGTACACTATCTGCAAAGATGGACACGTTGCAAGAAAAGTAGAAGAAAATGGAATTGGACAATACCATGGCCGTATTGTTTCTGCAGTGCAGGAAGAAACATCTACTGAAGGAATGCCCACTAAACACTATTCAAGCATGTGCAATTTGTGAACATATTCATGCAACTAGTTCATGCCCTTCCTTTCCAGGATTGAAGGGAGTCTTCCTAGGAGAAAGTGAGGAGGTGGATCGATTGTATTTGATGCGATATAAAAAGCCATGGTAGCCACAACCACCCAACATGAATCAAGGCATGCCTTAGGACCCTTCTCAGTGTTTCAGTAATTTGAATATTGGTCCCCAGTCTATACCCTTTTCTCTTGCGTGGCCCCACTATTATCAATATCCACCTTGGAAACTATGGTTCCCTCAGACTAGTTTGAACCCTTCATGGACCTAGAATTGGCATGGAACTTCTCTTCATGGATAGTTCCCCCAACCTATGCCACAAAAACAACTGCAATTTCCTTCCAATATGCCTTCCTATAATCCACCCCTTTAGCCTTATCTTCCCATACAACCCAGTCCAAATCCTAATAATAACGGATTTCAATCAAAACCAATACATTGAAGATAAAACACATCCCCAACCAACTGTTAGCCATCGATACCAAGTCAACCCACCTTATCCTGAAAAATTAACCCTGAGTAAACAGAGCCCTCAAGCAGCATTTTACTTTTTAGGGGAATTACAAATATTTTTTTTTGAAATTACCCTACTTCAAGCTATGATGGATGTACCAATATAGGTGAAAACACTCAAAGAATACTCTTCTAAAAATCCTGGAGAGAAATTAAGGGACCCACTACCATCCATGTGATGAGAAATTTGTATGACATCATGCTAGGAAATTTTATGCTTGTAAAATATGGGGATCTAGGAAACCCAATTATGATGGTACAAATCAATAGGATTGAAATCCAAAATGTACTGGTAGGTTTGGGTGATGCCATAAATGTCATTAACTCTGAAACTATGTACATGTTGGGTCTTTGAAACCTTGAACCTACTCTTCCTATCTTAGAATTGGCAGTTAGGTCTACAGTGAAGCCAGTAGGTAAATTGGAAGATATCACTATCTCAGTAGACTCATGGCACTATCCCATGGATCTCTTGGTGTTACAAACGCAGTCCCAAGCTGGTGGTCATCCCTTAATTCTAGGAATACCTTGGCTTGCAACTGTAAATGGCTATATTGGGTGTCGGTATGGAAATATTTTTATATCTAATGGGAAGATCACAAAGAACCTCATTCTTTATCCTCCTACAGAACCAATCCCATAAGAGAAACCATCATTCATACAAAAACCTTTACCATTGGGTAGGCCCTTTCGTTTAAAATAGAAACAAAGGATGACACCATTAACACTTTTATTATTGATCCTTGTTTTGTCTTTGATTCAACTCACAAGATTCTGGAATACGCCATGAGCTATGAAACGCAGGAAAATATTAAAACAAAAGATGAAATTGAGAATATCCTTGCGACTTCATCTCACAATAGTGTCGCCATTGAAATCAAACCAGGAAAAACATTGAACATCAACACAAATATTTTAAAATCCCAGACAAGGAAACTATAAAAATTTATTCGAAACCATAAGGAAGCCTTGGCCTGGGATTATACAAATATAAAGGGGATTCCTACTGATTTATTCACTCATCAGATATACATCAAAGAATATTTTCGTCTTGTAAAACATCCCCAGAGAAGAATGAATCCCTTCTTAATGAACATTGTGAAAGGTGAGCTTCAAACGTTACTAGATGTAGGATTCATTCAAACCATCTCGTGTAGCCAACGGGTGTCCTCACTGATTATCATTCCTAAAAATAATGGTAAATGGCCGATCTACGTGGACTATAGGGAATTAAACAAAGCAACTCAAAAATACCATTTCCCTTCACTGTTCATTGACCAAGTCTTGGATACCTTGGCTGGGAAGAAGTTTCTCTCCTTCCTAGATGGGTTTAGCGGGTATAATCACATCTAGATAGCCCCTGAGGACCAAGATAAAACCACCTTCACATTCCCTTGGGGAGCCTTTGCATATTGATTCCTTCCATTCGGTCTTTGTAATGTGTCTACAACATTCCAGAGGGAAATATTGGGGATTTTTTCTGATCTAGTCAACGACCGCTTTGAGATTTATATGGATGACTTTATTCCATCTGGGCATTAATTTGAAGAAGGGTTGGAAAATTTAGAAAAAGTACTCGAAGGTGAAATCAGACCCATGTCTCTCTCAGTACATTTAAATGTCACATGATGATGGAAGAGGGAATAGTTCTGGGACACTTTCTCTTGGTTACTGGAATTTGAGTTGATCTGGCCAAGGTAGAGGTAATAATACATTTTCCTGTACGTAATACACCCACACAAGTACATATTTTTATTGGTTGCGCTAGCTATTATAGACATTTTATAAAATATTTTTTGAAAATAGAATCCCAACTTTTTCAGCTGCTCACTAAAGATGCAAAGTTTCTATGGGCAGATGATTGTGAACCAGCTTTTACAAAAATTAAGGAACTTTTTTGTGGAGCTCTTATCTTGTGAGGACCATATTGGGAACTCCCATTTCCCATCCATGCCGATGCCTCTCACATAATAGTTGGGGCTGTTTTAGGAAAGCTGGAAGATATGAAACCATATGCAGTTTACTACGTCAACATGAATTTGACTCCTGCTGAATTGAACTACATGACAAATGAAAAGGAATTGCTAGCTATTATCTATGTCATTAAATAATTTTGCACTATATTACTGAATATCCTAATTTTGTGCATATTTGATCATGGAACAATCAAGTATTTTGTGAGTAAACCTACCACCCCTAGTCGCATTACATGATGGTTTCTATTGCTTCAATTATTTGATATTACAATAGTAGAGAAACCAGGGAAGGAGAATGTAGTTGTTGATTTTTTGTCTAGATTGGATAATAATGAAGAATTCACAGACATAGGGGATAGCTTTTCAGATGAATATATTTTTTCAATTTCTACTAATCCTCCATGGTATGCAGATATTCCTAACTATCTTACTACAGGAAAGGTGCCTCGTCATTTGGAATACAGGGAATAATGCAAGATCATTCATCATAGTTATTGATACTCGTGGATAGTAGGATATCTCTTCTATATAGGAGTCGACCAGCAAATTCTATGTTGCGTATTTGAGGATGACATTTATGATGTACTGAAGGCTACTCATGATGGTCCTTTTGGAGGGAATTTTTTAGACAAGAGGATAGGGAATAAGGTGTTATATATGAGATATTATTGGCCTTCTATCTTCTAGGATGCACGAGACTACGCCTAAGGATGTGACAGTTGCCAACGGATGGGTCGTCTTGGTCGATTGGATGAAATGCCATTGCAATCCTAGTTAGTCCTTGAACATTTCTAAAAGTATGTTATCGATTTTTTTGGTCCTTTTAGCCCACCTTCACATCAGAAGGTTCACATTTTGGTCTACACGGACTATGTAACCAAGTGGTTGGAAGCTAAGGATGTTGTGAAAGAAAGAGAGAAGGTTGTTTCAGATTCTCTATTTGAAGATATTTTTCTCGATATGGTGCTCTAAGAGAGATTTCTTCAGTTCGAGAAGCACAATTCACATCACACAGGATAGAGAGGCTTATGCAGAAATATGGAATTAAACATAGGGTTACATCTCTGTATCATCCCCAGGTGAATGGTCAAGTGGAAAGCACGAAGAAGGAATTGGTAAATATCCTTACAAAGACTGTGGTGAGACATCATCGAGATTGGGCTGAAAAAATTTCTAAAGCTCTTTGCGAATACAGGACAATGTGGTGGAATAGAACAGGGTTTTCACCATTCAAGTTGTTTTATGGGAAATCCCCCTTGTTTACAATAGAATATGAGATCAATACACTCACAACATCTCTTGAGGTAGGAATTGTTCTGTCATATGCCCACAAACACTGACTGGAATAGATAAATGACTTAGACGATGTCCATTCGATAGCTATCCAGAATACTACTGCGATTCAACAATAGAGAACAAAATGGCATGATAAATTTATTAAAAATAAGGTGTTTAAAAGAGGAGATTGGGCATTACTCCATGATTCCTGTTTTAATGATTTCAAAGGAAATATTTTCTCTTGTTGGATGGGACCTTATGAAGTGGATACAGTATTTGATAATGGAACAGTCATAATTGTCACAATTGATGATACACATGCTTCTTTTATAGTAACTGGACATCGTCTGAGACTCTATCATAGCCCAACTTGTAAGGATGCCTTCATTAAACATCTCTTTGATAAATCTAGTTTGAAGATTTTTAGTGTGGAGAACTCCTCCTCTGCATCCTTGAATATATATATATATATGGTAATATAGATAAAATATTGTTACTACTCAATTGATTTTTTTTGGAGGAACTAATACTGTTGTGCAATTCTATTGAGATGAAAAATATTCAAAGTACCAGGTGTTGTTACTACTCTGATGTTGTTACTCTAGAAATTTTTTCTAAGTACCTAGTTTTGTTACTCCTCCGATGTTGTTACTCTGAAAAACTTTCTAAGTGTTGGGTGTTGTTACTCGACAAAATTTTATAAGTGTTGGGTGTTGTTACTCCTTCGGTTCTATTATAACTCCAGTGCTATTACTCAAGGAAATTTTGTAAGTGTTTCTGTTGTTACTCCCTCGTTGCTATTACTCTTCTAGGATGTTACTATGATGAGGTAAGTTTCGAGGTACACCTCGTTGACTTTTATGGATTCAATTAAATATTCCATTGAAAAGACATTGACAGGCCCGTGGATAAGGAGGAAATTTTCACCTTCACACAACACATAATGGCTTGCCGACCTTCTTCTCACAGCTATGTCTTTTTTCTCCACGATGAATTTATTTTCTTCTTCCTGGAGAGCATTAATAATGAGATTAGTCATGAAATCGAAGATATGATACAGTTTCTTTGTATCCCAAGCGCTCATGATGTTGTGAATCAACATTTGATGTGTGAATTATATATGTATGTCTATTTCTTGAGTGATGACCAAACCTTGAATCTAGTCACACATGTGGGAGACATCCATTTCAGAGATTTAACCTCCTACACCATTAATCAGGTTAAGTGGAAAAATGATTTTGATACATTTGAAGCAAACCAAGCTACCAAACCACTTTTCCTAAGAATAGAGAATGGTTAGTCTATGAACATTTAAAACAAAAATGCCACCTTTTTACTGATTGAGGTCTATAGAAAAGAAATATATGCATCACAAAAATGGTGTACTAGTATATGTACCAAAGAGGTGGTTAATTTCCAATATGATGCTCATGATGGCTGACTTTCAAATATGATGCTCGTGATGGCTACCAGAGGAGATGGATGTTGTCATCAACAATCGTTAGAACTCGAGAGCCTTTTGAGGCACCTAACTTTGCACGAGCATTAGAGAGTTTTCCACGATATATTTCATGCATCCATACTTGTGGCGTTTGGTGGATGGGATTGATGTTTCAATTCCCCATCGTTTTGTTTCCAGTAGACAAATATACTTTGGCATACAACATGGGAAATGATTGGTGGAATTATACTCTTATGAAAAATGTGTATAAACCCACAGGGACATAGATATATGATAAATATGACCTCTTTGTGCTCCATGATGACCACATTCATTCCAACCCAGACTTGCAGTGGTGACGAGATGTATGAGGACATGCAGAAAGACCAGTTGGGGGGAGATGTTGGGAGCCAAACATGCACATCTTTTCCTTCCATTTTACCCTACTTTATTTATCCATTTATGTCATTAACATTCTACTCATGTTCTAAAGTGCACAGGTAAACCCCTCAACATGTGTTCTTGGAATATTTAGTCAATGAAGTAGAGTCATGGGGATTATTACATAAGCGATTTACTAATATAGCTAAGATTCGGTGGTTGGATAACCATATTCGCAATTCTAGGAATAGCTACCAGGTTGGCAATGTTATTTTGGGTAGTGCTGCAATGACACAACGACTCAAGAACCTTTCCCTTATTTTTGTCACATCTATTTTGTCTACTATAAAAATTGTGTAATTGTAGGAACTAGTTTCTAGGATTTTATGAACTCCCATTGTAAACATTTGTATAAGAAGGGATCTGAAGCTATGAATCAGGGGTTGATTATACAAGGAATCGAGATCAGTAACAAAACATATTTTTTTTAAAGTTAATGCAAGTTATCTTCTTGTTCTTTTTGTGAGTTTGCTACTACATCATAGTCCTGATGAGGGATTTGGGCCCACTCTCCTAACTAGGTGTTGCATGCTTTCTCTATGTATGTTAATTTCATTTCATGTTTTGTATATTTCTTAATTTTTGTGACAGTACATGTAATTTCTAAGAGATTTACAGACACAAATGTATTAGAAGCTTTACAATTAATTATTGTTATTATTTCATTACTATTATAGTGGTTTGTTTCTTTGCTTAATTTATCGAATCCACGATTGATATAGACTATGCCATTGCCAGATTCATATGTTTTGTGCATTATCCTTGCAATAATCAACGCACCCAAATTGATAATTAATGTGGGAAAGGGTTTGAATAATCATTCACACTTGGACACTAGCACAAACCACACATTTTGGTTTAGTTCTGCTGTCAATACTGGTCTCTAGATTGGGACTGGACACAAAAACAGATCAAACATAGGGTCCATGTTGAACTCTGGATTTTTCATGTGTATATATTGCCTATTTACCTTGATACCTATATAATTCCATTCACACACCATACACATTGTCTTAAAACAAAAATGTGTGCATCATATAGGTGAGGGGATTTTAATTCCTACCAGACCTCTTTTGTTGGACATCTAATCCTCAATGGGTAGGTCTGGAAGCCGAATGGACAAAGAGGAGTCCAAGTTACCTTGGAATGTGGAATCCAAGAGTCACATTAATGTAATATAAATGTACATCTATGAGTAATAGAAATGCAACTAATTCTTATCTTCCTTTGTGTCTGTTTACTTTATCGCCCACCATGTGTGTGTTTAACATGGCATTGGATCCATGATGAGTGGCCTTGTGTGTTTATGTGTTAGGTTTTCTGCCTTGCCATTCCCTGCTCCAAGTTGAACCAATGTTTTGTGGCCAGTTCGACTATAAATCACGTGGAAACACCTTAGCTCATTGTTGCAGTAGTATTCTGCATTGATTTAAATCTGACCATTTCAAGGTAGTGGTGCATCTTTATATAAATTAATAATCTCTCAAATATCGCATTGATGAGAATGTCATTATAAGAATTGTCAGAACCTATTTCTTGTGAATAAACCTTATTTCTATGTGCGTGCATTACCTCTCTAACCTACCTGTCACCACTGCCTCTTGAAGGAACTGTTACAGGTTGTTTGTCTGTTTACAGGCATGAGAATATTTTTGTTGAGTGATACATAAACAAAGAATGAACCAAAAGTCCTCGTTTGAGTGCTTTCGTGAACCATGTATTTTCTCTGCGTGAAAATTGGTTGAACTCTTTGAGCCTTGGTTCGATTATCAATTTCTTATGCATGAATATTCGGTGGGAATGATGTGTTGAATGATTTTTGGCACCGCTCTCTATTCTCTACAATATCGCTTATAATTCTTTTTGAAGGTATTAGCCATCAGTAAATTTTGTTACAACAAATGATGGCTAAAACAAGTCTTTAGTCTTCAAGAAACAAGTTTTAAAGACAAAATTGTGAGTTCTTGAAGCCTTGTTGTTTTCCCTGTCCAAGATCCATTCCATTGATATCTTCACTTCAAAAAACCTTCAAAAACCTATTGTTATAAAGAAAAAACTAGTTCCTAAAGGTCCCATTTCCATCATTTCATCCCCCCCATATCACTCATTTCTCCCCTTTTTTATTATCCTCATTTTCCTTCTAAAACCCCCCCTTTTCCCCCTTCATTTATCCTCCATTCCCTTAAAAATCCTTTTTAAACCATAAAATCCCCTTTATTCGGTTTAAAGACACCCTTTTCATCCTACTAGAACCTCAAAAAAACCATAAAAAACACTAAAAAACCTTGAAAAACTTTTCCGCTCCTCATAAGGCCTTAAGCCCCTTTGGTTTGAGCCCTAAGCCCCTTTTCTGCAATAAAAAAAAGTCCTGTGACCCGATCGCTAGGCCTATCAGTGTATCGACTGTTTTCCTAACCCCGCGGCCTTTTTCCTTTGTTAAAACGTTTTCTGCCCATTTGAAGCCCTGATCGCCATCGGCCATATCATATCAGAATTCCCTTTCTCCATTGTATTGGACCCTTTGTCTCGCCGATATGCTGAACTCCCGACGTGATCTTCATTATCGATCTTCCTAACATCTGACGGCCAGCGCTTCATTGCATCGCGCCCCTCCATCACATCGGGCCTCACCATTTTTTCTAACACTTTCCTTTTCTCTGCCGATGTGATCCCCTTATTGCAATCTCCGCCGTTGATTTCGATCCCAATCCGACAATCCTCCACCCATCGGTCGACCCTTTCCCATCGACCATCAACCATCACAGTTGCCAATTTCTTCCTTCCCGACCCCTTTCTCCGTCGATTTCCGATCTGCCGAATTAATCGCAGCAGTCCATTTCCCTAATCCAAAGGCCCACATTATTCCTACGTTCCATCCTCACCCCTTTTTCATCCTCCTTCATCATCCAATACTAACCGTTGATCCCATTTTTAGATCAAAGGCCCTCGCTTCATTGCATTCCCATGATCCCACTAACCCATCTTCCACCATTTTTAATTCCTGATCTCCATGGTTTAATCTAGACCATCCATCTCCCCAATCTAATGGCTCCCATTGATTATTCCCGCTGCTCTTATAAATCCCTTTTTCCATGTAAAAAACCCCAAAAATCGTTGTATTACTACTCAAACCCCACAATACAATTAAAATGGGCCCCCTCGTTCCCTCATATTCTTTCCCCCTCCAAATCAATCTCCATCGTCGATCAGACCTTTTGCCTATGGATCGAACGGTCTAAAACCATTTTCGCGTTCATTTCACAAATAACGTTGATCGACTATTTTTAACGTGAAATAGGCGGTTTTCTGAGGCATACGTGTCAGCCATTGACATGTATTAAATTCCCCCTGGGAAAAACCATTTACCACCCAGACACTGCGAGAAAATCGCTTTCGGTTTTCCCAAAACTGCCTTTTCAATTCTTCACACCATTTTTCTTTTTGAACACTGGTTCACCTATCCACCATGGTTTTCTGCCTCTGCTATATTCAAACTCCTCTGAATATGCTGATTCGCCCTCACAAAGCCCCCCCGAAGCAGTTTAAACCCAAATTTGCAAGATTTCTTGATATTTTGTTGTTATGTGGAGGTCTCATGGCAGTTTGATGGCGTAAAGCCATTCCACAGTCCAGTAAAAGGACAGGGCTGAGGGTGATGATCCTCGTGGCCCAAAACAAAATCAAAAGGGGTCAAAGGGATAAATTCCATGTCACAATCAATGGATCATGGCCATTTTCCATTTCAATCAAACCCTTTAATACACCCACCTGTACACCAGCAAACACAGTGGTGAAGAATTAAAGAGTATCAGAGAAAAATTAAAGTTAATGGGTTAATACATAAAGATTGAAGATCAAAGAGCTTAACCTGACAGTTAAGAATAAAGCACAATTAAAGAGGATTAAAGGAACAAGCCTATAGCACGAAACCAAAACCTAATTCACTTTAAAAAGACAAAAGATAGACAACTAAATCCAAATAAGTTAAACAGTCAGCAAAACGACAATTGAAGACCGAAGAAGAATAAAGAAGGCATGATCAACCTTAAACCACAAAATCATAGTTAAATCAATGTTTTAAAGTATTAGGACAGACATATCAGTAAAGGAAGCCTCCAAATGCCACATCAATGAGGCAACTAATCCTCAGAAATGCCACCTGCCAGTTTATTTGCCTTAAAAGAGTACACAGTTAAATGCACAGTCAGAGATATTTTGCTAAAGACGGTTTAAAAGTAATTTCCAGCCTACCCAAAGCCTTTAAAGTCAAAAAAATCAGCTTGAGTTAATGAGAGTTAATATAGAAATTAATTAACAGAGTCAAAAATCTGAAATCTCCTCCTTTGTGCCTCTCAAAGGCCAAGAAGCATTTACTCTGTATTAACTAAACCAATAACTCTTCCTTTCACTCCACCTCCTCACTTTTCTATAAATATCATATGAGGAACCCATTATAAATGTTGGTTAATGGAATACTTATCAAGTGTAAATAGTTATTGAGGTTGCCGAACCTCTGTTTGTAATTGAAGAAAGATAGGCTGAGATAAGAAGTTTGAAGCTGAAAAGACCTACTAGACTTGAAGATTGTAACTGGTTTGAACATCAAATATACAAGCTGATTTATGGGATCCTGTTCTATGTTAATGGTGATGTTTTCCTTACTATAATTATTATTTTTCTCATGTTTTCCATACTATCCATTTTCTACGATAAAGAACAACAAATATAGATTAGGATTTACTGTAAAGTACCGTATTTTTCACTCATAAATATTTATCTCTATGTTTTCTTCTAAATGTGTGTTTGGGAATTATTTCAATAGAGTTTGACCGGTCAAGGATTGTTGATGAGCCCATGTATTGCTGGGCAAAACTTGAGATATTATCCTTGAATGATATTTTCATTGCATGCTAAGTAAAGTTACACTAGGGAAGTCTATGGTTAGCCCTGTCTTCCAGTTTATCTACAATAGTTTCTTTGAAAAGATCCTTGAGAGTATGCCAAAAGTAGGATAGGTTTAAAGTCCTTACTTTATCTTAGGCTGCCGTCTGTTTTCTTATATGTTTTCTACTTTCTAAAGGTAATATGTTAGATTGCTGGATTGTTGTCTGAAAAGTGTGCTTTAGTAAAAAATTTCCCAAAGAATTCTATGGTTTTCCCTGTCCTTTGGCTTGCTTCAAACAGTTACTTTGAAAGGCTTTTCTTGTTTGGTGAAGTTAATATATTCTTAAATTATTATTAGCTTTGCTTCTTTCACAATGCTTTTGATGTTTCATACTATAACTCAATCTAAAAATATTCTTTGATATAGATGACTTTCCCCATAGACCATTCTTGAAACTTTTTGTGTAATTAAATCCTTTTGTGACTCCATAGCCCAATGGATTGATACTGTTTCTTACTTATCTTATCAGCTGAACTGTTCTGTCAACTTATTCACACCTTTACCCCTCAAAATATTTCATTCATTTTGATGATATCCCACCCAACCAAAACAAACAAACGCTTGTACTTCATAACTAGCCTAATATCATATCTTTTGTACATATTTATATAGAGAGATCCCTCTATCAATCTAGGAGGACTAGATACTAGGATTCCAAAGTGGTTTGGATGTAGGCTCTGCAGCGTTTGTTCATGCCAATCTTACAAACTACGGAGTCCTAATAGAGTGGCGACCATACTGGGGAGCAATATTGAGTAATAGATAACTTCACAACTCAACAAACCCCTATTCCTGAATGAATCAAGTGTCACCAAGAATGGTTATTATTGATTGTTGATGGTGAACAAAAACCAAGCCATTGAAAACAAGTAAAAATCCTTCACCTAGCGACTCCATTGGTATTCAGTAGGTGTGTTGACCCCACTAGTTTTTCCTAAGACTCCACTGCAAAAAAATTTATCATAACATCATGAAAACTCAGTTAAGACGACTTTTAGGATTAAGTTTTCTTTGAAAAATATTAGTTATCCTCTTAAATACTGTCATATTTGGCTGAAAATTTTTCATTATTGGGTCTAAAAAAATCACATAGTGGCTTGTAGAAGAATTTATACTAGAGCCAATTCTAACCAAAATACTCCTAAGATAGTTGATAATCCAGAAAGCATCCTTAGGAAATCCCCTAAATCCAAAACTTCAACTGTAGTTAGACCAATTCATAGAGCTAACACTGTCCCTAAAAATCTCTTAGCTCTAAAAAATACACAAATTGACTTAAGAAACCCATCCAAAACTAAGTCATTTGGTCATATAGATCAAATAGACTTTTAGTCTCCACACTCACCCCAACATAGTGGTGAATATACTGATAGTGGAGAAAACACTCCGCATGACCTTCATTTCATTCATAGCTTGGCTTTTCTCATCCTAGATCTGCTCAAAATTATTTTGCCGGTCCAAGTACTTCTGTTACCCATACACCCATTGTTCAAAAAACTCCATTCCATCCTCCTCCTCCTTTCATAAACCCTCCACTTGAAAACCCCCTATTTTTTCCACAACCTTCTATCATGGTAGCGAGGTATGCTCCTCTAGTCCTTCCTTTACCTTTAGCTAATTTACCACAGGACTACCAGTCCAAGATTCCACTATATGATGCTAGTGGTTCCATTACTGCTCAAATACATGTGGACAAGATGAATGACTATTTTGATAGAAATGAGATAGATGATGAGACCATTAAACTTAGATTATTTGCTCAAATTTTAGGGGGAGAAGCAAGAAAATGGTTCAAAAGCTTAACCCCTAATAGTATTAATGATCTCCAAGATTTCCATCAAAAATTCATAAACAAATGGCAAGTTAGGAAGAACCCTCTCCAAATACTTTCAGATTACAACAACCTCAAGAGAAATACTGGGGAAAGTGTTCAAGATTATTGAACTAGATTTAATAGTGTTTATAATGCACTACCCTCAGAGTTCAAACCTCCACAAGGCTCAGCTTTGGCCAAATTCCATGAAGGATTTGACCCTGAAATGGCCTATTAGCGAAGAGAAAGGGATCCCTTAACTTTAGAAGACATGTAGAAGGGAGCTCTTAGTGTGGAAACAAATCAGATTGAGAAGAGATCCAAATGAGGACTAAGAAGAGGGTATCATATAGGGCAGACACTGCACCTTCAACATCTGACTCAAAATTAGACCATCTATCCAAAAACATAGATAGGTTGAAAAAGATGATGGAGAGGTTAGCGGTCCAAAAAAATGCTCAGAATAGGAACCAACCTCAAAATCACAACCAGAACTTTAGGAGAAATCAACCTCAGAACAAACAAAGAGATGCTAATCAACAAATCAGACCCCCCTTTCAAGAAAATTATGTCAATGAGTATGAAGAAACAAATGAACCAACAAAGGATGATCACATAAACATGTTGGGAGTAAGCAATGAGGATTCTGATTTCCTCTATGAAAGAAAACAAGGTCTATATACACCCTATGATGATAGAAGACCGAAAATTGAATACTATGAACCAAACTTTCAAAATTCCATCATAGGATCACCTAAACAATATGACCTAAGAAGTAAAAAGAATCAAGAAACTCCCAAGAATAAAACCTCCGAAAATTCTTCCAAAAACAACCCTGTAAATACTTCCAAAAAGATAGTATAAAAACATAAAAAGTGGCTGAAAGTTTTGATCCAAACAAGGGAAAAAACACCCAAATCAATGAAAAACAGAGTGGTGACCCTAGTAGCACTAGAATTTCAGCCAATGCTCCTAAAAAAACCATTTTGACTGTTGTAAATAGTAGAAATCAGCAAGCTGATTTTGCTGATAAAGGAGTGACTAAGAAGGTTGAATCAAACATTTAAAAAAATCAGATTCCTTTTAACCTAGAGAGTGAAATTGCCAAAATCAAAATCTATGTTCCACTCACTGAGATAGTTACTCAAAATGTATATAGAGGTCAATTTTTGAAAGCTTTGAACATAGAGGATATTCATAATACTGTTAACTTCAATGATGATACACCAGAGCTTCTGTTTGGTCCTAAGATTGAAGTAAAATTTTAGGAAGGAACTACCCCTCCATTCTACATCAATTTGACATCCATGATAATATTTTGCACAATGCCATGATTGATTCATGGGCATCACATAACCTCATGCCCAAAGTTATAATGGAAAAATTAGGCCTTGAGGTAACTATACCTTATAAACATTTATATTCCTTTGATTCAAGAAGAGTGAGATGCCTAGGCCTTATAAAATATATCTGTGTTAACTTAGCTCAAATCCCAGGAAAACGTTTAGAGATGGAAATTGTAGTGGCTGATATACCCCCGAAATATGGCATGCTTTTTTGAAGATCATGGGGTGCTAAGTTGCAAGGTACTATGCAGATGGATATGACTTATGCCACCATCCCTGTCTTTAGTCAACCTAGAAGACTCTATAGGGAAACACACATGAAATATATGCTGAGTAGTCAAGAAAGACCATAAAACTCTGCTCTCTATTCTATACAGACTAACATTGACTCATTCATTGTTTATAATGATGAGATTCCTAATGAGCAAGAGTTAATCGATGAAACATCAGCCAATATAGTGGTTACCCCAAATCCAAACATACTAGCAGCCATAGATGAAGAGGAAAATAAGGAGAAAACTAAAAGACAGTTTGCTAATTCAGAAAATCACAGCAAATAGATCACAGGTCTTGAGGTCCAAAACAGTCATGAACATAGTACCAATCAAGAAAATCAAAGAATAAAGCCTCAAGACATCGAAAATCCTGAGGAACTAAATAAAGACAAACACAGGGTAGACCTACAGGATTAACACAGCGAAAGCTGTAATGAATAATATAGAGAGGAAATAAATGATAAATCTAAAGACAGCCGTCTTTGGAGTATGAGTTTTGATGGATCTTGCTCTAAAAATGGTGCAGGAACAAGCATATGGGTGCACAACACTGAAAACAATCATGCTGAAGGTCATTCCTATAGATTAAACTTCCAATGCACGAGCAACATATCAGAGTATGAAGCTCTCCTTTTAGGCCTATATTTATTGAAAAAATTAGGGGCCAAGAGTATAACAGTTCATGGAGATTCACATTTGATAATTAGGCAAGTAAATGGGGAATACGCTACTAAACATCCCAGACTTAGAGCCTTCAGAGATGATGCTATGGAATTGTTAAAAAAATTTGCTAAATTCCAACTTACCTTTGTCCCAAGGAATCAAAACATCCTTGCGAATGGATTAGCCTTTGCTGCTACAACTTGTCTAACACCTTATGAAAGAAAGCTATGCACCACCCAAGTAAAATATAAACCAGCTGTCCTGGATAATAAAAATTACTGGAAATTTTTTGATGGAGATAAACAAATAGAAGACTTCCTACAGTCTGAAAATAAATTTCAAATACCTGACTCAGATTTAGACTATGAACAAGACTGTCCTATTGAAGAGAACCCACTTTTTGAAGAAGAAAAGTCTCATGAGATTGCTGAAATAAATCTGTGAACCCATCAACCCAAACATACAACATTAAAAAGCATAGATTTAGAAAATTATGAATTAGAGGTGATACAATCTAAAGATCACAGCTTGCCAAAAGGACTAGTCCCATTAGAAGAATTTTTTGAATTGAATGATGTTGCCAAAAATCCAAAATTCGAACCTACTTAAGCTGAAGTAGAAGAATGCAACATAGCCAGTGAGGAAAAGCCCAAAATAATCAAATTATCTAAAACACTACCAGCTGACATTAAACTGAAATGCATTCTATTGTTTAAATAATTTTCTGATGTATTTGCATGGCGTTATGAAGATCTGAAATCATATGATATAGAAATAATCTAGCATAATATACCCCTCAAATAAAACCAGAAGCCTTTTGAGAAAAAATTGCGCAGAATCAACCCTGTTCAATTACCTCTGGTAGAGAAAGAAATTAGAAAAATGTATGATGCTGGAATTATAGTCCCTGTTAGATACTCAGAATGGGTGTCTAATCTTGTATCTGTTAGAAATAAAATAGGAGAAACAAGGCTTTGCATTGACTTTATAAACTTAAACAAAGCCTCATTAAAGGACAACTATCCCTTACCCAAAATGGATCATATCTTACAAAGGGTAGTTGGTTCTAAAGGAATTTCTTTGCTAGATGGCTTCTTAGGTTACAATCAAGTATTGGTACATCCTGATGATCAACTTAAAATAGCCTTTACCACTCCTTGGGGTACTTTCATATATTTGAAAATGCCTTTTGGTTTAATGAATGTTGGTGCCACATTTTAGAGTGTTAGTATGAGTCTTTCGTCATGACAGACCACTTTAGCTACGCATAAAAAATAGCCCTAACATCGATTATGGCTGCCAAATATCTTTAAATATGCAATTAGGTGATCCAAATAATGCTGCACAAATCCAGATCTAAGCATAAAAGACATTAAGCAGATAAAGTAAAATGTGGCTCCATGCATCTAATAGACAAGATAAGAATAATATATTTGAAAGAATTTTTATATTATATTAAAAAGGGGCACCTGAGAGGAAAACAAGAAAGGTGTTTTCCAGTTCTCCTCAATGGAATGGGTTCTTGAAAGTCCTCAGCATTTCAGATCTAAAATTTCTCTCTCTTGTTGGTGTAGAAAACCCAGACAAACATAGAACTCAAAGGGAGCTCACAAGGTAAAAAAGGAGAATGTGACCAAGTATAGATCCAGAGTGATCTAATGCAATCGAAGGTGCCTAATGAATGGGGAAAACCCTTCTATTTATAAAAAAATATGAGGGTGATCTAGAACTTGGTGCATGAATAAAATATTATTAATGAAATTCTAGAACCACCCTTTGGGAATATTTTATTATATTTGTTGGAGGGAAAAGGATTTTTCACTTGGGTCAATTCCTTTATTTATAAATAATAAATAAATAAATGATTTATTTATTATTTTAAGGAAATGGTGGGAATATAATTAAATAAATAATGATTTATTTAATTATTTATAAATGATTTAGTCAAATTTAACTAGTAATATTATTTAAATAAGGATTTAGATAACTTATTCCTAGGAAATAATCAAATAAATAAGGATTTATTTAATTGATTTCCTTGTTTTGGGTTAAATATGACCAGAAAATATAAACAAATATAGATTTGTTTATTATTTATTTTTGGGGTTTCCTGTTTAGACAATAAACAACTTAATAAGGTGTTTTACTAAGTTATTTCACATAGTGAAAGCAATTTTACTTAGGGTAAAATTGGTCTTACATGGTGTAATTGGGTTCATCTAATGATAATAGGTTAGATGACTGAAAAATGGTGTAACAAATTGCCCCCCAACGTACGAGTGTTAGGATAAAATCGTATGACCGAAGTACATTGTAAGAACTCAATCACTAGACATCTAGAGGGAAGTCAGAGAGAGAAATGTAAGGTAGTCTAATGTGCTAAAGGACTAGACCCTGAGGAGATGAGACTTACAAGCGTAACAAGTCTCTAGTTTATGAAGTGGTACATGTGCTAGAGGTGGCGGGGGAGGCATACCTATGCCCGCCGAGACAAAGTACAAAAGAATAGTATGTCCAGTAAACAAGGAACCGAACTATAAAGTACATGCTAGCATAAATACGAGCTAGAAAACTAGAATAATGAATCCTACATACATGTTGTGCTTGGAATAGCAGTCAGGACTTATACAACAATATTTTAGTACATGAGATACAAATACAACCCAAATTCCCCCTATACACGGGGAAGGGCTCCCAAAATCTCACTGATACATGCAAATCGAAAAGGCGTTGCAAGCGGCTGAGGCCGACATCATCAAATGGAAGGAGTTGCATCAAAGGCTGAAATAAAGAAGTCATCCAGGCATGTGGGGGGCTACCTGCAGGGCCACCCCCTCATGAGGGTTGAGACATCTCACACACACCCGGGAATCACCAATAGTTGTTGTTGCATCACTGGACCATCAAGTATACGGATCGTGATCATGATGAAAGGAGCTCGAACCAAGGTACATCGCCCTCTAGACCTGGCTTCTGGAGTAAATGAGCTGATGTCGACAGAAGGAGGTCCACCATAGGTGAGGCAATAAGAGATCCCCAACTAAATCACGAGAGAAAATAGTAGAGTGACTAACAAACGGACACTAATGATGATGATGAAATGTGGAATACTGAGTAGCGGATGGACGACTTCCCTTGTTAGAGCATAAAGGGCATGAATGGCTTGGCAGAAATTGACACAATATCATGAGGGATAGGGGACAATGGTACTGAAGGCCATAATGTGTAACACGAGAGAGGGACCAAGAAATGAAGGATGGAGGACTATAGAAGGATACAAAGGGACTCGAGATAGACTCCATGATTGCGATGATGACTCAACTCAGATGGTATAAAAAAGGGCGACTCGATGGTGCTACCACATAGTAAAGGTCTAATGGGGGACCATAAAAACATGAGTATAAGATGGTATCTCATGACGAAAATCAACATGAACAAGGACAAGTATGGAGGCAAGGTGGTGTCCCAAGTACAAGTGTGGTATGTGAGGAAATCCGATTTGGAGGAGAGGTGAAGAGACCCTTCTTGGAAAAAATGTGTCCTGGTGAAGTGTCAAGTAACTGAAAAGTAATAGGTACCAGGAGCTCATGAATAGGCCAGGTTGCACTTTTTGGGGTCTTTTTTGTGACCTAGGTAGCAGGTACTAGGCAGAAAACTGCAACCTCTCCCAGGATATGTCCTGAAAAGTGCGACCTGTTAGAGAAAGGGGGTTTTAGTGCCGTTTTTGGCTAAGATCTAGGATTTTTATGGTTGATGGGCATAGGTGCCCCCCAGGCATGTTGTGGTCATGCCAAAATGTATTTAGAGAAAGGGGAATCTAAAGACATTTTAATGATATCGGCCGCCTATTTGTTTCCGTTATGGTTATTCAGTTTGAGAAAGGAAATGGAGGATTACCAATCTCTTGTTAGTACTTCATATATGAATCAAATGGACTTTAATTTTTTGGGTTGGCATACTTGGTGCCACTATCCCAAAGAGAGTATTTGGAGATAATGAACTGATGCTCTCCTAGAAAACCTATAGGTTGGTCAACAACAATGTCTAATAGACTGGGTTGCTGATGTAAAATGAGGAAACGATAAGGGGTATCATCCCGAGAGTGATCTGAAGTGGTATGGGACTCTAGAGGTTCTTCTAAATGTGGAAGGATAATGATACTAGAGTTGGCATGACCAGATACACTAGGAGAGTTGTGGAGAATTACTTCTCCTGGTCTCTCAAATATGGGTGCCCCCTTACCCAAACATTGGGTTGAAATGTAATGGCCACAAGGTGTGTGCGGTTTGAATGTATGGTTCTGATGTAAGGGGGAATAGAGAAAGTCAAGGGAGATGATTCCTTGCATAATGTCGTCATCGTGATAGGAGATGGGGTGACTGGTGGAAGAAAGACCACCGGACGCGGTGAAGCTACCTGACTCATCATCATGAGAAGAGAGGTTCACAAGTGCATCATCACAAGGGGTGACAGAAGAGTAAGTAGATAAAGGATCTACTAATCGTGAGCCCTGGGTGATCGCTGAAGGAAGGTCAAGCGAAAAAATAGGGGAGGATTTATAGGGAATGTTCCCCGAGGGTCTCATAGATGATGATAGGTAGTAAATGGTGGATGACGGCTCTGTCATCTCGACATCAGGAGGGGGAATGTCAATGAGAGAAGTCATGTCTGGTATTTCTGTCAAAGAAAAATGCGTGAATAGGGGAGAGGTGGACTCGTTGTGCTTGGCCTCGAATTTGCGTACCTCGGTTAGAGAGGTGAGGAAGTCCTTGAGGCGAGGACAAAGGTGGGTGTAATAGCCATGGAGATCACACAAAGCACAGGGGTGGTTGGTGTGAATAGTCTTGGGGTTCTTGGCGACGGTTGCAGAAGGAACAGAGGCTTTCGGGGCCGTGTATGTAGGGAACGCGACAATAACCATGGGCTTGAGATGAGGCAATTTAGGATAGGTATGGGTGGCGTGACCGATAACATCACACAAAGCACACTGGTTGGTATGCTTTGGAGGCCGAGAAGGGGTAGGGTTTGTCGGGGCTGCCTTGTACTTTGATGCCCCTTTGCGAGCTTTGCCCTTCTTACCCAAAGCGGTCGCAACAGGAGGTGGTTCCTATTGAGGTGATTGAGGCACTGTTGTAGCGGGAGAAGTCATGGGGACCGGTTGAACTGGGTTCAAAGAAAGATAAGGTTTGGGTTGACCAGGCAAGGTTGCAGCTGGAGGATCAAGGTACCAGATGGGAATCCCAAGGGTCAGGTTAGGAAGAGAGAGGGTGGCCATGACAGGTACCGTGTACACTCCTGGTGGGGGAGCTAGGAAAGGTATCTGAAAAGTGGGGAAATTGCCGGGAGGGACGGCTCGAAGATGGTTGAGACCTGGTGGAACTGACCCAGGAGGATAGAGGGGTCCAGGGGTACCAGCTGTAGGAGAAGGGCCAGAAGGAAGAGGTCTAGCTAGCTAAGGCGAAGGGCTAGGAGCAAGTTGCGGCAGGCTAGGTTGAGGTTGAGGTTGTTGAATAGCCGAATTGGGCTGTTTAAGGTCAGCTCGTGACGATTGCATCATGCAAACATTCACTAAGCTAGGATTAGAGACAGGAGGAGGAGGAATACCAGGGAAAGTTCCAAGCAAGGAGGAGTCTTTGTAGACGCCGGGGGAGACATTGGTCAAATAATCAATGGTTTTCTTATTGGCTATAGAAGAGATGGTTGACTCAGGGAAGGTCTGAGATTTTGGCTCATGATATGTCAACTGGTCAATGGTGACTATCTTTCCATTATGAGGGAAAAACATTTTGAGGTGAACTGCGGATGGGAAAGCAGACATGGAATAGGTGTAGCTATGCCCCAAATTAATATTATAATCAAGAGGGGTGTCGATGACATCAACGTCAATGCAAACAGTCTTTCCCGCAAGAGTGATAGGACAATTACAGAATAGGCCAATGGGCTGGGAGGCATGGTTGTCCCATACACGAAGGGTGATTGTGGAAGGGGCCAACCTAGGAGATCCGAGTTGTTTCCAAACTGAAGTATACATCACACAGGTGGATGCCCCCTCATCAGTAATACACCTAGAAATTTGAGAGTTTCGGATTTTGACTGGGATTTGGAAAGCTACGGAAGCAGGAAGGGGAGTAGGTTCTGATTGACGGGCGTCCAAAACAATCAATTGGTCATCAGCAGGATCTACAGTGCCCATGGCGGATAGTGGAGCCTTCTTTTGAGAACGACATGATTGGAGGAGTTCTAGTGTTGAAATGGTAGCAGGAGAACGCGCCAAATCATCTACTATGCTATACGAATGAGCAACTCGACCAAAAGTAGCATTTCGGCGTAATGGGCCCTTAGGAATATTGGTATGAACCTCAAATTTGGGGTGAGGGATATGAAAGGGACCATTAGATGTCGAAAGAGGCTCTGTAGAACCTGAATAAGGTGACTCAGGAACAGACGGAGCAGGAGGCTTGGGGTACTGACAAGACCGAGTTTGAAGGTTAAGGTCAACAGGTAAAGGTTGATCAGAGTTCATCATGAGAATTTGGTAATCAAAGGAACAAGAAGGGGAAGGTTGAGTGGCCTCCTCTCCGTCAGGTGGTTGGGTAGCCACAAATCCCTATTGTGCATCCACCTACTCTTGAGGGGGTGGTGACTTCTGTTGCGGGGGTTGAGAAGGTAAGGGTGGCGGACGTGCTGATGTTGGAGGAACTGGAGCACCAAGCTGTGGATATGGATAATAAGGGGGTTGGGTAATAGTGTGGTAAGTAGGAGGTTGGGCAAAAAGAGGGGGCTTGTTGTATCCTAATGACGTGCTACTGGGAGGTGAAAAAGTGCGGGAGGTGTTGCCTCCCCCCCAAGGAAAACCATAACCCATGGGAGGTTGGGCATATGTATGAGAGATAGCTCCAACGATACTATCTATGGCATGAGGTGCCCCCAGTGCATGGGCATCACGGGGTCTGGGATATCAGGTAGGACAGTATAAAGATAACTTGTTTGAGCATAGATCAAGTCATATTTTAATGCCATTTTAAGGGCAGCTTCTTCGGTTTGAGGAAAATGTGATGCGACATCTTTCCCGATAGGGGGAAAAAGAGATCTAAGGAACCAGTCCATGTAGACACGGTCTTCGAAGGTAGGAGATTGACATAGGCTCTTTCTTCTCCGCCATTCCTGGACATGATCAGTTAGGCGGGTCATAGATGATTGACGGAAATAAGTCAAAAGTTCGATACCAGTGTCATAACAAAGGGGAAGCTGGAAGTAAGATAAAAAATACTGGGCAAGAGTCGCAAAGGTGATATAAGAGGGAGTGGGCTGATCAACATACCACTTAGAAGCTTTGCCTGTAAGTGTGGGTTGGAACAATCTAAGACAGATGGAATCATCAGTAATGGAATGGGATGAGCACCACATGTGGAAAGATCAAATATGGTTGGAAGGATCGTCTCTAGCAAGGCCTTCGAACTTGGGAATGTCATAGGGGAGCTTGGTTGGCATAGCAGGCCAACCAACATCGTGGCGGATAGGATCATTGATCAACTGATTGAAATCAGGGAGACTGAGGCCTACCATGAAGGGGAGCAAGGGAGTAGTCGAGGGAGTTCCTGTGGTGGTTCCGCTAGTAACATTCATAGCATTAGGGCCGGGGTTGCCGCTAGCGTTAGGCCCTGCACCAGACATGGTGAAGGTAACAGGGGGACAACCAAGAGTAGAGGGAGAACCCAAAAAATCAGAAGAAGAGTCAGAGTGTGGACTCGGGGGAGGACTAACTCGACGACGACGGGAAGGAGGAAGTCGACGAACCGGAAACTAAGGGTGAAGGCCAAGAAGTCTCTAGGATAAACGCCTTAGAGGCGCAATGATGACAGGAAGAAGAAAAACCAAAAAAGGCAGGGAGGTGCAAAATCAAGTGAGGTCAATGTCGAAACAAGGGCAGAGAGGTGCAGTGTCAAATCATTTTAAATTCTTTGCCAGGCGGTGTGAACCAAGCTCTTCTTCACTTAGGGTCAGTGTGTGTCATGTGTTAATTTTAATTTTTAAACCCAGACATTGTGAGAGTAAAAGAAAAAGTGTTCTGCGTAACTGAAAATAAATCTGCAGAGAACAGTAAATAAGACTGAAATAAAAGAAAATTAATAGCTAACAATGCATCAATCTAACCCAAGAAGGTGGGTCTCTCAAAACTAGTCTAAAAGAGGGAAAAAAATCTAACCAAAACACGCTAAAAAGAGACCAATAGATCTAAGGTCGGGAGGGACAGGGATCTAAAGGGGAAATCTACTGAAAAGAGGTGTAGAGAACAACAAAGAGGCAGAGGCAAGGTTGCTGCTAGAAAGGAGGGAATTAGCTAAAGGTAGAAGGGACAAGGAGGCGGCCCTAGAGATGAACCGAAACAAAACTATATGTGGTGATTTGAAAGGGATAAGAGCTGATCTAAAGGGATCTGAAAATGAGGTATCAGATCTGAAAAGAAGAAGGTTGAAACTCTGGAAATGCAGACGTCTGAAATAGCTAAAAGTCACCCACAAAAGGTGGAGGGTACTAAAGCCCTAAGGGGCAATATTCCCACTTAGTTGAGTGAAAAAAATCAGAAATAGGTCTAAACAGGCAGAGATGGGGGCTGGAAAACCCTGACAGAAGCTTCAGACAAACCCAGAAAAGGTGCTGGAAAATTGTAGAAAAAAGTGCAGGTCGCAAGTTCTGACCTGTTTTCAGTCCAGGTCGCAGTTTTAGGGCAGAAAAGTGAGGCCTCAAGGCTAGGTCACAGTTTTTGGGCCGATAAGTGTGACCTGCAGATTCGGGTCTCTCGGCGGCATATTTTAGAAAAAGTTGTCATCTCAGCTGCGGCTGATGTCTATCACGTGGGCAATAGGGCCAGAAACACACAGAAGTTAAAAATTTTAATGTTTGAGGGTTTTAGAGGTGAAAAGCACCATAAAAATAGGAAAAACAGAAAACTAAAGAGAAACCCTAGGGTCTAAAATAGCTGGATGTGCAGGAAGAGATAAAAAGACAACGATTGCAAAAGAAAACCCGTGTGGAGTCGCCAATTGTTAGTACAAATCTTTCGTCGTAAAAGACCACTTTAGCTACGCATAAAAAATAGCCCTAACATCGATTATGGCTGCCAAATATCTTTAAATCTTCAATTAGGTGATCCAAATAATGCTGCATAAATCCAGATCTAAGCATAAAAGACATTAAGCAGATAAAGTAAAATGTGGCTCCATGCATCCAATAGACAAGATAAGAACAATATATTTGAAAGAATTTTTATATTATATTAAAAAGGGGCACCTGAGAGGAAAACAAGAAAGGTGTTTTCCAGTTCTCCTCAATTGGATGGGTTCTTGAAAGTCCTCAGCATTTTAGATCTAGAATTTCTCTCTCTTGTTGGTGTAGAAAACCCAAACAAACATATAACTCAAAGGGAGCTCACAAGGTAAAAAAGGAGAATGTGACCAAGTATAGATCCAGAGTGATCTAATGCAATCGAAGGTGCCTAATGAATGGGGAAAACCCTTGTATTTATAACAAAATATGAGGGAGATCTAGAACTTGGTGCATGAATAAAATATTGTTAATCAAATTCTAGAACCACCCTTTAGGAATATTTTATTATATTTGTTGGAGGGAAAAGGATTTTTGACTTGGGTCAATTCCTTTATTTATAAATAATAAATAAATAAATGATTTATTTATTATTTTAAGGAAATGGTGGGAATATAATTAAATAAATAGTGATTTATTTAATTATTTATAAATGATTTAATCAAATTTAACTACTAATATTATTTAAATAAGGATTTAGATAACTTATTCCTAGGAAATAATCAAATAAATTGTTGGGTATACGACCAAAGTCCCACATAGACTAGAAGTGGGGAGGATCATGGGTATATAAGGATAGACAAATATCTCCATTGGTATGAGGCCTTTTGGGGTAAAGCCCATAAGCAAAGCCATGAGGGCTTAGGCCCAAAGTGGACAATATCATACCATTGTGGAGATATGTGATGTCCAGAATCCTTACAAGTGGTATCAAATCCATGCCCAAAATTTAGCGAAGTGGATGAATCCTCGAATGCCGAACGAAGGTGGTAGGCCCCAGTAATATCACAATGAGATCCATGGATGAGCTCGGTTAGACAGGCGGTATGCTCCGGATTCTTCATGGACGTGTCCTGGTCCCAACACGGTGAAGAGGAGTTGACCTGGGATAGAGAAAGCTCTCGAGGCAGGTGGTGCTCCATGTAATGTGTGTGCTTCCAACGCATTGGAGCGGAGAATCCTAGTTGGTAGAGAGTGGACGGATGGATAATCGTTTGAGGGGAGGCTTGATGGCCCTTTGTTCGAGGGGAGGATTGTTGGGTATACGACGAAAGTCCCACATAGACTAGAAGTGGGGAGGATCATGGGTATATAAGGATGGACAAATATCTCCATTGGTATGACGCCTTTTGGGGTAAAGCCCATAAGCAAAGCCATGAGGGCTTAGGCCTAAAGTGGACAATATCATACCATTGTGGAGATATGTGGTGTCCAGAATCCTTACATAAATAAGGATTTATTTAATTTATTTCCTTGTTTTGGGTTAAATATGACCAGGAAATATAAACAAATATAGATTTATTTATTATTTCTTTTTGGGGTTTCTTGTTTAGAGCATAAACAACTTAATAAAGGTGTTTTACTAAGTTATTTCACATAGTGAAAGCAATTTTACTTAGGGAAAAATTGGTCTTACATGGTGTACTTGCGTTCATCTAATGATAATAGGTTAGATGACCAAAACATGGTGTAACATAGAAAGCCATGGATATTGCATTCTTAGAAGAAATAGGTTACTTCATAGTGATTTACTTAGATGATATCACGATCTATTCTAAAACAGCTGAAGAACACCTAATACACTTGAGAAAAGTCTTTGAGAAATGTAGAAAATATGGGCTGTCCTTATATCCAAAGAAAACATTGTTCTATCTCCAAGAAGGTAAACTTCTTGGACATATCATATCTGAAGAGGGAATAAGGATAGACCTAAAGAGGATCGATGGTATATTGCAAATCAGCCATCCCAAAAACATCAAGGAACTTTAATCTTTCATTGGGAAGATTAATTTCTTGAGAAGGTTGATACCCAATTTAGCTGAACTCCTTAGAAACATGACAAATATGCTTAAAAGAGAAGGAGTTAAATGGAACTTCGAAGCAAATAAATCATTTGAGCTGGTAAAACAAGCACCTACCAAAACACCAGTTCTTATAAGTCCTGATTTTACAAAGGATTTATTCATTTTTTCATTTGCATTAGAACACACAGTAGTTGTTGTCCTATTACAGAAAAACATGAATGGACAAGAGCAACCAATTGCATTTTTCAGCAAGGCATTGAGAGATGCACCTCTGAAGTACAACATAATGGAAAAACAATCATTTTCCTTGGTCAAAGCCTTAAAAGACTTTAAAGTTTACATTTTACATTCCCACATTATAGCATTTGTGCCTCATTCAGTTGTAAAAGACATACTGACCCAAGATCCATATGGAAAAAGAGAAAAGTGGATTGCTGTAATTTTAGAATATGACTTAGAAATCAAGCCCACTAAGCTCATAAAAGGTCAAGGACTAGCAAGACTTATGCCTGAATCCAACTTTCAATCTCTTGATATAAACATGTTTAATGCATTAGATGAATAGGAGGAGTTGACAACTCCAATTATTGAAGATCATTTCTGAATTTGTCTTGATATGCTGACATTTTGTATGTTTTTCTCAATCTTAATGTCCCTCCTGGTTTGTCAAAAACAAGGCAAAATTCTTAAAATTGAAAGCTATAAATTACTGCATTTTGAATAAATGTTTATATTGGAAAAATGTTAGTGGATTATTACTTAAATGTTTGCCTAAGAATGATGCAGATAAGATCAAGCACGAGTTTCATGAAGGAGAATGTGGAGGCCACCTCTACTAGAAGTCAACTACTAAAAAAATCCTTAGATCTGACTATTAATGGCCTTCCCTCTTTCAAGATGTTCATAAAATGATTATGGCCAGTCATAAATGCCAAATATTTAAAGGCAAAAGAAAGCTGCTTCCCTTACCTCTGCAACCAATCACTGTTGAAGCTCCTTTTCAGCAATGGGGTGTAGACTTCATTGCGAAAATCCATCCTGCCTCATCTGCCCAACATAAATGGATCCTCACAGCAACAGACTATTTTACCAAGTGGATAGAAGCCATCCCTTCTAGGAATGTCATAGATTTAGTCATAATTTCATTTCTTGAAAACCATATACTGTCTAGATTTGGCTGTCCTAGAAAAATCATAACTAACAACGTTGCTACATTTGGGTCTAAAAATATGGTAGAATTCTGTCATAAATATCAGATTATATTGGGTCATTCCTCAGCTTATTACCCTCAAGGTAATGGGTTAGCAGAATCCTCAAATAAAATTTTGGTAAACATAATCAAGAATTTGCTGGAAGATAACAAGAAATCATGGCAGACTAAGCTAGTACATGCATTATGGGCAGACAGACGAACAATTAAAAAATCAATTAGAATGTCTCCATACCAGCTAGTTTATGGAACAGATGCAATATTTCCAACCAGTCGAGGAGTGCGAGTCATGAAGCTGCTCCAAGAAGTATAGTCTGAAGATGATTGTATGACAAGAAGAATAAACCAGACTATACATCTCCAACAAACCAAATAGGAGGTATACATCAGAGCACAACAACTACAAGAAAAAATCAAGAATTTTTTTGACAAAAGAACCAAGGAAAGTGACTTTAAAATTAGTGATAATGTATTGAAATGGGATTCAGGGAGAGAGGATAAGGGAAAAGATGGAAACTTTGAAAACTTCTGGAAAGGCCCTTATATTATCCAATTAGCTATTGGGAATAATGCATTCTTTCTGCAAGAATTGGATGGATCTGAATATTTTGGAGGTCCTGTCAATGGTAGGATGCTCAAACATTATTTATGTTAACTGATATTTTAAGTTTCAAAGTTTTTTTTCATTGTATATAACACTTCTTTTGAATTTGAAAAAGGAAAAAAATACAAAAACAATAAAATAGAGGAAAATAGGGCAGATATAAAAGAAGAAAGGTAGAGCCCCATGCCAAAAAATAAATGGAGAATCTGAAAGTGTGCAAGCTTAAATGCCACTACCAAAAGGAGCACTGCTATTAGCCATATAGCCTAATCATGACTAGATATACTTTCAATTTACTGCTGATAGGTTAGTGAAGGAGGTTTACCAAACTATTTAATCTTGGCTTATCAGTAGATTACACTAGGATAGAAATAAATGGCTCTAATCAGATCAAAATGTGAGCCAAAAAGATAGACGAAGATGGTTCAAACATGCTCAAAATCTAAACCAAGAGAAAAGAAAAAGGATGACTCTAAATAGATTAAAATATGAGTCATGAGAAGAAGGAAGGATTTTTATAATTTTTAGATCTTAAGACTTCATGTTTTCTTTTAAATTTTCTGCAAATAAAGTCTATGTGCAACTTGTACATATATCCATAGACATCATAGGAAGTTAGACAGTTTAATCCCCACTTGGCTGTGTTTTAAATTTTCTGTTTTAGAATGTAGAGAATAAAATATGTCAGACAGTTTAATCTTGATAGATGGTAGATTAGGTAGAGAATTAATGAGTTCAACTGTTTAATCTGAACTCATGGAAGAAATAAGGGTATATTTAGATTAGTTTCCTTCTTTCAATAAAAGAATAAAATGTTGATGTCAAAGGTTTGCAAGTCCAAGTGCACCTTATGAAGAAAAAATGTAAGGAAAAGTAGGTTGTGTAGGTAGAATGTTTGGGAGAAATTTGTTTGCTGATACAAAGTACTGATCATCTTTTTTAAGCAGCATGATCAATGAAGAAAAGGTTGTCAATAGATAAGGCACATGTCTACACTCCAAAGATCAATTTCTGAAGTTCTTGACACCTCCAAGGAGTTGCCATCCCCAAGTGGAGCCACTGTTAACCATTAGTAAATTTTGTTACAGCAAATGATGGCTAAAACAAGTCTTTAGTCTTCAAGAAACAAGTTTTAAAGAAAAAATTGTGAGTTCTTGAAGCCTTGCTATTTTCCCTGTCCAAGATCCATTCCGTTGATATCTTCACTTCAAAAAATCTTCAAAACTCTATTGTTATAAAGAAAAAACTGTTTCCTAAAGGTCCCATTTACATCATTTCATCCCCCCCATATCACTCATTTTTCCCCTTTTTTCTTATCCTCATTTTCCTTCTAAAAACCCCCTTTTTTCCCCTTCATTTACCCTCCATTCCCTTAAAAATATTTTTAAGCCATAAAATCCCCTTTATTTGATTTAAAGATACCCTTTTCATCCTACCGGAACCTCAAAAAAACGATAAAAAACACTAAAAAACCCTTGAAAAACCTTTCCGCTCCTCATAAGCCCTTAAGCCCCTTTGGTTTGAGCCCTTAGCCCCTTTTCCGCAATAAAACTAGGTCTTGTGACCTGAGCACTTGGCCTATCGGCGTATCGGCTTTTTTCCTAACCCCGCGACCTTTTTCCTTTGTTAAAATTTTTTCCGCCGATGCGAAGCCTCGATCGCCATCGGCCATCACATATCGGAAATTTACTTTCTCCCTTGTATAGGACCCTTTGTCCCATCAATATGCCAATCTCTCAATGTGATCTCCACCATTGATCGTCCCTAAGATCCGATGACCAACGCTTCATTACATCACGCCCCTCCATCGCATCGGGCCTCACCCTTTTTTATTTTTCTTTCATTTTCTCCGCCGATACGATCCCCCTACTTCAATCTCCATTGTCGATCCCAATCTCGATCTGACGGTCCTCCACCCATCACCTGGGCCTTTCCCATAGGCCATCGTCCATCGTAGTTTTCAAGTTCTTCCTTCCCAACCCCTTTCTTTGCTGATTGCTGGTCTGCCAAATTAATCCCAACCATTCGTTTCCCTGATCCAACAACCCACATTGTTCCTTCATTCCATCCCCGCCCCTTTTTCATCCTCCTTCATCACCCAATACTAACCATTGATCCCTTTTTTAAATCAATGGCCCTCGCGTCACCACATTCCCATCTTCCCACTGACCCCTCTTCCACCATTTTTAATTCCCGATCATCGCGATTTAATCTAGACCGTCCATCTCCCCGATCTGACGACTCCCCTTGATCCTTCCTGCTGTTCTTATAAATCCATTTTCCCATGTAAAAAACCCCCAAAATCTTTGTATTACGACTCAAACCTCGAAATAAAATTAAAATGGCTCCCCCCTTCCTTCATATTGTTTCCCCCTCTAAATCAATCTCCACCATCAATTAGACCTTTTTCCCTTGGATCAGACAGTCTAAAACCATTTTCGCATTCATTTCAAAAATAACATTTATCACCCATTTTTAATGCAAAATAGGTTGTTTTCTAAGGCATACATGTTAGCCATTAACGTGTATCACATTCTCCCCAGGAAAAACCATTTACCACCCAAACCCTGCACGAAAATCGCTTTCGGTTTTCCGAAGCTACCTTTTCAATTCTTTGTGCCATTTTTCTGTTTGAACCCTGGTTCACCTATCCACCATGGTTTTTTTCCTCTGCTATATTCAAAATCCTCTGCATATGCTTCTCTACCCTCACAGAGCCCCCCGAAGCAATTTAAAGGCAAATTTGCAGGGTTTCTTGATAGTTTGTTGTTTTGGTTTTCAAACTTCTGTGGTTATAGTTATTGTCATCAGAAACCAGATTATCCACAATATCATAGAAAAATGGTCGATGTTTCGAATCCCAACGGGGATCCATCTTGATAGTTTGTTGTTATGTGGAGGTCTCATGGCGGTTTTATGGCTTAAATCAATCCCACAGTCCAGTAAAGGGACAGGGCTGAGGGTGACGATCCTCGTGGCCCAAAACAAAAGAAAAAGTGGTCAAAGGGATGAATTCCACGTCACAAGCAATGGATCATGGCCATTTGGCATTTCGATCCGACCCTCTAATGCATCCACCTGTACACCAGCAAACACAGTGGTGAAGAATTAAAGAGTATCAAAGAAAAATTAAAGTTAAAGGGTTAATAAATAAAGATTGAAGATCAAAGAGCTTAACTCGATAGTTAAGAATAAACCAAAATTAAAGATGATTAAAGGAACAAGCCTAAAGCACGAAACCAAAGCCTAATTTAGTTTAAAAAGACAAAATATAGACGAATAAATAAAAATCATTTAAACGATCTGTAAAAGGAAAATTGAAGACCGAAGAAGAATAAAGAAGGCACGATCAGCCTTAAAGCACAAAATCAGAGTTAAATCAGTGTTTTAAATTATTAAGATAGATAGATTAGTAAAGGAAGCCTCCAAATGCCACATGAATGAGGCAATTATCCCTTAGAAATGCCACCTGCCAGTTTATTTGCCTCAAAAGAGTACACAGTTAAATGCACAGTCAGAGATATTTTTCCAAAGATGGCTTAAAATTAATTGCCAACCTACCCAAGGCCTTTAAAGTCAAAAAAATCAGCTTGAGTTAGTGAGAGTTAATGTAGAAATTAATTAACAGAGTCAAAAATCTGAAATCTCCTCCTTTGTGCCTCTCAAAGGCCAAGAAGCATTTACTCTTTATTAACTGAACCAATAACTCTTCCTTTCACTCCACCTCCTCATTTTTCTATAAATATCATATGAGAAACCCATTGTAAATGTTGGTTAATGGAATACTTATCAAGTGTAAATAGTTATTGAGGCTGTCGAAGCTCTATTTGTAATTGAAGAAAGATACACTGATATGAGAAGTTTGAAGCTGTAAGGACCAGATGGACTTGAATATTGTAATTGGTTTGAACATAAAATATACAAGCTAATTTATGGGATCCTAGTATATGTCAATGGTGATGTTTTTCTTACTATAATTTTTATTTTTCTCATGTTTTCCGTACTATCCATTTTCTCTAATAAAGAACAGAAAATATAGATTAGAATTTACTGTAAAGTACCCTATTTTTCACTGATAAATCTTTATCTCTATGTTTTCTTCTAAATGTGTGTTTGGGAATGATTTCAATAGAGTGTGACCAGTCAAGGAATGTTGATGAGCCCATGTCTTTTTGGGTAAAATATCATTATCCTTGAATGATATTTTCATTGCATGCTAAGTAAAGTTACACTAGGATAGCCTATGGTTAGCCCTGTCCTCTAGTTTATCTCCAATAGTTTCTTTGAAAAGATCCCTGAGAGTATGCCAAAAGCAGGATAGGTTAAAAATCCTTACTTGATCTTAGGCTGCCCTCTATTTTCTTATGTGTTTTCTACTTTCTAAAGGTAATCTATTAGATTGCTAGATTGTTGTCTAAAAAGTGTGCTTTGTAAAAGTTTTCCCAAATAATTCTATGGTTTTCCCTATTCTTTGGCTTGCTTCAAACTGTTACTTTGAAAGGCTTTTCTTGTTCAGTGAAGTTAATAGATTCTTAAATGATTATTAGCTTTGCTTCTTTCACAATGCTTTTGATGTTTCATACCATAACTCAATCTAAAAATATCCTTTGATATAGATGACTTGCCCCATAGACCATTCTTGAAACTTGTTGTGCAATTAAATCCTTTTGTGACTTCATAGCCCAATGGATTGATACTGTTTCTTACTTATCTTATTAGCTGAACCATTCTATCAACTTATTCACACCTTTACCCTTCAAAATATTTCCTTCATTTTGATGATATCCCACCCAACCAAAACAAAAAAACCCTTGTACTTCATAACTAGCCTAATATCATATCTTTTATACATATTTATATAGAGAGATCCCTCTTTGAATCCAGGAGGGCTAGATCCTAGGATTCCAAAGTGGTTTTGATGTAGGCTTTGCAGCATTTGTTCTTGCCAATATTACAAACTACAGAGTCCTAACAGAAGGGATATAGGTGTATCCACAAACTCTTCTCCATACTTACAATGTCATTGTTGTTGTAGCCATTTGCTTCTATTCTGAAGCTCCCTCGGGCCCCTCCACTGTCCCTCGCGACTCCACAGCTCCCTCTCCACCTGTGTCGACTCCTTCACTCTTCGCTTCCCATCTCCTTGCTCCTTAACTTCCTTCACACTTGTGCTCCCCTCCCACTCAGGAACGCTACTCACTACCATGTTGTAGCTCGACCTCAGGCTGCTTGGAGCATCCCTCACCCCCCCACACTCCACCGCTTCATCTCCCTCTCGTCGGCCTCCCTCACAGTCGGCTCATCTCCACATCTCCTTCATGCAACCTTCATCGACATTGTGGGCTCCTTCCTCCATCCGCTGTCACCTCACACCGCGACCTTCCCATAGCAGCCACCCACTCTGCCACCTCCCCTCAGCACCCCTGCTCTCTCCTCCCCCTCTCCCTCCCCTTCCGTCCTACCCTCCCATCCCCTACTTCCGCTCCCACGAAACACATAGCCTCATTCACTCCAATGGTGATCACAGATAAATTGATAGAGGGTGATTGGATAAGATACAGCCGACTAACACCTTCACCACTGACGGAGGAGGAACAGTGACTGGTGAGAGGAGGAGGAATGTTATCGTTGAAATGGAGCCTTTGCTGCGCAGTACTAAAAATCAAAAGTAGAGAAAGCAGTACGATAAATCCATAGGGGTTGTCTTGAATTTAAACCAAAGGAAAAATTTCTTTGTTTAAGTGCGCATGTGAAGAGGACTGAGTTTCCATACTTCTTTGTCAAATACTGGTTGAAAGATCGAATGGTATGCCCAAAAAAAAAATATATCACATTATCATCAAAGTTTCTCCTTGAAAATGTGTATAGAAAATTAAATGTCAATGTGGAGTTAAGAATCACCCATTTTGATTCAGATGAGAGATGATATGCTATAATTGTTTAGATTTATATTTGTGCAAATAAAGATTAGAGTTCCATCACAAATAAAGAAAGAACAGAATTTGTATATTGTAGCAACTTACAGAAACAATTAAAGGACAAAACTTACAGACTCAACTATTTTGAAACACATGCAACAATGAAGGTCTTTGATGGCAGTTTGAGGTTCTCTCAGAATGTGAGGTGGTGAATACAATAATATTTATCAATAGTTGCAACAATGAAAGTAATGTTAGAGAAATGGTGAATGGCATATAAGTCTCTAATATGCCATGGTGCTTGATATTAAATTCCTTGGTGTGATATATTGACTATTGCATAAATAGTTTCTAAATGCCTAAAATTGATAATTTAATAGAGTTTTTTAGAACTCTAATGGAATATACCACCGAAAATACAGTTAGAATCAATAGGATGCCATTTATGATATTCAAACTTGTTTACATGATGCACAAGACAAGATTGAGTTTTTTCACCTTGAATCTCAATTCCAGCAAGAAGAACTACAACAACGAAGTAATCATTCTGAACCTGTTTCTATTCAAAAAATTGAGAGGGACTCCCATCAGCAGCAAGAATATTAATTTGTAGTCAACTCACATTTATTTCCTTGTACAAGAGCAGATTTACATGCAGATGCAGCAGCTCAATCTACACTTCCCAAGCCCATCATTAGACCTTGGGAAGAGCTTCTCCACAACAAGCATAGAAAAATTCTTGGATATGACAAGGATGTGTCCTTTCATATTCCATACTGCTCCAAGCCTATTAAATTTCAGAGTGGCAGATTTCTTCATGATAGCTCACCTACATCTATTCCAGATCCTGCTCCTCTTCCACAGCAACATTAACAACAAATTGTAAAATGCCAACACTGTGATCGAGTTGGCCATATGAAAGATCAATGTTTTGATATTCACCCATGCAAGAACTGTGCTAGAAACACCCAGTCTTCACATAGATGCTTCAAAAACAAGCCTCCTACAAGAACAAAGATTCATCTTAGATGGATCGCTTCTTGGAAATGGGCATCAACAGCCAAGAAGATGTTTAAGTCGCATGTCAGAACTTGTTCTATAATATTGAACAATATTGCAATTGCGTTTTCACCATCATCTCACCTTGTACCTGATAGGGGGGAAAATGGTGGTCATCTACAAGCTTCAATGCCACATCAAGTGATTCTGAGCCACAATATCTCATTCTAGATTCAGAGTTGTAGCGAGAAACGCGGCAGTTCAAGCGAGCCTGAGCCACAATTCACCATTCCAGATTCAGAGTTGTAGTGAGAGACACGGATGCCCATGAGCATGCTTGTGGTTGGTGGAAATCCTTAAACCATCCATCTGAGGTTCATATTCTTCCTCTTCAAAGAATTCGGAACACTTCCTCTAGCCAAAGACTTCAGCTTCTTTCCAGCCTTGGTACAGTTCCGGGGAAATGAATTAAGAATTCCAGACCACCATCCTTAAGCCATCACTTCCTCTAGGTTGAAGGTCTCCTGCTTCAAATATGAGGGACACTTCCTCTAGAAGAAGCCCTCAGCTTCTTGCCAAATTTAGAAGAGTTCCGGGAACTGCAATAAGCGTTGCATTCCAGTGTTGGTGGTCATCCTTAAACCACCTCTTTATGTCAACATTTTAGAGAGATGATTCAACCTAAGTGTTGCCATGCATACTTTGCAGATTTGTATTACAACTCTCTTCTTGGACTCACATATACCCCTTCCGATTAAGGGGCGTAATGTTGGACACCTGATCCTCAATGGGTAGGTGTGGAAGCCGAATGGACAAAGAGGAGTCCAAGTGACCTTGTATTACGGAATCCAAGAGTCAAATTAATGTAATATAAATGTACATCTATGGGTAAAATAAATGAAACTAATTCTTATCTTCATTTCTGTGTGTTTACTTTCTCACCCACCATGTGTGATTTTAACATCCTCCACAACTACCTTATTTTTAATTCAACACACAAACTCTCTGCTTTAACTGATTTCTTTTTTGGGCACAAACTGTCCAAAACAACTATTGAATCACCAAGATTTTCAAGATATAAAATATTATTGGATATTTATCTTACAAGAAAATAAGAAAACAAGATCCCATATAAGAAATGTGTGGTTGTGTTGGCCAAGTATTCTTCTTCTGTTGCAGTGTCTTCTTTCAGAAGAATTTCTGCAAACGTTCCCCCTTGGTCTAAGGAAAATCCATGGAAAAATTTCACAAAAAGAACATATATGGATCCCTTCATCCAACAGATGTGACAACCCCAATGATGGAACATGCAACCACAATCATGTTGTTCAGTAGGCACCAGGCTGATCCCATTAACATTTCACTACTTAGCACTACAAAATTGGAAGTCGTTGTTTTAATTACGAACCAAATGTTTCAATTAACAAAGAGCCCAACTGAAATCGAGTCTTGGGTTCAAATCCTATTGCATAAAACAATCCATAATAAAGAAATTTATATTATGTAATAGTGCAGAGATTATTAAAAATATTGATTTCTTTGCAATACTAGTGAGGTTGAATTTTTTTCATCAATTTTGATTTCTTTGCAATTCAAAATGTTGGGAATTTTGTACAACCTGGTAGGGGAATATTTTCAATTTTCTTAAGTGTAACATTAAAGAAATGAAGTAAAATCAATATTTTGGATTGAAAAAAATGAGGATTTTTATTTCTAACGTTTTGATATTTTTTAATAATTCGATTTTAACATGGATCTAGGTTAGTAATAACTTTTACTCCTAAATCTATAAAAATTTAGCTAAGAAATATTAATTATGATTAAGTCGTCATCTTTAAAATAAGGCATTAATTACCATTAATTCCTCATTTTTAAACTTTTGAGGTACTTTGAGAATGCTCTTGGCAGATATCTCACCATGGTTGGTGATTAAAGTGTCTTTCTTATAAGACCAATGATTACATTGTGTGAAAAATTCAAAGTAACCTTCAGACAATTGGTATCAAGATATATATATATATATATCATATATATATATATATATATATATATATATATATATATATATATATATATATATATATATATATATATATATATATATATATATATATATATATATATATATATAGCACTTCAAACTAGTGTTTTATTTCCATAAACTGGTACACTAAAGAGGATGGTGTCTAACCTATATATATATATATATATATAGATATATATATATATATATAGCACTTCAAACTAGTGTTTTATTTCCATAAACTGGTACACTAAAGAGGATGGTGTCTAACCTCCATGCTATTTTATTAAATTCTTAGAAAAGTGGTGCAAACCTCCCCGTCCACAATGAAAATGTGAGTGCCCAACAAGTATATATTTATCTTTGAACCTCAAGCTTGGCCAACTCAACTTTAGAAAGTAATTGTCAATCTATTTATATCTTATTTCACTCATACTTATTTTGCAACATATAATGTAGAGTTCATTAAGTTTGGTTTCAGTAAAAAGCTTGGTTTCAATAAACAATTTAAAGTGTTTTGATTAACTAGGAGGTATGCTTCAATGTCTTTGGTCATTTTTTCATCAGATCTCTAGACAAAGGTTGCTAGGAAAAATCAGGTCATGGCATTGTATTAAGTGCCAAACAGGTCAGTCTATTAGTGTCGTTGATTCATTTTTGGGTAACATGTTTAATGTATGGGGTTTTCTTTGCACAATGTCATATTTTTTTCAGAAAACATGGAAGTACAATGGATAGAAAATGTATTGGAAATATTGATATCCCTCCTCCATTCCTACAATGTTTCATAACCTTAAGAATTATTTTTCTTGTGTATGACTGGACCTTTGTTCCACTAGCCAAAAATTTTATAGGTATTGAGCATGGCATTACGGTGCTCCAAATGCTAGGATTTAGGATATTCGTTTATGTTCTTGCTATGGTATTTGCAGCACTGACAGGAGTCAAAAGACTTAAAGAAATAAAGGATAATAGTTTAGTAGACCTACACAATGCAACAATTCCAATGACCATCTTTTGGTTGCTTCCACAATACATTCTTTATGGCATACCAAAATTCTTTGCAATGGTGGGAATGAGGAAAATTTCTATGATCAGATACCCAATAGAATGAGAAGCTTAGGTATTGCATTTTTTTTTAGTGTGCCTGGAATTGGTAGCTTCTTGAGTGGCATTGTTATACTCATTGTTGATGAGATTCCATTTTATTAATTGAAGAGGTAAATATATTTTATCTTGTTTATGTAGCCATATTAATTTATTTACTTTGTCATTTTACTTAGGGTTTTTGAGTTAACAACTTCCAGTTACCGAATTTCTTGAAGCGAAGTAAATTCAAATATCGAATTGAAGGATGAATGGAGAATAAGAACAATAATATTCAGGGCATTGGCATGAAATGAAACAATATTGGTTAGTAACAAAAAATAATAACACAGGAAAAAAATAAAATGAATTCAACCTGATATCTTTTTTCTTTATCCATAGAATCATAACTGAAAGGAAATCCACATAAGACATAAAAAAGTGCACAACATCAAATTCACAACTACACAAATTATTTATACTTAGCTGGTCAATGTTTCCATCACACTATCTTCATACTAATAACAATAATTTTGATCATAGTAATCACACTAATTCTTATTCAAACTCCAGTATTCCTCCTGATTTCAATACACATTGTACTAAATTTCCTAACTTGTGTCAGTATCTTCATGGTGAGAAGCACAATGTGATGGGTTTGCATATTTCACATCCTCCTGCATTTCCTAGAAATAATGTTTGGGCCATGCCACAGATTCACAGAGCTAATCAACTTTGAAATTCATATAAAATCCCCCATCAATTGCATGACGAAATTAATATGTTGGCTTCAAACATGTACTGCAAATTCCCTAGTGTATTGTTTGACCAGCCTTCCTCAAATCACCATCAAGAAGATCAACTATTCTCTTCCCACGACACATTTCAAATTATCACCAAAGAAAAAGTACAGGTCTTAGACCTAAAAATAAATGAAATGCATCAAAGAACACATAATTCATTAAATTTGGAAGTATTTCATTGATCTAGAATTTATAACTTTAACTAGATTAAGTTTTTTCAAAATGTGGAATTATAAAATCACTTAGTTTACTAATTTTAATGTAGATATTCACCATTTTTGGTGAAAATTTTATCATGGTAAAGTATATAATACAATTTTTTATAAACTTTCAGAAGCAAATATTACACATTTTAACCATGGATTCCTTACATTATCTCTTTTAATATTTTTTATGGTTTGTACTATCAGATAAGTTTGTTAAAGTTATCTTATGAAAATAATGTTGTGTATGTTACTATTATTTTCATTATGAAAAGCATGTTTTGTAAGTTACTTTTATTAACCCATTTAATTATAATTTGATATAGTAAATTTCATGTATCTATTAAGTTACGATTATTACTAAGACAAGGTTGGCACAATTTAAAATTATATCACCTTTGCAACAATAGTAATATGGTTGAAGATGAAAAACCCTCTTAGATCATCCAGTTTATACTCGAATTTGAATTTAATTTTCAAAATATCTGTGGCACTACCAACCTTCTTGATATTTTAACTAAAAAAAATTATGATGATCTTGAAACACTTATTTTAATGCTTTTTGAGCATAAAAATAAAATTCTAAAGAATTTTGAGTGATATCTTTATGGCTTCTTATATACCATATTATTTGGTCCTAGTGGATGATAATCATCATTATTGTTATACCATTTTTTGGTCATCTAACCTGTTACTATTAGATGGACCTAAGTACACCATGTAAGACCAATTTTACCCTAAGTAAAATTGCTTCACTATGGAAAATAACTTAGTAAACCACCTTTATTAAGTTGTTTATGGTCTAAAGAGGAAACCCCATGATGAAATATTAAATAAATCTACATTTATTTGATTTTCCTCAAAGAATAATTATTTAAACAATAGTTTAGTTAATATTCCTGGTCATATTTAACACAAAGAAGGAAAATTAATTAGACAAATGATTGTTTATCTTATTATTTTCTAGGAATAATTATTTAAACCTTATTTAAATAATGTTCCTTGTTAAATTTGACTAAATCATTTATAAATAATTAAATAAATAATTATTTATTTGATTATTACTCAACCACATCCTTAAAATAATAAATAGATCATTTATTTATTTATTATCTACAAATAAAGGGATTTGACCCAAGTCAAATTCTTTTTCCCTCCAACAAATATAATAAAATATTCCATAAAAGTTGGATCTTGATTTGGTTAATAATATTTTAACTATGCAGCAATATCTAGACTAACTCAATATTTTGTTATAAATAGAAGGGTTTTTCCATTCATTCGCTTCCTTTTTTTGCCTAAATATCACTCTGGATCTATACTTTTGGTCTGACTTTGATCCACCATCATTGTCATAGCTTTCTATCATTTTTCTTGTCAGCTCCCTTTGAGTTCCATTTTTTGTCTCGATTTTCTACACCATCAAGAGAGAGGGATTTTAGATCTGAATTGATGAGGACTTAAAATAACCCATCCCATTGAGGAGGACTGGTAACATCCTTCTATGTTCTCCTCCCAGGTGCCATTAATACAAAATTCGTTAAACATATTCTTGTCTTTTCTATTGGATGCATGGAGCAACTCTTGTTCTTATTTACTGCTTAATGTCATTTGATGCATAGATCTAGAATTTTACAACATTTATCTTGATCACCTAATTGCAGATCTAAGGATATTGGCAACCATATTTGTTGTTAGGGCTATTTTTTATGCACAACTAAAGTGGTTTTTTTTCATACACTTTCAATTAAGATTCATAATAACAACTTGTGACTCCACATGGGTTTACAATTATGACCGTTGTCATTTTTCAGATCCCTGCATATCCAGCTGCTTCAAACCCTAGGATTTCTCTTCAGCTTCTTGTTTTTATTTTCTTGATGTTGTTTTAAACCTATAAAACCATAAAAAATTAAAAATTCTAAATTCTGTGTGTTTTCAGACCTATTGCGCAGGTGATCAGCATCAGCGACAGCTGAGACGACACATTCTTCTAAAATCTGCCACCGAGAGTGCCATAAGTGCAGGTCACACTTTTCAAGAAAAAACCTGCGACTTGGACCTTCATATCATAGAAAACAGGACAGAACCTGTGACGTGTGCAGAAATTAGGTCAAAAACTGCGCCCTGGACTTTTTACGGGAGTTTTTCTAAAATTTTTATGGGTTTGTCTGGGCCCGTCTTCAGGGTTGTCTGACCTCTATCTCCGCCCATTTTGGACTTGTACTTTTTATTTTTTACTCAACTAAGTGGGAACCTATCCCCTTATGGCTTCAATACCCTCCACCTTTAGTGGAAGAGTTTTAGCTGTTGTAGGTTGTCTGAAATTTCAGTGTGTTTAGCCATTTTTCAGATCTGATACCTTATCTTAAAATCCACTTCAAATTGGTTATTTATCCATCCAAAACACCTCATTTAGTTTTTTTTAGGTTTTCCTCTAGGGTTCCCTTTGCTTCCCTCCAGGATATAGCTTTTTTCCACCTCATTTACAGTGATCTATCTTATGATTTTTTGTTTTTTTTCTAGAACAATTTCCAGCAGATTTGACCTTTATATCCCTGTCCCTCCTGAAATTAGATCTATTGGCTATTTCAATGTGTTTTGACTAGATTTTTTCCCACCTACAGACTAGTTGTTGAGAGGCCTGCCTCCTTGGGTTTAGATTATTGCATAATTAGCTGTTTATTTTATGTTATTTCAGTTTCATATACTGTTATCTGCAAGTTTATTTACAATTAAACAACACACTTTTTGTTTTTCTCTACAAACATCTGGGTTTAAAAATTAAAGTTTACACACTTTACACAAACACCCTAAGTGAAGAAGAACATGGTTAACACCGCCAAGCAAAGACATTAAAAAATTGAAATCAATTGATCCTGCACCTCCCTGCCCTTGTTTCGACATTGTAATCAGTTGATCCTACACCTCCTTAACCTTGTTGGTCTCTCTTCCCTTTTTGTAGTGTTTGTTTCATCATCATTGCACCACCAAGGCATTTATCCCAGAGACTTCTTGGCCTTCATCCTCAGTTTTCGGTAAGAATACTTACTCTTCCGTGTAGGATTCGAGTTACTCCTCCACCGAGCTAGCACACTAACTCTTCTTCTAGTTCATTGGGTTTTCCTTCTAATTCTACCCCTGTGTTGAAGAGGTAAATCCCCTCTGCGGACAGAGGCGATCCCTACTAACCCAGACAGGGTCTAGCAACAATCGAACATGCTATAGGGCAGGTTCCTAATTGGAAATAAACCGACTTGCGATGAAGGCTTACCTGTAATCCAACGATGTTGTTTGTAGAAGAGGTAGTGCTCCTGTTCCTTTGCCATGGCAGATCACAATCCACACGAACTCCATGATTGGACACCTGCACATGTAAGAAACAAAACAAACGCAAGCATAAAATCTAGTATATACAACTATATGTTAGTCGAAGAAGACATAAATCATGATCATAATCAAGAACAAGAGTGGAACCATAACCAATAGTCGCTTATCATTAATGAATCAAAAGAAGAATACAACCATAGCTTTGACACAACATTCTCCTTTGGCGGGTCGTCAGCAGAACATGTCTCAATAAAGCCTGTCAGGGATGGGACAAGCCTCTCTCTTCGGATACTTCACAATAGTCTCGTTGCTTGGATTTAATCTTAAGGGAATCAAGAAGGCTCTTGCAGCATAAGGATGTGAAGGCTCTTGGGAACTAGCTTGCAAAGGAGAATGGCAAGCTTTTAGAGATGGAAGAAGGGGAGTTGGGATCCCTATAATCATGGGATTGGCCCTATCATCAAGGAAGCTTCCGTGAGAGGTGGAAAACCACTTCCTCTACATGGAAATCCATAGCCAAACCCCCCAACTCAAGATAGATATCAGTCCAGGAATTTGTTAGGACGAAACTTCCGCCATTTATTTTTAAAAAACACTCCTCAAAATGGCTGGCGAGAGTGCAGCTCTGAGATAGAGTGCCAATTGGCACCCCCTCTTTGAAGTATTTCCCCCATTGGCACAGGTACTGAACTGGATGCCCGGACCAATGCAAAAAGGGGTGTTTTTAGGGTTTTTTGCAAGGATTTATCTTCAGGGCAATGAAAGCTCATGTTCATAGGAGTGTCATGAAAGTATTTTCAAGTCTTGCTTCTGCTCACAGGTCATGGAATGAGCCCTCCAATGTGCGGGAAGGGGATTGCAAGGACGGTGACAAATTTCTATGTAACAGATGCCACCTAAAGCATGAGGCCCGAAGGAGAGAGAGAGAGGGGTGAAATGCTTTACGAGAACATGTCCGACTGAAAATACTGTCGTCAGAAAACCTGCAAAGCAAAGTACAATTGATGTCTCAGATACATGATATATATGCATGGTATGGGCGCAGCCATCTATAACGGAGTATACAATAATCTAGATCCAAGGCATCAATGCAGCCATCCAGAGAGGATCGATAAATAGACTCATGTATGGTTGCAGCCATCCAGTGAATGAGTCATGTATAATAATCCACAAAATCACAACCTGGATTCTAATAGAAAAAATTCAGGGTCTTGTGCTCCATATCAACCCGAATAAAGTACAATTTCAAGCATGCGAATAAATGAGCTGAAGTCAAGCATGCAAGAACATCGTCTGATTACCAGCCAATGATAAAAGTTGTTAACAGACGCGAGAGGAACCACCAATAATGACAATGGCCCTCAAGGTACTATAGGTACAATCTACGGCATGTCAATCAATGAGCTGGCATTGAACACCCGTAGAATCACTCGATCGAAGGCTAATGATTAAAACCTCATGTCGAACACGAAGAACCTACCATTGAGGCATGGAGGCTCCAAGGCACCAGAAGGGAGTCTCTAGATCAGCTTCCTGGATAATGAGCTGAAGTCGACAGGAAGTGACCTTGATCGAAGGTGGGCCATAGTGTTTCCCACATCATCGACATGAGACAGAGGAACATAATGTTTTTTGTGAATCAAGATCAGATGAGAATCAGAGGAAGGTTGGATTTTTGCAGAGGTCAACTTCTCTTGAACATATGGTGGCACGACAGTGAGTTTGGCAGTATTTGACATCAACAAATCAGAGGTCATGGCGAAAAGGCAAAGAGCAGATGAGAGGTCAAAAGGGATTACCCAGACCCACGAAGGCAAGTGGAAAAATAAGATGACATGTCCCCAACCCGACATGAATGCAGACGAGTGCCATGTTCAAGAGCGACATACTGCCGACGCGACAATGATTCTGGTTCCATTTTTCACCACCATTTCTGGCGAGTACCCCAATTATTTTTGATAACAAGCTTGAAGGGGATAGAATATGCTTGTAATATAAGTCTGCCCTTCGGGCGAATCCATCCTAGTACATTTAATGAGCACTAGGAAGGAGAAACTCAGAGAACGTCATTACGACTGAATCCAATGTCATCAGGGTTTAACGAGTCTGACAAAGGAAAAACTCGATGTCTTTTCATGTTTAGAGAGTTTGAAAAGACAGCTAAAAAGTAAATTCCAGCAGTCCCTTTTCATAAATAGTTCCTCAGATCTAAAAAGGTAGAAAACTATGTCTGAGAAAAAATCCTAGTCGCGATAGGCTAGGGTATTCCTTTTTCGTAAGTAATCCATCCCAGCTCGAAAAAGGGGTAAACATATACTGGGTAGATGTTGCTTCACAGCCACTTTAACGAGATCGAAACGACAAGGGCCTCGGCAATCTTTTCATGTTTAGAGAGTTAGAAAAGAGCTGAAAGATGACTGCAAAATGACTTTTTCGTGTATTTACCGAGTCCGAAAAAGTATAAAATACAACTTGTTCCACCGTTTAAGTTGCGTAAAAAACCTATTGCTGTACAGAAAAGCAAGTGTAAAACCCATTTTTTGACAAAACATATTAAAATATTCAGAAAAATAACTTTTAAAACCTAATTTGAGGTCAGAAAGTTATAAATAAGTCTCAAATCGTAAAAACAATTTACTTTTACTATTTACCTCATTGAAGAGCAATAGTGGTCCATTTTGTGTGCGAACTTCTGACGGTGATTGCGACCGATCCGGGCTACCATTCAGATTCCCGTCTTTTCCAGGTAAGAGGCGCTTCCTTGTACTCCATTTTAATCCATTTTTTCATAGTTTTCCATTGCAGATTAGACTTTTGTGGAAGATTTTTAACATTTTAGGGCTCCGCCCATTGGCGCGGGTATCAGGCATGGACCCACGCCAATGGGATTTTACATGCAAAGGGCCCGCGCAAATGGCGGAACCCAATTTTTACACCCAAAATTTCTAAATTGTAAGTAATTTAAATGAATTTTAAGCATGACAGATACCTAATCAAGGGATTTGACCATGTTGATGCAGGCAACTGAGCACAATGGTGATCGAATGGAAAGAGAGGGAGCATGGGGAAGAGGATGAATTAGCCATGGAGAATGAAACTTGTATGAATTCCCTCAAGAAATGTGGGCTTAAGAAATTCTTCATGACACCTTGCTTACGAGCTCAACCCGAGCTTCTACAGTACCTGGTTAGCATATGGGACGAACATGAACAAGTGTTCAAGTTGCGGGACCAAGTATTAGAACTGGAGGTTTCTGATGTATACTTCATAACCGGACTGTCGCGCAGAGGTCTGGTGCTTATATTGACAGGAAGCAGACCATCTGGTGAGAAGATGGAGCAAGTGATGGCAAGAGTGTGCCGAGGGGCATGACTCGGATCAGGAAGTGGAAAGGTAGACATCCATACTGTTCCCGATTTAGCACTCAAGGTGGTGCTACATACCATCACATGGGCTGTGGGGTTGCAGGCACCACACGAGGAAACAAAATCCAAACTCCTCTTAGCCACTGAGTGTATGAATACGACACTATTTGATTGGGCTACTGCAGTGACCACAAATATCAAGAGGCAGCTCACGAAGTGCAAGCAAGCCAAAATGAAATAGTTTGGCTACGGTTCCATCTTGGTGTCATTAATTCTAGAAAAATTACCAATCTTCCAGGGCCAAGGGGCCATAGTAGCTGAGCTGGTACAACGAGAGCCAAGAATGGCTCGCTAGGCAGCACTGATGCCCAGAGCAGGAGGAGGCCAATAGATGTCCTGGAGGCCGGAGTTTTTTGGATGGCTACGACGTCAGTTGATTGTAGTCAAAGATTGGCCATATGCAGGAATCGATTTCACTGGAGACCCAGACCTTCCACTCCCGGAGGGAGAGGACTGAGACGAGGAGTTGGGTATGATCTCTTTCTGATTTTCATGTATTATGATTTTTTGGTAATACATGTCCGTCCTAACAATAATTTCATGTGTATGCAGATGTTGGCCCCGAGAGACCTGCCAGTGTGTCTCCTATTTCATGGAGAACTCAGCCCGCAGATGACCCTCAGCCGGATGGTGCTGAGGGACGAGAGTTGATCGAGAACCTTGAGGGGGTCGCCCGAGGGATTCCAGACTATGCCCGGCTGGAAGATGTACCACTAGCATACCAGAGACATACGGTGGGAGTGCCGAGTCGCCTCCACCGTATCCTGAGACGTTTAGTGCATGCAATGACTTGTTATCATGAGCACCATGCAGATTAGACACCTAGGGATTTTTATCATGCATATTTTTTGAGAGACGTGTCGTCTCCAGATGTATTAAGACGAACATGTGTACTTTTGATTTTATGTGATGCACACTATGAAAACATTTGATACCTATATATATACATATCTATTTCTGGATGGATTTTTCCTTTTACATGTGATGATGTTTTAGAAATTGCGCAAATGTCTATCTAGAACCAAATTAGCTACTGCATCAGTTAATGTATTCATATGCCTAGGTATATGTTGATATGTAATATATTCAAAATTTCTTTCCAGTAAACGAATACGCAGATACAAATGTAAAATGGATTGGTTTCTTACTGAATAGTTTCTGTTAAGTTGTGATACTACAAGTTGCGAGTCTAGATAAACAAGTAATTCACGGATACCAAGGTTTATAGCCTCAGTTAATAATTCTAACACAGCACTATATTCCGCGATGTTATTTGTAGCACGTCCTAGACACACACCTTGCAGGTTGACCAAATCACCAGCAGGATCATAGATTACCCAGGCTGCCAAAGACAGGTTCCTAGTACTGTGGGAGGCACCATCCGTGAAACCAACAAATGGAGTAATGGACATCTTCACAATCAGGAAGACCCGATCAGCAGAAAGACATTTACGTGCACACCACACCACAGATGCACACAAATGAATATACACACCTATTTACACACACCACACCAAAAATAACTTCAAGCGTAATATTTCGTAAGGTACATCCCATTTCTAGGCTGCGCCAGCAGAACTCCTTCGTAATCTATGAGCTCATAAGCCCCATTTTTCAATACTCGTTTTACTATATAGAGCCCATGCCACATGGGCTGGAGCTTTCCTGCCCCGAGTTTGTCGTGCGCTTGGTCGTATAGGAGGACAAGGTCCCGTTCAACAAAAGAACGTGGAGAGACAGATTGATCAAATTGTGCTTTGACCCGCTTTTTCTATGCTTCAATAACTAAAGTAGCCAAGCAACGGGTTTCATCCAATCATTCTAGATACAAGAGACGCTCTTCCTTAGGAGAAGTGTCGGGCAAAAGTTCCACAGCTATATTTAAAGAAGGAATCTCGCATTCAACCGGCAGAGTTGCTTCTAGACCATACACCAATTTGAATGGTGTGAATCCGGTCGCACTCTTTGCTGACGTCCGGTAGCCCCATAGAGTTGAGAAAAATTGGAGGTGCCAATTGGATTTATGAATTCCAACTGTTCGCTGAAGCATAGTGACCAAAACCTTGTTCATAGCCTCAACCTGGCCATTTTCCTGGGGGTAGTATGGCATTGAGCTATCATGTCGTAAGCTAAATATTGATGTCAGCTCGGCCATCATATAATCTCGAAAGTGAGTACCATTATCAGTCACAATGGCCTGAGGGACCCCGAAACATGTAATGATATGGTTGAATATAAACTGAGCAGCCGTCGATAGCAAGTGTAGGCATCGCTTCGGCCCACTTAGTAAAGTAGTCGACAACACCGATTATATATGCATGCCCCCCAGCCGAATGAGGGTTACACGTCATGAAATCCACGCCCCATTTTGAAAAAGGGCCAATAGTAATAACGAGATGCAAAGGGAGAAGTGGCGCATGCATCTTGCGCTGAAAAACCTGGCACTCATGACATTTTCAGACTGCAACAATACAATCTTTGAATATCGAGGGCCAGAAGTAACCTACACACAGAATCTTCTGGGCAGTATCATATCCGTACATGTGACTGCCACAGGCACCACTATGACAGTCATTTAAGACCTTTTTAGCCTCTTGCAAAGTCAAGCACCGACGGAGCACCGAATGTACTCCAACGCGGTATAAAGTATCTCCTACAATGCGGTAGGGTTGAGACTGATGCCGAATCCGACGTCGGGCATCTTTAGTCAACTCAGACCAGAACGTCGAGGTCTAGAGATACACGATAATGTCCCCATACCAGGGATCGCGAGTGTTGATGAGGAAGAGTGTATCGTCCGAGATATGATCTTCGGAGTGAGATGGAGCAGAGTCTATCGGGAGAGAGCAAATTAGATCCGCAAAAATCAGTGATTTAGTTGACTTAGCAGTTGTAAACTCCAAGTCGAACTCCTGCAGGATGAAAATCCATTTGGATTATTTTCCCCCCAGTAATTTTCTAGATAGAATATATGTCATGGGGTTGCAATCCAAAACCACGGTTATTGAATGCAACAGGATGTAATGGCGAAAGCGCTGTATAACGTGTACTGCTGCTAGGGCCAGTTTCTCGACATGAGCATAACATGTTTCTATGTCGAGAAGGTTCCATGATAGATAATAAACAACATGTTCATTTCCATCATCATCATCCTGCACCAGAACCATAGCTATGGTGCTAAACGTGGCGGCCAAATATAAAGTGAAGTCACGATGATAGTTCGGAGGACGAAGCAAAGGAGAATTAACAACTAACGTCTTAAGCTTCTCAAAGGATTGTTGAGCAATTTCGTCCCAATGAAAGGGAATGTTCTGCTTTAAGAGGCGCGTGAATCCTTTGGCCACCTCCGTGTAATTTAGGATAAAGCGTCGAAGGAAGTTAGCTTTTCCCTGCAGAATCTGCAATTGATATAACAAAGAGGGTGACGGGAGATTGACTATGGCCTCGACCTTTAGGGGGTCAAGGCGAATTCTGTCCTTGGAGACTATGAATCCCAATAGACGGCCAGAATCCACGCAAAATACACACTTATGAGTGTTAAAACGAATATTATAGAATCTGCAGCGCAAGAAAATTTGGTGGAGGTGTTCAGGGTGGTCCTCCCACTGAGCTGAATGAGCTGGTAGGTCATGCAGATAAGGCTGAATGATATGGCGTATGTCGTGGAAAGCGTAGGACATAGCACGCTGGAAAGTGGCTCCAGCGTTTTTCAAGCCGAACGGGAGCTTTTTGTAAGCAAAAGTACCCCACGGACAGATGAATGTAGTCTTATGTTGATCGACAGGTAATATATTTATTTGATTATACCCAGAAAAGTCGTCCATCAGGGAATAAATCTCACTCCCAGCACATTTGTCGATAATTTGATCTATGAAGGGAGTGGGGTAATTATCATTAGGACAGGCGCGATTAATATCATGGTAATCAACACAGACCTTGATAGTACCATTTTTCTTGTTGACAGGGACAATATTAGAGACCCATTCTTTGAGGGGAATCGAGTAAATGAAGCCCACGTTCAGAAGCTTATCCACTTCTGCTTTGATGGTAGCGGCTTTATGAGGATGGACTGGGCGTAAGTGTTTGCGCACGGGTTTCGCACCAGGATAGGTAGGAATCTTGTGCACTACAATACTGGGATCAATCCCAGGAATTTCCTCATAGGACCATGCAAACACATCTTTGAATTCTTGGAAAAGATCGGTATAAATTTGAATCTCTTCAGGTGAACAAGTAACTCCCACGTGTATATTCTCGACTACCCCCGGTTTGGCGGAGATATCGATTGGGATGGTTTGAGTAATGTTACCCAGGTTTCCTTCCGAAAAAACCTCATGAGTCAGTATAGCCATTTGGAGAGGCGGAGTAGGAACCTGGGATGAAAAACGCTCTAGACAATCCAACATTGCCCCCAGGCTAGGCATGAGGGAGGAATGATGATGTCCATCACTCCAAGGTAGCTCCTTAAGAGACATGGTTTCGACGATGGCTTCGTCAGAAGGGAAAGTCTCATTTAGACGATCCAGCAAATCAGCCTCGCCCAGCCAGGGGGATTGAAAATAGGTGTCCAGAGCCATGCGCAAAGGAGCATGTTTTGGAGGAGGAGGATCGTATGCGGCGACAATTTCATAGTAGCTAATCTCCACCAGAGTTAAGGGCATTGATTCTCCAAGATAAGGCACTTTTTCAGGCGAAGGGATGATCCAAGGGTCCTCAGACGTAGAGATCATATTAACTTGAACGGTGTTGGGTGGTGGCATGGGAAAAGTACCCATGAGGAGGGGGTCTTTGAAGAGACTCGGTCCTGCACTCTCAGGTGGATTGGGGATATGATCCACGTAAGTAACGTTGTTCTTGGAAGAGGAGGTGAAGAAAGACAACTAATCCACAGTGACAATTTTTCCCTCGTGAGGAAACTTGAGAACTCGAAAGAGGGTGGACGACACGCATAGCTTGGCATGAGTCCAACTACGACCGAGAATTATATTGTAGTTAACCTTGGTGTCAACCACTTCTACTTCTACATTGACTATCTTCCCCTGTAAAGTAATCGCTAAACTCTCGAGAACACCCAGGGGTTTGGATTCCTGACCATCAAATGCTTCTAGAGCATTGGGTGATGATGACAGAGCCGGAGAGCCAATGGCCTTCTAGCAGGCGGATGACATGACGCAAGTGGACGCACCTTCGTCCACGATGGCTCGATGGATGTTAAGACCATTAATCCCGACTTGAATAACCAAAGTGATTTGATGTGGAAGTCGGGGGGTAAATTTTTCTAAGTCGAAGGTGAGAAGACTCGAATCGGCGGGATCGATTCCACCGATTGCTGAGAACAAAGCCTTCCATTGCGATGGAAAAATTTGAAGAACTTCCAATGCAGACATAGCAGAAGGTGCCTGTGCCAAATCCTCAACAATACTATAATGCTAAGCGGCACGGGCATTTGGATTGTAGGAAGATCTTCGCAGAACACCTTTGGAAGGTGGCTTCACAATAGGTTCGACAGTAGGCTTCTCGATTTCCAAATGACCAGAGACAGGTGGGGGAGGTGGACCATCCACCACCTCCTTTCCAGCTGCCTGACATGTTCTAGAATAATCCTTCGACCATGTAGCGATGGAGACAGGTGCGGCGCCATTCATCATAAAAACTTGGGACCCAAATGGCACAGATGGTGAGGGCTGCTCAACCATCTGGGTCTGCGGAGACGGGAACGGTTCTTTGAGAACTGTTGTAGTCCCCTTGGAGCCTTTCAGGAGTTGGGTAATCTCAGATCGTCGAGGAAAATATTTGGTATAATGATCTCCTTCACAGATAAGGCAGGGATACTTCGGTTTCCTTTGGGAACCGTCCTCAGTGCGAGATTTGGATTCTGGCTTTGGGGCATCAGATTTAGATTTACCTTTGCCCTTATTTTTCCCCTTGGAGGCCTTTTCTGTAGGATTGGCCTGAATGGCGTTAACCTTCGCAGTTTTTCCAGAATCTGAAGGGGCAGGATGAGCAGGAGTATTGTTGGAAGAATTAAACTTCTGCTTCCCATTCGAAGATTTCTTCGAATTCTGAGACACGGAACCAATAACACCATCCACCGCAGGGGTAGGTGGAGCTTTAGAGGTTCCAGACCGTTGAGCATCATGGAAGATATCATAAAGCATGTCGGACTGAGAATATACAAGATCTAGATATTGGGCACGCGTAATGGCTTGTTCCTCCATCACACATGCTCCCATCGCAATATCTTGGGAAATTTTGTTAACGAAGGAGGTGGTGAACCAACGAGTTAGTATCTGATCAGGTATATGAAACTTGATTAGTCTACAACAACGTCGCCACTCATGAATGTGATCAGAAATGTGGGTGGCTTTGTCCTGCTTCAAAGAAGTCAAGAGGTGCGTCCCGGCTTCATAGCGAACCGATAACTGAAAATGAGTCAGAAAAACGATGGCTAACGAATTGAAATCTTGCAAGATGCCACGGGATAATTCGATATACCACTTAGTAGCAGCTCCAGTAAAAGTGTGCTGGAAGAGGCGCAGATGAATTGAATCATTGACCCAAGAATTGGACGAACACCAAATATGGTAAGTCATCACATGTGCTTGGGGGTCCTCCCCAGCTTTACCCTCAAACTTGGGGCAATCACCTGGTATCTTGGTAGGAACCGGAGGCCAATAAGGATTATGCAAAATCAGATCATTGGTCAATTTTGAAACATTCGGTAACTCTAAGGTAGCTAGGAATGGCAATGGCAGATTGACCAGCATGCCAGGCCCAGAATGAGCACCGGTACCTGTACTCCACGCTGGTTGAGAATATCCTTGCCCCCATGGGTTCTTTCCCGTAGGATTCTGACTGTAGGGGGTATAGGTCATATAACTAGACTTATTTGGCTGCTGGTAACCAGTGTGCGAGGCTTGATTACCAGAGTATGGACCGTGATTATATGTCGGCCCTGTGTAAGCAGCATTTGGATTTGGCTGCTGAGTATAGGTAGAACCGAGTTGATGAGGATAATACTGAGAACCTTGGGGCTAGTTATAATTCATTTGAGATTGACCATGAGGATAATAACCGCCCTGAGGATGAGTAGGTTGTTGATAGGTGGAACCCTGCAGAGCCTGATAATTAAGGGGCAGTTGTTGATTTGGCTACGGCATCGAATAAATCAGCTACTGGGCAGGGTTAATGGAACGAGCAAGTTGGCCTGGTTGGACAGGCTGACCTGGCTGAGCGGGCTGCCCTGAATGAATAGGTTGACCCAGATATATAGGTTGCGCCAGTTGCGCAGGTTGGCCTAGCTGTAAAGGAGCCCCAGGTTGTGCCGGACGAGCCGGTTGGCCTGGAGGCGAAACACCAGGTTGTACCAGATGGGCCGATTGGCCTGGAGGAGGAATAGAGCTAGGTGGTGGCTGGTAACCAGTTTGACCTAGAGCAGGACCATAGGATGGTCCCGGTTGATATGCAACATTGGAAACAACAGGATACTATGGTTGCATAGGTTGAGAAGGTTGGACTTGTCCCCTATGACCATAGACCGATCCAGGTTGGTACCCCGGTGAATGCTGTGAAGGTTGACCTAAAGGGTTATAATACTGTCTGTGCGGACCGTACGATGGCCCTTGCTGGCCCATAGGGTAACCTTGGAAGGGCTGCCCCTGCAGCTCATAAGGATAGCCAGGCTGGCCCGAAGGTTGGCCTTGGGAAGGTTACCCTTGTGGGTTATATGCCTGTCCAGCCTGGTTATATGGTAAACCTTGAGCATGGAGATAAGCCTCTGGAGTGAGTAAACGTAACATATTCCCGTGCTCATGGTTTGGAAAAGCATACACGGGTGTACCATCCTGAGCATAATGCGAAAAATATGAATGGTTAGGATCTTGAGAGGATGGCCGAACCTCAAGGTTCGGTTGTTGTAAGGAAAACCGATACTCCTCCAGAGAAATGTTCTCCGGTATAGCGGATGCTATATAAAGGTCTTCAGGAAGCGATGTAGCCCTCACGGACTGAGTGGAAATAGCAGGTGTAGATGCAACCACACAGACAGTGGGCCTGACGAGTACGGAAGTGACCTGAGGGGATGAGGTAATGGGTGTCTAAGGAGATATCCCCAACGAAGGAAAAACCAGCCTCGGAGAAGGGGAGGATATCCCCATAGAGGTAGCGGCGGCAATGATTTGACCCAAAGATCGATACCTAGCTAGTAGTGAGGGGATGGGCGAAGACATAGAAGATGGTTGAGGGTTGTCTTCTGGGAATAAATGTCGAGGGAACAACTGGTAATATTCACCAAACGTAGGGATTTCCTCACTAGATCCACTCATGGTGGCACCTGCTGCTAGATCTCTTAATAGACGGCAAGGACTAGGAGGAAAAACAACAACTATAAAAGGTGACCCCGATGTAAGAGGAAGGAACTCTGCCCCTACTCTTAATTTGGACCAAGGGTCAGAAAAGGGCCAATTGAACTCAAATGGTCCCCGAAAGGGTTGCTCAGCAAGAACCAGTCCCCCTTTAGGAAACTCGAAAAAAACGGGCTGTTGTGGTTCAACAGACGATTGGGAAACCTCCGATGAATCATCCGTATAAGGACTACCAGTAGAAGAAACTGAGGGTTCCACCACTGTGGCAGTAAAGACAAGATAAAAATATCAAACACACACACACGGGCTGGAAAAGAGTCAAGGCACACAATCAAACGGCCACAAGAAAAATCTAACAGGGCGTGTGATTGTGGGTGATTTATTTTGTACCACATCGAAAAATAGAAACTTCACCGTTTCATGTTTTAAGAGTCGAGCGTGAAAGGACAAGTGCTTGGTGATCCTTTCAAATTTAAGGAGTCAGAAAAGATCAAATGACTACTCATGAATACTAGGCAAAAGGGTGTACCAAATAACTGTGAACTGCAATATACACCTTGGTTTCAAAAATGAAAGAGAAATCAACCAAGGACTTTCCGTACGTGCAAGAAATATCCCCGAATGCTGTGTTCAGTGTATCACGGGTATAGGGCGGCAGAATCGGCTTCCTATGGATAAAGGATTGAAACATAGTGGGGTCTCCCTTTATATACACGATGGTACGGGGAGAACAAGTTCGTACTTGTGCTGTGTAAATCCAAGAGGCGAACGATAGCTACTAGGTTTTAAGACGCCGGAACACGTCTCTAGCCTAGACCTCTAAATGTGTTTCATTAGATTTCAATGCTGCCTTAGTGTAAATTGAGTAAATTTGAAAGTTTATCTTTGATTACGTTTCAGTTTTTAGGCCCTAACGAATGTGATGTCAAAAATCTCCTAAATGCAAAACTACATGCCACAGTATATCATTTCATTCGATGAAAGCTAATTACAAGAGAGTTAAGAGCTTTTCACACAAAAACAAAATGACCAGAAGACAATCAATGATATCTCTAATGCAGCTAATGGAAACTAAAAAAAAAAATTCTTTCAAAGTCACTAATCACTAATAACACCGAAAATATTTTTAATTTGCACTAACTAATCAAAAGCAAAAGAGATTTTTTTTTTTTTTTTTCAATGTTTAAGAGCTAGATGCACTAAACAAACTAAAAACTAATGAGAAGAGAAATTTGAGAAATGATGATAAGAGAGAAAAAACAAGCAGATTTCACTCAATGGCAAACAAAATCATATCTCAAATCGACCAAAAAGTCCCTCAAAACTAAGAAAATCCCAAAGACTCAAATGAGCCGTGTAATCTAGGCCCAAAACGAAGAAAAGCGAAATTCGAATGAAGAAGAGAACAATCACCCAAATAACGCAATGAAATGATAAACAACTATCAAACGAATGCAAGGAAGCAATCCCAAAGTCGACTGAACTGACGAAAACAAAAAAACTCCCAAGGGAGGCTCGACTCTCAAAAGCACCTAGATGCCCTAGGGTTTGAATGCAAAATTGAAAGAAATAGGAAAAAAACCAAAGGATGGAGGTTACATTCAGTCAAACTAGGCTCCAATGCACTCAAACAGCCGAAAAAACAAGATCAAAATGACAAATCTGTCCCAGAAAGCTTAAAACACAGAAAACCCTAATATCTCACAGGATTGGCATGACTGTGAGGCTGAAATTAGCACCAGAAATGAATTGGCGCAGGTGGTACACAAGCAACATGTGCCAATGGGTGCGACTATCGAGCTAAAAATCATGTCAGCCGAGTTAACTATGAAAGAATAAAAAACAAGCAATCTCAGACACAGACCAGTGATGACAAGGCTAAAAGAAAGCCAAAAAAATAGAAAAAACCAATCCAAAGAGCTGACCAAGCAAGCAATGCCAAGAAATTGACCGAAAAGAGAAGACAACACTCCAATTTTTTTAGTCTGTAAACTAAATCGGAGATTGACTGAACCAGCGTTGATCTACTTCGCTAATGCAGATAAAAAGTGTTTCGAAGGCCAGCTAGCTATACTTCAGGCTCGTTCTATATCTTACAAAGCAACCAACAAGATGAGTCCCCAGTGGAGTCACCAAATTGTTGAAGAGGTAAATCCCCTCTGCGGACAGAGGCGATCCCTACTAACCTAGACCGGGTCTAGCAACAATCAAACAGACTATAGTGCAGGTTCCTAATTGCAAATAAACCGACTTGCAATGAAGGCTTACCTGGAATCCAATGCTGTTGTTTGTAGAAGAGGTAGTGATCTTGTTCCTTTGCCCTGGCAGATCACAATCCCCACGAACTCCATGATCGGACACCTTCACATGCAAGAAACAAAACAAATGCAAGCATAAAATCTAGTATATACAACTATATGTCAGTCGAAGAAGACATAACTCATGATCATAATCAAGAACAAGAGTGGAACCATAACCAATAGTCGCTTAACATTAATGAATCAAAAGAATAATACAACCATAGCTTTTTCGCAGAATTCTCCTTTGGCGGGTCATCAGCAGAAAGTGTCTCAATAAAGCCTGTCAGGGATGGGACAAGCCTCTCTCTTCGGATACTTGACAATAGTCTCCTTGCTTGGATTTCACCTTAAGGGAATCAAGAAGGCTCTTGCAGCATAAGGATGTGAAGGCTCTTGGGAACTAGCTTGCAAAGGAGAATGGAAAGCTTTTATAGATGGAGGAAGGGGAGTTGGGATCCCTATAATCATGGGATTGGCCCTATCATCAAGGAAGCTTCCATGAGAGGTGGAAAACCACTTCCTCTACATGGAAATCCGTAGCCAAACCTCCCAACTCAAGATAGATATCAGTCTAGGAATTTGTTAGGACGAAACTTCCACCATTTATTTTTAAAAAATACTCCTCAAAATGGCTAGCGCGAGTGCGGCTCTGAGACAGAGTGCCAATTGGCGTGCCCTCTTTGAAGGATTTCCCCCATTGGCGCGGGTACTGAACTGGCTGCCCGCACCAATGCAAAAAGGGGTGTTTTTAGGGTTTTTTGCAAGGAGTTGTCTTCAGGGCAATGAAAGCTCATCTTAAGAGGAGTGTCATGAAAGTATTTTCAAGTCTTGTTTCTGCTCACAAGTCATGAAATGAGCCCTCCAATGTGCGGGATGGGGATTGCAGGGACAGTGACAAATTGCTGTGTAACACCCTGGTTCTCCCCCTGTCACCTTCACTATGTCTAGTTCAGGACCTAACGCTAGTGGTAACCCTGACACTAATGCTAGGAATACTACTAGTGTGACCACAACAGGAACTACCCCGGCTGCTCCCTTGCTCCCCTATATGGCAGGCCTCAGTCTTCCCGATTTTGACCAGCAAATAAATGACCCTATATGCCATAATTTTGGTTGGCCTACAATGCCAATCAAGCTCCCTTATAACATCCCCAAGTTTGAAGGTATTGCTGGTGAAGATCCTACAAATCACGCTCGATCTTTCCACATGTGGTGTTCGTCAAACTCCATCACTGATGACTCTCTCCATCTTCGATTATTCCAACGTATGCTTATTGGTGAAGGTTATAAATGGTATGTTGATCAGGCCCCATCCTCTCATACCACCTTTGTGACTCTTGCCTGATATTTTTTGTCTTACTTCCAGCTTCCCCTCCGTTATGACACTGGTACCAAACTTTTGACTTATTTTCGTCAATATTCTACAACCCACCTATCCGATCATGTCCAAGAATGCAGGAGAAGAAAGAGCCTATGTCGAGCCCCTACCTTCAAATACCATTTCTACATGGATTGGTTCCTTATATTTCTCTTGCCTGCTATAGGCAAATATGTCGCATCGCATTTCCCTGAAACTGAAGAAGCCGCTCTCCAGGTTGCCTTGAAATATGACCTGGTCTACAGTCAGTCAGGTTATGTTTATATCGTTCTACCTGATATTCCCAGACTTGGTGGTGCCAAGGCACTGGGGGTATCTCATTCCGTCGATGGTATCATTGGAGCTCTCTCTTATGCATACGCTCAACCTCCTGTGGGCTATGGTTTTCCTCAAGGAGGGACCATCACCTCCTGCACCTTTGCCCCTCCCGTTAGCATGTATCCAGGATACGACATGCCTCCTCCTTTTTCCCAACCTCCTATTTACCACACTGTTACCCAACCTCCTTATTATTCACATCCACAGCGTGGTGCTCTAGCTCCTCCAGCATTAGAACCTCTGCCTCCCTTGCCTTTTCAACCCCCACAACATTAGCCTTCACCCCCTCAGGGGCAGGTGAATGCACAACAGGGTGCGACTAATCCTCCTCCTTCCAAAACTAAGAGGAAAGGAACTCAAAATCAATTTTCCCCTTGTAATCCTGGACCTAATCCTCAAGGTAATGCTCCTAACACTGCTAACTAGGAACAGGGCACTCAACCCAAGCAAAATAGGCTTGTTCGCATGAATAAGCCTTCTTCATGTTGTGGTGTTTTTGGTCATTACACACATTATTGTCCTCTTCTACAATACAAGATGCAATTGTGGGAGTCTCAAGCAGTAATGTGAGGATATAAAGCCTCCTTTTTTGTCCCTCCCAGTCTTGCGCCTAGTCAACCAACCGTGTTTACTTATCCTTTCCCTCAGCAAGGATTTGTGAGTAGCTAACCACCTGAGGATCAGGTGGCCACTCAACCTTTTCCATCTGGTACCTCCTATTACCAGATTACCATGATGAAATCTGACCAACCTATTATCGTTGACCTCAACCTTTAGACTCGGTCTCGTCAGTACAAAAAGCCTCTCGCTATGTCTTTCCCCGAGCCACCTTCTTCATGTTATACAGAGCCTCTTTTGACACCTAATGGTGCTTTATAGATCCATCAGCCTAAAACAGAGGTTCATACCAAGATCCCTTCAAGACCACTACACTGAAATGCTACTTTTGGAAAATTTGCCCATTCGTATAGTATAGTAGATGATTTTGCGCAATCTCCTGCTGCCATTTCAACACTAGAACTCCTCTAGTCGTGCCCTTCTCAATGAAAATCTCTACTATCTTCCATGAGTGTTGTAGATCCTTCAAATGATCACTTGATCATATTCGATGTTGACCGGTCAGAACATCCTCCTCTTCCTACTTTCGTTGCCTTCCAAATCCCAGTCAAAATCTGGAACGCCAACGTTTCTCAGTGTATCATTGAAGAGGGGTCATCCACCTGTGTGATGTCCGCTTCGATTTGAAAGAAAATCGGATCACCTGAGTTGGCTCCTTCCACAATCACTCTTCGACCGTGGGATGGCCACGCCTCCTAGACCATTGGCTTGTTCCGCAATTATCCTATTACTCTTGTGGACATGAAAGTTTGCATTGACGTAGAAGTCATTGATGCTCCCTTAGATTACACCATTGTATTGGGTCGTAGCTACACCTATGCGATGTCTGTTGTCCCATATGTGGTTCACCGCAAGATGTCCTTACCTCATAACAGAAATATAGTCACCATTGACCAGTTGAAATATTACGAATGAAGTCTCAGACCTACCCTGAGTCCATCATCTCTTTGGTGGCCAATAAGAAAATCATCGATCCTTTGGCCAGTGTCTCACCCAGTGTCTACAAAGACTCCTCTTTGCTTGGTACATTCCCTAGTCTTCCTCCTCCTATCTCTGATCCCATCTAATCAAATGTTTGCATGATGCAATCGTCTAGGGCTGCCCTCAAGCGGCCCGCTTCAGCTAGGCAGTAGCCTCATCGCCCTCCGCAGCCTACTCCTAGCACTTCGATTTAGATTTGGACCTCCTCCTCCTAGCCCTTCACCTACAACTGGTATCCATGAGCCTCTTTATCCTCCTAGAATGGTTCGTCCAGACCTTAACCATCTTGGAGCTGTCCCTCCTGGCCATTACCCCTCTATTCAGATACCATTCCCAGCTCCCCCTCCTAGAGTACCTATCATGGCTAGCCTCTCTCTTCCTAACATGACCCTACGGATTCCTGTATGGTACCTCAATTCCCCAGCCACTACCCCACTTGGTCAACCCAAACCTTATCTTGCTTTGACTCCAGTGTAACTAGTCCCCATGACTTCTCCTGTTGCTACAATGCCTCCACAACTTGAGCAGGATCCTTCTCCTGCTTGGATAGCTTCGAGTAAGAAGGGCAAAGCTCGCAAGAGGGCCTCAAAGGACAAGGTTGCCTTGACTGACCCTGCACCTCCTCCACCCCCAAAGCCCTGTGCTTTATGTGATGTCATCATTCATGCCACCGACATCTCTCCCGAGTTTCCCTGTATCAAGCCCATGGTTAATGTTGTGTTCCCTAAGTCTACGGTCCCTGAAGCCTCTGTTTATTCCTCGACTACAGCCAAAAACTCTAAGACTATTCACACCAGCTAACCTTGTGCTTTGTGTGATCTCCATGGCCATTACTCTCACCATTTTCCCTACCTTATGCATTACCGTGCCTCTTTAGAGGTAGTTTGGGAGTATGAGGTTGAACAGAACCAATCTGCCAATCCCGTACTTGCGCAGTATGTTGTGGGCTAGATTGAGGATTTACCCGCTCCCATTGACATTCCCCCTCCTGATGTCGAGATGAGACATCCTGCGGCCACCATCCTCTACCTGTCATCATCCATGAGACCCTCAGTGGAAGCTCCCTTTGCATCTTCCCATTTTTCTTCGCTCAACATCCCTTGAGTGATCACCTTGGGCTCAACATCAGTGGATCCCTTATCTGCTTATTCTTCCGTTATTCCCTCTGACGATGCGCATGTAAACCTCTCTTCTCATGATGATGATTCGTGTAGCTTCGTCGCGTCATGTGGTCTCCCTTCCTCCAGTCACTCCATATTCTATTGTGATGATGACATCATGGAAGCCTTGTCCACCCCTAACTTCATCTTTCCCGCCCATAAGAAAGACGGCACCGTCTATGTCTATGGTGACTTTCACAACCTAAGCACAAGCTACACCTCCAGTAGCTCCCACAGACCACCTACGCGTCGGTGTGTCAGTAGTAGACATCTTACCCAGATCACTGCCTCTCACAGTGTTTGTTCAATCTCCACTTTGTGCTCAGGTTTCCAACCTTGTTCATCATCCTCCCATTTGTTGTCTTGTGGCACTTTTCAGATGGACCTCTCACCCACACCTTGTATCGGTTATGCTGATGGTGCAAGTCGCTACTCCCAGAATCCGTCCTCAGTATTTTGTGCCATCTGTACCCCCTTGTACTTGCTGGTTCTCTCGAATGGTGTATGCATTGGTACTAATACCAATAATTAGGCTGAATATGATGCAGTGAGAGGTTTATTAGCCGATGCCTTTTCCGATCGTATCCTCCACCTTCATGTTTATTTAGATTCCCTACTTCTTGTCTTGCAATTGAATGGTGTCTATCATGTGCATAATCCTTTCCTTTTTAGAAGATATTTACGAGTGAAGGTTTCGATACGTGAATTTGAAATCATTACATTCAATCATGTACCTGGAGCACAAAATCTCTATGTAGATAACATTGCAAAAAATATTCTAGATTAGCATTTAGAACACACATTTAACACAACACAATAATATAACATAAACCATCAAAACGATGCATACCCATAATATGTGTTGTATAAAATGTTTTAGAGGCCATCAACTCTGATACATATGACTTGCCCATAGCATGTTACAAAACTCAAAACTCGGGAAACCACCTATCTACTCAAGTTAGTGTTCCTAAATTGATGTCATAAATTGTCAACCAGGGCTAGTAAACTGTTGAAGTGAAGTGCACTATATGTGCCTAGGTATCTTCTTCCTACTTCGTTGTATTTAGTGTTTTTCTAGTTTTTTTGGTTTTGTGTTTTTATGCTAGGAGGAAAAGAACTAAATTGTTGGCAAAGAGAAGTTATCGGTCACACTAAAACAGAACAAAAATCTACTCTAAACTATGTATGGCACCTACGAACATAAAATTCTAATTCACAGATTGCAAAACGTGAAAAGAAAAATAACTCATAACATAAATTCAGTCCAATTCATTTAATTAGAGGTATGTTGGAACAACTTAAGAAAGGGATAAGTTTGATGCAATGAGGTTCTCTTAAGTAAACAACAACTTATAATATCACAGCGAAAATCTCATCCCTAGCTAGAAATTTGTTGGAACATTTTGAGAAAATATTATCTGCAACATGATAAGGAACCCTATGCTAAATTATCTTATCACATTAAAATTAACCCATTTTGCAACTCAAAATGTCACTATTAAGCCTCATTCAAGGGTTAGAGATCTCTTGGAATAGTTTTGGAAAAAGACTATTTGTAAAATTATGAGAAATTGCGCAACAGTCAAGAACCCAAAATGATATAACTAATTCTTGTCCATATGATAATGATATGTTAGCAGAGATTAATAACAAGAGCAGTTTGTAAAATAATGAGGGCCTTTAAGTCTAATTTAACAGGACTAAAATGCAATTAATAAAACTTGAAATACAATGATCAAAACTTAACTAATACGCAATTAACCTCTGAAGTACTAAAGCTCTATCTCATTCAGTGTTAGTGATATTTTGGAACAATTCATGAGAACAAGATTGATTGTACTATTCAATGTAAGTGAACATAAAACATGAAGTTCAGAAAACTGCCTAAATTAGGAACGAAACAGAGCTAAAGTCACTTATCTAGAAAATATGCACAAAGCCTTTTGGACAGTAGGGGCCCTCTACCATTAGATTTTCACACGAATCCTTAACTCCTCAAAATTTCTTCAGATCATGCATCAAATTTGTACTTCCTTCATTAAAGGAAAACGCTTCAGAAAACAGAGTATCACTGTCTTGGAAAACTTAACAACAAAACATCAACTAACTAACTGTCTCTCGGTTCACCGAGTTATTTTTATATGCAAAATACATAAATGTCATTGAGAAGAAATTAGGTGTCTTTTTCAATAAAAATCGAATTAGAACTCCTGTTGAGGCCTTGTACTTTGCTGAAGACATCTGCAGAGTCCTTGTCTCAGCAGAAGTCTACTTCTTAGTTTTGGTTTCATCCACGTGCATAACCACTTGCAGATTTTTGCTTAGACTTCACAGAGGGCAAGGAATGATGTAGGTGAGTACTGGAATTCAACCATATGTTTTTTTCCTTTAAGTGACACATGTAACTTGTGTGAACATAAAGATAGCTGTAGAATATGCGACTAGCTACAGAATGGCTACATTCTATAGCTAAGTCTAGTAAAAAATCACTATGACAACAAAACCACAAAAGTATAGTAAGGCAGTCATTTCATGCATTCTTAAAGTGACTTTAATCAATCCTATTGATCTTTTAAGCCTATAACTGATAAAGGACAAATGGAATGAAGTGAAATTTGGTGAAAGGAAAGGACATCTTTGGGGCTCAACATACCCCCACTGCAAAGCTTTTTCATATCCTCATGCAATCAATCCATGTATTCTGAAACTTCTGCTAGGACATATAACTTCATTTTTCTTCTTTTCTTGGTGTTAAATGGCATCCTAGGCTTCCTTATGACCAATTTGAACCTCAGGTTTATAAGTGCCCTGCTCAACTTTTTATTTTTCTTCTTTAGCTTCTCACTAGCCTTGTACAATGTTTCCATTTGCAGAGAGACAGTTGTGTTCATATTACTTTTCAGCTTGACTTGTTCCTTTAAAATTTCATTTTCATTTTTTATGTGCCTATTAATTACTTCCAGTTCATATTTATCTCTTCTCAGCATTTCAATTGAATATTCTTATGGGCTAGGATATCTTCCTCTGTTTTCTAAGGCTCTCTTTTCCAATGACTCAACATAATTATAGATTTGTTGTTGTGCTGGGTCTACCTCCAGAGCTCCTCTATCAAGATCCTCTTCGTACTGGTACTTAGGAGATCTATCAGTTGGTGTCTCTTCATCCTCAATATTTATGATTCCCATTTGCTTAACCCTTTCTTCAATATACCTCTAAGCCTATGGCTTCTTCTTAGTTTAGATGGTCCCTCACCTCTCTCCTTAGCATACTTCTTTATTATCTTTTCCTTTTTAAGTTGTTTCTTGATTTCAACCAATTTTTTAGAGATAATCTCCTCTCTTTCCTCTTGTATGGATTTACTAGTTTTAATTTCAACAGATTTGGAAATTTTCCCCCTCCTGCTTCTTCTTGCAAGTTTGCCCTCAGATGGAGTTTCTTTTTGTTCTTCAAAATGAATCCTCAAGAGGAACTCATCCCAACTGTCTCCCAACTTTTTCAAATGATGCTCAATTAGGATTTTAACTAGGCCATGATGATACAAGGTGGTTTCCAAAAATTGGACCCTTTTTTGGACATTAGAAGCCATCCTCTTTAGGCTATGGAGTAAGAAAAAGGGTAAATTGATTTCTTCATCTAGAAAATGCATCATAAGTTGAATGTGATAAAAATATAGGGTGCCAAACCTTCCCTCACAAGTTATAAAAATTTTCAAAATTAATAGCATATTTCACCACTTATTCTTTAAGGCTGAACTAGGAATGCCTTTCTTGAAAACTGAGATATCCTTACCTGGTGTTTTGAGCATATGCCTCCATGCTTCATTGTGAAATTCCTTGTTTTTGAACCATAGTTCACCTTGCCTTGGTAATTATGTTGCTTCTGTAATGAAGGGTTATGTGATAATGAACTTGACATCACCTATTTCAACTTCTGACCCGTTGAAGGACTGGGAAAATGTCTTGGTAACCTCCTTATGGAATCCATTGAACTTTTCCAAAAACTGTAGCCACCCAACCTGCTGTAGCATCTCTCTAATCTGTGGGTAACCCTCTAGGTATTTGGTTCCAACTGGTTCAGACCTTACAATAATTCCCATGGCTTCTTTTCTCAATCTTCAATTTACAACTCCATTACTGCTCTCCTATTCAAGGTAAAAATGGTTGTAGACAGTTGTTTTCACCCCAAAGATGACTTCTCTATTTTTGGCAGACAAGAATTGGCTATGGAAAAATGACATGAAGTGGATATGGAATGAGCGAAATATGGTGAGGGTAAATTACACGAATAAATGAGTTTGAGAGCTGTCATGGAGTAAAAGACTGCGGAGAAATCTCTTGAGAATTTCAAAATCATAACTGAATACTTTGGGTTAGTGACGTGACCTAATAGGTCACTTCAAGTACTAACCGTTAGTTTTTAATAAATGATGATTTGATATGATGGAATAGAAGGGATTTGTCCAAGGATTTTATGATAGGCTTGATAGGCTTGATCAATATGAATAATCAAAATAACTTTATGAAACATACATATAACTCAACCATACTACAACTTTCATAGTCTGTTATCATAATTATTTCACCAGTTACCTTAGCCCTTCTTTTGATTTTTGTGGTTTTTAATATGCTTTGTCTTCCTTTGAAAATCATTGATCTTTCAGTCTTCATAATCCCTTTGATTTCGCTTGTTGACATAGGTGTGAAGGATCAATTTGTTGCTGAACAAGTGGTTGCTGGATAGTTTCCTACATGATATCTGGCTACAGAATGTCTGGCTACAGAATTTCTGGCTGCAGAATGTCTGGATGCAGAACATACCTGTAAAAGCTTTGAAACATGGAATTAAATGATTTGAAACATGGATGGAATGTAGTATGAAATGAAATAAAATGGATCATGAAATATGGTAGAATGAAGCATGAGTGAAGTGAAATATGATGGAATGAAATGGATCATAAATGTGAAGTGGAATGAAATATGAAAAGTGGCCTACAACTTATGATTTGTAATACTCAATTGCAGAAAGAGATCAAATTTGAAATAAAAATGAGATGGTCCATGAAATGGAGTGAATGAAGTATGGATGAATGGAGTGAATGAAATATGAATGAAGTGAGATATGATGAAGTGAAATGGATCATAAGTGGAATGTGATATGTAAATTGGGCCTGCACTTATGATTTTATGATAGTTGCTTGCAGGAAAAGAACAATTTTGAAAAGGCAAAGTGTCAGAAAGATTATGATTTTCACTTTATCTTTTCTGTATAAACATGCTAATCAATGATTAGTTTTCATGTTTATACTTTATTTTTATTTTTTATTTATTTATTTTTTTTTAGTTTTTTTTTCTTATGCATCTGATTTCAGAAAGTACAATTAAGTTGATGAATAAGAAGGATTCTTCTTCATTAACTTCACATCACTGTTCTCTTGGAATCTCTTGAAAAATTCTTCTCTTGAAAGTCACTTATGATACAGTTTCAATCTATGACCATTTACAAGAAAAGTGACCTCATCTTCATCTATTGTCCTGATTTTTATTGCTCCATTGTCAAAAAATTTCACAATTTCATATGGCCCAAGCCAATGTGTTTGGAATTTACCTTGAAAACCTTTGAAATTTGAATCAAACAAGAGAGCCCAGTCACCTTCTTTGAATTTATTTTCCTTAATGTACTTATCATGCCATCTAGTCCTTTGCTGCTGGACTATAGTTGTTCTCTGGACTGCATCCTGTCTGATCTCATCCAATTCATTAATCTGCTCCAATATATGCTTTTGTGCTTCTATTAGATCAAGTCGTAGTTGGACTGCCATTTTAAAAGTTTGAACTAAAACTCTATGGGAAACAAGACTTGTTTTCCATAAACAAGTTCATAAGGAGTATGACCTGTTGTGCTTCTCCATGTAGTTCTATAGGCCCACAAGGCTTCAGGAAGCCTGTCTGCCCAATCTCTTCTACGTAAATGAACATTCTTTGTTAAGATCCCTTCAATGACCTTATTAGTAGATTCCACTTGACCATTTTCTTGTGGATGATAGGGAGTAGATTTTCTGTGTTTGATTTTGTACCTCTCCACCATTTGTTCCACTAGATTTGATGTGAATTAAGCTCCTTGATCTGTAACAATTTCTCTTGGGACACAAAAACGAGTAAAAATATCCTCAAAAATAAAATTAACTACAGATGCTTTAATAGCAGAAAGTAATGGCTTGGCCTCTACCCATTTGCTAACATAATCAGTGCAAACTAATATATATTTATTTTGCCTTGATGGAGGACTAATAGGTCCTACAAAATCTAAAGCCCATTTCTCAAAAGGTTCAATATGTACCTGAGGCTAAGGAAAAGGTTTCCCTACCCTTTGGCAACTGTCACACCTTTTGACATACTCTTTAGCATCTTTAAAATGTGATGGCCAATAGTATCCTAAATGAAGGACCTTATAAGCTGTCCTTTTATCAGCAAAGTGTCCGCCACAAGTTTCATCATGACATGCCTTGAGAATCTCAGGCATCTCATCTTCTCGAACACATCTCCTAATGATAAAGTCTGGATCTGTTTTGTATAACTCATTAGCAACCCATGAATATTTTGCATTGTCATAAATGATCTTTCTTTTGTCTCTTGCATTCATTATTGAAGGAAATTTCCCTCAAACTAAATAATTAGCAATGTCAGCAAACCAAGGAGTTTGAGTAGAAATTGCAAAAAGATATTCATCAGGGAATTGATCTTCAACTGGAGTATTGTTTTGGATTCTAGATAGGAAATAAGCTATTGTATTTTTTTTCCCAGGCCTATCTAGAATGGTAATGTTGAATTCCTGTAAAAGCAATAACCATCTTATGACTCTGCCATTAGTAATTGATTTTTTCATTAGATATTTAATTGCAGAGTGATCTGTGTGAACAAAAGTTTCATAGCCTGTTATATAGTGTCTGAATTTATTTATGGCATGAACAACAACTAAGAACTCTTTTTTAGTTACAGTATAATTTATCTCTGAAGGAGTCAAATTTTTAATTATATAGTAGATGGCATAAGGAATCAGGTCTTTTTGTCCCAATATTGCTCCTAAAGTTGTATCCGAGGCATCTGTTGAAATATGAAAAGGTAATTTCCAGTTAGGTCCCCTTAAAATAGGTGCTTCAGAGATTTTTGTTTTCAAGTTCTCAAAGGCTAACTGGCAATCAGAATTCCACTTGAATTCACAGTCCTTGGTAAGTAATTTGAATAGTGGAGATGCTATCTTGGTGAAGTTTTCTATAAACCTTCGATAATATCCTGTAAATCCTAGAAAACTCCTAACATCTTTTTAACAACTTGTAATAGATAAGTTAGATATGACTTCAACTTTTGACTCATCAACTCTAATCCCATCCCCTGAAATGTGATGCCCCAAAACAATTCCTTCAGTAAACATCATAAAACACTTCTCATGACTTAGTGAAATATTTTCTTCTTTACATCTCTTTAAAACTTTTTCCAAGTTTTCTAAGGCTTCTTCAAATGTGTTTCCATAGACTGTGAAATCATCCATATATACTTTTACACAATCATGTATTAGATCTGAAAAGATTCCTAGTACTACCCTTTGAAATGTTGCAGGTGCATTGCATAGTCCAAATGGTAATATTTAGTAAGCATAGGTACCCCAAGGACAGGTAAATGTGGTTTTGTCTTGATCTTCAAGTGCTACTTGAATTTTATTATAACCACTAAACCCATCTAAAAATGAGAAGTACTTTTTTCCAGCTAATGTATCTAACACCTGATCTATGAAAGGTAGGGGAAAATGGCCTTTAAGAGTAGCTTTGTTTAATTCCCGGTAGTCAATACATACCCTCCATTTACCATTTTTATTTGGCACAATTACCAAAGGAGAAACCCACTGACTATCTGAAATGGGATAGATCAAGTTGACATTTAACAATTTCTGCAATTCTTCTTTAACAATCTCCCTAAGATTTGGATTCATCCGTCTCTGAGGCTGTCTGATTAGTTTACAATTTTCCTCTATGTAGATGTGATGAGTGAAAGTTTTAGGGCTTATCCCTTTCATATCAGTGTACTCCCATGCATATGCAGAAGAATGTCTCTGTAACATCTTGACTAGCTCTTCTTGTTGAGATTTCTCTAGGTTCTTGTTTATGTTTAAAGTTTTACCTGGAAATATCTCAATTGTAGAGCTACCAAATTTATCCATGGAGTAAAGAGACATATGTCTTGATGATAGAAACTCAATGTTGGATTCTTCTTGAAATTGTTCATGTTTGTATTTCGAAGAGGATTAAAAAATTTCTAAGGTATTTAGAATCTGGCTATCTTCACTAATTTTTGAAATTGTGAAGAGAGGTCGTATGTCTTCTTCATCCTCAATCCATTGAGTATCATCTAATTCTGTAATTGTCTTTGCTGGAGGATGCAAGGTAAATTTCTTGGTTGAACTACCATCATAGATGTACATATCACCGGATCTATAGCTAATGAAAGCATCAGCTGTAGCTAACCAAGGTCTTCCTAATATAATAGGATGTCCTCCTAGATTATTCTTAGGAGTTAGGATAATAAAATCCATAGGATACTCCAAGAATCTAGGGAAACTGGAATGTCTTCTATTACCCCATCAGGTTTGATCACAGATCTGTCTGCTAATTGTAATAATGTGGGTGTAAAAAGAAGATTAGGAAATTTTATTTTATCCATGATTTGTCTACTCATGATATTGATTGTTGCTCCTAAATCAATAAGTGTGTTTTGGATCTCAGTTCCATTGATGTGTATTTTAACAACTGGATTTCCTGGGTCTAGATACTTTGGAATGGAAATCTTACCCATCATGATATCTGCTATCTTTCCTTCCAGTTGAATTTTATTTGTCTCTTTGATTCTTTTTCCTATTTTTTTCATGCTCAACTCCTTTATTTTTTTTGCTAAAATTGGAATTTCCTTGATAGATTGTAATAATGGAATCTTAATACAGACATTCCTCAGCTCATCTAGGAAATCATAATTAGGCACCATAATTTGTTTTTCTACACCCCTATCAATTTGTAATCTTTCTGCGAAGGGAGGTGTAGAGATGGATGTTGATGGCTGCTCTAATATAGGAGTTGGAATTATTGGTTCTTTTTGTTTCTATTTTTCAATATTTGGGTCTTGAAAAGGTGTGCTCTCTTCAAGAATTTCATTTACCCATAGAGAATCTTCCTCAGAGTTTTTTTGTTCTTGTATGATTACAGAAGTTTTCTTCTTTTCAAGTATTCTTCCAGACATAAGTTGAACATAATTAAGATTTAAAGGAGTAATCAAATAGGTTGGAAACTGTTGGCCTTCTATCATGTATGTGTTCTGAGGATTTTTATTGTTGGGGTTTGGTATGGGTTGGGTAGGTAACTGATTTGTTTTCTGAGGAAATGGTAATAGAAGTGGTAGATTTTGATGTTGTGGATTTTGAGGATTTTGTTGAAGATTTTGTTGAGGAGGGAAATGTAAATATGGTTGATAGGATGGTGGATATTGATAATACTGAGAGTATCTTCCATAGGGATTTTGTGCTCTTTGTGCCCCAGTTTGAGATTGATTTTGAGATTGGGACCAAGGTTGCTGCCAAGAATTCCAATTTGGTGGGGGTTGATTATACAACTGATCATGGAATCCTTGTGTTTGAGGTCCTTGCCAAGGCCTCCTAGAGACAAAATTGAGAGATTCTATGGAATTTGTAGGGGTTTCTTCTTGAAAGTCAGCTTTAAGACCAGGAAGTGAAGGAAAACTCTTGGTCCCATGTTTTTCTGAACAAATTACACAAGTCTCTACTATTTTTGCATCCAAAGGGCACTCTCTCAAGGCATGCTTCTTTCTACATTTGGGACAAAATATTGCTAAGGCATCAGATTCAGCTTTTTGCTTGTTTTGTAATTTAAGGGTGTCTATTTTCTCACTAAGACTCCCTAAAATGTCAAATTTGAATTCATCAAGAATATGTCCTACTTCTGCCCTACTTACTGTCCCAGAAGAAGACTTACTTGCCCTTGCAAGAGCAGGGTCTCTTGGTCCTTTTACAGTTTTAGATTTCCCTCTTGAAAGGTTGATACATAATTCAGCTATTTCAGGTAATGTGAGTTGAGATGTATCCCATTTTTCCATCATATTAAGGATATCTAGCCATTCATCCCTAATTGTCTTCAACAAGAGAACTTTCAAAGTATCTTGGTCTAAGTTTTCCATTTTTGCTCTTTTGATCTTGTAGTTGAACCTCTCCAACAAATCTTCCAGATTTTCATCCTCTTTTTGTAGAATTTTAAACACTTCCTCCTTATGGTTGACTGGCATACAGTAATCCAAATACCTCTCTAGAAATGCATGTTTCATGTCTTCCCATTTCCTAATAGAACTATTGATCAAACTCATAAACCATTTTAATGCTGCTCCTTTCAATGTTGAATGGAATAGTTTAACTTTTTGGGCATCTTGTAAGTAATCATAGGTTCTACATAGGACTTCAAATTCAAATAGGAAGGTTTCAGGATATTCACTTTTGAGTCCATAAAATTTTGGAAGGACAGAGGGTGAAATGTTTTTCATGGTTTCATTGGTTTCTTCATCTACTATAGGAAACCCAAAAGAGCTTCCCATTTCCCTTCTACCTCTTCCTCTGCCTCCTTCTTCACCTCTACCTCCTTATCCTTCTGCACCTTTACCTCCTTCTCCTCTACCTCTACCTCTACCCCCTCCAAATAGTGTATGTTCTCCATTAAAGACTCTTCCTCCCCCTTCTTCTGCCATGGTTGATTCTCCTGTGGAAGTGGAAAAGTTTATGTCTCTAGCAGGGGTTCTTGAATCTTCTTCTAGGACAGTTTCAGTGGATGAAGTGGAAGGTATTTATGATGGAATATCTGATCTTAAGTCTTCTAGAAGTCGATGATAAATAAATTATGGGATGTGGGTTTGAGTTGGAGGTGTGCTACCTCTTGATCTTGGTGGAACAAGTGGTGCTCTAGGAATCAAGATTCTGCTTCTTATGAATCTACCCATTGAGTCTCTTTCTCTATGCATATCATTATTTTTGGGAGGTAAGAAACAAGGCTACCTAGTTACGCTTCCCCAGCAACGGCGCCAAAATTTCTACTCAACTTAGTGTTCCTAAATTGATGTCATAAATTTTCAACCAGGGCTAGTAAATTGTTGAAGTGAAGTGCACTATATGTGCCTAGGTATCTTCTTCCTACTTCATTGTATTTAGTGTTTTTCTAGTGTTTTTGGTTTTGTGTTTTTATGCTAAGAGGAAAATAACTAATTTTTTTGCAAAGAGAAGTTATTGGTCACACTAAAACAGAACAAAAATCAACTCTAAACTATGTATGGCACTTAAGAATAGAAAATGCTACTTCACAGATTGCAAAACTTGACAAGAAAAATAACTCATAACATAAACTCAGTCCAATTCATTTCATTAAAGGTATGTTGGAACAACTTAAGAAAATGATAAGTTTGATGTAATGAGGTTCTCTTAAGTAAACAACAACTTACAATATCACAGAGAAAATCTCATCCATGGTTAGAAATTTGTTGGAACATTTTCAGAAAATATTGTCTGCAACATAATAAGGAACCCTTATGACACTAAAATTAACCCATTTTGCAACTCAAAATGTCACTATTAAGCCTCATTCAAGGGTTAGAGAACTCTTGGAATAGTTTTGGAAAAAGGCTATTTGTAAAATTATGAGAAATTGCGGAATAGTCAAGAACCCGTAATGATATAACTAATTCTTGTCCATATGATAATGATGTTTTAGAAGAGATTAAGAACAAGAGTAGTTTGTAAAATAATGAGGGCCTTTAAGTCTAATTTAACAGGACTAAAATGCAATTAATAAAACTTCAAATGCAATGATCAAAACTGAACTAATATGCAATTAACCTCTAAAGCACTACAACTCTATCTCATTCAGTGTTAGTGATATTTTGGAAAAATTCATGAGAACAAGATTGACTATACTATTCAATGTAAGTGAACATAAAACATGAAGTTCAGAAAACTGCCTAAATTAGGAACGAAATAGAGCTAAAGTCACTTATCTAGAAAATATGCACAAAGCCTTTCAGACAGTATGGGCCCTCTACCATCAGATTGGCACACGAATCCTTAACTCCTCAAAATTGCTTCAAATCATCCATCAAAGTTGTACTTATTTCATTAAAGGAGAACGCTTCAGAAAACATAGTATCACTATCTTGGACAACTTAACAACAAAACATCAACTAACTAACTGTCTCTCGGTTCACTGAGTTATTTTTAGAAGAAAAATACATAACTATCATTGAGAAGAAATAGGGATAGGTGTATTTTTCAATCAAAATCGAATTAGAACTCCTGTTTAGGCCTCGTACTTTGTTGAAGACATCTGCAGAGTCCTTGTCCTGGTAGAAGTCTACTTCATAGTTTTGGTTTCATCCACGTGCATAACCACTTGCAGATTTTTGCTCAGACTTTGTAGAGGGAAAGGAATGATGTAGGTGAGTTCTGGAATTCAACCATATGTGTTTTCCCTTTAAGTGACACTTGTAACTTGTGTGAACATAAAGATAGCTGTGGAATATGCGACTAGCTACAGAATGGCTGCATTCTGTAGCTAAGTCTAGTAAAAAATAACTACGACAACAAAACCACATAAGTATAGTAAGTCAGTCGTTGCATGCATTCTTAAAGTGACTTTAATCAATCCTATTGATCTTTTAAGCCTATAACTAATAAAGGACAAATGGAATGAAGTGAAATTTGGTGAAAGGAAAGGACATCTTTGGGGCTGAACACCACCTGCCCCTACACCTAATAAATATTTGGAGGATCGTAAGCCAATGGCTCTAGTACTACAGCTTACATATCTCGCATCCCATGTCTGGTCATCGCCATGTGCCGCATAACGCCTCGCCACTCTGAGGGTAGACCAATACATGGCTATATGTACTGGTCATCCATGTCTTTCCAGCCGCGCTTTGAAACCCCAGTCAGAAGCCTCTCACATCTACGATGGATGTCATTCAGGAGGGTTGCTGCATTCTCATTTTGTGGCGCTCACGATCCACTAGGTCTTGCGGCTCCTGATACTACAGGTCGTCCCATATACCCAGCTCGTTTTACTGATGGTGTATCTGCATACCAAAAGTGAAAGAATAATTACCATATATAATATTCTGAAACTTTACATGCACTTAAAAGAGTAGCAATTTATCACTCATCAGGCTCCCATACTCGACTAGGCGGCAGTGGCAGATCTGGGTCCCCACGGTAACTCATCCCACTATAGGGATAGTCATCTATACATAGTGGCATTTGATCCCAATGAGCAAAGAACTCGGGTCGAAACACCCGTTTGACTACCCCACCTCCTCCTCTGCAGAGTAGTCACCCCCACCGGTGCACCTTGGGCTCTCTCGGGCCCCCATCTTGGAGTTGTATGTGAGGTTGAAGTGTCGGGAGCTTCTCGAAGAAGAGCGAGCAAAAAACTGTACCATATGCACAGTCATGGTTCATTTTCCGCTTGCATAGAAAAAACTGTCGTTTCGATGACGACAGCATCATTTGGGCCCACCCATAGTAAGTCCCACTCAACATGATCTCCATAAGCATCATCTTCCCTCCAGTGATGTGGTGGAGTGTCTAGTTGCCTAGGATTCGTAGCACCACTGTGGCCATAGCATGGGTCTCTAACCTCTCTAGATCCCCGATGGGTATCCATGTCCCTTTGACAGTGAGACCTCGTCAAAAATGGTGCTATACAAACTCTATAATGTTCCACCCCTGTGGTAACACTGGTTGAGTATTCCCAACCATCCCAAATGGTGGGAGTCCAGTCTGGAAATATATGTCCTAGACGGTCAACTTGATCTGGTGCCCCTGCACTATAAAGACCTCATCGTCTAGATCCCAATAGATGATAATCTAGGCCAATAAGGGCTCTCCAAGTCCCATAAGAGTGTTCTCCACAAAATTCAGAACCAAAAACCTGGCCAATGCACTGTGGACACCCTGATCCTCTGGGATCTCCAACCGTAATGTTCCCAGGTCTCTCTCTCTCTAGTTGATCCGTAATTCTTCCATATCTACATAAAACCATCATAAATTTCAGTGTATAGATAGGAAAGACTGCATCACAACATAAAAACCCCGTTCTTAGCCAAAAAAAATCACAGGAAAACCCCTCCTTTCCAAGTCACACTTTTCAAGCCCAATCCTAGGAGAGGTCACAGTTTTCTGCCCAAAACCTGCTACCTAGGTCGCAGTTTTTGCCCCAAAAAGTGTGACCTGGTCATGATGAAGAGTAGGGGTCTGTTACTAAGCTCTGGGGACCTAAACTGAACTTTCAATCCACTGAAATGAAATATTAGGGTTAGGCCTCTTACCTGCAACTAATGGATCTTTATTCCAATGGTCGCTTTTTCCGCTACGCTCGCCGCAAGATTTAGGGCCTTCTCTCCTCTCTACATTCACCACATCTTCACATGCAAATGAGTGAATTTGGAGGGAAAATGCCTTATTAAAAGAGAACCCCCTCATTTTTCTTTCACCTGTTGCGGCCAAACCATAGCTCAGTTTGACAAACTGTTTGTACTGTTGGAAAACTCTCACCGAGCCCTCAAATGGGTATTTGTTAGTTTTTTGTGATTTGATACTTCACCAGGAAAAAAAATTTCCAAGAGGGGTCACTTCACCACTCCTAAAAATAAAATTTCATCACTTGCAACACTTGTACTTGGGGCACCACTTTTCCTCCATACTTGTCCATGCTTGTGTCGATTTTCATCATGACTTACCATCTTGTACTCATGTTTATGTGGTCCCCATTGGACCTTTACTGTGTGGCAGCATCATCGAGTCACCCTTATTTAGAGCATCCAAGTTGAGTCATCATTGCATCCATGGAGTCTATCCTAAGTACCTTTGTATCCCGCTACAGTCCTCCATCCTTCATTGCTCGGTACCTCTCTCGTGTCGCACACTATGGCCTTCAGTACCACTGTCTCTTATCCCTCATGATATTGTGTTAGTCACTTCCAAGTCATCCATGCCCTTTTATGCTCTCACAAGGGAATTATTTCGTCCAGTACTTAGTACCCCCCATTCCATCATCACCCCTGGTGTCTATCTATCAGTCGCTTTACTATTTTCTCTTGCGCCTTAGTTGGGGACCCCTTATTGCCTCACCTATGGAGGAACTCCTTCTGTCGACATCAGATCATTTATTCTGAAAGATAGGTCTAGAGGGTGGTGTATCTTGGTTCGATCTTCCACTCTTGTTTGGTACCTCGGATCAGGAAAAGGGACTCCTTACAACCCTTTTGACTTGATCGTTTCTCAACTCCAGCTCCTTACAACATGATCGAGCTCTATATACTTGATGTTTCAGTGATGTAGCAGATTGGACTAGTGATTCCCGGGTATGTGTGAGTTGTTTCAGCCCTCATAAGGGAGTGTCCCTACAGGTAGCCCCCCACATGCCCGGATGACCTCTTCATTTCAGCGTTCGATGTAGCTCCATAGATTTGATGATGTCGGACTCAGCCACTTGCAACACCTTTTTAATTGCATGTATCAGCCATATTTTCATAATGCTTTCCTATTTACAGGGGCATCTAGGTTTTATTTGTATCTCGTGTACTCAGATATTATTGTACAAGTCATGGTTGTTACCCAGGCACAATATGTATGTGGGACTCATTATCATATTTTTAACTAGCTCATGTTTATGCCAGCATGTACTTTATAGTTCAGTCCCTTGTTTACTAGATGCATTATTCTTTGTACTTGTCTCAGTGGGCATAGGTATGCGTCCCCCACTGCCTATAGCACAGGTAATCACCCATAAAAGAGACTTTTCGCACCTGTAAGTCTCGCCTCCTCAGGGTCTAGTCCTCTCAGCGCTTTGTTCTACCTTATATTTCTCTCTCTCTAACTTCCGCTTTGGTTTCTAGTGATTGAGTTCTTACAATGTACTTCGGCCATACGATTAGCTCCTAATTCTCACACATTGGGGGACAATATGTTACACCATTTTTTGGTCATCTAACCTATTACTATTAGATGGACCTAAGTACACCATGTAAGACCAATTTTAACCTAAGTGAAATTTCTTTCACTATGAAAAATAACTCAGTAAACCACCTTTATTAAGTTGTTTATGGTCTAAACAGGAAACCCCATGAGGAAATTTAAATAAATATACATTTGTTTGATTTTCCTCAAGGAATAATTTGTTAAACAATAGTTTAATTAATATTCTTGGTCATATTTAACCCAAAACAGGAAAATTAATTAGATAAATCACTATTTATCTTATTATTTTTCTAGGAATAATTATTTACATCGTATTTAAATAATGTTCCTTGTTAAATTTGACTAAATCATTTATAAATAATTAAATAAATCATTTTTTTTTATTACTACTCAACCACATCCTTAAAATAATAAATAAATCATTTATTTATTTATTATTTACAAATAAAGGGATTTGACCCAAGTCAAATTCTTTTTCCCTCCAACAAATATAATAAAATGTTCCATAAAAATTGGACCTCGATTTGGTTAATAATATTTTAATTATGCACCAATATCTAGACTAACTTAATATTTTGTTATAAATAGAAGGGTTTTTCCATTCATTCACTACCTTTTGTTTCCTAAAGATCACTCTGGATCTATACTTTTGGTCTGACTTTGATCCACCATCATTGTCATATTTTTCTATCATTTTTTTTGTGAGATCCCTTTGAGTTCCATTTCTTTTCTAGGTTTTCTACACCATCAAGAGAGAGGGATTTTAGATCTTAAGTGCTGAGGACTTACAAGAACCCATCCCATTGAGGAGGAATGGTAACATCCTTCTATGTTCTCCCCCCAGGTTCCATTAATACAAAACTCTTTAAACATATTCTTGTCTTGTCTATTGGATGCATGGAGAAACTCTTGTTCTTATTTACTGCTTAATGTCTTTTGATGCATAGATCCAAATTTTTGTAGCATTTATCTTAATCACCTAATTGCATTTCTACGGATATTGGAAACCATATTTGGTATTAGGGTTGTTTGTTATGCGCAGCTAAAGTGGTATTTTTTTGTACACTTGCAATTAAGATTCATACTAACAATTATCACCATCATCATTACATACTATTGTTGGAAGTTTGAACAATTTTAGAGTTGACATGAGAACATATTTTTTACGATCAATTTAAATGTTGAATGAGAGTAGTAGTATAATTTATTTATTCTTTATTATTTATTATTTGTACTTTTGTGTTAAAAAATAAGTTAATTGAGACTTACAGAATGAATAATATATTAATATGAAAAATATATATCAAGTATAAATTTATTTAATGACAAATAATCATAGCAATTGGTGAGCCCTGGTATTGCACCAAGAGTGCTGCAACTCCCAGGGGTTTCCCTACTTTAATTTATCAAGTTGGGGTTCATACAAACTTGGAGGTGACATTGCTATATAAACAACAGATGCACTCTGTTCATGTCATCCTCTTCTGCTTTACAAAATGGTGCTATCTCCTAAACTATGATAAAAATTGAAAAGTAAATTGCTGAAAGGGAATGATATAAAGGAGACTGGACTAAATCGCTAAAAAAAAGTGACAAGAATGACAATAATTTAATTTGTAGAAAAGAAATGATAGAAAGGAAACTAATTTAACTTGATAAAAATAAATGGCAGAGAGGAAACTAATTCTAAACCACACTTAACTTGGCCAAACTGCTAGATGCACTCTACTTGTCCTATGGCCAACTTTTCATGATTCTACTTATCCAACTAAGCTATCCATGACTTAATTCTAATTAAAAAGCATGATTTGCAGCTTGGAGGAGAAAGAAAAAGGATAAAGAGGCTAATGGAGGGCTTAACACATGAAATGAGGATTTGAAGTGGAAAGCGGGGTTATAATCAGATTAAATATTTGTTGAAGTGCAAAGAGGCCTTGGGGTAGAATAATTCAAAAAATGTGATGAGGTAAGTCTTGCGAAGTGTGATTTGGTAAGTCTTGTGAAGTGTGATTTGGTAGGTCTTGCGAAGTGCGATTTGGTAAGCCTTACGAAGTACGATTTGGTAACTCTTGTGAACTACAATTTGGTAAGTCTTGGGAAGTACGATTTGGTAAGCCTTACAAAGTGCGATTTGGTAAGTCTTGCAAAGTGTGATTTGCGATGGGCGATGTGGCAGTGGGACCGACATCAGAATGTGATCATAATATCGCAATCTGCCATTGAAGCGATAAGTGTTAAAGAGAAAATGGAATCAATACGATTTGTGGTTTGTGATTTCGAAATATCACAATCGGTGAAAAAAAGAAATAAGTCTTTGAAAGAAAAGGAAAAAATGTGTGAAATGTGATTTGCGATGTGAAATGCAGAGTGCTGATGTGGAGGTGGGGCCGATATCACAATCGGTGTTTGGAAGCAATAAGTGTTAAAGGAAAAAGGGAATGGTGTGATTTGTGATTTGCAATTTCACAATATCGCAATCAGAGAAAACAAGCGGTATGTCTTGGAAAGAAAAGGGAAAAATGTGCGAAATGTGATTTGTGATCTACGCTGCATTGAATATCGCAATCCATGTCAGGAAGTGGTAAGTGTTAATGGGAAAAACTTAAACCATGCAGAGTGCGAAATGAAAAGTACAGTAGCAGGGATTTCGAGGAGGAAGGCGGAGGTCAAGTTTTTGATGGTTTTTGAATGGTTTAAATTAAACAGAATACTAATTAGATACTCTACTAAATTTTTTTATAGACCAAGTTTAGAATTTGTTTTGAAGTGAATTATTGAATTTAATTATGAATATTTGATATGGTGATAAGTCATGTTTGTCAAACAAAGCTTTGGAAACTTAAATATTTTATGGCACTGTCATGTCATTTGTATCACCACATGATTACATTGAAATACTAAATAAAATAAAACTCCTAAGACAATATGAAGATAATATTTGATATTTGAGACTCTCCATAGCATTAAGAGGGACAAAAGAAAGGGGTTGATTATAAAGATTGATCTTTCCAAAGCTTAGGACAAGATCAGTTGGATGTATCTAAGATTTCTTTTAACTCATGTGGGGTTTGACATCTACTTCATAAATTGGGTGATGATCTTCATAACAAATATCAGTTTTTTTTTCCTCATAAATGGGGCAACCTCTCCTTTCTTCAAGAGTGAGAGAGGGTTGAGACAGGGTTTGCTTGTGTCACCTCTACTCTTTCTCCTAGTGGCGGAAGGCCTTAGTCAGCTGATTGTAGCTGCAAAGAGAATGGGGGATATCAAAGGTATAGTAGTTGCAATAAATCTTCAAATTACTCACCTACTTTTCGTCGATGATATTATTCTTTTCAGTAGTGGCAGTAGAAGTGAGATTGGGACCCTAAAACATATTATCGATCTCTTTTTCTCAGCAATAGGGATGAGTATCAATTTTAGTAAACCTGTCATCATTGTAGAAGGTCTCTCAAGCAAAGATATCAGAATAATTTTGGAGGAGCTCCCTTTTGAGGTCAAAGGCCTAGAAGATAGCTTGAAATATCTCGGTTTTACTCACAAGCCTAACTTGTATAAAATTGTGGACTGGCTTTGGCTAGTAGCTAAAATTTATAAGAGAAATACCCACTGGAGCTTTCGCTGGTTGTCTAGGATAGGAAGATTGACCCTGATTAAATCAGTTCTGTTGGAAATCCCAGTGTACTCGAATTTGTTTTCATGGGTCCCAAGAAACATTCTCCTGAAGGTGAAGAAGATATGTAGTAGATTCCTGTGGGCAGGATCAAAGGAGGATAAGGTTCTATCCTGGGTGGCATGGGAGAGTATTGCAAGGACAAAATAATTTTGAGTATGGAGAATAAAATATCTCTTGGATTTTGTGACTTCTCTAGCTGCCAAAATGGGTTGGAGGATTTTATTCAAGGACTCTTTATGGTGTTAGGTTATGAAGCGAAAATATATTGATCCCATGAAAATTACTGATTGTATTATATATCTCGGGAAAAATCCTTTTAAGTCGTATGTGGTTTCGAAAGCGATCCTTGGATCGATTAATATTATTGATGAAAGAGCTCATCTAGGAGGTTTGGAATGGGAGAAGGTGAGCGTTGGTTTAGATCCATGGGTGGGGTGCAAGGATGTTTTTGCTCTACCGGTGGCATTGAGGAATATTATTAAGGATAAAGAGATCCAGTTCTTAAATCAAATTTTCAATGAGGCATCCTCATCCCACTTGGCTCAAGGCTGGAAGGATGGGGAGGACCTACGCCTTGAGCCCGAATGGCATGAAGTTTGGCGGAAGTACACTAGTGAGATGGAATGCACCCATGTCCGCATTAGGGATAGGGGGGATGATTTAAGGTGGGCTCACAGTCCATCTGGTAAATAAAATCCTAAGTTTTGTTATTCCTTTCTTATGGCCAAAAAGGGATGGGAAGATCCTTATTGGTGGTAAAAATGACTCTGGGAACTTAAATTTCTAGCTAAAATTTTGATCTTCTTCTCGTGTATTCTCAACAATAAAGTTCCAACATGGGATAATATGGTAAAATAGAAGAATATTGGGCTAGGGTGGTGCCCTCTCTATAAACAAGAGTTGGAAATAGTTCTACACATGTTCATAGATTGTCGCTTCAGCAGAGCTATCTGGGTTGAATTCATATCCTTTACTGGATAACTCTGAAGAGGGGAAGGGATATCAATTGTGGAAGCTTGGAGGTCTTGGTGGCAAGAGATTTTAGAGAACAACTAGAGGGCTCTAACTCTAATTATCTCATGGTGGATCTGGCTTGAAATGAATCAGGTTATCTTTAAGGAGAAAGAGGCTCAGGTACAAAGTATTGTCGCAGAAGGCATGGCCATCTATGCACAACTTCCTGAACCAAAATCCGCTTCTCCTTTGAGGGTGGTTGTTCAGGAAAAAAATAAAGGAGATATTCCATGGGCTTATTTCAATGGTGCATCTAGCGATGAGGAAAAAATTGGGGATGGTATAGTGATCCATCTTAGTATAGAAAATCGAAAATAAGCCCCAATGGGCCTGCGTAATGGGAGAACCAACTTCGCCGAACTTAAATCTTTGCACCTACTTCTTTGTTGGCTGCTATAGACTGGAATTTGAAATGTTCATATTTTTTGGGATTCCTTGAACATTGTCAAGTGGTTCAATAAAGATTTTATATGCCAAAGCTATCAATTAATTCTAATCCTTGAAGAAATTTGATTCTTAAAAAATATTTTACTTACATTTTTGTCTGTCACATTTTGTTGGCAATATGATGCTGAGTGTTGTCCTTGATGGCAACCCACTTGATGAAGATGATGGCAACCTACTTGATGAAGTTGTCCCTGATGGAATATGTCTTGATGAACTTGTTAAATGATGTAAATCTGATGTATATAAAATGATTACAGAAGGTAATGATGGAAGGAATGTCAGTATGTGCTAGAACATGATGAAAAGAGTATGTCTCAAGACATACGCAGATTTGTCTAGACGAAGTAGCATATGCACGTGGGAAATAACGTGCCAAGTCGCGTATGGGAAAAAGCGCTCTAAATATGTAAAACCAGGGGTAACTACCATGGTATTGACCCATTGTATTGAGCGATGAGTTGTCTATGTGATCCCGTCCAGGAACACCATTGGAAGTAATGTGGTTTTGGCTCATGGTATTGATAAAGGGTAAACCTATATAAGGGGAAGAAAATCATTGTGCAAAAGGAGTGAAAGATGTCTGAGCTTGAATGAATACTTCTCTCTGAAGTATATCTGAATGGAAAGGGTTACAGTTGAATGATAGATCTGAATGTATGATGCACCAATGAAGAAAATGATGAAGAAGGGAATCTAGATCTGAAATTTATTTGTATCTTCTAGATCTGTTTACGGAATGATTAGATCTGAGATGAGGCGAACATCTGTCTGAAGTAAAGGGTTAAACTTGTGTGATGTATCTGTTTTGAAGAATTGCAATGACCTAAATTTCTGAAGAACTATATGCTAGTTTTTCGCAGAGGAAGCGCGTATATATGCGGGTTTGCTGAATAGAAAGCGTGTATGGGCAGTAAAATTAGCTCTGTAATATATACAGAAGTATACACGGATTTGTATGGTCGAAGGCGCATATATACACAGGATCAATGAAAGGAAAGCGCGTATGAAGAATAGGGTTTGCTGAAGTATGAAGTATCAAATGTCTGATCTGTTCTGCTGTGTTACTGCTATCTGTTGATGATGTATGATTGAGCTTAAATGTGTGGATTGGGTCCAGTCTGAAAATATGATGAAACGTGGCCTACAAGTTGTGCTCTATTGAAGTTGTTGGATCCAGTGTGAAAATTGATGAAACGTGGTCCGTTGAGGTGCTGAGGGTTGTAGCCTTCAGTCAGGAGGTTGTAGCTCCCTTCCAGGTGAGGCTGGTAAGCGAGAGCAGGGGGTCGTAACTCCCTTCCAGGTGAGGCTGGTAAACAAGTCAGGGGGTCATAGCTCCCTTCCAGGAGAGGCTGGTAAATGAGTCAGGGGGTTGTAGCTCCCTTCCTGGAGAGGCTGGTAAACGAGCGTAGGTGGGTGCCTGCGTGCTAGTAGGAGTCTGCGCCAGCACATAAGTTGTAAGATGTTTTCTCTATAATAAAATATTGAAGGCTGAGACAACGGCAGTGGTGGTTTTCTCCCGACTTGGGTTTCCACCTAAAATCCTGGTGTTCATGTATGTTGCTTATGTGTGATGATTTATTCTGTTCTTACTGCACATGTTTACTGTTTATTGAACATCTAATGAATGAATGATGAAGGATTAATGGCATAATTAGATCTCTCTGTATACGCGAGTTTTATGAAGGATATCTGCGTGTATACGCTAGTTAGCTTCAGCAAAGTAGCGTATGGGTTTTAGAGAGTGGAAAAGTAAAAGTTTGATAAAGTCCTAAATACTGATTCACCCCCCCCTCTCAGTATTTTTCCCAACAATTGGTATCAGAGCAGGTCCTTCTACAGAAGCTTGATCGCTTGAAGGAGATCCGTCACAATGGGAAGGAAGCAAAAGAAGAAGGCTGCTGAAAAGGAGATATCTTAGAAAACATGTGCAGCAGAAAATGAAGAAGATGAAACAGGTATTGATTTTTGTTCTTGTGATTCACTTTCTTGTGCATGCAATGGTGAAGATAGTGAAAGTAAAGTTTTGGATCTAGAGGAAGCTATCAAGAAAATTGAAGATCAACGAAGATCAACTAATAAAAGTGAAGCTATGTACAAAGGGATGAAAGAACATATAGAAATATTGAATGGACAGACAGACAAGTATCAATGGTTTCATGCTTATGCATCCAATCAAATTAAAATACTAGAAGCAGAAATCAACGATCTAAATGAAGATCTCGAAAAATCAAACAAGAAGAATGCAAGACTTGAATCAGAAATCGTCTCCCTCAAAGAAGATCTGGAAGATTCAAACAAGAAGAATGAAAGAATTGAAGCTGAAATCATCTCTCTCAAAGAAGATCTGGAAAAACCAAATAAGAAGAATGAAGAACCCCTATCATTTGAAAAGGAAGGACTTGAAGCAGAAATTATCTCTCTCAAAGAAGATTTGGGAAAATCAAATAAGAAGAATGAAGAGCTGCTACAAACATGTGAAGAAAATGAAAATTGGTTGAAGGAAGAAATTTTAAAATTGAATGATCAAGTAGAAGAAGGAAGAAGGGTCGAAGAAAGAATGAAGAAGCAATGCCAAAATTTGGAGGTTGAGGTAAACATTCTCAAAGATAAATTAGAAGAAAAGGATAAACTCTTGAGGTTTCAAGATAGTACTAAGGTTCTGGACAATATTCTTAGTAATAAAAGGTCTCCCTCTATTAAACTTGGTCTTGGTTTTCATGGAACGGTTAAAGGTGAATCTAGTTCACAAGGAAGTGCTAAAGATTCAAAGGATGTCATGGTTAAACCTGAAGAGTTGGAAGAAACAAAAGGTCAACCGACAATCATGAACTCTTAAAAGAAATCATTCCCTAGAAACATCAATAATGTTGAATGCTTTAATTGTCATAATTATGGGCATGTTGCAGCCAATTGCAGAAGCAAAATGTTTCAGTCTTATACAAACAGATTCTACACAGAAAAATACTCTGGTTTCTTCAAGGGATATTGTTTCTCATGCAACAAGTATGGTCGTAAAGCAGCTAATTGCAATAGAAGGAAGAATAGAAGACCACATTATGATTCTTATGCTTACTTCTCTGGCCACATAAGATATTATGCTTGTAACAAGTATGGACATGTAGAAAAAGAATGCAGGATGAATAAATCTGAGAGGATGGACAATTTCCAGCACACAATTAGAAAGTTCAAGAAAATTTGGAAAAAGAAGGAGGACCGATCAGAAACGTAGGGAATATTGACCCTACATCAGTCATCCACTTCTAAAGCTTACTTCTCTGAATGACTGCAGGAGAGATGTGAGATGCATTATAGGGACTAGTAATGTATCATCACAGGAGGAGCAACGTATGATGATTCTCATGGTTGGTTTTTTTATTCTGGTTATGTTTATTTCTGACAGAGCATCTGATGTGAAGAAGACAGGTACAGGTGGTACAACTTCAGGGGGAGATGAAGGAATATGAAATTTTCTATGTTTCACTTTCCATACACAGGTTCTGTGAACTAAAGCCGCGTATACACGCGAGTTGCAGTGAAGACAGTCACGTATGCATTTATGATCAAGAAATATGTATGACAGTTGAAGATCAGGAACACAAGTTCAGGGGAAGCATCAGTCTGACTACTAATGATTGTATTATTGGCATTGTATCTGCTTATTTATCAGTTCTAAATGATGATGACATGATACATGGTTTCTTATGATGAAGATTATGGATGACCCCGGATTACTTATTTTCTTTCACTCATAGATGAAATGGAAGTCTTATGATTTAGAGATACGGACAGATTATGCAGAGATTGTTGCTGATGGCTTGCTGTTGAAGATGTTCAAGTTTCTCAAACTAAGGAGGAGCCTTGGTCATATGGAAAGGATGGTTGGATGCACATTTTTAGGGGGAGCATTAGCCTTGCTATGTATAATGCATTGTTGGCATTATGATGATTCTGATATATGATCTCTCTCTTTAGGTCTTTCTGGTATTGGTCATAAAAAGCCATACTTGTAATTTGATGAAAATGTCATGATGAGACCCATGATGCAAAATTGTAATATTCAGTCATGTAAGGACTTGTTCAATTTGTAAACCCACTTGGTTGGGTAGTTGAGACAAAATTTTTAAACCCACTTGGTTGGGTATTTGAGTCTCATATGTAAATCCACTTGGTTGGATCTTTGATGTAAGTATGAGTCCTTGGTGATAGGAAGGTCATAGAGTCATGTACTTCATTGAAAAATATGTTTCAAGATTCAGCATGAACTGAGGGGGAGCATGGTCACTTCAGTGAACATCAGATCTACAAAGCACTTTTTCTACATGAGGAGAAAAACCTTGTGTTGGTTTTGATCCGCCCCTTGCCCTTGATGTCAAAGGCGGAGAGTTACATGGTGTTTGAATAAAGAGAAAGAATGGTGTCAAGAGTGACATGGTGTCATTGTATTCTTATTGTAACTATCTATTGTGGTTATCAAACACCATCGTGGTTGCCATCAAGTCCAAAGGGGGAGATTGTTGGCAATATGATGCTAAGTGTTGTCCTTGATGGAAACCCACTTGATGAAGATGATGAAAACCTACTTGATGAAGTTGTCCCTGATGGAATATGTCTTGATGAACTTGTTAAATGATGTAAATCTGATGTATATACAATGAGTACAGAAGGTAATGATGGAAGGAATGTCGGTATGTGCTAGAACATGATGAAAAGAGTATGTCTCAAGGCATACGTGGATTTGTCTAGACGAAGTAGCATATGCACGCGGGAAATAATGTGCCAAGTCGCGTATGGGAAAAAGCGCTCTAAATATGTAAAACCAGGGGTAACTACCATGGTATTGACCCATTGTATTGAGCGATGAGTTGTCTATGTGATACCGTCCAGGAATACCATTGGAAGTAATGTGGTTTTGGCTCATGGTATTGATAAAGGGTAAACCTATATAAGGAGAAGAAAGTCATTGTGCAAAAGGAGTGAAAGATGTCTGAGCTTGAATGAATACTTATCTCTGAAGTATATCTGAATGGAAAGGGTTATAGTTGAATGATAGATCTGAATGTATGATGCACCAATGAAGAAAATGATGAAGAAGGGAATCTAGATCTGAAATGTATTTGTATCTTCTAGATCTATTTATGGAATGATTAGATTTGAGATGAGGCGAACATCTGTCTGAAGTAAAGGGTTAAATCTGTGTGATGTATCTATTTTGAAGAATTGCAATGACCTAAATTTCTGAAGAACTATACGCTAGTTCGCCGCAGAGGAAGCGCGTATATACGCGGGTTTTCTGAATAGAAAGCGCATATGGGCAGTAAAATTAGCTCTGTAATATATACAGAAGTATACGCGGGTTTGTACGGTCGAAGGCGCGTATATACGCAGGATCAGTGAAAGGAAAGCACGTATGAAGATTAGGGATTGCTGAAGTATGAAGTATCAAATGTATGATCTGTTCTGCTGTGTTACTGCTATCTGTTGATGATGTATGATTGAGCTTAAATGTGTGGATTGGGTCCAGTCTGAAAATATGATGAAACATGGCCTACAAGTTGTGCTCTATTGAAGGCGTTGGATCCAGTGTGAAAATTGATGAAACGTGGTCCATTGAGGTGCTGAGGGTTGTAGCCTTCAGTCAGGGGGTTGTAGCTCCCTTCCAGGTGAGGCTGGTAAATGAGAGCAGGGGGTCGTAGCTCCCTTCCAGGTGAGGCTGGTAAACGAGTCGAGAGGTGTGGCTCCTTCTAGGGAGAGGGCGGTAGCGGGTAGGGAGTGTAGCTCCCTTCCAGGAGAGGTTGGTAAACGAGCGCAGGTGGGTGCCTGCGTTCTGGTAGGAGTCTGCGCCAGCACATAAGTTGTAAGATGTTTTCTCTATAATAAAATATTGAAGGCTGAGACAACGGCAACGGTGGTTTTCTCCTGACTTGGGTTTCCACCTAAAATCCTGGTGTTCATGTGTGTTACTTATGTGTGATGATTTATTCTGTTCTTATTGCACATGTTTACTATTTATTGAACATCTAATGAATGAATGATGAAGGATTAATGGCATAATTAGATCTCTGTGTATACGCGAGTTTTATGAAGGATATCTGTGTGTATACGCTAGTTAGCTTCAGTAAAGTAGCGTATGGGTTTTAGAGAGTGGAAAAGTAAAATTTTGATAAGTTCCTAAATACTGATTCACCCCCCCCCCCCCCTCTCAGTATTTTTCCCAACACATTTACAGGTAGTGGAATATTGCAGCAAACCTCCTTTTTAAAGAGGGCCTACAAGAAGTTCTAGGCAGCTGGAAAATAAAAGAATCAGGCTTAGAGGGTCTGATCGAGATGGACCAAGCCCCTTATGTATGATTTTATTTATGAACTATGGATAGTTTTACTGATATTATAGATCATTGTATATTCATCATCCTTTTGGTACTTTCTCCCAGAAATTTTTATCACTAACAGACATTTTTTTTTGCTGATAGCTGGCCGTGGGACCTGTTTGAGCTTGTTTCCTCATATCAGGGAGCTCAGGTTCTACTAGAAGGCGTTATCTGCAATGGCTCACACCGCAGAGTTTTTTCCTCTTCTGAGGAGCCTGGCAATTTGGTGTGGCTATGAGAGACTGATTTCTCTTTCGAGCAATGCTCAGGCAAAGATCTAGTATTTCTGAATTTTTTGAGATTTTGGTTGTAATGACAAACGACTGTATGGATCTGTTTCTAGTGTGCTTACGCAAGACACAAAATTAGATAGAATGCATGTAGGATGTACTTTGTAAACTTTTTATTATTCTTAATGGAAAATTTCAATTTTTTCCCTAGAAGAGCAAAAAAAAATTGATTTATATCAATTATAATAAGGAATATTAAAGAAAAATAACTTCAAATTTTTTTTCATTAAGTGTTTAAATGGTTTAAATTAAATATAATACTAATTATCTACTCCACTATTGTTTTTATAGACCAAGTTTAGAAGATGGTGTTTTTAAGTGCATTATTGAATTCGATTATGGATATTTCATATGGTGAGAAGTCATGTTGGTCAAAAATAGCTTTGAAAACTTTAATATTTTATGGCACTGTCATGTCATTTGTATCACAACATGATTACATTGAAATACTAAATAATATAAAACTCCAAAAATAATATGAAGAGAATATTTGATATTCAAGAAATATTGAAAAGTGTGTCTGAATGTATATTAATAGATCCTTCAAAAAAAAAAATTTATAGTCAAACTTACACATCTCCTCATACTATGTTGTAGAATGAGCCTCATCTCTCGAAAAAATTACTAATCATTTTAAATATCAAAATCAATCATGAATTAGAATAGTAACAATGTAATAGAATTTTATTATTTTCAAATACAAGAGGAAAGAGAGAAAATTGACTAAACTATTTATTATAAATGTTTAGTTTTTATTCGTGCAGTGTTTAAGGATATTATATTGAAAAGAAGATATTGACATTCATCTAGAACTTAGATTCCTTACATTATTTCTATTATCATTAATATTTATATTTATGCATTAAATTTGACTCGTGAATAATAGATTTTGTAATAAGAATCTTACTTATAAAGTTATTTAACAATATATAAATAGTGTGTTTCTTACTATTATTAATCATTTTAAATTGACACTAACTGCTTTTCCTTTGTTGAGTACAAATCTATTATACTAGTACAATGTTGGCACCAATACAAAGTCTATAAGAGGAAATATTTTATAAGTCTAGTTGTGTTTTTCGATGATCAAAATCATTCTTTTTTATAAATTAGAGTGCAACAATACAAAAAATTTCATTTATATCAATTATAAGAAGGAATATTAAGAAAAACTCACTTAAAACATTATTATAAGTGTCTAACATTATTTCATTAAGTGTTTAAATGGTTTATATTAAATAGAATACTCATAAGCTACTTCATTATTGTTTTAATACACCAATTTTATAAGATGTTGTTTTTAAGTGCATTATTGAATTTGATTATGCATATTTTATATGGTCAGAATTCATGTTGGTCAAATAAATCTTTGAAAACTTAAATATTTTATGGAACTGTCATGTCATTTTTATCACCACATGATTACATTGAAATAATAAATAATATAAAACTCCTCCAAAAATAGTCTGAAGAGAATATTTGATATACAAAAAATATTTAAAGTGTGTCTGAATGTATATTAAAATATCTTTTAAAAAAAATTACATTCATGAATCATATAAACCTAATCTTAAGATATTTGCTCAATTAGGTCAATAACTGCTTCTAAACCATATTTATTTATCTTGGTCTTCTTATAATGTTCTATATTTGGTAGCCATGCCCAAACTATGGTATTAATTGGAATAGAGCCAAGGTCTATGTCATCAGGATTTGGTATCCAATAATTCGCTAAAAATTTCCATTCTGTTTCCCTAAACTAGGCTTCCACCAATCAACCTTTACATGAAGATTCCCACTTTCATTATCCCTAAAGATATCTGAGATGGACTGTTCCATCTAAATCATCTTCCCTACATCATCATTTCCTTATCTAACTAGGAACATATTTCCTTTTTGAACATCAATATTTGGATTGAATGTTGGCTTTGGATTGTTGCATTTGGGTCCAACATATACTCGTTCATCTATTTCATTATCAAAATCATCATATATAATACTTGATATTACATGGAGTGCATTATGATCAACATCAACAAGGTGCCTTGTCTTGGGCCAGAAATACTCAAAAGATGAATCACTTCCATCTATTATTCTATGAGAATTATAGATTCCATCTAATGTATCAAGAACTCTTTCCCAATACACTATTTTATTTTTCGATTCCTTTGTAACAATTGGTGAATCCTCATTCCTGATAGTGTCTTTCCACATTTTTATGTATGATGTTATCCCTTCCTTTAGTTCTTTGAAATAGGCATCATTCTTTTTGGAAGCTAATAAAGATGGGTTACCTATGGGAATTATAGGCTAACCGTCATCATCTATATTCATAACTCAACTCGTTCTAACCACTCAATATCTCTAATGGATCTTTGTACCTTAGTACTAGAATATCATTGAGTACAAGAAATTGGAAGTATTAAACACTAAGATGTCCAAGTAGTGCATTTTTTCCCTCCATGATGTATCCATTAAGGAAACTTTTGAATTCATAGACCTTGTCAATAAGTGTAGGTGGAAACACTCGTTTTTCTTCAATTTTGTGATATGTATCCATTATTTCAAGTAATATATATATATAATTTCTAGGTTGGAAGACATTTTTCCATAGGCTTCATCTATGTCTTCATGGGTGTGCCTGACAGGCAAGAATCTAACCTCAATAGTGATGAAGATACCAAGTGTAGTTAAAAGTAATAAAAACATGAAAATATAGTGATTCTTATTATGACTTGCTGCATTGTCCAACTGTAACAACAAATGTGGAGAAAGAAATTTAAAATAAACATTTTTACTCTTTTATCTTCCATGAGATATAAAATCATCCATGTATACTTGAAATTTTGAGTAAATAGAGGTGTCAATTAATGCATTTGTAAGCTGGTTTCTTGAACGTCCACTGTCATAAAGTAGATCACCATACATATCAATTTGTGGGTCTTCAAGGTCAATTAAGCACTTAGAAAGGGATTTAATAGTAAATTGTGATCCCATATGTACAAATGGTAGGGAGAAATGACCAAAACCGCTTGTGTTATGCCCATGTATTAGCATACCTATTAGTGACAAACCTAAATTTTTTCCTACAATAAATTTTGACTTGACACGTAGCCTTGGGATTGAAGTCTTTGTTTTATCCATGTTATCATGGATAATGCTCAAATACTCCTTTGGAAACCGCTTTGACATAATTCTATGGGCATAGTAGAAATATCTTGCGCACATAGCAATGTTGTTATGTTTGTTCAACCTACGTCATGCCTTTTCTTCCATCTCTTTTGTAGTCGCCGACTTCATATCTGCTTTCAACACAATACATTCACCACATTTATTGAAGTTGATGTTCTTTTTCAAAACACCACATCTCAAAGCTTAGTATTCCATATCTTTCTCATTGTTGACTTTGATATTGATGGGTAATTCAGCTTTTGAAGAGCCTCATTGATCTTTGTTAATGAGAATTTTGTGTGTAAGTCTAAGGAAGCAATATTAAAGGAGAATATGTTTCATCTTCTTCAACTTGACGTGTCTGTTTTGGGGAAAAATATGAATTTTCCATTATATTTTCATGCAATATTTATATGGTTGCTACGGTGTGTCCTCCTAATTTCCATGTGTTGGTGTTACCATGAATATCTTTGATCTGTCCATGTTGGAAATATTGCTAGTAGTTATAGAATGTGTTTTGAGGAATCTTATGTATCTTATACCATGCTTTCTTACAAATAATATTCCCATTAATATAATTTCCTTTACATTTCTAGTAATAGGTGGTAGGCCATTGCCATGGCTCCTTAACATGACTATGTTTGACTTGAGTGAATTCAAGACAAATTCCCTAGTACCATATTTATTTATTTGTCTCATACCCCTTCCAAGACTTGTAATGGCCTTCCTATCCACATGTTGAATACAATATTTTCCACAACATACATCTACTGCCATAAGTCAAATTTATTTCTCTTCATCTATATTTGTTTGACATTTTGCAAATTTTTTTGTAGCCATAACTCATTTATTCCTTTTGTATGGCCTTGTTCCATGCATATCAATTGATTTTATATCTTTTTCATTTCAAAAATTCACATTTCATTTGTTTAAGCGATTTGTGTCTTCTATAAAATCCTATAACATCATTTCCTTTGGTGGCTCCTTGAACTTTTCCTTAACCCTTAATATAACACCTTTGTTTTCCACCAACTTATTTAGTGGCCATTGAACTCGAAAATGTATAGACTGATTCCCAATTTTGTATATTTCACAATTTCCATCTATCTCTTCCAAAAAAACACCACAGTCCATTCCACCTAGTGTTTCACCTTCAACAATGTTATCCTCAAGGACATTAACTAGCATTCCTTTGGAAATGCACATGCTTATTCCCATGAATTCATGTGTAAGAGAAACCTTTTTACATATGAATTTAACCCTATCTCGGGGGAATATTTATGGCATGGTCATGATAATGAGGTTCCAAATCTCATTTGATTCTAGAAAAATCTCATAAGATTCCAACACAACCCCTAGTCTATGCTCAAATCCTGTTGGATGTGGTAGAGAAACATCATGTTTTAAAACCTTCTCAATTTTAACCACTATACATTATTTCTTTACCATATTTCCATGCACTTTATGTCCAAGCTCTGTATTGAATATGGATCCCTCACCAGCCTTCACTCCATGTTGCAGAAGATCTACCTTTTCTCCAATAGAAAATTTAGAAGAAACATTTGCACCTATAAACAAATGTAATTAAGGTTAGTATTTACTTAAGAAAAGAGTATTATACTATCAATAATATTTGAGCACATGCTTCAATATTTTGATTTACCTATGTTATGCCTCAAATCCCCGATATTCCATGGATGTATGTCCCCTTGATCAACATCCTCAATCAAATGTGGTTGATTGACATCAGTTATCATAATTGCAACATAACACGCATTAACCCTTTCTCCGACATAATAAGGTCTAGACTCTATAGATTCAATTCTTCCTAGCCCAACGAATTCATTAATAAGGAGATCAACATAGTCCCCTTTTTCTATGTTTTCCGTTGTAGATTGTACCAATTTTGTAACAAAAATTAAACCATAAATTGTAATTAAAAGGTTGAACCCTATAAAGTGTGATTTTATATTTCTGAAAAAACACACAACTTTCAAAAACTAATGTAGATGCATTAATTTCAATAGTATGGTAGTCATATTGTATGTAATGAAACATTATTCCCCACCATATAGTACCTACTACCAAAAATTACTTTATATCCAAATTACACAAAAAACATATATGAATACCATGTAATTAGAGATGTAGATAATATCATAGAATTAAAAATATCAGCTCATATCAAACCACCAAGTTCCTATTTAACTTCAGAAATGACACTTGTAGTCTTAATGCATGTGTATGAATAATGATTATAAGAAATTTGTAGAAGTTGAAGAACCAAAACATGGTTGATTGTAAAATCTAAGAAATTCCAAGATTTATGCTACATAAGATGTCTAAAAGCCCAATGAAAAGGAGAAATTATTTTCTCACTTAGTGAGGATTTTTTATGTTTAAACTTGATAGTTGAAATCCAAACTAGAGGTTTTCCTCAAAATAAAAGTTTTGAATGAAAAATATCAGCTCATATCAAACCACCAAGTTCCTATTTAACTTTAGAAATGACACTTATAGTCTTAATGCATGTGTATGAATGATTATCATACGAAATTTGTAGAAGTTGAAGAACCAAAACATGGTCCTTTTGAAAATCTAATAAATTATGAGATTGATGCTACATAATATGTCTAAAAGCCCCATGAAAAGGAGAAACTATATTCAATTAGTGAGGATGTTTGATGTTTGAACTTGATAATCAAAAGGAAAACTAGAGGTTTTCTTCGAAATAAAATTTTGGTACTATAAATACTAGATACTTTGTTGGAAATATTGTCATTGATGGAAAAGGAGAAGAAAGGAGCTACACCTAAACTATCACAAAAGAAGAACCAGAAATAAGGTAAAGGAGACAGACAAGGAGCAGAGACAGCAAGGGCAACAAAAGAGGCAGCTCAGACACCAGAAAGAATCAGAGCTAGAGAGTTGTTTAGAGGTAGAGTAGAGAGATAGCAAGCCATCAAATTGAAAATCTGGCCAACAAGAAGTTTGTATGTGGATGCTCTGGTATTTGATTTCATATATAATGAGAAATTGGTTCTGAATGTGGGTGTTTTGATTGAATTAAATTATGTGTGAAGGGCATATGTATTCTTGATTTGATATTATAGAAGGAACATTTGAATTTTTGTGGCAAATATGAAACTCTGTGTTATTGACTGACTGGGTTATGCATGTATCAACTGGTGGAACTGTTTATGAAAGTATGAATAAATTGTTTAGGGTTTGTGGATAGTTTAAACTCTATACAAGGGGATTTAGTTGTATCAATCACTGGAAGGATCGATCACCCACGAAAAGGCTTGAAATCAATTTTCAATTCAGAGGAAAAGAGATAAGTTTTAACTCGACATTTGGTTAATTGGAGTGGCTTGCAGAGTAATTGAGGTTTTGTTATATGGTATAAGCAGTAAAATGAGGACTAGTTTGAGGTCATGTTAGTGTGTGACTATATGGCTATGGGATCGAATGGAATTCAATGGTGCTAAGGGGCGTATTCTTATGATTACAATTATGGAGCGAACATGACTGTGTTGAACTATAAATTTTGTCAAACAAACGAGTTGCGATCGTGAGGGTTAAACAGACCATGGTTTGAGAAGTTAGACCCAAAGGAACCTTGTTGGCATAGTTGAAAGAAGGGCTTTAATCTATGTTGCAGAGCCGGATTGAAAGCAAATAAATAAGTGACAGAGAGGTTTGTTAAATCTCTGTGTGGATTGTGTTAAAGTTGGATAGAAAACAAAGGAAAAGATGAAACCATGAGAAATGTAATTGTGAGCAGTAAAGATGGTTTCCGAAAACCCACAAGTGGTATCGTGCGACCTCAAGAGTGGTAAGTAGTTTTTTTCTTTTCGAACGCAATATACCCCATCGCTCGACACGTGTCCTAAAGTGTTATTCAATTTCCACTTTCATAACATAACTTTTGAGAACTAAGAATTGTACATCTAATTCGCGCAATATTGCACGAAAACCGTCGGATGTGCGCCCAAGGTATAGTTGGAGCGTGAGAGCAGCTAGACCATTGGATGTGAATGATACGTTAAAATAATAGTGGGACCCAATATTAAAGGCGGATCATGCGATGGTTTATGTTTTAAACCAAGGTCAGAGTTTCATATAAAATACAATTGAACATGAACATAACCCAATGTGTTAATAAAAGGCAGAACCATGAATAGAAGTGTAACCGAGAAATGAACAATAGAAGTGGCTTTGAAAAATCAACCAACGGTTTTCACAAAATAAGGAGAGGGTATATGGAATGGCTAAAAATAATGCAATAGCATTCAGCATGTGACGTGTGGCCCAGGTGGTATTCCGAATCCATCGATTTTGCAAAATATTTTGGTATTAAAGTTCTATTCGAGAAAAATTGCGATTTCTGTTGGATTTGGCATGTTGGGATGAGGTGTTGCGACCACCGTTGGATCAAAATTGAAGTAGCATGGGCGGAAGGTATGCTATAAAGTGTTGTGGGTCCAAATACATTATAAAATAATTGCGGAAGTTTGTTTTCTATTATGAGTTGGAAGTGTGCATAAAGCTGTGGGGTTGTATTACTTATTTGATAACTAGGTTGTATTAAAGAGTGAAATGAAAGTATGGTAGTGAATGATTCTATGGTTTATTGGTTTATAAGCCTTAGAATTAAATTTGAAAAAACAGATTATTATAACCATTGGATTTAATTTATTAAAGCATGAGGTACAATATAATGCCGAAAGATAATTAATCCAAAGGTTTTATGGTAAGACTCTTAAAAAGTCCTTTCATGTGGAAATTAATTAAGAGCAAATACTTATATTTGATATAATATATGTTGCCTAAATGATAGTACAAGTGGGGTTTTAATTCAAGTCTTATTACATTCAGACTTCTATAAAGTGAGTGTGGGCCCCAATTTTTATATATTGAAGTCTGGGTTTCAAGCCAAGTCCGAGTTATGTTTTAATCCAAAGTCAAAGATTTGTGACATGTTCCGTGAGAACATTTAATAGGGATCATATAATATATATGATGGATTGGAATTTCGTGACCAAAGGTTTAATTTGGGTCTTTTAACACAAAGTTTGAAGTTAGAGTGTGAATTATAACGTGGCCTGTTGTAATGTTGCTTTATACTTAGATTGAAAATGATTTATAAAAGAGCTTCTGCAATGAACAGAGATTGCCCAGATTGGAGAGATAGAGGACCCTTTTGGATCATTAATTGATGCATGAGACCTTCAGAGTTATTTGGGGACTAAACTTGTAAAACAGTTATATATGCAATAGATACACAATTGCAGTGAACAGGAGAATATGTATAACAATTACACTACAGCAGTAGAAAAGACAAACTCACAGTGAGCCAAAAAATGAACGGGCTGAATAGAAATTTTTATTGTAATTGAAAATGTAAAGTTTTATTTATTTTATATTGTTTGTGATGCAAAGGCAAGTCTCCATAGGCAAACAAAACTCCACAGTAATATTGAAATTTGTACATATTGTTATATTTTTTTCTAAATGAGATGGATAAAGAAATGAGAAGGTAGAAGTCAAAGAGTCGTGGCTATTCACTTCAAATTCCCTCTAGAATACAAACAATCAAGAGGTGAACTCTATAAATGATATCTCATAGATATGCATAGAGAGGTTAGAGAATGAAGAATTGAGGAAAAGAGGGTAAGAAGAAGGAGGAGCAGATAGAGAAGCTATGAAGACTCAGAGATGATATAAGGCAGATATGAAGGCTAGTGGATATCAGTGAAAAGGAACAGAATAGAGCTGATATCCAGGTAAATCAGCATGTGTTTTTGAAAGAGTGAGGAAGTTGGTGCTTCCATATCAAGTTGTAGCTTGATAGATGTCAGTTGTAGCTGGCTGAGGTAGGAGTCTCCTGTAGGTTGTAGCCTGCAAAAAATAGATGGGAGTTGGATCTTCCTTGAAAGGTGTAGCTTGCAGAATTGAGGTAGGAGCCTCTTGTAGGTTGGTGCCTATAGAAAATCAGTGGTGAGAGGGCTTTTGAGCTTGCCTTTGCATCACAACAATAATAAGATGTGGTTTTCTTCCTTGTGGGTTTCGACTTATATCTGTTATCTATATGCATGATGATTTTCTGTGGATACTCTGTATTTATTCTGCTTAATACCTATTTCTCATTTATTAATATTTTTGTTCAATTTTATATTAAGTTGATCACAATATGATGATGTGAATGAGTATAAAAGAAAGTTTAATAAGAACATGACTGCATTAAACTGATTCATCCCCCCCCTCTCAGTTTAGCCAAGGGTTCAACAATTGGTATCAAAGCCGGTTCCTTCTGTATCCGTTTAACAACTGGAAGGAGATCCTAGGTCCCAGGATGGCTATTCTAGAAGGATGCTCAACAAATAAAGCCCCTTTGTTCATCGGTACAAATTATACCTTCTGGAAAATAAGAATGAAGACGTACATAATGTCTCTAGGAATAGAAGTTTGGGCTGTTATGCAATTGGGATATGCCCCAAAGGAGACTGACTCAGAGAAAGATGCCAAACAAGACTTTGTAGCTAATGCAAAAGCCATGAATGCAGTCTTAAGTGGACTGTGTGAGGCAGAATCTATCAAAGTAATGCACAACAAGACTTCCAAAGTAATATAAGATACACTAGAAGATATCCATGAGGGAGATAAAAAGGTGAATATACCCAAACTTCAAGTCTATAGAGATCAGTTTGAAAATTTAAAAATGAATGATGATGAAGACATTTCCAGCTTCTTTTTAAGGGTTTCATAAATAGTGAATAACATGAAATCTCTAGGAGAAACCATAAAAGAATGTGTAATTGTTCAAAAGATTCTAAGATCTTTACCATCCAGCTTTAACCCCAAGGTTTCTGCCATAGAAGAAACAACTGATTGGGAAACTTTGACCATGAACCAATTACTTGGAAACTTAATAGCCCATGAGATGAGACTGCCACAAAGGAAGTCAAATGTGAGGGAGCCAGCCTTTAAGACAGAGAATAACAAAGAAGAAAAAGAAGATACATGCTCCTGCTCAGATCAAGAAGAGGGAAAATTTATCAAAATATTGGATATAGGCTCAGGCAAGTATAAAGGTAAACTTCCCTTTAAATGCTTTAACTGTGGAAGAGTTGGACACTACGCATCTAAGTTTCCTCATAAGAAGACAAAGAATCAGACTCAAGAGACAGAGAAATCCATTTGAAGGAACTGGCAAAAAGGGAATAAATACAGTATAAAATCATTTTATGCTTAGCAAGACAACAGTGTATCTAAAAGCTCAGATGAATCTTCCAATGAAGAGGGAACCTCTGAACTTGTATTGATGGCCAAGGAAGAACTTGAAGGATTCCTTCTAGAAGATGAGGAAGAAGGTGAAGCTGATCTTGAGGGGGAACTAAGAAGTGCCCTGGAGGAAATAGACAAACTTAAACTAAAGTGCAGAAAACAAAAATAAATTCTCCTCAAGTATGTAAGAGAAGAACAAAATTCAGAAGAACTCATTGAGTTGAAAGTAGAGCTTGAAGACGCCAAGAAGGTAGAAGACACTCTACTTAAGAAAATTGAGGATAAAATTCAGAAGCAAGAGAAATTGGAAGAAGAAGTAGTATGCTTAAGGAAGAAATTAGAGAACACCCAAAGGAAATTGTCAATAAACATTTCTCAAATGAAAAGCTCTGATAGGTTGAATAACATACTAGATGCTCAAAGATCTCCACTGATAAAAACTGGAATAGGTTATGAAGGAGAAACAAGTAAAGCCAAAGAAAAAGATAATAGGAATATCATTTTTGTAAAATATGTTAAGTAAAATGAAGTAGATCAGAAGGTTCCTACAGAAGTAGTAGCCTGCAATGAAGTAAAAAGAAACAAGAAGGAACCTCAAATGACAAAGAAGGAAATTAATAAATAGTCAACTGGAAAAGGCTCATATACTACTGAAAATATAAAATTTGGAAGCTATCAAAGGAGATTCTTACCCACTATAAAAATGGTCACTTGTTATGCCTGCCACAAACTGGGACATATTGCTACATACTATCATCAAAGGAGAATTGATTCCAACCAGCTAAGGATGCACAAAGTGAAAAGACTACCTAAACAAAACAAATGGAGAAGACAACCATTCACTAGGTACGCTAACTATTTTTAAGGATATTTTTTTTACTGTAAGGAATTTGGCCATAAATCCAAGGAGTTCAGAACATATCAAAAAATACTGATGTTCAAAACCTCAAGGAGATTTAACGCTGCTAAAAATATGATCAAATGCTGTGTATGCCATAAAATCGAACATATGTCTTCCCAATGTCCTCTCAAAGAATGTGGTCCATCTTCTCAGAAAAGGTGCCAAACAAATAGCTACCTGTAGTGGAAAAATAAGTTCAATAAGTGTGACCTAGCTCTAATAGCCCAAGATCAGAAAAGCCAATGGTATTTGGACAGTGGATGCTCAAAGCATATGACTAGAGATACAAGCAAATTTATAACCTTTGATGAAAAGAAATTTGGAAATGCAACTTTCAGCAATGATGAAGCGGGGAAAATCAAAGGAAAAGGCTCAGTCAGTCTGGATAATGGAAGAGGAAAGGCCCAAGATGTACTATTTGTGGATGGGCTGAAAGCAAATCTACTTAGTGTCAGTCAAATGTGTGACAAAGGCTGTGAAGTAAGATCAAGCACCACAGGAAAGACCTTGATCAAAGGCATTCAAATAGAAAGTAATGTCTATATAATGAAAGAAGAGAACTAAGCATGCCACCTAAGCAAACTTGATGAATCATGGTTATGGCATAGAAGATTGGGACACCTTAACTTTGACCACATCATCAGTCTGAGTAAGAAGAAAGAATTAAGATATATGCCAACAATAAAGAAGCCTTCAAATATCATATGTAAGTCTTTCCAATTGGGAAAACAGACCCGCACATTTTTTAAAACCAAAGATGAACTATCAACAAGTAGGCCACTTCAACTTGTACACATGAACCTGTGTCGACCTTCAAGAACTAAAGCACCAAGTGGAGAATAGTATTTCATGCTGATAATAGATGATTTTTCCAGAATGATGTGGGTAGCATTTCTCAAATATAAATCTGAAGAACTTGAGAAATTCAAGATATTCAAGGCATTGGCAAAAAATCAAACAAGATTCAAGCTAAAGTGCATCATATCAGACAGAGGAAGTGAATTCACAGACTATGATTTTGTAGACCTATGCAATGAGCATTGGATAAAACAACAGTTTAAAATTGCAGGTACACCTCAATAGAATGGAGTGGCAGAGAGACAAAACAGATCAGTACAATAGATTTCCACAACAATGATGCAAGAAAATAACATTCCCCAAACCTTCTGGGTAGAAGCAGTACACACAGTTGTTCACATTCTTAACAAAGCTCATTTAAGACCAAATTGTGACAAGACTCCTTACGAATTATGGCATGGTAAACCAACATCAATCAAACACTTTAGAGTCTTTGGAAGCAAGTATTTCATAAAAAATAATGATGAAAAACTAGGAAATTTTGATGCAAGAGCATATGAAGGAATATTTCTAGGATATGCGTCGAAGAGTAATGGTTACAAGTGCTACAAAAAAACACTACACAAAATTGTGGAAAGCATTGATGTAAGATTTGATGAAGATCTACCAAACAGAATAAGAAGTACAAGATGCAGCAATCCTCCAGAAGATAATGAAGAAGAAAACCAAGATAATGATGAATTGAGCTAGACAACAGAAGATACTAAATTAAACTCAAAAGGTCCCTCAAGACACACTCAAAAGAATCATCTAGAAGACCAAATCATTGGGGACAAGAGTGTGGGAGTCCAGACTAGAAGACAGCTAGCTGAAGAGAAAGAAGAAGTATACCGAGCCATACTATCACAAAAAGAGCCAAAGAAATTTGAAGAAGATAGCAAAGACAAATATTGGGTGAATGCTATGAATGAAGAACTGGACCAAATTGAGAAAAACAATACCTGGGAATTAATTCCAAGACCCACTGGAAAAAATGTCATTGGCACAAAATGGATATTCAAGAATAAGATGAATGACCAAGGGCAGGTAATTAGAAATAAAGCTAGACTTGTATGGAAGGGATATTCACAAATTGAAGGTCTTGATTATGATGAAACATTTTCCCCTGTAGCCAGAATGGAAGCAATCAGAATGTTTTTGGCCTTTGCATGCTACCATGGATTCAAGGTATATCAAATGGATGTGAAGTCTGCCTTCCTGAATGAAGATCTAGAGGAAGAAATCTACATGGAACAACATGAAGGATTCTCTTTAACAGATAAACAAGACTATGTGTGCAGATTAAAGAAAGCCTTATATGGGTTGAAAAAAGCTCTTCGTGCATGGTATTCAAGGCTGGACAAATACTTGAAAAAAACAAGGTTTTAAGAAAGGTGGAGTAGACAGCAATTTGTACATAAAGGCTAATGAAAATGAACTCCTAATTGTAGTAGTATATGTATATGACATCATGTTTGGTAGCAACAAAGAGAAGTTAACAAAAGAATTTGCTAAAGAAATGAAATTAGAATTTGAGATGTCTATGATTGGAGAGCTCACCTTCTATTTAGGAGTTCAAATTCAACAAAAGAACACAGGAAAATTGATCTCACAAGAAGAATACTTAAGAGAGATGTTGAAAAGGTTCAAAAGGGAAGACTGCAAACCTGTGTCAACTCCCATGATCACTGGATGCAATCTATGTGCTAATGATGGATCTGTAGATATAGATCAAAGACTTTATAGATCCATGGTAGGAAGTCTGCTATACCTAACTGCCTCTAGACCTGACATTGTGTTGGTAGTAGGACTTGTGGTAAGATATCAAGCAGCACCAAAACAAAATCACTTACTAGCAATCAAGAGAATATTCAGATATCTACAAGGAACTGCACATTATGGGCTATGGTATCCAAAAAGAAAAAGCTTCACTTTGACATCATATACAGATGCAGATTGGGCCAGCTATGTGGATGACAGGAAAAGCACAAGTGGAGGTGCGTTCTATTTGGGAAAAAGTCTGGTGGCATGGCTAAGCAAGAAGGAAACTTTTGTCTCTCTATCTACAGCAGAAGAAGAATACATAGTAGCAGCAGCATGTTGCACACAAGTAATGTGGATGAAACAAACTCTCCAAGACATGAAGGTAAGCATTGATGAACCTATTTCTATCAAATGTGACAATACAAGTGCAATAAGTATATCAAAAAATCCTGTACTTCACTCAAAAACAAAGCACATCCCAATTAAGTACCATTTCCTCAGAGAACAAGTAGCACAGAAAGTAGTGAAGTTGGAATATGTACCAGCAAAGGAACAAACAACAGACATATTCACAAAACCTCTTGCTAAAGAGCCATTCGAATATCTAAGAGATAGACTAGGGGTAGTATCTACAGATGTTACTCTCTGACATGAAAAGAAAGCATCATTCCAGGGGGAGAGCAGAAAATAAATCATCATTCCAGGTGGAGCTCAATAAAAAAATATTGTCACAAAAGAACCAGAGCTAGTGAGCAGTGCATGGAACAGGTCCACAAGATCAGAGTTTTATAGACAAGGTTTGGAAACCACACTAGGAAATGAGGAAAAGCAAGGAAGAAAAGAAAGCAACAGAAGAAAGGGTCTTCTAAAAGGAACGTAGAGGAAGTGTATTGCCATCAATGCCAAAGGGGGAGACTGTTGGAAATATTGTCATTGATGGCAAAGGAGAAGAAAGGAGCTGCACCTGAACTATCACAAAAGAAGAACCAACAATAAGGCAAAGGAGACAGGCAAGGAGCAGAGGAAGCAAGGGAAGCAAAAGAGGAAGCTCAAACACCAGAAAGAATCAGAGCTAGAGAGCTATTTAGAGGTAGAGTAGAGGGATAGCAGGCCACTGAATTGAAAATCTGGCCAACAAGAAATTTGTATGTGGATGCTCTGGTATTTGATTTCATATATAATGAGAAACTAGTTCTGAATGTGGGTGTTTTGATTGACTTAAATTCTGTGTGAAGTGCATATGTATTCTTGATCTGATATTATAGAAGCAACATTTGAGTTTCTGTGGCAAATATGAAACTCTGTGTTACTGACTGACTGGGTTATGCATGTATTTACTGCTGGAACTTTTTATGAAAGTATGAATAAATTGTTCAAGGTTTGTGGACAATGTAAACTCTGTACAAATGGATTTAGGTGTATCTATCACTGGAAGGATCGATCACCCACGAAAAGGCTTGAAATCAATTTTCAATTCAGAGGAAAAGAGATGAGTTTTAACTCGACATTTGGTTCATCAGAGTGGCTTGCAGAGTAATTGAGGTTTTGTTATACGGTATAAGCAGGGAAATGAGGACAGGTTTGAGAATGTGTTAATGTGTGACTGTATGGCTATGGGATCAATTGGAATTCAATGGTGCTGAGGAGCATATTCTTATGAGTATAGTTATGGAGCGAGCATGACTGTGTTGAACTATAAATTTGTCAAACAAACGAGCTGCGATCGTGAGGGTTAAACGCACCATGGTTTGAGAATTTAGACCCAAAGGAACCTTCTTGATGTAGTTGAAAGAAGGGCTTTAATCTGTGCCGCAGAGCTGGATTGAAAGCAAAAAAATAAGGGACATAGAGGTTTGTTAAATCTCTGTATGGATTGTGTTAAAGTTGGATATAAAACAAAGGCAAAGATGAAAGCATGAGAAATGGAATCGTGAGTAGTAAAGATGGTTTCTGAAAACCCACAAATGGTATCACGCGACCTCAGGAGTGGTAAGTAGTTTTCACTTTTCGAACGCGATATACCCCGTCGCTCGACACGTGTCCTAATGTGGTATTTAATTTCCACTTTCATCGCATAACTTTTGAGGATTAAGCACCATGCATCTAATTTTCATGATATTGCGCGACAACCATCGGATGTGCACCTAAGGTATAGTTGGAGCGCGAGAGAAGCTAGACTGTTGGATGTGAATGGTACGTTAAAGGAATAGTGGGACCCAATATTGAAGGTGGATCATGTGATGGTTTATGTTTTAAACCAAGGTTGGAGTTTTGTATAAAATACAATGGAACATGAACATAACCCAATGTGTTAATAAAAGGCGGAACCATGAATAGAAGTGGAACCGAGGAATGAACAGTAGAAGGGGCTTTGAAAAAACAACCAGGGATTTTCGCAAAATAAAGAGACGGTATAGGGAATGGCTAAAAATAATGGGATAGCATTCAGCATGTGATGCGTGGCCCAGGTGGTATTCTAAATCCACCCATTTCACAAAATATTTTTGTATTAAAGTTCTGTTCAAGAAAAATTCTGATATTTGTTGGATTTGGCATGTTGAGATGAGGTGTTGCGACCACTGTTGGATCACAAGTGAAGTAGCATGGGCGGAAGATACGTTATAAAGTGTTGTGGGCAAAAATACATTATAAAATTGATGCGGAAGTTTGTTTTCTATTGTGAGCTGGAAGTGTGCATAAAGCTGTGGGGTCATATTACTTATTTGATAACTAGGTTGTATTAAAGAGTGAAATGAAAGTATGGCAGTGAATGATTCTATGGTTTATTGGTTTATAAGCCTTAGAATTAAAGTTGACAAAACATATTATTATAACCATTGGATTTAATTTATTAAAGCCTGAGGTACAATATAATTCTGAAAGATAATTAATCCAAAGGTTTTATGGTAAGACTCTTAAAAATTTCTTTCATGTGGAAATGAATTAAGAGCAAAGACTTATATTTGATATAATATATGTTGCTGGAATCATATTACAAGTGGGGTTTTAATTCAAGTCTTATTACATTCAAACTTCTATAAAGTGAGAGTGGGCCCCAATTTTTATATATTGAAGTTTGGGTTTTAGGCCAAGTCCGAGTTATGTTTTAATCCAAAGTCGAAGATCTGTGACATGTTCCGTGAGCACATTTAATAGGGATCATATAATATATATGATGGATTGGAATGTCGTGACCAAAGGTTTAATTTGGGTCTTTTAAAACAGAGTTTGAAGTAAGTGTGTGAAATATAACGTGGCCTATTGTAATGTTCCTTTATACTCAGATTGAAAATTATTTAGAAAAGGACTTCCTAATGAACATAGATTGCGTAGATTGGAGAGATAGAGGACACTTTTGGATGATTAATTGAGGCATGACACCTTGAGAGTTATTTGGGGACTAAACTTGTAAAACAGTTATATATTTAGCAGATACACATTTGCAGTGAACAGGAGAATATGCAGAATAGTTACACTATAGCAGCAAAAAAGACAAACTCATAATGAGCGAAAAAATGAATGGGCTGAATGGAAATATTTATTGTAACTGAAAATGTAAAGTTTTATTTATTTTATATTGTTTGTGATGCAAAGGCAAGTCTCTATAGGCAAACAAAACTCCACAGTAATATTGAAATTTGTACATATTGTTATATTCTTTTCTGAATGAGCTGGACAAAGAAATTATAAGGCAGAAGTCAAAGACTCATGGCTGTTCACTTCAAATTCCCTCTAGAACAGGGATAATTTTAAGGATGGAAAATTATCTTGAAGTTTAAAAAATTGGCGAATCTCGCTAGTCCCTAATATGAAAACTATAAAATGTTTATTGATGTATCTGTAAAATTATTCAAATTTATAATGATATTATATATATTGTCTATATAATGTTGGCGATTTTTAATGTAAAATAATTTTATATTGTAAAATTTGGGTGAATCATTTTTATAAAAAAATGGAAATTGGCGAATATTTTTTTTGAAAAACGATGGAAAATTAGCCCACCTGCAAATATTAGCCCCTAAAATTTTCCATGCTCTAGAATACAAACAGTCAAGAGGTGAACTCTATAAATGATATCTCATAGATATGCATAGAGATGTTATAGAATGAAGAATTGAGGAAAAGAGGGTAAGAAGAAGGAGGAGCAGATAGAGAAGCTTTGAAGACTCAGAGATGATATAAGGCAGATATGAAGGCTATTGGAAAATAGTGAAAAGGAACATAATAGAGCTGATATCTAGGTAAATCAGCATGTGTTTTTTAAAGAGTGAGGAAGTTGGTGCTTCCATCTCAATTTGTAGCTTGATAGATGTTAGTTGTAGCTGGTTGAGGTAGGAGCCTCCTATAGGTTGTAGCCTGCAGAAAATAGATGGGAGTTGGAGCTTCCTTGCAAGGTGTAGCTTGCAGAATTGAGGTAGGAGCCTCCTGTAGGTTGGTGCCTACAAACAATCAGTGGTGAGATGGAGTCGGAGCTTGCCTTTGCATCAGAACAATAATAAGATGTGGTTTTCTCCCTTATGGGTTTCCACTTATATCTATTGTCTATATGCATGATGATTATGTGTTGATACTCTGTATTTATTCTGCTTAATACCTGCTTCTCATTTATTAAGATTGTTTTTCCATTGTATATTAAGTTGATCACAATATGATGATGTGAATGAGTATAAAATAAAGTTTAATAAGAACATGATTGCATTAAACTGATTCACCCCCCCCCCCCCCCTCCTGCCTCCCCCAGTTTAACCAAGGGTCCAAAAATTCTCATTTTTATTGTAAAAGAAAATAAATTTCATTTTACAAACCTTTAATTCCAATTTCAGCACTCCCTACCTATACACATTGAAGGACATACTATTGAGGATGGATACAATGGGATGTTAACTTTAGGTCCTCGAAATGTGTAGATTTAAGTTTTCCTAGATTTTTATTTTGACGAGGAAGATTCTTATCTTATGCATCCAAAAATTAGTGAAATTTTTTTTATAAGTTCATAACTATACAAGAAAATATAGAGAAAAATAATACATGTTAAAAAATTGGGCTTGATACCTTAAAGTTGCATACATTAAAATTGGAAGAAAAATATAGTATACCTCAACAATACATTTATTCATAAACTTCAAAATTATACAAAGATTACATTATTATCCGTGGATCAAATAATTATGATTGGTTTTTTTGCTTGTGCGAAAAGGAAAGCTATACCATTATCTTTCCTTCCAAATCAAGCACAAATGTAGTGCCAACAACAACATATATCTGTATACAATTCTTTTGCACTATCATTGATCTCCATAAATTGTTCCAAAATCAATAAAAGGGCACATCAATAACCACTGTAATTATTGATACACTTCCACCCTAGAGAATTTATTGCATAAGTGTAATGTTGTCTAGAAGAAAGCTAGTAATCACTAGGTATCCTTCTTGCATAATCACAAATGCACTACCAAGAATAATTTCAGAGAAATAACCTTGGTGAGGGTGAAAACTTGATAGTTTTCCTTTTGTAACAAGAACAAATAAATCTAGTGCATTCTATAATTCCTTCTAAGACAAATACAAGCACATTTCCAACAATAATGTTGCATTGAAAAAATAATTTAACGAATGCAAGATTTACTTCTATCACAAATACAAACACATTTTCAACAATAACATTGCAATATGAAGGAAATTTAACACATTATAACATTCCTTCTACCATAACAACAAATATATTTCTAATAACAACATTACATTATGAAGAAAATATAATGTGTGCTAGCTTTCCTTCTATCACAAGTAGAATCCCATTTCTAACAACAACATTGCACCTCAAATGAAAGCTAACAATCAATATCATTCCTTCTACTACAAACATAAGCATATTGCTAGAAGCAATGTTACATGGTCAAATAAATCTAACAGATGTTAGATTTCCTTCTAGCACAAACCTAAGCACATTGCTAACAATAATTTTTTAAGGCTTTTGAAATCCACCACATACTAAATCCACTTCTAGCATAAATAGAAGCATGTTACTTACAAAAAAATTGCAAAGTAAAAGAATTCTTACACATTCTAGAGTTTCTTCTAGCACAAACAAAATCACATTTCCAGAAACAACATTTCACGATGGAAGATATCTATCCTATGCTTGATTTACTTCTATCACATTGCCAACAATAATATTTTAGAGAAAACGAAGTTCAATGCATGATGTAATTTCCTTCTAGAACAAGCACAAGTGCATTTCCAACAATATTGCATTGCAAAAGAAATACAATGCAGGTTATATTTCATTCTAGCACAAATACAATCATGTTGCTAACAAAAATATTTCATTTCAAAACAAACCTATTGCATACTATATTTTATTCTAGTACAAACATAAGCATGTTTCTAACTCCAATATTGCATTTCAAAAAAATATTAGTGCATGCTAGAATTTGTCCCACCATACACAAACATATTGTCAACATCAATATTGTAGGGTAAATGAAATCTATATCATCCTATATTTTCTTATATCATAAAAATAAGCATATTTCCAATCACAATTTTCCAAGGTGAATTAGATCCAACATGCTATTTTTACTTTTATATTAAACACAAAAATGTCACCAATAACAACATTGCAAGGTGAATGAAATCTAACACATGCTATGTTTCCTTCTCTCGCAAACAAAAGCACATAAATATATTGTAGGGTGTAAGAAACATATTGCATATTATATTATCTTCGAGAAAAAACTAGCATATTGTCAAAAATACCTTATTCAAGACAAAATAAATCTGATCTGGTACATTTCCTTCTAGCACAAATACAAACAAATAACATTGTAGGGCTTAAGAATCTAGCACATGCCAGATTTTGTTATAGTATGAACACAAAAATATTACCATAAACATTCTAGGGAAAAATAAATATATCACATGCTATATTTCCTTTTAGCACAATCAGAATTGCATTGCCAATAAAACCATTGTGGTGAAGGAAATAGGGCACATACTAAATTTCCATATAGCACAAACAATTGAATTTCCAACAACAACATTTCAAGGCGAAAGGAATCTAGTGCACACTAGATTTCCTTCTAACAAATATAAAAACACATTGTCAATAAACTCATAGAAAGGTGAAAGAAATCTAATGTATGCTAGATTTACTTCTAGCACAAACACAAACACATTAGAACATTTCAAGATAAAATAAATCTAGCACATGGTAGATCTACTTCTAGCACAAACAAAATCATATTGTCAACAACCACATTGTAGTGAAAAAGAAATATAGCACATGCTAGATTTCTTTTAAGCCAAAATTGAAGCATGTTGGCAATAGAAACATTGCAAGGTGAACAAAATCTAACATGTGTTATATTTATGCCTAGCACAAACACAAGCACACAACAACATTGTAGGGTGAAATAAATCTAGCATGTTAGATTTTCTTCTAGCATAAACAAAAGCATATTGCCAACAACAACATTGGATGGCAAATGATATCTAGAACAACTCCTATCACACACACAAACACATTTCCAATAACAACATCACAAGGTAAAAGAAATTTAATGCATGTTAGCTTTACATGTAGCACAAATACAAGCATACTACCAACAAAAACATTGCATGCCAAAAGAAACCTAGCGCATGTTATATTTCCTTCTAACACAAACACAAGCACATTGCCAAGGTGAAGAAAATCTAACACATGTTATATTTCCTTCTATAATAAACAACCAAATTGACAACAACAATATTGTAGACCAAAAGAAATCTAGCACAACTTCTATCCCAAACACAAGAACATATCCAATAACATTGCCAAGGTGAAGGAAATCTAACACGTGCTATATTTCCTTCTATCATAAAAAACCAAATAGACAACAACAGTATTGCAGAGCAAAATAAATCTAACATAATTTCTAGCCCAAACACAAGCATTATTCCAATAACAACATTGCAAGGTGAAAGAAATTTAACTGAGTGTTAGCTTTGCATGTAGCACAAATACAAGCATACTACGAACAACAACATTGCATTCCAAAAGAAATCTAGTGCATGCGATGATTCATTTTAACACAAACACAAGCACATTGCTTGTAAGAACATTCCAAGGTGAAGGAACTCTAACACGTGTTAGATTTGCTTCTATCATAAATAACCAGATTACCAACAATAACATTGTGTTGTGAAATTTCCTTCTAGCATGTCAATAAGATTATTACAAGGTGGAAAAAATGTAAGGTGTTCTAGTGTTGGGAATATTGAGAGGGATTGAATCAATATTTATTTACAATTTTTATATTATGCCAATTAAAATCACCAATTAAACCTAAAAATGAGACGTGCAAGAAGAAAGTAGTTTTATTAATGAATTTGAGGACTCTAAAAACCCAAGCTACAACTTGTACAACAAAGTCTTTAACTCGTTGAAGGTTTTAACCCTGAATGAGGACTTTAATATTCAACTAGAAGTCCAAGCCCCAACCTTGTATAAAAACTCCAATCCTTTACAGATCCAACCCTCACTGTTTTCTTCAATCCCTTAAGGTGACTTCAATACTACTTAAATCCTCCATCAAAAGCTTCAAATACTTCTAAAAAATGTATCCAAGATAGGTTTGTAAAGTGCTCTCAGATCTACCTCTACAATCACTTGATGTCTACTTCACCAAAACTTCTATGGTTGCACCAACAAAACATGTCTTCATATGTTGATCTTCAACTATGCTCCAAGGATGACTTCTCCAACAAAACAAGTCTGTAAGTGTTGGTATTCAACTATAGTCCAAGGTTGATTGATTCAAAAAAACAACTCTTCGAGTGTTTGTCTTCAACTATGCTTCAAGAGTGATTGTTGTTTCAACAAAGGCTTTAAGAATGCACAATTAATGTCATCGTGAATGCACTCTACTCTCAACTCAAAATATGCTCAAAGTAAGTTATCATTTTATCATTTGATTAAGGTGTCTCCTAGGCTCTTCATGTGTGCTTTCAAGAATATCCTTCGATATATAAGGATTACTTGTTTTTTAAATCTGACTTGATATTTTTATCAAGCCTCTCAACGTGTAATATTCGTAATCGAAAAATTAACATGGATAACAAAAATAATAAATAAACCCAACACAAATATTTTTAAGTAAATGCCGATGAAGCGGAAATGATCCAAACCCACCAAAATGGGAAAATTTTATTATAAGATATTGTTGGAGTACAATATAAAAAAAAATTGCACTGTGGCATTCACAAGGCAAGCTACAAGCCTCAAGTGGATGTTTTATAAATTCCTCCATCTGTGTTCTCCAACTGACCCCCAAGCCCTTCCTTTATACTTTTCTTGTCGGGAAACCAACGGTCATGATATAATATTGAATCGATGGCTAAGATTAAAAGAAACCTTGATCTATGTGACTTAAGTCATTTCCATCACATTCTTAAATTAATTACCTTTAATATTTTAATTTTCCTAAGTTAGAATTAGGGTCCTTAATTAAAAATATTAATTAATTATTTACCTCTTAAACCAGATGGAATTTCTCAAATCCCTTTCTGGCTCTTGGAGATCTCATGTACTCTAGTCCCTCCATAATGTTTGAGAGTGAAAGCACATCCAATGCTACCCCAACATTCAAAAATCTCAACACAAACTACTGAGAAAAGTATGATAAATTAGCCATTGAATCCTTGTCAAAAACCCAAAAAAACCCAGAAACGGTTTGCCCTAGTTTTGATGCTCCAAAAATAGCCCCAAATTCCTTGACCCTCCTCTAAGTGTAGAAAAAATAGAAATGTGACTGATGTTGGAATGAATGTCCCAAAATGGTTAGTAAATTCTTCTCATTTACACCCCAAACCAACCCCAAGAAACCTAACTCTCAAAATCTCTTCACAAGCCACCCCACAATTGTTCCTCCATAACTATCCTACAGTTTCCGAGTAGGATGATGTAGTTTCTCCTCCACAAAATCAGTTTTATTTTATATCTTAAATTATACTATTTCAAATCTTCCTCCTTTTCCTATAATTGACCAAAAATTACTACGACAATGCTACAGCTCTCAACTCGAGCTCTTCCTCCTCAAATCTCTCCATGGCCTCATGAACTACATCTCAATTGATCATAAATCGTACCACATGCATGGCCCTCTCTCCAACTCCTAAAACATATTTAAAATCCTTCCTATGGTGGTACTCAGAGTCCACCGAAGAAAGGTTGAGCTTCCTCCTTAGGAAACTCTTCTGTTGAACAAAACTATGTAACTCTGCTAAATAACTAGAGAAATACTTCAATTGTCAAATTATCAAAAGGCCCCAAATGTTTCTTCCTCTCTCATATTTATATTTTTTGTTCATTTCCTCCATGTAGGCACCTCACTAGTAAATTCAGACCTCTTCCCTTGGCCATACGACTTCTCTCTCCTCAAGGAGTGCATATAAGTTGGGGAGGTGGCCCCCACATTCCACTAAGGAGAATATTTCTACCCACTTGTCATATGTTTCCTCTTTAAAACTATCTTAGGCCCCCAAAATTAGCAAAATGGAAAATTTGTGGTACTATTGAAAACATTATTTAGGAAGGGACCACGAAAAATTTTAGTGGCTAATATTCGCATCTGGGCTAATTTTCCATGCTTTTTCCAAAAAAAAAGATTCACCAATTTCCCTTTTTTTGAAAATTGATTCGCCCAAATTTTATAGTATAAAATTAGTTTACTCAAAAAATCACAAAAAAATTATATATAATAATTTAAAATAATTATAAACTTAAATATTTTTACAAAAATATCATCAAAAAATTTAAAATTTAGATATTGGGTACTAGTAAGATTCACCAAGGTTTCTAAACTTTAAGATAAACTTTCATCCTTAAGATTTTCCCTGGAAGGGACGTTACAATTCTCCCCTCTGAAATTTTGCTTATCCCCAAGCAACCATAAAACAATAACAGATTCAGACACCCTTGCAGAACAAATATGCTCAAGGAGATGAGGAAGAAGAAGATGATCATATTGTGGAAGAAAATCACTTTTTTAAAGAAGATTTCCCACCCATATTTTTGATAGGAAATGAAGAATATGTAGAGAAAACAGATTTTCCCAAGGACGAAGATTACATACGCGGTTATTTAAGTGCACTCAGCCCACAACAGAGGCAATACTCATTGGGGAGTAGATATGTTCTAGTAAATCCTATTCAGAATCGAGCATCCCAACAAAAATATAATCAATTGAAGAAAAGTCCTCAAATTACTCATAACAAAGGAAAGAAGCCGACAACTACAAATCAGAGCAAGGTTAATCAGCCATCTACAAGCACACCAAGAAAGGAAAAATACAGTAAGAAGAAGGAAACTACACCAAAGGATCAACCTAAAAAAAGAGTCACCATTATTAAAGAGGTAGATAAATCCATTCCATTCAGCCTAGAAACTAAAATATCAAAGTTAAAAGTCTCTATCCCTTTAATTGAACTTGTCAAAAACAATCAATATAAATCTCACGTGGAAGAAATGTTAAAAGTAGATCCTTTATCTGATATGGTAAATGTCGAAGATGACCAACCTGAACTCATATTTTGTCTAGTCATAGATGGTCATTTATAGGATAGTGAAGTTCCCCCATTCTCCCTGAGTCATAGAATTCACCAATGTATCCTTGACAATGCCATGCTCGACTCTGAAGCTTCCCATAATTTGATGTCAAAATCCATTATGGATAAATTTGGCCTAGATATAACTCGTCCTTACCATGACATGTATTCCTTTGAATCTGGTAGAGTTCGTTGTCTTGTCCTCATAAAGGATTTAGTAGTTTCACTTGAGTAAATTCCAACAAAGAAGTTTCAGATAGATGTTGTGGCAGCTAATATACCACCTCAATTTGGTATGTTACTATCAAGATCTTGGGGAGCGAAGTTGAGAGACACTTTGCAACTAGACTTCCCTTATGCCACCATCCCAGTTTTCAGAAAATTGAGAAAGTTGTACTGAGAAAAGAATATGAAATACATGATTACCAATAAAGAGAAGCCTAACAATCAGCTAATTGTTGTACATAGAGATCTTGAATCATTTATTTTATTTAATGATGGCAGTTTGAATGATGTAGATAGTCAGCTTGTAGAAGTAGAAGATATTTCAAATATTCCAAAAAATTCTAGTAGTATCAGAACAATTTTAAATGAGGGAAAAGGAAATCTTCCTAGTTCTTCAGAGCAGTCAGTGGATAAGGTAGAGAAAATTTCAAAACAAATTGAAGAAGTGGCCCAAAAATATGAGACAAACCAAAAATCAGAATTCCAACATCCTGATGATGAAAATGGTCTGTGGACTATGGATTTTGATGGTGCCCTGGGGAAATATGGGCTAGGCATCAGAATTTGGATTCAGAATCCTCTTCATCATCCAGGTAAAGTTCCAAAAAATGTAATATTATGTTCACATAAGTTGGATTTTGATTTTCCTAACAATGAGGTTGAATACGAGGCATTGATCACTGATCTTAAAATATTGAAGAAATTAGGCGCAAGAAGAATATCAGTTTATGGTGACTCCAAACTTGTGACAAAACATGTGGTAGTGGAATACTAGGCCAAGCATCCATGAATGAGAGCATACAAGAATGTTGTATTAGATATCCTAAAGATGTTTCCTAAGTATACATTGTCAGTAGTACCAAGAAGTCAGAATCTTATGGAAGATTTTCTTGCTACAGTAGCAAGAAATTTCAAGATTCCCATATATTATAATAAGAAATTTGAGATGCATGTAAAGAATCAGCCAATAGTTTCTGACAACTTGCAGTATTGGTAATTATTTTGGAATCATAAAAAGGTAAATATTTTTATGCAAAATGAAGGTGAATTTGATAATTCTTTTATTAATGAATTTTATGACAAGGATGATCAATTCATTAATGCCACTCAAGTTGATATATTATAGTTGAAGGATAGCAATATTCCAAGAGGTCTCATACCTTTTGGAAGAATTTTTTTATTTAGGATGATGTTGTTAGGAATCCAACCTTGGTTCCTACATAGAAAGGTGTAGAGGATGTAAACATTGAAACACCTAACAAGCCAAAGATGGTAAAACTATTCAAGTCTTTATCTCCAGAGGTACAATACAAGTACATTTCTTTATTTTCTGAATTCTTTGACGTATTTTAATGGGATTAGGAATATTTGAAAGACTCTGATAAGAATATCATTCATCACACTATTCCCATTAAGCCTAACCAACATCCTCTCAGAAAAAATATAATAAGAATCAATCTGAGGTTTTTTCCCTCGATAGAAAAGGAAGTGAACATAATTTATAAGGCAGACATCATTATTCCTATCATACTTTCCTACTGGATATCAAATCTAGTCTTGGTATGGAAGAAAACTGGAGAAATAAGGCTTTGCATTGATTTTAGAAACTTAAACATGGTGTCTCTTAAGGATAATTACCCCCTTCCCAAAATGTATCATATCCTATAGAGAATGGTTGTGGCTTTCCAAATTTCGCTTCTTGAAGGGTATTCAAGATACAATCAGATTTTAGTGCATGATAAGGATCAAGAAAAAACTACCTTCACAACACCTTGGGGCACGTTTAAGTATGCTAAGATGTCATTCTGACACAAGAATGTAGGGGCCACCTTTTAGTGGGTGATGGACATAGCCTTTGAAGCTGAGAAAGATGTTTTCTTAGTTGTGTATCTTAATGATTTAGTAGTTTTATCTCATTCAGATGATGAACACGTGTATCACTTAAAAATTGTATTTCAGAAATGAACGATATTCAGAATTTATTTTAATCTGAAAAAGAGCCTTTTTTCCATAGAGGAGGGCAAGCTTCTCAGTCACATCATCTCTAGTGATGGTATCCATATTTATCCTTATCGATTTGAGGCTATTCAGGAAATTTACTTTCCATGCATTAAGAAAGAAATCCAATATTTCAACTGGAAGATGAAACTCTTAAGGAGATTTATTCCAAATATGGCTAAGCACCTTTGAGAAATGACCAACATGTTTAAGAAAGAGAATCAAGTAAAGTGGTCTGAGCATGTGAAAAACTCTTTTAACTTAGTGAAATTTTCCTTAACCACAACCCATGTTTAAATCAGCCCTGATTACTCTATGCACTTTATTATATTTAATTTACCTCTGAGCATACCTTGGTTGTGGTCTTGATGCAAAAGAAGGATAATACTTAGTAGCCTATTGAATTCTTTATCTTTACTGTCAGGGATGCAGCCCTTCGGTACAATATCATTGAGAAACAAGACTTAGAACTAGTAAAAGCATCGAATGATTTGAGAGTTTATCACCTTCATTCACATATTCTTGCATATGTTCCTAATGCAACATTGAAGGGCGTTCTTATGAAAACTGATCCAGAAGATAGAATAGGGAAATGGATAGCATAAATGTTAGAATATGACCTTGAGATCAAACCTGCAAACCTGATCAAAGATCAGGGTTTAGCTAAGCTCATGGCTTAATCAAATTTACATGCTTTAGATATCAAACTCATTTCAGTATTTCCTGATGAAGAAGAGGATGCAACTCTCATACATGTAACTGATATATCTCTTACATATCCTTCGTATTCTAATATCATATATGTTCATCACTCTTATCAGTATAATGTTTTCATCATGTAGGTTGTTTTGAGTTTTGTGACATGGTCCAAAGAGTGAAGAGGCATCCTAATTTGACCAGGGTTTTCATCTCTAACCTACAAAAATACCAAGTGAATATTACAGGCATGACATTCACCATTTATAAAGACATCATTGCAGGAGAAACAAGGATACCCAATATAGGTGAAAAATGGTTTAAAACTAAAGATTTGGATGCCCATCTATATTAACCTTACCTCAAAGCACCATAAAAGATAACATTAAGAAAATATTTCCTTTTGGTCAGTTGCTGAATAGGTTTTCTCCGATGATGAATATCATCATGAAATATTTCACTTGTGAGGGCATATTCTCCAGGCTTTATAGATATCACATCATTTTTCTCATGCATTTCAGTAGGGTGAAATTGCTCAACGTTCCCTATTATTTGTACGAGAGTATTGACAAGATGGCCTACATAATGTAGAACAGAGAGTATGAGCATCGAACTAACATCCTCTTACATCATTCACTCATTAAAATTATTTTCCTTCATCACCTCAAATATTTGAACATTGCATGGGAGACTTTCATTGAGGCAGAGGTCTTCACTACACCACCAAATCAACCTGCTAGACCTATTCCATCATCAACATAAGTTTATCACAAGAAAAATAGATCATCTAGAAATGATGTAGTCAAGAAGACTAAAAATGAAAAATAACTCAAGACCTATCAAAGAGGATGAGGCAAGTGTTTGCTCAACATATTGTGGAAGGGGCCTTGTTGTCTTCATCAGAAAAATAGGGATATCATCAACAATAGGAGGCAATTGTACAAGGGAAAGAAACCCACCATGAGAAAGAAAAGGAGTTTGACCTAGTGGACTTGGATTTCCAATATGATCATCAAAGAGAAATATTAAAAAATTAGAGAGCTACAAGATAATTTGGCAAGGACACAATTTGGCATTTCCTTCCTTGTGCAAGAAAATAAGCACTTGAAAGATAAACAAGTACTCTTATAAATGGAGTTGTTGAAGGCCAAGAGGAAAGATACCAAAGGAAAAGAAGTGATGGCACTTGATGAGTATAATCATGATGAGGCCCAAAAAATAAATAAGAGACAAAATGGATGTCTTAAGAGAGTGTTAGAGCAGGAAAAAAATGAGGCAGAAGAACTCACCTCTGAGGAAAGCACTACAATAGAAATCAATGATGACAAAGAATTTTGGCTTAACAAAGCTAACATACACCTAGAGAAGCTCCTTCATAACTAAAATAAGGACAATAAAATGCTGAGACACATGGTTGATCATTATCACACTAGGAACACCATTTGCAATGTGAAGGTAAAGCAATTGAGGGGTAAGCTCAAGGAAACCCTAAACAAGAAAAATGAGAAGGGTAGATTTGAATTACTTGTTGATGCTTGATTAGTAGCTTGAAATACTTCATTCGCACTTAATCCAATAGTTCTAAAGGTTTTTGAGCAAGTTTTGTTTTTTTTGGGCATTTTGGTAATTTCACAGAATTTTTGCACAGTCACCCTGCAAAAAACGCAACGTGCGCCGTGCTGCATTTTTTCTGGAGGCCTCTATATGAGAAAACATCTATATGGATGGATATATAATGGTCTCCATATCACGTTTTGACTATTGGATCTCCAAAAACTGAGCTTTTGTTAGGTGGAAAAGGCCAAAAACCTCCAAAAAAACACGTTTCTGCCTCCTTTTTCAGCCTCACGCTGCGCCTTTTGACCAGTCTTGGGAGATTTCATTTTTGATGAGCTTCACTCCATCATTTTCAGCCCTTGAGGGCATTTTTGACAACTATATTAGAATATATTTCGAATGAGCCATCCTGGGCCCAATTTGGACTTCGGGAAGGGACCAAAAAGTTGATTTGAAGGCCCACGGTGCACTTTTTACCACACACGTTGCGCCTTTCTCAAGCACACTGCACTTGTTATAGTATTCTGATTTCTTTAGAATTTTCAAATTTTCTTAGTTTATTGATGGATTCCAAGGCTTTTTTCTGATGTAAATGTGAAAGGTAAATGTACTTATATATTTTATAGTTAATATTGGTAGATACATCAAGTAAATGTGTAATTTTGGGTCAAGTGAATTAGTTTCATCAAAGACAAGGATGAGTTTCTTAACCTCCCTAGACCTTAGGATTCCAGTTGAGGACTTTGAGGATCAGCTACAAAAGTCATGGATTTGACTCCTGAGAGTGGCAGAAGAAGTTTTTGGTCTCTATATTTCATTTCCTTTCTTATTTCAAGGGTTGGATGATGTGTAATTGATCTTTGAACACTAGTGTAATCAATCATTTTTGGCAGGAACTAATATCCAGAGTTGCAACTATTTTGGTGGGATTCCTGCGGTATGTTTCTTTAACAATATTTCCTCTTATGTTTTCATATGTTTGAACGTATTATGCTCTCTATTTTCATGCCATCTCTTAATGTGACTATTTCCTAAGTTAGATAGACAGAATTCATTACTTGAGGCTTTGTTTTGGAGTAATTTTCATAGTTGTATTTCATTTTCTTCCGATTGAAAATAATTCATGATTACCATGCACTTTTAAAAGAAAATAGCAGTCTCTCATATTAATCTTGATACCTGAATGTGCTAAATAATATACCTACCTTGCCCCATCGTATCTCTGCAATTCTAATCCTCTATGCCCTGACCCAACTCTTCCCTGACCTATTCAGCATCCAGCACTCAAAATCAATCAATCAAACCCTAGTGCTACTTTACCTAGCCTAAAATCATTATCATTGAGTCATCTTGACTATGATGTTGTTGAGATATCCCTCTCCTACCTAGTAGGCCTACCTACTTGGAAAAATATTGGTTTGTGGTTACCTTTTCTCGTCTCCTTCTCAGCCTTAAAAGATCTGGTGCAATGCTAACATCTTGGCGACCATATTGGGGAGAAAGTGATAGATCCTCCCTGCTTGTATCATAATTTCATCAAATTATATGCATGTGGGTGATAGGTCTAAGTTTTCGTGAAGGCTTATCTGAAAATTGCAAAGAACCGAGTTATTGAAAGGGAAAACATTCTGGCTTCGAGGAGATACACCAGATCGAATCTAGATCCTCATCCGGCTGATCCAGTTGAAGATCCAAAGAAACTTGTTTGGAAGCAGGGATCTCAACACACATAATTTCACTCAAATCCTTCTCCATTGGTAAGATCTTCCTCATTACCTGCAAAATTTTTATCTCTTGAAGACATACCTTTTGACTTGAAGTTTGAGTTGTCTTTATTTCAATCAAAGTCTGAAACCTCACTATCTAAGATAGTATTTGACCCATTAAGAAAATCAAAAGTAAAATCATTGTCTGAGGTACCTTTTTATTCATTGAGACTTGAATATAATTTACTCTCTGAAGAGTCTAAATCTAAATCATACTTTGACAGAAAATTCTAGAGTCAATTTGATAGGCTAGAAAAGTTATCTAATAAACTTCAGTACACTTTTGAAAAATCCATAATTCAATAACAACAAGAGTCATTCTCCATTATGACACAATCCCAGTCCATTTTTTCTTCCTCATCTACACCTTATACCTCATTACCTATTTAGTGAGTGCCTTCCATTGTTACTCCAGTACTTCACTTAGGAGGATTCATGGCTAGATATGCACCCCTGATTTTACCTCCTCAACTCAATTCCTTACCATAAGGTTATGGCTAGAGACTCACCCTCTTCGATGAGAATTTTGACATTACCACCAAACAATATTTAGTCAAATACATTGATTTCATTGACTTGGATGAAGTAGATGTTGATGATGCTAAGATGAGAATAATAGCCCAAATATTTTCTGGAGAGGTTAAAACTTGGTTTACAGATTTGGCTACAAACTCCATAGCCAACCCATACTAGCTAAATGATGCATTCATAGCCCGATGGGAGGTGAATAAAACCCATTAAAGATTATTTTTGGGTATGGTAATCTAAAAAGGGATGAAAAAGAAATAGCCTAGGATTTCACTGCTCATTTCAACTCAGTCTACAATTCAATTGCAAATGAGGTCAAACATCCTCCAGGTTTGGCTCTCTTACATTATCCAGATGCGTTTGATCCAGACATGGCATACCAGCTGCGATAGAGGAATCCTGAAACATTAGAAGACATGCAGATGAATTCAATTAGTCTTGAAGCAAACTTGTCAATCAATAAGTTAAAGATGAAGTGTGAGAGAAAGGTAACCATCAAAGAAGAAGCATCCTCATCCTCTGAGCTGAAATTGGTCACTTTGATAAGGACAATAGAAAGAATGTATGATCGAATTTCAATTGCATAAAGACAGCCGGAACCACGGGTTAGAAATCCTAACTTCAGAGGATAGAAACAACATTAGTTCATAATCAAACAAGAAGAACAAAGGGCTCATAAGAAAACAACATAACAACAACAGATTCAGACACCCTTGTAGTAAAATTATGCTCAAGGATCTAAGGAAGAATAATATGATCATATTGTGGAAGAAAATCACTTTTTTTTTACAGCAGATGGCCAACCCCTATTTTTGATAGAAAATGAAGAATATGTAGAGAAAAAATATTTTCCCAACGATGAAGATTAAATACCCTCTAATGATCATGAGTTGGAGGTTCAATATGAATATTATCAACGAGGTTATTTGAATGCACTCAACTCATAGCAAAATAAATACTCATTGAGGAGTAGAGATATTCCAGTAAATCATATTCAGAAGTGGGCATCCCAAAAAAAACATGCTCAACTAAATAAAATTCCTCAAAGTAATCAAAGCAAAGGAAAGTAGCCTGCAACTACAAATCAGAGCAAGGTTAATTAGTCATCTACAAGCATATCAAGAGAGGAAAAATATAGTCACAAGAAGGAAACTACACCAAAGTATCAACCTGAAAAAATAGACATTGTCATTAAAGAGCTAGACAAATCCATTCCTTTCAACCTAGAAACTAAAATATCAAAGTTAAAATTCCCTATCCCTTTAACTGAAATTGTCAAAAAAAATAAATATAAATCTCACGTGGAAAAAATGTTAAAAGTATATCCTTTATCTGATATGGTAAATATCAAAGATGACCAACCTGAACTAATATTTGGTCTAGCCATAAATGGTAAGTTAGAGGATAGTGAGGTTCCCCCATTCTATCTGAATCTGAGAATTCACCAATCTATCCTTCATAATGCCATGCTCGACTCTAGATATTCCCATAATTTGATGTGGAAAGCCATTATGGAGAGGGTGGGCCTAGATATAACTCATCCTTACCATGACCTGTACTCCTTTCACTCTAGTAGAGTTCGTTATCTTTGCCTCATAAAGGATTTAGTAGTTTCGCTTGTGTAAATTACAACAAATAATGTTTTGTTCGATGTGGTAGTAGCTGATATACCGCCATGGTTTGGTATGTTTCTGTCAAGATCTTCAGGAGCGAAGTTGAGAGGCACTTTGCAACTAGACTTCTCTTATGCCACCATCCCAGTTTTCGTACAATTGAGAAAGTTTTACTAGGAAACGAACATGAAATAAATGATTATGAATAAAGAGAAGCCTAAAAATCATCCAATTAATGTTGTACATACAGATCTTGAATCATTTATTTTGTTTAATGATAGTGGTTTGAATGATATAGATAGTTATCTTGTAGAAGTAGAATAAATTCCATATATTCCAGAAATTTCTAGTACCATCAGAGCATTTTTAAATGAGGGAAAAGGAAATCTTCCTAGTTCTTCAGAGCAGTCATGAGATAATGTAGAGAAAATTTTAGAACAAATTGAATAAGTGCCCTGAAAATTTAAGACAGAATAGAAATCATAATTTCAACATCTAGATGATGAAAATGGTCTATGGACCATGGATTTAAATGGTGCCCTGGGGAAATATTGGGTAGGCATCAGAATTTGGATGCAGAGTCCTCTTCATTAGTCGGGTAAACTTCCAAAAAGTGTAATATTATTTTCATATAATTTGTCTTTTGATTGTTCTAACAATGAGGCTGAATATGAGGCGTTGATCACTAGTCTTAAAATTTTGAAGAAGTTGGATGCAAAATAATTTCAGTTTATGGAGACTCCAAACTTCTGATAAAACAGGTGAAAGGGAAATACCAGGGCAAGCATACATGAATGAGAGCATACAATAATGTTGTGCTGGATATCCTAAAGATGTTTCCTAAGCATACATTTTCAGTCGTATTGAGAAGTCAGAATCTTATGGAAGATTCGCTTGCTACAACAACAAGTAATTTCAATATTCCCATATATTCTAATAAGAAATTTGAGATCCATGTAAAGAATCGTCTAACACTTCCTGACAACTTGTGGTATTGGCAAGTGTTTTGGGACGATAAATAGGTAAACAATTTTCTGCAAAATGAAGGTGAATTTGAGAATTATTCTATTGATGAAGTTCATGACAAGGATGATTAATTCATAAAAGCCACTCAAATTGATATATTACAGTTGAAGGATAAGAATATTCCAAGAGGTCTCATACCTTTGGAAGAATTTTTTAATTAAGATGATGTTGCTAGGAAGCCAACCATGGTTCCTATACAAAAAAGTGTGGAGGATCTAAACATCAGAACATCAGACAAGCCAAATATGGTCAAAATTTTCAATTCTTTATGTCCTGAGGTAAAATACAAGTATATTTATTTCTTGTCTGAATTTTCTAATGTTTTTGTATGGGATTATAGAGATTTAAAAGTTTATGATAAGAATATCATTCATCACACTATTCCCATTAAGCCTGACCAAAAGCCCTGTTAGCCATCAGTAAATTTTTGTCAAAGAAAATGATGGCTAAAACAGGTCTTGAGCCTTCAAGAGATTATTTTCATAAAAAATTACTCATTCTTCAAGTCTGTTGTTCCCTAGCAGTGTTGTTCCTTAAGTGTTGTTCCTTAAGAGCTGTTCTGTAGCAGTGTTGTTCCTTAGTGCTTTTCCCTTCGAAAATCTGTTGTTCCCAAATAAAAATGTTTCCCAAAAAGCCCCCTTTTCATCATTTAATTTCCCCCATTTTTTCTTCCCATATCACTCATCTTCCTTGAAAAAAAACCCCTCTTCTCTTCTCATTTTATCCTCATTACCCAAAAGGAACCTTCAAAATCCCATTAAAAATCATACAAAATCCTATGGTTTAAAGGCCCTTATTCTACCTATCAGAACTTCAAAAACCCACAAAAACCCCTGAAAAACCTTCTTGTGGCATAAAAACATCCTTTCGTTAACAAACAGGCTTTAGCCATTTTCGGCTTAGGCTCAGCTCCTTCTACGTCATATGACGAAGCCCCTTGACCGGGCACTAAGCATTCATCGCATCGATGAATATCGCGTTCATTACCTCGTTTCCCCCTCCCCTACCATGTGATAAGAACCTTTTCTCCTCTGCCCGTGGTCACCTTTCCCCTCCATGTGACCATACCCCAGCACTTCCCCTTAAGCCTTTTCCCTTTCTCTTATTTATACCATCGTGCCCTTTATAAAGACTTTTTCCTTTGTTTTTCCTCGCCCTATTTGGCATGTCCCTTATTAATCGTGACCCTCGATCTTCAAATATCAACGGCCACCATGCCTCCTTTTCTCCCTCTACCCTCCCGATGAAATCCCATACATTCACCCTATAAATCAAATCAATGCCGTTGATTTGTTTGAACCATGGATCTTCGTTCATCCCGACCGCAAACTCCCTCTAGACCCACATTCCACAACCCGATCCTCTCTTCCAATCCCCTCTTGACACATGTTCCCCACCAAAGCCCCTGCCGTGCAGTTTCTCGATGCGCCTCCTCTCCTCACCATCAAATCTGTACCTTCTCCTCCGACAGTGCGGATCACATATCGTGCAATTTTCGATTCTAACATTTAACAACCAAACATCGCGTGAAATAGGTGGTATTGGAAAGGCCACGCGACACGATTTAATTGGATCAAGCTCGATTCATTGAAAACCGTTTACCACTTGAATTGAACATGAAAACCACTCAAGGTATTTCCAAAATCGTCGAGCCCTATTTCGCGCCAAATCCAGTTTTAAACCGAATTTTCGCCTATTTTCTTCAATAAACCTCTTCTGCCTATATATTCACCCCCTCTGCACTACTCCTCTGCTCCACCAGCCTCCTAAGAAATCAAACCCTCCATCGCAAGTTTCTATAACGTATTTTGTTGTTTTTGCAGGTTTTATCATGGTTTTTGAAATGAAAACCCTATCCACAACTCACAAAAGGACAAAGCCAAAATTTTCCATCTCCAAGGCCAAATCACGAAGAAAAAGGGCTGCTAATTTTCATCCGATGGTTTGGTCAGTGATGTGTGAGCACTGGTCAATACCATTAAACCCTCCACCACACTAAAACCACCTGCACATAGCAAAGAAGAAGAACGGTGAGGGTAATGCTTGAAGATTAGAGGTTAAAGACAAAAACCAGAGATTTGAAGATTTAACGAATAATTTAAAGGTTAAAATCATGGATTAAAGGGAAAGCCATCAAACTATCAAATTGAAAAGGATTAATTCATAAGAGTGAAGGATTTAAGGTTTAATCCTATGGTTTCAGTATTAAAACACAGTTTTTAGGTGGATATAGGTAGTTAATGGAATAGGCTTAAAGCATCGAAGCCTAACTCAGTTGAAAAAGGAAAAAGGTAGATGTCTAAAGGCAAATCAGTGAATACAGTCATCATATAAATTTTAAAGACTTCGAAGATGATTTCAAGGGCATTAAAACAAAATCATGGTTAAATTAGCGTTTTAAAGTATTAACACAGATGGATCAACAAAGAGAGCCTCCCAATGCCACATCACTAAGGCTATTACTCTTCAAAATTCCACCTACCAGCTGATTTCACCTAAAAGAGTGCATATTAATTATACAGTCAGAGATATTTCTAAAGACAGCTCAGAATTTATTTCCCAGCCTACCAAAAGCCTCCAAAGTCATCAAAAGTGACTGAAGTTCATGAACTTTAATGTAATCTTTAATTAGCAGAGTTAAAACATTTGAAAACTTCTCAACTTGGCCCTTCAAAGGCCGAGAAGCACTTACTCTATATTAATTGAACAAATATACATTTCTTTCACTCCACCTCCTCTTTATTCTATAAATACTTCTCTAGATGACAGTATTGTGGTTGGTCTTTGAATATTCATTGAGTGTAAATAGCTTTGAAGTTTTTGAAGCTCTGTTTTGTAATGGAAGAAAGATAGACTAAGATGAAAAGTCTGAAGCTGTAAAGACCCACTGGACTTGAAGATTGTAACTAGTTTGAACATCAAATACAAGCTGATTTATGGGATCCGGGTCTATGTCAATGGTGATGTTTTTCTTATCGTAAATTTTTATTTTTCTCATGTTTTCCATACTGTCCATGTTCTCTGATAAAGAACAACAAATATAGATTAGGATTTACTGTCAAGTACCCTAAATCTCACTGATAAATCTTTATCATTATGATTTCTGCTAAATGGTGTATTTTAGGATAATTCAATAGAGTATAACCAGTGAAGTGTTGGGAAGCCCATGTTTCCTGAGTACAACTTCAGATATTGTCTTTGAATGTTCTTGAAAATTCTGCTTAGTAAAGTTGAACTAGGTAAGTCTATGGTTAGCCCTGTCCTCTAGTTTCTTCTCCAACAATTGCTTTGAAAAGTTCCCCTAAAATTATGTCAAAAGCAGGCTAGGTTAAAATTCCTTACTTGATCTTATACTACTTTTTATGTTAATCTTGAATGTTTCCATTTGAGTGTGCTAAAAGTAGGCTAGGTTAAAAGTCCTTACTTTATCTTAAGCTGCTCTTTGCTTCTTATATGTTTGCTTCTTCACTACACTTTAATGTTTCATTCCATAAATCAACTTAAAGAGATCTATTGACATAGATGACTTTCCCTATAGACCAATCTTGAAACTTTCTATCCAATTAAATCCTTTATGACTCCATAGCGCAATGGATTGACACCGTTTCTTACTTATCCTATCAGCTGAATCATTTTTCAACCTACTCACAACTTTACCCTTAGAAAGACTTCCTTCATTTTAATAATATTCATTCCAACCAAACAAACTAAAACCTTGTGCTTTATAACTAGCCTAATATCATATCATAAGCATCAAATATCATATCCTTGAAAACACTTATAAAGATAGATCCCTCTATGAATCCAGGAGGGCTAGATCCTAGGATTCCAAAGTGGTTTTGATGTTGGCCCTGCAGTGTTTGTTCTTGCCAATCTTGCAAACTATAAAGGCCTAACAGAGTGGCGAGCATACTGTGGAGATTATTGAGTAATAGATAACTTCACAACTCGACTAACCCCTATTTCTAAATAAATCAAGTGTCACTAAGACTGGTTATTATTGATTGTTGATGGTGAACAACAACCAAACCTTGAAAACAGGTAAAAATCCTTCACTGACGACTCCATTGGTATTCAGTAGGCCTTCTGACACTTTTTTTTTTCCTAAGACTCCAGTGGGAAAACATTTATCATAACATCATGGAAACTCAGTTATGAAGACTTTGAATATTAAGTTTTCTTTGAAAAATATTATTTAGCCTCTTAAATACTGTAATATTTGGCTGAAATTTTCTCATCATTGGGTTTAAAAACACTACATAGTGGCTTCTAGAAGAATTTACACTAGAGCCTTTCCTGACCCAAATCCTCCTGAGATATTTAACAATCTAGAAAGTATCCTTAGGAAATATCCTAAATCCAAGACTCCAACTATTTTCGGACCAATTCATAGAGCTAATTATGTCCCTGTAAACCTCTCAGCTCTACAAGATACACAAGTTGACTTAAGAAACCCATACAGAACTAGGTCCTTTGATGATATAGATTAGATAGACTTTTAGTCTCCACACTCAACCCAACATAGTGGTAAACATCCTGGTAGTAGAGAAACCACTCCACTTGACTTTCATTTCATTCATAAATTTGGTTTTTCTCATCCTATATCTACTCAGCAGTCTTTTGCTGGTCCAAGTACTACTGTTATCCATACACCCATTGTTTAGACTACTCCATTCCATCCTCCTCCTCCTTTCATAAACCCTCCACTAGTAAACCCCCCATTTTTTCCACAACCTCCTATCATGGCATCATGGTATGCTCCTCTAGTCCTTCCTTTACCCTTAGCCAATTTTCCACAAGACTATCAGTATAAGATTCCATTTTATGATGCTAGTGGTACTATTACTACTCAAATACATGTGGACAAGATGAACGACTATTTTTATAGAAATGAGATAGATGATGAGACCATTAAAATTAGATTATTTTCTCATAGTTTAGGGGGAGAAGAAAGAAAATGGTTCAAAGACTTAACCCTCATAGCATTAATGATCTTCAAGCTTTGCACCAAACATTCATAAACAAGTGGAAAGTTAGGAAGAACCCTCTCCAAATACTTTCAGATTACAATGGCCTTAAAAGGAATGTTGGGGAAAGTGTGCAAGATTATTGCACTAGATTTAATATCGTTTATAATGCACTACCCCCACAGTTAAAACCTCCACAAGGCTCAGCTTTGTCCAAATTCCCTGAAGGATTTGATCCTCAAATGGCTTATCAGCTGAGATAAATGGATCCCTTAACTTTAGAAGACATGCAGAAGGGAGCCCTTTGTGTGGAGACAAATCTGATTGAAAAGAGAGCCAAAATGAAAACTAAGAAGAGGGTGTCCTATAGGGAAGATAGTGCACCTTCCACATTTGACTCAAAACTAGAAATGATGATGGAGAAGATGATGGAGAGAATGATCATGCTTGAGAGAGCTCAATCTAGGGAAAATCAATCAGCTCCTCAAAATAGAAATAATCCCCAAAACCAAAATCAGAACTTTAGGAGAAATCAACCTCAGAATAGACAAAGAGATGTTGATCAACAGATCAGACCTCCTTTCCAAGAAAATTATGTTAATGAGGATGAAGGAACCAATGAACAAATAGAGGATGAGCACATTAATATGTTGGGAGTAAGTAATGAGGATTCTGATCTCATTTATGAGAGAAAACAAGGTCTATATACACCCTATGATGATAAAAGACCAGAAATAGAGTACTATGAACCAGAATTTGAAAATGCCATCATAGGATCACCTAAACAATATGACCTGAGAAGTAAAAAGAATCAAGAGACTCCCAGGAAGAAAACCCCTAATAAATCTGCCAAAAAAAGCCCTGAAAATGCTTCTAAAAAGACAGTAGAAAATCATAAAACAGTGGCTGAAAGTTCTGATCCAAACAAGGTAAAAAACACCCAAGCCAATGAAAAACAAAATTTTAACCCTGGCAGCACTAGCATCTCAGCTAATGCTCTTGAAAAAACCATTTTAAATGCTGTAAATACTAAAAATTAGCAAGTTTATCTTGCTGATGAAATAGTGACTAAGAAGGCTGAATTAAACTCCTTGAAAAATCAGATTCCTTTCAACCTAGAGAGTGAAATTTCCAAAATCAAAATCTCTGTCCCACTTACTGAGTTAGTAACTCAAAATGTATAAATAGGTCAAATTTTGAAATATTTGAACATAGAAGATGTTCATGACACAGTTAACTTAAATGATGATACCCAGAGCTCATTTTTGGACAAAAAATTGAAGGAAAATTTCAAGGAACTACCCCTCCATTTTACATCAGTTTGAACATCCATGATAATATTTTGCACAATTCCATGCTTGATTTAGGAGCATCACACAACCTCATGCCCAAGGTAATAATGGAAAGGCTATGCCTTGAGGTAACTAGGCCCTACAAAGATTTATATTCCTTTCATTCAAGTAGGGTGAGATGCCTAGGCCTAATAAAGGATTTGTGTGTTAACTTCGCCCAAATACAAGCCAAGAGCCTAGTGATGGACATTGTAGTGGCTGATATACCCCCCAAATATGGTATGCTCCTTTCAAGGTCATGGGGTGCTAAGCTACAAGGTACTATGTAGATGGATATGACTTATGCCACCATCTCTGTCTTCAGTCAGCCTAGAAGGCTCTATAGGGAAACACACATGAAATACATGGTGAGTAACCAAGAAAGACCGGAGAATTCTCCTCTCTATTCCATACACACTGACCTTGACTCATTCATTATTTACAATGATGATATTCCAAATGAGAAATAGTTAGTCAATGAAACATCATCCAATGTAGTGGTCACTACACATACGAAAATAGTGGTAGCAAATGATGAAAAGGAAAGTAAGGAGGAAACTAAAAGGCAGTTTGTTGATTCAGAAATTTATAGAAAATAGATTAAAGTTCTTAAGTTGCAAAACAGTCATAAAAATAACGCAGATCATGAAAATCAAGGAGTAAAACCTCAAAACCTTGAAAACCTGGAGGACCAAAACATAGAAAAACCTAGTACAGACCCTTGTACAAAACAGAATGATGAAAAAGACAGAAAGGACAACAATGAAATTAATGAAAAATATGAAAACAGTCATCTTTGGAACATGAATTTTGATGGGACTTGCACTAAAAGTGATGTAGGAGCAGGCATATGGATACACAACACTGAAAACAATCATGTTGAGGGGCATTCCTACAGATTAAATTTTCAATGTACAAACAACATAGTTGAGTATGAAGCTCCCCTTTTAGGCCTGCATTTATTGGAAAAATTAGGGGCCAAAAGGATAAAAATTAATGGGGATTCAGATTTGATTATTAGGCAAGTAAATGGGGAGTACAGTGCTAAACATCCTAGACTTAGAGCATATAGAGATGATGACATGGACTTATTAAAAACATTTGATGAATTCCAACTTATCTTTGTCCGAAGAAACTAAAATATCCCTACCAATGGATTAGCCTTTGCTGCTAGAACTTTTCTAACACCTTATGAAACCAGGCAATGCACCACCCAAGTCAAATTTAGACCAGTTGTACCAAATAATGAAAAATACTGGCAAGTTTTTAATGGAGACAAACAAATAGAAGACTTCCTACAGTCCATAAATGAATTTGAAACATAAAACTCAGATTTAGAGTATGATGAAGACTTTTATATGGAAGAAAACCCACTTACTGAAGAAGAAAAGTCTCCAGAGATTCCTGAAATAAATCTATTAATAAATGAACCCGAACAGATAACATAAGCTAGCATAGTTTTAGAAGATGAAGACTTAGAAGTGCTACAATCTAAAGACCAATGCTTGCCTAAAGGACTGGTCCCTTTAGAGGAATTATTTGACTTTAATGATGCTACTAAAAGGCCAAAACTGGAACCCATAGAAACTGAAGTGGAAGAATGCAACATAGGTAGTGAGGAAAGACCTAAAATGATCAAATTATCCAAGATACTGCCAGCTCACATTAAACTGAAATATATTGAGTTGTTTAAAGAATTTTCTGATGTGTTTGCATGGAGTTATGAACATCTGAAATCATATGATACAGAAATAATTCAGCATAAGATACCCCTCAAAGAAAACCAGAAACCTTTTAAAAAAAAACTTGCACAGAATCAACCCTGTCCAATTACCTCTGGTAGAGAAAGAAATTAGAAAAATGTATGATGCTGGAATTATAGTCCCTGTTAGATACTCATAGTGGGTGTCTAATCTTGTATCTATTAGGAAGAAAACAGGAGAAATAAGGCTTTGCATTGATTTTAGAAACTTAAACAAAGCCTCATTAAAGGACAATTATCCCTTACCCAAAATGGATCATATCTTACAAAGGGTAGTTGGTTCTAGAAGAATTTCTTTGCTAGATGGCTTCTCAGATTACAATCAAATATTGGTACATCCTGGTAATCAACTTAAAACAACATTTACTACACCTTGTGATACTTTCATGTATTTGAAAATGCCTTTTGGTTTAATGAATGCTGGTGCCACATTTTAGACAGCCATGGATATTGCATTTTCAGAAGAAATAGGCTACTTCATAGTGATTTACTTAGATGACATCACTGTCTATTCTAAAATAGATGAAGAACACCTAATACACTTGAGAAAAGTCTTTGAAAAATGCAAACAATTTGGACTGTCCTTGAATCCAAAGAAAACATTGTTTGGTCTCCAAGAAGGTAAACTTCTTGGACACATCATATCAGAAGAGGGAATAAGGATAGATCCAAAAAGGAGTGATGGTATATTGCAAATCAATCATCCTAGAAACATCAAGGAACTTCAATCTTTCATTGCAAAGATTAATTTCTTGAGAAGGTTCATACCCAATCTAGCTGAACTCCTTAGAAACATGACAAACATGCTTAAAAGAGGAGGAGTTAAATGCACCTTATGAAGAAAAAATGTTAGGAAGTAGGTTGTGTAGGTACTTGTTTTGGAAATAAATCATTCTGTTGATGTAAGTACTGATCATATTTTAAAGCAGTATGATCAAAGAAAGAAAAAAAAGGTGTTCAACATATCAAGGCACAGGTCTGCATCCCAGAGATAAATATCTGAAGTTCTTGACACCTCCAAGGAGCTGCCATCCCCAAGTGGAGCCACTGTTAGCCATCAGTAAATATTTTTCAAAGAAAATGATGGCTAAAAAAGGTCTTGATCCTTCAAGACATTATTTTCATAAAAAATTACTCATTCTTGAAGTCTGCTGTTCCCTAACAGTGCTCTTCCTTAAGTGTTGTTCCTTAAGTGCTGTTCCATAGCATTATTGCTCTTTAGTGCTTTTCCATTTGAAAATCTGTTGTTCCCAAAAAAAAATGTTTTTTAAAAATCCCCCTTTTCATCATTTCATTTCCCACATTTTTTTCCTCCCATATCATTCATCTTCCTTGAAAAAAAACCCCTCTTCTCTGCTCATTTTATCCTCATTACCCCAAAGGGAACCTTCAAAACCCCTTTAAAATCCATAAAAAATCCTTTGTTATGGTTTAAAAACCATTATTATACCTATCAGAACTTCAAAAACCCACGAAAAACCTTCTTTTGACATAAAAACATCCTTTTATTAACAAACAGGCTTTGGCCCTTTTCGGCATAGCCCCAACTCCTTCTTCGTCATATGACTAAGCCCCGTGACCGGGCACTAAGCGTTCATCACATCGGTGAATATTGCATTCATTACCTCGTTTCCCCTTCCCACACCAATGTGATAAGCACCTTTTCTCCTCTGCCCCTGGTCACCTTTCCCTTCGACATGACCATACCCCAGCACTTCCCCTTAAGCCTTTTCCCTTGCTCTTATTTATACCATCGCGCCCTTTATAAATCCTTTTTCCTTTTTTTTTCGTCACCCTACTTGGCATGTCCCTTATTAATAATGACTGTCGATCTTCAAAGATCAATGGCCACCATGCCTCCTTTTCTCCATCTACCCTCCCGACGAAATCCCATCCATTCACCCTATAAATCAAATCTTTTCTGTTGATTTGTTTGAACCGACAGTCTTCATTCATCCCGACCGCAAACTCCCTCAGGAGCCACATCCCACTACCCGATCCTCTCTCCCAATCCCCTCCTCACACCTATTCCCCACCAAAGCCCTTGCTATGCAGTTTCCTGACGCGCCAGCTCTCCTCACCGTCAGATCTACACCTTCTCATCCGGCGGTGTGGATCACATATCGCGCAATTTTCACGTCCAACGTTTAACAACCAAAAATTGCGTGAAATAGGTGGTATTAAAAAGGCCACATGGCGTGATTTAATTGGATCACGTTCGATTCATCGAAAACTATTTACCACTTGAATTGAACACAATAACCATTCGCAGTATTTCCAAAACCGTTGAGCCCTATTTCGTGCCAAATCCAGTTTTAAACCAAATGTTTGCCTATTTTCTTCATTAAACCTCTTCCACCTACATATTCACCCCCTCTGAACTACTCCTCCACTCTGCCATCCTCCTAAGAAATAAAAACCCTCCATCGTAGGATTTTCTAACGTATTTTGTTGTTTTTGTAGGTTTTATCATAGTTTTTGAAACGGAAACCCTGTCCACAACTGACAAAAGGACAGAGCCAAAGTTTTCCATATCTAGGGCCAAATCACGAAGAAAAAGGGCTACTAATTTTCATCTGATGGTTTGGTCAGTGCTATGTGAGTGCTGGTCAATACCATTAAACCCTCCACCACACTAAAACCACCTCCACATAGCAAAGAAGAAGAACAGTGAGGGTAAATCTTCAAGATTACAGGTTAAAGAAAAAAACCAAATATTTGAAGATTTAACCAATAATTTAAAGGTTAAAATCTTGGATTAAAGGGAAATTCATCAAACAATCAAGGCAAAAAGGATTAATGCATAAGAGTGAAGGATTTAAGGTTTAATCCTACGGTTTCAGTATTAAAACACAGTTTTTAGGTGGATACAAGCAGTTAAAGGAATAGGCTTAAAGCATCGAAGCCTAATTCAGTTGAAAAAGGCAAAAGGCAGATGACTAAAGCCAAATCGATGAATATAGTCAGCATATAAATTTTAAAGACTCTAAAGATTATTTCAAAGGCATTAAAACAAAATCAGGGTGAAATCAGTGTTTTAAAGTATTAAGACAGATGGATCAATAAAGAGAGCCTCCAAATGCCACATCACTGAGGCTATTACTCTTAAAAATGCCACCTACCAGCTGATTTCAACTAAAAGAGTGTATATTAATTTTACAGTCAGAGATATTTCTAAAGATATCTCAGAATTTACTTCCCAGCCTACAAAAGCCTTCAAAGTCAACGAAAGTGACTGAAGTTGATGAAATTTAATGTAATAACCAATTAGGAGAGTTAAAACATTTGAAAAATTCTCAACTTGGCCCTTCAGAGGCCGAGAAGCACTTACTCTGTATTAATTGAACAGATAGACATTTCTTTCACTCCACCTCATCATTATTCTATAAATACTTCTCTAGAAGACAGTATTGTGGTTGGTGTTTGAATAGTCATTAAGTGTAAATAGCTTTGAAGCTACTGAAGCTCTGTTTTGTAATAGAAGAAAGTAGGCTGAGATGACAAGTCTAAAGCTGTAAAGACCCACTGGACTTGAAGATTGTAACTGGTTTGAACATAAAATACAAGCTGATTTATGGGATCCTGGTCTATGTCAATGGTGATGTTTTTCTTATCGTAAATTGTTATTTTTCTCATGTTTTCCATACTGTCCATGTTCTCTGATAAATAACAACAAATATAGATTAGGATTTACTGTCAAGTACCCTAAACCTCACTGATAAATCTTTATCTTTATGTTTTCTACTAAATGGTGTATTTGAAGATAATTCAATAGAGTATAACCAGTGAAGTGTTGGTAAGCCCATGTTTCCTGAGTACAAATTCAGATATTGTCTTTGAATTTTCTTAAAAATTCTGCTTAGTAAAGTTGAACTAGGGAAGTCTATGGTTAGCCCTGTCCTCTAGTTTCTTCTCCAATAATTGCTTTGAAAATTTCCCTTAAAAGTATGTCAAAAGCAGGCTAGGTTAAAAGTCCTTACTTGATCTTAGACTAATTTTTATGTTAATCTTGAATGTTTCCCTTTGAGTATGCTAAAAGTAGGCTAGGTTAAAAGTCCTTACTTGATCTTAAGTTTCTCTTTGTTTCTTATATGTTTTCTTCTTCACTACACTTTAATGTTTCATTCCATAAATCAACTTAAATAGATCTATTGACATAGATGACTTTCCCTATAGACCACTCTTGAAACTTGCTATCCAATTAAATCCTTTATGACTCCATAGCCCAATGGATCGACACCGTTTCTTACTTATCCTATTAGCTGAATCACTTTTCAACCTACTCAGAACTTTACCCTTCAAAAGACTTCCTTCATTTTAATAATATTCATTCCAACCAAACAAAAAAAAACCTTGTGCTTTATAACTAGCCTAATATCATATCATAAGCATCAAAGGTCATATCCTTGAAAACACTTATAAAGAGAGATCCCTCTCTGAATCCAAGAGGGCTAGATCCTAGGATTCCAAAGTTTTTTTGATGTTGGCTCTACATCATTTTTTCTTGCCAATCTTGCAAACTACAGAGGCCTAACAAGTCCCTTAGACAAAATTTAAGAAGAATCAACCTAAGGTTGTTGTCATCAATAGAAAATAAAGTGAACACAATTTATAAGTCAGACATCATTGTTCCTATTATATTGTCCGATTGGATATAAAATCTAGTCCCTAGGGAAGAAAAATTGATAAATAAGTCTTTTCATTGATTTTAGAAACTTAAAAAAGGTGTTTTTTAAGGATAATTACCCCCTTCCCAAAATGGATCATATCCTACATAGAGTGGTTGGGACTTCCCGAATGTTTCTTCTTGACGGATATTTAGGATACAATCAGATTTTAGTGCATGAGAAGGATCAAGAAAAAATTGCCTTCACAAAAACTTGGGGCACATTTAAGTATTCTAATATGCCATTCAGACTGAAGAATGCAGGGGCCACATTTCATTGGGTGATGGACATAGCCTTTGAAGATGTGAAAGATTTTTTCTTAGTTTTATATCTTGATGATTTAACAGTTTTTTCTCATTCCAATGATGAACACTTGTATCACTTAAGAATTCTATTTCAGAAATGCAGCAAATTCAGAATTTCTCTTAATCCAAAAAAGTGCCTTTTTCCATGGAGGAGGGAAAGCTTCTTGGTCACATCATCTCCAAGGATGTTATCTAGATTGATCCTTCTAGGTTTGAGGCTATTCAGCAAATTGAGTTTCCGCGTAGTAAGAAAGAAATCCAATATTTCAACGATAAGATTAACTTCTTAAGGAGATTTATTCCAAATTTGGATGAGCAGCTTCAAGAAATGACCAACATTTTGAAGAAAGGGAATGAGGTAAAGTGGTTTGAGGATGCCAAAAATTATTTTAAATCAGTGAAATTTTCCTTAACCACAACCCCTGTTTAAATCATCCCTGATTACTCGATAGATTTTATTATATTTTCATGACTTCGAGCATACCTTGGCTGTGGTATTGATGCAAAAGAAAGATAAAAATGAGCAACCCATTGCATTCTTCAGCCATACCATTAGGGATGCATCCCTTCGATAATATATCATTTAGAAGTAGGCCTTAGTACTAGTAAAAGCATTGAAGGATTTCAGAGTTTATGTCCTTCATTCACATATTCTTGCATATGTTCCTAACACAATAGTGAAGGAAGTTCTTATGCAAACTAATATAGAAGGTAGAAGAGGGAAATGGATAGTAGCAATGTTAGAATATGACGTAGAGATCAATCTCACAAAGTTGATCAAAGGTCACGGTTTAGCTAAGCTCATGGCTAAATCAAATTTACATGCTTTAGATATCAACCTCATTTCATTCTTGTGCGATGAAGAAGAGGATGTGACTCTCTTACATGTATCTGAAATATTTATTTCATCTCCTTGGTATTCTGATATCATATATGTTATTCAACATTTAAATCATCCTGGATGCATGTCTAAGAGTAAGGGTAGGTCATTGATGTTTAAGGCATCCAAATACTACATTTTTCACAATACTCTTTCTTTGAAAGACCCATGACAGTCTAGTCTTAAGTCTATTTTTTAGTTAGTTTATCATATCAAATTTTCGGTATTCATTTTGGTTTTTAGCTTTTGACTCCATGGCCAATGGTTAGGAAACTTTATCTACAGTGTTCTTGGCACCTCCAAGGAGCTAACATCCCGAGCTAGAGTCAATGTTAGTGTCAGTTTTTGCATCCACCCACCAGTGATAAATATACTCTTATCATGCCATGTTAGCGTCCTATACATAATTTTTTGTCATTCCATTAGGTCATCATGAAAAAATTTGGTCACTCGATGTAGATCTAGGTCTGATTTCACTCCTTCCAAAATTTTACTACTTGTTGGCTAATTTTACCTCTTTGTTGAGTGTACCATCAACCATGAGTTGTCACAGTCATTAAATTCATTTTCATCATGGTTTAATTCAGTCGAGAGTCTCGACTACGTATTAGGGTTCCAAGGTCATCAAACCATAATTTCATGTCATAAAAGTCCAGCAAATGAAGGAGTGACAATAAAGAAATTTCATCAGTAAATTTAATTTCAAAGCAAATGTAATTTTATGTTCCTAATTTTTAATAAGTTCTCAGGATTCCAAGTAGCTGCAACACTCAAAGTTCCATCAGTAAGTATCAAGGTTCCAAAAATCCATTCAATGTTCCTAAGCCATGAAAAGATCAAGTTCAAGATCAAGTTCAAAGGTTAAAGGTTAAAAAGCAATGTAAGGTTGATTTCAAAAAAAGGAAATGTGGATCCATGTCCATTTAATGATATTTATTCAAGTATAAAAGGCCCTCAAAGAATAAAAATTCATTCATTTTCATCCTCAAGCATCAAGCACTCAGCTTCTCTAAGAAAAAAACTAGTTTTTCCTTCAAAAAATGAAGTTCCAGCTCCATCGTTGTGCTTTTTGCACTGTCGTTGCGCTTTTTGCAGGGCTTTGCTGCATGCTCATAATGATTTTTGCAAAGGAGAGCCACGGCCTTAAAATTTTGTCTCCAAGTGTTCTAAGGAGTAGTTCAGGGTTTCTACACTCACTCCCAAGCAAGTTACATCCTCATAGCTCCTCGTTTTATCTCATGGTCTTAAATTTATGGTGCAAACCCTCATTTCCCTCCATACCATGTTATAGTTAATTAAACCCTATTTTTCCAATTGCAAGCTTAATTTTTTTTTCTTGGACCCCATTTAACTTCCTCAGACTCTAATTCACTCCCCACTATCCTTTCATCCCTTTCTTCCCCATTCCTAAGATATATTTCCTAAAACCCCACCCCTATGTTGTGATTTTCTAGGTAGCTGCACTACCTCCTTGTATTTGAATTTCCTACCCTACTTCCCTTATCATTTCAACTCCCCATTACATCCCAAATATTCCTAACCCCCTTACAGATTTCCCCAAATTTTCCCTCACTTATCCCAACTCCCTAACCCTATAATCCTATTCCCTTTACCATCCCATCCTTCCCTAGGGTTAATAGACAAAAATGAACGTAATGGAGTAGGTGAGAAACATCATGGAAGAGGAGAGAAACACCACAGAAGAAGAGAATAAGACATACAATAAAGGACATATAATTATGGGACTAGAGCCGTCAAACACTAGTTAATTGATGGCAGCACCATTAGCGGTAAAATGTTTTCAGTATGTAGGTTCTTTTGAGTTTTGAGAGATGGTCCAAAGAGTGTAGATCCATCCTAATTTGACTAGGGTTTTAATCTCCAAAATACAAAAAGGCCAAGTGACCATCGCAGTGGTGAAACTCACCATTTCTAATACATCATTACAACAGCAACATGGATACCCAATGTAGGTGAAAAATGGTATAAAACTAAATATTTGGATGCCCATATGTATGAACCTTACCTCAAAGCACCATACAAAGATAACATTAAGAAAATGATTCCTTTTGGGCAGTTTCTGAATAGGTTTTCTCCCATGATGAAGATCCATCATGACATATTTCACTTGTGAGGGAAAATTCTCCAGGATTTACGACTATCACATCTGTTTTGTCATGCATTTCGCTACAGTCAAATTGCTCAACATTCCCTATTATTTGTACAGGATCATTGACATGGTACAGAACACATAGTATGAGCATCAAATGAACAAAATATTACATCATTCACTCATTAAAATCATTTTCCTTCATGACCTCAAGCAGTTGAACATTGCATGGGAGAATTTCATTGAGGCAGAGGTCTTCACTACACCACCATATCAGCCTGCTAGACCTATTCCATCGTCAACATCAGTTTGTCACAAGAAAATTAGATAATATAGAAGTGTTGCAGACAAGAGGACTAAAATGGACAAAGAACTCAAGACCTATCAGAGAGGGCATTAGAAAGTCTTTGCTCTACAAACTGTGGAAGGGGCCTTTCCTTCTTCATCAGCAAAATAGGGATATCATTAGTAGCAGGAGTGATTTGTACAAGAGAAAGAAACCCACCATGAAGATGAAAAGAGTTTGACCTGGTGGACTTGGATGTCCAAGATGATCATGAAACCTCAAAACTGATCATCAAAGAGAAAGATGCAAAAATGAGAGAGCTGCAAGATAATTTGGAAAGGGCATAATTTGACATTTTCCTTCCTTGAGAAATAAAATAAGCAGTTTAAAGATAAACAAGTACTCTTGGAAATGGAGTTGTTGAAGTCCAAGAGGCAAGATACCAAATAAAAAGCAGTGATGGCACCTGATGAGTCTGATCATGATGAGGCCCAATACACCAAGAAGACACCAAAAACATGATGTCTAAGAGAGCACTAGTGCAGGAAATACATGAGGGAGAAGAAATCACCTTTGAGAAAGGAATTGCATTAGAAATAAATGATGATAGAGAAGTTTGGCTTGATAGAGTTAACATACACTTGGAGAAGCTCGTTCATAAGGCAAATAAGGACAATCATATGCTGAGGTGAATGGTTGATTAATATGACACTAGGAACAAGATTTGCAATGTCAAGGTAAAGAAATTGAGGGGTAAGCTCGAGGAAACCCTAAAAAAAGAGAGGAGAAGGGTAGACTTGAATTACTTGCTGATGCTTCTATAGTAGGTTGACATACTTCATCAACACTTCATCCAATAGTTTTGAAGGTTTTTGAGCAATTTTTGTGTATTTTTGGCATTTTGGTAAATTTCACAGACGTTTTGCATAGATAGCCTGCAAAAAGCATAGTGTGGCCCACATTGTCCCTTTTTTGGAGGCCTATAAATGAGAAAAACTCTACATGGATGGATGGATAATAGTCTCTACATCAAGTTTTGACTTCTAGAACTCCAAAAACTGATCTTTTGTTAGGTGGTAAAGGCCAAAAACCTCCTAAAAACACCTTTTTGCCTCCTTTTTCAGCCTTACGATGCGCTTTTTTACCAGTGTTGGGAAATTTCATTTTGAGGAACTTCACTCCATCATTTTTAGAGCTCGAGGAAATTTTTGATAGCTAGACTAGATGACATTTATAACGAACCATCTTTGTCCCAATTTGGAATTCGGGAAGGCACCCAAAATTTTATTTGAAGGCCCATGCTACACTTTTTAACACGCATGCTGCACTATTCTCAAGCATGCTGTGCTTTTTACATTCTGTTGATTTCTTCAAAATTTTCAAATTTTCTGAGTTGATTGATGGATTTCAAGCATTTTTATTGATGTAAATGAACTAAGTAAGTGTAATTATATCTTTAATAGTTACTATGGGTAGATACATCAAGTAAATATGTAATTTTGGGTCAAGTGAATGAGTTTCATCGAAGATAGCGATGAGTTGGTTACCATCCCTAGTGATTAGGATTCTAATTGATGACTTTGGGGATCAGCTCCACAAGTCATGGATTCAACCCTGAGAGTGAGAGAAGCCATTTTTGGTCTATAAATTTCATTTCCATTCTCATTTCAAGGGTTGAATGATATGTAATTGATCTTTGAACACTAGTGTAATCAATAATTTCTGGCAGGAACTAATATACAAAGTTGCAACTATTTTGGTCTGATTCCTATGGTATGTTTCTTTAGCATCGTTTCCTCTTATGTTTCCATATGTTTGAATGTATTATTCTCTCCATTTTCATGATATATTTTAATGTGATCAATTCCTAAGTTAGATAGACATAACTCATTACTTGATGTTCTGGTTTGGAGGAATTGTCATAGTTATATCTCATTTTCTTCTGATGGAAAAGAATTCATGATTACCATTCTCTTTTTGAAAACCCTAGCAGTATCTCATATTAATCTTGATACCTAAATGTGCTAAATGATATACATACATTTCCCTATCATATCTTAAATATTCCCATTTTACCACAAGATAATTGGAATATTGGAGTTCTTAATTTTCATAATTAATTAAATAAATAAGACAGTGAAGGGACCCATAAACCCCAAATATAAATGAAATCAAATTTTGTGTGTGAATGTGGATATACCAGAGTTAGATATACATTATGGAGTAGGGGAGAAAATTGTTAATGTGAAAGGAGTGGAGATCATGTCTCATTAATGAGATAGACCATGGAGGTTGAAGCAGTCAAGTAAGATCATGGATCTTAAATGTAAAATCATGAGGATATTGGAAGAGGTAAAATGAGGTCATAGAGCATTCATGATGAGATGATGGAGGAAGTGGTGAATTAATGAACACATGATGGAGAGGGTTATCATAACATGCATACATGATGGAGATCATGGTGAGACAACGCAGTTAACATGGAGACCTATGTCCACATGTACAGCACAGTTATGAGGTGGGCCAAGGCATGGGAAGGCTAAAAATATATATAGGGAAGATGAAGGCACAATAGAATGTAGAATTTATATTATTATTGATGTGTGATCTGTTTATATCTAGATTTTTCATTTGGCATTCCAAACATGCTTGAGTTTTTTCGCTAAGTCTGCAGTGTTGTTTAGCACAGGGTGTTTTTGAGCAGAAATCCCACCCTTACCCACGGGTAACTTGTGTGCCTACTCTGGGAAGGTTTATATTGAGCTACATTCATCATGAGGCAGTGGTTCCATATTGTTCCTACTTTTTATAGCCCATCCATCTTCAGAAATAATGCATTTCTGCATTACCGTTTGAGAGGAGGAGGTTGTCCTTCAGTAGTTCAGCTGAGGAACCAATGAAGGATTCATCCTATCACCTTGAGATTCAAGATCAACCTTCTAGTGATTTAGATCTATATCATGCATCATGTCATCCATCATTTATCTCCTAGCAGCAATAGTCCCATTAAGGATTTCACAGTCTAGTCTTGTAAATCCAAGGGAGAAGGGAAGTTGCTAGCATTTTAGCTAGTAATCAAGTGGAGGACCATTCCTTCACATTGTATTCATTATTTCCATCATTCTGGAGCTTACTTTCATATCTTGGAAGCATTCTAGAGAGCCTCCGTCATTGATAGCATAGTTTTTGTGACCAATTGTGTAGCATTAGCTACCATTATCAAAGGAGGATTGAGGAGCTAGATCTTCAGCTTCTAGCTTGAGGATCTGGTGAAGGGATCAACCCTTCAAGCTTAGATATGATCTTGTGACATATTGCAGCCATATATTTGTCAGATATAGCTTAATATATGTATAAACCAACAAACCAGGGATCAAACCCCAAGAGGGTAAATTTCCAATCTTATAGATCTGGAATTTTCTTTCTTGGTTATCTTATGTTTCCATCACAGTGACCAGATCTAGAATCTTTGCATCAGTAGAGTTCCATATTTCGATAGATATTCATTTCCCTTTTTAGATAGTAGTCACATGTAAATCATCTACTAAAGAGGCAATGCAATATTTCTTCCTGCAGCTCTCCAGTTACGCAGTGCTTTTTCTAGCATGCTTTCAGGGTCATTCTAGGTCATCTCTTTGGCTAGAATGCCTCTATTTGTACATTGTTGTAACTATAATCCATCTCCTATGAATAAAATGGCTCATCTATTATGTCTATATCTATGTTGATCATAGTTTTACATGTACATTTTTTGTGTACAAATATTTTTGTTTTTGTACCAATGCATTATTCCATTTTTGGATATTAAAGTGGTATCAGAGCATGATCTTTGGCTCAGCTTGTCGACATTATTGAAAACATATGAAAATAAGCTAGTAAAGATCTACTACTATGGAGGGATTAATTTTTGCCTCATATTTCTTTAGAGCTATGAAGGATCTCTCCAAAGAGGTCAATGAAACAAGAAGAGAAAGGAAAAGAGAAACCTCAAGAAGGTTTCAAGGTGAAGAAGGTCCCAGTACTTTTTATCAACATCAGAAGAAACCGAAGAAGAAAAGAGCATCAAATTATTCCACTAGATCCACTTTCTTTGATGAGAAAGAGGACTGGCCTGAATATGTAGAAGACTTGGGGCATGAGACCCTAAGTAAATATCTTCCTGAGTACAAGTCACAACCAAGATTATTGAAGGAGAATCTCTCTCTCCAACCATTTTTGCAACTCAAAGAAGAGAGGACATCCAAAAGTAGTAACCGAAGAAAGAGGCATAGATTATTCTTGCCTACATTTTATGGATCTTTCACAAGCACATTGAGGGCTTGGAGGGAATATATGGCTACATTCCTCTTGAAATATCCTGTATCAGAAAGAGAGGTTGTGAATTTTGCAGCGCTGCAGCTAGAAGGTGAAGCAAGAGATTGGTGGTTCAGTCACTTATCCCATATGAAGGTATTTTCTTATGTAGATTTTATTCAAAGACTGAAGAACAGGTATGGTAGAAAGAAGCCAGAGACATATTACATAGTGAAATCTCCTATCATTGATGAGATAATGCATAAACATCCCAAGGAATATGTCCTCATTATCACTCAGGAGGAGGAGCCTCTACCACCACCAGCTGTAGATGTACTTATATCAAGAGGAGGGTCACTTGAATCTTCGAAAGATGGTCATGAGTTCTTGACATTTGGAGCCCCATGTATGATTGATGAGATGCATGATGAGGAGGAGACAGATAGGAGCGCTGGTACCGTTGTAAAGATGGAACCATCATCACTACCATTATTTGGAGATACCATTGTGACGGTTGGATGAAATATTGTATATATGCAAGAGGTTCCCGATGTTCAACTTGTCCAAGGTTTAAACATGCTTTCATCTCATATTATTTCAGTACCTAATATTTTGATTTGTGAGACCATGCCATCAAGGCAAGTGCATAACCAAGGATTAGAGCATATTTTTGATTTGGAGTATAAAATTATCACTACACAGAGGAACCTTGATTTAATCAAGGATAAGATGTATTTCTATCCCAGTTTTTCATGGCTGAGCTACACCCAACACTTTTTGTTGAAGTGCGGAGTTGCAGAAGATGGGAGGATCACAGTATCAATACAGTGCCAAACTATGAGTTTATAATTATATATAGCCATGAGATAGCACATGTATCACCTTGCATCTATACAATACTAACACTTAGCAGCAGTGATGAGAAGAGGACCCATTCATTGGTGGATTTGTTGTGAAACCAGCTCCAAAAATAGAAGAAAAGAGATATCAACACCTTAGAAATAAGCCACTTCGAGGGGGCAACCTCCAATACATTACATGAATGAACAATTCTTGGATGATTCCAATTACAAAACCTCCTTTCTATATATAAGAGTCCATGGGGCCACAATGTAATCCTAGCTGACCTAACAATAATAATTTAAGGGCACAAAACTAACAATATGGGGGTTACACTAACAACAATAAGGGACTATACTAGTAATATAGGGACCTAACATGCCCCTCTCCTTCAAAAAAGTGTTGTCCTCAACGCTTGAGTAGCTCTGGGTGCTTCTGTATAAAATTCTCATCCTCCCATGTAGAATCTTCAGTGGATAAGTTCTTCCACTTGATGAGATACTCTGAAATTGATCGATTCCGTAGTTGTCGAGTTCTTGTTTCTGTGACCGCTTCAGGTTCCAATATGATTTTTCCTTCCTCATCAAGTTCTGGCAATATTGTTTGAACTGGAAGATTTTCACCTATAACCTTCTTTAAGCATGAAACATGAAAAATTGGATGCACTCACGAAGAAGCAGGGAGCTCCAATTTGTATGCCATAGTACCAATCTTTTGCAACACCTTGTAAGGACCATAGTACTTTGGCGATAATTTATTATCCTTCTTTGCTTGCTTGAGGGACATTTGTTTGTATGTTTGTAGCCGTAAAAATACCCAATCTCCTACATCAAAACTTCTCTCGCTACGATGTTGATCTGCCTGTTGTTTCATTCGATTTTGCGCCAAATTCAGGTTATCCTTTAAGAGTTGGAGAACTTCTTGCTGATGCTCGATGTGATCTTCCACTGCTTGAACCTTCGAATTTTCCCTTAAAGATGATGTGATCGATGGTGGATGATATCCGTAAAGTGCCATAAATGGGGTCATTTTTGCTACAGTATGGAAGGAAGTGTTATACCACCATTCAGCGAGAGGTAACCACTTGACCCATTGTGTTTGTTTATAAGATACAAAACAACGAAGATATCCTTCCAAACATTTATTTACTATCTCAGTTTGACCATCAGATTGAGGATGATAAGATGAGCTATGACCTAATTGAGTACCCAAACAAGAAAATAACTCCATCCAAAAATTTCCAGTAAAAATGGGATCTCTATCGCTCACAATAACCCTTGGGCTTCCATGTAGCTTTTGAATTCTGTCCATAAATGTAGTAGCAACCGTACTTGCTTTAAATGGATGAGATAATGCACAAAAGTGTGCATACTTGGTAAGTCTATCAACTACCACCATGATGACACTCTTTCCTTCGGACTTAGGTAAACCCGTGATAAAATCCATTGAAATCTCCTCCCAACGTTGACTTGGAATGGATAAAGGTTGTAGAAGTCCCGGGGTCTTAATTGTCTCAACTTTATTCTGCTGGCAAACCAAACATTCCGCCATAAAATTTTGAATATCAGATTTAAGGCCATCCCAAAAAAATTCTTTCTTCACCCTGTGGTAAGTTTTTAAAAATCTTGAGTGTCCTCCTAAAGGAGAAGTGTGCAATTCCAGAAGAATATTTTGTTTTAGTTGGGAATTCTTACAAAGATATAAGCGATCTTTGTACCATAAGGAATCATTTTTCAAACTAAATGTATCAGATGTACTAGGATCTTGCTGCAACTTTTGAATGAGTGTCCATACATCTTTGTCCTTCTTCCATTCATCTCTTGATTCGGTTATCCAATCTAGTTGGATAATAGAAATGGCACAAAGCAATGCTTCCACCTCTTCATTCTTTCTTGAGAGTGCATCTGCAACAACATTAAGCTTTCCTTTTTTGTAGATTATTTCAAAGTCATAACCCAACATCTTTGTGACCCATTTTTGCTGCTCTTCTAAAGATATTCTTTGTTCCAAAAAGTGTTTGAGACTATCATGATCAGTTTTTACCTTGAAGTGTCTTCCCATTAGGTAAGTTCACCATTTATTTAGTGCATGCAGTATTGCTAACATTTCCTTCTCATAAATAGGTTTCTATAAATACTTTCCTTTGATTGGACGACTTTCAAAAGCAATGGGTCTTCCTTCCTGCATTAAAACTGCACCAATTCCATTTCCTGAGGCATCACATTCCACAATAAAGGTTTTTGTGAAGTCCGGCGTAGCTAAGACCGGTGCTAGGCACATTGCCTCTTTAAGATGTTCAAAGGCCTTAGTTGATTCAGGAGTCCATGAAAATGCATCTTTCTTCAATAATGTTATTAGAGGTGCTGCTATTCTCCCATAATTCTTAACAAACTTGCGATAATACCCTGTTAACCCGAGAAATCCTCGCAACTGCTTTATGGTAGTGGGGACTTTCCATTCCTTAATGGATTTAATTTTTTTAGGGTCTACTTTAACACCCTCGTGAGATATAATATGACCCAGATATTCCACCTCTTGTACTCCAAAGAAACATTTGGATGTTTTTGCATATAATTGTTTCTCCTGCAATAGTTTGAGCACCCTGTCAACATGTTGAACATGATCCTTCAAAGACCTGCTGTAGATTAGTATATCATAAAAAAATACTAGCACACATTTTGTAAGGAAGGGCTTGAAAATAAAATTCATCAACCCTTGAAATGTAGAAGGTGCATTGGTAAGGCCAAAAGGCATGACCAAAAATTCATAATGACCCTCATGAGTTTGAAATGTTGTTTTCAGAATATCTTTAGTCTTCATTATAATTTGATGATATCTTGAATGAAGATCCAACTTGGTAAAAAAAATTTCTCCATGTAATTCATCCAATAATTGATCAATCACAGGAATGCGAAATTTATCTTCAATGGTGAGCCTATTGAGCTCCCTATAATCCAGACACATATGCCATGATCCATCCTTCTTGTGTACCAATACTATAGGAGCAGAGATAGAACTTTGACTAGGTTGAATTATACCTAACTCTAACATTTCTGCAATCATACGTTCATTTTTTCTCGTTGGGACGTAAGGATATGTATAAGGCCTGATGTTTGGAGGAACACTTCCTGTAATCAAATGAATAACATGATCATGATCACGAATAGGTGGGAGTCCTTTGGAAGTTTTAAAAACCTTGGAATGATTGTCCAAGACATTTTGGAGATCTACAGAAATACATGATTTTGATGTTGGAACTTCTAGTGAGCATAATTGTGCAATTATGCCTCGTTTTTCTTTCTTTAGAAGCTTTGTCATAACATTAGAGCTTATTATATTTCTCAGCTTTCCTGCAATACCCCATAATTCGACTTCCTTTCCTTCTGAAAATAATTTCAAGAAAAGTTCTTGAAAATTAAACACTACCGTCTCCAAAGATTGTAGCCATTGTACTCCTAGTACAACATCAACACCTCCCATAGGAATGGAAAGCATTGGACTATTCAATACACATTCCCCCATGGTTAGCTTGATATTATGGCATTTTCTAGAGCAATTTATAGTTCCTCCATTTGCAATCATCACTTGAAATTCTGGTGCTGGGTATAGGAAACAATTCAATTCCTTTGCTACCTTACAATGAATAAAATTATAGGTACTACCTGAATCAATCAACACTATTACCTTTTTCTTCTTCATATGTACTTCTATCTTGAGATTTTGAGGAGTGGTAGTTCCTGCCAATGCATTACACGATATGGTTTGACTCATTTCTTCCTCTTCTAGGGTTGGTTCCTAGTGTATATCCTCTTCTTGTTCATTTTCCTCCTCTTCACAATCTATGTAAAATAATTTATTCTTAGCATACTTATGACCTTTAGTGTATTTGCTATCAAAACTGTAGCAAAACCCTTTTTCTCTTTTTTCTTCCAATTGTTGTAGTGTCATCCTTGTAGGTTGTGGAAATCTAGGCATAGCAACACTTCCTTCTTTATATAAGTGAGTGGTAGGCTTCCTTGTCACCATAATTTTACATTCAATTTTTCTTGCCAACCTGAATGCCTTCTCCAATGAATCAGGTTCCAAAACACGAACTTCATGTTGGATGTTATCCTTTAAAGTACCTATGAAGAGATCAATCATGTGTTCGTCTGGAATATCAGTTACCATTATATTCAATTATTGGAAGTCCTCAATGTGCTCCCCCACTAAACCATTTTATCTAAGATTTATCAATTGGATAAATAAGGTGTTGCTCTTTGTATCCTCAAATGTGCTATCATTTCCTCTGTAAAAATTGACCAAGTGACAATTTTTTTACGGGAGCAAAGACATCAATACCATACAAATGTATTTTGTTCTAAATGTAAAGTTGCAATACATACCTTTTGTGTGTTTTGCACTTATGGAGATCAAAATATATCTCCATCTATAGTATCCATATTACAGTATTCTTTCCATCAAACTTCCATGTCATTTGTTTTTTCTCTTTGCAAGAGAAAAATTTGTTTCTCTTGCTCTTGTAATTTTGATATGTCATGTTTCCATTCTTCGTCTACATGAGTGATAGTAGAGCCTTCTAAAGGCTTAATGGGTGTTGAATTATTTTTAGGGGCCATTTTAGAAACCAATACTGATATCTATTCTACAATATGCCCTTGGAATCAATTCAAATTGATTCTTCAAACAAGACTTATGCAATTTGGAAAACAAATACACACATTTTACTTGTTTTTGCAGAGCTCTATATTGAAATTGAATTATCTCTATAATTGAAGATCCTCAATATCTGAAATTTGGCTCTGTAGTAGTCCTCTAAAGCTTCTTTCAAATGCCATAGGTCTGACTTGATTTGGATTCTTCATGAAAAATTTATGTCCAATGTCCCACAATGACCTAATTATGGACTGGTTCAGTAGAGCGAAATTGTATGACTTACCACGTGTCACTGTTTGTTCCTTTGGTTCTAAAATTTATAGAAAGGAAACTCTAGTCCATGTACGTCCTGCCACTTTTTACATAATTCCAATCCAATTCTTGGAGAGAGAGTTATGAATATTTTCTCATGATCACCTCTTTGAGATGAAATTAGGGAGCCTCAAAAAGGCCTAACTACTACAGATGATATCTCTGAAAATATTGCGAATGAAGCTGTAAAATTTTATGATGATGTTCCTCAAGATATTAGCTTCTCATCCTGAAAATGTTCAGCTTCTAACCATTCATAGAAAAAAATTTATAGCTAAAATGCCACGATGACCTATTTGGAGCAGTGAAACCCTAGAATCCAAACCTCTGATACCAAATGTTTTGAAACTAGCTCCAAAAATAGAAGAAAAGAGATATCAACACCTTATAAATAAGCCACTTCAAGGGGGAAACCTCCAATACATTACATGAATGAGAAATTCTTGGATGATTCCAATTATAAAACCTCCTTTCTATATATAGGAGTCCATAGGGCCACAATGTAATCCTAACAGACCTAACAATAATAATTTAAGGGCACAATAATAACAATATGGGGGTTACAGGGGTACAATAATAAAAATAAGGGGGTTACACTAACAACAAAAAGGGACTATACTAGTAATATAGGGACCTAACAGGAGCATTCCAATGGTAGCTTCATTCATGAAGCATTTGAGGGGTAGATGATATAGGGTAGACATCTTGTGTTGGTGAGCATTCCACATTACCAAGATGAAGTTTCTTTCATGAGCAGCTCACAACTCAAAGAAGATATTCTACCTACAGCATGGATGGAGACTTATGAGTTCCAATGGGCCTTTGATGAGAGGATATCAGGAGAGACCTCAATGGAGGTGCAATTCAACATTTCATGGAGTGCAAAGCTATTCATTTGGAGGATGTTGGTATTTTACAATGGGAGGATACAAGGTTTGCATGATTCATCATCCACGTTGGGATGAATGGATCCAGATGAGGAGCAGGAGGTCCCCTACCTTCCTGCAGATCTATGATACCAGGAAGAAATAAGCATGGTTGCGCTAGTTACTTTTAGGTGAGTATGGATACTACCCAACATCTCACATTTCCAAGATCCATGCCATGTATATCAATGATGACATGTAGCAACAGGAGGCATTGCTGCACTGGTTATTGATAGGAGAGTTTGGACATCACATGATATATCTTATGTCCTTATATTTAATTTTGTTTGGGATATGTCTCATGTATTTACGTGTATTTCTATTTGGGATGTATCTCATGTTCATGTATCTACTTGGTTTTGCGTCAAGACATCACTCTCACATGGTGTGGCATAAGGGAGCTTACTTTTATTATTCTGATGAGACATTCCATATGTCCATTACTATTTTGTTGCTCCATGACTTGCATCATGATGATATAAGATGGCAGCAATATTTCTTGTTGCTTTGGTTTCTTATGGGAGAGTATGGATTGATTCTACCCCATACATTACATGATGATGATAGAGTATGGCAACAAGAGGCCTTATAACATTGGCTTCTGTTGGGGGATTATGGTAATTGTACATGGTATGATGAAGATTTGATGGCGCATCAAGATGCCTTACTATGGTGACTTCACTTGAGAGATTATCGCCACTACATTTGGTACAATGATGATGTGGTGTGGCAGCAAGAGGCATTGTTGCAGTGGCTTCTTTTGAGAGAGTATGGCTCTCATATCTATATTGATGTTGATTAGTCATGGAAGAAAGAAGCATTGGTGCATCGATTCATTGGAGAGAGTATGGCTCTCTTATTTGTTTTCATGATGATCTAGCATGGCAACAGAAGGCTTTGCTACATTGGTTTTTATTGGGCGAATATGGTTTGATATTGTTCATGATAATCCATATGTCTCTACTTCTTGTTTTTCACTATGTTGATGTTATGTTTGATTCCTACATGGAAAACATGGACAATGATGAGAGCATTGATAGATGCAATCTACTCTATGTATCATGGGTTGGATAGATAGTTCATGAGTTGGGACTTTCCACTTTGGTAAGAGATCACTTCATTTTATGTATCTCGTGTGTAGAGGAGATCTTTGGTCATCATATGGTTTCCACTTGGAGATTCATTTATGAGGATGGGTATCTAACATTTCAAATGGAGGCCATTCTAAATATTCTAGAGAGGTGGCTTTGGAGCTTGACATGCCTGACACATTGTGACAGATGGGGAGGCCTTCCATATGAGCATGCTATTTGGAGGGAGGATGTTTGATGTAGCATCCAATTTTGTAGTTTCTTGAGGACAAGAAACATTTTTATGGGGTGGACTATAATATTCACAATTTTCCAAGAGATAATTGGAATATTAGAGTTCTTAATTTTCATAATTAATTAAATAAATAAGAGGGTGGAGGGACCCATAAACCCCAAAGATAAATAAAATCCACTTTGATGTGTGAATGTGGATATTTCAGAGTTATATCTACATTATGGAGTAGGGGAGCAGCTTCTTAATGTGAAAGGAGTGGAGATCATGTCTCATTAATGAGATAGATCATGGAGGTTGAAGAAGTCAAGTAAGATCACGGATCTTAAATGTAAAATCATGAGGATCTTGGAAGAGGTCAACTAAGATCATAGAGCATTCATGATGAGATGATGGAGGAAGTGGTGCATTAATGCACACATGATGGAGAGGGTGATCATCACATGCATACATGATGGAGATCATGGAGAGACAACACAATCAACATGCAAATATATGTCCACATGTACAGTGCAGTTTTCAGGTGGGCCAAGGCATGGGAAGGCTCCAAATATATATAAGAAATATGAAGGCACAATAGAAGGAAGTGTTTAGATTATTATTGATGTGTGATCTGTTTAGATCTAGATTTTTCATTTGACATTCCAAGCATGTTTGAGCTATTTAGCTAAGTTTGCAATGTTGTTTAGCATAGGGTGTTTCCGAGCGGAAATCCCACCCTTACCCATGGGGGACTTGTGTGCCTACTTTGGGAAGGTTTCTATTGAGCTACATTCATCATCAGGAATTATTTCCATATTTTCCCCACTTTCTGCAGCCCATCCATCTTCAGAAATAATGCATTTCTGCATCAAGGTTTGAGAGGAGGTAGTTGTCCTTCAGTATTTCAGTGGAGGAACTGATGAAGGATTCATACTATCACCTTGAGCTTTAAGATTAGCCTTCCAGTGCTTTAGATATATATGAGGCATCAGGCCATCCATCATTCATCTCCCAGTAGCAGCAGTCCCATCAAGGAGTGCACAGTCTAGTCTTGTAGATCAAAGGGAGAAGGGAAGTTGTTATCATTTTAGCTACTAATATAGTGGAGGACCATTCCTTCACAGCGTATTCATTAATTCCATCATTCTGGAGCTGATTTTCATATCTTAGCAGTAGGCTAGAGAGCCTCCATCTTTGAGAGCGTAGTTTTTGTGAGTAGTTGTGTACTATCAGCTGCCATTATCAAAGGAGGATTGAGGAGCTAGATCTTGAGCTTCTATCTTGAGTATCTAGTGAAGGGATCAACCCTTCAAGATTAGATTTGATATTGTGACATATTGCAACCATATATTTGTCAGATCTAGCTTCATATCTGCATAACCCAACGGACTAGGGATCAAACCACAAGAGGGTAGATTTCCAATCTTATAGATATGGAATTTCCTTTATGGGCTATCTAGGGTTTCCATCATAGTGCCCAGATCTAAAACCTTAGCATCATTAGATCTTCATATTTCCATAAATCTGAATTTCTCTTTTCAACCAGTAGTCATATGTACATCATCTACTGAAGGGACGACGCAATATTGCTCCCTGTAGCTCTCCAATTATGCAGTGCTTGTTGTAGCATGCTTTCAGGTTCATTCCATGCCATCTCTTTAGCTAGAGTACCTCTATTTGTATATTGTTGTAACTGTAATCCATCTCCTATGAATAAAATGGCTCAGATATTATGTCTATATCTTTGTTGGTCATAATTTTACATGTACATTTTCTTTGTTGCAAATATTTTGTTTTTGTATCAATGCATTATTCCATTTTGGGATATTACAGTGTTATCAAAGCATGATCTTTGGCTCAACTCGTGGACATTATTGACATAATATGAAAGGTAGCTAGTAGAGATCTACTATTATGGAGGGATTAAGTTTTGCCTCATATTTCTTTAGACTTATGAAGTATCACTCCAAAGAGGTTAGTGAAACAAGAAGGGAAAGGAAAAGAGAAACCTCATGAAGGTTTCAAGGGGAAGGAGGGCCCAGTACTTCTTATCAGTATAAGAAGAAACCGGAGAAGAAAAGAGCTTCACATTATTCCACTAGATCCACTTTCTTTGATGAGAAAGAGGATTGGTCTGAATATGTAGAAGACTTGGGGCATGAGACCCTAAGTAAATATCTGTCTGAGTACAAGTCAAAACCAAGATAACTGAAGGAGATTCTCTCTCTCCAATAGTTTTTGTAGCTCAAAGAAGAGAGGAGATCCAGAAGTAGTAATAGAAGAAAGAGGTGTAGATTCTTGTTCCCTACATTTGATGGATCTTCCATAAGCACATTGAGGACTTAGAGGGAATATTTGGCTACATTCTTTCTAAAATATCCTATATCAGAAAGAGAGGTTGTGGAGTTTGTAGTGCTTCCCCTAGAAGTTGAAGCAAGAGATTGGTAGTTCAGTCACTTATCCCATATGAAGGTATCTTCTTATGTAAGTTTTATTCAAAGACTGAAGAAGAGGTTTGGTAGAATGAAACCAAAGACATCTCACATAGTGACATATCCTATCATTGAGGAGATAGTGCATGAATATCCCAGGGAAGACGTCATCATTATCACTCAGGAGGAGGAGCCTCTACCACCACCAACTGCAGATGTACTTATATTAAGAGGAGGATAACTTGCATCTTTTCCAGATGGTCTTGAGTTCTTGAGATTTGGAGCGCCATTGATGATTGATGAGATGCATGTTGAGGAAGAGACAGATACGAGCATTGGTATAGTTGTAGAGATGGAACCATCATCACTACCATCAGTTGGAGATACCATTCCTTATGGTTGGAGGAACCTTGTATATGTGCAAGAGGTTCCCGATGTTTAGCTTATCCAAGGTTTTCACATACTTTCATCTTAGTTATTTCAGTACCTCATATTGAGATTTGTGAGACCATGCCATCAGAGCAAGTGCATAACCAAGTATCAGAACATCTTGCTGATTTGGAGCAGAAAATTATCATTGCATAGAGGACCCTTGATTTAATCAAGGAGAAGATGTATTTCTATCCCAATTTATCATGGTTGAGCCACACCCAATAGTTTGTGTTGAAGTGTGGAGTTGTAGAAGATGGGAGGAGCACAATCCTATTCAGTACAATGCCAAACTATGAGTTTCGCACTATATGTAGCCATGAGACAACACATGTATCAACTTGCAGATCTACAACTCTGTCACTTAGCAGTAGTGATGAGAAGAGGACTCATTCATTGGTGGAGCATTCCAATGGTAGCTTCATTCATGAAGCTTTGGAGGGGTAGATGATAAAGGGTAGAAATCATGTGTTGGTGAGCATTCCCCATTATCAAGATTAAGTTTCTTTGATGAGCAGTTCACAACTCAAAGAGGAGATTCTACCTATAGCTGTATGGAACGTTATGGGTTCTAATGGGCCTTTAATGAGAGGATCTCATGGAGAGACCTCAATGGAGGTGAACTTCAACATTTCATGGAGTGAAAAGCTATTCATTTGGAGGATGTTGGTATTCTAGAATGGGAGGATACCAAGTTTGATATTGGCATGATTCATCATCCACATTGGGATGAATGGATCTGGATGAGGAGCAGAAGGTCTCCTACCTTCCTGCAGATCTATGATACTGGGCAGCAAGAAGCATGGATGCGCTGGTTACTTTTGGGTGAGTATGGATAATACCAAACATCTCACATTTACAGGATCCATGCCATGTATATCAGTGATGACATGCAGCGGCAGGAGGCATGGCTGCGTTGGTTATTGATGAGAGAGTTTGGACATCATGTGATATATCTTATGTTCTTATATTTAATTTTGTTTGGGATATGTATCATGCCTTTACATGTATTTCTGTTTGAGATGTATCTCATGTTCATGTATGTACTTGGGTTTGGGTCAAGACATCACTCTCACATGATGTGGCATAATGGAGCTTACTTGTATTATCTTGATGACACATTCCATATGTCCATTACTATTTTGTTGCTCCATGACTTGCATCATGATGATGTAAGATGGATGCAAGGCTCCTTGTTGCTTTGGTTTCTTTTGGGAGAGTGTGGGCTGATTTTACCCATACATTACATGATGATGATAGAGGATGGAAATGGGAGGCCTTACATCATTGGCTTCTGTTGGGGGATTTTTTTCATTGTACATGGTATGATGAGGATGTGATGGGGTGTCAAGATTCCTTACTACGGTGGATTTTCTTGAGATAATATGGCCACTACATTTGGTAAAATTATGATGTGGTGTGGAAACAAGAGGCATTGTTGCGGTGGCTTCTTTTGAGAAGGTATGGATCTCATATATATATTGATGCTGACCAGGCATGGTAGCAAGAAGCATTGCTGCAGTGGCTTCTTGAGAGGGAGTACGGCTCTCTTGTTTGTTCTCATGATGATATAGCATGGAAATAGTAGGATTTGTTGCATTGGTTGTTATTGGGAGAATATGGTTTGATATTGTTCACGATCATCCATATGTCTCTACTTCTTGTTTTTCACTATGTTGATGTTATGTTTGATTTCTACATGGCCAACATGGCTAATGATGAGAGCTTTGATAAATGCAATCTACTCTATGTATCATGGGTTGGAGAGATAGTTCATGAGTTGGGAATTTTCACTTTGGGAAGAGATCACTTCATTTTATGTATCTTGTGTGTAGAGGGGATCTTTGGTCATCACATGGTTTCCACTTAGAAATTTATTGATGAGAATGGGTAACTAAATTTCTAGATTGAGGCCATTCTAGAATTCTAGAGAGGCAGCTTTGGAGTTGGACATGCATGACACATGGTGACATATGGGGAGGCCTTCCATATGAGGATGCCATTTAGAGGGAGGATGTTTGTTGTAGCATCCACCTTTTTATTTTCTTGAGGAAAAGCAACATTTTTCTGGGGCATACTGTCATATTCCCAATTTTCCACAAGATAATTGGAATATTAGAGTTCTTATTTTTCATAATTAATTAAATAAATAAGAGGGTGGAGGGACCCATAAACCCCAAATATAAATAAAATACACTTTGATGTGTGAATGTGGATATTTCAGATTTATATCTACATTATGGAGTAGGGGAGCAGCTTCTTAATGTGAAAGGAGTGGAGATCATGTCTCATTAATGAGATAGATCATGGAGGTTAAAGCAGTCAAGTAAGATCATGGATCTTAAATGTAAAAATCATGAGGATATTGGAAGAGGTCAACTGAGATCATAGAGCATTCATTATGAGATGATGGAGGAAGTTGTCCATTAATGCACACATGGTGGAGAGGGCGATCATCACATGCATATATGATGGAGATCATGCAGAGACAATGCAATCAACATGGAGACCTGTGTACATGTACAACGAAGTTATGAGGTGGGCCAAGGCATGCGAAGGCTCAAAATATATATAAGGAAGATGAAGGCGCATTAGAAGGTAGGATTTAGATTATTATTGATGTGTGATCTGTTTAGATCTGGATTTTTCATTTGACATTCCAAGCATGCTTGAGTTGTTTAGCTAAGTCTGCAGTGTTGTTTAGCACAGGGTGTTTCCGAGCGGAAATCCCACCCTTACCCACGGGGGACTTGTGTGCCTATTCTGGGAAGATTTCTATCGAGCTACATTCAACATCAAGCATTGGTTCCATATTGTTCCTACTTTCTGCAGTTGATCCATCTTCAAAAATAATGCATTTATGTATCAAATTTTCAGAGCAGGAGGTTGTCCTTCAATATTTTAGCTGAGTAATTAGTGAAGGATTCATCCTATCACCTTGAGCTTCAATATTAGCCTTATAGTGCTTCAGATCTATATCACGCATCAGGCGATCCATCATTCATCTCCCAGCAGCAGCAGTCCCATCAATGATTGTGCAGTCCAGTCTTGTAGATCCAAGGGAGAAGGGAATTTGGTAGAATTTTAGCTAGTAATCTAGTGGAGGACCATTCATTCACATTGTATTCATTATTTCCATAATTCCGGAGCTGATTTGCATATCTTAGCAGCACGCTAAAGTGCCTCCATCCTTGACATCGCAGTTTTTGTGAGCAGTTGTGTAGGAGCAGCTGCCATTATCAGAGGAGGATTGAGGAGCTAGATCTTGAGCTTCTTGCTTGAGGATCTAGTGAAGGGATCAGACCTTCAAGCTTAGATTTAATATTGTGACATATTGCAGCCATCTATTTGTTAGATCTAGCTTCAGATCTGCATAAGAACTGACATTTCCTTTCTGGGTTATCTTTGGTTTCCATCATTGTGCCCAGATCTAGAATATTGGCATCATCAGAGCTCCAGATGTCCATAGATCTACATTTCCATTTTCAACTAGCAGTGATATGTACATCATCTATTGAAGGGACAACGTAGTATGGCTTCCTGCAACTCTCCAGTTACACAATACTTGTTGTAGCATGCTTTCAGGGTCATTCTAGGCCATATCTTTGGCTAGAGCACCTCTATTTGTACACTATTGTAGCTATAATCCATCTCCTATGAATGAAATAGCTCAACTATTCTGTCTATATTTGTGTTGATCATAATTTTACATGTACATTTTTTTTGTTACAAATATTGTGTTTGTGTATCAATGCATTATTCGATTTTGGGATATTACAATATCTCTACAATTATGATCCTCTGTGTCTTGACCTAGTTCTTCCCTGACCTATTCACCATCCAACACTCAAAATCAATCAATCAAACACTAGTGCTATTATACCTAGCCTAAAATCCATATTATCTAGTCATCTTGACTTTGATCCTGTGGAGAGAGCCCTCTCCTGCCTAGTAGGCTTAGCTACTTGGCAAGGGATTGGTCTGTCATTACCTTTCTTGGTCTTCTTTTAAGCCTTTGGAGATCCAGTGGAGTGCTAACATCTTGCCGACCTTACTGGGGAGAAAGTGATAGATCCTACCTGGTTGTATCAAAATTTCATCGAATTCTAATAGTATCAAAGAAGGTATCACTACAGAAGAGAAGAACGAGTTTGTTTTAAACATGTGAATCAAATTTGGTTATTTATTTTTTAGGACGAGCACGAGATCGAGATGTATTTCTTTGGATTGAGACTGGAATACTCCCTTGAGGGTAGCTCTAGTTACATAGCATGGAACGACATGATGGAGGTAGTGTTGGAGGAATAAGAACTAAAGGAATTCATAGACAATGATATTCCCAAGCCCACAGAAGAAGATTCTCAAAATCTTGATGCATGGAAGAAGAATGTTGCAAAGGCGAGAAGGATTTCTTTAGAAGAAGTTCGAGATAATATTGTCTTGAACCTCCATGAAAGGGAAAATCCATAGGCTATGTGGAAGGCCTTAACATATCTGTTTCAAAATAGAAGCGACTAAAGGAAGATGGCGATGAAGGATAAACTCAGAGAATTCAAGATGGATGAAGGCGACACAATACCAAAATAATTGACGAAGTTCACTCAATGTAGAAATGAGCGTGGAATCTTTTTTGTTACTGTTTTCAAGGATGATCTGGTGAACCTAGCGCTTCTAGCCCTTCTCAAGATCTCACACAGCTACCAGGATCTAGTAAATGGGAGGGAGAAGCTACGAGAGTGCAAGCGATTGTGGTCTGACTTGGTGTAGGAAGAGATTAGGAGAAACACTAGAGACACGACCTCTTCTAAAGAAGAGGCCTTTTCATTAGTCAACAAAGGAAAGAAAGCCAAGGGAAAGAATTCCCAAGGAAAAGAGGGAAAGAAGAAAGACCTCTCCAACATCAAGTGTTTTTACTATCATGATTTCAAACACTATTCCATGAAATGTCCATAGAAGGAAAACAAAGACCCTGTAGTTGCAACAACATGTGAAGCTCTAGTTTCACAATTCTAGCTTTATTTTACTGTCATTACATACATAGCCAACACTCTTAAGTGACTTGGAGGAGAAAGACCTCAAGAAGAACATAGAGTTTAGAGATGACGAGAGGTATAACACAACTGGCATAGGTACAATTTCCTTTCAGAGGGAGTCTCGCTCCATCTACTTATAGGTGTTTTGTTTTTTCCAAGAATAAAGAAGAATCTTGTTTCCATAGCAGTATTGGATGACCGTGGCTGTGATGTGATATTTCGAAAAGAAAAGGTTTTCCTTAGACACATCGCCATGGGATAGGCGAAACACATTAGTGTGTGATTCTAGGACCTGTATTCTCTCAAGGTAGAAGACGCATGCAAAGCTTTGAGGAGCAAGGAAAAGGTGAGAGAATTGGTGGTTGAAAGGGAGCATGAATTACCTCTCAACATGCATCATGAGAAGAAGCCTCAGAAATTTGTGGAGTAGCCACAATTAGAGAACCAAAGAGGATACCGAGTGGAGGCATCCACTCAAACATAGGCCTTGAGTTGGGGAAATTTCGACCCAAGTGGGTAGAGGGAGCACATGCACCCATACCTAGAGGAAAGATGTGGTGCGGTGTGAGGCAATAGTGCAGAGGGACAGAAATTTGGGAACGGTCCATTGAGATGTCTTGTCTCATGGATCAATACCTTGCTATGAAGGCCCGAAGTACATAGTAGCATGATAGATTTAGTTAGATGTTAGAGTGACCATGCATATATCAGAAAAACTAGATAAATTAAATAAAAATGTTTTGGGTAGACATGATGAAGATCGTCTAGCCTCTCACTTTCACTTTATTCTGAATTGTATTTTTATAAATAAAAATGGAAGAAAATACTTCTCAAAGTACAAAACTGTGAGAAACTTGGTATACTCATATAAATAGAACTCCATCCCCACAATATAAGGAAATGCACCGCTGTTTTAAGAAATAAAAAAACCACTAGCAGATCTATAAACAGCAATAATAAAACCAAGCGAACGACACTGAAAGCCATAGTTCTCACTCCCCGTTTCCATACTCGAATTTCAATACAATGGGATGCATATTGGAGTTTGAGGGGCCTGGCCAGGAATTTGACTATCCATTACCAGATGCTGCAAATACAGTCCACTAGTGTATGAACTTTTGTCCATAGTTCACGCCGAAATTAAATCATACCTGACAAAAAAAACTTATTAGGGTTGCTGGCAATGAAGCAATGCACATCGTACCAAACATCCTGCGAGATCTATCAAGCAAATCCACTGCAGACTCAAACAATCAATGTCTTTTAACTCGTATGTACTTAATTTTGTTTATCAGCTTGTGGCGATCAACAACGTCCTTTTCCATGATGGTATCAAGCTTCGGTCTCCAGCGTTGGCCTCTTGAGGCTACCAACTTCTCATAAGCCTTCTGCAATTCCGGAGTATTGCACAATCTGTTCTCCTTATCTGCGGAAGCGTTTTCCACTGCATGCCCCCGTCCATCATCTTTGAGCCTCCCGTCTTCCATCAGCTTTGTAATGAATTCCGTGGATACTCTGATCCTCTGCATTCCACCCACGTCCTTCTCTATCACGAACGGATTGCAGAGAACAGACGCACGTTCGATTCTGCGAAGACAGGCTGCTCCGGTCATACCACTGGGACCCTTTTGGGTCGGCGGTGATATGAAGGACGCCAGTGATTGAAGCGATAACTCACACTCGAAAAACTCCTCCGGCATAACAAAATATCTGTTTCCTGGTTTTAGTTTATCGTTTGGCGAGAGGCCATGCGTTTTCTTCCTGATGTAGAAGGAGTCAGAGTGGCAGACTAAATTCTGAGGGAATTCTTGGACGATTTGGCCGGCGGTGAGTGGCTTACCAAGGATTTGAACGCTGCCATTTGGGTGAACCAGTTGGATAGTTTTGTCCTCCTTTTTGTTGATGTACAACGCGGTGAAAGAATTTCCCATATCGTTTATTCTCCTGTTTTCAACCGGCAAGTCCTGGAGATACAAGTATGAAACATTAGGGTGTTAATGAAACCAAAGATTAGATCGCTGAAGGAATTGGGCAAAAATATTACAGCTATTTCCTTGACCTTGACTGTTCATTTACCTGAATTTTAAATGGAATATAACACAATGGAAATCTTGGGTGCCTTGCTGGTAGATTTAGAGGATCGATTTCATGGAGATAGGAGCCACATTTGCCAATCTTGCTAACTCAATCTGATGAGGGAAAACTCGACCATACTTTCCAACGGATCAGAGCTTTTAATTCCCCATACAGTATACCGTCAAGATGAAATTTGAAGTGTGGCGACAGCTCCTATCGACGAGAACAAGCATTCCGTGTGGGGATCGATCACCCAATTTGACCAACTACTTTTGATGAAGGCTACTCCGGCTGTAAAAGGGTGGCCTTCGCTTTTGTGAGCTCCAGCAATGGGGGGTGTCGTTAAATGCGAACCAGAGGCTACAACCAGTCAGAGTAAACGTGCAGGTCAGAGTAAACGTGCAAAGGTAATGCAAATGATACATTTTTTTATTGGAAAATATTTAACGTCCGCACAAGTAGCAATTAAATTAGTAGATGAAGTGGCTTTTTTTGAATAATTGTGATGAGATGAGTTATTGCTAGTTTTTCAAATAAGTTTTTGCCAACCGCAATATGATAAATTTTCCTACTCCGAAAAAGCACAACCAAACGAGTCAAACTAAAATGCATCAAAATCCAGTAACACAATGAGGCATCAATTTAATAATTTTCAGCTACTCCCAATACCCTAATTGACGTTAGAGCCATGTGTTTGTTTACGTGGACATCTCGTTATTAGTCGCGAATGGGCAGGCCATGTTCAGAGGTGTGATGGTTATTGTCATCTTTTCCGTTACAATGTGCAATAAATATTGTTTAATAGTGAAATTTGAAGAGCCTTGGTTAACTCGAAGGGTAACCTCCACCGCTCCCATTTTCTTATTCCCTTGGTCTTATATTCTCTTCCACCTACGTGCCATTTTCTTCGGCATGGCTGCCACGGTGGTGGTCGTTCTCAAGTTGAACACGCAGGAGAGACGTTCTGCCATGGTGGTGGTCGTTCTTGGCATTCTCTGCTTCGTATTTGGTACTGCATGTTTGCCTCTCGCTTCGCTGCCATGACAATTATATTTTTAGCTGCCATAGTAATTATTTTGTCTCAGTATCTCCCGTAGGTCGAGATTGAGGATCGAATGAGTTTGAAGTACCAATGTGTGATTATATTAAATTAAGCTAAAATTAACAGCGACACTGGTCATGCCACCCCCCTCTCTGTGGCCTCGTTCTCTGATGTGGTCATCTGGACAGCCTGTGCATGCATACGTTTTGACATCTTTCTCGCTGTAATTATTAGTTACCTCCCCCACTGCTCGTATTGTTATATCAAGTTCATTTACCTAAATTGCCCATTCTCATGTTAAATTAAATTAAAATTGTGCAAATTCCTAATGGGCTTGGAGCCTTACTCGGCGCCCGACGGTTGATCCTGTATGGTGAAACTAAATCTTTGGGGTGTCCAAATTATTATATTGAAACCTCCAAAACTTATAACGATAGACCATAAAAAAATTATGCCAAGGGAAACCTCCAAATTAACTTATAACAATAGACCATTAGAATTACTATTACAATTAGATAATCGCAGCACCACCTCACAATAACTAAAAACACACTCATAAATGATTACCTCCAAAACTTATAACAATGGACCAATAGAATTTCAATTTCAATTAGATAATAGCAGCACCAACTCACATTAATAAATGATTCGAAAGTGTCTAGGGCTACCTTGGGCAAAATTGAAATATATTCATTTATTTAAGATTTATTATGAGAATCCTATGCTCAGATGTCTTGGCACGCACATTTATTTGTATGCCTTCAGTCATATATCTCCATTCAAATTTAGTTATTTAGCTGGTTTATTTTATTTTATTTTATTTTATATTTATTTTATTTTATAATATATTTATTTTTTTATATATTAAGTGGATAAATTTATGTTATAACTCAGTATGACTCTTGTGTGTAAATATGTTTATGGTCAAAATTAAATTTTATCTAATATTTACTAACACAAAAGTAAAAATCTAAAAATCTAAATAATATAAATATAGATATTATTTTTTTAAACAAAAATTTAAATAACTATATAAATAAATAATTAGAAATAAAATAATACAACAAATTAATATTCCATATTCTTCTCACTACTTGAAATAGTATTCTTACTTGGAATAATATTCTTTCAGGTTTTGTTGGTTTTCATTCTCTACTCCACTTGCACTCAAGTCATCTAGCCAAAGGTATTGCAATTCTTCTATTCACCAAGTATATGGTTTTAAATTGTAAATCTTTTTAAATAAACATGCTAATGTTACTCTAATAAGATTCAATATATATATATAAAAGATGGGTAGTCTTGAAACAATTTGTGAATTATAAAACTTAAACAATATCTTGAGACTAAATGATTATTCGAGAAAAAAACACAAAATTCGCAAACAAATACAAAACAAGTATTGTAGTGGAACACCGGCTATCTATTATTTAACATGGTATTAAAACGAATGAGACCAATTGTGTGTTTAACATATATCGTAATAATAAGTCGTAGGGATTTTCTTTATAATTTATACGAAAACATCTTTTCTCTTATTCTTTCAATGCCCAAGGTAATAAAAAATTGTGTGTCCAATAGGAACTTTCTACTTTTAAAAAACACAGTTTAATCTCCGTAAAAGCCCAGGCTATCAATAAGCAGACAAAGGTTTTCAAGATAAAGTATTAGAGGTGCGAAGATTAATAATTTTCTTCTGGATTTTAAGCTAATTTAATAAACGATAAAAATATTTTGGTTGTCCAAATTCCTTTACATTCATTTAATTTATTTTCTTCACTTTCATATTGGTTTTAAATAGTCAAAGGATTTTGGTTGTTCAAATTCTTTTCCTATTACTTAATTTATTTTATTCACTTTGGTCTTTACTTTCCATTTCTCTATACAAAACTTCATTGTCAAGTCCCTACATTGCGCACAATAATTTGACATTGACTTTTTATATTAGTATAGATCTTATGGTATGAATATTTTTTTTATAGTAATGTTAATTTGATATCTTTTTAAAATAAGAAGTTTTTTCATATGGTAATTAGATTTTTAAGTATTTAATAATTTAAATAGGCACTCTAAACACAATTATTGTGTTATTCATTCAAACACAATTATTTGTTATTCATTCAAACACAACATATAATTTTTGCACTAGATGCATTGATTTGAGTGTAGATGGTGATTTCTAATGCCATTTTATCGCTTGCACTAGATTTGTAGATAAAACTATTATAAAACTAGCCGTTATAAATTTTAAAAAAATTATTTAATAATTAAAAAAATAATTAATTTAATTAAAATAGAACTAGCATTCTCAAAGTCAAACTAGCCGTTATCCTAACGACTAGTTTAGCCATTTCTGCATCTATTTAAACTCAACCTTCGAATCTGATCTCTCACTTAGTCCTGATGATGAACCACACTGGTTGGTTCGAAATGCATCGACAATGTTCATTTTAATGTGATTATTACCGAAAAATTCTTCATAATAATAGATTCATAGATTTCAGTGTAGTTGTTAATTCCTAATTATATTTGATTGTTTGCACTATATGCAATTATTTAAGTGTAGATGTTGATTTCTAATCTCATTGATTGTTAGAACAAGATGAATTGATTTAAGTGTAGATGTTTTCTAATTCTATTTCATTACTTGCACTAGATGCATTGATTTTAGTGTAGACTTTGGTTTATAATTATATTTGATTTCTTCACTGGATTCATTTATTTCAGTGTATATATTGGTTTCTAATCCTATATGATTTCTTTCATTAGATGCATTGATTTCAGTGTAGATGTTGATGTAACTGGAAGTATAATGGTATATCAATATTAAAGTGATTGGTTTAATAGTGCACATTAATTTCAGTGTAATCAAAAAAATATTTACAAAACTAATAGTGTCACTAGTAATACGTCAAAAGTTGTGATACTGTGAAGTTAAAGGGACACTCTTAAGAATTAATTAGCTCTCAAAATTTGTGATACCTAAAATTTTAAGAGTAATATTGACACAATACATTATTAAAACTTGAAGATATATTTATTAATACTTAGAGGGACACTATTAAGAATTAATTAGTTTTCAAAGGCCGTGGTATGTAAAATTAACTGAAATAGATGTGCAATATCAATCATTTGCAAACTATTAACAAGATTGTCTCCCTTCTTCATCATCAACTAATTACTAATATACAATTACGTATACATATAGAAATATAAAAAAACAATTGTAGCATTTACAAACAATACCATTGAAATCCAAACATGTAAACACACAAAGCACTCAAAACTTCCAAATGTAGATGTAAAAACCATTCAAGGTGAGCAACATAGACTAAGTTATAGAAGAATATTTCACCCAGAGGCGCTCTACAACCTATAGTATAGGGTAGATGTGTGAGTGTTAGATGTAATGTAAGATTCTATGTAATATTCCATTTAAGATTGTATGTAAACAATTTTAATGTTGACTCAATTGTAATCAATATATTTGTAATAAATAATGCTTCCTTTTAACCCACAGCTATATTTACGAGCACTCAAAAAAGACGTATGGTAAATTAATATAAATATAAATAAAGCTGACGTATGGTAAATAAATAAAACTTATTTTTACACTTACTCCATTGCTATGGTAATTAAATAAAAATATATATAAACTATAGGTATGGTAAATAAATAAGAACTATTTTTATATTTACTCCATAAATCTCTCTATATTTAAAAATCCTCAAAAGAGAGGTTTATTTAAATAGAGCCTATGGGCCGAATACCATGGGAAAATTTAATATTAATAACATGGGCTAGATACCATTGGCGAAATACCATATTTATAAAAATAGATATGGTAAGTAAATACATATAAAAGAGGTCTAAAGAGGTATGGCAAATAAATAAAAATATATCAAATAGGATTATAAATGAACATCTAATTATATACAAAGCCTATGAGCCAATAACCATGGTAGAAAAAAGAGGTATGGTAAATAAATAAAAATATAAATAAACCATAGCTATGGTAAATAAATAAAACCTCTTTTCATTTTTATAGTTAACAATATTAAAATAAGAGGTTTTACTTAGGTGAAGTGTCTAGTCCAATACAATGGGCCAAATTATTATTAATACCATGAAAGAAAAATATTATTAACCCTAATATTATATTAGAGTATAATAATTATTAAATATAATATTAATTTTAATATATTATAATATTAATATTATTAAATTTAATAAATTTGGATTAATAAAATATTAAGTTGTTTATGTTAGAATATATATTAATATATATTAATATATTATAATATATCATGATATTAGATATAGATGGGAGGGTTGAACAAAGACATAGAGGTGGAGAGATAGGTGATTTACAAGGGAGAGATGGAGATAAATTAAATGATATGGGAGAGGAGAAATGAAGAGAGTGAGAGGTATAGGAGTGAGAGAGGTAGAGAAGGGTAAGAGGGAAAGGGAGAGAGACAATAATATGGATGGGGGAGAGAGAGAAGAAGAGGAGGTGGGATATAGTGTGTGTGTGTGTGTGTGTGTGTGTGTGTGTGTGAGAGAGAGAGAGAGAGAGAGATAAAGGAAGAGAGAGGTTGTGAGAGAGTGGAGAGAGAGAGAGGGAAATATAGATGGAATTATAGGGGGTGAGAGGGAGGTAATAATAAATACATAGAGATAGAAAGGTGGATAGAGAGAGAGAGAGAGAGGAAGTGATAAGGAGGATAGAGAGAGAGGGAGAGAGGATAGAAGGAGGAAAGATAGATAGAAGTGGGGGAGAGGGATAGAATGGGAAGAGAGAGATGTATATGAAAGGTTAAGAGAGGGAAGAAGAGAGAGATGGAGATAGGGAGGGAGTGAGAAACAGATTGATAGATATGTATTGTGAGAGCATGTGTTTTTATGGGGGTGAGATAGAGAGACAAAAATGAGAGATGGAGGGAGATATAGATATAGATGGAGGGAGAGCGAGAAGAATATTTCTCGCACTAGATGCATTTCTTTCAATGTAGATGGTGATATATAATCATATTTGATTGTTTGCACTAGATGCATGGATTTTAGTGTAGATATTGATTTCTAATGATATTTGATTTTTTTCACTAGATGCAATGGTTTCAATGTAAATGATCTCTAATCCTATTTGGTTGCTTGCACTAAATTCAATGATTTGAATGTATATGGAGTTGGAGCGGGGTAGAGGGAGGGATAAAGAAAGACAATGAGAGTGAGAAGTGGAGAGAGAGAGGGACTGACAAGGGAGAGATGTAGAGAGAGTGTGTATGTTCAGGGGTGATATAAAGAGACAAAGAGGGATATATGGAGAGAGGTGGGTGAGAAGGAGAGAGGGGGGGGATATAGTAACATACACAAACAGAGAGAGAGAGAGAGAGAGAGAGAGAGAGAGAGAGAGAGAGAGAGAGGTAGGAGATAAAGGGAGAGAGAGGAAGGATAAGAGAGAGGACTTGAGAGAGAGTAGGAGAGTGATGGGGAAATAGAGTATTGGAGAGAGAGAGAGAGAGAGAGAGAGAGAGAGATTAGGAGAGAGAGTAGGAGAGTGATGGGGGAAGAGAGAATATTGGAGAGAGAGAGAGAGAGAGAGAGAGAGAGAGAGAGAGAGAGAGAGATGGGGGAAGAGAGAGTATTGAAGAGAGAGGGAGAGAGAGAGAAAGAGATGGTATGTTTGGGGGTGTGATAAAGAGAAAAATAAGGAGAGATGGACATGGGGGGGGAGAGAAGGAGAGAGGGATGTAAGATGAAATAAATAGAGATAGAAATGTGGAGAGAGAGAGGGAGAGAGGAAGTGATAAGGAAGGTAGAGAGAGAGGGAGAGAGTATAGAATGATGAAGGAGATAGAAGCGGGGGAGAGGCAGCGAATGGGAATATAGAGATATAGATGAAAGGTGAAGAGAGGCAAGAAGAGAGAGATGGAGAGAGGGAGGGAGTGACAAAGATACTAATAGATATGGATTGCGAGAGCATGTGTGTTTAGTGGGGTCATATAGAGAGACAAATAAGGGGAGATGGAGGGAGGTATATATATATAAGGAGGGGTGAGATAGGGAATAATATTTCTTGCACTAGATGCATTGATTTTATTGTAGATGGTGATTTCTAATACAAATTTATTATTTGCACTAGATGCTTTGATTTTAGTGTAGATATTGATTTCTAATGATATTTCATTGCTTGCACTAGATGCATTTATTTCAGTGTAGTTTATTCATAATAATATTTGATTGCTTGCACTAAATGCATTAATTTCAGTGCAAATGGTGATTTATAATCCTATTTGTTTGCTTTCACTAGATGCATCGATTATAGTGTATATGTTGATTTCTAATTATATTTGATTTTTTGCACTAGATGCATTTATTTCAATGTAGTTGATTTCTAATCCTATTTTATTTTTTGCAGTAAATGCATTGATTTCAGTGTAGATGGCGATTTCCAATCCTATTTGATTTCTTTCATTAAATGCATTGATTTCAATGTACTTGGTTATTTCTAAACCCATTTGATTTCTTGCACTAAATACATTGATTTCACTATAGATGTTGGTTTCTAATATTATTTGATTTCTTGCATTAGATACATTGATTTTAGTGTAGAAGTTGTTTCCTAATATTATTTGATTCCTTGCATTAGATGCATTGATTTCGGTGTGGATGTTGATTTCTGATTTGATGTAACTGGATGTATGATGGTACATTAATTTTAAAGTGATTGGATTAACAATAACAATTGATTTCAGTGCAATCACAAAAATTTATTGATAATCTAGATTGATTTTTGTGTTATAGTAATTTAACCTATTAATATTGGAGAGAAAGAGAGACAAGGTATCATGTTTACTACAACAACTCGAGCTAAATATTTAAATAGTTTATGATTTCAATTATCCTTTTCATATAATCGATATGAAAAGATGACAAAACTAACAAGGGTGACAATAAGAATATTAGAGGAAAATAGTTTGAGATTGTTCACAATGAAGACTATTTGTAACTCATTACATTCTTATTATTCATCTTTTCTATTATTCAAGACTATTATTGTCACTTTGCATTCAAAAAATGTATTTCAAAATTTTTCATCATTAAAGTTATTAAGAATATTTATCATCTCAAAAAATTGAGGTAACAAACAAAATTTAATATTAAAATGACCTGGTTAATCTTAGAAATATTTAGAATATTTAAAATGATTATATTAATATCTGATATATTTATATATTATTGATAAAATTAATTATATCTTTGATATATTTTCCTTGGTCGCATAAGACTGAAATCAACCTAGATCCATCTTAACTCTAGATCTATCAAGAATTGAGAGGGATCAATTTTCCCGACGTGAAAACATTTCCTCAAGTTTTGCACTAAAAAAAGAGGTTTTCACTTCGAGCGCTTTGATCCCTCTCAGCGCTTGGTAGATCCGGAGTTAAGATGGATCTAGGATGGTGATATGATCATGTGAAGTAAAGAAAACATAATGTAAATATAAAATTATGAATTTTACCTCAATCATATACATAATCATGATAATCTAAAAATGTGACATTGTTTCCCTCAACTGGAAGCAACCTAGATCCATCTAAATTTTAATCTATCATGTGCTGAGAAGGATCAAATCTGTCAAGGTGCAAGCCTTTCTCAAATTCTAAATTCCAAAAAGAAGGTTTGCACCTAAAGGGATTTGATCTCCCTCCGCGCATGATAGATACGAAGTTAGATGCATATAGGTTGTTATATATTAACATATCATATTATTAGTATTATTTTCATACTGAAAATACTAGTACGAGGCCTCCGATTATTTTTTGGTTTCTAGGTTTAATTACGCTGAAGGAATTCTCTCTATGGTCTTTCGAGTGCAAACATTATTCAATTTGGCGAATGAACTAGCTTCAATTTCATTCTCCTTAAGATAATTAAAAATCCACACATAGCATTGTTATCTATCACCCTGATTCACTAGCATTCTAGTATTTCACTATTTTATGTGCCTTCCATTCCTTTCTCAGGCCTCTTCCCATCCAATGTGTTAGAGGAAGAAAGGTGGTTAGCCCACTCCCTCGAAGGAGAAGTGGTTGCATTGTTCCATGTTGTATTATGATCAGTTCTTTAAGAAATTAAGGATTGGCCAACCTCGATGTTCCCTCCTTTGCGGAATTTTCCGAGCTAGATTTTCATGTCAAATATTACCACACAATCAATTTCGCCTCCATTAAGTATGAAATTTTCCCTGGTGTGGTATCTCAAAGAAGCCTCACATATTGCATGCTATTTAGTGTTGCAGAGGTAGGGAAACATGTCATCCATTGACAATTCTATGGTTTAAAATTTTATGACATCAGTCAAGACCAATGTGGTAGATACAACCCACAAAAAATCCAAGAATTTGGGCTGACTATGGTCATCATTATGTCAAGGTCATTAAGGTGTGTATTTTGGAGCTCTTCACTGCTAAGAGATTAGAAGTCATAAGGCCTGTCATGTAAGGTGAGATTGCACTCATGGGGGAATCCATATTCGATGACTGTGGAAAACAAGATATTTTAATTTTTCTCATTATTCCTCATTTATAGATATTATGTCCATTGGCTTCCAAATAGTTATCCTTTTCCATTAATTTTTAGGGAAGATTTTAGTGTGTTTGCAATTGCCTCCTTTTCATCTTTTGAAATTATGCCGAGCCCTAGCCCATTGAATTCCCATCTACAAAATTCAAGGGAGTTTTCTCTTTTTAAGAATCTCCAAATGAATTAAATTTTTGTGAATTATTGGGCACCCTTCCAAAACAACATTTCTATATTCATGCTTTGCTAGTAGTTGATCTCTTTGTGGATGAGAGATATTAGTTAGATGGTTGAGCTTGGTTAGGTATTCCCCAAAAGGGTTTAGATATGAACACCTTAATAAGGTTTAAATATTTCAGAGACATGTTTTTGCCCTCCTTTATATAATTTTCCTAACTATGCAAAGGAGTTGTTTAAAACCAAAGGCTTCTTGAGAGCTGTAAGATAGTACCAAATTTGGAAAGGTCCTACTAGTGACATTGCAATAATAAAGAAGCATGTTCCATAAAAAAAAAATGATCTATGAATGAAATATAAACAATGATTGGATTGGTTCCAATTTTTGTTGTTTTTTGTGAAGTCTACTAAGAGGAAGTACACCATGATAAAGCGAAGTATCCATTAACAAATTTTAATCTTTGAATTAAATACCATTTTAATGCTTTCAAAAATATTGGATTTTTGGTCTGAGATGTGCATTGTATACCCCATTATGACCCCGATCTGTAAGTATGTTCATGCTCAAAGTTAAATTTTGCCTAATAATGGACCAACACAACATAAAATTTAAATCATTATATAAATAAACAATTAAGAATGGAATAACATAAAAAATTGAGTTTCTCCATTCGATATTCTTCACACTACATGAAATGGTGTTCCTTCTCAGCTCTGTTGGTTCTCATTCACTAGATTCTTTTTGTTCGCCTGTGCATAAATCATCTAGCCAAGACAATTCTACTATTCTCCAAGAATATGGTTTAGATTGTAATTCATTTTAAATAAACCTTTTGATTTGCTATGCTAGAATATAGTTCCATTCAAAATTGTTTCTCTAATAGGGTTCAAAAGAAGGATTAAATTCAAACAAACAACAGTAAAATTAGATTATGGGGAATTTTCCAAGAATTTTTCGATTATAGATCTTAAACAACATCTTGAGACATAATTATTTTTCCAAAAAATACCAGTTCTGAAAAAAATAAAATAAAAACAAGTGTTGTAGTGGAACATTGCTTATCTATTATTTAACATGGTATTAAAAAGAGTCATAAGAATTGTGTGTTTAACAACTAAGGTAATAATACAAAGTAGATATTTTCTTTATAATTTATATGAAAACATCTTCTTTTCTCTTATTCCTTTTGTTAGAGTGAGTTACAATCGCAAGGGTATGAAAAAAACTCACTTTAGTTGTGCATAACAAACAAACCTAAAATCAAATGTGGCTATAAATTTCCTTAGATTTGCAGTAGGTGATCAGAATAAATGTTACAAAAATCCAAATCTATGTTGTTAAAGACATTAAAAATAAAAAATAAACAAGAGTTGCTCCATACATACAACAGACAAGACAAGAATTTATAAACATTTTTTTGTATTATGACATCTAGGAAGGGAACACGGAAAGATGTTACCAGTCCCCCTTAATGGGATGGGTTCATGTATGTCGTCAGCACTTCAGATCCAATATCTATCTCTCTTGATGGTGCAAAAAACACAAACAAAATAGAACCCTAAGGGAGCTCACAAGAAAAAGTAGAACAAATATGACAATGATGGAAGATCAAAGTCAGACAAAAACTATAGATCAAATGGTGATGAAAAAGGTAGTTAATGAATGGAAAAACCATTCTATTTATAACAAAATATTGAGTTTGTCTAGATATTGGTGCATAATTAAAATATTATTAAGAAAATCTAGATCAAACTTACTTGGACTATTTTATTATTTTTGGTGGAGGGAAAAGGAATTTAGAATTGGTTAAATCTCTTTATTTAGAAATAATAAAGAAATAAATGATTTATTTATTATTTCAAGGATGAGGTTAAGGAATAATTAAATAAATAATGATTTATTTAATTATTTAAAAATGATTTAGTCAGATTCAACAAGGAGTATTATTAAATAATTATTCCTAGAGAATAATAAGATAAATAATAATTTATCTAATTAATTCTCATGTTTTGGTTTAAATATGACGAGGAATATTATTTAAACAATGGTTTAGCTAATTATTCCTATAGTAAAATAAAAAAAATAAAGATTTATTTAATTATTCCTCATCAGGTTTCCTGTTTAGACCAGAAATAATTTAATAAACTATGTGTTGTTAAATTATTTCTCATAGTGAAAGAAATTTTGCTATGCTAAAATTGGTATTACATGTTGTACTTTAGTCCATCTAATAATAACATGTTAGATGACCAAAAATTGGTGTAACATATTTCCCCCCAACGTGCGAGCGTTAGGAGCTAATCGTATGACTAATGTACGTTGTAAAAATATAATCACTAGACACTGAAGGGGACTTAGAGAGAGAGAAATATAAGAGAGACTGAAGTGAGAGAGGAAAAGACACTGAGGAGGTGAGACTTAAAGGTTTGAAAAGTCTCTTTTATGAGTGATTAACTATTCTCAATGAGGAGAGGGAGGCATACCTATGCTCATCGAGATGAAAAAGTATAAAGACTAATGGTTCTCCTAGTAAACATGGGACTGAGCTATATAGTACATGCTAGCATAAACATGGGCTAGATAAAAAAGATAATGGATTCCACATATGTATGGTGCCTAGGAAAACAACAAGGAATTATATAATAATACATGAGTACATGAGATATAATAACAACCGAAGAGGCCCTGTAAAACAGGAAAGGGCTTTGAAAATTTGAATGATACATGGAACCTAAAAGGTGCTACAAGCGACTATGGCCGGAACCATTAAATCTATGGAGCTGCATCGAAGGATGTAGTAAAGAGGTCATCTGGGTATGTGTGGGGGGGGGGGGGGGGGGGTACCTAAACGGCCACCCCCTCATGACACTTGAAACATCACACGCATGCCCAAGAATCACTGGTGAAATGTACTGAATCACCGAACCATCAAGTATACAGATCTCAATCATGCCATGAGGAGATGGAACTGAGAAACAATTAATTCAAAGGGAAGTAAATGGTCCCTTTGCTTGATCTGAGGCATGGAACAAGAGTGGAAGCTAGAACCAAGGTACACTTCCCTCTATACCTGCCTTCTGGAATGAATAAGCTGATGTCAATAGAAGAAGGTCCGCCATAGGTGAGGAAATGAGGAATCCTCAACCAAGGCATGAGAGATAATAGTAGAGCGACTGATAAACTAACACCGTTGATGATAGTGGTATGGGGGACACTGAGAAGCAGGCTGAAGACTTCCCTTGTTAGACCATAAATGGCATAGATGACCTGGTAGCTACTAACTCGACTCTGGAGGGGATAGGGGATAGTATGACTGGAGGCCAAAATGTGTGACACAAGGGAGGTACAAAGAAATGAAGGATGGAAGAGTGTGATAGGAGATAAAAGGAACTTGGGATAGACTCCATGGATGCAATGATGACTCAACTTGGATGCTCTAAACAAGGGCGACTCGATGATTCTTTCACACAGAATAGGTCTGGTGAGGACCATAGAAACATGAGTAAAAGATGCTCTCATGATGAAAATCGACAGGAGCATTGACAAGTATGAAGGAAAAATGGTGCCCTAAGTACAAGTGTCTCAAGTGAACAAATTCTATTTTGAGAAGCGATGAAGTGACCCTTCTTAGAAAAAAGGCTTCCAGGGGAAGTATCAAATCACCAAAAGCAAAAGGATGCCCAATTGAGTTCTCGGTGGGATATTTCCAATGGTGTTGATGGCTCATCAAACCGAGCTACGTTTTGGTCATAATTGGTAAAAAAAAAATTGGGGTTTCTCTTTCAATAAGGAAATTTCCCTCCAATTTGATTCATTTGCAAGTGCAGTTGTAGTGGATGTGGAGAAGAGGAAAAGGCCATAAATCTTGTGGAGATCATAACAAACAAGCCAACCATTGCAATCGAGATCCGGAAATTTTAGGCATGTGATCTTACTTGTCTAAAGGTGGCCTTAATTCTTCTTGGAAGGATGGTCTTGGTAAAGAATCAAGGTAAGAAACGAATACGAGATTGAACTGCTAAAAAAGGTCTAGAATCATCTCTGCCCACCAATTTAAACAGAGGGACCAAGTGTTAAGTATGGTATCACACAAAGTAGATTATTTGAAGATAGGGTATCAAACATCTATGATATATGGCTCGCCGGAGAGACCGGTAGGTCTGACTATAAAAGGAATGGGAGGATAATTGACCATACATAGATCGGGTGGGTCTAGGTCAAGAATTTGGTTAATCAAGGGAGAAGGTGGCTAGGGGTTCCATCATGCCCCCAAGAATATGTGTTGGAGGGGATTGATCTAGTATGCAGAGGTGGGAAGGATGCCCCAAGCTAGAGGAGTTTATGGAGCTCCATATATGGTGTCACTATACCAAAGAATGTCTTTGGAGATAATGAATTGGTGCTCACTAAAAAAATATAGAGGTTGGTCCACAACAATGTCTAAGGGAATGGGTTGTTGATGTAAGATGAAGGAATGATGAGGGGGATCATCCCTAGAGTGATTGGAAGTGATATGGGACTCTAGAGGTTCTTCTAAATGGGGAATAATAATGGTACTAGAGTCGACATGACCAAATGCACTAGGTTGTGAATAATTGCTTCTCCTGAACTCTTAATTATGGGCAACCCATTACCCAAACATTGGCTGTCAATGTAATGGACACAAGGTGTATGTGGCTCGAATGCACGGGTTCAATGTAAGGGGTGTTAGATAAAGTCAAGGGTGGTAAATTATTCCATATTGTTATCATTGCAATAGAACATGGGGTGACCGGTAGAATAAAGACCGCATGATGTGGTGAATCTACCTGAATCATCATCATGAGAAATGAGGTTCACATGTGCATCGTCATGGAGGGTGACTGAAGAACAAGTAGATGAAGAATCTACCATTGTTGAGCCCAAGGTTGTCGTTGAAGGGAGGTTAGGCGAAAAAGAAGGGGATGCCCCAGAGGGGTCTTCCACCATGGATCTCATAGATGATAAAAAGTAGAGGATAGTGGTCGAAGATTCTACTATCTCGACATCGAGAGGGGATATGTCAATGAGAGTGGATGTGTCCTATACTTTTGCTAAAGCAAAAATTACAAGTAAGGGAGAGGTAAACTCATTGTGCTTAGCCTCAAATTGGTGAATAACTTCCAAGGAGGTGTGGAAATATTCGAGGCATGGACAGAGGTCAATATAGTGGCCATGGAGATTACAAAAAGCACAAGTTTTATTTGTGTGAAAATTCTTGAGTTTCTTGGCTGAAGCCGATAAACTGACATGGACTTCGGGGACATCAGACTCAGGAAACGCTTCGTTGACCATGGGTTCAAGACGAGGCATTTCAGGAAAATTGTGGGTTGAATAACTAGAAACATCACACAAAGTGCACAGAGGTGTATGCTTTGTAGGCTTAGGAGGAGTAGGTTTTGGCTGGGTAGCCTTGTCCTTAGGTACATTTTTGTGGGATTTTCTCCCCTCACCCAAGGCTTTCATAACAGGAGTAGATTATTGTTGAGGTGGTTAAGGCACAAAAGTGAAGGGAGAAGTCATAGAGACTAGTTGGATCGGGGTTAAAGCAGTTTAAGGTTTGAGCTTACTAGTCGGGGTATTGGCTGGGGGACCAATGTACTAGACTAGGATCCCCAGGGTCATGTTGGGAATGTTCAAGGAAGACATAACAGGTACCAAAAATACTCCAGAACAGGGAGCAAAAAAAAGTATATGAGTGGAGGGGTAATGGCCAGGAAGAATAGCTCCGAGATTGTTAAGGCTAAGGGGAACCATTCCATGAGGAAAACAAGGACCAGGGACAGTAGCTATAGATGAAGGGCCTTGAGGAGGAGGTCCCAAAGGTTGAGTCAAAGTACTAGGAGGAGGTTACAAAGGGTTAGGTTGTTGATTAGTCAAACCTAACCATTTGACGTCGGAACGAGATGATTGCATCATGCAAACATTTGGCAAGCTAGGGTCAGGGATAAGAGGGGCAAGACTAGAAAAATAAACCAATAAAAGAGGAATATTTATAGACCATGGGTGAGAAACTGTTCAAAGGTTCGACTGTTTGTTTATTGGCCACCGAATAAATAATGGAAACTAGAGAGGTCTGAGACTTCGGTTCCTAATATGTCAGCAGATATATTGTGACAATATTTATGTTGTGAGGAAAGCTCATATTACGGTGAAGGGAATATGGGACAACATACATCACATAAGCATAGCTAAGACTCTATATAATTTTGTAGTCTAAGGGGGCATCAATGACTTCAATGTCAACAAAAACAATTTTTCCTGCAAGAGTAATAGTACAGTTGCGGAACATGGAAAGGGGATGGGAAGAGTGGCAATACCACACACGGAGGGTGATAGTGGAAGGGGCTAACTCGGGAAATACAATATTTTTCCAAATCGAAGCAAACATCACGCAGGTGGATGTCCCCTCGTCAATGATACATCAGGAGACATTGGCATTCCAGATCTTGATAGGTATTTGGAAGGTGATGGATGAAAATAGGGGTGGATGCTCTGACTTGTCAACATCGAAGATAATCAAATGATCATCTAAAGGATCCACATCACCCATGGCAGTTAGTAGACCTTAACATTTTGATGGGCCAGATTGGAGGACTTCCAGTGTGGACATGGTGGCAAAGGATTGTGCCAAGTCATCTACTATACTATGGGTGTGGGTGGATTTACCAGAAGCAACGTTTCGGCATAACGGTCGTTTAGGGATCTTTGTATGTACCTATGCCTTAGGCTGAGGGATCTGTAAAGGACCATTGGGTGGTGAATTGGTTCTGTGGGACTTGAGGACTAGGGCTCGGTTTTGGACATATTGGGAGGCTTGGTGTACTGCCACAACCGAGTCTGAAGGTTGAGATCATCAGTATTGGCCTGGTCATATTGTATCATAAGGATCTGGTAATTAGAGGTACCGGATAGAGGAGGTTGAGCGGCCGCCTAACCTTCAGGGGGATGGGTAGCCACATATCCTTGCTAGGGGGAATTATTGGTAAACACAACCTGTTAAGTAGGCACAACATTAGGAGGAACCAAAGAAGAGGCTTGTTTTCCTTGAAATTTTGCTTGAGCCTCCCATAGTTGATGCATCTAAGGTAAAAGGGGACAATCATGGGTATAGTGACCATGGAAACCGCAACAAGAACAAGGCTTATTCAAATGAAGAGGCCTGTTCTACTTGGGCTGATCACCATATTTCTAAGTTGCATTGTTAGATGTATTCCCTTGGGGATTGTTTCCTTGATTACCTTGAGCAGTTTGGTTCTAGTTTCCTTTCCTCTTCCTTTTTTAAGTGGGAGGATTAGTCACACTCTTATCTGCATACACCTGACCCTAAGAAGGCGAGTGGCTACTATTGCGAAGCCTGAGAAGGAATGGGAGGTTGAGGTGCTTGTGCTGGAGGATCTGGAGCACTTGGTTTTGGATACATATAGTAACAAGGTTGAGAAACATTGGGGTAAATAGGTTAGGTAATAGCAGACCCTCACGTCGGAGGATGCGGTTGGGAAAAGGCGTGAGGCATGATGTGTCCTAAATACATGCTGTCGGGAGAGGGAAAAGTGTTTGAGGAGCTGGCCCCTCCCTCAGGGAAATCATAACCCAAAGGAGAATGAGTGTACAAATGTCAAAGGGATCCAAAGATACCATCGGTGGCATGAGATGCCACTGGTGCATTAGCACCACCAGGTCTAGGGAGATCAGGTAAGATAGTATAAACATAACTATATTTCTCGTAGATCGAGTCATATTTAAAATAAACTTGGAGAGCTTCTTCTTCAGTCTAAGGAAAGTGAGATGCAACATCTTTACCAATAGAGGGAAAAAGGGATATGAGATACCATTCCATGTAGGCACGGTTTTTGAAAACTGCAGCTTGACATAATCTCTTCCTTCTGTGCCATTCTTGAATGTGGTCATATAGGCAGGTGGCAAAATTTTGGCAGAAAGCAGTCGAAAGTTCGGTACCAGTGTCATAGCAAAGGAGAAGATGGAAGTAGGATAGAAACACCTTTGTAAGGGTCACAAAAGTAGCATGAGAGGTAGCAGCCCGATCGACATACCACTTGGAATCTTCTACAATAAGCGTATGCTAGAATAATCGAAGACAGATCGAGTCATCAGTGATAGAGTTGGATGAACACCTCATGTATAAAGAATGAACATGGTTGACAGGATCCTCTTCAACATTTACTTCAAACTTAGGGATGTCTGACAAAATCTTTTTTGGCATTGCAAGCTAACTTGGATCATGGTTGATAGGGTCATTAATCAACTGGATGAACTCGAGATGGCTTAGGCCTGCCATATAAGGAAGCAAGGAATTAGTCAGGACCCTATCTGTTGCGGCTCCACTAGTAGCGAATCGAGCATTAGATCTAGTTCCACCACCAACTGTAGGTCCTGCACCAGAAATGATGAAGGTTAAAGGTGGAGGAGAACCGGGGATAGGAATAGAAGGAGAACCTGATGAACCAAAATTAGTGTTGGAATGGGGACTCGACGGAACACTAACTCGGACCCTACATGGTGGGGTAAGTCTTCCTATTGGAAACTAAGGATGAAGGCCTTGGATTCTCTGTGATAAATTCCTTGGTGGAAAAATGATGGAAAATATACACATAACCTAATAAGGAATAGAGGTAAACAAGGCACGGATACGCAGGTTAATTAATTAATTACAATGTTTCAGTCTTGACCTGGAGGTGTAAACCAGGCGCTCTTCTCCTTAGGTGTGTGTGTGTGTGATAAGTTTGTTAATTTTAATCAAGCCCGGACATGTGTATAGAGAAAAGACAAAAGAAGATTTTATATAATTGTAATTAAAACTGAAAGCTACTGTAAATAAAACTAAAAGCGACAGTAAAATTAATAGCTCAAGATGCATAAATTTAAACAAAAAATGAGGGCTTCCCAACAACTAGCCTAAGGGTGGGAAAAATCTACTCAAAACACACAATATGGCCAATAGATCTAAGGTCAAGAGGGATAGTGATATAACTGTCAGATCTACTGAAAAGCGGTGCATAAAAAAGCAAGAAACCAGAGGGAAAAATGTTGAAAAGTAGGTGGCGAAAGGCTACAAACTAAAGGAAAACATAGGGGAGCCTATATGGATTACCAGAAAAAACTGAAAAAATGCGTTTTGGATGTACAAATAACTGATCTAAAATGGACCTGAAAAGACGGGTTCAAATATGAAAAAATGGTTGAAAAATCCATGTTTTCTTCTTTAAATGAATGCAACACCAAAAAAAGTATGTTGTTGATGATATATCTCTTAATGTTGTAGGGTCTAGAACCATTCATCTAGATAATGGTCAATTTAATGATGTATTATGTGTTCCCACCTTACCCTACAATCCTCTCTCTATTTATCATATAACTCATTCAGTTAAAGGGGAAAATGTATAATTCTCACCTCATGATGTTGTAATTATCAATCTAAGATATCCTAGACATATTTTAGCTACTGGCATTGTTGATGATTCCACAAGGTTGTATAAGTTTGACAACTTTGGGTCATCATGTCTTCCCTCCATTTTTGTTTCTCATAATGATGAAGTGCGAAAACTTTCGCATGAGCAATTTGGTCACTTAAACTATCACTCTCTTCAAACTCTATATAAAGAAAATATGGTGACATGTCTTCCTATGGTATATTGTCGAGATGGTGTTTGTTCTGGTTGTGTAGTCAGAAAACATCATCGGGATATTTTTGACAAACATGCCTCTTGGCACGCTTCAACCCCTTTACATATTGTGCACAATGATTTATGTGGTCCACTTCTAGTTTTTTCTTTCTCTTGCTACAAGTACTTCTTAAATTTCATTGATGATTTTTCCTTACACACTTGGGTATATTTCTTAAAACTCAAGAGTGAAGTTTTTAGCATGTTCTTGGCCTTTAAGGCCTTTGTTGAGAAAAAGTATGGACATCAAATTTTTAAGTTAAGATATGACAATGCAAAAGAATATGTTAACAAAAAAATTTTCAACTTTCTCACTAAGCATGGAATTCAAATGGAAAATATTGTTCTATATAATCCACAAAAAAATTGTGTAGCTGAAAGGAAGGATCACACTTTAAAACAAATCGATAATTTTATGCTTCAATCTAAAGGACTTAGTCTTAATTTTTGGGAAGAAGTAACTAAATGTGCAAATTACATAGTAAATCACACTCCTACTAAGGTTTTAAGGAATACAACTCTAGAAGAAGGCTAGAGCTCAATCAAGCCAGATGTAAGTCAGTTTTGTGGTTTTGGAAGTGAAGCTTGGGCCCATATTCCAGATGCGAAACATAAAACCTTAGAACCTAAGAGTGAAAAATGAATTTTTGTTAGATATTCTGAAGATGTCAAAGGATAAAAACTTCTTCAACCAATATCCAAAAATGTAATCATTAGAAGAGATGTAAAATTTGATGAAAATATATTAGCCTCCAAGCCTAGTTCGGCGGGTGTGCCACCTTTGGCCTGCTAGCCAAATTCAGCATATGTGCCACCTTTCTCTATCTCTTCTATTTTGATAACATTCCTTCTAGTTTGAATGATGCCAGTCAGGATGAAAATCCTCCTCCACCCCCTCAAGATCTTAATTCATCTCCACAACTTCCAAAATGGGCCTTCTCTACTTGGGATGCTACAGGTTCTCTTGCATGTGACCCTACAGATCAATGTTGTACATATTCTCAGTTTGATAGAGCCTCTTCCTTATTGGCTCAAGTTCAAGAAAATCCTGATTTAGGCAGCTTTAAATAAGCTTCAGGTCATCCAAATTGGTGTGTAGTTATGAATGAAGAATATTGCTCCTTATTGGAAAACGATACTTGGGATCTTGTTCCTCTTCCAAAGGGAAGAAAACTTGTCGTATGCAAATGGGTTTACAGAACAAAGTTTAGACCATATGGAAAAGTGGATAAACGTAAATCTCATCTTTTTTTCTAAAGTATTTTCACAAGTTGAAGGAATTGTCTATATTGAAACCTTCTCCCCTTTTACCAAAATGAATTATATCCACCTTGTTCTTTCCCTTGCTTCCTCCTTTAAATGGGAAGTCCATCATATGGATGTTAAATCTGCCTTCTTACATGGGTATTTTCATGAAAAAATATATATGGAACAACCCCATGGCTTTATCCAAAGTAACTCTAGCCTTGTTTTTCACCTTAGGAAGTCTCTTTATGGTCTCAAACAAGCTCCTCAAGCTTGGTATGCCAAAATGGTTGACTTTCTCTTAGATAATGGCTTTCCTAGATGTCATTCGGACAACATTGTCTACACAAAGAAAGTGGGTAAGTCCTTAATCATCCTTGTTCTTATGTTGATGATATTAACCTTACTGGTAGTGATCCAAACCATATAAACTATGTGAATTCTAGCCTCAAAAACAAGTTTGAAATGAAAAACTTAGCACACTTGAATTATTTCCTTGGTCTTCAAGTCTTGCAACCCCGAGGAGGTATTACCCTTTCTTAGTCGAAGTATGCCTGTGGTCTTCTACGCCACTTTCACATGGAAGAATGTAAGCCAACCCCTTCTCCCTTTTAGCCCACAGTCAAGCTTCTAGTCACTTGTACTTCCCCTGAATTTGATTCTACCTTATAATGTCAGCTTGTTGGTAAAATTTTGTATCTAACCCATAGCCATCATGACCTTTCCTTTGCTATTGGTCTTGTTGCTCAGTTTATAAAAAAACCTCATGAAAGTCATTGGAAAGTAGATAACATAATACTTTTATATATTCGAGGTACAATTCAGTTAGATATTCAATATAGTGGAGTAACATCCCCATTGTTGATTATTTTCACTAATTTTGATTGGGTTGGTGACCTTGATGACTGAAAGTTTGTTGTACGCTACGTATTCACTCTTGGTTCATCACCCGCTACATGTTCTTGTAAGAAACAAACTGCCATCTCTCTTTCTTTGGAAGAAGCAGAGTATCATGGTGCAGTTGAAGCCAGAAAGGAGGCCCTGTGGCTTTGTAAAATACTGTACGATTTTTTGGAATCACGATTGTTGTTAGAAAAAAACCCACAGGTATTAGTCTCCAATACAATCGCCAGAGTTAGGATCCATGAGAGGTGGTTAGTACATGTGAGCCAGTTGGATTATTTAGCTTGATGGCTATAGGTATGCTTTTTCGGGATGGAATGGGACGAAACAAGATAGGACTGGGTGGGGGAGCAAGGAATGATGAACACTATGAGGCTTTAGTCATAATGTATCCATAGAAGACTAAGCAGGGGAAGAAAACTCTAAACAGGGAACCTACAGAAAGTGGAGCGTAAGAAGAGGCCCCCTAGCCACTTCCAGCACCTAAACTCCATATCGAACGGGAACTAGAATGGGTACTTCCACTGGATCAATTAGTTATTCAACTGCCTATGCATCTGCATAATAAGAAAAGGATAGTGCCTTTTAGGGATATATTCCCTTCCCCAGCACATCCAGTTACTGGGAGCAATATAGTCCCAAGACGATAACAAGGACACACAACAAAACAACCTCCTTAATCAGTATCTACACCGTTGTGGACGATTTCACGGAGTTCCACTACCACAACTCTTCATCCAGAGTGTAACCCACTAGACATAGGTCCATGTCCTCCCCATGTTACATTTGGTTGGGACAGAAAATTCCCCAATTGAATGGGGTGGATTGACTAGGGACTTCCTGATGTGGACTACGGACATCCATCAGCATAGACTGAAAGCGAAATGACTGATGAATGCTCAGTAACAGAAAAGGTTCATGGTCAGCGAATGATATATAAGCTGGGGAGTGTTGAACCCAATGTCCAATAATCTCCCCCCCAACGTGAGCCAGGTGATTTCTGAACTCAAGGCCTATTGCTTTGGTACCACTTGTTCGAATCAAGATTGTCATTATACCAAAACCTGCAAGTAATAGTCTCCGCTACAATCGCCGGAGTTGGGATCCACGAGAGGCAGTTATTCCATGTCGCGAAACACACAGGGTGCATTGAACCCAATGTCGAACATGATTTTCATCAACAGCATCCAACTACACTTTGGTGTGATAATAAGAGTGTCATTCAGCTATGAAAATATCTAGTTTAGCATCAACACATGAAACACATTGAGTTGCACATACACTTCATTAGAAGAATCGTTCATGATCATGCTCTTGAAGTGGATTATTTTTCAACCAATGATCAAGTCAATGATATATTTACAAAGGCTCTCACAGAACCAAAGTCTACCAAACTTCAATCTCTACTTGGAGTTCAGGAAAATTATCATTAAAGGGGGATAGGCTATAATGCCTCCTTCCTTATCCTATTTTTTCACCTCCGTAAATCTATCAATCCTATCCCAAGTTGTTCTTAAGGGGGTATGTTAGGATATTGCGACATATAGGAAATAGTTAAGTATAACTTGGTCTAGTGTAGAGTTAGGTAAAGTGTGTTTCTGTACTATGCACATTTGTAACTTATAATTTGATGGTCATGATATGTAGTGATCCGACAGTTCACTCGCTCCTTGATATTATCGACACTTGATCTGTGGCTTAACACCGGATTAGTCCATGATTTATATTAAAAGTGCATGGAGGTTAATTTGTTTGGTAAGCGTTTATGAGAGAATCTTATGTAAATTTTCTTTCTTTATATTAATAAACTACCTGAAGTGGTCACATTGGCTCAAGTCGTGGACTATTTTCCTCTTTGAGGGATTTAACCACGTCAAATACTAGCGTAATGATCTGTGATCTGTTTTTTAGTAGTGACCTTTGCTATTTTATCTAAGGAACTTACCCTATACATTCCTACAAGTTAAATGGATTTTTTCAATAAGTTCATAGAAGAAAATCGTGGAATTGATGTCTCAATCAATGCTTTTGTGCAAAAGAACCACTATATGTTAAACCTATCATTGTACATGATAATTTTTATTGTCATTATCATGTGGAGTTTCAGTTATATTATGACACATTTCGTAATTTTGGTAAAACATTTTAGAAAAATTCACCTCCTCCTTCCACTATCCATGATTTCATATCCTGAATTATATGCGCAAAAGAAATTCATGAATTATTTTACCAAAAGAAATGTGTTGGTGGTAAAAAATGTGATCACTGTGGAAATTTGACTTTATTTCACAACAAATATCATATTGATATAAATGATCAATCAGTGTCCAACATAAAAGTGAAATGGAATAGATATGAATATATTTATACATTAATTGGTTCAGGTAGAATTACAAGTACTAAAAGGATTTATTTACAAGAAGAAGATTTTTTTGTGATAGAATTTTTAGAGAAATTTGAGGAAGAAATTTATAATACATCAAACATTCCCATAGAGCTCGATGACAGGACTTGAAATTGAAAAAATCCGATGAAATTTTTCCACCAGGGACCATTTTACCAATATTTTATTTTGTAGATAATTACACATTTGTTGGAAAAAATGAAATATAAATTGAATACTATTATTTTGACCAAGTTTCTATGTTGTCCATATTCTACATAGACACGCTGAACAAAATGTTGAACATATAGAAATCACCAGTGAAATTTGAGATGTTGTTAAAGAAGAAAATCGACATGTTATCAAAGAATATCACTTTTATATCAGCGATGAGTGTACACATGATACACATTTTGTACAACATTTTTTTGGTAAGATTTATGACTCATTGAAATGTCATGGAATAAAATTCAATGAACATTGGATATGGTCAGATGCATGCACATGTCAATTGAAATCTTCAAAATCATTCGTTTGGTTATGTCGTTTTCATATGAAAACACACATTAAACATTTTTGGAATTTATTTTATACTTCTCATGGAAAAGGATAAAATGATGGTGCAAGGGCATGTATAAAACAAGCACTTCAAAGATATCAAATGGAATACTTTGCAAACCGACTTATCTTAGTTGAACAAACTATTCAATGGTGCTTCGCTTCACTAATACATGAGAGTAACCCATCAAGGGAAGTACGAAGGTACATGTAAATATATACAAATCAACTTGCAAATATACAGAACTTTAATATATAATCTATTTTTTATTAATTTTCTAATTTTAAACAATATTTCTCACAATGATTATGTTTGATATATAAAGTGTATTTTAAATGACATATTTATATTCTTATTTGAATTTTCCATATAGATTTTTTTGGTGTATTGTAGTCCCATATGTAGATCAATTGATTGCATATGAAGATGAAACAATAATAGGGACTCAAAAATTGCATTTAATTAAAACAAAGGAGTATTGAAATGTGTTTGCATTTGATAAAAAAAAATATTCTTGTTTTTGTCCTATTTGCATAGAGGACACACAATCCAATGATGTTTTTGAAAGAAATATGTATGTAAAATATTTACAACATATAGAACTAGATACAAAGGGGAAAATGTCAGTTGAAAATTTCAAAGAGATGGTATTAGAGGAGACTATAGTATCATCCAAAGGTGACTGAGTTTTTGACCTTGTTAGAGAAGGTAACAGTTCAATTTATTTTAAATGAGAGAGATATAAAAATAGATAGTAAAATCAGGTCCATCGTAATTTTTAAAACAAATTTTCATGTTAATTAAGATCAAAATTTACACTTGTTTTATTATGTAGGAGATGTTTTTGTTGTAGTTGCATCGGCTAACAACCGAAAAAATGTCAAGTATTATTTGATGCAATGCACTGAAAAAAAGATTAAATTATTGGAAGACTATGATGATAAAGGGTTTATATATGAAATATGGTCTATTATACTTAAAGCTTATTTTTTCCATAAAAATCATCAAAGTGAGAGTAATGTTTACTTTCAATACTATCAACTCAATGTCATAAGTTGTCAATATAGTCACTTAGTGTGTGCACCGTGGATAGAGTGTATAGAATTTCAATCAAATAAAAAATTCAAAGCTAAGAAATGGAGAATGTCAAAATCTAACCATGAAAAGTTCATTGAGGATGGAATTCCTTTACAATTGTTTTAATTGCACTGCTCAACAATTTCTTCTCCTTGGATTTATCTTTGAGAACTTAGAGTTCAAGTACATTGTTAGCCTTTTTTTTTGCACTCTTAGCAATGTATTGAGTTACAAAGTTATATGTATATTTCTTATTATGTACAATTTTATTGAGGATTTGACTCAAATGATATTATGTTTTCATGCACGACAAGTAATTTATATGTGCATACATTCGAATCTAGTCTTAAATGATTTCATACATGAATATGATTTCTAATACATTAGTTAATTATATGTGATGAATTTTTTTTTTTTTTATGTACCATATTTTATAATGCAATTTTAAGTTATGATTGTTTTATACATCTACAACAAATTATAATATTGATTAAAATGCAAAATTTGTACCATGTTTTGTAATTTCTAATTTTACTATATTCCAATTTTAAATAAATTGACAAAAATTTAAACAACACTTAAGAATCATATACTAACAAATTATAAGAAGGATTGAATGAAAAATATACCAACTAAATTCAAATCAACTAAATGCAAATTTACTTTCATTGTTACATATTGATGTACTTAAATATGTGAAACCTTTTAAAGCATCAAACCATACATCATGCAAATTATGGGCCATGTTTTATAATGCAATTTTATCTAGTACTTGTTTGTGTATATTCAAACAATTTTATAATGAAATATAGCTATAAACTCACATCCATAGTAGAATTTCTATAAATTAATTTAAAATGTTGTATATACCATATATTTTAATGCCATTTTAAAATTTTATTATTTTTTTAGACATATATGTACGCCTAATTATAAGATTCATGTTCAAATGCAAAATGTCCTAGATGTTTTCTAATTCGCAATGTTAATACATTCATTTTAAATGATAACTTTTGAAACGTTGAAATAAATTTAAACAAAAACATAAGAATCGTCTACTAACATTAAATAAGAATGATTGAATGCAAAATGTACCAATGAAATGCAAATTTACTTTCATAGCAACATATTCATAAACTTGAATATGTAAAACCTTTAAAAGCTTCAAACCACACATACATCATGCAAATTTTATGTTCATGTTTTATAATATGTTTGTGCATTCAACAACTTTATATTAAAAATTTTAACTATCTTGACTGATATATCCATACTAACCTTTGATAGATCCATAGTAGCCTTTCTATATAAATGAATGAAAAAATTACATGTAATAGGTATTAACATTATACAAATGATTTCAAATGCAGAATGTATGAATTAAATGCAAATTTAATTTCATTTCTACATATTCATGAACTTAAATATGTATTTAACCTTTAAAATCATCAAACCACATTCACATCATGCAAATTGAAACATTTAAATAAATGTAAATAAAACCTAAGAATCATCTACTAACATTAAATAAGAATGCTTGAATGAAAAATTGTACCAATAAAATGCAAATTTACTTTCATAGAGAAATATTCGTGAACTTAAATATGTAAAACCTTTAAGAGTATAAAACCACATGCAAATCATGCAAATGTATGGTCATGTCTTATAATATTTTTATGCATGAAAAACTTTATATTAAAAGTTTTAACTACCTTGACTGATAGGCCCATAATAGCCTTTCTATGTACATGAATGAAAAATGTACATGTACTCGATATTAACAATATAAGGATGATTTCAAATGAAAAATGTATGAATTAAATAAAATTTACTTTCATTGCTACATATTCATGAACTTAAATATCTATTTAACCTTTGAAAGCATCAAACCACATTCACATCATGCAAATTGTATGGTCATGTTCAATAATGCAATTTTATAGTATGTTTATGCATTCATTTACAACTTTATCTTAAAATTTAACTATCACCTTTATTAGAAATCTACACCTAATTATAAGTTTCATGTTCAAATGCATAATGGTGCCATGTGGTTTTGTAATTTTAAATTTCAATAGATTCATTTTAAATAACAAGTGACAAAACAAATATAAGTAGAACATAAGAATCATTTAATAAAATTATAACAACATGATAATGCAAAATTTACCATCAAAATTCAAATTTAGTTGAATTACTTCTACATATTAATGAACTTAAATATGTGAAACCAAGTTTTAGGCATCAAACCATGCATCATGCAACTTGTACCTTGCAAAATGTACATAAGCTACAAAATTAGCATGTACTAAATCATAATTTAAAGATTTCTAGATTTAAAATATGTCCAAAATTTATATCATTCAATAAAAGTAAATATAACATATACTATAAAAAAATACTATCAAATAAAATGTTGCATCAAGTTAAAGAAAAGTAAATATATGATGTACTATAAAAATATTGTCAAATAAAATGCTCCATCAATTTAGAGAATTTGGATGAAATTTAGGTTCTGTCAGCCTCCTTGTGCTCTCATCTAAATCATGGGGGCGCTACACAACATGTGTAATTGCATATATATATATATATAGATATAGATATATAAGAATAAGAAATTTATGTACTTGAAAATTAAAATTTAATGTTTTAAAATTACATGAAAATCTAGTTTCATAAAAAATAAAATAAGATTTCATATAATACCTCATGTTGCTTCCCCTCCATTATCCCTCTCTCGTGTTCGCCCTACATCACACCCTCTTGGATAAACTGTAAAATATAGATGTACATTTATATATATTAAAATTTTATAAAATTTCATATGAAATTTCATAAACACGTCCAACTTATTAAAACAAATGTTAGATGACTTCTTCAAATTGTTTGGATGTTCCTATCCCCATCGTCAACTAGATTGCTAAATTCCTTGGAGAAGATAAATCATTTCCACAAAACTAAAATTAAAAATTTTTAAAATTGTAAAATAACTTGATCTATCTCATTTTTTTAATGAAACTTGGACTTCAATTTATAACAAAACATAAGTGAAAAATTGAATACTTGGTAGAATGGAATATTTGGCACATATTCTAACATGGAAGAAGAGGTTGGCACCATTTTGAATATGTCAAATGAAATTATAATCTATTAACATTGAATTATGGACTCTTAAAAAAAATCTAACGTTTCGCAAAATATCATCTTGATTGCGAGAACCTAAAGCTTTGACCATGATATTATCAAAAGTTTTGTTCAATAACCTTGTAAATTGCAAATGGTGAACATATAATACATTGATGTTAGATTAACACATACATATAAACATGTATATGTAAATTACAAATTGCATTAAAATATTCACCTAACCATTAAGACATACCGATCCCATGCCCTCTTCCTCATGAAGAATTAAGTCTTGCTAACCATTGGGACAACTCTTTGCATATGTTCTAAGCTCCTCAATATTCATGTTATCTATATCCTCATCTATTTTATATACAAAATTAGCACGACCATTAGCTCATGCTCTTTTTCAATTCATACCAAGATCAATTCCACCAAATATAGTATAAACGTTGTCTATTATGGCATCACTTTCTTCTCGACTAATTTGAGAAGTGGGATCCATCTTTGACCCAAAATTTTCCTCATAAGGAGGTTGGTGTACCAAAGGTGGCTTAGGGTGAGCAAACTCAGTATCAAGCTTAACACCCTTATTGTTACAAATGGACCTTTCCCAGGACCAAAAAATTCAAGAAGAAGGTCATTATAATTCGGTTTCATACTAAAAAATAAATATGCATAGAATAATTTTGAAAAATAAATGGGAACCTGATCATTCAATGAAAAATTTCCATAGGTTGCAAGCTTCATGTCATACAAATGGTTGGCTATATTAGGGTGCTTGAAATATTTCACCTTCAACATCTTTCTTTTCGACCCTACATTGAAATTAAACATGGATTTTTCCATTCTTTGTAACCCTATTCTTAATATAGACACATGTATTAGGAACCATTTCTTCTTCCTTTCTATCCCTCATAATTTCTACAAATCTATTCGTGGTTGGCCCAAGCTTCCTGTAAGAATCTAGAAATGTTCTTAGGGAGTGCGCAACTATTTGTAATATTTCATGACTCTCTATAGGGAGCTCCAAACTCCCAAGATATTTCTTCATTTTTGAATAAATAAATTCACACATCTTTAATGTACATTGTTCGATTTTTGTTTCCCAACTTAATTCATCCTGAATTTTAGATAAATAAGTTGTAGTTGGCGTACAACCTTCTTCTTGAATTGCGTAATTTCGCCTACGTATTTTTCGAGAAAAATTTTCACCATATCCATCAATATATAAAATTATGTATAAATAAAAAATATGTGAACAAATGTACAAATTTGTTTTAACACAAAAAGAATTATATAAATTAACAAAATGGTGATCAAGATAATAAGATTGATACTAATGGGCACCTGGAGATAGATGAGAACCATCATGCCCACCCAAATATGGTTGAGCACCAACATGACCACCCATTAATTGACCACTAGGGGAATGTGTACCACCTTCCCCATGCAACAAATATGGTTGAGCACCAACATCACCACCCATTGATTGGCCACCAGGGGAATGTGTACACCACCATCACTCAATGAGAGTGTAACTTTATAAAAAAAAGAGAATTTTTAATCAATTCATATATATACATGGATCATAAGGCCTTAACCATGCTTATGGGAGGAAACATGAACCTTCGGCCATAAATGAAGCTTCTAGTTATCTAGGTCCAAGAAAGCTACCTTTGAACAACCAAACATTCACTTCTGATGCTATGTTTTCCTATGGTATTAGGTAGTAAGTATAATTAAGTAGTAGGAGTGTCCTCCTAGGAAAAACATATGCTTAGGAGGTAAATTTCACCTATGGGTGATTTTCCATGTTTTTTTCCAAAAATTGCTTTCCAATTTCATTTTATTCAACAAGACATTATAGCACAAAACTTTTATACTTAAAAATTGAAAAAAAAATTCTAGAAACTAATATAGAATCCTTAAAAATTTTAATATTTTTAAAAAGGTTTGCCAAATACTTAATCGTTGTAATTTGTATAATCAATAATATTTGCCAACATTTTTACAATTTTTAGATGAGTACGGATACTTAAAACTTTCCTTGTTTCTAAGGGTTATTATGGATACTTCAAATTTTCCTTGTGTCTAAGGGTCTTCGAAATTACCCAAGGAAGATGAGCATTCCTTATGTCCTAAAGAAATATTTATGGAAACTAAAGCCATGAAAAATGCCTCGAAGCACCAATATTGAACTTTAGAGGGTATCCTTAGCCTCTAAGAAACAAGGTTAGTTCCCTCACAAATTTTTGAGCATTATGTATAGGTCTCCAGGGCTTGATATGAATTCGGGTGGAACTCAACCCTTAGTGAAAGTACCAAATTTCTAGGCATCCAAGGCCAAATATGAGAGATCATACAAACACACTCATCCTCTTGATTATTGAGGTATCTTCTAGTGTTCAATAATGAATGGTGACTCAAACCATTGTAGATGTACTCTTAAGGAAATATTTAATTTCATGTAAATGATGTTGCCATAATAACGATATTTTGAGCACTAGGTATTCACCATGACTCCTTCGATGTAATCAAGAGACAAACCATTCCTGTAGGTAGTAAAAAAATATTCTATACACCTAAGGCCAAGAATGACATGTTGAACGACTACAAAGGCATTATATATGGTATAATTTTGGTATTGATATGGGGATAGTGAGAATTTCGAGGTATTAAATGGTAATTATAAGTGTTTGGATTCCAGATATAGTTCGGGGAAGACAAATCCTGATAGTTAGGACCTAAACAAAGATCCTAAGTAAATGCAGGAAATAATTACACCTTTAACGACCTCAAATGATCTCTTAATGGTGTTTAATTACTCTATGTAGGTATATAGGTATGATTATCAATTTTTTTTTACCGTATACATGCCTCAAGGCCCTAGAAATGGTGAGGGGGTGAAATATTAATCTTAGGTGAACATACTCCATCTAAGAAATGCATGAACATTCCTAAAAGGACGGCTTTGAAAGAATACATCAAAAGTAGGAAAGATACATGGAATAGGATTAGGAATGTATACACATTATTAAAGATAATAGTGTGCTTATTTTGTATACATTCATGGACAACTCAGTGTCACAACTTTAGCTAAAAACATCTTTTAACTGTAAATGATTTCTTCTATTTTCTAATATGTTTTTTTAATCTACAAATTTAAATTAATAAATATTGGAGGATAGTGTATGGAATTTTAAATTAAGAGGTGACGTTATGTAAGGGATTGATGGAGTGAGGTGGATCTTACGCTTACAGAAAATTACAAACGAAGAAAATTAAAAGCTTATGGCACGGGGGCTTCACTAGGGGAGAAATACCATACCACATGGGTTCATATTGGGGGATATACATTGAGGAAAAAATTACATAATATATTGGGGGTTATATAGGGGGTACAATGTTTTTATATTGGTAGGTATAAAAATGTATCTCAAATTTAATGAAAAAATATAAAGGGGTATAAGAAAATGTTAATGAAAAATTGGATACCTACAATATATAGTGAAAGCAAGGGTATTTTAAATTGGGATGGTGTAATAGGTTTATATTGGTAGGGGGTTGAATAATGTTACTTTCATACATATTTTCCAATATGTAGTCAAATTAGGTGTATTGTTTAGTGTGTCATGAATGCATGTGATATGTGTGATATTTTTTGAGTGGAGCCCCCATGGCTTATGGTCAACATTTATTTATTTCTCTCTCTTGCTTTGCTTCTTCTTCATATTTTATTTTATTTTTACCCTTTTGTTCTAAATTTTTTTCACTTCTCTCCTTCTCCTAAATATTACTTACTACTCTAAAATTATTCCAATATTATAACATACTGTCACATCCTAATATACCAACATAGATCCATCTAAATCGTGGATCTAACATGGGTGGAGAGGGATCAAATTTCTTTTGTTGCAAACTTATTTCCTAAAGTAAAAAAATCAATGTGTAATTTTTTACTGTTTAAGTTACATTTTAGAATGTTATAGACATTACATAATATGTGTATTGAGCCATTTTAGATTAATTCATATTAAAACATTTTATTCATAACTAAAATTGGATATTTTGTTTTATACCACATTAAAATATTTTATTTTAACATTTTTTTCAATATATGATTATATATAAAGTTGATATCAGATATTAAAATATTTTGGAAGTTGATATCATCTCTTATTTTGGTGTCTATTAGAAAACAAGATCCCCTCCTCGGAAAATTTGCAAAAAAGGAAGAAGGAGGGCCCGAGGAGGTGCCCCTTATATAAACAGGATTCTGAATCAGTGGCCCATTTTTTTATGAACTTCTCCTACAGTTTAAAGGCATGGGATCTATCCTGAACACTGGTTGGTTGCACTAAACAATGGGTAGGCCACACGATTAATGAAGCCTGAAAGATATGGTGGATTGAATGCTCGATAGAGAAAAAAAAATCAACTCCCTTGCTCATTTCCTGGGAAATATCGCTAGCTAGAAATCATGCTATTTTTAGGAACGAAGACATCCCTTTCCACATTGTTTCTCAGTATGGGGCAAAAATATATGCCCTCTTTCCCGATAAACAAACTACCTCTAAGAAAAGGGTGATTATCCCTAAGACGATCAGGGGTGATATCCCTTGGGCATAATTTAAAGGAGTGTCTGACCTGGTGAATATGTGTGGTGTTGGAATTGTTATTCATATTAATCATACTTAGAGACTGGAAGCCTCTATCGGACTTGGACAGGGTTCAAACAGCTATACTGAGATCAAAGCCTTACATTTCCTCCTATGTTAGCTCTCCGAGTTCATATTTTTGGGTACTCGCTCAATATCATCAAATGGTTCAATAAGGATTTTTTTTGCTCAAGTTATGTTTTAAGACCTATCCTTGAAGAATACTGGTTATTGAAGTACCATTTTACTTACATTGGTATATGACATATTTCCAAGGAAAGGAATTCCATTGCAGACCTCCTTTCTAAGGAGGGTTTACAAAAAGCTTCTGGAAGCTGGAGGACTTGAGAAATAGGGTTGGAAGGCTCTACGGCTTCGGACCATCCTCCTTTTTCTTAGCACATCTCTTTATGCTTATTTTTTTCATATAGTTTCAACATCTTTGGACTACTACTCTTTCCTATATGCAGAAAACTTTCTTTCGCTATGTATTAAAAAAAAATCATAGGAGGACAAAATAATTTGTTGTTTACTTTTAAAATCTATAGAAAACATCATTTTTTCCTATTTAGGTTGTTTTCCTATTAAGAGGAGGCTTCCTATTAAGAGGAGGCCCAAGAACAAGTTGATTGTGCTTTTGATATAAGGTCAATGATCGTTTGGCTATTTTTCCCTATATAAAGGGAAGATTTTGATCATTTTCATCCTATCTCTGGATGGGGTTTTTGAATATGGGTTTATCCTTTTGGCCATAAATTGGGAGAGGACAGTTTCATACGAAGAAATTCTTAAATGTATGTACACAGTTAACTTTTTATGAATATAAAGAGCTATATTTTTTCTTAAAAAATAGGTTTAAACATATTAAGAAATTATTTTTTCACTTCTAATTACCTTACATGATATTAGGTCATATGGACAACTAATTAAAAATGCATAGCATATATATATATTTTTTATATTATATCCTACATTGTTTTTCTATTTAGAGAATATTTTATTTTTATTCTAAGATGGACAAACATACTTATACATCACACTTGGTTGTAGAATGAATATAGAAGCATTTTAACCACATCTACCAAGACGTCAGAGGAATCAAATCTCAAAATTGAAAACAAAATTACACCTCAATTAATCCATTTTAGTGCTCAGTAAATATGTGATTAATATAAATCTATAGTGTTAATTTTTCATTGTTTAAATTGTATATTTTGATATTTTATCATTATTAATATTTTATATTAAAATTTGAATGAGTTGCACATTTTTCTCTTATTAATAAGTAACTAGTCTACTTTGTCTTTAATTTCTTTTTCCTATCAACCTAAGTTTGACATTAATACACACACATATATAAACACCGTAGAAATTAGCTGAATAAATCACTTATTCACCGAAGATTAACCTGGTCATATATCAATTTCGAATTGCATACATAACACATAACCTTCTTCTACAATTAATTGTCACATGCGGAAATAACAGAAGCAATCTCACATCAATTCAATCACACATTAACTCCGTATGTATGGGGAAAGCCTATAGCTGAAAACCCCGCAGCTATTGTGTATATTATAATGGAGAAATCAAGTAACCAAACAAGTACAATACTCCTCACAAGTACTCAGTACTCTCTCATGAAGTTACTCACAATCTAGCTTGGTTTTGAACAAGTCTCGAGTTCAAAACACACCACTAACTGCCTTGCCTCTATTGCGTAATCATGGCCTGTATATGAAGAGGTTCAAGGTTCGAATCCCCTTGCCTTGATTGCGTAATTGTCATGGACAATTCCTCCAAGTGTAATGCAAATCTCATGCAAAACAAATCTACCAACTGATAGCTTTACTCACCCTTTCATCTACCTCTTCCAATGGTCTCCACTGAACTGATCATGCACTGTAGTGAACTGAAGTGTTCTTGAGTTGACTAATGAGTTAATATTTAGTAAATTAAATATTATTTAATTTACTCAACTCATATCTAGTTGATTAGCTAGTTAACTAATCCCAACTAGTTCAACTAAAACAAACAGAACACAACTCCACTACTTGTCCCGTTAACTCCTCCAAAACTCCTGCCACTGAAGTCTAACTGAAGCCAACCATGCAAGATGCCATCAAACCCTAGGAACCACGTGATTCCTTGTGTCAGTTGCATGAGTCACCTCCATGACTCAAACTGAAGTGCGCCAAGAGAGTAAACTGCTGTTTATAGTCAAAATATTATTAAGGGCAAATAATATTTGACTTCCATATTAAAAGGAGATCAGTCTAAAAATAGCCCGGGTCCTAAAAATAAGGGTCTCATCTATTTTTACCGACATGTCGCATACTTCAAGAATCTCCAAGTAGAATTCCCAAATTATGCTCCGTATGTCTAAAAATAGACATAGTCTAAAAATAGACTTTGCGCCAGAATTTGCCTGCGGGCCCACTTAGTGAAGGCGACTTCATTTCACTAAGCTCCATCATCTTCCTGCATTCTCAACAAACACAAATATTATGTAGAGAGATAAAGTGCATACTCAAATATATTAGTTAATATGAATATTGAAACAATTTATTGAAGATATATATGTCCTTAAAATTATATAAAAAATATTATTTAAGATATACCTCGAAATATTGTATTTATTACTTTAACAGTGAAAGTGAAATATCAACAAGTTAGTTAGTTTTTTCCTTAATATATTTCTGATTGTTTATTTATATGGTTATTTAATATATATATTTTTTTTGACATGTGCCAAAATTACTTTTATTATTTTTTTGAGAATGCGACATGCTTACACATATCCCTCATACTATATTGTAGAATGAGCCTCTAAACCCAACCAACATACATCCATCTAATTAATGGATATAACATGAGTCCAAAGGGATCAAATTTCTTTTGTTACAAATCTATTTTGGAGTGAAAAAACACTGAGTAATTTTTAGAGAGATCAAATTTCTTTTGTTCCAAACTTATTTTAGAGTGCAAAAACCGATGTGTATTTTTTTACTATTTAGATTTCATTTTTGAATATTATAGAGACTACATAATGTGTAGTAAGCCATTTTATATTACTTCATATTAAAATAATTTTGCATAACTCATATTGGATATTTTATTTTATACGACATTAAAAATTTTCCTTCTAACATATTTTTCTATTTATAGATATATATAAATTTGATATGAGGTATTAAAATATTTTTGAAAAGCATAAGGTTTAAACATGTTACACAAATATTTTTTAACTTCTAGTTACTTTACATGATATTAGGTCATATGTAAAACTAATTAAAAATTCATAGAATATTATTTTTTTCTTTCTTATTATAGCCTACATTGTTTTTCTATTTAAAGAATATTTTATTTTTATTTTAAGAGGGACTAGCATAATTACACATCACACTCAGGTTGTAGAACCAATATAGATGCCTTTTAACCACAGATCTACCAAGACCCTAGAGGGTTAAAAACTTAAACTTGAACTACACATGAATTAATCCATTTTACTGCTTAATAAATATGTGATTAATATAAATCTATAGTGTTAAATTTTAATTTTTTAAATTCATATTTTGATATTTTTATTTATTTTTTTTGAATAAGCTTAATCTATTAATATACAAAAAGAACAGTTACATGGAGGCCAAAGCCTCATATTTTCTGGCTCGAAAGATGAGAATTCTGGTACAACCAATTCTAATGTTCAAAATATCAGCATATAGTGCCAAGAGGCAGTAACAACAGTGGAGCACGAACAAACATCTAAGCACAAAAACATCGCCAACACAACATATCAAACCACTGCAATTAGCTACAGAACGGTAGACATGAACGGACTTATACAGGATATACTGCTGCCCACAAAGGGGAAACTGGCTTTCAAAAAATAGTGGAAGTAGAACCAGCTAAACTGAAATAGCATATGATTGCCAGTACTGAGCCTGGCACTGTGAACAACCAAAAATAAGCCTGTAAGAAGAGAGACCATTAATCACCTTGAGTGGAAGGAGGAGACTCGACCATGCGGCAAACATAAGCGTCGGGGTCATCCTCGTCCTGCACAGCAGCAATAGCATCCAGATCTTCCTGAATGGTAGTGTCCTCCTTCTTATCGTCATACGGGGCAAGAGAACTGCCATTCTTGAAGCCACTCACCTCAGAATTCAAGATGGGATCCAGCGAGGAGCAGCCCACATCCCGCTTCTACATCTGGCCATCAATGGAAGGAGAAAAGGGCCTATTGGTCGCCAAATGCCCCAGAGGAGAGTTAGAGAGCTCGACATTCACATCGGGTGGCACATCTTTGAAGTCAATCGTGATAGTGGCAATGACCATTGGCATGTTGAGAAGACATGGGAAGTGGAAATGCGTCCTGTGCTGCTGACTCGGGAGGAGATTAGAGAGTCTGCAAGCGGGCAGAGTAGTCCCATGGCCACCCAAAGTGCCCCGACCACTACAGGTCTCCGGATACCACCCCCTCATAGATTCAGACGGTGGAGAAGAGGAACTAGGCGAAGAAGGAGGAGGGTGTCGAGAGAGACCACTATGGCTCAAGCCGCACTTGCTCCTCATTCTGTGGCGCATACGAGGCATGAAATTCAAGTGCTGAGACTTGAACTTGAAGGTACCAGGCGTAGCAAAGTCGGTCAGGTCAGGCGTGCCCAAACTGAGGACCAAATGCGGATGAGTATGAATCTCCTCAGCGCTAATGCCCAAACTCTGAGAGCAGAGGGAGGTTTGCGAGAAGTGCAACCCAGGAGCGAGATTAATGCAGCAAGAGGGCGAGCACCTATGACTTGTGAAAGTCCGAGAGCTAGTCTCAGAGTCTGCCAAGGAGTAGCTAGAACAAAAGGGCAACAGAGCCAAAGTGAAGCGATCCAGAGAAGCCATAGCATGGTAAATCGAGCTGGAGTCTGGGAAATTGTGCAACGTAAATGCCCCGGACAGAGGATCGTTAATGCTCTTAATAGCATACAGGACGCAAAGGAGGGTGGCGGTGGTAGAACCCCACGCACCAACCCACCGCCTTTGCCACCTATTCATCTTTCCGACCACCCGCATCTGGGAATATTTTGATATTTTATCCTTATTAATATTTTATATTAAAAATTGAATAAGTTACACATTTTCGTCTTATTAATATGTAACCACTATACTTTACTTTTAATTAATTTTTTAAACACCTAAGTTTTACATTAATACCGAAAGCACATACTTTACATTCTTTAGATAGAAATTTCATACTCCAGTATATTAGTTAATATGAATAGTCGAAACAATTTATTTAAATATTAGACATCTAAATATTGCATTTATTACTTGAAATTGAAATTGAAATATCAACAACTCTCAGCTCAATTGTAATGTGTGTATTGAGTCATTTTATATTAATTCATATTAAAATATTTTATTCATAACTCACATTGGATATTTTATTCTATACGAAATTAAAATATTTTCTTTTAACATTTTTTCTATATATAGATATATATAAATTTGATATGTAGTACTAAATATTTTTGAAAAGCATAAGGTTTAAACATCTTATTCACATTTTTTTTTACTTCTAATTATTTTACATGATATGATATAGGTCATATGGACAACTAATTAAAAATGTTTAGCATATCTTTTTTTCTTTTTATTATAGTTGGCATTGCTTTACTATTTAAAGAATATTTTATTTTTAGTTTAAGAGAGACTAACATACTTATACATAACCTTCACACTGGGCTAAAGAACTAGTATAGACACATTTTAACCACAAAATCTACCAAAATACATAGAGGGATCCAATCTCAAAGTTGGGAAAAAAATTGTCGATTAATCCATTCTAATGGTGAATAAATATGTGACTAATATAAATCTATAGTGGTAAATTTTCATTATTTTAAATTGTATATTTTGATATTTTATAACTATTAATACTTTTATATTAAAATTTGAATGAGTTAAACATTTTCATCTTATTAATAAGTAACTATGCTACTTTACCTTTAATTACTTTCATTTCGACTAAGTTTGACATTAATATAAAAACATACATATATAAACACACATTAAGCCAGAGAGAGAAAATTCATACTCAATTATATTAGTTAATATGAATATTCGATATAATATGAATATTCGAACAATTTATTTAAATTATATATATATATATATATATATATATATATATATATATATATATATATATATATGTGTGTATATATATCTCGAAAATTATAATTATATAAAATTATATCATTTAAGATAAACATAGAAATATTGTTTTTATTACTTGAAGAGTGAAAGTGAAATATCAAAAACTTAGTTATTTGTTGTGTTAATAGATTTTTGATTGTTCATTTATATGGTTATTTTATTTTTGCATTTTTGGTGTGACATGAGCAAACAATATTTTTATTGCTCAGCCCCACCCTTGATATATCAAACTTATCTCTCTATTTTATCCAACAATAATAAAAAATGAACATTGCTAAGATAGTAACTAATTACCATGAGCTTCAGAATGACACTGGACGATGGTGTATTCCTAGGATCCCTTGGAACAATAGAATCTATCGGATCTGTGATTCTAAGCAGGTGGAAGAGGATAAACACTTTCTTTTAGACTACCTGACTCTTACTCACATTCGTTCTCATTTCCCTACCATATGTCACTCTTCATATCTTCTCTAACTATAAAGACAACCCACCTATAGTGACCTTGGAGCACATATTTCCCTTCTCTTTTGCCATAGAAACAACATTTTGAAGAATCAAATGTAGATTATTTCTCTTCTCTTAAGGTCCGATAGACTGTATTAGTCTTAACAGATGGTAACCATCATCATCATCATTAATTTTTGAAGTACATGACATACTTACACATGTCCCTTATACTGGATTGTAGAGTAAGCCTCTCAACTAAATAATGGTGTATCAATTTTAGGACACATTATTCCTTGTAATAAACAAAACCATTCTTGAATGCATCGAATAGAAAGGAGCTTATATTTTCTATTGTAACTTTTTTGCGCCAGAAACTTCTCCTTCCACTAGATTGCACATCTATCATTCTTGAGGGGAAACTACTTCCAAACCTAAACATATTAAGCATTATTTTTCCTCCTCTCTACTTTTCTTCTACTTTTCTTCTTCTTCTTCTAGCTCGTATCATTCTAATTCTCCGTTGCTCCTCTTCTTGCTCATTTTTTTTTAGATCACTTGGATCATCTCTTTTGTTATCCATTCTTTCTCTGCTTGGATCTGTGGCTACAATTATTTGTCAGTTTTAACCTGCACATGCATAAATCATATAAATTTGGTCGATTTAATTTGATACCAACCACAAAGAGGGAGTTAAAATAGAAATCATGCAACATTACCAAAGCGTTGTCTATCTAGGAGTAACTGACGAATTGTCAAAAATATACAACAATCTTGTATGCCTTGCATTCACCTGATGTAACAATGTACTAAATTTAAATATTGAATCACTTCTAGAGATATTTTTTAGAATTAAAAACACAATCGATAATCACATAAATAAAATAAGAATCAAATCACACACATCATAGATAATTTCCTGGGGAAAGCTTGCTACTCAAAACCCCACTATCTTCTATGGTGTATTCAGCATGGATCATGAAACAAATACAATTTCTACTTATCTCACAAGAGTCTCCAACACCCAGCTATCTGTCTCACAATGTCCTCACAGAAAACTGAGCAATACTTAGTCAATTTCTAGCCTCCTAACAGCCTGCCTTGCTTGCGCAATGCCTGGTGGAATAGATTCCTAAAAGATAGGAATTACAGCCTTCCTTGACTGCGCAAGTATAATTGAAACTGAAATGGGTGTTTGGTTGCATGTGTGCAAACCAATACTATCACAACTGATATTCAACTTCCCTTTCAACTAGATCTCAACTAGGTCTCCACTGGATCTAACATGCATGGAACTAATAATAGTAGATCCTCAGTTGCATGTGAGATCACTAATTGTGAATTAATTAATATTTAATTCACTTGATCTCTCACTAGTGTATCTTCAGTTACAACTAGGAAAATTGAGTTTAACTCACTTAACCGAGTTAAATTTATTACAACATGCATAAAATAATGCCCCACTGTACTTCTAACTCTGTTACAACTAGAATTACTCTGCATGCTTCACCAACTACCTCTAATTTGAAATCCACTAGCTAACTTAGTTTATCACACTCAGTTAACTGTTACATGCTATTTTGAGATTAGATTATAGTTTTTTGTCCATTCTAATTAAGGGATAACTCAAAATAGACATTCACCAAAAATAGCACTCAAGGCCCCACCCTAGTGTACGTGCTTAATACACTAGGAGTGGGTGCTGAAATTTTCTTGTTTAATCTCAAAAATCCCTCTCAACAAGAAAGGGATTATCCTTCACCCCGATCCTATCTCTATGGTATTCGAATTTTCTCCTAGTGAACACCTTTGTCAGAATTTCTGGATCCTAATCTTATGTGGGAATGTACTGAAGCAACATTATTCTTCTCTGCACACAATCTTTGAGATTGGTACCATATATGTATATGCTTGGACCTATCATGAAACACAATATTAATCGAGAGTTTAATTCAACTATGATTATCACAATGAATCATTGTCGGATGCATCTGAGAACCAAAAAACCAACTGAGATCTTTCTCATCCAGATAGCCTCACATACAACTTGGCTTGCTGCCATGTGTTTCGCTTATGTTGAACTAAGTACCATGGATCATTGCTTCCTACTCTACCAAAAAACTGTTGTCGACCCAATGCTAAAGATCCCTCCTGATGTGAAATTTCTATCTGATTGACTGCCAGCCCAATCTGCATCTGTGAAGCCTTGCAGCTTCACTCCCTCTATCCATTTATACCATATACCATTTTCTAATGTGCCACTCAGGTATCTCAGGACATGCATCCCTGCCTTCCAAAAGAGCCTGGTAGGCTTAACCATAGCTTGACTCAGCTAGTTAAATATGTAGCAAATGTTTGGTCTTGTGTTCACTAGATACTTTAGAGAACCCACTAATTGTATGTAGATAGTAGCATCTACTAACTATCCAGAAGTAACATCCTATTTCCTCCAATTTCCTGGAAGATGAGCATCCATGGGTTTGTATCTCTCCATGTTAAACTTACCAAGTGTCTCCTTTGCACACTTACCTTGACACACAAAAATTTCAGCATCCTACTACCATATTTCCAATCCAAGGAAATATTGAAGGAGTCCCATGTCCTTTATTTCGAACTCCCTTGCATGAGTGTATCAAATGATCATCACCAGTAAAAATTAGATAATCAACATAAATAAAAATGATCAATAGCTTACCCTCAACCACAATCTGGTACAATTTTGCATCTGCTTCACTTTTGGTGAAGCCCAATCTAGTGAAATAGTTATCTATCCAAGTGTACCAATCACAAGGTGGTTGCTTAAGCCTATACAATGCTCTTTTGAGTTGGCACACATGCGAATCACTGTTGAAGACTTTGAAATCTTTAGTTTGATTTATGTACACATCTTCCTCAATGATCCCATTGAAAAACACAGTTTTCACATCCATCTGATGAATGCGCTAGCCTATCTGCATTGAGAAAGAAATAATGGAAATTATGGAAGAGTACCTTGTGACAGGTGCAAAGGTCTCATCATAATCTATCCCCTCGATCTTGAGAATCCTTGGGCCAAAAAGCTGACCTTGTATTTCTCCACAATCCCATCAACAACTTGCTTTACCTTGTAGATCCATCTTGATCCAACCATTGATTTGTCAACTGTTCTTGGGAATATCTCCCATGCACTATTATTGATAATGGAATCATACTCCTCCACCATTTCATCAACCCAAGTTGGCTACTGCACTGCTTCTTGAAAGGAAGATGGTTCAGTCACAATACATTTTCTCATAAGAGCCATGTATCCAGTAAATCGGTTAGGAGACTGTCTCTATCTACATTGTGAAGTAGAGGCTCCTACATTCTCCGCAGCATCAAGTATTAATATATTAGCTTCCGTGATGTTCCTTCTTCCATTTTTGATCGATGGATCTGCATGTGTGTTTTCCTCCACTCCATGATCCTCCACATGTGACTGATCCACACCTTGAGGCTCATCCTTGGGAACCAATAGTTCCTCCTCTACATGCAATTCCAACTCCCTCTCAAGGGACAACCACATCGCTTTATGCTCATCAAATTTTATATCCCGTCGCAAAATAGTCATTCCACTGTTTAGAAAATACACATAATAATTATGGGGTGTTTCAGTGTACCCCACAAAAATCCCGATCTCAGCTTCGAGTTCAAGCTTCTTCCTGGCGTCCTTGGTCACATGCACAAAAATGTATGAGACAAAAATATTAAAGTGTGAAACATCAGGTTTCTTACTAGTGAAAGCCTCCTCAAGTGTACTCATGCCAAGTATCCTATTAGGACAATATTTCTGCACATATATCTTTGTGTTGCATGATTTTTCCCACAAATGCATCAGTAGGTCTTGATCATGAAACATCACTCGTGTTCCACCCACAATAGTTTTGTTCTTCCTCTTCGTGACCCCATTTTGTTATAGGTTATGAGGCGCTATGATTTCTCTTCGAATTCCTTCTTTGCTGTAGAATTTCTTGAAATCCTTAGAGATGTATTCTCCACCATTATCACTCCTAAGAGCCTTCACCTGCTTCCCTAACTCGTTTTCCACCAGTGCCTTCAACTCCAGAAACTTAGAGAATGTTGGATTTTTCTTCTACATGAAGAAGATCCAGCACTTACGAGAAAATTTATCAACAAAGATTAAATAGTACTTATGTTTTACTGTTGAAGAAATAAATAATGGTCCACATATTTCTATGTGAACACTCTCAAGGATCCCCGAAGCTAGGTTCTCCTTCTCATGAAATGTGGCCTTTACATACTCCCCCATGGTGCAACCCTTGCATGTATCTAACTGAGCAATTTTTCCCATTAGAATTTCAGTAGAAATCTATTGCATGACTTTCAAGGCTCCATGGGAAAGATGGCCCAATCTCATGTGCCATAATTTTCACTCATCCCAGCTCGCCACTTGATCCTCCTTTGCCATCATTTCTGTGTAGCCATCTACCTCCAGCTTGTAGAGATTCTTAACTCGAATCCATATCCTCTTGTCTTGCCCTATTGTTTTATGTCGCAGGAAAGATTTTCCTTCACTAAAAACAACATCATAGCCTTTATCCTCCAACATTGCGTCTGAGACTACATTTTTCTTCAGACCTGGTACATGCATTACATAATTTAATTGAAATTGTTTACTTGAATTTCTCTAAAATGTAATAATACCAATACTAGTAACACTTTACCATCCATCATCACCCATTTCTATATGCATCTCTAGATATTTCTCCTCCAAGTCACTAAAAAGTTCCTTATCTCCCATCATGTGAAAGGAAGCGCCACTATCCAAATACCATACCAATCCCAATTCCGTTGACACCATGCATGTGATCAATGGGAATTCAAGAGAAAACTGCAAGGTAAGGGCCTCACCAGCTGCAGATCCAACAACCTTCTTGTTCTTCTTCTTCTTTTGTGGATAGTTAGTAGCAAAATGCCCATGCTCGTGACAGTGAAAACACTTCACCTTGGACATGTCCTACTTCTTTCCATTCTAGGACTCAGATTTCGAAGGGAATTTTTTCCCCTTCCCCTTATTTACCTTGGTAGCCAAAGCACAATCCTCTTAATACTCATGCTTAGATGGCGATCCATCTCTAGTGTTCCATCTAAACTCCTATTACACCAAATCCGACCACAATCATTCCCAATATGGAAATTTTTGCCATCCGTTGACAGAGTCTTCATAACTGTGTCAACTCTTAGGAATTCCTAGGAGAGCTAAACTAACCAAACCATCATCAGAAACTATTATTCCAATGCTCCCCAGTTCATCCTGACATTTTACAAACTTTGTTAGATATTTTGGAATGGTCTCGCCCTTTTCCATCTTGATCTTCCTGAGTTTATCTCTGAGCACCAATTTCCTATGGTCACTACTGCTCTGAAATAGATATGTCAAAGCCTTCCACATTACATATGGTGTGGCTTTCACATGGAGGCTTAAGGCAATGTGGTCTCGTACTCCCTCCAACAGGATCCTCCTCGCCTTTGCCACTTTCTTTTTCCATGCATCAAGATTTCTAGCATCCATCCCAGTGAGATTAGGAATTTCATTTTCGATGAATTCATTCAAGCCATTGCCTTCGAGTACTTCCTTCATCCTATCCTTCCACAAAATATAGTTTGAGCCACCCTCAAGTGCATACTCTAACCTCAAGCCATTGGAAGCCACTTCGATATTGAATCAGTTGTAGCACCAAGAAATTCTTTCTGCAAATTCGAATTCCATCTAGTCACAAATTCAACTCCTGATTCAGTTTTGAAATTTCCTCTTCTCCGATACCATGTATAAATTATAAAAAAAGAATGTATATCTTGGGTTAACCCACTCTAACAATGTACTAAAGTTAAATATTGAATCACTTCTACAAATCTTTTGTGGAATTAAAAACACAATCACTAATCACATAAAGAAAAGAAGAATCAAATCACACACAACATAGATAATTTCCCAGGGAAATATGGCTCCTCAAAACCCCACTATCTTCTATTGTATGTTCACTGTGGATCATGAAACAAATACAATGTCTACTCTTCTCACAATATTATTCAACACTCAGCTATCTATATCACACTATCCTCACATAAAACTTACCAATACTTAGTCAATTTCCAACCTCCTCACAGCCTTCCTTGCTTGTGCAATCCCCGCTGGAATTATTCCCTTCCTTGACTGTGAAATTATCATGAGAACTCCAATGGGTGTTTGGTTGCATGTGTGTAAACCAATAATGTCACAACTGATAGTGAACTTCCCTCTCACCTAGATCTCAACTCGATCTCTCTAGATCTGACATGCATGCAAATAATAATAGTAAATCCTCAATTGCATCTTAGATCACTGATTATGAATTAATTAATATTTAATTCACTTGATCTCTCACTAGTGTATGTTCAGTTACAACTAGTACAACTGAGTTTAACTCACTTAACTGAGTTAAGCTGATTACAGCATGCATTAGCTAATGCACAACTACACTTTGAACTCTATTACAATTAAAATTACTCTGGATGCCTCACCAACTACCTCTATCTCCAAATCCACTAGCTAACTAAGTTTATGGCACCTAGTTAAGTGTTGCAATTTATTTTGAGATTTATATTATAGTTTATTGTCCATTCCAATTAAGGGATAACTAAAAATAGGCATGCACCAAAAATAGCACTGTGGGCACCACCCTAGTGTAGGTACTTAATGTGCTAGGCGTGGGTGATGAAACTTTCTTGTTGAATCTCAACACAAATTCTCTATTAGGTACTAATGCACAATACAACCCATAGGTGCAACTAACTCAACAATGGATCTTTAGAAACTCAAAAATGGATCTTGGACTCATAATATTATATTTTTTAATTTTTATTTTTAGTCACCTTGAATTTGTAATTATTTGCAGAAATAGATTCTCGCAAGAATATTTTCAACTACATCAAATTCTACCAATAACTTAAAAAAAGTGACACTCACTCTTCTATATTTCATTTATATAAATTAACATTTTATTACAAACTCCCACACTATTGGCAAGTGAATAAAAATGAATAAGTTAGCTTAGTCTAAGATTTAGATTGTGGATTTTGAGAATATATTGGATTTTTTTGAAATTATTTGACCACTATTCCCCAATATTATTGAAATATACCTTTTACATATTCTTTATGATCTTGACGTACAAATTTTCTAATGAAATCTAATACTTTTATTCATATACAATGGTCTTTACCAATGGCCGCCATGCTGAGATGTATGACCACAATTGCAATGCATTACAATGAATTGAAGTGATGTTCATAATATATTGTCCATTTTTTATCATTCCTAGAGCATCTGTTGGGAATCACGATTTCCGTTAGACTAAAACCTGCAACTCCTAGTCAATGATCGCGTAGGCAGAGATAAGGATCCACAAGAGGTAGTTATTCCACAGAGACCGTTGGTTTATCCAATTTCAAACAATATCCCCACCCAACGCGAGTCGGGTGTGTATGGAACTCTTGACCTATGCTATGATACCAGTTATTTGGAATCACGATTTTCGTTAGACTAAAACTCACAAGTGTTAGTCAACGATCGTGTCGCCAAAGATAAGGATCCATGAGAGGTAGTTATTCCATGTCGCAAAACACACGGGGAGTGTTATTTTATCCAATGTCAAAGATTATATCCATTTTAATTGCTACATGTATCCAATTTCTGCACCCTACGTCATCATTTTTATGGAAACAATTTGATTTTTTTCACCGATATGCAACTGAAAAACCGAATCTATCGTGGAGATGGAAATCATGCAAAAGAGAAAATAAATTCACTCTTGGTCTCTTTCCTCCACTTCACTCTATTATGTTTTTTGGTTTTTCCATTGGCAAATCTAAAAGCATCATTGGTTTTTTCGTTTCTCTATATGAAGCTTCAAGAAAATGTGCATAAAAATCAAATATAATTCATTGCTTTACTGTTTTTTTTTTTGACATGTGAAATATGCGATCGAAAGGGGAATTTTTCACACCAAACGTCATAACTAGTGATTAACACACCAAATCTAAGGGGAAAGGAATGGGTGTTGACGTCTCCCAACCATAGAAAACTCATGTGGTGGAAAAATTCATCTCATCCCATAGTCATTTTGATAAAGAATGTGTGACTATTAAGTTTTTGAAATTTTTTTGTGAGTTTAGTATTGGTGAGGCTACATCATAGTCATGTCTAAGAATAACCTCTATGTAGGACTGAGAATTGAACGGATTTTTGTAAATGGAGGGGAAGAAAGACACAAAATAACATAAAATTCACATACACAATAACACAAGATCACTAGTAAAAAATGGCTAATTAGTTACTAAAAAAATGACTAAAATTTGCATATAAATGACTAGTTTTCAGTCGGAGACCAATAATAGATAATTTATAGTATCTTATAATGCGACTAATTTTTAGTCGTTTTCAGCTTAGTCATTAATTGGTTGTCTCAATTTTATCGTCTAGTAGTATATTTATTCATAAATTTGGTAATTAATTTAGTCATTGATTTAGTCATTAATTGGCACAAAATGACCGTAAGAAAACCAATTAATGACCAAACAAATTTGACAAAAATGTTGTTCGTGTTATAAGATATTGTAAATTAGATACTAATAGTCATATATACGCCAATTTTAGTCATTGTTTGAAACCAATTAAAGACCAAAGAAATATGACTAAATTTTTGTCATGTTATCACATATTATAAATTAGCTACTAATAGTCATATATATGCAAATTTTAGTCATTATTTGAAACCAATTAACGACCAAAGAAATATGAATAAATTTTGGTCATGTTATAAGATACTGTAAATTAGCTACTAGTAGTTGTATATATGAAAATTTAGTCATCGTTTGAAACCAATTATTGACCAAATAAATATGAACAAATTTTGGTCGTGTTATAGGATACTGTAAATTTGCTACTAGTAGTCGTATATATGCAAAATTTAGTCATCATTTGTAATAAAAAATTTATCATTGGAAGCATTCATTTATCTTTTTTTGGTACTTTCATATTCATTATGTAAACGACTAATTTAATAGCTTATATCCATTTCATTTATTTTCGTTAATAATTATTATAAATGACTAATTTAGATGTATATTCATTTTATTTATGTTCATTATTAATCAATATAAACTACTAATTTAGTCATTTTAGAATTATTTTATGTGCTCATTATTAATTAATATAAATTAATTAATATGATTTTGCGACTAAATTAAAAAATAGTTCTACAATGTGCATGTTAATCTAATATGAAAACACAAAGTTACGCATATTAATTACAATACTAAACAATATCAAGTGCAATTATAAATAATTTGAACCACATAAATTATATTATATGAAATGTCAAGTATTACAATATGAGGCTCCAACTTAATATTTGTTGGACTACAATTTACACATGAAAGATTGTTTCATCACTTCAAAACATTATCATTGTGCTGCCAAGACATTGCAGGTGAATTCACCAACTATGAAGACTTTACCATCAGTCTCTATGTGTGTGTATTATGCGAGATATTAAATCTAAGGCTATCACTAGATTGGTTCTCTTCTCTCTCTCTCTTTTTGCATTTGTCACTCCAATGTTATCGTTCTCCTCTTTATTCAATTCTTGCTTCTTACCATCAATACTGAGTTCCTTTTCTGAACACAAAATAAGTTACAATGCAATGTAAGAAACGAAATACGATGAACACTAGAATATAAACTAAAGTAAACTATAAAATATTTAAACGACATATACCTCAAAATAAACAAGGTCAAAGCCATTTTTCCCCATAAAAGAAAAAACTCGAACAAGTTTTCCTCAGTTGGGCAATAGTGGTCACTATGGGGCCAGATGACCTGTATAAACAAAGCAAATAAAACATCACCATAGAATAAAAACCTTAGTAACTTTGTATTCAACCTTTAAGTAAATCTTAGACACAATCATGCCAACTAAGTTACATGCTAAAAACCTCAAAGTTGTAGACAACTTGTGAAAAAAAATAATCTAAGGTGTGATGTCTAATCCTTGTCGTTTTATTTGCAACAACATTTCATTCTCTAGTGCATGAGCTTGGTCAAGTATATAAACAACATGTGCTCAAGTAACAACATGAAAGTAAACTTTTCTAATACCCATGAAAATATTTTAACGAAAAACAACTAAAAGGATTTCAATCAATATCGTGTAATATTAATTTCATCTTCAAGCTTTGGTGGTTGTTTAGATGGACATGATACCAAGTATTTTAAATTTCATATTTAAAATACAAAACAAAATAAAAAGAAATTTTCAAAATACAATCAAACAATAAAGAAAGGATGTCATGGAATGAACATTGCAATTTTAAAAAAATTATTTACCTGTACATCGATGTCTTGTCTGACGTTCCTAAAACATTTTCTTACCCATAATAACCATGACGTGAAAGAATAACAACATTATAAACCATAGGAATTTTTACTAGAAAAATTTCCAAAGTCGATGGCTCAAGTGCTCGAAAGATCTCCGACATCAAATGAATCATACCCAAGACATGCTCTGCATGGTCTCCCCATCCTTTCTCCAATCACATTTCATGTAACTTGCGCACACTAGATTCAAGTAACAATAAAATGAAGGCATTGAGATTTGTTTTTATATTTTATATCTATGAAATTTGAATTTATCCTCATATACAGAGTTTATCCCTCACCTACCACTAGTACAAAATGGCTAATTTGTTACTAAAAGAACGACTAAAATTTGCATATAAACGACTATTTTTCGGTCGGTGACCAATAGTAGCTAATTTACAGTATCTTATAACGCAACCAACTTTTGGTTGATTTTATCTTAGTCATTAATTGGTTATCTCAATATTTTTATCTAGTTGTATATTTGGTCATTGATTTGGTCATTGATTTAGTCACTGATTTGGTCACTAATTTATTCATTCATTTGGTCTTTCATTTTTTCACTGATTTAGTCATTCATTTGGTCACTAATTTAGTCATTCATTTAGTCATTGATTTGGTCTTTGATTTGGTCATTAAATGTCACAATTAATGACCAAATATACAACAAAATATATTACTATATGATCACCAGAGAAAACCAATTAATGACCAAAAAACTATGACCAACATGTTGGTCGTGTTATAAGATACTGTAAATTAGCTACTAATAGTCATATATATGCAAATTTTAGTCATTGTTTGAAACCAATTAATGACCAAATAAATGTGATTAAATTTTAGTCGTATTATAAAATAATGTAAATTAGCTACTAATAGTCATATATATGCAAAATTTAGTCATCATTTGTAGTGACAAATTTATCATTTGCAGTAGCCATTTATTCATTATATAAATGATTAATTTAGTAGTTTATATTCATTTCATTTACTTTCATTAATAATCATTATAAATGCCTAATTTATTCGTATATTCATTTTATTTGTGTTCATTATTAATCAACATAAATTAATTTGTATGACTTAAAAAATGCCATACAATGTGCATGTTCATCTAATATGAAAACAAAAAGTTGCATATTTTAATTACAATACTAAACAACATCAAGTGCAACTATAAATAATTTCAACGACATAAATTATATTATATGAAATGTTAAAGTATTACAATATGATTTTCAACTTTATATTAGTTGGACTACAATTTACACATGAAATGATGTTTCATCACTTCAAAAAATTATCGTTGTGTTGTCAAGGCATTACAGGTGAATTTACCAACTTTGAAGACTTGATCATCGGTCTTTATATGTGTGTCTTATGCGAGATATTGGCTCTAAGGGTATCACCCGACCAATTCTCCTCTCTCTTTTTTCATTTGTCTCTTCAATGTTATTGCTCTTCTCTTTTTTCAATTCATGCTTCTTACCATCAATACTAATTTCATTTTCTGAAAAACAAAAGAAAATACAATGCAGTGTAAGAAATGAGAGACAATGAACACTATAATATGACATAAATTAGACTATAAATAGTTTATACAACATATACCTTAACATCAACAATGTTAAAGAAAATTTCCTTCAGCATCAATTTCTGCAAAATAAATGTCACGTTATTCTTTCCCATTTCTCAACATGCTACATACGATAAATTGAAAATCACATAAAACCAAGAGAAAACCCTTTTCTAACAAAAACAAACAAACGAACAGTGCCTCTAATAAAACTTCATTATAATATTAGCAAATGAAAAGAGAGCTAGTGGACCATTTGTGTTGTTTGACTTTACCTATTTTTTTTATTAAGTGCTTGAGCTTCAGGAACCAAAAAATGTGAGCATGAGCTAAAAACTAACCAACCATTCACTTGTCAACATGAGAGATCACAAATAAACCACAAAATTGATCAGTCATTAAAATTTTGAGCAGACTACCTTGAAATTTTTTTCTTTAGAAATACCTCAAAATCCCCTCATTTCTAATAAGCTTCATGGCTATGCACCTCCATCCTTGATTTCCCTTGCTATATCTTGAATAAAGAATATCCCTTCAACAACCAGTTTTGCAAGAATCCTACCAAGTAACTCAAGAGCCTTGGGCGCATCAATAGTGGCATCCTCCAATGAAAATAGTACAATCTCCAACCTAGAAACATCAAAATTATATATAGTTATGATGTTGAAGAGTGTAACTAGGTAGGTCTTCATTATAATGACTATGTAACTAGCATTTGCACCGAGAAGTGCAAAGTAACACCGGGGAGTGGGGAAAACAATAATTAAGTGAAATATATGGAAATTTTAGTTCCTATATATCTTTCAAAGAATGTAATAGGAGGTTAAAATTTTAAAAAAAAGTTACACTAACATAAAGGAACACTAATATAATTGTCCCAGAATAATGGCATAGTAATGAATATGGTATCGAAGATCCTTCAATAGTCGCTCCAAGGAGATTGCTCTAGTTCTTCAAATGATTCAAATAACTATCGAATCTAAATATTCAAACCTACTCTAAATCCATCATCAAAAGGTTTTCAATGTGCTAGAAAGTGGTATTTAAAGGTTTTTTTTAAAAAAACTTTCAATTTCTGCTACAAGACTATTTTAAAGCTGGTCCAAAACTGCCTTCTAACAAATTTAAAATATGTCATACAAACACCTTCAATAAACTGCTATACAAATACACTCTATGAAGTAATCCATATAGAGAACACACCAATAGCCCAAAAGAGGAAAATGAAAAGTTTATCTATAGTTACATTTTACACTAAAAAATATTCATATCAAAATCTGTTAACGTCAAACAAAAATTTTGTAATTTTCAAGATCCTAAGTTCATCACCAACTGCCCAACAACCTAGCAAACTTGACAAGAAGGCTGTGATTTTTCTTGTACACTATAAGAGAAGATGGTCAACAATGTCACGAATTATAGCAAGCACCTACAATTGTTTCACCATGTCTTATCTTTTTAACTGATCCATCATCTTGAATCTATCTAGCATTCTCTCAATCGTCAAAATCAACATTGTCAAGCTTTAAAAATATAGCATTCACTCCAATCTAGAAACAAAAATATGCATTCACAACTCAACTTACCCAGTATTCTTCTAGCCTCATTCTTAAGTTGTAAGTTAATGCCATACTCACGCAATAAGCACCCGCGTCATGGACCACCATTCCTGCCCACTGAAAGAGAATGGCCACTCAAAGTTAAGCCACAAGTGTATGCCTTCAAAGAAGCATCACAAAATAATTCTAGAAACAATTAAATATAATATTGGAAAAATCAATTCCTTCTCATCATGCATATATATTAGGTGTGATAATTATTGTCCTATAACTAACCACTGTTTCTAGAGTTGGAAGTTCCCTATCTTTTCCTAAAAAGTCTGCAAACTCGCAAACATGCCCAACAACATCAAAAGTTTGAATTTTTTCCTTTGGGGAAGGTGGAGAAATTAGCTCAATGTGCTGTGTATCAAGAATAATATCAGTTAGAAACATCTAAAGATCTCAAAATCATTTTATGATTCATATCACAACTTTCAGACTGTGTGCTTGTCATGAGAAAGAATGGTCTATTTAGTATCTGGGAATCTCAATACCAGTAATATTTCCTGTCAGCAAGGAGACTACAAAAGTAGGACAAATTATCCCTTCTATATTCATTTGGAAATGATCATCCCCTCAATCATGCATCATCAAAAAGAGTTGGGTTTGCCCCAAGTCAAGTTTATGTACTAACTTGGTAAGCTCCATAAAGGCTAGGCCTAATAAGCTCTACCATGCTGCCATCAATTACAATGAAGTTCTTGTTACCATTTGTCTTGACTCTAACAACTCGACTCACAAGAACACCAGAGTTTGCAACAAGAGATCTCCCAGACTCAACAATGAGTGTAAGATTTCCAGATAATACCAGCTCTCTTACCTGAACAAATAGCCAATGGTGCAAATATACATCTTTAAAGTGTCTATATATATTCTCAAAATAGTTGTAACAAGGCCAGCACAGTAACTTGGGAAACAAAAGAGTGTAAGTGTGAATAAAAAGTAACTTAGTTTAAGCCAATGCTTAAAAGCTTTAAGGACTTACAGAATTTATAAGATCCTTAGGGGTAGGAAGCGCTTGACCCTTGTGATAGTAATCAATGCCTAAACCTCCTCAAATATTTAGATACTTAATTTCAAATCCTTGACCACGTATTTGGTCAATATACTGGATCATTAGAACTGCATTTTCCTTAAATATGTTCACCTACAAAACCAAAGTAATATTAAAGAAAAATAATGTGTACCTGCTTACAGTTAACAAATTCTGAAAATATCTTTACACATAAAACGTTTCAAGCAACAAAATTATCACTTCAGTCTCATACAAGAGTTAAATATTACATAAGAAAACCAGAATATACTTTTAACTATTTCTTTGTAAGGGAAAATGCAGTCCTGGGGTTTGTTAAAACCTTAATCATCTAAGCTAATGCATTAGACTTGGACAACAGACGTAAAATAATAAAACTTGTTTAAATAGTAGTGGCATATGTCTAGTTGGTCCATCTAATCACAAAGTGTAGTTCCACAATAGAATGAATTTCCTATGGTTAAATCAGAAAATTATGACTGGTTGGGTAACAAAAAAATCATGATTACAAGTTATTTTACACTTCTTTTAAATTTTAGTGTCCTCATTCTGGCCTTTTTCATCAACTTTCAAGAATTTTGTAGAACTCGTTAATGTGAAATATTACACAACAAGGCAATAGTCCAGTGTTTTCGCTTTGGTTTTAATCTTATTCTTTTAGCTTAATTGTCAATGCTTCACAGAACTTAACATTCTAACTTATAGCCTAAGTCTAATAAATTTGGAACTAAATTATCTTTGAAACTTCGTCTCCATGTGAATGTACTAGAAGTGCAAGTTCTCACAAGACCTTTCTTATAATATCAGCACATGCAAACACCTTGTCTGATGTAGCTTCATATCTTCCTCTTCTGCTTTAGACATCCTAATTCTGTATTGAATCAATATTGCAAGCAAGGAAAACCAAATAGTTGATGCTGATTTTTATTTTATCCACCAAGGAGAGAATGTATGACACTGTTAGAAGATAATTCAAGCAGGGAAAAGTTGGATCCAGCCTTAAGTATACATGTTTAAGACAATAGTTTTGACATGCAAATATTTTTACAGAAATGAATAGGTCAAACCCTTGATCAGAAATACCCACCATATGGCCATCGTCACAGTCGCTAGCTTCATATAGGAAATAGAAATCTAACAAGATAACCAATGACTTTCAATGACTCGTTAAAACAGCTAAGATTGACCTATCATAATTTTAGAACTTCAGCCAATCATTGGATTATAATCTAAGAGATTTTTCAAACTAACTTGCATTAAGAAAAAAACATTGAAGTAGAAAACAATACCAGTAAAACAGTCATCCATAATTATGGAGCTTTTAGAAAGAACAAAATCATAAATTAGTGTTCCAACAATTTTAAGAGATATTTAAAAATTTTAGTACAAAATATTAATTGATCTCGAACAATAAATAATAATAGAATTATTTACAACTTAACTAGAGTAATACAGAAAATAAACAAAAAGAATTCTACATGCCTATATCAAAAAATTCAGTCAATTCAAAAACCAAAGGAAAATTGATAATCAACAATGGAACACTTGAAAATGTGAACAAAAAACACCATTGTTCCCTTTACTTTGTTGGATTCTAGAAATGAAAAATTAAATCAAAAGAGGGAATTGATTAATTAGAGTGCCAAGCAGATAGATGGAACCTGTAATTGATCACCAATGTTGATAAAAAAAGAATTAGGAATGGGGTTGATAGAAATCCAGTGTCCATTATTGAGGACTTGTAAATCGGGCACCTTATCCTGAAGAAGAAGAGTGAGTACAGTGGGGTCTGAATGGGCTGGTAAACTGAATGTAAGCTCAGGATTGGGGCACTTGGGATAGTATTTTATAGCTATTTCTTTCTCATGCTTTCCCAGCACTTTGTCAGCTAGGAAGTCAGCTTCCACTCCCAGGCTCTCAGATATTGCCTCTAGCAATCTCAGAGAAAGTGCCCTTACTTCTCTGCAATAGATACTGGCACGTTCTCTGCCATACTCATCAAAATTACACACACATATCTAACAAACAAAAGAAACAAAATATTAACCTATAATTAGCAGGTTTCGAAGACCGAGTATCAACATGGTCTTCTAATGGATTACAATGATGTCTCAGGTAGTCCCACCAATTGAACATTTGATCTTTGTGGACATTGAAGCTGGTAGAAAAACGTGTTTTACTGAATGGATCGTCGGAACAGTATTCCATTTGGTCTTCCACATGCATAGTGAAAAACTTCTCTGCCACTTCCACCATCTTTTTGCTCACCACATCTGGAATTCCATGATTGATTATCTGTTTGTACATGCAATAATAACAATAAGGTGAATGCCAAGTCAATATCTCCCAGAATATTCATTCCATCAGTTCCATTGAAGGGGGCGCATCCATCCGTCATGTTTGCTGGGCTAACAGATTGATTTCCCCCAATTTGGAGAGGGTTTGGATCAGAGTGTTCAATGAAGATATGATTCACAAGCCAAGGATAGCTATTAGTCAATGGACCAGTACTTCTCACTGTCAAAGATTTAGTATTTTGACAATCCAAGGCACTTTTAACAATAGAGGAAGGCTTTCTCGAAGCATGATAGGTTGCATATGCGATGACGATTAATATCAAAACATAAGTTCTATACGCGCTGCGGCTCAGTTTTGATTGAAAACACTATAACCGATCACAAAAATTACCCTCTTTAAAAAAAAGATATATGAAGAATATTTTTTTGAGAAAATACTGCAAACTCCATTTACATGCATAAATCAAAGCATCTAAGGAAAGATCCCTGGAGTAGCCCCTTAAATAACATCATAGGATGTTAAGCTACGTCCCCAAAAAATTAACAAAAGGCGGGATCTGCATAGCCAGCAACCTACAATCTACCAAAATATATGTTCAACTTATTGGCCATGGAAAAATAAAGAGGGCTGATATCATTGTCCTCACAAAAACTCACTGTCACTTTGCATTGTAGCTCAACAGACATCAACTTGTAAAAAATTATGATTAGGTCTACCCATCTTCATCTATACGGTCCCAAGGTTTAGTAATTCCTTTCCCCGTGGAAAACTGGGCCATGCAACACTATTCTTATGGCTTTGAGCAAAAATAGTTGAAGTCCCCACCTTATAAAAATATGAAAAACAATCAAAAATAAAATTACGAATTCATCAAAGGATCAATAACTACAAATGAAGAAAAACCTACAACCCTGAATCCATTACTCCCTCGTTCACCCAACCGATATCTGGCGACTCTGCTAATGAAGAATAGTCTTTATCGAGATTTTCTCTGGTAAGCTATAAATATTCCCTAAAAAATTATTTTCATTTAATACAGCCATCTGGCTCAAATCATAGTAAGATAGTCCAATAATTAAGCTAGGTGCAAGTTCACAAGAAAGGTTAATCTCTGTCACTATGAAAATAAGGATCTCGGTAACATCTCATTCTCAATGACATCACACTGTTGAAATTACCTCTGCCTCAATTCAGTACTACTCTTATAAGATTATTTTGATACCACAGCAGTGAGCAGAATGAGTTACAAAGGTGTATTTACAGTTAAGGCTCAGTGTGACAAAAAGATATCAGTATAATCCGTATTACAGTGAAGATCTTCAGTGTTATAACCACAGGTCAACTACAGTCTCGGTATAATCAAACACATGATAAGTATGACACTACAATTTGTAACTACCATAGTAAAAAATCTATGACTATTTCGTGCTACCATAGTGAGAAAGGTCTCACTGGTTTAGTACCATCACAGCTTGATGAGAGATATGCCATTTCAGTTTGATGGTATCACATAGGGTCTCACAGAAATGGTCAACAGAAGTCAGAGACATGTACAGTGAAGTACTTACAACCGAAGCACAAAATAAGGTCAAAACAGTAATATGTATACACAGTGAAATAGTACTTTCAAGGATCTCGGAATAGCTGCTTACATTGGGTTTGAAAGAATTTGAATTCTTTCGTATGAAGTTGACAGTGCAAGAACCAACTAAAAGAAAGAACTAGTTTGAAGGTATAACAAATCAGATCTATGTAACTAGGTAGGTCTTCATTATAATGACTATGTAATTATGTACTTATGTAAAGATGAAGTCAATAATAATAAAATGAATCTTTGGTTTACTTGCCTCATGTGTTTGACAACATCTTGGAGAGGAATTTATAATATTTTAAATGAGTGCTCATACACATCCTAATTCCATTTCATTGAATAAAAATTATTTTTTTAAGATCAAACATGAAAGACTAATAACTTACATATGTAAGCATGACATGCCTCTCCAATAATCATTTACCTCCATTGTGAAATACAAATATATAAGAACCAATGTTCAAATCAAATAAGCATCAATTAATATCATATTATCTTGGTGAAGAGAAGCTAAAGGATAGTGTAGGAGAGAAAATAAATGAGACATATTTTTAGACCCCTGGATGGAATTTTTGGACCTATATTTTTTCTAACCTATAGACCTATAGTAAACACATTAATCTCTAAATTTAGGCCAATATAGCATCCACAATTTTGGCCTATTTCAGGCCTACAATTCAGCCCTATGGCCATTGTAATTTTGGCCTATTTTAGGTGTAGGATACATGTAGACTTATATCAACATTCTACAAGGACCTATTTGTAGGATACATATAGACTCATATCAACATTCTACAAGGACCTATGTGTAGGATACATATAGACTCATATCAACATTCTACAAGGACCTATTTGAGGAAAATTCAACATTCTAAAAGGACCTATGTCAAAAGGGCTCAAATCATAGTAAGACAGTCCAATAATTAAGCTAGGTGCAAGTTCACAAGAAAGGTCAATCTCTGTCACTATGAAAAGAAGGATCGCAGTAACATCGCAATCTAAATGACATCACAGTGTTGAAATTACCTCTGACTCAATTCAATACTACTCTTATAAGATTATTTCGATACCACAACAGTGAGGAGAATGAGTTATAAAGGTGTATTTACAGTTAAGGCTCAGTGTGACAAAAATATATTAGTATATTATGTATTACAGTGAATATCTTCAGTGTTATAATCATAGATCAACTACAGTCTTGGTATAATCAAACACTTGATAAGTATGACACTACAATTTGGAACTACCATAGTAAAAAATATGTCATTGTTTCATGCTACCATAGTGATAAAGGTTTCACTGGTTCGGTGCCATCCCAGCTGGATGAGAAGTATGCCATTTCAATTTCATGGTATCACATAGGGTCTCACACAAATGGTCAATAGAAGTCAGAGGCATGTACTGTGAAGTATTTACAATCGAAGCACAAAATAAGGTCAAAACAGTAATATGTATACACAGTGAAATATTACATTCGAGGATCTCGGAATAGCTTCTTACATTGAGTTTGAAAGAATCTGAATTCTTTCCTATGAAGTTGACAGTGCAAGAACCAACTAAATGAAATAACTAGTTTGAAGGTATAATAAATCAGATCTAACTATGTAACTAGGTAGGTCTTCATTATAATGACTATGTAATTATGTACTTATGTAAAGATGAAGTCAATAATAATAAAATGAATTTTTGGTTTACTTTCTTCATGGGTTTGACCCAAGACTTGGGGGAATTGACCCATTTTGCATGTTTCCTGCTAGATTTAATATTTTCAATTTGTGACATATACCAAGCTCCATAGGAATGCTTCCACTAAGGAAATTATACCCAAGGCTAAGTGCACATAAAGTAATTCCAATAATTTTTCCACCATCTCTGTTCATGGAATCATGGGCCGTGAATACGACCACTTTTTAACACTTATTTCATCCATTTTTAATCTTCTTAATCATGTCATTTATTATAATTTATCATATAAATCCATTTTATAATGATTTATGCTCTTATGGATGAATATTATTTCTTCTCCTTTATTTTTAATAAATTGATGATTATTATGAATAATTTTATCGATGATGGTTTATTAATATATTTTGTAACATCACTCACCATTTTGGCGTCCAAGATATTTTCCAGATTGCAGATTTGATCTCCAAATCATCATCAAATATTCCAACTCAGAAATTCGCTGGAATAAGAAGTGACAGTTTTGAAATTGAGATTCTGGGAAAATGAAGAAGAATCTAGAAAATCCAAAACATGGGTTTTGTCTAGAATGGAACAAATTAACTTTTGTAAAGAATGGTTTTCCCAGATTAAGCATGTATTGAGAGAAACACAAGGTTCTTTCAGCACGATTTTCTCAGATTTACTATTGTAGCCGTCCTCCAAATTATCTCAGCTACAAATCCAAATTCGAATTGGTTTTGTTGAAATATTGATGGAAATATATTTTCTGGTTGATCAAGTTGTATTGTTATGAGAGATCATATTGGCTATTTAATTTCTCCTTTTTCTGATTATAAAAGGAGAGCATGTATTATGTATTGGAAAACAATGGATGATTATTGAATTCATTTTGTAACTTTGAAATTCCTTGACTCTCGTGATCTAAGAGCAACTGATGTAAAAGATATTCATGTTTGATTAATACAAAGACGCATTCTCGTTCCATTTCTCAAGCTCTGAAGTAAAACCCAGCGGCGTTTCACCGGTGGTTGAGGGCCCCACCCTGGTGGATCGATCCGTTGTTTGTATCTCTATCTTTTCATTATTGTTGTGAGATATTTCATATTTTCTTTTATTACAGTTTGCAATTTAATCGGTTTGTTGTTTAATTTCTTATGGATCTTGGTGTGTTACATTAATGAATTGCATCGTTGTTCGATTTCAACAAGGATATTAATTCCCATATTATTCATCTTGTTATTCTTTACTAAAGCTTTGCTATTCAATATTTAACTCCATTTTCTTGTTGTTCATGTCAATTACTCTTTAACAACATTTTCTTTGGGCTTGGTGTTTAATAGATTTGTTGTTTTACGCTAATATTTGTTGCTGATCACTTCCGATTCATTAGCTTCAGATTGCAGAAATTTTTTTTATTTACATTGTTACAGTTTGTTGTTTATGCACCTAGCCATTCAATTACAGATTGCTTTTCATTTCTAATTCTTGCTTTTAATAAGATTTCTTCTTTGTTTACTTTCAACAGCAGTTAGTTTAATTTTGATTTCCCTTTGATTGTTTTAAAGCAAGACTGTCAACTGTAGAGAACATTGGTTATTGCTTCCTCGTTCCCAGATTGATTGTCTTGTTCCAGTTTGATTTCAATTACATCAATTTCTAGAGGAATGAGTTATTGCTACTACATCCTCGATTGATGTTTGCTGAGTGAATAGTTAAGTTTCAGAGGATTTGAGTTTATGCTGTCATAATTAGATTTCTCTTCCAAGCATTTGTTTACTTTTGTATTTAGAATACTGTACTACATCTCACACATCATTTCTCTTGGATAAATTGCTGCCTCAGACTAAGTACACTCTTGAAATAAAAAGGTGTTCCCGGATTGATAATTAATGTAGGATAAATAGGTGTTAAAAAGATACCTTTTATACCTCAACAGGAACCACAATACATAATGTATAAACACACGCCCAAATTTGGGAGCTATGGACCAAAAGGAGTAGGGAGGAAAAGAACCTAATGTCACAAAAAAATAGTATGCCACCACAACTAATAGACAAGCCATCAGTTGAAGTCACACATAGGCTAAATAGAAAAAATGCATACTCATATTTTTGGCTTGTGTGGAGGAATTCACATTGGCTTTCATTGCTTCACATTTCTTAGCTTCTTCAATCTTTTTCATCCACCATTCTTCAAGGGCTATCACTTAAAAAAATGTAAGAATTAACAACATATTGATGTAACTGCCAAATTGTATAATAGTCAATATTTAATAGAGAATAATTTGCATTGTTACTGAATTGGGTAACACTTTAATTTTACATTATTACTCAACTAGTGGGTTAACAATTTATAACTTTTGAGGAATCAAGAGCTAAAAAGTTCCTGAGTTTTACCTTGTTAGAAAACTTGAGGGCATGCTTAAAATGGGTCAGAGTATCAACCGGTCTTCTCTTCTCCACCGTAAGACTCAGCAACTCTTTTCTACTTCGTCAGGCCAATGTTTCAGGATCACACCTTTGGTGGGAATGCAATATGGGCAACTCCATAGGAACTTAAGATGCACACTCAAGGTATACAAAATCAGATCTAACTATGTAACTAGGTAGGTCTTCATTATAATGACTATGTAATTATGTGCTTATGTAAAGATGAAGTCAATAATAATAAAATGAATTTTTGTTTTACTTTCTTCATGGGTTTGACACCATCTTGGAGAGGAATTTATAATATTTTAAATGAGTGCTCATACACATCCTAATTCCTTTTCATTGAATAAAAATTATTTTTTTAAGATCAAACATGAAGGACTACTAGCTTACATATGTAGGCATGACATGCCTCTCCAATAATAATTCACCTCCATCATGGAAGACAAATATATAAGAACCAATGTTCAAGTCAAATAAGCATCAATTAATATCATATTATCTTGGTGAAGAGAAGCTAAAGAATAGTGTAGGAGAGAAATTAAATGCGACATATTTTTAGACCCCTGGATGGAATTTTTGGACCTATATTTTTTCTAACCTATAGACCTCTAGTAAGCACATTAATCTCTAAATTTAGGCCAATGTAGCATCCACAATTTTGGCCTATTTCAGGCCTGAAATTCAGCCCTATGGCCATTGTAATTTTGGCCTATTTTAGGTGTAGGATACATATACACTCATATCAACATTCTACAAGGACCTATGTGTAGGATATATATAGACTCCTATCAACATTCTACAAGGACCTATTTGAGGAGAATTCAACATTCTAAAAGGACCTATGTCAAAAGGGCTCAAATCATAGTAAGACAGTCCAATAATTAAGCTAGGTGCAAGTTCACAAGAAATGTCAATCTTTGTCACTATGAAAATAATCTGAATTCTTTCCTATGAAGTTGACAGTGCAAGAACCAACTAAAAGAAAGAACTAGTTTGAAGGTATAACAAATCAGATCTAACTATGTAACTAGGTAGGTCTTCATTATAATGACTATGTAATTATGTACTTATGTAAAGATGAAGTGAATAATAATAAAATGAATTTCTGGTTTACTTGCTTCATGGGTTTGACACCAGGTTGGAGAGGAATTTATAATATTTTAAATGAGTGCTCATACACATCCTAATTCCTTTTCATTGAATAAAAATTATTTTTTTAAGATCAAACATGAAAGACTACTAGCTTACATATGTAGGCATGACAAGGCTCTCCAATAATCATTTACCTCCATTGTGGAAGACAAATATATAAGAACCAATTTTCAAATCGAATAAGCATCAATTAATATTGTATTATCTTGCTGAAGAGAAGCTAAAGAATAGTGTAGGAGAGAAAATAAACAAGACATATTTTTAGACCCCTGGATGGAATTTTTCGACCTATATTTTTTCTAACCTGTAGGCCTGTAGTAAGCACATTAATCTCTAAATTTAGGCCAGTGTAGCATCCACAATTTTGGCCTATTTCAGGCCTAAAATTCAGCCTTATGGCCATTATAATTTTTGCCTATTTTAGGTGTAGGATACATATAGACTCATATCAACATTCTATAAGGACCTATGTGTAGGATACATATAGACTCATATCAACATTCTACAAGGACCTATTTGAGACAAATTCAATGTTCTAAAAGGACCTATGTCAAAATGGCTGAAATCATAGTAAGACGGCCCCATAATTAACAGTCAATAGTTTGCATTGTTACTGAACTGGGTAACACTTTAATTTTACATTATTACTCAACTAGTGGGTTAAAAATTTATAACTTTTGAGGAATCTAGAGCTAAAAGGTTCCTGAGCTTTACCTTGTTAGAAATCTTGAAGGCATGCCTGAAATGGGTCAGAGTATCAACTAGTCTTCTCTTCTCCACCGTAAGACTCAACAACTCTTTTCTACTTCGTCAGGCCAATGTTTCAGGATCACACCATTGGTGGGAATGCCAGATGGGAAACTCCATAGGAACTTTATATGCACACTCAACAATTTTAGTCCCACTTAATTACCATCTGTACTATTTACCTTCCATAGGCTCACTTGCCTTAACAACCACTTGTTTAATTAATGGTGGGTACGACACTTAGAACTTAATGAGATTTAACTTCTTCAACTTTCGAGGCCTATCAAGTATAAGATCTTGTCCAAATTATTAACTTCTTCCAAGGCCTTTTCTGCAAAAGAGACTGCAAGAGTAGGATCCCATGAAGTTAACTCCAATGCAAGCCCATAATCTGTATCAACAACATCAAAAAATTTAGGATACTTGTTGCATAAATTAGTTCTGAAATCCATTGGGAGACCCATATCAGTAGCTAAGTGGGCAATCTTCTCCAGCAATACCCTGTTTCTCATAGACATCATTAAAAGCTTCCTAATATTCTCAACAAAGAGGCCCTCCATTTGAGATTTAATCTTCACTTCTTCCAAGTGCAGTTGTTTTGGCTGGGGGGTAAATATGACATAGAATAAGTATCCCGGACTTGTTCATTGTATATTTCAATCATTTGAACAACAACCTCATATATAAGGGTATCCTTTCTTTGTTTTGATATCTGGAATAAGTCATTCAAGGCTCGATAGTTCACACCCCAGCTCTCCTCTGTAGACTCCTTGAATTAACAATGATCAAAGTATTCTTTGGCTATTAGAATAACCATAATAGACAAGTTAGGGAAGTAAAGTCATTTATATTACCCACCTCTTTCTAATAGTACTATTAATTTGTAACCTTCAAAAATTACAAGACAATCCTCCAAGAATATCCTATCGAAGGTCTCTTCCAATTCTGTAGAGCCACATTCTTTTGGAAATGTGATACCAAGCACTTTTCTATACCAACCTCAGTGATTAATTTTTTTTATGTTTCCTCAATGGAAAGAAGAGGAGCTTTAAGAGAAATTCTATGGAACTGCTTCTCACTAGTTTTTGTAAGATCCCCTTCTGGACAAATCATGCATTCCATTAAGGTGAAAATTGCTTTAAGAATTGGATCAATAGGAGGGTCTGTCAATTGAGAAAACATATGCTTTAAGTACTAAAATATTATTTTTAGTATATTTGACATCGTAGGTAAAGGTGTATCATTCCCCATGGAATCAAGATATTTTGTTCCATATTTTTCCATAGGAAGCAACAACATTTCCAAAGGCTTAATTGTTTGTCTGAACAATAAAATGCATATTTAAACAAATAGCTCATAAATGCAAACATGCATTCAAAAATACCTCATAGCATATTTACATACAAATCACTTACCCATAATCCTTCATTAGTGACAACAAGCCATATATTCCCATGTTTTCCATTGTATCATCCAAACTATCAACTTGTAAACCAATACAATCAACAAGCTATGGAAAATTTATAGTTGAAATCTAGGGTGACCAAGTCCTTCCATACAATATGTGTGATCATTTAGTCAACATTTTATTTTCAATAAAATCCAAATGAGTAGTTTCAAAACTTAGTCCAAATATTAAGAAAAAAAAAATTGTTCTGTATCCAAGTTATCAAAAAAGAGTGGTTGGATTTGAGAAGTTATAGATGAACAACAACAAGATGACCATCTATATCGATGAATTTTCCAAATACTTCTTCGGCCACCGAATGAAACTATTTTTCTTCTCTTTCAAACGAACACATCCATCTATTTTCTCTTCATACGGAAGGGGGATGTTACTTGTGACATTAATTACATTTACATTTGCGTCTTCTGGACCAATTGGCACTCCATGTATGATAGAAATTGACTAAATTCGTCCAATGCCAGAAATAGAACTGTCATATGGATCTAATATATTCACTTTGTCACCTACCTGGAGTAGGTCATCCTCTACCGGAGTTAATAAGCACTGTCAAAAACAAAAAAAGTATACATAGATATTAGGAAAATAATAATTACAATTAAATTGCAAAAACATACATAGATATTTAATTAACTGAATAATATGCACTCACTGAGCTAATATCTAAAATACCAATAGCATTTGGCACTGATTGGGAATGTTCAGGTGCATCAATTACGTCATATTTTAGAACTCTTGAGGTAACCATTTTTCCTTTAACATCCTATACGTGATTTCATTATGCACAAATCAAATATTACATTAAAACAAAATAAGTTTTAACATAGCAGAAAATAGTAAATATAATATTAAAACATAAAAATATTAATAACACTAAAATAGAAGCATATAGCTCTTGTAGATATCTACAAAAACATACCTTCACATGTTCATGGACCTTTTTTGAGTCATTTAGCATTCTTGCACCACCCAAATTTACATTTCTTCCGGTGATTGACAGGAATTGCCAATAAAATAAGGCTTCATGAGTGAAGGGAAATGGAACCAAAACATTAACATATTAAAAATTCAAGTGAAGCAATGGTTGCAAGGGAATTATAATTTTCTTACCTCATCTAAACCAATGTTAAATTCTTGCTTTTTCCATGCAGCAACAAGAGGTTTAATGGAGGAGGCTATGGTTGACATTGTCTTTGTGAAACAATTTATACATTGCATTACATGATTATAATCCTTACTATGGGTTTCAACAGTAGATAAAGCTCCTATTTGTCTACTCTCAACATCAACAGATGGAAAAGAACTTTCTACTGGATTTTTTGACATATAATTATGTTTCGAATTTTCCAACTCTGCCATATAATGAGCCATTTCACTCACCACTGGTTCTCTTTTAACTTCTTCAACCTACAAATAATTTTCAATGCACAACTAGTTGGATATTAGGAAAACTCAAAACACATAACACAATGTACAATATTCAACAAAAAAATTGTATACTTACAAATATTTGTTGTTTGGCTCGCAACCCACCCTGACCCAAAAAATATTGAGCCTTCACCTGCTCTCTTGCTTTCTTCGCTCTTATACTCTTTGACAAATACTCTTCAGGACGCATACTTTCTTTCAAATCTTCCCATTGTTTGGGAGTCCAGGTACTCTCGCTATCTTATCCATCCAAGATTAATTTTCTATATTTATGCCTGAAGTTGTTTATCAAAATTCTCATTTTGCGCTTATAATATTTACTAGAAATCCTTCCACCAATAGTCTCAAAAAAAAATTCCATTTGTTGGATCACTTGATCAACATTTCTTCGATCTTGATCTGCAAAGTTGGATTTGGTAACATCGAAATGGGACCTTATTCTTATTCCCAATTTTGTGGCCCACCTTGACGCATTTGGTCTAGTAGGATCACCATATTTTACCTCAATCAGGTAAGCCTTCTTTCCTTCTAATTTTCGTTCTTTGGCTTCCATTTCTGTGGACCTATAAAGGCTTTGAATAATTCTTTGTCTTTTGACTAAAGCTAATACATCTTCAAAACCAAGACTAGGTGACGGAAAATCACTCATACTTGTGGCTAAAGAAGGTGTGGTAGTTCCTAGCACCTTACTTGGAGAAGATGTAATTGGTGTGATTTCTGTGGCAAAAGACTGAATTGGTTGCTCCTTGTCCACAATAGGTGTGGCACTAGGTTACACAAAAATATCCTCAGATGTGTCTTCAAATATTTTCTTTAACTGTAAATAAATTTCTTGCAACTCTGCTTCATCAGAATGTGCCAATTTTTCGCGAACACCTTGGACAAGATCATCTGATATATCAAGAATTTGATCATTAGAATTGTCAGCTTCATATACATGCATTGAATTACCACAACGTTTGCTTCTACGAGTTGGCAGGGATATGTCTTTTCTTGCTTTTTGTTTATTCTCATTTTCTATGGGATCCAAGTTTCCCCTATAATTTTTTTTTTTTTTTATCAAATAATGGCCCACATCATCAAATATATTATATACAACTTTCATTAAATATGCATAGAAATAAAAAATGATGAAGAGTAACTACTTACTTATTCACCAAACCAAGAGATGAGAAATATTCTTCATTTTTTGTGATGCGTTCTTTACGAACACGCTTGTATTCTATCATATTTTCATCACTGCTAAGATCATTTTTACGTTTCAACCCTTTCTTAATAGTATTTATGTCCTACATTTCATATTTAAAGAAAAAATATTAGTGCATGGACAAATAATAATTATAGAATATATCTATTATACGATCATGCATTATGATCAATGAGAATGAATTAACCTTAAATTGATAGAAGGAACACTTTAATCAGTGTCAGCACCTTATCTAGAATTTTGGATTCTATCTTTTTAATTGAAAAAAAATTGTAATATTTTCATAAATTTATCACACAATAAAAACATAGCATATTGCAATTGGGAATGAAAATTGGTTGTCCCAGCCATTGTAACATTATTGAATCTATTATATGTGTACTAGTTTCAATACCGTACAACTTTGGTGAAAAGCTCCTGAACCATATTAAGACTTTGAGCCCTTAGTAAACAGACTCCAGAGACTTACATTTAGCTTCGACGTTTGCAAGTTGAAAATCAAATATCCTGCAATAAAAAGATACACATCCCCCAATTTAACAACTAAAATAACATTAGAAGAATCTAGATTTTCCTGAGGAAAAAAAAACAACTATAGAAGTTACAAAATAAATATTAAAGTTAGCATAACTTCATGTAGGCAATTTCATTTATGGATCTAGTAATCCTCTTTAAGATAAATTGAATCACTTCATGCTACAATAGAGTCATTGGAATGGAACAAAATTCACACAAAGTGAAAAATGAATGATAAATTTCACACAGAGTTTAATACAACCATCTGGATAATCCCATGGACAAAACAATAAAATCCATTTGCATAGTGAAAATTTATGCCATAAAGTCAAGCTGATAAATCATCATCGTGATCATTTGCATGGTCATCAAGATCACAATCCTGATCACTTGTGTATACCTCTGCTTGAGTTCCTTCATTTTCCTCGTACATTATATTTTCCTGGAGATGAATTATGTTTTCTAACTCAGTCTCTTCATTGGGAATCAATGCTTCATCTTCAAATAATCTATCACCATCTTTTGATTCTTCCTCCAATGTTTCTTGTAAACTATTACATTGCCCATAAACCATTATATCAACATATTCCATGAATTTCCTTTTTGAGCGAGGCTCTATTTGAACGACATACGACCATCCTGAGCCTATCAAATCACCAATTAAAATTTTTTGGTTAATTTGAATAGGGGGAACATATGGGTCATTGGTATTCAGTAAAATTTGGCATGTATTTGCACGTACAAATCCATACTCATTATGTTTTATTGCAGATGCCTTGATCCATTTACATTTTAATAATATAGGACTAGTTTCACCATAATCAACTTGAATAATTTCTTGTATGAATCCAACATACAAGTTATTTTTAGTGTTGTAATGAAATTCAACACTAACAATACAATCACAATTTTCCTTTCTTGTGTCCCTTTCTTCCACTCTTAAATGAGTACCATAGGCCCACATCCCACTGAAAGAAGAAGCACATATACTTGGAGGTTGTGAAATTTGAATTTACTCCTTCATCATATCTTGAACTTCTTATCGTGCATCATTATTTGCATCAACAATCCAATCATCAAATTTTGGAAAAGAACGATCTCCAAGGTTCAAATCTTGAAGTGAATGCTTTCGATATGGATGCATCCATTTTTGAATCTCTTCTTCATATTTTATGCATAGAATATGAAAATTAAGAGTAATAATAATTTATCTATTAAATGAAATTAAATAGATAAATTATGATGTAAATAATATTTTACCTACGCCACTTATCGAATGATGATGTGTTTTGAAGAACATAGGCATGTATGGCAATTCTTTCCTCATTTGATAGCTTGAAGCAATGCCCATTTCCTTCTGATACTTCACCTGCAACTCTCTGGTCGTCATCATCATCCCATACACGCCAATTGACATTGCTAAGATCCATCATATATTCTGTGCAAAACCCTATGGCCTCTTGCATTAAATATCCTTCATAAATGCTACCTTCTGGTTTTGCTTTATTACGAACAAACCTTTTCAAAAATTGCATGTATCACTCTATAGGATACATCCATCTTTTTGTTATTGGGACAAAATGCTCTAGTTCATGTTCTATATGTATAAGAAGATGCATATAAATATTGAATATTGCTAGTGGAAATTCTCTTTTCAATAAGCAGAGGACTTCAACAACCTCTCCCCTCAAATTATCAAAGTTTGAAGGATCTAGCACATGCAAACTCATTATTTTTAAGATTAGGCCAAACCTTATAATTTCCAATATTGGTCCCTTTTCCAAACTTGATATGACTACAATAGGTAAAATATCCTCAATTATGACATGATAGTCATGGGTCTTGAGGCTTCTTAAGCTATTATTTTCGGTTTGGCTTCTAATATTACCACTTACCTATCTAGTAGGAAATCGAGTCTGAGACATCAAATTTAAGAATCATGCACGTTGATCCTTTGTCCACACATAAGGAGCAATAGGTTTTTCCATTACCATATTTTTCAACCCAAAGATCTCGACGAATCTTTAGTTCTTTAAGGTCTAGGCGTGATGACACTATATCATATGCACCAAAAAGTGTTTCTATAATAGCAAAAGCTATATTTTTCTCAGTATGCATAAAGTCAATAGTATGCCTAATGGTTATATGCTTAAAGTATGGCAATTTATAGAATATGCACACCCATTTTACACCACTATCGTAAAATGGATCATTTTTACTACCACAAATGCCACCATTTTCAATAAATTGCATTATTTTTTCTCCATTCTCAATAATGTAATCACTTGTTATTACCAATGGTGCTTCACGATTCTCTTCGTTACCATTGAAACGTGACTTTTGTCGACGATATGGATGCTCCATTTTGAGGTAAACACGATGTCCACAATAAATGCACTTGTGAAAACTACTTGAGTGCCTCACAAAACCTTTAAAGATGCAAGCTGGACATCCATGTTATCCATGAACATTGAGACCAGTCAAAGTGCCATATGTAGGAAGATCATGGATTTTAAACAATAAAGAAGCTCTTAAAGTGAATTGAATTGAATTACCATCCCCTAAAATTTGAATTGCTTCAATTCCTTTCCACAATTCCACTAGCTCATCAAATAATGGTTCTAAATAAACATCAATTGTATCTGAAGTCACACTTTTTTTCCCCGATGTGATCAATGAAAAAATCAAGAAAAATGGCTTCATTGATAACCATGGAGGAAAGTTATAATTTATTAAAAACACTGGCCAAGTTGACCATTTAGTGCTTTGATCTGAGAAAGGGTTCACCCCATCTAGAGCTAAACCCAATCTTATATTGCAAGGATCTTGGGCAAAATCAAGGGATTTATTGTCAAATTCCTTCCAAATCTTAGAATCAACCACAAATCATTGTTTTCCATTGGTGCTCTTGTTTTGGGCATGCCATTTCATTAGCTTGGCAACATCTCGACATTTGTACATTCGAAGCAACCGTGGGATTAGTGGAAAGTGGCGAAGAGCCCTTCTCAGAGCTGAATTTAATTTCAACCCTGGTCTATACCTCCCTTCTTTACATTTTTGACATTCTGTCTCACTTGAAAGATTTTTGCGAAATAATACACAACCATTCACACATGTGTGGATGTTTTCATACCCTAAGCCTAGCTTAGTGATTTGCACTTTACACTCTTCGTTTTGTTGGCAGTGTGGAGTCAGGTGGTAACAATCATTGTAAAAATGCCAATAAATCATCAACACTCTCATTTTTCCAACCATGCACCACTTGCAAGTTAATAATTAAAATGATTGTTGTTAAATGACTTAAATTGCAAGTACCATACATAGGTTTTAAAGCATCCTCCATCAACTTCTGCTATTCATCCTTGAAACCCTCATTCAACATTCTATCAACTTCAATCACTTCATCAAAGTTTCCTACCTTTTCATTTGTGTTTGTTGCCTCTTCATCTACGTCTAGTGCCTCTACATCTCTCATGCTCTGCAAGTCTATCCTATCTGGATAACAATTTTGAGGGAAAGGTCTTATACCGCTATGCCCATATTTTAGCATATGTTGAAAAATCACATTTCTGTTTCTCATTTTCCCACCATGACAATCATTACATGGACATGCATATTTAAGCAAGCTCTTCTCATCAGCTATTCTCTCATCATGTGCATGGTATTCATCTGTTGTCAAAATTGGGCTTTGACTCATCTTCAATTTTCTGCATTCAAAGATGAAACTAATATGTTAACTCTTTACTTTCAACTCTTTTCAGAACTTTATTTGTAAAAGAGAAGTTTTAGCTCCTATTTGAGCACAAATGTCAATTGTGAAAACAATTTAGAAACAACATATAGGAAGAGAAAACTACACATTTTTTACCAGTGTGAACACACCCATACACAACAATCACATAGTTAAACAACAAAATAAAGTCATATTTTAGAGAAAGCTTTTGGATCAGCACTTGTTTGAGGAGATATTTTTGTTGTATTTACACCTTTTGAACGCAGATCTATCAGCATGACAAATTTTTTTTTGGTTTTGAACGCAGATCTACCAGCATTACAACAAAATTTTTTGGTAAATATATTAGCATTCTTAAGGGCACAAACCTTGCGAACATTTTTAAACATTCATTACATCAGCAGTGAGGAGAAGAACACATTAATGGGAGTTGCCTTTGCAGAAAATAGGATGCATCACTCAGCTAAATGGGAGGCACCTGGCAATGATGAATTCACAGTTACCAGTAGTGAACTCTCTCCTTTAAAGCCTATTTCTGACATGTTCCCAGTGCTCATTCCTAGAAAATGAGGGCACTCCAATTGAGGGAGCCACTTACCTATTCACGGCAACATGATGAGTTACAAATTATCACCTTTTTGGCACTTTAAGGGAATACATTTTATTTTTGGCCACTTGCATGGAGGGCACATTAATGAAGGATTTACACCACATTCTCTCCTTATTCTTAGCATTCAAGAGGGTACATTATTTGAATATTTACATTACTTTTCTAAGCTTGAAGAAGTTCACCCTAGTAGAAAATATGACTTCGGAGTCATATTTGTTATTCCTATCTTCATCTATAATTATGTGACTGATATTTGATACTCATTCAAGACCTTCACAAGTTGTAATAATACTACCTAGGATAAAATTTCTCTTAATAAACTCTAGTTGATCAAGAAAAATGGTTTAGGCCGCCATATTCTTGATTATAAGAAACATTAAAAAGTGTGATAAGCTGACAATTTCTCACTATGTTTATCTTGTTGTCTATCTTGAAACTGTTAATCAAGGTTGTCATTGATGTCAATGTGGCATTGACCAAGATGTCAATATTTTTGAGATGCCTAGACCCAGTATGATGTCAAGATGACATGGTTGATGGAGGACCATTTGATGACATAAACAATGTCTAGGGACATGACATGAAGAACACTTGAGGACTTAATGACATGGATATTACTATACTTCATGACATAGATGTCATGGACAATCATGGAAAATTGTTGGAGGGCACTCTTGAAATTATAACAAAAATGATCTAATTTTAGGAATAGTCACAACAAAAATATTTGTTGTCACCTTGGAGGCATCCCTTCACATTGGCTCCTTCGCCATCTTAAAGAGGACTCTTTCCTCTTTCCAACAAGCCCTCACTTATCTCCTAACTCCAAATACTCTAAGAGAAATTGATTTTTGAAGTTTACATCATAGTTATTAAAACCGGAACCAGTGACTGGACCGGTGGACCTAATGAACAGGGTTTTGAACCGGAACCGGTCTAACTGGTAGCAATCAGATCTCAATGAACCGGTTTAAAAAAAAATACATTAAATAATTATTTTTTAATAAAAAAACTATTTTTAAGATTTGCAACCATGATTCCAAGCCAATAGAAACAAAATATGCAAAGTTTGCTCATTTATATACCATGCAAAGCTGAATATATCAAACTGGCACCAAGTGCAATTGGAAATCCTAGTGCTAATCAATGTGTTGAGGAGGTGCAGGCAAGAAATGATTTGTATGCTTGTGGGATGCAAGTGTAGGTGCCAAGGAGGAGCTTTGCTCGAGTAAGCAGCTTTGGTTAAGAGTGATTACTAGCTAGGAGTTGGTGAGTATGCTTTTCCATGTTTTCTCTAGTTATGGTTTGAAGAGATTTACTTGTGTCAGCTTGTAATAAGATGTTGGTATGTAGATGTACTTCATCTCTTATATATAAATGAAGTGTTTAAGCTATCTAAATACTTGAATGACTTTCATCTTGTATTATCTTCTTGTTTAGGGGATTCCAGCACTATTGTTCAAGCTGGTTTCACCTATGATATTGTTGAAATTGTTGTGATTTAATACACAACACAGAACGTAAAGGAGAATATTTTTTTCTATAATAAAGGTATTTCAAATCTTTTATATGCTTGACAAAGTGTGCCCTGCATGTTAGACATTGTTGGCAGTGAATTCCACGTATATGGTATTTATTCTCTTGAGCTGCCTGGTGATTTGGATTGAAATGAATTTAAGTATTTGTTGCTATAATTGAATATTTCTGATTGGCCCCAAGACTGAAATTTCACAGGGAATAGATCTAAGAAACATCATGTTTTAGGTGAAATTACTGAATTTTCATTATAGCCTAGATTCATGAAATTCCTACCGTGACTGCTGGAATGACGTGATGTTCATCTGTTCATCCGGAATAGATCGAAGAAACTTCATGTTTTAGGTGAAATTACTAAATTTGCATTATAGCCTAGATTCATGAAATTCCTACCGTGACTGTTGGAATGACGTGATTTTCATCTGTTCATTGAATATTATTTTAGGAATGCAGAACAACAAAACAAGAGGCCGAGGAGGAAGATTCTGATTTGAATTTGTTACAAGATAGATTTCCTGTAGAATTCGTACTATTGTACAGACCCCTTGGAGACACAATCGTGAGGGCTCTGATTACAATCCTGTGGCAGTAAATTGTGGATATTCATCTGGTTAGCAGCTCGGATTGCAGAGATTAAAAACTCGTGGAAAACTTGGTTTAAGGTTGGAATTCCCTCACATGCATATATACCATAGGACCTTAACTCATTCCTCAGGCCTGTGATATTACAATCCGCAACGGGAGATTTAGTCCTTGTGTAGTCCTGTAGCTTATTGCTATGGACAATCACTTGTGGTAAGCATATTTTTGGAAGTATCAAAGCTCAGATCTGAAGTTTGAAGGGTCAAGCTTGTAGACCGAACTTTGAACCAGTGAACTAAGGCTATCTGGCTATATGTGCTAAGGTTCAGTACTGGACCTACACCTTGAACTTGTGAATGTATTAGACTTGGACATGAGAAAGAAATAGACTTAGACGTGTCGTGAAGAGACACTTAGACTGATCTCATGTAGACTTCAGACCTATTGCTACTGCACCCAAATTGCAGAGCTTTGTATTTTTAGACCTGTGTGAAGACTCCAAAAATCTAAATTGTGATCATCTATTCATCTCGAATCTGTGCCATACTCCTGTAAGTTAGTATGAAAGTGGACATTATGAGGTAGAATAAAGGGCATCTTTGTCCCTTATTATATATGGGATACAAGACCAAGAACACCATTGAAGCTTGTGGAATTGTATTACAGTGAATCCCCTTGTGTAGGTTTGGTTGGTAAAATGGAAGCACTATATTAAAGGTTGAAAGCACAATATTGAATTTGTTTTTGAAGATCTAGAATTGAGAAGAAGTAGCCTCTAAAGAGTTTATATACAACCTTCTTAATGCAGGGTTGAAGCCTTTTTAAAGGAGATCTAAGATCAGGTCTAAGATTAGGATCAGAAACCATAGGAAACTTGACTTGATGCCCAATGATGACCTAATAAACTTTTAGGAAGTAATTAAAAAAATCCATTGTTGATCTTCAGTCTCTTGTAGTCCCAACCTATAGTAGCCTTCCATAGATAATTTTTCTAAGGTTTACATGAACTATCAAACGAAACTACGAAATGGAACTCAGTGTGATACATTGTTTTCAATTGAAACTAAGTAAGTCAAGCTCCTTTTATGGAAAACATCACAGTTTCCTGTTGCTTCTTTAATAGAAGCTTGACTTAATGCCTAATGATGACCTAATAAACTTTTAGGAAGTAATTAAAAAAAATCCATTGTTGATCTTCAGTCTCTTGTAGTCCCAACCTACAGTAGCCTTCCATAGATAAGTTTTCTAAGGTTTACATGAGCTGTCAAATGAAACTACGAAATGGAACTCAGTGTGATACATTGTTTTCAATTTAAAATAAGTAAGTCAAGCTCCTTTTATGGTAAACATCACAGTTTCCCGTTGCTTCTTTAACAGACACTTGACTTGATGCCTAATGATGGCCTAATAAAATTTTAGGAAGTAATTAAAAAAATCCATTGTTGATCTTCAATCTCTTGTAGTCCCAACCTACAGTAGCCTTCCATAGATAAGTTTTCTAAGGTTTACATGAACTGTCAAACGAAAGTACAAAATGGAACTTAGTGTGATACATTTTTTTCAATTGAAACTAAGTAAGTCAAGCTCCTTTTATGGTAAACATAACAGTTTCCCGTTGCTTCTTTAACAGAAGCTTGACATGATGCCTAATGATTGCCTAATAAACTTTAGGAAGTAAAATTAAAATAATCCATTGTTGATCTTCAGTCTCTTGTAGTCCCAACCAACTGTAGCCTTCCATAGATAAGTTTTCTAAGGTTTACATGTACTGTCAAACGAAACTACGAAATGGAACTCAGTGTGATACATTGTTTTCAATTGAAACTAAGTAAGTCAAGCTCCTTTTATTGCAAACATCACAATTTCCCATTGCTTCTTTAATAGAAGCCTGTCTTGATGCCTAATGATGGCTTAATAAACTTTTAGGAAGTAATTAAAAAAAAACCATTGTTGATCTTCAGTCTCTTGTAGTCCCAACCTACAGTTGCCTTCCATAGATAAGTTTTCTAAGGTTTACATAAACTGTCAAATGAAACCACAAAATGGAACTCAGTGTGATACATTGTTTTCATTCGAAACTAAGTAAGTCAAGCTCCTTTTATGGTAAACATCACATTTTCCCATTGCTTCTTTAACAGACGCTTGAATTGATGCCTAATGATGGCCTAATAAACTTTGAGGAAGTAATTAAAAAAATCCATTTTTGATCTTCAGTCTCTTGTAGTCCCAACCTATAGGAGCCTTCCATAGATAAGTTTTATAAGGTTTACATGAACTGTGAAACGAAAGTACGAAATGGAACTCGGTGTGATACATTGTTTTCAATTGAAACTAATTCAAGCTCCTTTTATGGCAAACATCACAGTTTCCCATTACTTCTTTAAAAAAGCTTGACTTGATGCCTAATGATGGCCTAATAAACTTTTAGGAAGTAATTAAAAAAATCCATTGTTGATCTTCAATCTCTTGTAGTCCCAACCTACAGTAGCCTTCCATAGATAAGTTTTATAAGGTTTACATGAACTATCAGACGAAACTACGAAATGGAACTCAGTGTGATACATTGTTTTCAATCGAAACTAAGTAAGTCAAGCTCCTTTTATGGTAAACATCACAGTTTCCCATTGCTTCTTTAACATAAGCTTGAATTTATGCCTAATGATGGCCTAATAAACTTTTAGGAAGTAATTAAAAAAATCCATTGTTGATCTTCAGTCTCTTGTAGTCCCAACCTACAGTAGCCTTCCATAGATAAGTTTTCTACGATTTACATGAACTGTCAAATGAAACTAGGATACATGGATGAATTGTCAAATGAAACTACGATACAGGGATAATGAGATATCAAATTAATGGATTAATAAATTATGGTTGTATTGGTTTAAGTAGAATAAATGTAAGTAAAATTCCCCCAAACCATCTTATCTGATGTAGCTTTATCTCCACATCACTGAAGGATAATTCAATGAGGTATCAAAAAATATTTTCAGTCATGACCATAACACAGGTGCCATAGAAAGGTCCTAATCCATCTGTTGATAATGAGCCATGCAAAATTAATGATCTCTGATATGTGAGGATACACCCCTGTGCTAATCCATGCAAATTTGATGAAGATGACATATATCATAACCAAAATTTGAGATCGAATTGAACCATATGAGCCTCAGGAACTGTACATGTTTTTATTTAAACTGTTAACCCCAGATCATAAACAATACATTTCTTAGATCGAAATCAACATATACAGTGAGCGAATAAGGGCAATAGAAACTGCTTTGGAGGCTTATAAATAAGTGAAAAATATAAGTTTTGAAGGCAGAAGTGGACCAACGTTGACCCCTTGAAATCCATGATCCTTACCCAAAAAAATCGTATGAATCGAAAATATCTTAAAACAAACAGAGCAGATGCAAAGCGAGGAAATAGAAAAATATTAAATCCGACTAACCTATGACTCTGGGTATGCAAAATTCAATTGTGAATTTGCTGCTGCCTGCCTCTTCAAAAGCCTCCAAGTTCTGTCTAATGTGTTTTTATCCATGATAAAACCTGTAATTATATATAAATTCACAGCCCTAAAATAACCCTCTCGCCAACAGCAAAATCCTCCCCCCAAGAGAAAAAATTTGGTGGAAAATAACCAGCACGACCAGTTTTCATCCATTTTTTATCTAAATTTTAGAACCAACTGCATGGCGCTAAAGACCCAAAGCCTCATCTTCCTGAACCAGTCCAGGTAAGAACAATCAGTTTTCCTCTTTTCTTAGGCTTTCATACTGGTGAAATCAACCATGACCTCTCCGGACTTCAACTTTTGATGGACTTCGAATGTGGCATGCCCTCAAAACCTCATCTTTCCCTCACTTCTACTTTTGAAAAACTTCAGCATGTCCTAAAAACCTCATCTTCCTAAACCAGTTGAACTAGTCGAACAACGAGTTTTCTTGGGCTTTCAAAGTCAGGTTTCATACCAATATTTTTGATGAAATCAATGGGTACCAATGCCAATGTTCAACTTCGACTTACTTTCAGAAGCCCGTTTCTTGAACCAGTCGAACAACGAGTATGAAATAAACACATTACTTCGACTTACTTCCACTTTTGTTGTGGACACTTATTGATTAAAAATATGGACCGATTACTATCTAGTGAATATTTTTTTAATGAAATAAACGCATTACTTCGACTTAATTCCACTTTGGTTGTGGACACTCCTCGATTAAAGAGGTGGAGGATTACTATCTGGTCCAATGCATGTGTGTGATTGAATAAAGTGGGAGGGAAGAAAGTGAAATTATCAAAATCAAGTCACATTAATTTTTACTTAATATTCCCATAAAAAATGGTTGGTATATTGTCATATCAATTCTCAATTAATATCGCAATCGAAAATGGTTGGTTTATTTCTTTTTATCATATACTATTTGGCAAAGAGTTAGACATTGACTTAATCGATAAGTGAACAAATATTGTTAAAATTTTGACATGCCTACTTTCACTTTTCGAATGTGGCATGCCAATGTTCAACTTACTTTCAAAACCCCGTCTTCCTGAACCAGTCGAACAACGAGTTTTCAAAGTCGGTATTTTTTATAAAATCAACGCAAGACTTACTCATGCCTATTTCCACTTTTCAAATGTAGCATGCCATTTTTACAAAGCTTCAAACAATTTTTTTTAAATAATTAAAACTTACTTACACTTTTCAAATTTGGCATGCCTACTTCCACTTTTCGAATGCGACATGCCATTTTTACAAAGGTTCAAACAATTTTTTTTAAATAATTAAAATATTAATATTAATATTAATATTTATTATTTTAATTATTAATTAAATATAAAATCACACTATATTTAAAATTTAATTTTATATAATATAATTAAAACAAATAAAATATAAATATTGATAATTAATATTTTAATAAATTCAATAAAATATAAATATTCATATTTATTATTTTAATAAATTAATAGAGGTTCATATCAAATAACATATATATGTTAAATTGGTGTCACACAATATATGTATGTTAAACATATTATAAATAAATTATATGTGTGTGTAAGGTTTGAGTAGGCTTAATGGTTAAGGGTATGTGTTTCCTCCTAAGAGGTCATAGGTTCAAAACCAGAGGGGGTTGAGTATGTATGTCTTCATAAACTTAGTAGTAAAATTGCTACACGGAGGTGGATCCCTTGTCCCACAAACAAGGGGGTCTCATACGCCAATTTGGTGTTTGGCTTGGTCGACCTGATCTTAAAATTAGATTATTATTATTATTATAAGTATAAAAAAGGCTCATGCACTCTCCAATGGGAGTGAAGTTTGAGCAACGTCACATGGAAGGTGTCTCGCATTAGTAAATACAAGTGGAGCGAGGATGAGGGAGTGTCACACCCTCGAGTTAGTGTTGCGATGACCGAGTGGTGGGGGTGCGACGGGCGCCCAACTCGGGTATAATGTCGACGACAATGTGCAATATTGGGCACACCATATTGGCGAATGCCCACCTTGGGCGCATCATGTAGTAGTGGGTAGAGTCGTGTGATTTGGCAGACGTAATGAGCAACAACGTCAAACATGTGTGTGCCCCATAGCGGGCAGACAAGTCAAAGGTGTCAGGCAAAGTCGTGTTGGTGAGCGCATTCAGTGTTACAGGAGCGTTGTGTAGTGATTGGGCGAGTTGGGCAGGACAGGGTGCGGGCGGCCAATCAGTCGTTGGGGTGGATCAGGAACTCATGGTGGCAAGGGGAATCATGGGTATAATATTTATCACTCTGAGGTAAATTAGGGGTAGGGTATCCGACATTAATGTTTCTTGGAGAACTGTCATCCAATACTTATAAAAAACCTAATGGAAAGAGTATTGGACACAACTAAGAGAATTTTAACAATACTGCAGATGGATTCAGAGAATCTTGTATAACTGAAATGTAACACTTCGATATCAAAATTGCAATTTTCCATTTATGGCATGACACAATTAAAAATTATTGACATAAATGACTAATTCATATACTTGTTGTACTAGTCATATTTTTATTCTTGGACTATAATAGTGATTTACATTAATCATTATTAATTTAGTCATATATTTTAATCCTAGGCTAAATTAGCCATTCAAGTTAGTCGCTTTTAGTTTATTCAATTATTATCTAGTCATATATTTTATCCTTAAACTAAATTAGTCATTTAAGTTAGCCGTTTTTAGTTTAGTCACTTATTATCTAGTCGTATATTTTATTTCTAGACTAAATTAGTCATTTAAGTTAGTCATTTTTAGTTCGGTTACTTAAAATTGCTCAAATTTGGTAGTAATTCACTTGAAATAATAGCGGTGACTAACTTTTTTAGTCACCTAGTCATTAATTTCATCATTTTTTACTAGTGTTTTGAACACCACCACAAGGCCTTTCTAGATTTTGTAGCAAGGGAACAATTAGGAAACATGAGGGAAAATGCTTTCCCAAGGTGGGGGCATGTTTCACTTACTCTCCCAAAAAAGAGGTACTTATTGGCATCACCCTCATTTCTTTTCATATAAAGGCTTAAAAAATGAAAAAATAAAAAGTAAAATATAAAAAACCCTACCTCATTTTAAAGTTTCTTTATCTTTTGTACACTTTCACTCATTAATCCTCATTTTTATTTTCAATTTCATTGCACATTGTTATTTTTTAGTTTTAACTTTTTAGCCTTGACTCTAGATACTAATGACCTCATATTAGTATTTACTAATTTATTAATGCCAATTACTTAATTAGATTCTAGAATGATGGATTTAAATCAAAGTATTGGTGTTTACCAATTATGATTCATTTATAGTTTATGAATCAATTATTCAATTATTAAATATGAATCTGAATCATGTTTATGTAATAAACAAATTTGAGTTAAGTACTTTTTTATTGTTTACTATTTAGTATTTACAATTCGCAATGATGAATTTGCATGGGAATATTTTTTTTTGGGATTTTCGCATTATTATTTTTATTTTTATATTTTGAGAGACAAGGACCCTTATGCTAGGGACCCCGACACCCCACGGAATTTACCCATAATTTTGGGGGTTCTTCCACACATCCCCCCACATGTGTCTCACTGCTCCAATGCTTCCTCGTCCCATAAACATGGTAGAACATTGATTATATATTTGATTCCATACACCTATGGTCAAACGTATTGGTCACTTATTGTCTGGTATTATTTGTACTTTATGGATGCCTCTTGACTTGCTTAAGCTCTAAAGGAGTTCCCCATGTTCTGACATGGTTTGATTGAATGATGTATGTTTAATTTGACATGGATTTTTTTAAATAAGCATCCCCTTATCATTATTAAGACTACTTCACGAAAATTTTGCATTACAAGGGATCCCTTAGCATAATTAACCATGGTTGCTCTTCGAGAGAAAATTTGGTGGGGATTATCTACTTAACTAAAGCCCTCAATACTTGTCCCTAGAAATAATAATTACACTATCATGTTACTAGAATACTTGAACCCTATTAGGGAATATATTAGCTACTCACTTTCATCAACCAAGAAAGTTGCACTTAACAATTGACTTGGATTTGAAGGCATGATTTGATGAATGATTGTTGTTAAATAAATGTATAGTTTTCAATGATGGTTATGTGGTAATTTTGGATTCCTATTTCCCTAGAGCATTGAGTGTGATATATTGGCCTTTTGAAAGAAGGTTCTCGACAAGAAGGTGAGCTCAATCTCTATGGTTGGGTGGAAACATTCCATGCACTTTTAGTCCTCTTTGTTGAACATTCTATGGTGTTGCTTATCCCTATTCCCCTAATTTGATTTCCAAACTGTAACACAGGCTTCAATTTTCACCAAAAATGTAGACATATGATAAAAACATGAAATTCCATATACATCAATAGTTTTAGAATTCTCAAGTTAGATATTACTATCGAGTTCAAATGTTAAACATGTGATATTGGTACGGTCTCCCATTCCTAGTCACTTTCTTTGACAATTTATTAAATGTTAGAAAATTAAATATTACAGAGCAATGAAACACATAAAATATGTGGAAAATAAAAGCACACAAAACACATAAAACCAGAGAGACATAGATATACGTGGTTCACCCACTTTGGGCTACGTCCACCCCGAACAGCCAGTCCTTCCTTTATATTATCCAAAAAAAATGAAGAGACAAAACCTACAGCAGATCCGCTGTAATATCCTCTTCTCTCTCTCACAGTCTCCCTCTCTATTTCTCGCTCCGAGAATACACTCATAATACACAGCCATAATACAATGCCCTCCTACATACAAGGGGATTGCCTTCTAGGACAAAAAACCCTAATCTAAACATAACTTCTACTGTCAGATCATTTGCCTAATGAACGACCCAGATTGACTAGAAATTACTATACTTTTACAAGGAAATTTTACATCTGTTTTTAGCTTCGGGAGCACTGCCCCCGAACCCCCGCCAGGGGGGGGCTCCAAAAAGTGCTGCCGCCCCCCCCTGGACCCCCCACGGCAGCGATTAAATTTCGGGCGGCGGTGCCGCCCCTTTTTAAGGTACAGGGGTCCAATGCTGTGATACAAAGTAAACAAGATAATCAGGCTCCACACCCAACATTAAATGTTGATCTCTGATGTTGATTTTGATTCTAAAAGAATAGATGCACAAACCTCCCATGAGTAAGAATATGAACAAAACAAATAGTGGCCATTGTTGGTAGGCTTTCCATATTGTGAATACCTATGTACCCAATATCTATATTAACACTAGTAGTTTAAAAAATGTATGATAAACCCATGGCTCTCAAAATGCATTCGACATAATTATACCTACAATAGAAGTTTTGGTTGTAGCCTGTACACTATATCAATGCAGAGCTTGAAGATAAAATGCCACTTGGGTTGGGATAGATGGTGGAAAAAGTACACATGTGAAATATTATTATAACCATATTAGTAAATTCAAATTTAGTATGCTGGTTCTCATATTTGTCTTTTTTCTTATACCTTGAATTCAATTTCATGGGCTATAAACTATAAAACTGGATAGACCTCATAATAGGCTGAGTTTACTCACATGAGGGTAGTTTGGGACTCTACAACCTGACTGGGCCTAATGGTTAAGAACATATGATTTCTCCTTGGAGGTCACATATTAAATTCTAGTGGGGAGTAGGTTATGTACACATGAGAAAAAAATTGTTTCTAGATATTTGTGTGGCATTGGAAAGGTACCAACAGATCTCATTCTTGCTTACAGACTAGAGAGAGATTAATGTAATTCCCAAGTGAACTTCAATGCAAAAAATATATTATTCATACACAGTTTTGGTACTTTTGGAATAATGTATTATGAACCTCATTTCAATATGTTTGTTGGTGGATTCGACCAACTATGCATTTCATAGAAGATAACGATGTTTATGTAACAGTCTTGTAGTGGCAATGGGGCACTACACCATGTATGTTTTTTCTACTGGATGAAAATGTTCTTGTTGGTGTCACATACTGGCTAAGGAACCCATCAAATACTAAATACAACTCCTTAACATCCAAAAAACACTGAGATGGAAAAATGTAAGCAAGAAAAATATCAACCATGTAGCTTTGCTCTAGCACCTTTTGGAAAATTTTGGTGGGAATGTTTTCAATGTTGCATGTTGTGTTGTTTGATTGCTGTCCATTATTCATGTGGTCTGCAAAAGAGTTTTTTTTAGTGTGTTAGTCTTTCGCATGGGTTTATAAGTCTTTTATATATTTTCATGTTCAACCTTGGATGCTCTCCCAAAATGCACTATCAACAACCATCACTGTCCTGCCCGACTCTATCGTGACAAGGGCTTCTCTAGTTGGTAAAGAAGGGGTGGTAATAATCCCCCCACCAGGGTTCATTTAATCATTTAAACTCCCTCATGAGCCATCGTGGTCATGGAAGCAAGCCACACATGCTGATGTACAAATTAAAAAGCCCTAGTGCTAATGGCTTTCACTTTGGTGTTAATTGGGCAAACACTAATAGACAAAGGAAGCATATTAGAAAACCTCTATAAATCTTTCAAATTCTACAATGAACTGTTTTCATGTCCTATTGCCTCATTTATATAGTTAGATGTAAATAGTTAATGTCTTCACAGTATAATATATATATATATGCATAGTTCATGTCTGCGCAATGCAAGTTATATTAATATACAATGTCTAATAAATTGAAAATTCTAATTTCTCTGTTACAGGAAAGTATCCTCCTGAACCACTGAATGTTTTAGACAGACGCGGTGAGGATATCCAAGATTTTTATTGAGAGTCAAGAGTGTACTACATCAAATATTAATTTCTCAATCTATGTATTTACAAAAATTCTTCAAAAGCAATAAGCCATTGTGCGAAATCTTAACCACGTGATCTACTCAATAAGTAAGCCATGTAGTATTTTATTATTACCTTCAATTTGGATTAGTAAATGGCAAAAAAATATAAACCATTCATAATATACAATTGAAGAAATTGAATTAAGGCATGTGCCTGACATTTTAAGCTATGGGTTCATCCCTTTCTAGATGTTGTCCAATTCAAACAAGTGAGTAGGTCCAAAAGACAGTCTAGATTCCAGTGCTCGTTACTTGAAGAAAAAAAATCATGCTAAGGATTTTTTATTTTCACACATCAAGATTAAAAGGAAATTTCCAATTTAATGCTCTAGATGCATTTAAGAAAAGAAACACGAGAGCACCCTCTTTGAAGATAATTGTAGACTATAATACAGAGATCTAATGTCAGACAACTACTTTTGTGACATATTTATCTGGTAACAGGTCTAATCATTATTTTTACAGCTTGAGAAGTTTATAATTTATAGATTCCATATTTTGACAGGGAGAAGGATGGAATTATTGGCACATTCAGTAAAAGAAGCACCTAGAGTGATTCGAAAGAATAATATTGATAAAAATGGTGAATGGACTTTATTTGATGGCACAATTCAAAGAGATCCACCATCTAGTGGAGCTAGTGATGATATCTCTACCTAATGATCATGTTCTAAAGTTCAAAGCTGAATTGGAAAGTGGCCCAAATAATCTGGCAGAGTTCATCGCATTAAAATTGCTAGTAACTCTTGGAGCAGAAAAAGATGCTCAAAATATTCAAATCTTTGGAGTTTCTCTAGTTGTATTAAATTGGAGAAATAAGATCTATTGCTTGGAAAACCATACCTTGAATCCAATATTCGATAATATTAATCTGGCTTGTTCAAATTTATCAATATTTCCTTTCTTCATGTTTATGCAGAACGAAACAAGAATGTAGATGCACTTTAAAAAAATGCATTGTTTGTGGATACAAAGACTTGGCATATTCAACAGTTGTTGTTAGGCCATTCTTTTGAATATGTTCATAACTTCATACTCACTTCTATTAGCTTTATGTTGTATGATGTCAGTCCTGCATGTCTCTTACATGATGTCTATGTATCACATTGTTGTTATTTTGGGATATTTTATGGATTTATTGGAAAGATATGTCCAGTTAGTTTTATGGTCTATTTTAAAGGATATGATGGATGGGTGAGTGACTAACTTCAACTCACAATTTTTTGGTCTTCATGCTGAATGAATCTCATCGTCCTTTTTTAGGTGAGTAACTTACCATATCTATATCGGTATATTCTTAAAAATAATTATGTAAAGATCTCCCTTCTTCAGGGCATCAAATATATACCCATTTACAACAAGTTCATCAAGGAATCATGTATCAAAGGGTCAGGTAGAAAGAAAATAAATCCTCCTATCATTCATGTATGGGACAAATTTTTGATATCATGCTCAAGAAAGCTACACCTGCAAAATATGTTGACCCTAGAGGTACTGTTGTGACTGCCTATATAGATGGTACTTCCATTATCAAAACTTTGATCGAAAATGGAGTATCTATGTCATCATCAAGGGCACTATGTTGAGATTGAACTTTCAGTTTTCTCTTCTAGGAAAGTGAGCATATCATTATAGACCATGAGGCCAATGATGTTGTATATTCCAGACCCTAGTTTGGATTCTTCATTCGTTACTGCTGTAATACCACCCCTGTCTCACTTGGCAGCAAACTTTCATGGTGGTCTCTCATGATGCTGAAAAGAGGATCATCCACCCAGTACTCCATGCCCATTTTCTTTTCTCCAGTGGTTTCTTTAAGAAAATCACATTGATCCTCCTTTGGAGCAACATCTTTATCACTACTCAAGGCATCAAACGGAAGGTTTTTAGAATTTTCATCTTAGTTAGCATGATCATCCTAAAGGGAGCCCATGAGACTCCCCTCTGTAACAGGGAAGACACCACCATTTTATTTTTCTTCTTCAAATTCTTCAAACATGTCTCTGAATCTCTTATAGTTGCCACCAAACTATCCTTCAATTGGAAAAAATAGTGCCTCTATATGGGACTGTTCCAATTCATTATCAACTTTTAGGACTTGTACATGATCTCCCTCTAGTTAGTCATTCTAAAACTTTAGAGATCCAACATTGAAACATAATATATATGACCTTCCCATGAGGTCTAAAATGTGCAATTTATATTCAGGTTCTAGCCTCTAAGTGCTTTGTTGGTTGTTCTTGTCCTAGCTATTAGTTTCAATGTAGTCATGACATATGAACAGTCTGCATCGTTTCAGATGTTTGTCATAGTTCAACTGTCACATTTAGGCATTATAAAAAGTGTACTATGTTGGATAATATGTTCAAAGTAACAATAACTCTTGTAATCTATACTTGAATGTTTGTCTCTATTACATTTGTAGCAATATTGGTTGCATTAGTAGCAGCAAGCCCCACAAAGGGATAGAGTTAAAGAAGTCTTAAGCCCTCTTGATGCAGATTATGCGAGCAAGTATATTCCCATTATTGCAAGAATTAGTGAACAACAAATATCTTCTTGGCATTCATATTTTATGAATATAAATGTACCTGCATATCTAGAGCTAGTAGGAATCGTTGAATGTTTCTTGCAGTTGTGAGATGCAAGGTCTTTTTTGTTTTTTCACATTGTGACATTAGTATAGTTTTCTAGTATAATGGTGTGCCTTGTGCTAGTGCTAGATCCAACAACTTGTATTTAATTTGGCATTGCTATTTCTGAATCTTTTACAGCACCAACACTGTAACACATATTTCATTAAATTTGGATGTTTTCTATTACAAGGACTTTAACAACAAACGTGTTTCATTAAATTTGGAATTATTGAGTGGATCTAGAATTGATAACTTTAACTATATTAAGTTTGAAAATCAGTTAGTTCACTATTTAAATGTACCTATTCACCATTTTTTTCAATAAAATTATCATGATAAGCTATATAAAACAAATTTATATAAAGTTGTAGAAGCAAATATTTGATGTCTTAAACTTGGACTCCTTACATTATTTCTTCTAATATTATTTATGGTTCCTTTTAAAAAGTTGAATGATATTAGTTGGTGACAAGAGTATTCTATATATTAGCATTATATACCAATTTAATTATAATTTGATACAGTAAATATGGAATTGGTTGTGATGAGTTACTATTCTCGTAGAAGGTTGGCACAATTTTAAAGTCTCCATAAAATTTATTTAATCATAGAATTACACTAGTATGTTTATTACCATAACAATTTTAATTACAGGTACTATTAGCAATTTCGTTTATTTTTCTAGTATCATATTTTATAATTATATAATTTAAGACATTGATAGCATTTATAATCAACAAGACAAAATATTACATAAGACCCATATTATGTTTAAATTCATTCTTTTAATAATCAAAACCAACACAAGGACTTCATTAACATTATTTATTTTGCAAACCAACATAGATATGTCTTATATCGAGATCTAGCAAGCGCCAATAGGGATCAATTCTAGAGTTAAGATGGATCTAATCTGGTAGTCTGACATTCCATAATAGATTTGTTGAAGCATTTATGTACGCTTCATCATAACAAATAACACAGAAAAATATCATGGGATATGCAATACTATGGACTTGTAAAGCACCATCGGTAAACCCATCAAATGACTAACTCAAACTTATGTTAACTAGTCTATGACCAAAACATTTAACGGGGACCTTCTCATATCCTTGTAAATAGACATTTACAAGTGTAAATGTTTACGTGGGGTCTTTCCATACTAGGATGTAAAACGCCTCTCCAAAAAAACACAATATTAACTTAAGATAAGATAAGATAAATATTTTTAGTAATGTCAAACCAATTAGAGACCCGTGAATAGGTCAAACATGGAATTGCTTGGCACAAAAATATCAATACATAGTATGGGTGTGAAAGTAGCTATTAGTAGGAATCAATTAAATCATATCAGTATGTCTAACATGAAAGCAAGGTATTATATTTACGAATGATAGACTAGACTCCTTGATGTCAAAAAAATTGTGCCTAAAAACTCTCACCCCCAAGTTTCCCATAAACCAAAGGGGGATTTGTTGATCAAAATATGATGGTGTTATGAGGATCTCGGTGTAAGACTTGGTAAGGAGTGCCTCCCTTGCAAATTTTGCATTGCAACTAGTATACTAGAAAGTTACTAAGTAAAAAAAAAATTATGCTAAATATTCTAAGTCCCCTTAGTGCCTTTATAAAGCACCGAGGGGAGGTCCAAACCACTTAGAAATAATTATCAAATAATTATAATTTTTTTATGCACCATTTAGGATTAATTATCGATTAATTGTAATTTGTAAAAAAAAGGTCATAATAATGGTGCAAAAAATCTAAAGACATTCATTTGTGACCCTCTCTTCAGTGAAATTTGAAAATCCAGTTAAATAAATAGATTATGGATGGAAAAATCTAATCTCATATTATGGTGCAAAAAGTTTAAAGACATCCATTTATGCCGCATCTCTTGAATGAGCCTGAATAGTCCACTTGACATTCATTATCAAGTAATTATTCCACTTTTATGAGGAAAACCATTTTCTTTTACATGGAGTTTTCTTTCAAAAACAACAATGTCACATTTATGCACTGATATCAAACCACATAATAGGCATATAAGAGTAAATAAATGGCTTCCTGAATGATAGAATTAAATGAGATGATTGCATATATAGGTAATTGATTTAGTAATACATAGTTATAAAAATTTATGGATTGAAAATCAAATGGACCACATAGAACTCATCATCAATTAATTCTAATTTGTTTTGAAAAAAAAAATATCATTACATACATTAAGATCTTAAATAATTTCAAAAGTGCAATACATCCATAAACTTGTATCAATGCATATAACTAAATAAAATTCAGTAAATATGTTAATGTGTTGGATTCTATCACATTATTTCTATTAGAAATAATTTATTTAAGACTTGAAATTTACAAATTATTAATGTGGATGGGAAAATCAAACATCATATATGCAAACTGTTTAAAGACATCCATTTATGACCCATCTCTTGAATAATTATGAATAGTCCATGTTTTCTTTCCTTTTACTTGCAATGAAAGCATGGGAAACCCAAGAGTACATCCCGCCATTTTGAAAATGGTACATTGAGTAAATCATCGGCCCTAGTTATGGAACCTCACCACAAAAAACTCAAAGAGTCGAACCCGTGATCAACAACAATATCAAAGAACTTCACATTTGGCTCTAGACCACTTGAGCTAACCCTTGGGGCCTAATGAATAGTCTACTTAAAATTCATTATCTTCATGATCAATTAATTATTACATGTTTAATTATTAAAAAAATTTTGTTTTACATGAAGTTTGATTTCAAAAACAACGATATCACATTTATACACTCTTATTAAACCACATGATAGAAAATGAAAGTCAATAAATGGCTTCCCAACTTATTGACTTGTATGAGACGATTGCATACAAAAATAATTGATTTACAAGCACATGTAAGTTAGAAATAATTATAAATTGAAAATCCAATGCCTTCAAATTTAAAGAGTTTGAAGTCACTAATCTATGTCCCATTTCCCACTAGTCTAAATAGTCTACTTAGCACTTATTATCATGAAATTTTAATATATGTTTTTGGAATAAATGATTCATAATTTATGGCTATTATATATCACATTAATACACTCATATTAATCAATATAAATAAATAAAAGTTGATAACATAACTTTGTGCCTTGTTGGCTCATGATATAATTTCATTTTATTTAAAAATACAAATTATAAAAAGTCATCACTGGACAATGAAATGAAATTCCTTACAATTCAAAAAGTTTAAAGACATAAATTATCTATGATACATGCTCAATGAAACCTTAACACTCCACTTAACAACCATTATCAATTAATTATGTATTTTTAAGAAATGAGAACTTCTTTACAATGGAGTTGATTTTAAAATTTATATATCACATTTATACGCTCGTATTAATGCATTTTATAGGCAATTAAAAGTCAAGAAGTGACATTGTGTTTTTTTGATTTTCAATATGATATGATTGCAATAAAAAATATTAATTGGAGTCTATACAAAATTACCAAAAAATATCAATTGGGAAATTACAGATCTTGCACTTCAAAAATTTCAAATCATTCACCTATGGTCCATTACCTATGCCCCATTTCCTATTAGTCTTAATAGTGCATGAAGAATTTATCAACTAAATTATCTATACTTTTTTTTGGTAAGACTTGTACATTTATTTACAACTCTGAATAGTCCATGTTTTCTTTTTACTTGGAATGAAAGCACGAGAAACCCAGAGTACATCCCACCATTTTGCAGATGCTACATTGAGTAAATCACCGGCCCTAGTTATGGAACCTCACCCCAACAAACTCAACGAGCCGAACCTGTGATCAACAACAATATCAAAGTACTTCACATTTGGCTCTAGACCACTTGAGCTAACCCTTGGGGCTTAATGAATAGTCCACTTAACATTCATTATCTTCATGATCAATTAATTATTACATGGCTAATTATTAAAAACATTTTGTTTTACATGAAGTTTGATTTCAAAAACAACGATATCACATTTATACACTCTTATTAAACCACAAAATAGAAAATGAAAGTAAATAAGCTTCATGATTTATTGACTCGTATGAGACGATTGTAGACAGAAATAATCGATTTACAAGCACATGTAAGTTAGAAAGAATTATAGAATGAAAATCAAATGCCTTCAAATTTAAAGAATTATAGATTGAAAATCATATGCCTTAAAATTTAAAGTGTTTGAAGTCACTAATCTATGTCCCATTTCCCACTAGTCTAAATAGTCTACTTAGCACTTATTATCAAGAAATTTTAATATATGTTTTTGGAAGAAATGATTCATAATTTATGGCTATTATGTATCACATTAATATACTCTTATTAATGAATATAAATAAATAAAAGTTGATAACACCTTGTTGGCTCATATGATATAATTTCATTTTATTTAAAAATACAAATATATAAAAAGTCATCACTGGACAATGAAATGAAATTCCTTACAATTCATAAAGTTTAAAGACATAAATCATATATGATACATGCTCAATGAAACCTTAACGCTCCACTTAACAATCATTATCACTTATTTATGTCTTTTTAAGAAACGAAAACTTATTTAGAATGGATTTTGATTTTAAAATTTTTATATCACATGTATACACTCGTATTAATGCATTTTATAGGCAACTAAAAGTCAACAAGTGACTTTGTGTATTGTTGATTTTCAATATGATATGATTTCAATAAAAAATATTAATTGGAGTCTATACAAAATTACCAAAAATATCAATTGGGAAATTACAGACCTTGTACTTCAAAAAGTTCAAATCATTCACCTATGTCCCATTTCCTATTAGCCTTAATAGTGCATGAGGAATTTATCAACTAAATTATTTATAATAAAAAATTGGTAAAAGTTGTACATTTATTTACATTGAACTTTATTTTAAAAATTACATTTCGCATTTATATATGAGTATTAATGAATATAAGTAAATATAAATCCATAAAAATAAATTTTTTCCTCAATGGATCATATAATAAGATGATTTAAATGACAAATAATTTATTTAAAAACTGTAAATTAATATACACACATACACATTATAAAAGTAAATATTTTGTACAAAAAATTCAATGCAAAAATGATTATAAATAATAATGATAATGTATATTAGTATAATTTTCAATTCACATATATTTCAAAACAAATAATAAATCACACAAATTCATTCAAAAAAAACTATGTCCAAGTTGCATTGAAAAAATTGTTGCTCTTGTGAGTAAATTTATTAAAAAAAATCATCATCCATTACAATGAAGTACATGTTCTATTGAACATTCAAATGTACTCACATTTATGTTTGATACAATGAAATGGCTTAAGAAATGGAAATAAAACTTGCATAAGCCAATTATCATGCTTTGTATAGGCTTTTGTCTAGATGTGGTTTGACCAATATCTATGGAATTGAGAAGGATGCTTTGATGAATCTATTAGCAATATATTTGATTCTCCGTATTTATCTCCATATTGGGACCACACGTCAATCAAACTTTTCTCATAAAATTGTATTGTTCTCCCTGCCTTCACTTTTGTTTGCAAATGGCAACAAGACCTGCTTCATATGAATTTAAAATCCCCTATGTCAATATTTTATTTTCAAAGTGTGTATCAAATGTACTTATCAGTGACATCTAATGTCCATATTGCAACATAATAATTTTTTAAGCAATATTTAATACTTACGATTGAGAAGGACTTGAAAAATAGGAGTGATTACCAAACTGCCAATTTAGTTCTCTTTGAATATGACAACTCAGTTCATCTCCAATGTATGATTAGACGAATACTCCTTCCAGTTCAAATATCAACAAAATATTTCAACTTATATTAATTCTCATATGCATCTGCACTGCAACCACATATATCGCATTATCATATATCCACTTCAACACTTCATTGTTTAAAAACATCAAACATAACACTTCAAAACATTTAAAAAATGATGTTAGTATATATTATATTTTTTTTTCATTTGTAACAAAGTGAATTTAACTAGCTAACTGACAATCAAAAAACATTATTACAGTGGCCCCATTCAAATGAACAAATTAATGATACGTCTAGTTTACATATACAACCTAATACATTTATTCAATTTGTATGGAACAAGCATTTTAAATTTTCTATAAATTAAAAACAAATGATATGAACACATTAAAGAACCATTCAACTAATCATTGTCATTATCACTACCTTGCTATATATATATATATATATATATATATATATTCTTCCTATGAATGTATTGGTATCATGAAATACAAGTCAACTCAAACTAATAAAGGCTACAAAATACACTAATAAAACATGATGTCTTTGGAATCTAATAGTCCTTGGAATCTAAAAACATTTGTATAAAAATATTTAACAAATTTCAATAAATTAAAAAATAAGGAATGTGAAGAATATGGAATTTCGAACCATATGCAAATTCCTTATAAGAAAATGGCAGTTCAAACTTCATTAATCATCATTCAATTATTCGCATAATACCTAACCATTTGCAGCAAAATATAAACTAGTGTTGAAAATGCCATACGATTTACAACAAATTTTGGTGGTAAATTTCCTTAACTTTCTTCTCCCTTATAGATACTTCCTTTGAATTTTCTTTGGCTTCATAGTCCATGATTTCTGAAAATAAAATTAAGAAACTACTACCAAAGTTTCTAATATTAAAGAAAAATATGAATTATAAATACTATCATTACCTTCATCATTATATTTGTCATAAAATAAACAAGAATCATAAATACGCTACAGGGAGAGAGAAATTTAACTCACGCTAAGTTTGTGTTAGATTTCCTTCTTGCACAAGCAAAACCACATTGCATGGTGAAACAAATCTAGCGTATGCTAGATTTTTGTGTTAAAAACAAATCTAACATTGTGTTAGATTTGTTTTACCTTGCAATGCATGTGTTTATACTAGAAGAAAATCTATTGCACGTTAGATTTTTTTTTTACTTTGAAATGTTGGTGTTTATGCTAGAAACAACTCTATCACATGTTATATATGTCATATCCTATAATGTTTTCATTTATACTAGAAACAAATGTACTGTGCGCTATATTTATTTTACCCTATAATTCTTGTGTTTGCACTTTTGTTTTACCTTACAATGCTTTTGTCTTTTGTTCTACACTAGATTTGTTTTACCCTGCAGTGCTTTTTTTATGCTTCTCCTTATAATAGATTTGTTTTACCTTACAATTTTTGTGTTTGTGTTTGTGCTAGAAGCAAACCTAGCATGAGCTAAGATTTATTTTGTTTGACCTTTCCATGCTTGTATTTGTGCTAGAAAAAAATCTAGTGTGCACCCACAAAAAATTTAAAAGCTCTTGGACTCACTGTGTTCAAATTCCTAACTCAGAGTCGTCCTGTGTCTTCTACAACAGCATGACTAGATTAAAAGACATTACAATAAAATAGGCTAGAGAGAAGAAAAGATAGGGTGAAGCAACTCTGAATAAGATTGAGACTGAGATAGGGAGCTTGCTGGGATCGGACTTCCTCGACTTTCAGTGCACTGAGGCCAAGGGCCACCTCATTCAATTTGAAATGGAGAAAGCCAAATTGTTAAGGAAACAGGAGGAAACATGGAGGCTCAAAAGCATGGATATCTGGCTCAAGGCGGGAGATGACAACACTACTCTTCCACCAATGTGCAAAAGGAAGAAATAGTATCAACACAATCTGGGAACTGAAGGACCAGGCTAGAAGGGTGGCTAATAACCATGCTCAACTTGTTGATATGGGTATTAGACATTTCTCCCATCTCTACAGTGACCCCAGAGCTGCCAACATATCAAAAGCACTTTAGATAGCCAGGACCATGCACAGATATGTGGAGGAATATGATATTGAAAATTTAAATGCCCCTATTACTTTAGGGGAATTTGAAGCGGTATTAAAATGGTTTAAGTTGGAGAAGAGCCCTGGTCCGGACGACTAGCCCATTGAATTATACCTCACTTTATTTGAAGACATTGGGAGGGACCTCCTACAAGTCATAGAAGAGAACCGGATGATTGGTCGTATTTATTATGGATTCAACGCTACTTTCATAGCCCTCATACCTGAGATTGATAAACCCTTAACATTTAATAACTAGCGGCCCATATTCCTCTGCAAATGTATCTACAAGATCATATCCTAGATCATTTCCAATCGCATCAAGCCCATATTATCTTTGCACATATCCAAAGAACAATTTTCCTTCCTTAACCAGAGACAAATTCATGAAGCCATAAGTACTGCCTAGGAAGCCTTGCACTCTATCAAGCTCAAAAGTCCTAAAAGCACCATCCTCGGTCTTAAAAGCACCATCCTCAAGATTGACCTCGCAAAGGCTTTTGATTGCACATGCTGGACCTAGATTGAGCTCAACCTTCTCCAAACTGGCTTCCCCCACTCCTTCATCAATTGGATCATGGGATGCATCACAAATGCCTCCTTCAGCCAAATCATCAATGGAGCAGCTTCTGAATATTTTCATGCAGGTAGAGGGCTTCGTCAAGGCTTCCCATTATCCTTGTTGCTATTTTTATTAATCATGGAAGGACTGACCAAAATTTTGACAAAGGCCAAGGCTGATGGGACTATTAAAGGTGTCAAATTATCTGAATTTATACATCTAACCCATCTCTTATTTGTAGATGTACTTATTTTTCTTGATGGATCCATCCAAGACACCAACAACTTCAAAAAGATTCTTGAGGTTTTCTGTAAGGCCACAAGTATGGACCCTAATCATAGTAAATATACTATCATATTGGTGAAGTGCTCTAAGCAGGAATGTAGACATGCCCTCGCCCATTTTCATTTTGGTTGCAGAGAATTAGAGGATGGCATTAAATATATCGAGTGATGTCTAAAGCCAAATAACTACCACATCACTAATTGGAATTGGTTAATTGCAAAATTCGAGAGGAGAGTAAACATTTGGTTGCCGAGATGGCTCTCTAAAGCAAGGCAATTAGTTCTAATAAAATCAGTGTTGGAGGCAATTCCTGTACACTGGATGGCACTGGCATGGATTCCCAAAGGAGTGATGGCCAGAATAAAAAAAATTGTAGAAGATTCCTTTGGAGGGGAACAATTGAAGGCAGGAAATTTTCATGAATAGGATGGAAGAGGATTTCCAAACCCAAAATTTAGGGTGGCTAGGGGCTAAAAGATCTTAATCGCTTTGCCAGAACTTTGGCTGCCAAAATGGGGTGGCATCTACTCAATGCTAGCAACCTCTAGCAAGAGGTAACTTATTTCAAATAAATTGCTCCTCAGATTACCCTTGATTGGATCAGAGGCCCCACCTCATACATTCCAGGATCCTCCATTATCTGGCGAGCCATCACCAGATCCATTCACATCATCAAGAAAGGCCTTGCTTGGAGCATTGGGTCTGGAGAAAAAGTCAAGATTGGAGTGGATGATTGGTCTAGATGTGGTCAGATGTACCAATTACCCTTGGCCATTAGACAACACTTGATGGACTCAGGAATTCAAAGCATATCACAAATTTCTGAAAGAGCTAATTCCTCTTGAATCAAACAGGCCTGGAAATCGGCACAGGATCTCGACATCCCAAATATATGGAATCTAATTTGGAAAAATTATCTCAGGGCCCTCTGTGCCACCATTATCAGAATTACTGAGAGGGATGAAAAAATTTTATGGGCTTTATCTCCCAGGGGCAGATACTCACCTAAGGAACGGTATGTCTCTCTATGCACAGAACTTGAACCACCAAAGGCCAAAATTTTCATGTGGTGCATACTCAGCAACTACGCTCCGACGGAGGACAACCTCATCAGGAGATCCATCCATGGCCCCTCCAGATGTTGTCTTTGCAAAACTTAGCCCGAGGATGCAAATAACCTTTTCCTCACCTACCCAACTAGAAAAATGATCTGCCAACTAACCACAGCTACTCTGGGCATCTCATATAATTAGCATGGAAACTCTGTCTCTGAGGCTTGGTCAAATTGGTGGCAATCAGCTGTCTCCCTAAAAGATCGTAATCTCCCCCTCATGATATCTTGGGGCACATGGTTGGCCTGTAATCAGTCTATATTTCAAAGTGATGTGATAAAGTGACCTCACATAAGTAACATTATAGTGATGTTTTTCCTCTCAATTCCAAATGATGAGCCCAAAGCTCAAGGCAAAATATTCATACCAGTGGCTATTGACAAATCCTACCCATGGGCCTATTTTGATGGGGCATCAAACATCCATGGCTATGGAGGGGGGGCTACTCTCTATCTTTTCGATACTCACTACTATAATATTAAATGGTATTAGGCCTAGCTACAAACAATTATGCCGAACTCAACAGTCTCAGACTCCTTACCTTCGCCCGAGAGAAGAGTTGCAACGGGATTCAGATATTTGGGGATTCCAAAATTATTATTAACTAGGTCAACAATGAAGCCCGATGTCGTGTTCATACTCTTAAAGCTTTGTTGAATGAGGTTATGGCGCTAAAATCATTTTTGATTCCATTATTGTTGCTCACATTTACAGGCAAAGGAACCATGTCGCTGATCAACTATTCGAAGAAGCATCACAGCTAGACTGGGGTAACTGGTTCATTATCGAACAGGATGGACAGAACGAGTATCAGTATTTCCATCAACCCTTCATAGAGTATGTGGAGGGTCAGGGGGCAGTCTAACCAGGCTGTCGATTTTGGCTATATTTTTGGCAGGGCTTTTGGCCGGTTTTTATTTTTCACATGTGATTATGTAGATATTTTTTTTATATGCATAGTATTGTTACTAAAGGTTATTTATGAACATGTGAACTATATGATAGTAAGTGATTTTTGAATTATGCATAGATGATTATGCTGTTAATACAACATGTAATTTTCTCTCATAAATGAAAATTACAAATTTTTCCTTGGAAAAAAAATGAACTTTGAATTATGCATAGATGACTATGTTGCTGATACAACAGGTAATTTTCTCTCATAAATGAAAATTACAAATTTTTCCTTGGAAAAAAAAAAAATCTAACATGCGCTAGATTTGGTTTACCATACAATGCTTGAGTTTTTGCTAGAAGGAAATCTAGGGCACACTAGTTTTGTTTTACCTTGCAATGCATGTGTTTGTGTTTTTTATACTAAAATTTGTTTTACCTTGTAATGCTCGTCCTTATGCTACAAGGAAATATAGCACATGTTATATTTGGTTTACTTGCAATTTTGGTGTTTCTACTGGAAACAAATCTAACATGCGCTAGATTTGTTTACCCTGCAATGCTTGTGTTTGTGCTTTTTTTTTATCCAACAATGTTCTTGTGTTTTTCCCTGCACTACATTTATTTTACCTTTGTTTCTAGCAGAAACAGAAGCATTGTAGAGTAAAAAAATATAGTGTCAGGAAAACACGAGCAATGTCGTGTAATGCTTGTGCTTGTGCTAGAAACAAATCTAGGGCACACTAGTTTTGTTTTACCTTGCAATGCATGTGTTTGTGTTTTTACTAAAATTCGTTTTACCTTGCGATGCTTATGTTTATGCTACAAGGAAATATAGCACATGTTATATTTGGTTTACTTGCAATTTTGGTGTTTGTACTGGAAACAAATCTAACATGCGCTAGATTTGTTTACCCTGCGATGCTTGTGTTTGTGTTTTTTTTTACCCAACAATGTTCTTGTGTTTTTCCTTGCACTACATTTATTTTACCTTTGTTTCTAGCAAAAAAAGAAGCATTGTAGAGTAAAAAAATAGTGTCAGGAAAACACAAGAGCAATGTCGTGTAATGCTTGTGCTTGTGCTAGAAACAAATCTAATGAACGTTAGATTTGTTTTACCTTGCAATGTTTTTATTTGTGCTAAAAACAAATCTAACGCACACTACATTTGTTTCACTTTGAAATGCTTGTGTTTGTGTTGGAAACAAATATAACATGCACTAGATTTTTTTAAACCTGCAATTCATGTGTTTCTGCTATAAGGAAATATAACACATGTTAGATTTTTTACTTTGCAATGTGCGTGTTTGTGTTGGAAACAAACCTAACACATGCTAGACTTGTTTTACCTGCAATGCTTTTTTTGCGCTAGAAACAAATCAAGCACATGCTAAATTTTTCTCTAGCCCTACAATGCTTTTGATTTTACTAGAAACAAATCTAACATGTGCTAGATTTATTTTACCCTACAAACCTAACACGTGCTAGACTCGTTTTACCCTGCAATGTTTTTTTCGTGCTAGAAACAAATCAAGCACATGCTAAATTTGTCTCTAGCCCTACAATGCTTTTGATTTCACTAGAAACAAATCTAACACGCACTAGATTTATTTTACCCTACAATGTTTGTGTTTGTTCTTTCGGTTTACCCTACAATGCTTGTGTTTCTTCTTTTGGTTTACCCTACAATACTTGTTTTTTTTTTTGTTATAAACAAATCTAGCAGGTGCTAGATTTGTTTAAGCTTGAAATATTTGTGTTTGTGCTAGAAACAAATCCAACACATGTTAGATTTAGTTTACCATGCAATGTTTTTTTCGGTGATAAAAACAAATCTAGCATGCGTTAGATTTATTTTAACCTGCAATGCTTGTGATTATGCTACAAACAAATTAATGCCACTAAACTATCAAAGGGAAGGCTAAAAGCATTATGTCTATCAAAAAGTAAAACTTTCTCCCTCTATCACACCTTTTTTTAGGGTGGTTCACGGACACTGAGTGGTCACTACATCCATGAGAAAATCCGAGTAAATCAACTCGAAGGGATCTACCTGTCGGCCAAACTAGCAAGGCCTAACCCCAAGGGCATCGAGGACATTTGATCACGTGACCTCCCAACAGGCGAGGTACTTAGAAATAGGAACTCAACCAACTAAGCTATCCCTTGTGGCTCCTCTATCACACCTAATACTACAAGCATTTTATATTTTATAGTTGCAGCCACTTTTGTTTTTGCTTTTGGTCTTGGTACATCAATAACATAAGCATGTTATTTACGAAACTCCTCCCAAGCCTTAACAGAGATATTATCCATTACAACACCAAAATTAGAATCTCAAGAATAGCTACCAATGAAAGTTTCAAGAAGCATAAGCAATTGTGACCCATAAGTAGCACCTTCTACTATCAATCTTTTTGCTTTATTTATGATAAGATGCTCAACATGCATTACAAAATATGATGCAATTATTTCACTCATTACTACCACGCAATGTATATTTCACTTGATTGGTTTATGAACCCATATCTTTAGCATTTCAAAGGTTTCCTTCTTTATTCTCCACACATCCATTCATGCAACCCTCCCAAGTCTGCAATTACTTGAGGGCAAGCAAATTCAGGAAGGGGGGACTATAATGTCCTCTCCAAATTAACGGGTTATGGAGGATGTAATAGTCTATCCAATCCTTGTAGGCTATAGTCCTGGATAAAGGGAAACACAACAAAATATCCTATGTTGGGAAATTTTGGGGCAGCTAGGCAAAGAAACCCAAAATTGGGGTTTGGAGTAAAATTTACTCAATCGATTAAGAAGAGACCTCTATAAGAAATTTATAAATACAAGAGGGTTGAATTCAATTGGGATCATCATTGCGGATCAACTTATTTATTTCTTGAGCATTAGCTCTGAGGGTTTTAAGACCCCTTTTCTCTCTTGTCAATTTCGGTGGTGAAAGATTCCAACTTAGTTGACGCACATTTTTCTTTTGTTATGGCACAACAAGGAGTAGCATTTCTAAAGAAGATGAGTCCTTAATTGAAGTCACAAAACTGAAAAATCAACAAGGAAGAATATTGGTTCTATTTGTGGCAACCTCAGGAAATTATGGGCAAAATTAGGGTCTCTGGGCTAGAAGAAACGGAGCTGTGTGGTTGACCCCATGGAATTCGTACTATGTGGGACCCCCAAACACTGTAACTTGTCTGTGGGGAGCAATGAAAATATGAAGGTTTGTGGATTGATTTCACTCAAATCAAAGTTTTTCCATTCAATTCTGTGTTGGAAAATTCAAATTTGTGGATGAGAGAGACTCCCCGAAGCTGGGGCCATTTAAGAGTAGGGACCTTTGAACTCACACAATGGTGAAATACCTCTGAGCCAATCATGTTCATGTCTGTTCTTGTAGCATAATCTTCTTGTGGCTTAAGTCCAGGTCATTGATAAGAAGAGGAGGCCAAAGTAATTCCTAAAGCGGACTTGGTAGATAGAGGATGGTCGAGGACTATAGAACCCTCGGATCAAGCATAGCATGTAGTCTAATATAGGTCTGAAGTTTTCTGGAGGAATTTACTTACGATGTTTCAAATGTGGGCCCTGGTTAGGGCATTGATCTGTTGACGAGAAGCCTACCATTTTCATGTGTGGATCATATATGTTCTATACTGAACTACGAACTGTATGAGATTGACTTTTATGGTTTTTGCACATTATTGAATAATACAATGTCTTGCCAAAGGTTTTTTTGTGTTGTTGTTTACATAAAATAGAATTTTTAGATGTTATATTGTTCATTGCTTCATTACATAAGTTTGGTTGTTCAACAAGTATATCAAATTGAGTTATGCAATAGAGAAAGGTAAAATTAAATTACTACAGGGAACACTAGGGCAGAATCATCTTAGCGTATGACACATTAGTCATAGTCCTAGTATAGCGAAGCTCACAAGGTCACTTTCTGGTACAGTGACACCCGCAGCACCTAGCTCATCTCAAACCTGAGTGAACTTCCAAATATATGTGACGATGGGCTCTCCTTCTCTCATCTGGATACACCTTAGCTTCTCCTTGAGAGCTAGCTTCCCAACATCAATGTACCCTTGAAACAGATCTAAGATGGCTTTGAACATCTCATATGCAGTCTTCTCGTAGAAATGGGGAATAATATGATCTTTTACCCCCTCTAGAATAATCCTCTTTGCCTTGATATCATTCTTAGTATGTCGGGGCAACTGTTGGGCATCTTATGGTGGTGGTATAGTGTCCTTAACAAATTCTTCAACCCCATTGTCTTCCAACAGTATTGTGACCCTTTCCTTCCATGAGGAGGATTTGGATGCTCCTTCTAAAAAATGATATGCTCTCAGTCCTTGGTACGTCATCCTCCTTGTCCAAAGAACTGCTCTTTACAAATCCATTCTCTGGTGCTCGTATTTATGTTGTTCTCTGCTCCTATACCATGTAGATTTTCCTTTAAATTCTATAACTCCTTTTTGAACAATCTAAAACTAACTTTGATTCACTAAGGCATAGAAATTCTCTACTCTTAATAAGCAGCAGAATAGAAACGGAGATAAGGAAACACAGTCGCAAAATAACACAATAATATTTTCTAGGGAACCCAACTGGGAAAACCCTCTTCTTGCTGTAGAATTTTATTGACAAAAATTGAAAAAATAGATCTCTTTACAAGGCAATCTGTTTCAATAGAAAACTCACTGTTCTCACTACTTACACTAAGCTTGAAACTCCCTGCAAGAAACCGTAAACCATCTCCTCTTTCCTTGCACAATTTCTCCCTATTTCCTAGCACAAAAAATCTCCTATTACCTAGCGCAAAATAGGCTCTTATTCTTTAGGAATTTACTCCTAAATACTAGCACAAACCTGCAAGGAATGGTCTCTCTCAAATCTGCATACAAGCTCCTCCTTGATACACTCTCCTAGCAAGAAGCTCTCCTCACACAGACTCGTGCAAAACAATAACAAATACAATTATGCATTTCGTCCTTCTTTTAAGCAATTCGATCATGTAAATTCTGGCAAGTACAATTTAGAAAATCAGTTGAGATTGGTAAGTTAACTGAATTCGAACTAAACTCTTCTCCACTCATAACTTGGAGTTATAACTTGTCTTTGTCTCAATCAAAACTGAAGCTCTATACTCGCCTTATTCCAAACTCGAACTGCCTGTTGGAAGTGCACTTGACTGTTCCTCCAACTCCACATGAGTTTCCTTGTTTCACGAACTCATCCATGCTAAATAAATATTGACTGTGGTCATTCTTGACTAAGGCACGAGTCAAGAAGACTTTCCACGCTGTTGTTTTCAACACAGACCCCAACAACATAGAAGGATGTACTCTATGTCTGAAAATATAACTTAAAGAATAGGCAAACCAAACTCCAAAATAGGCTAGGTGTCATCCAACTGCCATTTGAACAAAATCACTTTACTAACTAATTCAAAATAGAAAGAGCATATAAAGCTTGGAAGGATTACAAAGAAGAGGTTACAGATGTAAATGATTAAACTTTTATTGGCTAATCAAGGGAGGTGAATAGTCAGGAAGCTAAATTACTTCACCTACCCAGATTCCAATTTTGTATAAAAGAAGATAGTAATTACCAAAAAGGATTCACAATTTTGGAGACAAATGATCCTGTAAAATAAGCTGAGATAGTGATAGAAATTATTTGAATAAAGCTGGAGATGTTATTTGTGGAATCCAAGCTATCTTAATTTCTGTCAATAAGGTAAATTAAACAAACAAATATATATATATATATATATATATATGTCCAACAAGTGACCATAAATAGGTTAAATAAATTTCTAGGTGCATCAAAAACAAGATATAGTGCCAGTGCAAGTGTAGATCGTATAGAAGCATATCTAACCTATGAGATCTTCTAATAAATAAAAAGATACAAAGTTGCAAGTCCCAAATTAGAAAATGGGCTATGTTTATGAATTGTTTCTTAGCACTAATCCATATATATATGGATTGCTGACTTGCTGATTAGGACAGCAATAGATTTAAATTTTAAATTGTATCAAGCCATCTTATACATTTCTTTTTGTTAAACATCGAATTAATGTAATGTAGCATGCTTTTTCAATTGATTTCATTCTGTGTACTAGGATTTAAATTTCTCCATTTTATTTCCTGCACTTCATTTCTTGCAACTTAAGATGGAAATGTAAAAAAATCTCAACCCTTTTAAAATGAATGTTGTAGCCTATGGCACAAACTAGAGGGTCCATCAGTAAAGGGTGGGAATCACACCTAAAAGATATTAGCCTGGTGGACCTGTGTGTGCTGATGAGAGTCAACAATCCGTGTCAACACTAGTGCAGTGTCTTACTCTAACTATCATACTATAGGACACAGAAAAACTAGAAAATTCTCTTCACAAACCAGCTATGTTTCTTTTCCTATTCCATTTTTTAAAACGTCATTAGATGATTTTTATAAGTAGTAGGTTCAACACAAGGGAACTATAAATTTAAATGATCAAGTTTATTTTTTTTCTAATCATTGTATGCCATATGATTGTTTAATGTTTGAGTGAGAATTTTCAATTCTGAATCATGAATGTCAAATTGAAATTGTGTACGGATGAAATATTGAATGGCAATACATTTTAGTTGAGTTTTTAATTTCTAAATTTTTTCAGGTATAGAAATTCCATATGTATACCCTGGTCCCCTAACATCCCCTCACCCCCTATTTCATAAGCATCACAAATCTATTGATAGCAATGTACCTTCGAGACTTAGTTTTAATATCATGATTACATCACTAGAGTTTAGTATGCAATTAAGTGTTTTCCATGTAACTACAAGTAGATGAAAAACAATACAACATACACCTTGAATAGAATTGTGAGCTGAAAAACAAATAAAACAACAGAATCAAGTATACATAATGAATACATTAAACTAAGGATATCCATATTGTTGTTTCTATTGCCTAGAAATTACACTTAAATTCTGTTGTAAAGGGCTTTGATTAAAGGGAAAAATCTGCCATCTAAACAAGGATGTCTGTTGAGGTGTTTCCTATGCTTTTCCCTCACTGATTCTTGTTATTAAATTGGATAATTTATTGATATCATCTAAGTGAAAGGTAGGGTAGATCCCAGTTTATAGAAGGGTCACGTCTTTGTTGACCTGCATATGTACGTGGAGCACCCTTGGAAGGGCCCTCTAGTTAATTTTCTGCAATCTGAAACAACATTCATAGATAGATCCTAGCATTTTGTAACAACATTATCTCTCATCACCATTCACATATATTCCAACTCTATAAATATCCTTAGAATCCATTTGTCCTAAGTTCATGTTTGGCATTGGTCTTCCTCTCAACCACCCAAAAAATATAAACTCAAACCCTTTTATTTATTGTTTGCTAAAACATCAATAAATCCTAAGTTTACATCATAAATCAGATTTAGTTGTCCAGGTATTGCCCTCTTGTGCCGAAGGAGAGCCGGACTAAAACAAGTGAAGGAATTATTGTGGTGACATTGGGTAACTGTTCTGCATTTCCCCTAGAGTTTCACTTGTGTTTTATGTAATGACCTAGGGAAATTTCGCTCTTAGGGTTTCTTAAGGAACTATGGTCTCCATCTGAATTTTTTCCCTTATTCAACCATGAAATAGGTAGTAACTGTGAAATTGAGCAACAATACAGTTCTAATAACCTTTAGTGATCATTTATCAATAAGAAATACAATATAATATTTCGTACCTTATCCCGAGATTCAACTTTCCAACACAAATTCAACTGAATAGTATTGTTTGCCACTTAATCCTGAATCTAGTGTTTCAGGTATCTAACGTTTCCACTGAAATTTCTTTGTTCATTCAATTATAGAACCAACAATTCTTTTAATAACAGAGTATTAGATGGATTATCATTAATTATCAATGCTCAATCATCAACACTTGTAGCACCATTCATTCATCCACAATGTCAGTGTCACTTGTTCGAGTAGAGATAATGAATCCACAGAAAGGTAATCCAATAACTAGTTATAGATATATCTATCAGTGACATGATCATGTCTATGGACAACTAATAGACTAAATGAAATACCCTCAAATCCAAGTCTATCAGAGGAAAGATAATGCCGAGTTTAAGCAACTGTGAACTCCCTCTGTAATGACTTCTGCATCTGCCTCAGGACCTTCACCGAACAAGTTCAGGAGAGATCGTATCTATTGGAAGGCTTCAGTTATGTTTTGAAAGGATTCAGACTGTCCCAGGTTTAGAAGTATCTTGACATCTCATAAATCTCAAACCAAAGAGAAATTTGATGGTCTTCCTCAAATCTCAACCTGTTGCCACAGAATGTTTCTTCCTTGTCACTCTATCATAGGAGAAACTTGACTTGTTCTCCCTCAGGTGACTTGAGTAACTTCAGGACTATGCCTACAATATAGGAAGCTTTGGTTGCCTTACGATGAACTGCAAATCTGCGCTAGGAAAGTTTCGTCCAACTTCACAGTAGGTCGATTTTCTTCACTTCAAATCCTTCCACCAATCTATCTAGTTGTTACCTATGTAAAGAAATTCCCATGCCACAACAAAATAAGAAAGATAAAAGATGGAAATAAAATTCTCAACCAGGGTGGAACCTATTACCACTAAAATTGATAGGAGAAATGGGTCTTAAAACCCTCAGAGCCTCAAACTCAAAGAAAACAGAGATAATTGTTTCAATCCAACGATGATCCAAATGAATTCAACCCTCTTGTATTTATAGATTTCCTTGAGGAGATTCTCATCTTAATTAATTGAATAAAATTCACACCAAGCCCCAAATTTGGGTTTATTTGCCCAGCTGCCCCAAAATTTGCCCAATAATTGGAATTTTAGGGTTTTTCACCATTATCAAGGACTATAGCCTACGGGGATTGATAGGCTACTTCGTCTTTTTGGCAATTAATTTTGCAGGAACATTACAATCTCCCCTTCCCAACATTTCTTGACATCAATCAATGACAAGTTCGTTGCGGCTTCCTCGATTCCTTCCTTTAGAGCATGTTCCATGGCTTTCTTTGTTCCCAAAAACTCCATATTTTCTTCAAACAAGGGCAATATTGTCTTCTTCGCTAGTTCATTTTCTTCTTCCTCCTCTCGTTTAGGAACAAAACTATCTTGAATTTTCTCTTTTCCAGTTACATGATCCATTTTTATCCTTGAGTCTTGGCCTGTACAAGCCGATTTGAAATTAAAACTTGCCTCTGATGGATTTCCAATGTTTATTTCAAAAGGATTGTTTTCACTAAATGGATTTCTGCCAAAAGTTCTCTCAAAATCTACTGCATTCTCCCATTCCACCCAATCAGGGGGTTTGACAGAAAATATATTAATAGTTCTTTCAACATATTGAGGGAAGGTCAAATTATCAGATATATCAATGTTCTCCAGCACCAAAGACAAATCAAAATTTAAGGTGCTTTCTAGCTTGGCTTCTATATCTACACAATTTAAAATGCCTTTTGTAGAAGTGGATGTATCTACCAACTTCCCATCTTTTAACACAATTTCATCGTTACTGCTACTATTACCACCAATATTAGTTGATGTTGTTATGTTGTTTGTTTGACCATGCTCTACTCTGGGAGATGACGAAACAAGAGATGCCGACACTGACTAGTTAGTATGCATGTCATCTTGAAGGGAAAACCAATTTGTATTGGTGAGCATCATCTCTCTCAGCATCACACCATCCTATTTTTTTCCCATTCTGAGAGAGAAGACAACAAATTCTGCTAACTCATCATCGAAGAAGGCATCCTCATTGTCTTTACCAATGGCTCCATGAGCCTCTTCCCCATCTTCACTGTCAAGCATTCCATATCAGAATACTTGACTAAGGTTATTTTCCATTGTTGACTTATCATAATCTTTGCCACGAAAATCAACTTCATCACCAGCTATAGTCCGTTTGTGTACTGTTGAGCATTTGCATGTCCACTGGACAACGTTCCCCACTACATTACATTTTTAAGGAACATTTGTTTCCCAATTAGTCCACTCGTCGTTTCTCCGCAACAATGGTTGTATCAAAATATTATTTATTCCCAACTGAGTAAGCTTGTTTGCAATTCATGTCAAGTGACCAATGTTCCCTATTCTTGGTGCAACCTTTCCTGGGTAAGATACTGTTGGCTTATTCTGATCAACAGGAATAGTGGGATTTCTTTCCGTTGCCAAAAAACTTCCAATTAAGTTACAATCCTAAAGGGTATGCTTGATGGGAGATGTATTCTTGTTCTCTAAGCATGACACTATGATGCTCTCCACTTAATGATGCAAGGAATTGTTAAAAGGATAATCTAAAAACAGATGTATAATCATTTGAATAGCACCCAACTTGACTAATTCCTGTTGAGCAAATTCACTACCCATCCTTAGTGGGACTGTAATGAAATCCACTATCTTTAAACAATGATTTCCAAGAGGAGGCCAAAGTTCACCATACGTAGTTGGTAATGTGTTTTCATTAGAATATACATCCAACAGCTTCAACAAGTCACCTGCATCTGGAGAAAGATATTCATCGTTGTCCCTGTCCAAGTCAAGTTGTAGTGGAAATTCATATTGGTCATTTATCTAGATCATTGTATCTCACAGAAAATTATATTCAGATCATTTCAACTGAAGTTATAGTATAGGAGGAAAATCAAGGAAAAGAATGCCCTTTCTAATGTAGTTGGCACATACAATAGGGCTACTAGTGACTGCTTCAAATCTAAGAGTTAAAGTTCCTCCATCAATAACATGTGCCGGGGTATCCATCAAAACAACTGGAGTGATTGAACCAACCCGAGCATATATGTCAAGCTCAGAAAGAATCTTATTCTCCTATATAAAGGCATTAAAACCTTGCATCCCAGATAGGCCATTTGTGAATATGATCTCTGCTAAGTGAATATAGTAATCTCCAGCATGAAGATCACCAATTATATATGAAATTTTTTCAAACCTAGCTATTTGATAGAGATATGCGAATTCCTTCTCAACAATTGTCTCATATGTTTTAACTTTTGAGTGCATCTCTGACCATAAAATGTAAATCTTGTTGAAAAGCACTTCCCAGGGAATTTTCAAGGATGACAAGAAGTTTTGGAGGGCAGTTTTACTTTTTCTTCAATTTCAAATGTTAAAATGATTCCTTTTTTTGAAATGGAACTAGTTGGAGATCATCAGCACAATGCGCCATACTATGTTGATCGTGAGTGTGCATAGCTCTCTGTGAGTTGCTATCCAACTGAGTATCCTTTTGCGACTACAGTTCATTAACAACAGCCTCAAGAAGAGATTCTATATTTCCACCAGCTTCGTTTATCAATTCACAAGCTTGTCCTTTAGAGCTACTGAAAGTAGACACTGGGCATTCTTCCTCCTCCATCGCCGATTTTTCTTCATCTAATCCCATAAATTTTCCAGTGTTCCCAAGCAGCTTCACATCATATTTCCTAAGCATTATTTTACTGTTTGTCCCTTGTCACCTTACCTACGTCTTAAGAGATAGGCTACAAATAGGTGATTTTTCTCCCCTCCATTTTATCATTATTCTTTCTGCAGTCTTCTAACATTCAAAAGATGCAAAAAATTATTCCACATTTTTCATGTAACTGAGACCCCTGTGTGAATTCAAATTTGATCCACATGAAGATGGGATAATGATGAAAGGCCGTCAAGTAGATATACGCCCACTGCCTTCTCTTCTTATTTGTTGATTTGGATAGTTTTCTTTGTGTGATAGATTATCTTTCAATAATGCAGGTGGTTGTGCAATTTATTCCATGTTTTTAGAATTCATAATTTCTATTGCCAAAATTTCCTTATCCATTTTAACACATGCACCATCAAAATCATCAACAACCACCTTTGTAAATTATGCTTTTTGACCAGGTTCTGTCCCTACCAGGGTTGCGGGGAAACTTCAAACCCCCTTCGCTCCCGCTTCTGAAACTCGCTCCGTGCGGGAGCGTTTTGGAAACGCTCGGAAACGCACTCCCGAAAATGCTTCCTGACAGGAGTGTTTTCGGGAGCGCGTTTCCGACCCTGTAAAAACGCTCCCTGTTTTTGCGGGAGCGTTTCAGGAAGCGCTCAGGAGCGAATGCTCCCTGAACGCTTGCGACGTTTAAAAAATGCTTCGGGAGCATTTTTTAAAAAAAGCGTTTCCTGCCGCGCGGAAATTTTTTAATGAGAAAAATCGATTTTTTTAAAAGGGGGGGGGTTTCATTTGCATTTCATTGTTTGTTGAGTTGAGAGAGAGCAAGAAGGAGAGCGCAAGGTTGACAGGAGAGCAAGGAGCAAAGCTGACAGGAGAGCAAGGAGCAAAGCTGACAGGAGAGCAAGGAGCAAGGCTGACAGGAGGATTGCAAGAAAGAGGTAGGCCTTCTAATCCAATTTTGTATTTTCTAGGATGAATGTGTAGATTGTTAAATTGTTTGAAAATGAAAACTTGAATTTTTCTTGAATGTTTCATTTTATTGGATTTAAAACTTTAAAAATGAATTGTTTTTTTCCTATGTTGCATTTCCTATTCCCATTTGGCATTTTTCCATTTGTTTTGCAGGCTAGAAACTTGAAACTTGTTTCCATCATGGCTATATGGCTAGGAATTTTCTTCATGTTGGTTCCTTTCTTTGTGATAATGGTGTTGGAGAGTGCTAGAAGAAAGAGGCAAATCAGAGAAGAGGAGGATGAAGAGGAGGGTTATGGTGGATCTGAAGAAAATCCTGAAGAGGAGGAGGATTATGTTGAGGAGGAAGTGGGGAGTGGAGACCCTGAGAACATAGAATCCCCAACTAAACAAGACCAATATCCTTTGTGTAAATATGTTCAGAAGCAAGAAGGAGGGAAAGGTGGTGGAACCACTAAATTTATTTGCCCCCAATGCAATAAACAATACCATGGTTCATACACCCGTCTGAGAAGGCACCTTTGTGGGATAATGCCAGGAGATGGAACTAAAAATCTTGGAATCAAAGTTTGTACTTATGTGCCAGCACCACAGAGAGAGATATATAGGAAGGAAGAGGGGGTTGCCCTACAGAGATCATATAAAAGATCTAGGGGTTTCATTGATTCAGGCCCAACACATCATGGACAAACAAGTTCAACTTCCACCCATGCTAGTGGTTTTGGAGGCAGTGGCATTGGATTAAGGCATAGAACCATATCCGATTTCCTAGATGAAGGGTGTATGAATGATGTGGATTCAAAATTTTACCGGTTTCTATATGCATGTGGGTTTCCATTCAATGTTCTTCGCTCACCTTATTGGCATGAAATGGTTTCTTCCATTAATGATGCCCCCAAATGATACAAAAGCCCTGGGTATGACAAGGCCAGAACCGTGGGTCTTGATCATGAAAGAGCTAAAATAAACAACTCTTTGGCTAGAATGACAGGTTCGTGGAATGAGGATGGGCTGTCCATTGTCTCTGATGGATGGACCAATGTAAAAGGAAAACCATTGATACATGTTTTGGCTGTGTCGGTTAGTGGTGCAGTCTTCCTGGCAGCTTATGATTATTCAGATAAATTAAAAACTGGCATTAACATTGCAGAACCATTACTTGATATAATTGAAAAGACTGGGCCATACAATGTGATACAGGTCATCACTGATAATGCTGCTAACTGTAAGGCAACAGGAGCAATTGTTGAGGATAAATACCCCAACATTTTTTGGTTTGGGTGTTTGGTTCACACAATGAACCTTTTGATGCATGATATCATCAAAAACAAACAACCTCAATTCAAATGGCTTGGTGATTTGTACAAGAAAAGTAAAAAAATGATCAAATTTATTACAAATCATAGCAATACCCATGGGCTTTTCCGTACTCACTCCAAATTGGAGTTGTTGAAAATAGGAAAAAATAGATTTTCTAGCTATTACCTCACCTTCAGGCGCCTTTTGAAGGTAAGAGAGTCATTGGCTGCAATGGTATCAAGCCCACACTGGCAACTATTAAAGGACAGGGCGGAAACAATAGTTGACAGGCAAGGTTTCGAACATGTGGAGGAGACCACCCTTGACCCTCAGTTTTGGGCACGTATGAGGGAAATTGTGAGTTTTACCAAGCCCATTTATAACATGATTCACTTTGCAGATACTGATAAACCAGTGATTGGAGAGGTTTATGAGAAGATGGATAGCATGTTGGGGCAAATAAAAGATATTTTTAAGGATAATGATCCCAACTTGTATTCTATGATTAATGACTGTGTGTGTGCACGGTGGAATAAACTCAATGTTCCACTACATGCTTTGGCATATATCCTTACGCTAAAATATTACTCTCCATCTTGGTTGGGCCAACCTGCACCTGGAGGTGGGGTTAGGGTGAAACCTCACATAGATCCAGAGGTACAAGAAGGGTGCATGAAAGCATTGGACAAATTGGTACCTGACACAGAAGAGTGTGCTATATTGCACCTTGAATTAGGCAAATACTTCAGTTGGACTGCTAACTTTGGTTCTTTCCATGCAATGGAAGACAGGGATAGATTTGATGCTCTCACATGGTGGGAAGCATATGGCAGCATGGGACTTTTGCCAAAGTTGGCTAAAAAAGTTCTCTCACAAGTTGTGAACACTTCTTCTACAGAGAGGTGTTGGAGCACCTACAGCTTTATACACAATGTGAGAAGAAACAGGCTGAATGAAAACCGAGCTGAAAGCTTGGTTTATGTGCATTATAACTTGAGGTTGTTGAGCCATTACTGTGATCGGGCAAATGAGGATCAATCATACAGAGTCTGGGACAACAACCCGGAGGATGATAATTTGGAGGACGGCACGTTACATCTGGAAGAATTGGAAGCAGAACTTTATAGGGATGATGATGAAGCATCAGCAGCATCGCCACACACAGGGCCAGTCCCACCATCTACTGGTAGCAGTGCGGGTGCCAGTGCCAGTGCCAGTGCCACTCCTCGATATCACACTATTGTTCCTTTGCAGATCCAGTCTCCACCTTCTAGTCGTGGTCATGGTACTCCTGAGAGTACTAGAAGACCAACATTTCCTCGTGGCTCACAAAAATTAGACATTTCTCGTGGGCGTGGCAAGGGGCCAGCCAGATAAAATATATTTGTTGTTTACTATTTTCTATTTGTTGTTGACAGTTGAACAGTTGAAACTTGACTCTTTCTGATTTCATATATTTAATGACAATTTAAGTTTGAAGTTTGAATTTAAAAGGTGAAACTTTGAAGTTGGCATTTATAAGTTTACTATTTACAAGTCATTATGAATTATGAATATGATGCTTCATGAAAGTTATATGGTGATCAATGAATCAATGATGATAAATGTTATATAATATCAATGATGATAAATGTTATATGTTGAATTTTGAAATCAATGAATCAATGATGATAAATGTTATATATTGAAATTTGAAATCAATGAATCAATGATGATAAATGTTAGATATTGAAATTTGAAATCAATGATGATAAATGTTATATATTGAATTTTGAAAGCTTGAAACCTTCAGATTGATGATTTGCAAGACTCAAGAGTCAATATGTTGTCTGCTTCCAACTCATGGGCGTGGTTGATGAAGATTATAACTTCTAGATGATTGATGTTATATGATTCAATCTATGTTTTTATGTTTTTTATGTCTAATTCATCATTCTACATGTTTTTGTTGACATGTATGCATCAAAATATAAAAAATATAAAAAATATTAAAAAAATATATATATATATATATATAAACGCTCCCGAAAACGCTCCGGACCCAGAAACTTTTAAAAATGGAGCTCCGCGATTCGCTCCTGCTCCCACTTCCAAGTAACCTTGGTCCCTACTCCATACTCAGTGTTTGAAGCAAATATTCGCAAATCACCTCCATGCTTCCTTTATTCTCTTGCTAGATCCTCGCAGGAACTTGTCTGCTTCTTGTATAGCCACAACCGAAGATTGGAATGTGTCTTTGTTGTTGAGTCATGTTCAAGGGGAAACCCTCTGGATGGAGGATTTTTCATCACACTATCAGAGGGGGTACTATTGTCTTTACCTTCTCCTATATCAAGAATACTTTCATCCTCTGCATCTGTATTTACTTTTAGCATATATGAAATTTGAATGATATTGCTATCAGAACAGTTGTCCCTTTCCTTTAGAAGTCCATCTTGTTCCCTGAGATTTAGCCGACTTCTTTTATCTTTAGTACTGTTACCACTGGCCATGGATTTATTTTAGAGGCTTGGGCTTATCATCAATATCATTTGATCCAACTTTCTTGTACCTAGCCAGAAAATCGTTCCATATACCTCCTTTTTGTTGTGTGCTCTTATCATCGAGTTCTAGGGATTGATATTTTTCATTTTCCTTAGATACTACACCCTTTTTGTTAAATATTTCTAATCTTGTAAGGGCCATTTTGTTCCCTTCTTGCAGTCTTTTAATAGTTTCCGCTTGCTGCTCTTCTAACTTCTGCCACGACTTTACATATTCCTTGCCAACAAAATTTTCCACCTACTCCATCTTCAACCACCCTCCAGACTAGCAGGAGAGTCAGCTCTAATACCACTGTAATGACCTAGAGAAATTTTGTACTTAGGGTTTCTTGAAGAACTATGGTCTCCATCAGAATTATTTCCCTCATTCGACCATGAAATAGGTAGTAACTGTGCAATTGAGCAATATTACAGTTCTAATAATATTTACTAATAATTCATCAATAATAAATACAGTATAATATTTCATACCATATATAGAGATTAAACAGTCCAATAAAAATTCAACTAAATAGTATTGTTTGCCACTTAATTCTAAATCTATGATTTCAGGCATCTAGGGTTTCCACTGACATTTCTTCGTTCAATCAATGAAAAAACCAATAATTCTTTTAATAACATAGTATTAGATGGATTCTCATCAATTATCAATGCTTAGTCATCAACCCCTGTAGCATTGTTCATTCATCCACAATGTCACTTGTTCGAGTAGAGACAATGAATCCAGAGAAAGGTAATCCAATAATTAGTTATACATCTATCTAATCAGTGATTTGATCCTGTTTATTGACAACTAATAGACTGAATGAAATACCCTCAAATCCTAGTCTATCACAGAAAGGTTAATGCTGAGTTTAAGGACCTGTGAACTCCCTCTATAAACGCTTATGCATCTGCCTCAGGACCTTGACTGAACAATTTCAAGACAAATCGTATATGTTAGAAGGATTCGGTTATGTTTTCAAAGACTTCTGACTATTCCAAGTTTAGAAGTGTCTTTGCATTCCATAAATCTCAGGCCACAGAGAGATTCAGTGGTATTCCTCAGACCTCATTTTGTTTCCACTGAATGTTTCAGCCTTGTCACTCTATCACATGAGAAACTCCGAGTTTGTCTACCTCAGATAACTTCAAAGTTCCTCAAGCTTCTGTCTGCAACATAGGAATCTTCAGTTGCCTTCGAATGGACTGCAAATATGCCCTAGGAAAATTTCGTCCAGCTGCGGGTCGATTTTCTTCACTTCAGATCCTTCCACCAATCTATCTTTTTTTCCCTATGTAAAGAAATTCATGTGCCAAAACAAGCTAAGAAAGATAAAAGATAGAAAGAAGTTTATCACCTAGGGTGCAATCCTTCACCACTGAAATCAATGGGAGAAAGGTGTCTTAAAGACCTCAGAGCCTCAGACTTAAAGAAAACAGAGATAATTGTTCCAATCCAATGATGATCCAAATGAATTAAACCCTTTTGTATTTATAGATTTCCTTGAGGGAATTCTCTCCTTAATTGAGTAAAATTCACACCAAGCCCCAACAATGGGTTTCTTTGCCCAGCTTCCCCAAAACTTGCCCAAACATTGGTATTTTGGGGTTTTTCCCCTTTATCAAGGAATATATCCTATGGGGATCAATAGGCTAATTCGTATTTTTGGAAATTATTTTCACAAGAACATTACATTTTACAACTTTACCACATAAAGTGAAGGTTTGGGAGGCCATGAAGCGAACACTCAACCAACTGATTTCCTACATATTTCTTCTTTTCTTGGCCAAACTGGTGATCTAAGTCTTCGTCCTCGACAATAATAACACCATTTGGGACATTATCATCAAAGTCATCATTACAACAACTATATAATACCATTGCAGACTTCTCCAAATCACACATGTTGACTTTATCAGCTTGGGGTTTGTATGTAATTCCTTCACCTTACTTGATTTAGCATACCTTTATAACCTCATTAATCTATAAATGCTTTTTATCTCCATCGACGAGTATAGATATTAGATTTCACTAACAACAATGTAATAATAACCACTTCAAAGGACATACATAATTGCCACTGCAAATAATAACTATGAGTACCTAAATAAGACAATATCGTGCATGGACCATGTTAGATTTCCTTAAACTCACTAACTGATTCACAATTTTCTCAATGTAAAAAATAGAAATACAAATGATAGTTGTTCCAGAAACTTAAATTGAAAATACATTGATTTTTCTAACCAGTGTAGCACGACTCTTATAAGACCCACGAGTACCTGTGGTTCTTGACGGGTTCTATAGCAAGACAATTCACTCGCATATGACCTGCGGTCTCTACCCGTACTCGTCCAAACTCGCATAAAAATCGTCTACTCGTATTGAACCCATGAAGGCCCGCATAAAACCCGTCTACTCATATTGAACCCATGAAGGCCCGCATGTAACCCGTATAGGACCCACATAAGACCTGTGGACCCACTCGAAATTCATATTTTTTTAATATTATTTTTTTTGGAGATCATATTTTTTTAAGTTTTTTATGTATTTTGCCGAGTCTTATACAATTCTTATATGGGTCGTTCCCGAGTCTTAGAGGGGTCATCGATCCAATAGCTAGAGGAGTCTTATATGAGTATGAGTCATAATAAATCAGAAGACAAACACATTTAATGCTTAGACACAAGATATACCCAAGAAACCCCAACTCTAGGGAAAACCTGCAAACTTTGTGTGCATTTTATTATCTTCAGCAAAAGGGCACGAAAACCTGCAAACTTTGTGTGCATTTTATTATCTTCAACAAAAGACAGTCTTTAGAAAGTTTACAGCAAGGGAAAACTTCCCTTTCTCCACAAAGACACACTAATCAACTCCCAAGATAAATCTATTGCCCTACTATGCACTCGAACTAGCTATCCAAGAACCCCTATGCAAGCCTCTGCGCACTGCTCTACTGCAACTGCTCGGAACTGCCTCGAATCTGCCTCTGTCTAACTACTGCTACTCTAGAAGTGATCCTCCAACCCTATGGAAAATTATTCTGGCCACCTGCAATTGAATTGACCTCCTCTTAAGTTGAATCAAACTGCCTCTAGTGGTACTTTGCACAGGCCCCTGTGCAACCCCTTTTGTCAACTAAAAAATTCCTCTGGCGCTCCGAAAAACTACCACTGGAAATTTTGGAGTCTCCTACTCCAAAATTTTTTTGCCCCTCTGCTACAGAACTCCCTCTCAGTGCTCAACAACGTCCTTTCTCTAAATCACTGCAATTGGATGTTGAACACTCTCTGAGATGTCTTCTCCTCTACCCATCGAGTTGCTCTTACAATCTCTCGTTAGTGAACCAACGACCATGATTAGATCTCCATAAATGGCTAAGATCATCTCAAACTCAATCTGCATGAGTTTCTATATTATTCTCACTTTTCCTTAATTAATTCCTATTAATTAACTAGTTTTCCCAAGATAAATCGATTGCCCTACTATGCAATCGATTTGCTGAAGGGTCGCGTAAATTTGCCTATTTTCGCACACATGCGAGTTGTAGATCTCTCCTCCTGTGCACACATGTGAGTGGAATAACTACGCTGAGGCTGGGAGAACAACATGACCCTCACTCAATCTGTTTCTTAGTCACTAGCTCTGCAATCTGTTGAAACCTAGTCTCTCTCTTCATTGATCTAACACACTGCTTGTGCTCCACTGACTGGCCACTTACTCACTCTATCTCCTCTTATAATTTTGACCAAAGACCCTTCTTCACACTCAATGGTTGAGATTATATCTTGATGAAGGGATGAGATTGACTCATAATTTAACTTAGGAATTTTAAGTTTTTTATAAGTCCAACTTTAGGAAATAGTTAAATAAACTAATTCACTACTCAGGGGTTATCTTGTGGGTCCCTCTACAAGCCTTCACACTTAGGTAAGCAGAACCCTTATTGCTCTACTCCAATCAACACACCATATATGAATTGGAAAAACTGCATATCTACAAAGAATGTAAACTCCTTGTTCAATGGCCTTACTCCAAGTCTCCAACTAGAACCCTTAATTCCTATGAGGTGGAATTTTATATCAATTTTCAATTCACCTCTTTTTCCTCGAACATTAGCATAAAATTCAGGTTTCGGCAAATATGTTAAGCCTTCTTATTTAAGAGAAGTCTTAGACATCTTCATGTATTTGAACTAGGTCTCTACAATCATTAATAAGATCAATATCTGTCAACATTTTGTCCTTCAGCATGATCACTAATTTTGAATCCCCTAAAATTAACAGCTTCTCACCAACAAGAGGAAAACTTGATAGATAGTAAAATTATTTGTCTTTTTCAGTTTAGAATCTAGATTCTAAATCTTGTAATTATTTTTCTTAACTCTTTATTGTGGACTATTTCTAAACATCATATCACAATATAACTTTAAGGTTCAAGTTTTAACATTCACTGTATATTACAACTCTTCGGTCATGATGCCATGTTTCATTTCATGGTTGATGACAAATGTTATCCGTTGAAATTTGAAACTTGAAGGTTGATGTTATGATTGATCAATTAATAACAATGGTATAAGTTATAACTTCTAGATGGTTTTCCAGGAGATGTGTGCGAAGATGGAAGGAGGATGAGGGTGTGTTTGAACTTTGTGTTCTGGGTGGCTCGAACCCGTGACCTGCGGGTTTGCGGACAGGCGTTTTGAAGGGCACCCCTAGTTCTCCGCATCCCCAGCAGTTTATCCCCTCTTGCCCGCGCAACGGTGCTCTGACCCCTGTGTTGTTATTGGACTGTCGTGACTACCTTGCCACCCCCTATCGGCGGTCTCCCAGTCGTGGTTGTCGATTGCGCTTTGACCATGGCCTCTGAAATAGACAAAGAGCTTTTCGACTACTCCGAGGATCATTTCACGTTTGCTGACATCTGGTCTCACCCTTTTCATTTCACTACAGGTATGATATGCACTTTACCAATTGTTTCCTCCCATTTATAGGACATTTTGAAGAGAAAAATCAGGTTGCTTATGAACTCACACTACATGCTAAATTCACCATGACCAATAGAGCTTACATGGCAGAGACAGGAGAAATTCCTTTGCTTGTATCACTGCTAACTTCACAAGATCCCAAAGCTTAAGAAAATCCTATAACTGCGCTCCTAAATTTATCTATTATGCAATTTGGTGCATACAGCTGATCACCTAGGTAACCGGATACTCCTAAAATGCCCTCAAATCCACGAATCCCCGTATCGGACACCTCTACGTATCAGATTCGGCCCCAATTCGAAGGATATGGCGTATCCGTACGGGGTACGGTCGGGATACGCCGTATCCCGACCGTACCCCGTCGGATACGCCCGCAAGTTCAAAAAAGCGTTGTTTTTTTAATTATAAAGGGGGGCTTTTTCTCATTGTTTTTCACCAATTGAAGAGGATTTTTTAGGAGAGGGCATCAAGCCTATGGCCCTAGTATTTATATATGATTCATGGTAATGTTAAATTCTTAAAGTAAAAGGATGAAAATGAAGTTAAATTCTCCTTAATCTTCATTTTCATCCTTTTACTTAAATTTTTAACATTACCATGAAATGACTCAGGATGTTTGAGAGTGGTTCCGACCTCATTGGATTTCATATGGAGAAAGTAGAATTTTAGATCTCATTCAAAATCCAACAGACTTATCAGTTTTTCAGGATTTCAGGATTGGGCTATTGCAATGTTTCCAACGAATTTTGTCATGTATTAGGGTATGGAACTCGTATTTAATCAAGAGCACCAATCCATTTGGCAGTGTTCTTATGCAACACATTTTGATTCTGATGGCTTAATGAAAAAACTACAGTATCTTACTATCTTCAATCTTGTCTTTCTGAGTAAATTTGACGATTGTATCATGTATGGTGTATCAATGTATCATTGTAATTTGTATTATAGTATCAATGATGATGTATGACTCATGAGTATCTAATATCTATGTTTGAATCAATGAATTTTGTATGAATTTGTGCAAAAATTATCTAATTTTTAATATATATATATATATATATATATATATATATATATTTAATAAAATAATATATAACATAACGTATCCCAGAAGTATCCTGTTCCAGGGTCACCGTACCCGTATCTGATACTTCGAATCCCGGTATCCCCGTATCCCTCAGGTGACTTAGCTGATCACCAATGTTCTCAGAAATAGATGTAGTCTTCTTTAGCTTTTCCTTTGTTGGTGAATATAAGAAATCAATTTGAAAGAGGCCTGATGCCATTCCAGCCTTGATAAATCTTCTTTGGGACATAATTGTCAAAGGCAAGAGGGATGCAACTACTGCCTTGTTTAATCTTTTAGTTTTTATTGAAGTGCTTCAAGATAGTAGCAACTGGTGTAATTCCTCTGTTTATTAATGTTTTGACAAATGACACACCAGATCTTACATACAATGCAGTTTCTGCTCTTGTTGTTCTTGCGACACAACTAAGATTGTCTTCTACTTCACTTAAATGCAAGGAGAATACTGTGGCCAATTTTCCATCACTGTATTGCAATGGAAGTGACATATTTTAAATAATTTTTTGAGATCACCATTGTTAATGCATCATCTATATAATCTTCTTAAATCTGGTACTACTAGAAAAAAAAACTAGATTTCTTCTCAGAATCCTGGGGCAACTTCAATAACTCTGCAAACAATTTTCTCATATGATACTGAAACTTTAGTCAACACAATGCTTTAGCAGTTGGAGAATTTTGTATACTTTTGCATTATTTTTGTCAATTTTTAAGAAGAATGTTTTTTCTTCTATGTTAGGCACTGCCACCAATTCGTGAAGGTGCTCGCCTTTTACTAGTATAGCATATTCTTTCACTTTGGTAAACAAGAATGAAATTAAATTTAAGAATTATCTTGTAGGACAGGGTAATTTCTTGTACTTTTTAATCTGTACATACAGCTCACAAAACTTAAACTCTAGTCATCCGCAAAGCCTTTTTTAATCTGTACATACAGCTGACAAAACTCAAACTCTAGTCATCCACAAAGCCTTGGATAAGTTCAAGTGGGGGCCACGTAGATCAAAACCAGTTGAAATGGAAAAAAAATGCAGGTAGGACACAGTTTCAACACGAATTCCGTGAATATGAATTAGATCTTAGAATAACAAATCCATGCAGACGAATTTCGTTTGTGTGCATCCACTGCAAGAAACCTTAACCCTTTGTTGTTAAATTCCCTGGCAGGAAGCGCAATCTGCTAATGCCCTAAAACCCTAAACCCTGGACTTCATTAGTGTAATGAGATAAAGAAATATTTGGAGAAATAAGTTCGTGAAGGGGGCAGAGCGAAACCTTTTCTTGGAAGTGTCGCTGGAGGATGAACTGAACCACCTAGACCTCGAATGGCAACAAACCATGTCACAGAGCATCTGGAAGGCACACCACGGCAGCAGACTATGTCGCAGAGCTTCTTCCACACCAAGCAGAGGGATATAATTAAGTGAAGTGAAGGGAATGCCAGATGCAACTATGGAAGTTCGGCAACGTTAACGTGGGAGCGATTTTACTCCACGTGTTATATTTTCATTTGATGAACCATCAAAATGAAGTGCTGGGATTGTCTGCGCTGAAAATAATAGTTTATGATCTGAGTTTTAGGCATAGCGTAGTAAAAGATTTTTTAAACATAATTTTTCTTCATTGGAAAATAGAGATTGAGGTTAATTTAAGTTATATATATATATTTATATAATTTATTTTTTATGTTATGGTTAAATGAAATAATGAAATCTTATTGTTTTTAGGATAATGGGCTTTCAAAAAAGTGTATGAGGTTTTATTGTTTGTAAGGCAAGGGACACTTATGTATGTAACATAGTAGTAATAATCTATTTTTAAGGACAAGGCTAAGTAAGATGATGAGACCTTATTATTTGTAGGATAATCCACTAGGTGTATTTGTTTCTTAAAAAATATGCAAAGATAGATGTCCCTTTTATGGCCAAGTTCCACCAAAATGGTTGGTGGCTTGTCCGGAGGGATATCCCAAAAAAAACCTAGATGCCTCTCTAATAGGGCCTGTATGTTTGGGTGCATTGGCCATGGTTGGGCCCTTGTCTCTGAAATCCTCAGCTCGACCGCCCACTTTATGTCCCCATTTTGTAGATCTACCTCCATCTGGTGTGTTGAAATTGTTTAGGGTGGGTAAGAGTGCATCCCCCTAAAAAATACTAGCTTCCCATCTGGCCCCATAAACTCCATCTCTAACTTCTGCCAATCAGTGGTGACCCTCCCCAATGAGTATAACCACTAGACACCCAACACCACGTTGGTCACTTAGACACTAAAAAAAAGTGATCAGTAACTGAGTAGTTCCCCATCACCACATTCAACATGGGAGCATACTTCGTGCACTACATGGTTCAGTCTCTTGGCACCAACAAGAACCCCTCAAAGGTCTCTGTGTGGATGCCCCTACACTCCACCATCTGGGAATCAAATAACTGTGGGTGGCCCCACTGTCTACCTAAAGTGAAACTCGTTGCCCCTGTACCGTCCCCCTAATCCTGAGTGTCAAATTCTTTGGAACTCCCCCTGATGGGGAAAATGGCCCCCTCTAGGTGGTAGTGGTGGTGGTGGTTCTCCCCTTGATGATGGTCCTCCCTCATCTCCCGGATCAGCTCAAACCTCAAACTCCTCATCTGACTCACTATCTGAATACACCTCAATGTAGTGGGCCTTGGCCTTGGTGCACTTGTGCCTAGATGCCCAGGGTTCTTGGCACATAAAGCACAAATTCCTCCTCCTAAGGTCCCTCAGGGTCTCCTCGTCCATCTAACCACATCCTCCATCCATCTAGGGTGGTCTAGTGTCTTGGCTCGGTTCCCTTGTGCTGCAGTGGGTTTAGTGGGGACAAAGGCTTGGGTCTTGGGCACAACGTAAATCATATCCCAGGTTTTGGAGATAACATCTTTCAAATATGTGGGCTTGTACGCCCTCACCCAACCACCCAATGGCTCTGTTATCCCCTCCACAAATAGCATGATTAACCAGGCCTCTGAAATGTCAGTCAGGTCACTGCCAGTTCCTGAAACTCCATAATGTATGCCTTTGCACTGCCAGTTTGTCTCAGATGGGCTAACTCCCTAAAATATAACTCTGGGTCTTTCCTCTCAAACCTCTCCAACAACCTTTGGGTGAGCTCTGTGTAAAAAGTGATGTGAATATGTTGCAACATGATTAGCCCATGGTACCACCACTCTTGGGCTTACCCTTCCAAATGCAGGGTAACAAACCAAATAACATCGGTCTCCCGCATGGGGTTTAGGTGGAAGTATGTACAATCCCTTATGAACCCAAGCCCTGGCATTTAATTGTTATAGTGCAAGAACTCCAGTGAAGCTCATAGGAATTATCGTTAATGTATTTTTCATAATTATGTGTAATAAGTTTTTAAAATAATACTCTTGTGGGTATAGAAGAGAGCCTTTGGAAATATGTTAGAACTTATAATTCCATTTTTCACTTTATCCTCCCTTTTTTTTAAGGGATAATCAGTGCTCCGGATGTCAAAAAGATGTTGAGCCCTCTTGCTCTTTGCAGTATGGGTAAAGCCACAACCTTTTTACTTTAATATACAACATAATTGTGACTATGAAATAATGTGTAGTAATGTTGCAGACCTCAATTAAGGACCAACAATAGAACATTGATAGAGCTCATAGAGGTATGTGGAACCTAAATCCTTCAAAGACCTTGGTCCTCACGTCATATTGTTGTATAAAACTAACAACACTTATGTTCACCAAGGATATCTAGGAATTAGGTTGATGCAAGAATGCATAACTCCAAAGTTTTTGGACACATTGAATTAACCAAGACATTGACAAATTCACATGACACAAAGCTTGTCACAAGTTGCACCCATATGTAAAGATCCCATAATGGATTCATGACAAGGAGGTCTGTGAGAAATACACAAAGGTTGTGGAGAAGTTGTCTTTCATATTGCTCAGTTCGGGAACTCATATCTCAAAGCTCGTGGTTGCTAGCTGAGTATTTCAATTCCACGTTTGAAAACCACACTTTGTTTTCGAAGTTGAATCATTACCAACATGCACTATGCCAGAGCTGGATCTCGACATAAGTCCACAAAAAAACATGGGGGCACTCATTGCACTTGGTCAAGATGAGGTTGGATGGTAGCAAATGAGGTGAAAGGATGGAGAAGGGATTGGAGTGAATCATGAAGATTGTGATTAGTGTATTCTCAAAGTGTTTCCCTTTGGATTTGATTTGGTGAGAACTTAGAAGTCAACCTTTCAGAGCATGATGAAGGAAAAACTACGATATTAATGAGTTTAGCCACCAGTAGTATTCTGTTTAAAACTTAATTATTGAAGAAGGAAGCCACAATTCGTATCCATTTTGAAGGGATACAATAGTTACAATTCTTTGAATTTTAAATTTTAGAAAAAAACTGCATATTTGCTTTTGTATCATGAAGATGTTTAGTCCCAATATTTTTTTCTGTACCCAAAATTTTCCATCTCATACTGTATCTATATACAAATTCAACCTCAGTTACTATGTCTTCAACATGGCATCATCATAATGGAACTCATCTCATTTAAGCCTTGTCCTTTAATTTGTAATCTCTATTGAGAGGACTAAAAATTCTCTGCTCCATATTAGACATTTGTCCAACTACATATTTGAAATTCTTCTTCTTTCTTTGTCTACTATAGATGAAACTTGTTATCAAACACCTTTCTACAACATAATATTTTCTTCTAGTACCATCATTATATTCTTATAATTTTTGAAGCCCCAAAACTTCTTATATTCACATACAATTTCCCTTCACCATCTAATCGCCTCACTCGAGTCTCTTTCCGGGATTCCATATAGAAGGTTGCCATGTCTCTGTAAACAAATATTCAACACCAACACTAGAAATTGGATACATTTTTCAAGAGTTGTCACAAATGAACAAACAACCAAGAATTACCAACTTTGCATGGTTGCAAATAAATCCCCATCCCAACTTTCCCTTATGTATTTTGAGGCTCCATCAAACTTAAGCTTGAAGAAGCCTTTTTTATATTCTCATTAATCTAATAACCCTTTAAAGTGGGGTTTCTTGTGATCCGTCGTTTAATACTGAATGGTGCATATCTTGATATTTGTGTTTCAATATTGAATGTTGCATTACCAAAAAACATTGTTAGCAACACTACTCCATTTCTATTTCCAAGCCTCAATGCCAGATGGTATTTAACAAAAGAGCCATTTATCATTGCTTTTTTGGTCGATTGTAGGTAAACACAAGTCTCAATGTCTCATAGTTTGAGAGGTGCTTATGAGATGATTAATGTAGTAGCAACAACGCTTTTACTATGTAACGTTGACTGAATTTCAATGCATTCATTGATGGTACATGCCTTATTAATGCATACATTTTAGAGAAAAAATCTAGCATCACAATTAGGCCTTTGTGCATTTGTTTCAATCAATGTAAGCAGGGAATGGTTGCATATCCTTATTGATATTTGTTTCTCGCCATGCAAACCTTTAAATATATCCCACAAGCCAATCACAAGTTCAAAGCATCATATTTTCAAGCCAAAAGGCATCATCACATATATATAATGCAATCCATCCTGACCCAACCAACCCCTATAATTTATTATGAACTCAAATTCAGATAAATTTTTTTACAAGGGATAACATAACTGGTAGAAGTTTATTGCCTGCCATTTTGAAAATCATAACTTGTCTTTATGATTTCCATGCAATCCTTCACATAAAATTTACCAAATAATATGTCTATCATAGTGTGTTACATAATGATTATGAGTCCAGGCTAAAACATTTTCGTACCAGATCCAACCAGAAGGTCAAGTCCCTCCCAGAAATAGCAATCCCCTTTTATGATTATAGTTACAATCACCAATAATCACCACAAGAACACCGCCTCTCATTGAAATGATGGAAGCGGTTGGAATCCCTCATAACAATCTCTCTTAAAATAATTTTTGAGATGAACTTGATGGCAGAGTGGCAATCACCACACACTCAAAGGTTCTTAATTACCTGAATAGTTGTCCCACAGGATGTCTTAATAAGCCCAAAAGCAATGGCCAACTTCTCACTATAGTGGCAAGGAAATTGTTCCTTATGATCCTCTTCCACATCGTTCAATACAAATATTCTATCAGGTACATAACCCATTTCGTTTATCTCCCTAGATAATCTATACAACTCTTCAATATATCCCTATAATATTCTCCTTTTTCAAGCATTCTAGGACATCTTAACAGGTAAGTCCAGCCTCTGGAATGTTGTTGATGGAAGAAGGTTGAACTGATATGTTGAGAACATTGTTGGGGTTTTTAGGGAGAAACACTCTTTTGAACAAGGAGCTATGATTTAGAAGGAGTCTGAGAAAGCAAGGAAATCTAGGAAAAGCAATCATAATGTTAAGAAGAAGAACATAGTCCTCCTTTCTCTGCTATTGGGAGTCAACATCCCCGTTTTGAAGACTAAGGAAATCTCCCAAAAATTCTTGGTGAGGCGAGTAACAGGTCAAAAATTTAGGTCCTTAACCCCAATAACGTTGGTGGACAAGGAAATATCACCTATTGTAAAATGACCTCCGGAGGTGTCTCTACTAGCTCGAGGTTGGATTCATGTGTGCTTCCATGATGCGACCGACGCTAATAACGTACAAGAGATGGTTTGGAAAATTGATTATTTATAGATATTATTATACACTGTATATTATTATTTACAGTTAAGAAAATTTGTATACAAAATTGATTCATAAATTAAAAGCATTCTTTAGTTCACGAGGATAGGACTTATTCCTAATAACCATAGTACTTTTATCTCAACAAGTTTTATGTATTTCAAAAGAATTCAAAGTTGTATGTTTAATTTTTGCCTATGTTTCAAAGAGCTACATTTAAAATTGGATTTGTTCTTTTGGCTTTTTTTGGAAATTATCATTTTTATAAGAGATGTAAATTATAATCAAGTCATGAGAATGGAATATTTATGGAATCTTCTTGTTTGATGAGTAATAATGTCCCAAATTTCGTTTATTGAGCCTTGCAATTTTGAGAACCCTAAAGGATTTAGGAAACACCCCCTCACCCCTCCAATAATAAAAGAAAAAACTCGTTAACCTATATTCAACCTTTTGGTCACAACTTCCACTCTAACCAATTCCAATTCCAATGTTTGTTAGATTTTGGAGTGCACACTTAGAAATGAACAATTGATAATGGAGAGAGTATGAAACTTTATTTTTTAATGATGTTGTAGCGACGATGTAAAATATTTCATGTACATCTTGTCATTTATAGTACCCTTCAAAAGGGACGGTGGTTAAACAAAAAAAACATTGATTACATGTTAAAAAATAAACATTGAAAGTGTTGCACGATGTCAATGCTAAAATTAAAGTCATACAATAATTAACACGTTGTCATAAAAAATATAAAATTCAGATGTATTATTCTCATCTAATCAATCTTTACAATAGGGATGTATTTACTCATAATTGATCTTCTCATCATAATATACTCATACCTTGATGAACATTAGAAAATAGGCATAAACTAGTCCTTCCAAACAATTGTGGGGAAAATCACACAAAAGATTTGATTTCCATCCCTTCCATGGACACCTTAAAATATGCATTGCCCTTCAAGCAAGGATTTATCTCAATTAAAACATAGGATTTTAACTCGAAGATTCACTCAAGAAGTATACTCTACCCAACAATGTCATCAATTGTTCTAATATCAAACTAAGTCTAATACTTTTGGCTTACAACAACACCTTTATCCCAAAATAAAATGCATTGGACCTTAGTACCCCACTATGGCTAAGTACACTATATACTCCTCTATCCACTTAGACAATACTTGATTACTCTTTAAATATTCCATTTATCGTCATGGCTTAGTGAAAAATTCATATTTCTCGAGGTATAAATTGCACAGTAACATATTCAAACAAAGTCCTATAAATAATATTTCTTTCCCATTTTTCCCAAGAGCCAATAAAATAGTTATTTTTACTGAAGCACCCCTTCCCAATGTTAGCTTCTACCTTTCCCAACCCATTTCCAAGCATAATTACTATCCCTAAATAATCTTAGGGAAAATTTGTGGTCAAGGTTAAAATAATTAAAGTCACTTAGAACCCATTTTGTAACTTAAACCCCACCCCCAAAGTCATTAAACCCTAATTTAACTTATCTACCATATTTCACAAATTTTAGACAATTATTTCCCATTATTGTATGTTGGCTCTATGAGAGACTCAAAGTTAATGGGATGTTTCCAAATATGGTCTATTCTTGTCTAATGTCCTAACATATTCCATCTTTTTTGGCAAGAAGGTCTTGTTTGAGAAACATATAATAATTGCCATTAAGTAAAGCACGAAATGTTAAAGATTTAAGGGGGAATCACATTCATTATATATTATTGGTGTCTTAGAATCTCTAACACTACCAATCCAAATGCCACAACAAACTACTTTGCACAAAGAAATATAAACAACAATAAATCAACTAGTGAAAAGAATAGACAATTTTATTTTATCTTTTACATTTTTCAATAGTCATGGAAGATCAAAGAAACCCCCCAAAAAAGAAGGAAAGTTTGTATTGATTGTAGAAAAATTACAAGTGTGGGAAGAAGCATGTGGAGGAATCATTTGAGCTACATTTAGAAAGGGTACATATTTTAGAGCAAGGAGTGAAGATATGAATAATGATAACTTTGTATGTATTTTATGTACTTGTTAAATATTTCGTATACATTTCAATGTATTTATTGTGTTAAGTCACTTATTTGTAGGTTAAGGCGTTTCAAGTAGTTACTTAAGGTATATTTCCAAGGTAATTCCTAACAATTGAACTTAAAGCATTGTGCTTAAGGTTACATATCTACTTCTATAGTGAAACACATAGAGGAATATTTAATCCAAAAAAATATACTCAGAATGCTTTTTGTCTATGCACGATATTTTCTTTTTATTCATTGTGGTACTTATAACTTTGAGCACAATAACTAGCATAAGGTTAGGGGATATAAGCCCAACCATATCATAGGGGATATTTACCGACAAACTGGCTAGTATAAGGGGAAGACACCTAGAGATCAAGTCAATTATGAATAACTGTTTTTGGCTTCGGACCATTATTAACTTAGTGAGAATCAATATATGATGTGGAATATGTGTGGGTTAATCCAATGCATCGTGAGCACTAATAATTCTTGATTATTAGCATGATGGTTTTTCATCATGGTCAAGTAGATATCTATGCTTAAACACAAGTGTGGATCTCAACCCTAAACTATGACTTATGGTGTGTGTACTAAAACAACTTAGGTGTCAATACAAAACATGTTTCAAAACATGATTGACTTAATTTTTCACTTTTTATTATTATAGTTATTTCCTTAACTATTACTATAGATAATACATACATACAGTTAATGGCCCTTGAATACTAGTTAAGTGAAGTGAAGTGGTAATATTCTCTCACCAATATTTTATTCCCCTAGTACAAGTTAGTTAGCTTAAAATAAATACATAAAATTGCCATAATAATGAACAATGTCGTTACCTTAAATAACAAAACACCTCTCAATATCTTTAAAATACTTATAATTTTTAAAAACTTCTTTTAACTTTTGGTTTCATATTACTACTCAATAGCATATAAATAAATAAAATTGATATATAAATAAATAAAAGTAATGAAAAAAAAAATTTACATACCTCTTTTATTGTAGGTATTGTATATGTCATCATAGTCATTTTATTGTATATGTCAGAAGGCAGATTTTCAGATTTTCAAACCTATTAAAATATCCATTAAAAAATTAAATTAATTTCTCACATGAACTTTGAGCCAAAACATTAATTCCGCCATGCAGTTAAATTTGTTTTGTTTCATAAAATTGCAAAAACAAAAACGAAACAAACTCATTCTGAGTGGGCAACTTGCGAGCTTCATTATTGTGGAAGACTTGCGAAATTCGTTCAGGCCATTCGAATCCATTCACATCCATAGCTTCGAGCTTGCGTCCTTAGCTATCCGTCGATTTTTCTGTTGCAGGATTTGGACACCATTTCACCATTAAACCTTCAGAAATTTTCTTCTAATAGTGAGGTTTTAGCAAGCTTTTAAAGATGGAGAAGGTACACAAAGACCAAATTAGCAGGTTCAGTAGTAAGTCACAGTTCCCAACAACTAATTTCGAGGCCTCCTATAGTTCGAGGTATCCAGTAATACATGGTCCTATGGGAAGAGGAGGGCATTAGCAGCGGGGGCTGTTAGTTATAATAATCACAATGCACAGATGCATTCATCAAGGGGATTTCATTGACCTAGCAATCAGTGCATGGGAAAAATTCCTCTAGTATGGAAACCGCATCGCTGAACACAGGGCAGAAACTAGATAGCAGAGGATTTTCTGTAGGGAGGCAATGACAACAACCATAATTTTCATCACCTAAGCCACCACCAAGTGGAAATTTTTTCCAGGTGAGCAATTTTAAACCCCATCCACATTTGTTAGGATTCAATATGGAGTTGGAGTTGTATACCTTTCTGAATTCGATATCCGTCAATTTTAAGTTGTTGCTACATTGAATGAGCTTTGTTGCTGCGTTATTCAGGTTGCATTTTTTTCAGATTTTATTGAGAGATTGTTGTTTTTTTTTATTGGTTTACAGTCTTCCCTCTTTGTTTAATTAATGAAGGTGATACACAAAGTGCATAAATATAATAGGATTCCATAACCAGGTCTCCTATTTCAGAAATGAAAATAATTTTTTTGTATTGGTTTACAATCTTCCCTCTTTGTTTAATTAATGAAGGTGATACACAATGTGCATAAATATAACAGGATTCCATAACCAGGTCTCCTATTTCAGAAATGAAAATAATTAAACACTGAAGACCAGAACAGATGACTTAGCGTACACATCTGGCCTTTCGACAATTACTCAGATTTTCAAAAACTCTTTAACATGTTCCAAGATATTTTTGACATGTGATTTGGCTTCAAACTTTCAACTCCAACAGAAAAAAATGTTGCATTATCATTGTAGATATCCTATGGATCGTTTGAATTTCTGTATCTAGATTACATGCCTTTCTTTCAATTACTGGGCCATTCCATGCCCTTACAGGCTGCAATAACATTATCTATGATGAGTTGACCTTTAATGAAACAAGTCTGCCTAGGTTTGATAATAATCATGAGAATATGCTTGATTATGAGTGCTGAGATTTGGTAAGACTATTACATGAGTCATTCAACAGAGTGACAAGCTTCCAGCTCGTAGTCACTTTGGAATCATTGACCTTGGGTATAAACTTGTTAATACCTTTGTTTAAGTTGGTTCTCAATGATTGCTCTGTGATGGATTCTTTGTAAACCTCTGCAAAATGTCTGGATTGAAAAAATACTAGGTAGATTTATAAAATTAACTCCCAGGACTTACCATCATCATTGTTCATGTTTGAGAGGGTAGTAGCTAGCTTACCCAAAGTCAACGACTAGTCACACAGTATTCTTTGCGCTTCCTAAAGTTTGTGAGATGACTCCAAGACAGGGTTGCATTGATGTTCCTCACTTAGTATTTTCCATTGAAAATTCTTTCGTAGAGAGAACTGAGAAGTAAATTGTTTCTCAATTTCATTTTTTAAGCCTACCCTTGGTTGATTTGATAGTGGGGATTCTCTTTTCAAGCCTTCTTTTGAATATAGGGCCCCAAAAAAATCCTTTTGTAGGCCTATTGCGTATTTTAAGCCAGTGAATGATGGCCCTACAATTGTGTCCCTTTGGCACTTTAAATCTTGACAACTTTCAGATGATTACCGAGTGTGGCCACCCTGACTTGAAGTGCTTCATTGAAAAGGATATTCTGGAGGCATTGTCTTATAGATTCCCTTATTCTTTCATAACATTAACGTTTTATTTGGATGGAAGAAATTTTTTCTCCTATAGGCTCTAAGGAGAGAGGTTCCTTACAAGTTATATAAACATTATTTTGCCAACCCCAATCAGAACTTATTCTTTAAGGTCTTTGGACAAGTTAAACTTCAGACATGCTTTTCTGGCCCCTAAGGGTTGTAAAATTTCTGAGGCCTATGATAGATAAAGTGAGTGAGAGAATAAGAAATATGTTTGTGGAAAGGCCAATATTGCATGGCTATCTCAGGGAACTTAATGCACACAAGGAAACATAACTGCGCATTTCTCTTTGGTGAGAGTTTCTCATACCACCAGGAGAAGCCAACTAAGGTGTTTATATGTATCGAGGACTGCTGTAAACACTTTCATCAAAGGAAAATTTATTCAAAAAATAAAACAAAAAGGAAGCCCATGGTCAAGCTACCAGTAGTTTTCCAAAGCCATCTGAGACTCCCCTACCTCCTACATCCAAGCCTTGATGATCATCCATAGAGGAATGTGGTCCATGAAATGGCTAAGCAGTGATTGATGCTGATAATCAACACACACATAATTGTATTCAGAAAGCTAAATGGCTAGTGGAGTTCCATCATGATCAGATCCATTTCATTGTGGAAGACTTCCAAAATGAACTTTGTAGGGAATTTTGATCATTCAGGGATTTCTCTTGAAATTATCAGTCAAACTTGGTCAAACAGTCCTGAAATTCTCGGTCAAACAGTCCTGAAATTATCGTTCAAACCTGGTCATTGCACTGGTCGAACATGCAGTCAAAGATGTGGTCAACGTTGCAGTCAAACAATCTATATTTCCTCGGATTTCGCGCCACCAAAATTGGTCTCAAAAAATCGGATTCTGTCCCAGAAATCGAGAGTCGACCAAAACTCTAAGAAATTTAGTCAAGGAAACTTTTGAATGTATATTTATTATTAAGGACTTATGGATTTTTGACACCTGATTTGTGGAAGGTTCTCAAAATCTCCATTCCAGGAATACACTGATTTCCTGGTAAATAAAAGGAAAAATCTATTTTCTCGAGCAAATCTATCTCTTCTCTTTGGTGGTTAAGGAGCACAAGATTGTGAAGGCCATGTTGGGTCCCCAGTTGAAGGATGAGGTCATGAAGATCATCTCTGTGCAAAATTAGTTGAGGGCTGGGCAGAGAACTCGATTCCACGTAGAGATCATAATTTTTTTTTTTTTTTTGCGAATAAACGAATAAATAGAAGGAAATTCATATTGCTAATTTAAAAAAAAACAGAGAAAGAATCGAATACCAGAAGAACCCATTATTTGTAACTGAAAAAATTGTAATTTATGAAATGAAAATTCACTTGAGCATTCACCGAAACTGTAGTAGTCTATATGTCTCAGAAAAGTTGTGCAAATAGTTTAAATTGCAGTCTCTGATACAAGGAAAAATATACATAATGGCCACCCTTGAGAGGGGCTAGCGATAGGATGGACAAGATTACTAAAGAAAAACACTTAAACAATGTAATGCGACCATGAAAAAGCCACAACTATACTCTGTTAAAATTTCCAAGAGAAAAAACTCAGGAACAAAAATTAGGGCTATTTGCAAAAAAAAATTAGGGCTATTTTAATGGTTCTCTTTCTTTCAATCAATCCAAAAAAAAAAGATTCGATTGAAGTTTGTGGATTATTTAAATCATGATATGTTTTTGGATTAAATCCCTATGAGGAATTTATTCATTCAATCTTATCGAAAGAAGGAATTTTCTGTTAAAAGAAGGGAGTGAAAGAACTAAGAAAATTATTTAGGAATCTAATGGCCTTTCTACGTGATCTGACTATCTGCTATGATGGGATAGTCATAAATCCTTGTGGCAAATTATTCATTCACTTTGAATATGAGAATAGAAACTCTTTAGTAGCATGTAAATCATCAAACAAGAGGGAGTCTGGGATCATTCTTCTCCAGGAGAACTGTAGGGACACCGGTTTCTAGAACAATTGCAAATATTGAATTACAAAGCACTTATTGATTCTTTTTAAAAAATATTTCTCCTTGGGACATCCTTAAGGAAATGCTAATGAGTAGATATAATTATGCTTTATGATCAGAAACGCTGCAAGGGAGAATGTGGATTCTAGTCTCTAATCCTAATAGGAGAAAAGAACTTTGAACGAGAAATCTATTTAACCTTGCAGCAATATGCCTCGGACCAGCTCTTTTGCTTGACCAGGTGTACTTACCAATAGAGGGCTTGACGTCGAGAAAGTCCTAGTCCTACATGAGGTCCTCCACCCATTCCCTCCCCGGATCCCTTACGATGCTGCCTCCTCACTTCTCTAAGAAAAGAAAGGTGACATTAAGGTCGCCAGCAATGATGGTATTTTCTAGATTCTCCATTCTTGTCAGATTTCTGATGGAGTCCCAGCAAGCCTTTGTCTCCCCTGCATTTACTGGGACATACACATTGATGAGACAAATGATCTCTTTTGTGTCAAGATGCTGAAGTTTCAAGAACAACTAGTGAGTGTTTAGGATCTCTTTGACCATCGAGAATTTGTTAATATTCAAGAGAGTACCCAGCCCGTCGGAGGCTCCTTGAGCAAAGACTGCTTGTCCTCCACCTTTATTCCAAAATTTCTTACTTATTTGGAGGAAGTCTTTGTCCTCCATTTTAGTCTCTTGAATGAGAAGTATGTCTAGGGTTTCTATCCTTAGAAGAATTCTTATGTCTTCTTCTTTAACTCTGCTCCCCATACCCCTGCAATTCTAGGAGACAACCTTCATCACATACTTTTTTGGGTGTGATGAGCTCCCTTGGAGCCCTGAGTCTGATTTCTTGTCATCTTCAGCATTTTTGCCAAGATTTTCTTGAGGGTTGGTTGACTGCCCTGGAGCTTATCTTTGTAGGTTTCCTGTTCTCTCTTTTCATGGGCGGACTTACGGCCTCTTGTGGATCTTCTTGCCGAAGTTTGTGAATCCCCTATTTCTCCTTCCTCCTATGAATCCTCCGATACTTGTTCTTCCTCAACTTCTGCATGTTTTTCTTTAGATCTATCTGCAGCACTTTCTCCTTGCCTCGAGCCTGAAGGGGTCCCTTTGTCCGGGGACCCTTTCTTATGCATCTCGACCTCCTGGGTGTCCTCTATTGCTGAACTTAGGGGCCCGAATTTGTTTTCTTGACCATTCGAGGGAGGGGTTTGAAGAATAGAAGCCGGCTGAGGGCTTTTACCATTTGGGACACAAGATTTGTGGGATTTATGGGAGGTCTTTGTCCGCTTGACCTGGTTCCAACCCTCCTCCTTCCCTTTCTCTGCCTCTCCATTACTCGGACAACCCCTAGCAAAGTGACCATAGACATGGCATTTCCGACACTTGAAGGGAAGCTGCTCATAATCTAGCTTTTGCACACAGGTCCAACTGTCTACAAATAATGAATACATTAAATTAAGGATATCCCATACTAGAAGTATCAATTTTATATTGGCTGCCTTTTCCCCTTCCGAAAAATGTTCCACATCAAGAAACCAAGCTAACCATAGATTCCCGGTGTCTTCTTATTTCACCAAAAATGAAAGGCAAAACCAGCTTTGCCAGTATTTCATCATGCTAGACTCTGTCACAAGATGGTTGAGTCCAACTATGACTTACAATACCAACCAAGGCGATAAACCCCAAAATCAATATTGCAGTACCACACCATCCACATTCAAATTTGGACACTGTCTAGCCCTCCATATAAATTGAGCCATATGGAATTATGTACAGCTATAATGCAGATTTCTCAATGTAAATATGCTTGAAAGATTGCCTATGATGTATTAAAACTCCAAAAAGAATGCTTCTCGTTGAATATGAAAGTATTAATCCAATGGCTTACTGAATGTAAATGCCTGCCAGATATTCCCAGTTTATCAATGAGGAGTCTACTTAATTGAGTATCAATTTCAAAGCGCTTAGTAAAACCTACGATAACATTTCCTTTAAAAAATTAATCCACTTAGAAAATCCATGACATAGCCATACAAATCACAGAGATCATTGCCCAGGCCTACCAAGATCTCCTTCACCTCATGACACATTTCCTTTCCAATAATAAATGTAATCTTCCAGATCCTAAACTGGTCAGGTTCTTCCTACTGTTCTTTCAATTGAGCCTCTCACTCCTCATGTTGTATGAGACCTTGATCCACATTTAAGACCTACTCAAGCAGCCTCCATATGGAGGAGGTTGGCTTGATAGCCATTTTTTTTGCTCTTTATGTCTTTTCTTTATTATGAATCATCTTTTGAAGTGTTACTTCACATATTTGTGGCACTTTTGAGGTGTTACTTCACATATTTGGGGGCACCTTTTGAAGCTTTTATCTAGACAGTTTCATGCGTATTTATTTTCTTGAGAGAACAATTCACATCTCCCTAGGCACAAGCAAATATGTGGAGGCATGCCACATCAACAGGGGCTACAATCCATATTGTTGTTTCTATTGACTAGAAATTACACTTAAATTCTATTGTAAAGGGCTTTGATTAAAGGGAAAAATTTGCCATCTAAACAAGGATGTCTGTTGAGGTGTTTCCTATGCTTTTCCCTTGCTGATTCTTGTTATTAAATTGGATGATTTATTGCTATCATCTAAGTGAAAGGTAGGGTAGATCCTAGTTTATAGAAAGGTCACCTCTTTTTTGCCATGCATATGTACGTGGAGCACCCTTGGAAGGGCCCTCTAGTTAATTTTCTGCAATCTGAAATAGCATTCATAGATAGATCCTAGCATGTTGTAACAGCATTATCTCTCATCACCATTCAAATATATTCCAACTCTCTAAATAGTAAATATCCTTCGACCCCATTTGTCCTAAGTTCATGTTTGGCACCGGTCTTCCTTTTGTATCTACCAACTTCCCATCATCTTTTAACACAATTTCATCATTACTATTACTATTACCACCAGTATTAGTTGATGTTGTTATGTTGTTTGTTTGACCATCCTCTACTCTGGGAGATGATGAAACAAGAGATGTTGGCACTGACCAGTTAGTATGCCTGTCATCTTGAAGGGAAAACCAATTTGTATTGGTGAACATCATCTCTCTCAGCCTTACACCATCCTATTTTCTGCCCATTCTGAGAGAGAAGACAACCACTTCTGCTGAATCATCATCAAAGAAGGCATCCTCATTGTTTCTACCAATGGCTCCATGAGCCTCTTCCCCATATTTACTGTCAAACATTCCATATCAGAATACTTGACTCGGGTTATTAGCCATTGTTGACTTATCATAATCTCTGCCACGAAAATCATCTTCATCACCAGCTATAGTCCATTTGTGTATTGTTGATCATTTTCATGTCCACTGGACAATGTTCCCCACTACATTACATTTTGAAGGAACATTTGTTTCCCAATTAGTTCAGTCGTCGTTTCTCCACAATAATGACTGTGTCAAGATATTATTTATCCCCAACTGAGTAAGCTTGTTTTCAATTCGTGTAAAGTGACCAATGTTCCATATTCTTGGTGCAACTTTTCCTGGGTAAGATTTTTGTTGGCTTATTCTGATCAACAGGAATAGTGGGATTTCTTTCTGTTTCCAAAAAACTTTCAATTAAGTTACAATCCTAAAGGAGATGCTTGATAGGAGATGTGTTATTGTTCTCTAAGCATGACACTATAAATTTCTCCACTTGATGATGCAAGAAATTGTTAAAAGGATAATAAACAAGCAGATGTATAATCATTTGAATAGCACCCAACTTGACTAATTCCTACTGAGCAACTTCACTGCCCATCCTTGGTGGGACTATAATGAATTCCACTATCCTTAAAAAGTGCTTTCCAAGAGGAGGCCGAAGTTCACCATAGGTAGTTGGTAATGTGTTTTCATCAGAAGATACATCCAACAACTTCAACAAGTCACCTGCATCTGGAGAAAGATATTCATCGTTGTCCCTGTCCAAGTCAAGTTGAAGTGGAAATTCATATTGGTCATTTATCTAGATCATTGTATCTTGCAGGAAATCATATTCAGATCATTTCAACTGAAGTTATAGTGCAGGAGGAAAATCAAGGAAAAGAACGCCCTTTCTAATGTAGCTGGCACATACAATAGGGCTACTAGTGACTGCTTCAGATTTAAGAGTTAGATTTCCTCCATCAATAACTTGTGCCGGGGTATCCATCAAAACAAGTGGAGTGTTTGAACCAACCCGAGCATATATGTCAAGCTCAGAAAGAATCTTATCCTACTGTATAAAGGCATTAAAACCTCACATCCTAGATAGACCATTTGTGAATATGATCTCTGCTAAGTGAATATAGTAATCTCCAGCAGGAAGATCACCGATTATATACGAAAATTTTCCAAACTGATTTGTTTGATAGACAGATGGGCATTATTTCTCAACAATTGTCTCATTTGTTTTAACTTTTCAGTGCATCTCTGCCCATAAAATGTAAATTTTGTTGAAAAGTACTTCCCAGGGAATTGTCAAAGGAGGACAACAAGTTTTTGGAGGGCAGTTTGACTGTTTCTTCAATTTCAAATGTAAAAATGATTCATTTTTCTGAAATGGATCCTAGTTGGAGATCATCAGCACAATGCGCCATAGTACATTGATCGTGAGTGTGCATAGCTCTCTGCGAGTTGCTATCCAATTGAGTATCCTTTTGGGACTATAGTTCATTAACAACACTCTCAAGAAGAGATTCTATATTTCCACCAGCTTCGTTTATCAATTCACAAGCTTGTCCTTTAGAACTAGTGAAAGTAGACACTGGGCATTCTTCCTCCTCTATCACCAGTTTTTCTTCATGTAATCCCATAAATTTTCCAGTGTTCCCAAGCAGCTTCACATCATATTTCCTAAGCATTATTTTACTGTTCGTCCCTTGTCACCTTACCTGCGTCTTAAGAGATAGGCTACAAACGGGTGATTTTTCTCCCCTCCATTTTATCATTATTCTTTCTGCAGTCTTCTAACATTCAAAAGCTGCAAAAAATTCTTCCACATTTTTCATGTAACTGGGACCCCTGTGTGAATTCAAATTTGATCCACATGAATTTGGGATAATGATGAAAGGCCGTCAAGTAGATATACGCCCGCTGCCTTCTCTTCTTATTTGTTTATTTGGATAGTTTTCTTTGTGTGATAGATTATCTTTCAATAATGCAGGTGGTTGTGCAATTTCTTCCATGTTTTTAGAATTCATAATTTTTATTGCAAAAATGTCCTTGTCCATTTTAACACATGCACCATCAAAATCACCAGCTACAACCTTTGTAAATTATGCTTTTTGACCATGTTCTGTCCCTACTCCATACTCAGTGTTTGAATCAGATATTTGCAAATCACCTGCATGCTTCCTTTCTTCTCTTGCTAGATCCTTGCAGGCACTTGTCGGCTTCTTGTATAGCCACTGTTAGTGCTCAAATCTACCTTAGGCCGAAATAAGGTAAAACTCAAGGCTACATCAAACGACGCTCAACCTCGTAGCTAGCCCTACGAGGACGGGAGAGGGATCTCTCCGGGTCTATCTCGGGAAAAATTCTTCAAAGGGGCTGAGATGACTTATAAAGAATACTGATTTTAGGCTAGTAAAGAGATAGGAAAGTTTGATTTTGATTTTTTGGGTTTTTGTTGAAAAAATGGGAAAAACAATTTTGGGTCTGGGGATAAGGCCAGATCTTTGCAGAATTCGAGTTGGGGCAAGGTAGGCAGTAGTCTTGATGCTTTTGATCGGGTATATGGATGGATCAGAATGACAAGGAGCTGAAGAGGGCAAGGGAGAACATGGATCCTCTCCAAACATGCGAAAACATGTAAAACTAAACAAATTTAAAGGCAGAGCACTGGAAACAATGGATTCAACCTCATTTACTCATTCATTTAGTTTCAGAAGCATAAGAAGGGAATGGCATACATTAAAAATTAAAGAAATTACAATAAAATGAGAGAAAACACCATCAAGAACTGAAAGCCAAAAGAATCCCAACAGGTGCTGCAAAACCTCTGATCTTTCCTTAGCCAAAATATGAAAAATATGTACAATAGTGTGCCAAAGTATTCCCAAGAGTCCAACCTCTCCAACCTCTGAAAATAATTGATAAATTACATCATATAGAGCATCCTAACCCCTTCCCATGCCTCTAGGGGTCGAATTCCTTCTTCAGGGATCAGTTTCAACCAAATTCTAATCAAGGAGCTAAAATCTAAGCAGCTAACAACTTGCCTCTAAAAGAGTGGAAACTGATTCATTTACATGATTTTCACTTTTTTGAGAGTGAATCTTCTAGAATAGGTAAAAATGAGCCAAATTTACATGCCAAACCTCAATTTACATCATGAAAACTCAAAAATTACATTCACAAGCAAGACTGGTCCAACTGGCCGAAATCTTGAGCTGGAAAATGAAAAATCAGTCAAAAATCTATATGAGTAGCGCGCCTTTCAGCCTGATTTTGAGGCACTTATCGGCATCCAAATTGAGCTCATGATAGCTCGTTGGAAAGACCTAGATGTTGGCTATCCAACCCAAGTGGAAGTTTTCAATTTGGAGCTCATTTTCTTCTCCAAAACTTCATTCTCCCAGAAGTACTTCCTGCTGGTGCAAAAGGTGACAACAAGGTGGTTTTCATGGTGTTTTTGGGCCTTTTGATCATCCACGACCTGATGAAATGCTTTGGAAATACCTGAGCATGCATAAATTACCATGAAAAACTCAAAAATATGAATTTTTCCTTCAGCAAGTGTCCCAAACAAAAGTGAGCATGTCGACGCGCTACTTGTATAGCGGAAAAATCTGTTTTTGGACCAAAATATTTCAAAATAACAAAAAAAAATTCAAATTTTCTCAAATTCGGAGCGAAGACCCTCCATCATGTATCATGCCCAGCCAATTAATCCTTGGCCAAAATTTGGAGTGGATCATGTGTTTCACGACGTTTCAGTATCCTCCTGGTGCATGCAGTTTCAGTAGTGAAAACACTGTCTCTGTTGTGATGTGTCGGTCTCTGTCATGCTGTCACAATGTGTATGAAAAGTATGCTGATATGGTTATGATGAAAATAAGAGTTTGGTGTATGCTCCAATGTCAGATGTGTCACATATATGTCAAGGTGCTATAGGAAATATCACAATGGGAAAAGGACTGTCACAAGGAGTTTGAATGGAAAATAGCCACTCCTTGACTACATGAGGAATTGACAAGTGAATAGGAATGAGTGTAGTGTAGGTCAATAGAAATAACCCTTGCAGTGTTTTACAATGTCAATGGAGGATGTGCACAAGTGAAAATGGGACTATGTCATAACATGAATGATGAATAGTGTGAAAATGACAATGGCAATAACAATGAGAGCAGTGATGTAATGGCAAAGAGAGAGCGTGAGGCTGAGGTAAATGATGAGCAGGGACACCACTGACAGTAGATGCATGAGCATATATATCAACCACACTAGTTTGAAAACCCCCACACAATCACTCATATTTGTTTCAAAACCCCAAAAAGTGAATTTGGAAATAAACATAGGGTTTACATTTCTCCACATTAAACATTTGTTTCTCCACTTTCAAAACACCATAATCATGTCCAAATTTCACTGAGAAAATGTAAAGAACCTACTTGCAAGCAGTTGGAGGCAATTCGGCATGAATCTAGATGAAGGAGCGAAAATTTTTGGCTCTGAAATTATATGAGTAGCGCGTCACCCAACGAGTAGCGCCAGTGTAATTTTACACTGAAAAATTTCGCTATACGAGTAGCGCGCCACCCAACGAGTAGCGCGTCGATCCAACACACAATTTGGCTTTAAAACCCATTTTTTTCACTTCCTTGATGTGTCTTGGCCTTTGCTGATGTTAACACATGGAAAAACCAAGAAAATTTGATATTGAAGAGAAATGGCAATTTTTTTTTGTGTTCTGGCCCAATGAGTAGCGCGCACTTTTATATGAGTAGCGCACTACATGGTGCATATTGCAGTAGGCTTTAGGAGGCCTTCCTGGTGTCCAAATTAGGCGTGTGATAGCTTGTTGGAAAGCTGTTGGAGTCTAATTTCCAACCCAAGTGGAATTGTGCAATTTGGAGTTCATTTACCCTGTCAAAAAGTAAATCTCCCAACACTACTCCTGCAGGTGCATCAATTCTCCTGAGGCAACGGTATTCTTGACATTTCTCCAAAACCATTATACCTTTGTAAAACGTGAAGGAGGTTTTTCTTCCTTGGCATGTTTTGGAAAAAAAATCTCTTAGGTTTCCAAAATTCATCTTTTATTGCTCTGAAACATCATTTGAGTGAAACTTATCCCGATGTGTGAAACAAGGGATTTTGTCGAAATGAAGTGGAATGAAGGGGATAAGGGGCTTCTTAATTCTTGGGGAAATTTTGGGAAGTAGGGAGGGATGTTAGGAAGTAGGGGAAAGTGGAATCGCAGATATTGAGTGAGGGTAAGGGGTCCAAAAGGGCAAAACACAGGCCTAGCCTAGAAAATTGCCAAGTTGTGGCAAGAAACTAGGGTTTGTGCAAAAATGAGGAATTTGGGGGATTTCAGTGATGGGAAGTGTTTAATAAGGTACATTAATGATAGGAGAAGGTGTATGAACATCAGGATACAATTTTTTCTAATGATTTGACCATCCAAGAGAAATTACCTCCAAAACCCTAGGAGAGGGAAATGGACCTTACCTAGGCACAACTGAAGCATGAACAAGCTGTAAAATGACCCAATGGAACTTAACATGATGATGAAAACCCTCTGAATTATGGTACACTCAGCTGAATGGTGACATCGACCGACATTTGGATAACTTTGAAAAGCGTGAAAACAAACCCTAGACCTAATGCCTAGTGACCAAATTTTGCTTGAAGACTCATTGAAATGACAAAATTTGACCTTGACACTTTAAAATCACTTTGTAAGAGCATGTTTGATCACTGAAGGAAAGTTGAAAAGGCTGAAACTAACATTGGCTCCAATGGGGATGGTAGCTCCTTGGAGGTGCCATGAACGGTAGATATTTGGGAGAGAAGACCAGCACCTTCATCCATTGGGCAATGGAATCAAAAGCTCAAACTGAAATGCATGACTGAAAACTGATGAATTGATGACATAAAATGAATCTCACTCAACTAAGAATTGACTCGATACTTAAACACAACCGACAAACTGAAAAAGATGCTCAAAATGAAGCTTATTCAATACAACCTACTCTAATTTTTCCATCATCACTTGATCAAGTGAAATGAAACAACCAATGCAACCATGTAAGCATCCTGGCTGCTGTTTGATTTCTTCCCACATGCTTACTGATGCGCAGGAAAAGGAAAGAATCGAAAGGCAACTCCCATGGAAATTTGAGCTCAAGCTGACTGCTGATAAACTTGCAAAGCATGAATTGACTAGAGGACTTCAAGAATACTGCAAAAGGATCTTCATACACATAGCTCTAGTCCAGATAATCTCCATACATTGATCTTAAACTTTTCGTCACCTCTATGCTGTCTTTCTTTGGTGATTGCAGTAAGCTGTCAAAAGGATCCTGAAATTCATGAATAACCAAACTCTGTTGCTGATTCCAAACTGAACAAAAGTCTCCTTCATCAATCTCCTCATATGAAAAATATGTTGAACAACACAATGAAATTGACTTTTGAACAAGATTACTATCAACATTATTTTCAGGCACATGGTTAGCTAATGAAGGAAAACTTTTACAGCAAACATCATCCAACACACGAGCAATAGGATCATCAAAAACTTCAGAAGACTGCTGCACTGTATCCCTTGAAACTATATGACATCCTACTGGTTGTTCATCTTTTCCTTGAGATATATTACGATGATGTTGCCTTATGAACTGAAATGCTTCGAAACAAAAGGGTATAGAATTTTCCTGCATCATCAAATCATGTATTTCATCTTCCACACCTTCATCTGTAATCTGACCTTCAATTTCATTTGGTAGCTGCAAATCTGATGCTACAAGCTGCTCAAGAATTTCGTTATCTGTCTCATCCTCAACATTAACACTGAGAGATTTCTGATTTCTTATAGGCTACTCATTTGAAGATTTACTATGCAATTTTTCTCTCAAAAACTGAAATGATTCAAAACAAAATGGTACGGAGTCACCTTGTATCATTTGATCACATGTACCAGCTTCCATGTCCTCATCTACAACTTGAAAATCAATGGCTTTCGGGGGCTGAAAATCTGAATATGAGAAATCTTGAACAAGGTTTTCATTGCGCTCAACATGGTCCAGATCAAGACTTGTTGACATTTTTTTTCTGATTGCATGGAAGTTATCTCTGATGAACTGAAATGAATCAAAACAAAAAGGCAAATATCCTTCACTTACATCAAAATTTTCTGCACTTTCCTCATCATTGCCATAGCTGATATGCATCGGTTGATCACTGTACTCGAGCTGCTGAAAGTGAACTTCCTCCTCGCACAAACTAGCTATTGATTTGTCTGCAAAATTAGCTTCTGTTCGGAGAACATAATCATCATCATACTGATCAAACTGAGGCAATTCATCGGTATAAAACACATCATCAAACATACACATCATATCAACAGCTCTCTCTTCTTCACAATGATCTATAAAACAATCACTTTGACAACTGGGATCAGAAAAAAAATGTTTTGGGTCAGCCACTTGTTCTTGAATGTCATTTTCATTTTTTGCAGTCATTTTCCGCACCATCTCTTCTACTGCATTTACAAAAAGATCAAGCTTTTCCTCTGAAGGTGTCAGCTACTCTGAAACATTCTTCTTTTCTTCTTCCTTCAACCTTGCCCTCAAGATTAGCAAATGAGCCTCTACATTCACTGCCTTGTTCTGCATCTCGTGAAGTGTTGCAATATTCTTTTCTCTCAGCTGAAACTCCATTTCCGGATCAAAGGCACCCGGGTAGTGCAAGAGAGCAGATCTAGGAGAAGGTCTTATATCAACTGGCATCGAATAATAAACTTGGTTAAATCTAGCAGAAAATTGTTGTATTGTCTCACCTGGCATTCTTTTCAACTGGTTATACTCCTCTATAATCAACAAAAAGTTCTGTCCGATCATCCACCTGTCAAGGAAAACTTTGACAAACTGCTGAAAATCTGTGATGCTCGCATCAGGCAGGGCTTTGAACCAACTCTTCACTTGGCCTTGCAAAGAAAAAGCAAAAATCCTAATACTAACATCTTCATCATCAACTTCAAAAAGATCTAGAAAAGTCTCAACATTCTGCACATGTTGCTCAGCATTGACATTGTTACATTCACCGTCAAATCTTGGTAGATATAGGTCATAATTTGTAGGGAAAGCATGAAGAACAGAAGGTAAAACAAGAGGTTTGTACCGATCTGGAATTTTACAAGGTGTAGGGGTATGTACAAGAGCTGCGGGATCAGTTTTGTTTTCTTTAGGCTCATCACTCTGAAGAGAGTCAACATAATATGTGGGAAAAGTAAGGAGACCAGGATCAAAGGGAAACTCAGCATTTACACTTTTTGAATGGGTCGAGTGAAGATTTTGATCACCTTTCTCATACAAAAAATTCTGAAAAACTTTCAGGACAGCTTCAAGGCCAGCGAAGAAGTAATTTACAAGAAAGCAGACTAGATCCTGAATACCATTCCACTTTAGATACCTGAACTTTGTGTAAGATCCTTCCATTTTCGCAGAGAAAGAGTTAGTCCTCCAGACTTTGAATTGGAGTCACCAGGTGAAATATTTCAGCCTTCTTATGTCTGATCGTTGCCCACCATCAACCATCAGATCTGAACTTGATACATGTACTGGGGCAATTTATAAGTTAAGGGTTATGATTACAAGCTAGACCGGAGATCGACTGAAGCAGCGTTTATCTACTATGCACTCGCAGAGCAAGAGCAGTTCGAAGGCTACCTGGCGTGACTTCAGACTCCGTCTGTAGATTATAAAACAAATAACACCCACAAGCAAACCATGTTCTCCCCAGTATGGTCGCCACTATGTTAGCGCTCAAATCTACCTTAGGCTGAAATAAGATAAAACTCAAGGCTACATCAAACCACGCTCAGCCTCGTAGCTAGCCCTACGAGGACAGGAGAGGGCTCTCTCCGGGTCTATCTCGGAAAAAGGTCTTCAAAGGGGCTGAGATGACTTATAAATAATACTGATTTTAGGCTAGTAAAGAGATAGGAAAGTTTGATTTTGATTTTTTGGGTTTTTGTTGAAAAAATGGGAAAAACAATTTTGGGTCCGGGGATAAGGCCAGATCTTTGCAGAATTTCGAGTTGGGGCAAGGTAGGCAGTAGTCTTGATGCTTTTGATCAGGTGTATGGATGGATCAGAATGACAAGGAGCTGAAGAGGGCAAGGGAGAACATGGATCCTCTCCAAGCAGGCGAAAACATGTAAAACTAAACAAATTTAAAGGCAGAGCACTGGAAACAATGGATTCAACCTCATTTACTCATTCATTTAGTTTCAGAAGCATAAGAAGGGAATGGAATACATTAAACATTAAAGAACTTACAATAAACTGAGAGAAAACACCATCAAGAACTGAAAGCCACAAGAATCCCAACAAGTGCTGCAAAACCTCTGATCTTTCCTTAGCCAAAATATGAAAAATATGTACAATAGTGTGCCAAAGTCTTCCCAAGAGTCCAACCTCTCCAACCTCTGAAAATGATTGAGAAATTACATCATATAGAGCATCCTAACCCCTTCCCATGCCTCTAGGGTTCGAATTCCTTATTCACGGATCAGTTTCAACCAAATTCTAATCAAGGAGCTAAAATCTAGGCAACTAACAACTTGCCTCTAAAAGAGTGGAAACTGATTCATTTACATGATTTTCACTTTTTTGAGAGTGAATCTTCTAGAATAGGTAAAAATCAGCCAAATTTACATGCCAACCCTCAATTCACATCATGAAAACTCAAAAATTACATTCACAAGCAAGACTGGTCCAACTGGCCCAAATCTTGAGCTGGAAAATGAAATATCAGTCAAAAATCTATATGAGTAGCGCGCTTGAGCTATATGAGTAGCGCACCTTTCAGCCTGATTTTGAGGCACTTTCCGGCATCCAAATTGATCTCATGATAGCTCGTTGGAAAGCCCTAGATGTTGGCTATCCAACCCAAGTGGAATTGTCCAATTTGGAGCTCATTTGCTTCTCCAAAACGTCATTCTCCCAGAAGTACTTCCTGCTGGTGCAAAAGGTGACAGCAAGGTGGTTTTCATGGTGTTTTTGGGCCTTTTGATCATCCATAACCTGATGAAATGCTTTGGAAATACCTGAGCATGCATAAATTACCATGAAAAACTCAAAAATATGAAGTTTTCCTTCAGCAAGTGTCCCAAAAAAAAGTGAGCATGTCGACGCGCTACTCGTATAGCGGAAAAATCTGTTTTTGGACCAAAATATTTCAAAATAACAAAAAAATTTTCAAATTTGCTCAAATTCGGAGCGAAGACCCTCCATCATGTCAGCCTTGTAATGACCCAGTGGATCATGTGTTTCACGACGTTTCAGTATCCTCCTGGTACATGCAGTTTCAGTGGTGAAAACACTGTCTCTGTTGTGATGTGTCGGTCTCTGTTATGGTGTCACAATGTGTATGAAAAGTATGCTGATATGGTTATGATGAACAAAAGAGTTTGGTGTATGCTCCAATTTCAGATATTTCACATATATGTCAAGGTGCTATAGGAAATATCACAATGGGAAAAGGACTGTCACAAGGAGTTTGAATGGAAAATAGCCACTCCTTGACTACATGGGGATTTGAAAAGTGAATAGGAATGAGTGTAGTGTAGTGTAGGTCAATATAAATAGCCCTTGTAGTGTTTTAAAATTTCAATGGAGGATGTGGACAAGTGAAAATGGGACTATGTCATAACATGAATGATGAATAGTGTGAAAATGACAATGGAAATAACAATGAGAGCAGTGATGTAATGGCAAAGAGAGAGCGTGAGGCTGAGGTAAATGATGAGCAAAGACACCACTGACAGTAGATGCATGAGCATATATATCAACCAAACTATTTTGCAAACCCCCACACAATCACTCATATTTGTTTCAAAACCCCAAGAAGTGAATTTGGAAATAAACATAGGGTTTACATTTCTCCACATTAAACATTTGTTGCTCCACTTTCAAAACACCATAATCATGTCCAAAATTCACTGAGAAAATGTAAAGAACCTACTTGCAAGAATTTGGAGGCAATTTGGCATGAATCTGGACGAAGGAGCAAAATTTTTTGGCTCTGAGATTATATGAGTAGCGCGTCACCCAACGAGTAGCGCCCGTGTAATTTTACACTGAAAAATTTCGCTATATGAGTAGCGCGTCGATCCAACACACAATTTGGCTTCAAAACTCATTTTTTCACTTCCTTGATGTGTCTTGGCCTTTGCTGATGTTAAAACATGGAAAAACCAAGCAAATTTAATATTAAAGAGAAATGGCAAAAAAATTTTGTGTTCTGGCCCAATGAGTAGCGCGCACTTTTATATGAGTAGCGCGCTACATAGTGCATTTTGCAGGAGGCTTTTGGACGCCTTCCCGATGTCCAAATTGAGCGTGTGATAGCTTGTTGGACAGCTATTGGAGTCTAATTTCCAACCCAAGTATAATTTTTCAATTTTGAGTTCATTTACCCTGTCAAAAATCAAATCTCCCAACACTACTTCCTGCAGGTGCATCAATTCTCCTGAGGCAACGGTATTCTTGACATTTCTCCAAAAAAATTATACCTGTGTAAAAATTGAAGGAGGTTTTTCTTCCTTGGCATGTTGTGGACAAAATCCTCTCTCAGTTTTCCAAATTTCATCTTTTATTGCTCTGAAACATCTTTTGAGTGAAACTTATCCTGATGTGTGAAACAAGGGATTTTGTCGAAATGAAGCGAAATGAAGGGGATAAGGGGCTTATAAATTCTTCAGGGAAATTTTGCGAAGTAGGAAATTATGTTGGGAAGCCGGAGAAGAACAAGGATCGCGGTGGTGAGGGAAGGAAAGTCAACGTGGCTCTGAGGCTAGCCTAGAAAATTGCCAAGTTGTAGCAAGAAACTAGGGTTTGTGCAAAAATGAGGAATTTGGGGGATCTCAGTGATGGGAAGTGTTTAATAAGGTACATTAAGGATAGGGGAAGGTATATGAACATCGGAGACAAGTTTTCTAATGATTTGACCATCCGAAAATTACCTCCAAAAACCCTAGGAGAGGAAATGGTTACAGTTACGGCACAATGAAGCATGAACAAGTACAGCAAATGACCAATGGAACAACATGATGATGATGAAAATATCTGAATGATGGTACCTCGGCCTAATGGTGACATGGACCGACATTGGACAACTTTAAACGTAGAAAACAAACCACCGAACCTAATGCCTAGTGACCAAATTTTGCTTGAAGACTCATTGAAATGACAAAATTTGACCTTGACACTTTAAAATCACTTTGTAAGAGCATGTTTGATCACTGAAGGAAAGCTGCAAAGCCTAACACTAACAGCCACAATGAAATATTGGAACGTAGATAGAAGCCCAGGAACTATAAATACTCAAAAGATGAATCAATTCCATCTATTATTCTATGATCATCACAGGTCTGAGTTCAAGTAGATAGAAGCCACAAGTGTTAAGGGTGATTTTGATGATAGTTTTGGATTGTTGTCAAGGTGTCATTCTCCTTGAAGCAATCCGCACTAGATTGGGTCACCTACAGCTAGGCCATAGGGCTTAAGAGCCCTGTCCTGGAGGTCGAGAACCTACAGCAAGAAAGCCACAGTCAGGGCTGCTTTATCATGAGGCTATGTAGTGGGTTTTGAAGCCTAGAAGAGGCTTATGGGCTACTAGCATTTGAAGGGAGTGGTTGAAGGTAATACAATAAAATGCTTTACTTAGTCTAAACCTACCTCCATTTTGCGACTGATGTTCTTCTTAGTTGCTAAATCTGTTCCTTATCAATAGACAGTCCTGACATACCCTTCAAAAGGGCAGCTCATTAGATTGATGTTGAAGCAGGAATTGAAATAAAATTGTATGAACTCTATCCTACTTACCAGTTACATTCATCACTCTAGTATTGGGAAAAAAGGAGACAGCCTCATAGTTGGAACAATCACTAATAATACATGTTTAGCTTAGGAACTATCTTTTAGTCTGTCTGCCATGATGGAGTTTGATAATACACTCTCTCACACACTCTCAATACTTTGTTAGCCTAGGAACCATCTTTTAGACATTGTATCTCTTAGTCTTTGTTCTCTTGTATTTTGTACCATGATGGAACTAGGATTGGAAATGGATGTGGTGAGCTTGATCATCAATTGGACTGCCTTGAGATGCAATTGAACTGGAGGGAACCATCCATATTTTGTTTATTTATTTATTTTTTCACATTTTCAGTTTCCATAAATCTTCTCCATTTTGTATCTGGGCACCGTGGTTGAATTTTTTTCCGCAAAATGAGGTGCAATATACAAGTTTTTTTGTGCAGGTCAGGAATTTGGTAAAAGATAATCTTTTCCAGGTACCTTGTTCAAGTATCCATTGTCAAAGTCTAGTACCCTCTATTTTAAATTTTTTAAGGGACTGAGGCTTGTAGTTCAGCTCTTGCATTTTTTATTGAAATTGTATCAGATAAGATTCAATTTAAGGGACTGAGGCTTGTAGTTCAGCTTTTGCATTCTTATACTCAGTTTCTTTGCTCAAAATTTTAGATATCCATTATCAAATTATTTTGAAAATTTGTTTTTCAAGACATGGAGTAATAGTCCTGCTTTTTTTCTCTATAGAGTTGAAGAAAGATATCCTGAATAAGAGATTTGTGGATAGAGTTTTCAGAGATTGACACTCTTAATTGGGGTAAAGTAGTGGCAAGAAGCATTGGAAACTAGGGCTTTCTAATGAGGTTGTAAGTTTTAAGGATTATCATTGATGCTGTCAAATCTTAACAAATATTGCATGTTGTTTCAAATTAAATTCTAAACTTTATTTTTGTTTCCTTTGAATAAACTCACTTCTTATTGTAGTTTCTTCTTAGTTATTTGAATGTTAGTAGCATCTGTAAATTTGTGAAACAAACTGCAGTACCGACATTTGATGCTTATAGTGTTATTCTTATATTTTTTCTGTTTATATCCATTTTTACATTTTAAAGTATCAAGAAAAACATGAAAATTGAAAATATCCAAGTGGTGACTGAGTTGAGATAGTTTTAAGCACCAACAAGAACTGTAATGCGTTTGACCCCTGCTATAATAGATCACTAAAAGAGTGGAAACCTACATAAAAATGAGGAAAATTTTGAAGATCAAAATTGTGCAAACTTTGATGAGTATAGCTTTGAGTAGTTTGTAACAATTGCATGGAGTTGCTTGTACTGTGAACATTAGTTTAGGACTAGTATAGCTTTGAGCAGTTTGTAACAGTTGCATGGGGTTGCTTGTACTGTGAACATTAGTTTAGGAACAACACAAAACCAAGGAAAAAATGATTAAAACTATATTTCGCAATTTGTACCAAATAGATAGATTTTGAAGTTATGAATATCTGTTTGCAGCCCACTCCACCTATCTCTTGGGCTGCCTTTTTATTTCTAAATTAATTGTTGTCATATTCCAACAATTTCCATTTTGACAACAATTTATCAGATAACTTGTTCAAGCCCATTCATCACTCCCTTTGTAAACCAAGAGATGCCAAAAACCACCATAGTTCTCTAATAACATTGTTTTCGTAATTTTGTCTACACAATTTTCTTGGGCGTGGATTTTTAAAGATCTATTCCATCATCATCATTGACTTGTCTTACAAAATGATACTTCATATCAATATGCTTAGTCTTACTATGAATGATGTATTTGTAGCCAAATCAATAACATTTTGGACTATCATAGAATATAATAGTGCTGTCTGCGTTCTTCCAAGCTCATTTAGAGGACCCTTCAACTGAATTTTTTCTTTGCAAGCGTGTGAAACAACGATGTGTTTCTGAGTCTAGTAGATAAAGAAATTGTTCCTAAAGCTTTAAGATCAAAATAATAGATCCATCCCACAAGAATAATAAAAGCAATTTTTCCTAAAGCTTTTAATATTCAACTAATAGATCCATCCCGCAAGAATAAAAACATAATTTTAAGTCGGCTTCTTTCTTCTTCTCTTCTTTTTATTTTTATTTTTAATTTCTAAATCACCTTCAAATTTGGAGTAGGTTTTTTTTTTTAAATTTCTAAATCACCTTCAAAAGCTGCGGAGGTGCAGCATGTTAACTCACAATTAATAGGATGCCACGTGGGAAAACAAGTAGAGTTTGCAGCACCTAGTTTTACAGTTTCTTGGGGATAAGCAACATTTTAGAGGGGAGAACTCTAATATCCCTTCCTAAATAATTTTTTCAATAGTACCACAAATTTTCTATTTTTCTAATTTTGGGCGCCTAAGATAATTTTTGAGAGGAAACATAGGACAAGGGGGTCGAAATGTTTGCCTTGGTGGAATGTGGGGTCCACCTCCCCAACTAATAAGCACTCCTTGAAGAGAGAGAAATTGTATGGCCAAGGGAAGAGGTTTGAATTGCTTAGTGAGGGGCCCACATGGAGGAAATGAACATAAATTATAAATAGGAGAGAGGAAGCAACATTTGAGGCCTTTTGATAATTTGACATTTGAAGTGTTGCTCTAGCTGTTTAACAGAGTTACATAGTGTTGTTCAACACAAGAGTTTCTTAAGGAGGAAGCTCAACCTTTCTTCGATGAACTCTGAGTACCACCTTAGGAAGGATTATTCATAAGTTTCAAGAGTTGGATAGAGGGCCACGCATGTAGTATGGTTTTTGAGCAACTGAGACGCATTTAGGAGGCCACACAGAGAGTTGAGGAGGAAGAGCTGGAGTTGGGAGTTGTAGCATTGTTGAAGTAATTTTTGGTCAATTCTAGGAAAAAGAAGGAAGATTTGCAAGGGTAGAATTCAACACAAAACATCAAATTGATTTTCCAGAGGAGAAACTATGTCATCCTACCCAGAAACTGCGCAATCATTGTGGAGGCACAATTGTGGGGTGGCTTGTGAAGGGATTTTGAGAGATGGGTTTCTTGGGCTTGGCTTGGGGTGCAATTGAGAAGATTTTTCCAGCCATTTTGGGACATTCATTCCAACATTAGTCACAATTCTAGTTTTTCTGCACTTAGAGGAGGGTCAGGCAATTTGGGGCCATTTTTTGAGCATCAAAATCAAGGCAAACCCTTTCTGGGATTTTCTAGGTTTTTGACAAGGATTCCATGTCTAATTTATCGGAATTTTCTAAGCAGTTAGTGTTGAGAGTTTTCACTGTTGGGGTAGCATTGGATGTGCTCTAGCTCCCAAACTTTGTGGAGGGACTAGAGTACGTGAAATCTCCAAGACCCAGAAAGGGATTTGAGAAATTCCATCCAGTTTAAGAGATAATTAATTGATTAATCTTTTTAATTAAGGACCCTATGTTTGACTTAGGAAAATTAAAAGATTAAAGGTAATCAATTTAAACATGTGATGGAAATTAATTAAGTCACAAGAATCAAGCTTTATTTCAATCTTAGCCGTCGATTCAGGATTACATCAGAGCTGTTGGTTTCCCAATGAGAAAAGTATGAAGGAAAGGCTTGGGGTCAGTTGGAGAACACACACGGAGGCAGAGCACTGAGACTAAGCTGGAATTCTAGGGCGTGGTTTGCTTAGAATTTCCAGAAGTGTTTTAGCTGCAACGAGGGGTAGTATTGGCGAGAGGGATGATCTGATCCCAAGACAAGAGTCAACAAGAGGCAGAGAAGCAGCAGTCACAGCAGTGTAGAGGGAGCAATAACTACACGACGCAGAGGGCTCAGTGCTATGTAGACCCAAAAAGTGTAGTGTAAAGGCAGCAGGAGGCCATTAGGGTTTATGCAAGCCTAACTACGGCAATGCAGGGACAACGTAACCCAGTCTGGGGTTACGTAGGCCTCTCCTGAGTAGAGGCAGACAAAGGCTAGCAGAGCTTACACATAGGGCTTTAGAGCTGCGCTGGGGTTTCTAAAGACAGAAAATGGCTGAGTTCTGTAAATCCTATTTGGGGGTGTGAATCAATCCAGTTTTCCATCTCTGAAACAGAGGTATTGCTACAAATTTTTTCTCTGTCGGGTTAACCAATAAGGTGCCCATATTTGTTGTACTAAGAATCTACTTAATAATAAAAACCCTCCAGCAACTAGAAGACCGATTTTCCCGCATTGGGGTTTTTTCGAGGACAGTTGCCCAGAAAATGTTGTGTGTCACTTTCTCTATGTGCATGTATTCAGTTTAGATCTGGATCTGTGTAGGCCGTTAAAGTGTTTACTTCAATGTTAATAATGAAAATTTCATATTAATAACTTGTATAAGTAGGAGAAGTAAATCGTGATTTAACAGTAGGGTTTCTGCATAAGTAATATTCATAATTTTTCACAGTTAGGAGGGGGCTAATCAGGGTATCAACACAACCAACAGTGCAAAAATCACAAGGTCAGTGCAGATTTTTAGTGGGAAAATTGCAGCAACAGTTTGGCATTGATCAAACATCCACCTAAGGCTTGTAGCTTGCCTTGTGAAAGCCAGGGTGCGCATTTTTTATATATATTGTACTCCAACAATATCTTATAGTAAAATTTTCCCATTTTGGTGTGTTTGGAGAATTTTTGTTTTATGGGCATTTGCTGAAAAATATTTGTGTTGGGTTTATTGCATGTTTTTGTTATCACTCTTAATTTTACCATTAGGAATATTATACCTTGAGAGGCTTGATCAACATATTAAGTCAGATTTGAAACAACAGTAAAGTAATCCTTATCGATCGAAGGACATTCTTTCAAGCACACATGAAGAGCCTAGGAGACACCTTCATTGAATGATAAAATGATAACATACTTTGAACATCTTTTGAGTTGACAATAGAGTGCATTGATCATGACATTAATTGAGCTTTCTTCAAGCCTTTGTTGAAACAATAGTCACTCTTGAAGCATAGTTGAAGACCAACACTTGAAGAGTTGTTTTTTTGAAGCAATCACCCTTGGAGTATTGTTGAAGACCAACACTTAAAGACTTGTTTTGTTGGAGTAGTCATACTTAGAGCATAGTTGAAGATCAACACTCGAAGAAATGTTTTGTTGGTGCAACCATAAAATTTTTGCTGAAGCAGACATGAAGTTTTTGTAGAGGTAGATTTGAGAGCACTCTCCAGACCTATCTTGGATACATTTTTTAGAAGTGTTTGAAGTTTTTGATGGAGGCTTGAAGTAGTATTGAAGTCACCCTAAGAGATTGAAGCAAACTGAGAGGGTTGGATTCGTAGAGGATTGGAGTTGTCTTACAAGGTTGGAGCTTGGATTTGTAGTTGAATTTTAGAGTCCTCATTCAGGGTTCAAGCCTTGAAGGAGTTAAGGACTTTGTTGTACAAGTTGAAGCTTTGGTTTTTAGATTCCTCCAATTCATTAATAAAATTATTTTTCTTGTTACACATCTTGTGTTTTGGTTTAATTAGTGATTTTAACTGGCATAATATAACAATTGTAAAGAAATATTGATTCAACCCCCCTCTCAATATTTCCAACACTAGCACACCTTACATTTTTTCCACCTTGCAATATTTTTATTGACATGTTAGAAGGAATGTTCACAATGCAATGTTATTGTTCGTAATTTGGTTGTTTATGATAGAAGGAAATCTAACATGTGTTAGAGTTCCTTCACCTTGGAATGTTCTTACTAGCAATGTGCTTGTGCTTGTGTTAAAACGAAATATAGCATGCACTAGATTTCTTTTGGCATGCAATGTTGTTGTTGGTAGTATGCTTGTATTTGTGCTACATGTAAAGCTAACACTCATTAAATTTATTTCACCTTGCAATGTTGTTATTGGAAAAATTCTTGTGTTTGGGCTAGAAAATATGCTAGATTTCTTTTGGTTTGCAATATTGTTGTTGTCTATTTGGCTGTTTATGATAGAATGAAATCTAGCGGGTGTTAGATTTCCATCACCTTGGCAATGTTATTGGAAATGTGCTTGTGTTGGGGCTAGAAGTTGTGCTAGATTTATTTTGCTCTATAATAATGTTGTTGTCAATTTGATTGTTTATTATAGAAGGAAATCTAGCACCTGTTAGATTCCCTTCACCTTGGCAATGTGCTTGTGTTTGTGTTAGAAGGAAATATAACATGTGTTAGGTTTCTTTTGGCATGAAATGTTGTTGGTAGTATGCTTGTATTTGTGCTACATGTAAACCTAACATGCATTAAATTTCTTTTACCTTGTGATGTTGTTATTGGAAATGTGCTTGTGTTTGTGATAGAAGTTGTTCTAGATATATTTTTCCATGCAATGTTGTTCTTGGCAATATGCTTTTGTTTATGTTGGAAGCAAATCTAACACGCTAGATTTCTTTCACCCTACAATGTTGTTGTGTGCTTGTGTTTGTGCTATGCATAAATCTAACACGTGTTAGATTTTCTTCACCTTGCAATGTTTTTATTGCCAACATGCTTCAATTTTGGCTCGAAAGAAATCTAGCATGCACTAGATTTTTTTTTCACTGCAATGTGGTTGTTGACAATATGATTTTGTTTGCACTAGAAGTAAATCTACCATGTGCTAGATTTCTTTTATCTAGAAATGTTGTAATGTGTTTGTGTTTGTGCTAGAAAGAAATCTAGAATACATTAGATTTATGTCACCCTTCTATGAGTTTATTGATAATGTGTTTGTATATGCGTTAGAAGGAAATCTAGTGTGCACTAGATTTCTTTCGCATTGCAATGTTGTTGTTGGAAATTCAATTGTTTGTGCTAGAAGGAAATCTAGTATGCGCCATATTTCCTTCACCACAATGATGTTATTGGAAATGTGCTTGTGATTGTGCTAAAACGAAATCTAGCATGTGCTAGATTTCTATTGCCCTAGAATGTTGTTGGTAATATGATTGTGTTCATGCTATAACAAAATTTGGCATGCGCTAGATTCTTAAGCTCTACAATGTTATGTGTTTGTGTTTGTGCTAGAAGGAAATCTATCACACTGGATTTATTTTGTCTTGCATAACGTATTTTTGACAATATGCTTGTTTGTTCTAGAAGCAAATCTAATATGTGGTATGTTTATTTCACCCTGCAATATTGTGATGTGCTTTTTTTTGGGAGAGAAGGAAATCTAGCATGTGTTAGATTTCATTCACCTTGCAATGTTGTTATTGGTGACATGTTTTTGTTTGAGATAAAAGTACAAATAGCATGTTAGATCTAATTCACTTTGCAATATTGTGATTGGAAATATGCTTATGTTTGTGATAGAAGAAAATCTAGCATGATATAGATTTCATTTACCTTACAATATTGATGTTGCCAATATGTTTGTGTATGGTGGGAGGAATTCTAGCATGCACCTAATTTTTTTTGCAATGCAATATTGGTGTTAGAAACGTGCTTAGTTTGTACTAGAATAAAGTCTAGCATGCAATAGATTTGTTTCACAATGCAATATTGTTTTTGGCAACCTGCTTGTATTTATGCTAGAATGAAATATTACCTGCATTGTATTTCTTTTGCAATGTAATATTATTGGAAATGTACTTATGCTTGTGCTAGAAGGAATTCTATCATGCATTGGATTTCGTTTTCACTACAATGTTATTGTTGGAAATGTGCTAGAAGTAAATGAAGCATAGGTTATATATCTTCCACCCCGCAATGTTGTTTTTGGGAATGTGATTTTGTTTGTGCTAGAAGAAACTCTAGAATGTGTAAGATTTCTTTTACTTTGCAATGCTTTTGTGAGTAACATGCTTCTATTTACGCTAGAAGCAGATTTAGCATGTGGTGGATTTCAAATGCCTTACAAAATTGTTGTTGGAAATGTGCTTGTGTTTGTGCTAGAAGGAAATCTAGCATGTGCTAGATTTATTTGACCATGTAATGTTGCTTCTAGCAATATGCTTATGTTTGTAGTAGAAGGAATGATATTGATTGTTAGCTTTCATTTAAGGTGCAATGTTGTTGTTCGAAATGGGATTCTACTTGTGATAGAAGGAAAGCTAGCACACATTATATTTCCTTCATAATGTAATGTTGTTATTAGAAATATGTATGTTGTTATGCTAGAAGGAAGGTTATAATGTGTTAAATTTCCTTCATCTTGCAATGTTATTGTTGAAAATGTGTTTGTGTTTGTGATAGAAGTAAATCTTGCATGCGTTGAATTTTTTTTGCAATGCAACATTATTGTTGGAAACGTGCTTGTTTTTGTGTTAGGAGTTGTAAAATGCACTAGATTTCTTTGTTCGTGTTCCAAAAGGAAAACTATCAAGATTTCACCCTCACCCAGGTTAGTGCTCTGAAATTATTCTTGGCAATGCATTTGTGATTATGCAAGAAGGATACCTAGTGATTACTAGCTTTCTTCTAGACACCATTACACTTATGCAACCAATGCTCTAGGGGTGACATTGTCTCAATAATCACAATGGTTAGAGTTATAGATTTTGATGTGCCCTTTTATTGAATTTGGAACAATTTATGGAGATCAATGATAGGGCAAAATAATTGTATATAGATATATGTTGTTGTTGGCACTACATTTGTGCTTGAGTTGGAAGGAAAGATAATGGTATAGATTTCCTTTTGGCAGAAACACAATAATCCAATCATAATTATTTGATCCATCGAGAATAATGTGATCTTTGTATAATTTTGAAGTTTATGAATAAATGTATTTTTGAGGTATACTATATTTGGCTTCCAATGCAAATATATGCAACTTTAAAGTATCAAGCATAATTTTTTAACATGTATTGTTTTTCTCTATATTTTGTTGTATAGTTATGAACTTCCAAAAATAATTTCACTAATGTTTGGATGCATAAGATAAGACTCTTCGTCATCAACATAAAAATCTAGGAAAACTCAAATCTACACTTTTCGAGGACCTAAAGTTAACATCCCCTTGTATCCATCCTCAATAGTATGTCCTTATTTTGTATAGGTAGGGAGTGCTAACATTGGAACTAAAGATTTGTAAAATGAAATTTCTTTTCTTTTAGAATAAAAATGAGAATTATCTAGTATTTGCAATACCAAAACTTTTATTTGGAAGAAAACCTCTTGTTTTCCTTTCGATTATCATGTTGAAACATCAAACATCCTCTCTAAGTGAATATAATTTCTCCTTTTCATGGGGCTTTTAGACATATTATGTAGCATCAATCTCGTAATTTCTTAGATTTTACAATGGACCATGTTTTGGTTCTTCAACTTCTACAAATTTCTTAAGATCATTATTCATACACATGCATTAAGACTACAAGTGTCATTTCTGAAGTTAAATAGGAACTTGGTGGTTTGATATGAGCTTATATTTGTCATTCAAAACTTTTATTTGGAAGAAAACCTCTAGTTTGGCTTTTGATTATCAGGTTCAAACATCAAACATCCTCACTAAGTGAAAAAATATTTTCTCCTTTTCATGGGGCTTTTAGACATGTTATGTAGCATCAATCTTGGAATTTCTTAGATTTTACAATGGACCATGTTTTGGTTCTTCAACTTCTACAAATTTCTTATGATGATTATTCATACACATGCATTAAGAATACAAGTGTCATTTTTGAAGTTAAATAGGAACTTGGTGGTTTGATATGAGCTTATATTTTTCATTCTATGATGCTATCTACATCTCTAATTGCATGGCCTTCATATATGTTTTTTGTGTAATTTGCATGTAAAGTACTTTTTGGTAGTAGGCACTAGACGGTGGGGAACAATGTTTCATTACATACAATATGACTACCATAATATTTGAATTATTGCATCTATATTAATTTTTGAAAGTTGTGTGTTTTTGAAAAAATATAAAATCACACTTTACATGGTTCAACCTTTTAATTACAATTTATGGTTTAATTGTTGTTACAAAATTGGTACAAGCTACAATGGAAAATATATCAAAAGGGGACTATGTTGATCTCCTTATTAATGATCAAGTCATTGGGCTAGGAAGGGTCGAATCTACAGAGTCTGGAACTTATTATGTCGGAGAAAGGGTTAATGCATGTTATGCTGCAATTTTGATAATTGATGTCACTCAACCACATTTGATTGAGGATGTTGATGAAGGGGACATACATCCATGGAAGATCAGGGATTTGAGGCACAACATAGGTAAATAAAAATATTTAAGCATGTGTTCAAATATTATTGATAGTATAATACATTTTTTTGAGTAAATAATAACCTTATTTACATTCGTTTATAGGTGCAAATGTTTCTTCTACATTTTCTATTGGGGAAAAGGTAGATCTTCTACAAAATGGAGTGAAGGTTGGTGAGGGCTCCATATTCAATACAGAGCTTGGGCATAAAGTGCATGGAAAGATGGTAAAGAAAATATGCATAGTGGTTAAAATTGAGAAGATTTTAAAACATGATGTTGCTCTACCACATCCAACAGGATTTGAGCATACACTAGGGGGTGCATTGGAATCTTATGAGATTTGGCCAGAATCAGATTTGGAAACTCATTGTCATGATCATACGATAAATATTCCCCAAGATAGGGTTAAATTCATATGTAAAAAGGTTTCTCTTACACATGAATGCATGGGAACAAGCATGTGCATTGCCAAAGGAATGCTAGTTAATGTCCACGAGGATGACATTGTTGACGGTGAAACACTAGGAGAAATGGACTTTGGTGTTTTTTTGGAAGAGATAGATGGAAATTGTGAAATATGCAGAATTGGGGATAAGTCTATCCATTTTTTGGTTAGATGGCCAATAAATAAGTTGGTGGAAAACAAAGGTGTGATATTACGGGTTAAGAAAAAGTTCAAGGAGCCGACCAAGGAAATGGTGTTATGGGATGTTATAGAAGACACAAATCCCTTAAACAAATGGGATGAGAACCTTTGTAATGAAAAAGATATAAAATCAATTGATATGCATGTAACAAGGCCATATAAAAGGAATAAACGAGTTATGGCAACAAAAATTGCAAAATGTCAAACAAATATAGATGAAGAGAAAGAAATTCGACTTTTGGCAGCAGATGTATGTTGTACAAAATATTGTCTTCAACATGTGGATAGGAAGGCCATTGCAGGTGCTAGAAGGGGTATGAGACAAAAAAATAAAAATGGTATTAGGGAATTTGTCTTGAATTCACTCATGTCAAACACAGTCATGTCAAGGAGCCATGGCCATGGCCATGGCCTACCACCTATTTCTAGAAAGGTAAATGACATGAGATTTAATGGGAATATTATTTGTAAGAAATCATGGTATGAAATACATAATATTCCTCAAAGCACATTCTATAACTACCAACAATATTTCCAAAATGGTCAGATCAAAGCTATTCATTGTAACACCAACACATGCAAAGCACGAGGACACACTGTGGCAACCATAGAAATATTGCACAAAATTGTAATGGATAATTCAGATTTTTCATCAAACCAAACACGTCAAGTTGAAGAAGATGGAACATATGCTCCTTTAATATTGCTTCCTTAGACTTACACACAAAATTCTCTGTTAAAAGAGATCATTGAGGCTCTTCAAAAGCTCAATTACCCATCAATATCACAGTCAACTATGAGCAAGATATGGAATACTAAGTTTCGAGATGTGGCATTTTCAAAGAACACCAACTTCAGTAAATGCAGTGAATGTATTGTGTTGAAAGCACAGATGAACTCAACAACTACAGAAGAGATGGAAGAAAAGGCACGAGGTAGGTTGAACAAATATAACATGATTGTTATGTGTGGAAGATATTGCTACTATGCCCATAGAATTATGTCAGAGCGGTTTCCAAATGAGTATTTGAGCATTATCCATGATAAAATGGATAAAACAAAGACTTCAATCCCAAGGCTACGTGTCAAATCAAAATCTATTGTAGGAACAAATTTAGGTGTGTCATTGACAAGTATGCTAACACATGGGCATAACACAGGAGGTTTTGGTCATTTCTCCCTACCATTTGTACAAATGGGATCGCAATTTACTATTACATCCCTTGCAAAGTGCTTAAGGGACCTTGAAGACCCACAAATTGATATGTATGGTGATCTACTTTATGAGAGTGGAAGTTCAAGAAACCCACTTACAGATGCATTACTTGACACCTCTATTTACTCAAAATGTCAAGTTTACAAGGATGATTTTATATCTCATGGAAGATCAAAGAGCCAAAATGTTGATTTTAAAACTCTTCCTCCACATTTTTTGTTACAGTTGGACAATGCAGCAAGTGATAATAAGAATCACTATCTTTTCATGTTTTTATCACTTTTAACTGCACTTGGTGTCTTCCTCACTATTGAGGTTGGATTCTTGCCTGTGGGGCACACCCATGAAGACATAGATGGAACCTATGGAGGAATTTATTCCAACCTAAAAAGTAAAGATATATATTCTTTACCTGAAATGGCAGATACATAGCGCAAAATTGAATAAAAACAAGTGTTTCCACCTACACTTATTGACAAGGTCTATGACTTAAAAAATTTCCTTAATGGATATATCAAGGAGGGAAAAAATGCACTAGTTGGACATCTTAATGTTCAATACTTCCAATATCTTGTACTCAATGATATTCCAGTACTAAGGTACAAAGAATCCATTAGATATACTGAGTGGTCAAAACCAGTTGAGTTATGGAATATAGATGATGAAGGTCGACCTATAATTCCCATAGGGAACCCATCTTTCTTAGATTTCAAAAAGAATGATGCTTATTTCAAAGAACTAAAGGAATGGATAACATCATACATAAAAATGTGGAAAGACACTATCGGGAATGAAGATTCACCAATTGTTACAGAGGAATGGAAAAATAAAGTAGTGTGTTGGGAAAGAGTTCTTGATACATTAGATGGAATCTCTAATGATCATAGAATAATAGATGGAAGTGATTCATATTTTGAGGATTTATGGCCCAATACAAGGCACGTTGTTGATTTTGATCGTAATGCACTCCATGTAATCTCAAGTATTATGGACAAAAATTTTGATAATGGAATGGATGAACCCGTATATGTTGGACCCAAATGCAACAAGCCAAAGCCAACATTCAATCCAAAGATTGATGTTCAAAAAGGAATGATGTTGCTAGTTAGATCAGGAAATGAGGATGCAGGAGAGATGATTTGGATGGAAAAATCCATCTCAGATATATTTAGGGATAATGAAAGTGAGAATCTTCATGTAAAGGTTGATTGGTGGAAGCCTATTTTAGGGAAATACAATGGAAAATTTTTAGAGCAATATTGGATACCAAATCTTGATGACACAGAACTTGGCTCTATTCCAATTAATACCATAGTTTGGGCATGGTTGCCGAAGAAAGAACATTGCAAGAAGACCAAGATAGATAAATATGGTCTAGAAGCTGTTCTTGACCTACTTGGGCGAATATCTTAAGATTAGGTTTATATGATTAATGAATGTGATTTTTTTTTGAAGGATCTTTTAATATGCATTCAGACACTTTTCAATATTTGTTGTATATCAATATTATTCTCTTCATATTATTTTTGGAGGAGTTTTATATTATTTAGTATTTCAATGTAATCATGTGGTGATACAGATGACATGATTGTGCCATAAAATATTTAAATTTTAAAAGTTTTGTTTGACCAACATGACTTGTCACCATATCAAATATGCATAATCAAATTCAATAATGCACTTAAAAACATCTTCTAAACTTCAAGGTCTATTAAAACAATAATGGAGTAGCTAATTAGTATTCTATTTAATATAAACCATTTAAACACTTAATGAAAAAATGTTAGACATTTGTAATAATGTTTGAAGTGAGTTTTCCTTAATATTCCTTATTATAATGGATCTAAATCAAATTTGTTGTTTTGTTGCACTCTAATTTTTAAAAAAATGATTTTGATCATTGAACAACACAACTAGACTTATAAAATATTTTCTCTTATAGACTTTGAAGTGGTGCCAACATTGTACAAGTATAATAAATTTTTACTCAACATAGGAAAAGTAGTTAGTGTCAATTTAAAATGGTTAATAATAGTAAGAAACACAATATTGATATATTGTTAAATAACTTTATAGGTAAGAATCTTTTTAAAAAATCAATTATTCACGAGTCAAATTTAATACATAAATATAAATATTAATGATAATAGAAATAATGTAACTTGGAATCTAAGTTTTAGATGAATGTCAATATGTTATTTTCAATATAATATCCTTAAACACTCGAGGAATAAAAACTAAACATTTGTAGTAAATAGTTTAGTCAATTTTCTCTCTTTCCTCTTGGATTTGAAAATAATCAAATTGTATTACTTTGTTACTATTCTAATTCATGATTGATTTTGATAATTAAAATGATTAGTAATTGAGTCGAGAGGCGAGGCTCATTCTACAACCTAGTATGAGGGGATGTGTAAGTTCGACTATAATTTTTTTTTTGAATGATCTATTAATATACATTCATACACACTTTTCAATATTTGTTGTATATCAACTATTTTCTTGATATTATTTTTGGAGTTTTATATTATTTAGTATTTCAATGTAATCACGTGCTGATACAAATGACATGACAGTGCCATAAAATATTTAAGTTTTCAAATCTTTGTTTGACCAACATGACTTCTCACCATATCAAATATGCATAATCAAATTCAATAATGCACTTAAAAACAACATCTTCTAAACTTGGTCTATAAAAACAATAGTTTTTAACTTAGTTTTTAACACAAAAGTACAAATAATAAATAATAAATAAACTACACTACTACTCTCATTCAACATTTAAATCAACATTTAATCCCTCTAGGCTCATGTTAAATCTGTATTTAAGGTGGATCTATGCTGGTATATATTGGACACATTACTATGATAATTTGTCATTAAATAACTTTATGTAACTTAATATATATCTTGCATATTAATCTATTATTCATCAAGTCAATCTCAATTAAGTTAGTTTTTAACACAAAAGAACAAATAATAAATAATAAATAAATTATACTACTACTCTCAATGATTCAACATTTAAATTGATCGTAAAAAAATATTTTCTCATGTCAACTTTAAAATGATTCAAACTTCCTACAATAGTATGTAATGATGATGGTGATAATTATGATTATCATCCACTAAGACCAAATAATATGGTATATAAGAAGCCATAAATATATTACTCTAAATTCTTAAGAATTTTATTGTTATGCTAAAAAAGCATTAAAATAAGTGTTTCAAGATCATCATAATTTTGTTTAGTTAAAAGATTAAGAAGGTTGGTAGTGCCACAAATATTTTGAAATTTAAATCCAAATTTGAGTATAATGTGGATGATCTAAGAGGGTTTTTCATCTTCAACCATATTACTAGTGTTGCAAAGGCTATAGAATTTTAAATTGTGCCAACCTTGTCATAGTAATAATCGTAATTGAACACATACATTGTCATGATATTTACTATATCAAATTATAATTAAACGGGTTAATAATAGTAACATACAAAACATTCTTTTCATATTAAATTTAATCATAATAACATACAAAACATTCTTTTCATAAAGTTAATAATAGTGACATACACAACATTATTTTCATAAGATGACTTTAACAAACTTAGCTTTTAGTACAAACCATAAAAAATCATAAAAGAGATAATGTAAGGAAACCAAGATTAAGATGTGAAATATTTGCTTTTGCAAGTTTATATAAATTTGTTTAATATACTTTACCATGACAAAATTTTCACCAAAAATGGTGAATATCTACATTAAAATTACTAAACTAAGTGATTTTATAATCCCACATTTTGAAAAAACTTAATCTAGTTAAAGTTTCTAAATTCTAGATCGACGAAAAACTTCCAATTTTAATGAAATGTGTGTTCTATCAATCATTCCATCTCCCTCTCACTTGAATACAACTTGTTCCTTCATCTGAATCTTGTTCCCATTGGAAATCATTTAACATAATGTACTCAGAATCACTGTGAAAAATATGGAGTTCCTTGATTCTCCAAAACTTCAGGAAGATTGAGTTGAACTGAGTGATGGGAAAGGAAGAGTGAATGTTGTGCAAATTTTATCTAGTAAGCTTAAACATGAAATCTCATGCTACTTTATTTCATCTATTGGAAGAAAGAGGAAACTTCCTAGTATTTAGTGGTGTAAGTCCTTTGTACATATGCATGTTTATACACTAGATACAAAAGGAGGATTAAAATAATGGCTGGTAGAATGTAAACCAACCTTCCAATAAGGGACTTCGCTCAGAGTTTGAAATATGGTTGTTGGGTTTGGGTCCATTTCCAAATGTTGTTGCTAAATTTACATGGCTAGTAAACTAGAAACCTATGAGGGCCATATTAACAACAATAAATAGAATCATAAGATTAACAAGTTTGTTTTCCATTGTTTCAAGATTTAGTGTTCGTATACCTATGCAAAAACAAAAATAAAGGTCAAGTGCAGAAGATCCAAATTAAAATGACCAGATGAGCAACAAAGGTGCATTCATACGGAAAAATAGGCTGGGAAAAAAAATTTGTCATTTGCTTCATAAAGCATTCCATAAATCAATTTCTGAATGGATGTTGATACATTCATTGAGTGGATAGTATTTTCAGAATGAAAAATGGCATTTAGAATGAATACTTGGAAATAAAATAATAGCATCTTCACTTTATGACTATAGATTAGACAACTCACAAATTATTATAAATGTATGAATTCATGGAGAATTAATTCTAACAAATTACACTATTTTCCAAGACAATCGAGACCCTTCATACCTAACGTGACAAACCTACTCAAGACACCTCATCTTCCTTTCTCTTCTTGGAAATAAATTACACTAAAGAAGGTTGGAACTTAGTATGCAAGAGGGGATAAAAGACAAAATCAAATACTTTGTAAAGAGTTGGAATTTTGAAACCTGTAGGCTGAATTTCATTAAATTCCCAAGGGGCCATTGTATTCACAAAATATCTGAGAGTGTACGAGGAGATTCACCTCCCTTTTTGTAGAATTTGCGTCGTAGTATTTGTATCTTTTCTTTTTCAATCAAGAACTTTTTCACAATTTTCTATGAAGTTATGGATATCTTTCTTCAGTTATCAAGATGAATGTTCAAGATTTATAGTTTTTTTTTTTTCTAAGTAATTCTAAATCTATTATGGAAACATATGTTACAAAGCGTTCATGGCCTGGAGTAGGCATACTGTCAGCAAAATATCAAAGATTGAGCTGCCCTGTGAGGGAAACCAGCTCGAGCATTGTTTGAGAGCTGCCTCTTCCGAGGAAACCAGCCTTAACACATCAGTACTGAACAAAAAACTAGAGTCGCCCACGAGGGGAAATCGACTCATTCTAAGTTTTTGCCTGAGACCTTAAACAACAGTACATGCCAAAAAATCAAAGAGTCCTAGCAAGATTACTTGGACCTGTAGCTCAACTAGAGGCTGTAGTCGCCGGAGTGCTGTTCTTCTTCTATCCTACACCATCCCGCGCTTTCATCTGTGTGGGTCGGGTTGCTCGGAATAGCAGCTGGCTCAGCATCTTGAACGCCCAACTGGGAACCTTCAGCCTGAGGGTTGGTGGAACAACCCTCTCCTCCTTTGCGCACAGCATCAAAACCTGCAGGGAGAGTGGAGTGCAGAGAGGGAGAAGACGCGGGCTCATTAATCGGATGGGAGGAAGGCGGAGGGGCGGGAGTGGTCTCGGCAACCTCTTTGAAAGAAACAGTGACCGTGGTGATGATCAGAGGCTTGTTGGCACTGCTTTGAAAGTGGAAAATGGCGGAAGAAGGACTGTGAAGGGGCGCGATAGGGCGGGAGTCAACAAAAGGCCTGGAGGAGCCAGAGTGGTGTCTGAGCGGGGCGTGGGTTCTGCGTCTGTGCACAGGGCTAGACTGGAGTCCCTCTCGAGGCTGATCAAGGCTGTCTGCAGAGGAAGACGACGCCGAGGACTCAGAGTGAGAGCGCTAGCTTCTGGCTGAGGGAGCTCGCGCGCTACCCCGACGGCATCGAAGCCTATGCCTCAGTCTAGGCATAGTGGGACTAAGGTCAAGGGTAGGACCAGACAGGAAGCGAGGAAGCAGGGTATCCCAGAATTCAAACGAGGTGGCCACCAAACCAGAACAGAAAGGATTGTGGGTAAAGTGCAGGCCAGGAGATAAATCGAAGCAGCAGGTGAGCGGACAACATTGGCCAACTTGAGTGTGGAAGCTGGGCATGGATGCTTCCTCAGGGAACCTCAAACTGAGAGGCCTAACCTGCCTAGACATGAAGCTCCGGAGGGTGTTGTAGAGGGGACAAGTGACCAGACGGAGAGAGGAATTGAAAAGCCGAATGATTCTGGAGCAGAGACGGGCGTTCATGAAGGGAGGCTCGCAGCCTCGGCGATCCCACCGGCTTAAATGCTGCATGGGGTGGTGGATTTCCACAGAGATCATGGCTGTGGGAAATAAATGCAACCATTTTCTTGGCCACGTGCTCTCCCGTGGCATTACATCCCTCCGGACGCCCTTAATCACCCGCAGCCGGGAGTTCAAGATTTATAGTTAACATTGTTTCTTTATTTATATTTGAACTTAATGCAAGGCAATGACTGATTTCAAATACTTGCTATTTTTCTACTTCACACATTGGTTTATCGTCAAGATTGAGTAAGGTATTTACCTTTAGATTCTTTGGAAACTTATTACCAACCTGTTTAGTATTAAGGAGTGTCTTTCTCTGAATTCAAGGTTATCCAATCTTTATAGTTTACCTATGAACCATAGGGATTCATGTGAATATTGTCCAATATTTATTCTTGTGTGCTATTGAATTCATTTGAATAATTTCAATGGATTTTTTGTCCTATTATTAAAAAATAATGACTACCACATTCACTATAATTTCTGATATTTTAATAAATTCTTTGAGTGCCAAGGACTGCCATCCCATTCCCATTGCTTCCTAAGACATCATATTTTATTTTTTTCTATATCATCCATCTAATCAACTTTATATTTCAGTAATACAAGATAATGGTGCCCAATGGAAAGGCACTAGTGTGGAGATTAGATGGGGTTTGTGTGTCTAGTTTGCATTGTTCCTCCAACATTTTACTCCAAAACCACTGAAAATTGGCATTGAAATTTGCATGGGAGAGATGTTTTTGAAGTGATGTTGGACAACCAAAAACTGAATATATTCGCAGCTTACCCCCTCTAACCTGGGAGAAGACTTCAGAACTAAATAGAGGAGGTTTTCAGAGCCTCCATAGGGTACCTTGGCATTTTTTTTTTCTAGCCAAGAACAGCTTGAGAAACAAAAGAGGTGAATCAACTTAAAATCCAAATCTTTGAGACCCCCAAGACCTATTTGACCTCTGCAAATGAAACAATTGTGAAGTTGTCATTTCAAATCCACCATTCGATAAGTTGCACGAAACATGGAAAAATCTAGAAGTTTCTAAAAGAAACTATTGGAAACATGGAACCGATTAGATGTAGATGGAAACAGGGGACTCAGTTGCAGAGTGAGCTCTTTTTCCCATGGTTTTTTATATAACTGAAGGGGAAACCACTTGCAGTTTTCTAAGGATAAACTTAAGAGAAGATAAATTTTAAGACTTGAAAAGAAACAAAAAAGTAAAATTAGAATGGAAACAAACTAATGCAAAAGCCATAGACAGAAAGGAAAAAGTTGATTTGGTCTTCTTGCTAAATGAGATGATAAGATCCATATTCACATGCCAAAAGCATAAGCAATTTTGTTGAAGGATGCTCCAATTTACATAAATTTACCATTTTATTACTTAGATTCTTGAATAAAATTGATCACGTAGGCTCTTAAATGAAAAGTTACCATATAATTACTTTCATAATAGATAGAGGAAGGACGTTAGAAGTTAAAAAGTGGATTCATAGTTGACGTCATGAGATTCTCCTATTATGGTACTTACACACTGCCTGCCAGATCACATTGAAAGGAAATTCATGTAGTAACATCAGACCCACCAACTTGAATTTCTAGAAACATGTTTTATTCAAAGCCCAATTTCTCCCCACACTACGTTTCCAACCTATCTTGATGGATCAAATGAACAAGCCATCAAAGGAGGATATCAAGATGAAGAAAACAAATATACCTCTTTAGGACATACTTGACAAGATTTTAGATAGGTATATGCATTCCCTTACATGTTTCCTGATACTATTTAAACCCACATTAATTTTGGGGTAAGATCGAGTTTAATGAGGTTGAGAGGTCAATAGAGTAACGAATTTTCTTGGAAAATAGTGGACATAGTAATGGTTTACAGTTGATATTTCCTTGGTTCAAGAAATTATTTATGCATACTTGTGTTTTCAAGACGAATTCTAGTAGGGGCAGAAGATGTTGGTGCATGATCATGAGTAAGGCTAGGGGTAAGAGGTGTGGACCATGTTGTCAAAGGATTGAAAATATTTTATGTCTAGGCTTGCCATTGATGACGTAGGGTCTGGAATATAGCCATAATGTATCCTTTCATTTTGGTATGAAACCATGAATATTTGGTTCTGTTGTTGTCAATTTGCTAAAATTTGAGAAATGTTAGGAGCAAGGGAGTTGCTGGTCTTTGGAAAAATGACACAAAGCACTGATATGGGTTTGAGTGATAATTTGATATTACTTTCAATTTTCAAACTAGAAACTGTTATCCATGGACTGCAGTAATAGAAATGGGCCTCGATGGGAAATATGACAAGTTTCAAAACCTATTATGGGTTATGTGAGAAGTTATGCATGTCGTATTCAAGGCCCAATATAAAACCAACAGTAAAAATGTAAAACCAATGTCACAAGTGTAAATTTCCAAGTGTAGGTGTAGAAACCAATGGTTCCATGATGGCAAACAAAAGTTGCAATTGCATAAATATTTACAATCTTTTGCATGAATGAATTGCAGAAATGTGAAAAGGAAAGGACAACACGAGAAATAAAAAGCTACCTATGTGTCAATGGCCCGAGGACATGGATTGGTGATGTTGATGCACCTCTAGATCACTCAAACTGATTGGAGAGCTCACACCATAATCTTGGGTAGGAAGAAATTTCCAAACAAGACTAGAATTGCAAAGCTCTTGAAAAAATCCAGTCTTCAAGTTGTTATACCAATTGACATGATTTTAGTTACAACAATTCAAAATGGTTACTTGCATACAAGAAAGAGAAAGTGTGTCAGTATGATAATAGATTTGTCTGAACTGTACACATAGGTTTCCATTCCTTTTTTTGAAATCATCCAATAGCAATATGATCAAGAAATTACCTCTGAAATTTCCAATGAAGAACTGAGGCTAGCATTAAGAAAGAAGGACGAGTTTCTCTCCATTTTAGGGTGTGTATTTATTGCAGGTCTAAGCCACAGGTGTGAGAAGAAGTTAAGGGTGTAGTTGTATTTTCTTTATGGTAATTATCTCTCTATTCTAGGCTGTAGTAAATAGTAGTTTATGAAGGAAGTCTAGAGGGCCGAGAGGCCTAGTCTAGGGTCTCCTTACCTAGCCACAACCACTAAGAAGCCAACGCAATTGGATCAAAGGTTGTAGACCCTTGGAGAGAAGTTGTGATCCCTGACAGAGGATTGTGATCCCTTGCTATAGCGCATCTCTCCATGATCTTCTATTGAACATCTTTGTTGTAGGACGCAGATAGAAGACCATTACTACATCAAGTTGTTAAGTTTTTTGAGAGAATAAAGACATGGTTAAGTCTTTTCTAGGCCTCATATTCCCAAGCTTGAACGCAGGGTGTAATGGAGAAATATGGAAAATTCAGGAAGCCCTAACCAGTGTTCATAAAGGGCTAATTCAGGCAGCCCTAACCAGTATTCAAAATTGCAGTCTAAGGTCAGATCTTCTATTTGGAAAGTCAGTGTTGACTTTAATATCATTGTACTCACTCTCTCTCTACTGAACATTTGTTTATGAATAATAAGAAGAATTGATCAAGGGTTTTCCCCAGCTTCGGGTTTTTCCCTGGCTTACACCATATCCTTGTGTTATCTTTTCTTTACTTGTCTTTTTCTTTGATCATCTATGTTCTTTCTTCAGTTATTTTTTATATGATAGTGAGCTATGTGATTTCTAATGGAATCTAAATGGCTTATGGGCTAAGAACATGCTCCAAAATTAAAATGGTTTCAGATCCAGATAAGCTCAATCCCAAGCAACAGAAGAAATGCAACCACAAGGAATGTAATCAAGTTTCCATCAAGCAAGGGACTGTTAGAATTCCAGTTTGGTAATATGGAAAAGTTGGGCTCAATAGCTCATAGGGGCTTCAAATAAAATTTTCAAACCATTATTTTAGAGTCCTCCTTCAACATTTAATGGAAGCAGCCAACAAGGATGAAAGCAGAGTCAGGACTGTTTAGGGTAGTGTCTCTCTTAATAGATCTGACCACAGGTTAAGAGGTAAGTATTGATGGTTTCTATGTACTATTTTGTGGAGTTTTTTTCTCTTTTTACAAGGCTTCTGGAAGGTGTTGCTACAACAGTATGAGGAGAAGGATTTGAGAGGTCCGAGAGGCCTAAAAGGGACATCCTTCCCTAGCCGCAGTGATCTCAAAAGATAGTGCAGGTAAATGGGGGTGTTTCCTTGTCCTAGAAGGATATTCTCATTCTGCTCTAGGCCACAGAGAGGGGATTGCTTCTACAACAACTCAAAAAAGTTTTTTTTGAGGCCTACCTTAGGCCACAATCATCCTAAGGTATAGTGCAGTTAAGTTCAAGTATATTTTGGTATATAGGAAGACCTTGATGTAGCAAACACGCGAATTGTAGGAGGATTGAGGAGGAGCCTTAAAGCCCTTCTAGACATGATTTGAATGTATAGTAGAATAGCATAATGGGAAGCATAATTTGAAGCAGGTTCAACAACCTTACTTTTCAAGGAAGTCTCTCAAATCTTCACTCTTGATACATCACCTCTGGATAATTGGAAATTCGTTATATAGCTATGGTCTTGGTATGATTTCCCTATAATATCATTATGATTCTTTGCATTATGACATTTTTTATTTCTTTAGTCGTATATGTTTCTCATATTACTCTACATTGTTATGGCTTCCCATATTGGAAATAATGGGTATCAACCCATTCCTATATACTCTCAACTTTGTGTATGGATTTCACTCTAAAACAACTCCAATATCGTATTGCTATTACAACAGTAAAAGCTTGACCTCGATTTCATTAGATGTATATGAATGATGGTAATGTAAATGAATATGTGGAATTGCATCCATCAATTCAGATATGGCTTCTCTTCTCTATTCATATGGTATATTCCCACTATCTATATTCATTGAGTTTTGCATTGTATACAGAACAATAAGATTCCCCTATAATGGTGTCAGGAATCTTATTCGAGAATGATGTTGCAATGGAGTAGCTACAATATCCTCCTTCTAAAATATCAATGCTCTCGATCACTTTAAGCCGTATTTATTTTTTTCACAATCATGTTCCTTCAATAGTGTCAACATTCATATATACAGTCACAATCTGATCTTCTTAGCATCAAGCTCATCGACCCTTATTCAGTTTCGAGAAGAATCAATTTTTCACTTTGAAGACCTATAGTAGCATCATTAAAGGAAGAAATTATGTAGGTATCTGAAGACCAAACCTCCCTTGTGACAGAAATCACTACAAGAAGTCAGGTTGACCATTGGACCTTCCATTAGCATAAGTCAAGGATGCAGCAAGTATTTAGTCTTTAATGACAAGCATCAGAACCTAGAGGGTAGAAGATAGATCTTCTTCACCATGTTAAAGTGCATTAACTATTTTCCACATTCTTTTGCAATAATACTGAACCTTGGAAGAAATTCAGTACATCAGATGTATTATTTGTGGTTGAGAAGAAACTTGGCATAACTTGAAACTTCCTTGGTCTATCTAGATGTTAAGATTAGGCTAGAAGCTAGTATCCATGGCATAATCAGACTTGGAAATCATTCCAAGGACAATTTTAGAGTAATTCCCTTGGCATATTTAATTTCAGTCATCCTTACAATTTGACTAATAAGGTTCGATTGATATACTGCTATTGATAACTGTCGTTTGAATAGGGAGAGCATGTGAGAGAGTTTACCTATGTATTTATGAGGTTTGGTATGCTAATGTGTCATCTTAAAAATAAGGAGCAGATTGATAAAAGGCTGAAGAAAGAATTAAGAGGGAGCTATGTGGATGACTTTGGCACACAGACCAAAGGAATAGTGATAGGAAAAGTAGCAAGTTGTAGATAGCTCTATGACTATAATTTTGGCAAGGTGACTTTCCTTATATTTAGAGGGAGTTATGGACAAGCCATGATGATTGGATTGTAAGGATGCACCTACTTATGATTGATGACACACTCGTTTATCAACGTAAGAGGGAGTTGACTTTCAAATTCAAGATGTATAACCTAGCCTTGATGCACTATTCCCTACACTTAAGAATTGATGATAAAATGTTCTGCATATGTATATCTTGTGGGATACCAAATCATCATCTTATCAGAAATATGTCTCGCTATGAAAGTTCTGAAGTCAATTTATGGGTGAGCCTCATATATTGGAAAACTAATTATTGAGATCAGTGATTCTACATCCTGATGTACACTACTGAAATCTAAGGTTTCATGAATATTTTTATGATAACTCAGTTGAAAATATGATGGATGGAAAGAGCACATATAAGTGTTATATACTCCAGCGTTACTGCAGTGGAATGTATAAATTTAAGAAACCTCTTCAGTTACCATTGTTGTATATTGCAGAATAGGATTGAGAGAATCCAGTGTTTCACATAATACCACTTTATATGGTACAACAAAGGACATTCCTATTTTATGTGATGTTTGAGTGATCTCGCGATGAGTAGGATGCCTGATGGACACTTTGCTTTCTAGAAAGACAAGCTTAGGCTTGTGAACTTCCTGGGTAAGAGGGAGTAAGATCAGTTAAATATTTTCTTCGTCAAGATATACAAGAAACAAAGGATTTCTACATGATGCCAGGATCTCTTTTGGATGTTTTCTACCACTTTTTATTTATTTTTAAGGAGAAAGAACCCTTGAATTTCAAAGGACTAATGAAAAAACAAAATACTAACAATGACAGTTATTTCATGAATAGTTGATTGACACTTAAAATAACTAGTATCACAACTCCATAACTTGATTCTTTCCCGATGAAAATTATTTGTGTGATTTATGCATTCAAATTGAGATCGATCATAGACATGCTGGGAATTAGAAATAAAACCTACCAAAACCATATAAAAACTAAATTGTAAAGGTAAACCAAAAATCTAGATGCGTGAAATTTAATACTAAGGTTTGTTTGGCATCCTCCTGTCTAGTTGCAATGATCAAATAAAATATACATTGTGGATTCAGGGAACATCATGTTGATTATGGCAGCTAAAGAAAATGTTATCAAACAAGTAACTTGTCAAATAAATTTTGTGGGGGCAGTCTGCAACAACCCTTTTGATGTATGTACACAATACACATGGAATTTGCTAACAAGAAATCATAATGTTGGAGTCTCTAGTGTCATTATAACAGACAATACATGGAACCTTCAAAATTCCAAAATCTAAATAGAAGTTGAAGAATGAAACAGGGGACTCAATTGTAGAGAGGGTTGATTTCACATAGTTCCTTCATGTGAATAAACGGAAAAACTATTTCAGGACAATGGTATCAATAACTACATAACACCAAAATAAGTAATATTGGAGATGAAACAAACCAATGAAAAATAGTGATAAGTTAACAGGGAAAAATGAGTTTGGTTTGGTTGCAAGAGAAGGTCATTTCCTACATTCTCGTAGACTTAAAAATATAAGTCAAAACAGTGAAGGATGCAGGTATTTGCACAAACATGCTCTTTTATCACTTCAAATCTTAAATGCCAATTTACCATCCATCCATCTATCTACATATGCTTAAGTGTGTATGCATAAAGACAGGAAAATGGCCTTAAAAAAAGGATCTGTACCTAACATCGTCAGATTCTCTTGTGATAATAGTGACACCCTATCTATCCAATAGAGTTGAAGGGTAAGACACATGGAAAATTCAAACCCAAGTACATGAACTTTTAGCATAGATGAAAAAACTAAAAATGAAACCTGCTGATTTTTTCAGAACTAAAAGGGAGTTGTGGTAAATTTGAAGGAGATGAATAAATTTAAGTCTAGCCTGATCAACCTCTTATGGGTTTCTACAAGTCTGTCTGTTGCTTGCGGTGATATTGTTTTGGGGATTTCTGAGGGCCAATGGTTAGCCCTATGAAGAAATTCTCACGCCATTATGATTGAAAGATGTGGTGCAAAATTCAAATGATAATAATCCTTATAGAAGTAAAACCATGATGAAAATGAAGTTAAATTTAAGAGTTTATAGTTTCTAACTTGAAATTAGCGGGAAGACGACTCTTGAAATATTTCTTTTAAACTAGTAGGTTGAGGATAAATTGAATAGAAGGTTTTTTTTTTTAAATGAGGGGGGGGAATTTATGGTTTATATGTTTTTGCACTTTGTGCATTGGGACAATCAATGGCAGCGGTCACTGTAGCTTTGATGGCTTATAGGAACAGCCTCACCACTTCTACGTACATGTGGGGTCTTCATTAAATTATCCTTGAAATCGTAACCGATATCCCTTCTAACTCTTGTTTAACACTCTTAGCTTTTGGTTTACGCATTTTTTAGTTATCTATTGCATTGTTGTTCTATTTTTTCATCCTCCCAGCATGGAATCCAATCCAAAATTTGAGACTCTCCCTGATAGTGTGGAGTTTGTATCAGTTTTGTGATTTATCTCTCTATGGTCTCATTATGGCTAGCCCCAAAGACCATCTCTACTTAGAACCAAAACTAGAGGAAATATTGTCACTCTAGGGGTTGGAACCAACCTAATAGAACCTGGAGGAGGTCAAAATGCCAGTGAGGTCTCCACTTGGCAAGCGAGGTGATGTTGAGCTAGACTAGGAAGTCAGTCACAGTTTAGGTTTTTCGGAATAGTCAAGAAATCTCTCATCAAAGGTGGTTTCCTAGTTGCAGGAAATGGAGTCTTCAGTCAGTATGGATAATGAAATTTTACAAATAGCTAAATGTTTTGTTTCCTCAACAAATTTTCGGGTAAGATCTTTATGTCTCTCTTATTGCTTAACTGGTGGTCTCGAAGACATGGTAAATCTCAGTAGTCCACTAAGGCATGAAAGGTTAAAATATTGTTTAATTGAGGAGGTAAAGGCAGTGTCTTGGGGAGTGGGTCAGTGTTTGGATAACACTCAGGGATGCAAAATCTCACTAGTTTTCTGCCTTGGTCTAGTGTCTAAGCAGGCCTTGTTTTTGGAGGATTCTGGTGATAATGAAGGGTTGTTTAGGGAGAATATGTTTAAAGGATTCCCAATTCTGGAGAAGTCTATACAAATTTTCGACCTGTAGAAGAAAGTAGGTAGGAAGGTAATATCTTCTCTCAGAAAATCCAAGGAATAGTTAATTACATCTCTTTGGGGCTGAAAGAGATCTATCCACTTCTTGACCCTGGGACTCAGTCTCCAAGAGTCGAGGCACCTCCTCAGAGCTTTGGGTCACTAGTTTCTTTACTAGAACAACTCCCTATGAAAGAACCACAGAATGATGAAGCTCTCAGCACTTCTTTTGGTATTGGGAAAACCTTTAGCTCTAAGAGAAAGAAGTGGAAAGTAATCAGGAAGAAGGAGGTTAGGCCAAACTTGGTATAGGGAGTGGGCATTCCAGTGGACGAGGCCTTGGAAGCCTTAGAAATTATCTTGGTGGGGCATGCAAAAGGTGGTTAATATTCCTAAAATCATATCAGAGTGTGGATACATAAGTCTTGGAGTGGAGGTATGACCACTCAAACAGAGTTTATCATCTTGACCAGAGCCTAGTTTATGATCAAGTTCACAAATGAAGAAGAAATGAAATGGGTTCTAGAAAGGAATTGGGGCTTTGACGATTCCCCAATATTATTCAAAAAATGGATGCCATTATTTGACACACAAAGTGAAAGGCTCAAATAAAATCTGGTTTAGGTACATCTATCGGCCCTCTCACCCCAGCTCTGGTTGATGGGAGTACTTAGAGCCATTGGAAATATGTTGGGCACATTTCTTGAAGAAGATATGTCATTCCCGGTGATAAAAGAGAAGAAGGTGGCTCAAATATTGGTTCGGTTAGACCCGAGAGAAGGGCTAGTAAATCTGATGCAGATATAAGTGCATGGCCAATCTTTCTCTCATATTTTGGATTATGAGTAGTTAGCATTCTTTTCCCATCATTGTCATAAGTATGATAATCTAGCAAGGGATTTTCCTTTAGGATTTCGTAGACACAGGAGACATCGAGAAGAGCCTAAACTTGAGGGTAATATTGGGGAAGAGGTGGAGGCCGAGGTACAATAGGCAGAGTTGGATAATTAGCAGGATGGCTTCATTGAGCCCATAGAAATTTAGCTGCCACCATACTGGGGACAAGCGGAAGAGTAGACACAACTTCGGAAAGACAAGGTGAAGTGGAATTCACGCGACAAGTGCCTCTTCTCACAGGTACTGATACTCCCCTATTACTCCTATGTCTATTGATTTATTTCCTCGTTCTGTTTTTATTGAGCTTAGTCCCTCCAGCCATAAACCTCTTAAGTGTTTTTCCCTTATTTCTGATCTTATATCTCTTGAAAGTATCATTTCTGCCATTCCTGAGTTATCTTTATCTCACATTCCTCTACTTCCTGAAGAGCATCTCTCGGGCCCTGTGTTCCCTACTAAAATTGCTCACTATAACCATAGGCTGAGAGACAAAAAATATGGTATTGGTATCCCTATTGGAGGTCTTGGGATACACTTGGAACCCTCTATTCCTAATCAAATGAGAGGGAGAAAATAAAACATCTTCAAAGAAAATATGAAATAAAAACTTGATATTGACGATGGAAAGAAATTATCCCTTAATGGGGTGCTTAGAGCACTGATGTCTTGTTAATTTCCAAAGATGTTCTATGCTTGATGCAAATTTACTTTAAAATTCTAGAGCCCAACACCAAATAACAATCACATAAGAATGAAAGTAAAATGTTGATAGAAAATACCAATAGATCGATGGAGGAAAAGACAATAACATACTTATCCTTTTATCAAATAGAGATGAAGAATGCATCAGTCCTCTGCCAGACCTCCAAGACCTAGGAATTAATGCATCAGTCCTAGGTATTTCATCTTGAACTCAGAAGTGAGATCCCTCTTACACAAATGAATGAGAGGGTCAACACCTCTCAGGAAAAGATCGTTCACAAAGAGAATGAAAATGAGAGGCTTTTCTCTTTCAACCTTGAAGTAAAGGATAGAATCAACGTTACTTCAAGTGAATCCCAGCCTTATCAAGTAGTTATCTATCCCCTCGTACCAAGCCCTGGGTTCTTGCTTCAACCCATAGAGGGCTTTCTTCAATCTGCATACATGATTCTCTATCCTGGACTTCAATCCCCACATGTTTCTTCACATACACCTCTTCCTTTATCGAACCATGCAGAAAAGCAGTCTTCACATTCATCTGATGGAGACTCCATCCTTGCGTTGCAGCAAGGGAAATAATATATCGGATGGTGGTATAGTGGGCCACAAGTCAAAATATATCATAATCTATTCCTTCCTTGAGATCATAGAATCACTTTAGCTATCCTTAGCTTCTTGTATATATTGACAAAGAATATGTTTATATTACTCCCTATGAGACTAAAATGATTAGGCATATATGATAGAGGAAAATTCTTCATAAAATCACAGACATATCTCAAGGCCATGATCTTCAATTTTTCTCCAAGGTTGAGATTAACCTTTTCTTCAAGTATGATTCCATTCCTATTGATATTAGTCATACCATAGTTGTGAGAAGTAGAGGAATCTTACAATCTCTTCTGCAATATAACAGGACTCACTAAAGAGCTACCGCACACGGCTGACTATTTTTTATGTACACCCTAAACATTTCTTCCAGACTTCAATCTTAATGATGATAGATTTACTGTTCATCATAGTTCTGCTTCAACAAAATAGCGTACGTCAGAGTATCTGCAAAATGTTTGGATCAACAAATTTAGCTTAAAGCTAAAGAGAACATCAGCTCTCCCTAATATTTGAAAAGAGATCTTTCCCACTGAAACATCTCCAACTAGTTACCAGTCCTAGTTACATGGACAATATTCTTAAAATAATCAATGGGGAAGAGGAGATACTTATACTTCCTTTGATATTTCAAGACTATCATCTGTAGCTCAGGCTTAATAGATATAGCCATCTCCTTTCCTTGGTGGAGCCTATCTGCTTCAGAACTTAAAGGACATCGTGCTAAAGCAATATTTCAGGACTTCTGAGGTATTCCATCCTCATTCGAAGTTGAAGGAACGTTCAACCATTAAGAGTCAGGTTCGTTTAATTTCAATAACTATCTTCCAGGTCATATAAATAGTCTAAAGACTTACTTTTGACTGAGATCATTACTGGGCTATAATACATATTTTTCTAGCAGTCATTGATGCACAACTATCTGCTTGATCTGAAGCTATGAGTTCATACTATATACCATTGTCATATCATTGTTGAAACCTTTTACATGGTGGAGTTTACAATTTTGTTATAGGAGCAATGTCATTGTAATTAAAATTGTCACTAATATCAAGGATCAAAAGTCCTTATAGAATGGGGTTATTCCCTTCATTAAAAATGCAACGAGATCATCCTCAACATTTCACTATGATAGCATATATCATATTCTTATTTAACTGTCCATTGATATTAATACAAATCATAGAGAACGAGATGTTATAGGTTTTCGGGTCTTCTGGAACGGTGATGCCCAAGGGTATATGAAACCATAGTAAGAACTAAACAAGTCACCAAACTACTTGGAGTGAGAAAGATACTGATCATCGAGTCACAGATCCACGTGACAACACATTCTATTATATAATTTGAATGAACCATGGAGATAGTGTGAGTCTTCAGAGACTGGATACGAATATCAAGATGAGGAACCAAGAAATATATTAGAGTACAGCCTTTAGGAAATCATACTGCTATTCTAAGATGGATGAAAATGCTGATGTGAGATCCACTGTTTATGAGGCGAGACATATGGATGCCATTTATAAAGCAGGATTTTAGAACATAGTGTGAGATGTCGCAGTGAAAAATATCAAAGCCTTTGCATTTGATTGTGCAGAAGTCATCAATATAGTAATGAAGACTCAAAAACATAGATATTTATGACTCTCCTTCTTCCTCCACTAAGATGCCTCCTCCTTCGCTCCAACTATAGACCCTTAACTCGAACTTCTATTGCATACCTGATCCAAAGTGATGGTGCTATAATGAGTCCACTTCATCCTTTATCGATGGACCTTTACTATGGTGCTATGGCTTGCGACCTAGCACATGGTAATCTCGTAGCTTACAACTAGCAGACTTGTTTCCAAGATTTTAAGCAGCCAACATACTTTGCCTTCAGACCTCATTCCTTCCATGCCTCCCTGCCCTAGCCTCCTTACTATGACCTTAGATGAGGCCTCTCATTCTCAACAAGCTACTCCAAGAGGAGATCCGTTGCTCCAGATTAGTCTTAGAAACTAATGCACTGTCAGAGATAGGCACTTAGAAAATAGGTGAGTCCTTTTTCCAGAAAACCTTGAACTAGCCAATGTTGCCTAAGACAAACCTTCGTTGCCACAATTGTTACCCAAGCAGACCCACTGCCCTCAAAATAACTCTGATTTGATCCTAGGAGTGAGTCACTGCCATCAATACCATCCAAAGATAGTCGCTACCACAACAATGTTTATTCAAGCCTCTTATTTCACTGCCCAGACTTCACTTGCTGTCCCTCGACACAAATTTTATGCCTCAAATCTAGCACAGAATTTATGGCCTCAACACCGAAGCTACCAATCTTAGATTTTCCCTTGATGGATGCTCTGAACACAAATTGGGATTTTTCTTCTCCTTAGATTTGATACAATGTTAATTTTCAAAGACGTTATATTCTTGATGAAAATTTACTTTAAACTTCTAGAGCCCAACACCAAATTGCAATCACATAAGCATGAAAGTAAAATTTTGATAGAACATACCAATAGATCGATGAAAGACAAGCCAATAATATACTTATCCTTTTATCAAACAGAGATGAAGAACGATGGAGTTACGATAGTCAACGGGATGCTTCAACCAGCAAAGTTTCCTTTAGGTCAGCCAACCAAATGTGTCACATAACCCCAAGACATCTCATCAAAATGTTGCATCAAGAACGTTGCCTCAAAACACTGTATCAACTCACTACATCAAAATCGATGCATCAAGATGCTACGCCAAGGACGCTGCACCCAGGACACTGCTTCATGGACACTGGTCCATGAGAAGCCCTAATGCTACACCATCTGTGAGAGAAGAGAATGCCTCCAAAATATGAGTGATGAAATGACCTCCAAGTCTCCAATATATATCCGTCTATGGGGGTATTTGTCACATCCGTTGGGGTTCCAAGATGACATTACAAATTTGGTTGACATTGCACATAAGTGGAATAAATTCAAAATATAGCTATGCTCATCCAATGAAGATGATATTTAGATAAATATTGCACCTCTCCACAAGAGGAATCCAATAAAACTATTGGCATCATCATCTATGTATTACAACATGGAGTTTGGACCTAGTTGCCCAAATTAACATGTCCCCTATTATCGTTTCTCGATGATTGTGATGTTCTACAACTGTAGAGGGTTGGCCACTACCCACAAAAGCCTGCCTCTAAAAAGTATCTTTAGTTCAGTGCATTGTGATATTATCTTGCTTCAAGAAAACATAGGTGAAGGGGAAATGGTGATGAAGTTTTTAACCTAAATTATTCCTGGGTGGTTTTTTTTGGCCCCTCATGCATCTAGGAAATCGAGAGAATTGGATTTGGGATTCAGAGATCGGAGCATCAAAATTTTGAATTCTTGGGGTTCTAATCTGGCTCTCAATGATGAGGTCTTTTCTTCTGATCTTAGGTTACAATTATCCATTATAAATATCTATGACCCCTGCCAAGATAGAGTAAGTTTTTGGAACTCTTTCTTGTCAAATTCTCTCATAAATAACTTTATGATAATCCTAGGAGCGAAATTTAATGTCTATTTGGGTTTATCCGAGCCTTGGGGGCATCACGCCGAAGAAGATACCCTCGTGGAATATTTTCTAGATAAATTTGCGAGGGATAACTTCATTGATATAGATCTAATCAAGCGTAGTTTGGTTTACCACTATATGTATCAATACAAAACATGTTATATTTGAGTTCATAGTGATTGATTTATTTTTCTGTGGACCTATATCAATTTTTTGAGTTTTTTTTTTCTCCACTCTCTTCCTCACCTCCAAATGGAATCCTTAGATTTAAATTAATATGTGTAAATTTTAGCCTATTGTGAACGACTACAAGGTTGTTTGTGGGAAGCGGGATGGCCTACCAAGTATTGAGAGTATATCACTATTCATAGGGAGCCTCTAACATCGTCTCTTGGAGAGGGAGGATCATGATAGTATTGGAGGATAATGGGGTGGGATATTTTATCAAAAACGCAATTCCACCACCATAAGATCCCAAATAGTTGGCCTAAAATAATAATAATGACATTAAGGCCGATTTGATACAAATTTGATAAATATTTCTTTTTAATTTTACTAGGGAAAAAGTTATGGATTCACCTAAAATTCTGCACTTGTTATGTGTATTGCAAATGTGGATTTCAAAATTATAATATGATGAGTCTAGCCCCTTAATTATTCACATGAAATGCTTCTAGAATTTTGGACGCTTGGTACTTCTATCTAGGATAACTAGATTCATATGCCTTGGGAGTTTTAGGTTCGATGGAAAAATGCTATTGTAAAGGGATGATTTTTGTATTTTTTTATGCACTAACTTTCTTGAGTCAGTTTTGGGGTTTGGGTTGTTCATTGTGTTGGATTCATGAAATAATTTGAGCTTGTGCTAAAGGATTGCATTGGAATCCTCACATTGGCCAAATTCAAGTTGTGCTAGTATTTTCCACCCTATTGTGCTTGATTCATTATATTTTCTTACATATATTCATATGGATTGAGAAATATTTAGCATGTGTGAAATGTCTCTACATGATTGTGATCATTGTAAGAGGATGAGCTGTTACCATGTTGTTGAAAACTTGTTGCATGTTTTGTTTTGAATTTCATTGCACAATTGTAGCTTTGAACATAGTATTTACTTCTCACATCCTAATATTCCTCAAAATGACTTCTCAAACTCTGTTTAATCAACTAAATGCATCCTAGCTAAATGGGTGCATAGTCGTTATCGCAAATTCATTTATTATCACTTTGAAAGTTTGGCACAAAAAACTTAATGAACAGATGGGTCATTTTAGATACATGTTAAGAAAAGAAGCAATGGATTCAATAGCCATAAGATAAAATCAAAATAAAAAATATTTTTTGAATCATTGAAAGGATAGACACACCTATACTAAATCTAACAAACTCACTTGTGATAGAGATCAGTGATAAGTGCTTTTTCTAGTATATTTTCTATTTCATTTGGTAGCTCACAGCGAGTAATATAAATAAAAATAGGATTACCAATAGATCTACCCACATCAAGTGTTCTTCTAAGGATCTTCCCAAAGATAGAATATATTCATATATTGATACGTTGCAAAAGAGCATTATGGTGCATAGGCTGAAATTGAACATAACTAGTCTCTTTAATTTCAAGATATGTACATGTTTTAGGGATGGATTAATAACTTACTGAAACGTTGGTTTTGTAACAGTCACCTATAAGTAGAGTTATATCACCATCTGGCGAAGGGAATAGAACAAGGATCATGGCCCTGCTAGATATGATTAGTCTTCAAAGCCCCCTACAGCTTTCTGCAGGTACAATGATGGAAATTAATAGTAGCTACCTATCTGATCCTTCACTTGGAACTTGTACAGAAAGTTATTTCCTGGTGGTATGGGGCAGTTTGTGCTAGGTACTCCATCTTTCCAAGAATTTATCTATTATATGGTGGTATGTGATCTTCTATAATAGCTTGGGGCTCACTAGGAATGTGCATATACCATTTGATGTGTTCTAGGTTTTGTATACTTTTAACATACGATCTGTTCAATGATAGACCATAAGAGAAGGTCCTCCCAACGAACCTAAGCCAGTTGAAATTGTTAGGAATTATCACCTTATACATAAAAGCAATCAGTAATAGTAGAAATCAGCCGCAATTGACATTTAGTTTCATTGTTCATACTACGATTGGAGCTGCCCTATGGGAGTAGAACCATAGAAAGAGCAGAGGAGAAAATACCAGTCACATTTAACACCTATAGACTCTGAATCAACCATTCAATGGCTCATAAAGTGTGGAAAAATGGGCTTCATTTTTTGTCAATAAGGTCTAAGTTATTATTCAAGGACTAATCCTCAACCCTGAAAGCCCTAATGGTAATTTTTCTCACTATGGACTCGCCAAAATTATTTTCAATGGGTGATTTCACCAAGCTCTGCATCATGGACATGCCATTGCCCTCATTCTTCCCACCACGCTGTGCATCATCAACACGCCATTGCCGTCATTCTTTCCACCATGCTCCATAGAGGCCTTCCTCAATTTTTTTAATGTGATTGCTGCTTCCTGCTACGTTGTGCATTTTCGGCATGCCATTTCCATCGTTCTTCTGGCCACCCTCTATAAGGGCCTTCCTCATTACTTTTTAATGTGATTGCTACTTCCCACCAAGCTCCATAGAGGTCATCCTCAAACTTTTTAATGTCATTGCTGTTCATAAGCCACGAATTAGGCACGATTTTCGGTTGTTCATAAGGCATGAATTAGGCATGATTTTTGAAAGCTATTAAACTCTTCATGTGGTGGGACTCTCTAGTGGCTTTGGCAAATAATATTCACGATTTTTATTTTTGTTGTTGTCAAATATAGTTTTCATTTAGTGATTCTTTTGAATAAAATTTGAATATGTATTTTATTTTTGAGTGGTTTTTACTTTTGATAGCGTTAAATATAGTTTTCATTTAGTGATTATTTTGAAAAGAATTTGAATATGTATTTTATTTTTGAGTGAAAATAATAAAAATAATACTCCATTAAGGCTCCATTAATGGTTGGAAAAATAAAACGTTTGTGTAAATATTGACCATCATGTTAGATACAAGGAAAAGGTAATATTTATTTGTGGAGAATGACCAGAGCGATAATAAATTAAGGTAAAAAATATTATTAAGGGCAAAAGAGTAACTAGTTGGTCGGTTGGTTTAATTTATTATTATCAATGTTGTAGTATTTGTTTAGATATTTATTTTCGTTAGCTAGGTTCAAATTTCTGATGAGACATTTGTCTTATCTTTATAACACTAGAAAAGTAGAAGCCTCCAAGGAGTAGGGCCACCTCACAAGTGTATCTCAAAATGTCTTGACCCTTCTTACTAAATCACGTGTTATTAGTATATACTAGCAGCATATTGGATATACTTTTGGGTTATAGTGGCAATATTTCCATTTCGTCTCAAGTATAGCTCAAATCACTTTGATTAATTACCACTGTTGAATTTCTCTATAAACTTTTCTTAGAAGTAGAAAAGAACATGAATTTCAAACTAGAAGGGTACTTTCTCCAAGGAATGCAACCACCCCACAATTGTATTTAGAGATTCCTTGAACCTTTCTAATCATATGTTATTATTATAGAATTGCAACATCTTGAATATACTCTTGGGTTAGAGTGGAATTCATTTCAGTTCATCTCAAATGTAGCTGAAGTTACTCTAATGATATATATATATATATATATTATTTTTTCTATTTATGACAAGGATATTGAGTATGTTAATATGTGTTGTGGTTAATCATTTTAATAGAAACTTTTATGTTGGTTTACTAGTGATTGTATAAAAGTGTTGTAATTTTAGCATTATATATGGATTCATCACTACAAGGAAAAGACCCCCTAGCGGATATTTTTTAAAAACCCCACAAAAAAATACCCCATACATCCGTTTCTAGCAGAGGCTACTAGAGGAGGTTGGTGGGCAGAGGGTTTTGCAGATGTTTTCGGCTCGGTATGCTTATCATTAAACATTGCCCTGGTGCTTTGGAGTATTGAAAGCACCGGTGCACACAAAAAAATTGGCACACCGGACATCATGCACTCTATAGACACTCATGTGGTGCGTCGTATTATTCTATAGCTGCGGTGTGTAAAAACTCTTCCACGTCGGTGAATTATAAAACACCGTGCCAAAACCGAAACCACTCATTGCGGTAGAAAGAAACCACACTGGTGCATCATAAAACAATGTGCCAAAACACAAATCGGCCGATGTGTTTGTAAGAAATAGAACCGGTGCGCCTATAAACCACGCGCACCGGTAAAGGGTTAAATAAAAACAAATTACGGAAAAAAAACCATATTTTTCATTTTTCCAATGCTCCTGAGCTCTCAATTACCGGTGCACTCTACCATAGAACGCATCGATGCACACAAAACATTGGCACACCGGCTGGCATACGCGACATACACACCCGCACGAGGCATCTTATTATGGTAATACATCAGTGCTTCACTACTCTTCCGCGCAGGTGCAACATAAAACACTGTGCCAAAACATAAACGTGCTGGTACATTCTTATCCAACAGCACCGGTGCGCCTATAAAACTCACGCACCAGAATAGCATTAAATAAAAAAATAATTAAGGCCAAAGGACCAGTGCTTTACGACTATTCCGCACCAATTATTTACGAATATTCTACCCTGGTGCATCATTAAAATATCGTGCTAAAACTAAAACATCCCAGTGCGGTGTTAGAGAACCACCCCGATGAATCATAAACAATATGCCAAATCTGACACCACCAGGTGCGGTTGTAAGTAAGCATAAAGGTGTGCCTATAAAGCCCCGCACATCGGAACAGGGTTAAATAAAAAAAAAGTATTGCCAAAAAACCATATTTTTCACTTTCCTCAGTGCTCCAGAGCTTTGAAGCACCGGTGCCATTTCCCCTTCTCTGAGTCGCCCTGACATCAGTGCTCTCATTGCACCCATTGCGCGCAATGCTGCTCTGCATTGACCACAAATCCGCATCTTTCATTTTGAAAAATGGTCGCAAAATTTTCTTTTACAAATTTTACAGCCAATATGCCTTCTCGACGGCGAAATATTCAGGTATTTTTCTAGTTTTTCCATAATTAAGGCTTTTAGCGGATTAGAATTTGAAATAACCTTAAAAACAAAAATTAAAAAAGAAAGAAAAAATTGTCAAGTGGAGTGCCTAAGCCATTCAGTTTGCATCGGATAGTGGTGTTGCCTATAAAATTTACAAGCTGCACTGCCACCGGTGCTAACGGTATCTGCACTATTTTTGGGGCGGTATCGAAAGGCACCCCGCATAATTTTAAATTAAAAAAATAAGGTGCGGTCATTTATCTAGGTGCACCATTGAACATGGGAATCCCAGTGCAGTGCGTTGATGGAATTATCTGCCACAGTGTTTGTCAACGCACCACATTCTGCATTCCGAGAGGGTCAACGGTGCGGCCGGATAAAAGACCGCACCATCGACTATGTAATTGTCATGAAGTCAGTGCATTGACACAACTATATGCTCTGGGGTGTATATTCCAGTTAGTGCACTATTATTATGACCTTAGATATAGTCAACGGTGCTTGAAAAAAACATAGTTACTGAGTCCGATGTGTTGTATTTCATTAGGGGCACCACCACTGTTGCACTACAAACTTAAGCCGCACCGCCACCGGTGCATGACTGTTTTTGTGGCACACCGACTAGTTTGGTTTTTTTTTTTTTTTTTTAAATATATGTTTGTGTGTGTGTCTGTGTGTGTATTCCTAAATACATTTATGTTTTAATAAAAAAAAATTATTTAATATGTCAATGATTTAGAGAGAAGAGGAGGAACAACAACAACAATAGGCAGAATAGTATGACATGATTCGCCAATGTGAGGCTCAAGAGAGGAAGAGAGATGCATACCCTCACCTTATTACAACAAATACCTAGGGGATCCTTAGGCAGGTAGGCCTCCTCAAGTTCTATGAGGAAGCTACTTCCCTAAAGGCCCATAGTGTGTTTTTGAGATATCTTATCCGCAGGTGGAATGCCCATCGACAGGCTTTCCAGGTTGGTCCTGACTAGTGGTACACACCCACTAAGGAGAATATTTATTTTCTTACAGGATTATCAAGGAGAGGGGTGGATTTTCCCTCATTCCCAGATGTGACAGCTAGTTGTATAGTAGGGAGTTAGTTAGTTTACTCCGAGAGATACATTGCAGCACATATATTGTCTCCTTTAGAGTTTCAGGTACCTGGAGATCAGTTATGTATAGGTGCATTTTGTAGACAGGAAATCCAGTGCCTGTCACTTATCATTTTGACCATTTCGCACAATACTAGTGAAGGGAAACACATTAGTTGCTCACTTTTATATCATGTTGATTCTTTAGTACAACAACCATGACTTGTTCGATGGTCTGCCATTTTTTTGCGGCAGTTTTGTACGACCTTAGATAGATGTCATGCTCATGCACAAGGGAGGGTTAAATTACCTTTTGCTTTAGAGTTGTTTTGTTTATTTTTTGAGGGGTTTCCAGAGATGACACTGTTGGGTATGTGTTATATTCTTTCCACGACTAAGCATGCGCGGGGGGGCGATAGCCCTCTTTCTTATTTACAGGCTCAACGAAGTCACGGGGGGGGGGTAGTAGCCCCCCACAATAGTGGGAAGCCCGAAAAACTTGGTCAATAATTTACGTTTTGATGATGTATCCATGGTTTTGTGCATGTTTTTGCACATGGTATTGGGGTACGATGGTTTTCGGCCCCTGGTATTTTTGTAGATCCGGTCAAGGGAACTACGGTTATGTTCTAATCCAGGGTTTATGGATTGGGGTTTATGTATGCTTCGGCATGTATATATATGTGTGTTGTAACACTAAAAGTAATATAATGAAAAATCAAGCTGGTCGTCCCGATTTGGGATCCAGGGGAAAATCTCTGTGTTTATCTGTTTTATGTTTTATGCTCTCGCTATTGTTTATTTTCTGTTATAAGATTCGTGTGTAGATAATTTCTGTTCAGGGTTAAAACCTACATTTGGTATCAGAGCTATTTTGGCTTCAAGGGGACGCCTTTGTTGTTGAGGGTTTTTTGCTCGGGCCTGTGGTAGACCCTGTGCAGTGGGAGATCTGCGGGATCGATTCTTGCGGTGAAAGAATATGGCGAGCGGCGGAAAGATAGAGATCGAGAAATTTAATGGTCAGAGTTTTGAGTTGTGGAAGCTCAAGATGGAGGATCTTCTGGTGGATAAAGATCAGTGGATCGCGGTAGATCCAGGTACTAAACCAACGGCAATGTCAGATGAAGACTGGAAGAAACTGGATCGAAAGGCTAAGAGCACAATACGGTTGTGTGTCTCAGATTCAGTATTGTTGAATGTATCTGGGGAAGCTACGGTGAAGACCTTGTGGGAAAAGCTAGGGACTTTGTATCAATCTAAGTCTTTGGTGAATAAGTTGTTCCTGCAGAAAAAGCTGTATAACCTGAGGATGAAGGATGGAGACTCCGTGACAGAGCATCTGAACGCCTTCAATACTGTGGTAAGTCAGTTGTTGTCTGTTGATATTAAAATCTCAGATGAAGATAAGTGCATCAGTTTGTTGTGCTCTCTACCAGACTCGTGGGACAGTCTGGTTATTGCAATAGGTAGCAATACAACTACCTTGAACTTTGATGATATTGTCTCAGCCTTACTGTCGGAAGAAATGAGACGGAGAAATATGGAGGGTCAGAATGGAGATGCCTTATCTGTACGAGGAAGGTCCCAGAACAGAAACAAGAATAAGGTTTCGAGTGGGAGATCTAAATCTAGAGGGAGATCTAAATCTCATGGAAAGTTTGTAAAGGTGTGCTGGAAATGCGGAAAGGAAGGGCACTACAAAAAGGAATGCAGATCTAAAGCTCCTGAGAAAGGAAAGGGATCTGATGAAGGTCCTTCTGCAGAGGCAAAAACCACCTCGGATGAAGGTGGGGATGTGTATTTAGCTTCTTCTTCAAATACACATGTAGATCATGAGTCATGGTTGATTGACTCAGGTGCATCCTTTCACTTCACTCCCCATAGGGAGTGGTTCTGCGAGTATGAGAAATATGATGGTGGTGATGTCTTCCTAGGGGATGATAGGAAGGCCAGAATCATCGGATATGGAAAGGTCAAGTTGAAGCTGCAAGGTGGAAGGATTAGAACACTTCTTGGTGTTCTGCATATTCCTGCATTGGCTAGAAATTTGATTTATGTAAGCAAGATGGATGATGCAAGTGTAAAAACAGTGTTCGAGAAAGATGCCTGCAAGATGGTTCAGGGAGCACTGGTATTTATGCGGGGAGTTCGGACTGTAACTCTGTACAAGCTACAAGGTAGCACAATTATTGATGGGTGTAACAGTTCTGTGGTTCCTGAAAGTGGGACGGAAAGCCTAGCTGTGTCTAGAGAAAAGACCATGCTATGGCATCAAAGGCTTGGACATATTGGAGAGAAGGGCCTTCGGATACTGCATAGAAATGGTATGGTAGAAGGTATGTCTAATTGCTCTCTAGATTTCGATTTCTGTGAACATTGTGTATATGGGAAGCAGAATCGGGTGAGTTTTCCTTCTGGTGCTAAGAGGGTGAACAAGATATTAGAACTTGTGCACAGTTATGTGTTTGGACCTGTGTCAGTTCCATCACTGGGAAAGTCTGTGTACTATGTTTCATTCATAGATGACTTCTCAAGGAATACATGGATATATTTCTTGAGGAAGAAATCCGAAGTCTTTGACAAATTTAAAGAATTTAAGGCTCTGGTGGAAAACCAGACAGAGAAGAAGATAAAGGCGTTGAGGACAGATAATGGTGGGGAGTTCTGCAAGAAGGAATTTGAAGAGTTCTGTAAGAAGTGTGGTATAGCATGACAGAAGACTACTCCATACACACCTCAGCAAAATGGAGTTGCAGAAAGAATGAACAGAACACTGATGGAAAAGGAAAGAAGCATGCTCAGTGGTACCGGGTTAGGACAAGAATTCTGGGTAGAGGCAGTGGAGACTGCATGTTACTTAGTTAACAGATCACCTTCATCAGCATTAGAGGATAAGACTCCGCATGAGGTATGGACTAGTAAGAAACCCTCTCTTTCACATATAAAGGTATTTGGATGTGATGCATATGTACATGTTCCAAAGGAGAAAAGGACCAAGTTGGATAATAAATCTGAAAGGTGCATCTTTATTGGGTATAAGGATGGTTTAAAGGGTTACAAGCTTTGGAACCCAGAAACAAGGAAGGTTGTGTACAGCCGAGAAGTGGTGTTTAGAGAGGTGAAAGATGTTGTTAAGCAACAGAGTCACAAAAGGGCAGACGATAGAGTTTGAGCTAAAGATGAATGGGACTCCCATAACGAGAGAAAACTCGGACAATGAAGGCCACAAACTCCAACTTTGAAGATCGGTTCGGGGAAGAAGAAAACCGGAAAGATATAGCCCATACGCGCTGCAGTCGGGTTTTCATTAACCTGTTTTGATGAACCCAAAAAGCGTACAAGGACGTTAGATTCAGAGGATGGAAAACTCTGGAAGGAGGCCATGGCTGATGAAATGGCATCCTTGCACAAAAACGATGCATGGGATCTGGTGGAGTTGATGGCTGGAAGGAAGCCCATTGGGAGCAAATGGGTGTTTAAGAAGAAGATGAATGTAGAAGGCAAGGTGGAGAAATGCAAAGCTCGGTTGGTAGTGAAAGGTTATTCCCAGGTGCCGGGAATTGATTTTGGTGATATTTTTTCTCCTGTTGCCAAAGTTACTTCTATTAGATTACTTTTATCTGTTGCTGCTGCATTTGATTTTGAGATAGAACAGATGGATGTGAAGACAACATTTCTTCACGGGGATCTAGAAGAAGAGATCTACATGAAGCAACCTGAAGGCTTTATGGTGAAGGATAAGAAAGAACTAGTATGCAGGTTGAAGAAGTCTCTGTATGGGTTAAAACAGTCACCAAGGATGTGGTATCAGAAATTTGATACCTATATACGGGGACTTGGCTTCACCAGAAGCAAGGAAGATCATTGTGTTTATTTTAAATTAATTGGTGATTGTGTTATATATCTGGTCTTGTATGTGGATGATATGTTGTTGATTGGAAATGACAAAGAAATTATCCAAGATTTGAAGACCCAACTGTTCTCCAAATTCGACATGAAGGATCTGGGTGCTGCAAACTATATTTTTGGCATGGAAATTAAGAGAGATCGGGCAAAGAGGAAGCTCTGGTTAAACCAGAGGAAGTATGTCGAGACTATATTGCAGAGGTTCAATATGCAGGATAGTAAACTAGTGAATGTTCCTATTCCTGTAGGTGTAAAGCTATCTGCTGAACAATGTCCCAAGACACAAGAAGAAGAGGAGGATATGTCCTGTGTTCCATATGCAAGTGCAGTGGGTAGTCCGATGTATGCAATGGTCTGTACTAGAACAGACATTGCACATGCAGTTGGAGTATTGAGCAGGTTTATGTCAAACCCAGGGAAGGAGCATTGGACAAGAGGGTGAAGGAGGTCGATATTTAATAAAATGACATTGCATGCAAGGCTAGGAAGACCAGATTGAACAATGTTGACATCTGTATTGTTAATGCACTGGCCGGAGATCCGACCAACCGCATCCACACATGGGTATGTGTTTACTCATTTGAGGTGCGCCCGCCTGGATGAGAAAGAGGAGGTCCAGAGGCACCATGACCCACAGAGGCGGACACACAGCCACCACGCACGGCGGCGGGAAGAAGGTAAACACAGGATTGGGGAATCACTGGGTTGGTACAAGAAGCCATAAGGACGGAGCCAAAGTGCACGTTGGTTGGGAACTCGCTTATCATTCAAAGACAAAGCACATCGATGTTCATTATCACTTTGTTAGAGATATGGTTTATATAAAAGGGTGTTGCTGCATGACACTTAAAGAAGGTACATCTATTGAAAGTCTGTGAGCACTCAAAAGTTCTCTTGGTGTAGAGAAAAAATGGGTGTTGAAGAATTGGGCCAATGACTAAGCCCTCCTGTGGCCCCCCGTGGAAAGAAAACAACAAGTGGGAGAATGTTGGGTATGTGTTATATTCTTTCCACGGCTAAGCACGCGCGGGGGGGTAAGAGGGGGGGCGATAGCCCCCCCTTTGCACTGGGTGAAACGGGGGGGTGGTAACCCCCCCTGTCGGGGTCCGGGGCAGCGGCCCGACGAAAATTTTTGGTCCTTAATTTCCGGCGGGTAGTCCGCGTCCATGGTTTTGTGCATGGTTTTGCACATGGTATTGGGGTACGATGGTTTTCGGCCCCTGGTATTTTTGTATATCCGGTCAAGGGAACTATGGTTATGTTCTAATCCAGGGTTTATGGATTGGGGTTTATGTATGCTTCAGCATGTATATATATGTGTGTTGTAACACTAGAAGGTATATAATGAAAAATCAAGTTGGTCGTCCTGATTTGGGATCCAGGGGAAAATCTCTGTGTTTATCTGTTTTATGTTTTATGGTCTCGCTATTGTTTATTTTCTGTTATAACATTCGTGTGTAGATAATTTCTATTCAGGGTTAAAACCTACAGACACCTAGTTTTGTTCGACAACCTCGTAGGCCAATGTTCGAGGCCTGGATGCACATGTTGGGGTAGATGATGCCCAAGAGGGGAGACACTATGTTTCCAGCTAGGATATCGCATGATGCACTAGACTTACTAGCCAGTGTTGACGGGATGCATCCATTGATTATGGTCCCATGTCCTTATGCTAGATTAGATTGGCGAGGGTGTCCCAAAATCCTCTTCACAGATGATGAGCCGCATGATCATAGAGGTAATATTATTTTTTTATTTGTTTTTATTCTAACATGTTCTTTAACTTTTTTTTTATTAAATTGTGTAATGAAATTGTCTATTTATTAATGTGTACTTATATATATTTTGTAGATATTGGCTCTTTTGAAGGCAAGGAGATGCCAGATCCACCACATGATCCAGGTGTGGATCCTAATGACGATCAAGACATGGCCAATGCTAAGGATGATCATGATCAGGATGAGTTCGCTGCAGTAGAGAGACATGCTCCTGCTCATGGTGCACCGGTACTGCCTTTTGCTAGGCGCGATAAACGTGAGACTAGATATAGGATGGAATTGGGAAACCAACTCTGTGCATTGATTGTTGATGCGAGCATCAGGCCCACTCATTACAGAGACATACAAGTCGATGATAGGTTGTTACGGAAGTGGGGAGGCATGTCGCATGACATTTATAGCCCGATGCGACATGTCGTAGGAGCTATGACAGCTGTTATGCGACTGAGGAGGATTGGCCGTAGCTATAGGCGTAGTTGAGTCGTGGCACGTGATGGACAGTCCACAAGTAGTGACTCACATGCATCTCATCAATTTTCACCTCACGCTGTGCCTGATGAGCATGATGCTCCACTAGCATCATCTAGCAGTCATCATGGAGATGAGGTTAGACCATTGACCACATCCAGTCAACAGCCTGCAGCATCCATCAGTACTAGTCATGATCATGAGTAGGTTGGACCATCGACTGTCAAGGCTGCACTATTGACTGACTAGGCCTCCACTACTACTGCTTCTATTTATGTTGTACTACCACCAGTTGATGCATCCATCAGTACTAGTGATCATTATCATGAGTAGGCTCAACCATCAATTGTCGAGGCTACACCCTTTACTGAGCAGGCCTCCACTTGTACTGCTATCGATGATGTTATACTACCACCAACTAATCCATGACATTTATATTACAGTTGTATATTTTTAACATTATTTAGTTATATATATATATATGGTCCATGTATTTTATGTTCATGTTGCAGTGGTACTTAATTTACATGTTGATGATCATCATGATGTGGCGCATATTGTTATGTCATGTTAGATATGCTCATTTAATGTTTAGTTTGCAGATAGATGTGTATATGTGATAACATGAGTTATTTGACATGAGATGTATATTTGATGTTTGTGTTGTGATGATGTTAATTTATATAATGTTAATTTGATGTTTGAATGTGTTTTTTAGTTGAATATGATGTTTGTACGATGGCTATCATGATCGTGATGATGTTTATTAATTAATTTAATATTAAATGACCATGATATTTATTAAATATTATGTCATCATTGTAATTGAAATTGAAATTTGAATTGTATTTAAAATTGTAAAATTGTATTTGTATTTGTACTAATTGTAATTTTAACTGTAATTGTATGTAAAATATTTATTAACCTAAAATTTTAATTGTAATTATAATATTTAATTTATTGTAAAATGATTCTAATCATATATATGAAAAATTGTAAAATTGTAATTGTATTTGTAATTGTAATTTTAATTGAATTGTATGTAAAATATTTGTAAAATTGTAATTGTAAATGTAAATGTAGTTCTATGTAAAATTGTAAATGTAATTGTATGTAAAATTCTAAAATTGTAATTGTAATTTCAATTGAATTGTATTTAAAATATTTGTAAAATTGTAATTGTGATTGTAAATGTAATTCTATGTAAGATTGTAAATGTAATTGTATATAAAATTAAAATTGTAATTGTAATTCTAATCGTAATTCATGTATGTGAAATTAATGTAAAATTGTAATTCTAATTCTAATTTTAATTCTAATTGTATGTAAACTGTTTGTAAAATTTTAATTCTATTAATGTGAAAATTTTAATTGTATTAATGTGAAATGATTTTGTTAAAATATTTAAATTTGTAAGTTTGCAAATAATTGTAAAATAACAAATATAGAATAATACGAATTTTTGTAACATAATAAAGTTTAGAAAATAATGAAAATAAATTCATGTACTTTAGAATTATCATTATTTTATTATGATATTACATAAAAAAAAAGAACTTTATACAGTCCGGTATGCTTATCATCATAACACGCATCGGTGCGTCATATTACGAAGATGCATCGGTGCTTCACAACTCTTTCGCACCGATAATGAATAAACAAAAATAAAAAGAATGCAACTCTATTTTATTTAAGTGAAAAAAAAGTGGCAATTTGAAAAATGAGCGGCAAAGTATTTTCAAAAATCTAATTCCATAAAATAATTCTTTAAATACGAAACACTTTTCATTATTTCACTATTTTTGCTAAATTTTTTAGCGAGATATTTGTAGGAGATAGACCTCGAGCAAGAGAGCATGAGGGAGCTGTGGAGCAGTGAAATACGTTAAAAAATAAGTATTCATACAATTATAAACCAAACCTCTGGTGATTCAAGCCCTATATCATAGAATTTCAAACCATCTTGTGATTAAATTTGATTTTTTTTTTTTACTTTTTTATGCATTTTTTTTACTTTTTCTACAGTTTTATCCATTTTTACCATAAAACATTCATTTTTTTCTTTTTTCCCTTTCTTCTTCCTGTTTCTATGATTTTAGAATTAGGGTTTTTCATTTTATATTGACGTCCAACCCACAGGATGACTTGCATAGTCGGATCCCAATCCATTCAGCCATTGCGTGAATTTTTGGAAAAAATGGGTTTTTCTTTATCGATGCGCCCTATGTACCCTACCGCACTGGGGCGTTATATTATACAGCGTGCTGCGGAAGTACCGTGTAGTAAAAATTTTGAAAACAAATTTTCTAAATCTATACGCCATATCTGAAATAGGGCACCGGTGCTCCATTTAATGAGGATAGCAATGTACGATGTATTAGACCGTTTTTACGGTGTGTTTATAATACCCCATGCACCGTATGGTCTATTACACTATTTTTGTGGTGCGTTTATTATACCCAATGCACCGTATGGTCTATTATACTATTTTGCAGTGCGTTTTTAATATCCCCACGCACCCGTTGCAGTGCGTACCTCATGAAAGGCACACCAATATCTTGAGATTTATTTTCAACCTGAAAAGTTGAGAATTTATTTAAATATATTAATGAATGATATGGTACAGGTTTCAGATTGATAAAGAAATGACTCACAAGAGATCAAGTAAAAAAATACTGATAACACATCAAGAAAAGCAAAAAAGGCAGGTTCTTCGTAAATTCTTTATAAACAATATAATTTTTGAAATATACGTAAGTTTAAATAATATGTATTTTTTACTGTGTATCATGTAGAGCCACAAAATGACGAAGCTTGATATGATTATTTCTGATCTAGGACTAGAAGAGCGTAAAATTTTAATGGAAAAATTGCGAAAGGATGAATGAGGTGAATGAAAAAAATACTATCGATCCAATATTAGTTTCTTTTTTTAATTATCATTAATAATATACTTAAAATTATTAGATAACATGTGTCAAACAGTCTACTATTTCACATCTGTTTAATGTTCTATAGGGACCAACAACACAAAAAAGGAATGTTGTTCTAAGAAAATAAAAAAAAATATAACATGCAAATGAAAATGAATTGCTCCTTAGCTCATCTGGAATGGTGCGGGGGGAAATCTTTTACAAAAGATTCAGGGATCTAGTGGAACGAATGTATGGATGTTCTTTCCATTCACAATACAAAAATCAATCCAATGATTCCAAGAACCAAATTTTATCTAAACTACAGGAAGAGTTTCCAGAGAATTGGTCAATGAGACATGTCATACTTTTAATAGAAAAAATGTACAACAATAAAAAAGAAGGAATGAAAAAGTAATATTCCTTTAAATGTTTGTCTAGAATTGTTTATAAATATCACTTTTGTTATATTTTATTTTTATATATCAATATAAAAATTAAATATTTTATTATCATGTTACATTTTTAGGAAGATTATGAAAATCTCAAAAGATGAACGAGCTGATATTAGAAATATGCTAGTAGGAATGTCCAAAAAGGTGTACAAGGAAACGGTCAAAGAAATGGACAAAATTGTATCGCAGGAGGAGCCATCTCAACAACAATGTGCTTCAAATGTAATATGTAAACACTGAATTTTTCAATCATTAGGTACAATAAATAAACAATTTAGCATTAAATATTAATTTTCAAGAATTTTCTTGAAGAAAAGAAAAGAAAATGGAACCCATTCAGCACATAAAACACAACGACAAGGAAGAAAAGGGTTGATCTCTAAGTTTGTGAGTAATTGATACTTCCTTATAACAACTTAACTAGATTTCATTTTTGTATTTTTAAAGTTTTTTTACAAAAATCATCATTGAATGTCTTCATACAGGTGCTAACATACAAAGAATAACCATCAGACAAATTGATTGAAATTGGGTTAAATATGGGTTATGAGTATATGTTGGCATATCAGAATTTAATTGTGGAATTTGTAAGCATCTATCCATCTTGTTTTACTTAGCTGAGTCTATAATTAATAGAACAAAAACATCTTTTATATTAAATATATGATTTGTTATGGGGAATAAAACTTGCAGGAAACAAAGTATGGAACTGCGCCAATAAATGAAACTTTGAAAGATGGCATGGTAGATGGTTTTGAAAGAATATGTATAGTTTATGAGTCAATTGTTGCTCTGGTACGACATTTTTCTTTTCGATTTACATTGATGTATATTATTTAATATTGCAATTTTCATTATTCTCACCAATGTATATACACTCATTTCAGTTTATTTTTATGTTTGTAGATGGAAGGTGAAGAAGAAGAGAACAATCAATGTCATGAAAAAAACATTCCTGAAGATAACCCAGGTCATGGAAGTAGCTCTAGCAGTGACAACAGTTTAAGCGAAGAATGATGATCACTATGTTTGGATATCAAAGCAAGGTGTTTTATTTTTTGAAATATGTCTGTGAAATCAGACATTTTGTTTAAGGTAATGGACATAGTGTCCCAATTGAAAGACAAAGGGATACAAATAAGGGTCCCATTTTGTATGATAAAGAATGTCTTATTCGTATAAATATATATATATATATATATATATATATATATATAATCTTAAAATATGTTTTAATTTATTATATTACGTTCTCCAATGTCATTCTCAATTTCACTAATAAAATTCATATGAATATTGTTATAAGATATATATGTGTCGACTTTTGATCAATAATGAATTTTTAAAAACCACAATAATTATGATATGATATAACAATTAATCCAAACAACACATTCAAATGAATTAATAAAAATGTAATTAATATGAATATTGTTATAAGATGTGTCGACTTTTGATGAATAATTAATTTAAAACAATCACAATAATTGGACTGTCACAGCTCGAAGTTTCTTAAAAAAAAAGTGAAAACCGATGCGTGCAATAACTATCGACCAGTGCATTTATGTGTCTACACGCACCATTGTTGTTGTACGATATATGGGCACCACACAAACACTGATACCAATTATAAATATCGGTGCGTTTGTGTGATAGTGTGTACCGGGGCGTTTATCTATCTATAAGCACCGATGCATTTGTACGACCCATGGGCACAACACGAATAGCGACACCAATTATTAATCTCAGTGCGTTTCTGTGATACGGCACACTGGTGCATCATAAAGGTATACACACCGGTGCGTTGATACAACCTATGGGCACTGCACAAATCCCAAGGCCAATTAGAATGGCCCCATGCATTGTATGACCAAAACTATGCCTGGTGCGATTTTACACCTAAACGCCCCGGTGTGTTAGTTCAACTGAGGCAGCCCCGGGGCACCATCTCCATGTACGCACTAGTGCGTTAAATCTAGCATAGCACACCGATGAAAAAGAATCTGTAATAACCTCCGGCCACTCATTTTTTTTATTTGTGTTGAATTTCCGTTAAAATCTCTACCAAAACCTCTGTAACCATAAACGGATGTTGTAGAAAATGTGTTTTTTTGACAATTTTGGCCAATTTTATAACACTAAAAACCTCCTTTATAACCTTCGCTAGAGAGTCTTTTCCTTGTAGTGCATGGACCCCTTCAAGGGGGTCATTGAATCCATCTACCTAATTTTTAACATTACAAATGAGGATCTCTAAATTTTAACATTTCAGATGGACTCAGAGACCCCTTTGTCTCTAAATGTAACACTATAGATGGATTCAAAGAAGGGGGTCTCTGAATCCATTTGCAGTGTTAAAATTTAGAGACAAAAGAGTATTAATAATTTTAACACTGTAGATGGATTCAAAGACCCATTTGTCTCTAAATTTTAACACTGTAGCCGGATTCAGAGACCCCTGTAGTGAAATGTAACACTTCAGTATCAAAATTTCAATTTTCCATTTATGGAGTGACACAATTAACAATTACTAACATAAATGAATAATTCATATACTTGTTGTACTTATTATTTGGTCATATTTTTATTTTTGGACTATAATAGTCATTTATGTTAATCATTATTAATTTTGTCACTTATTATATAGTCATATATTTTAATCCTAGACTAAATTAATCATTTATATTAGTCGCTTTTAGTTTAGTCACTTATTATTTAGTCATATATTTTGTCCCTAGACTAAATTAGTCGTTTAATTTAGTCATTTTTAGTTTGGTCACTTAAAATTGCTCAAATTTAGTAGTAATTCACTTGAAATAATTCCGGCGACTAAATTTTTCAGTCATCTATTCACTAATTTCATAATTTTCTACTAGTGGATGTGACCGTTTTATTGATTGCAAAAAGTTGATTCAACTTGAATTAATTACAATGAACCCATAATGGGGTATTTATGATTTTAATCTAGCTAACTCTCACAAAATAAATTCAACATGCATACACTCACTAAATTTGGACTTCTCCAAATATATACTGAACTCAACCTGATTCACACTTAAATCTGTTAATTGACACTCTAAATTTCAACTGCACTTAACTAAACTTATCTCTTCATGCATCAATCGACTTGGATCTTGATATATCTTCACGCAAAATTAATAACTATTTCCAACACTCCCCCTTAATTACAACCATATGAATCAACATAATTCAACATGACTTAACTATGTCTAGTAGAATTATAATATAAATTGAGTCAATCATCACTCAAACATGTATGCTATTCTAACTCTCAAATAGGCTTACAATGACTCAAAGCTTTTACAATTTTACATTTTAATTTTGTTCCTTATATATTCTACGTCATCGAAATAGTTTCATTCTCTATTGCACTTTATTTCCATACAATCCATATATCTTCACTTCCTGAAACTATAATTTTTCTTTGACTTGTCTTTAATTTTCTTTGAAAAAAAATATGATCATGTATCCTACAAGTTCTTATTCAAAGAGTCACTCAACCATGGACTACTAACACAATTCATCATCTTAAAACTATCTTCTTTTCTCTTCCTCTTGTGCTTCATATCCCTGATCTTATTTCTGACATATTTCTTGATAACAAAGTCTTATCTCTTCTTGACACCATTTCTGAAAAATTGTTTTAGTACATTCATCTTTTCCTTCAGAAACATTCATATCTTTCTCTTCTCTTTCACCATCAAGAACTATTGCATTTTTCATGTACTCTGCACACTTAAGATAATCATTAGGCTTAGATGTAAAAGCATAATCATGCTCCATTTTCAACATGTATACACTCATTAAATTTGGACTTCTCCAAATATAGATTGAACTCAACCTGATTCACACTTAACTCAATTAATCGACACTCTAAATTTCAGTTGCACTTAACTCAACTTATCTCTTCATGCATCACTCAACTTGGATCTTGCTATATCTTCATGCAGAAGTAATAACTATTTCTAGCACTCCCGCTTAATTACAACCATATGACTCAAAATAATTCAACATGACTTAACTATGTCTAGTAGATTTACAATATAAATTGACTCAATCATCACTCAAACATGTATGCTAGTCTAACTCTCAAATAGGCTTACAATGACTCAAATATTTTACAATTTACAATTTTATTTTTGTTCCTTATAGATTCTACATCATTGAAATAGTTTCATTCTCTATTGTACTTTATTTCGATACACTCCATATGACTTCACATCCTGCAACTAAAATTTTTCTTTGACTTGTCTTTACTTTGTTTTGAAAACGATATGATCATGTATCCTACAAGTTATTCTTCAAAGAGTCATTCAACCATAGAATACTAACACAACTCGTCATATTAAAACTATATTATTTTCTCTTCCTCTTGTGCCTCATATCCCTGATCTTATTTCTGACATATTTATCGATAACAAAATCTTATCTCTTCTTGACACCATTGCTGAAATGGTTTTTTAATACATTCATTTTTCCTTCAGAAACATTCATATCTTTCTCTTTTCTTTCACCATAAGGTACTATTGCATTTTTCCTATACACTGCACACTTAAGATAATCATTAGGCTTAAATGTAGAATCATAACCATGCTCCATTTTCAACATGCATACACTCACTAAATTTGGAGTTCTCCAAATATAGACTGAACTCAACCTAATTCACACTTAACTCAGTTAATCGACACTCTAAATTTCAACTGCACTTAACTCAACTTATCTCTTCATGCATCACTCAACTTAGATTTTTCTATATCTTCACGTAGAAGTAATAACTATTTCCAACAATCCCCCTTAATTACAACCATATGACTCAACATAATTCAACATGACTTAACTATGTCTAGTAGAATTACAATATAAATTGACTCAATCATCACTCAAACATGTATGCTAGTCTAACTCTCAAATAGGTTTACAATGACTCAAACCTTTTACAATTTTACATTTTATTTTTGTTCCTTATAGATTCTACATCATCGAAATAGTTTCATTCTCTATTGCGCTTTATTTCCATACGCTCCATATTTCTTCACTTCTTGCAACTATAATTTTTCTTTGAATTGTCTTTAATTTGTTTTGAAAAACAATATGATAATGTATCCTACAAGTTCTTCTTCAAAGAGTCATTCAACCATGGACTACTAACACAACTCGTCATCTTGAAACTGACTTCTTTGCTCTTCCTCTTGTGCTCCATATCCCTGATCTTATTTCTGACATATTTCTTGATAACAAAATCTTATCTCTTCTTGACACCATTACTGAAAAATTGTTTTAATATATTCATCTTTTCCTTCAGATACATTCATATCTTTCTCTTCTCTTTCACAATCAGGTACTATTGCATTTTTCCTACACTCTGCACACTTAAGATAATCATTAGGCTTAGATGTAAAAGCATAATAATGCTCCATTTTCTCATTCATAACTTCATTTAATTTTTTATTCCAATTGTTACTTTAAGAATCCCATCATTTAGTTCAATTGGTTTCTAAATCCATTATTCAATGAGCTTTAAATCTGCATCCAACTTATTTTCAAATTTGTTTTCAACTTCTTCTCCCATGTTATTTTCAACACCTGTATATTTAGAAACAATGTTATAAACGATTTTTTATGCTCTTTAGTGAGAGATTTCTTCTCTACATATTCCTTCTCTTCCTTAATTTCCACTACATGGAGGTCAACTTCCACTATTATGCAGTCATTGGGTATTCTCATAAAAAAATATTCACTCACTTTATTCAATTATCGATCATGAGTTATTTCTAGATCGCATACTGCTTCATGAGAAATTCCAGTTGCTTCATATCTTCTTGCTATGGTGACAACTTCAACCTTCAATGATTCATAAAACAAGCTGCTTACAATATTTCCACAATAAATCCATGTTTCAGAAAAGAAACCTATCATGTGATAAATATAATGCTCATCCACACCATTATGGGATATCAAAACATGCATGTGCTCATTGACAATTTCAACTTCACCAAATTCATCAGCTACAAATACACTCACCAATGCACATCTAACTTTAAAGTCAACATCCACATGTATTTTTTCATAATGGGATTAACCATCATTTGCACAATCCATGTTACAGTGGAGTCCTTAAGATTTATATGATCTTGTTGTACTTGACATACAAAAGCTTCAATTTCTCTCTAAAATCTTTGTTGTGTCTTCTTCATCCATATACATTTCTACATAATGGGTTTCACTTTTATAGTCTTCATGACTATTATCCATCTTTGACTGCGATTCTCCAACCTTTTTTTATATCCTTAGAGTCTTTTTCATCTACTCTCATATTTGAGATTAACTTCTCTGTTTGTGACATAACATAATCCATGTCACTCCCTCTTGCACCAAATTCTTATTCTAATATCTTCCATGTTTCCTTGGAATTTGTAGCTTTTGCTACCTTGCACAATAAATTCTCATCGAATTATTCTATTATTAAATGCAATGTCAAACCGTATCATACTTTATCATGAATTATTAAACTCGTACTACATTAAATCTTTCGAGTCAAAGAAAAATTAGAATTTTGATAACCCAACAATAAAAATATTTACCAACAAACATAGGAGGTGCTAGTAGATAAAAGCTACACCGATAAACCTAAATTTATTATTTGTATTATGCTAGACTGCTTAGTTCCTTATTTGCAGTTTGAACCTCTCTAAACATAGAAACAATCTATTGCGCTTCTTTTTTATTTTTTTTCTTAATCTTATTCACCCCTTGTTTTGCAACCAATGACTGTTGTCTTTCGGCTACGTTATAGTTGTTTTCGTGATTGCATGAGGATATCTTCTATATTTCCAACGAAAAAAAATATATGAATTTTTATATGCTTCCCCGTAAGATTTTCACCCCAAAAACATTATCATGCTTAAAAAAAACCAAAAAAAATTTACACAAAAACAAAAATTTTCAAATCCTAAAAACTCATTTTTCTAGAGAAAAACCTTTTTTACTCCTTTTTCCTGAGTAATAATCAAATAATACATGCACATTTTTTAGTTTTTTTCACTTAGCGAAATATTTTAATTTTTAATTTTATATATAATATGTTATAAAAATTACAAAGCCCTTTTTAAGGAACCTTCGTAAACCACTTTGTAAATTTATTTTAAGAAAACCTTTTAAACCACTCTAATACCATCACATAAGTCACTTTTAAAGTAGATTTCAAATATGGTTTAATATGAACCACACGACTTTTAATATGATCGTGAATTTTCACCTTAACAAAAATATTTTCACTTTTCCTTTAAAAAATAAGTTTACTTTGGTAACACAATGTATTTAAGTTCTTTAAGTTATAACGTCCTATATACCATATCTAAGGTGCATTATAGCTTCAACCAAGAGAAGAAATGGTTCTCTTCCTTTTCATGCACTTGTCTTGGTTCGCTCTCCCCACAGGGGCTTCACTGTGGGAGAAATACCATACCACGTGGGTTCATATTGGGGGATATATTGAGGAAAAAATGGCATAATATATTGGGGGATATATAGGGGATAAAGGGTTTTTATATTGGAAGGTATAAACAATGGAGCTCAAAGTTAGTGAAAAAATATAAAGGGGTATAAAAAATGTTAATGAAAAAATGGATACCTACAATATCTAGTGGAAGTAGGGGTTTTTTAAATTGGGAAGGTGTATTGGGTTTGTATTGGTAGGGGGTTAAATAATGTGATTTTTAGGGGTATTTTCCAATATGTAGTCAAGTTAAGGGTATTGTTTAATATGCCACGAATGCAGGTGATAGGTCATAGATTCATTGAATGAAGCCCCCGTGGCTCTCCCTACACTCTTTGTAACCTAGTTCTGATACCATATTATTGTAAAGGTAGAGGAAGAAAGACACAAAATAACATGAGCTACAAATCCTTTATTGATCATACAAACTTGAGTCAACTTGACTTAATTACAATGAACCCATAGTGGGGTATTTATGGTTTTCAGCTAGCTCCTCTCACAAAATAACTTCAACATGAAAACGCTTACTAAATTTTGACTTCTCTAAGTATAGACTGAAGTCAACCTCAATCACACTCTAAATCTGGACAACACTTAACTCAAATTATCACTTTATACATCAATCAACTTTGCTAGATCATCATGAGGGAGTAATTACTATTTCCAACACCAGTGACTTAACACAATTGAGCCAATGACATACCATTTAGGAATTATTTACCAATGCACTCATTGTATAAAATCCACAGATGGGATGCAATATGATCTTATAATATACTAAAAAAATATACTCAATCCTTCCTACAATTTGCAGAAACAAAACAATATCGCACAATCACATAACAAGAAAGAGAAGTAAGTAAATAATTTGCACAACACAAGATGTATCTGGGGAAATAAACTACTCAAAACCACAGTATATGTATTTTGAAAATGGCCAAGATCATGAAGAAATACATTGATATACCTCCATTGAGAAACCTCTACACTCTACTAATTATCTCACTCTGATCCTACTTGACTCTAGCTTGCAATCTAAGAAAAATGGGGCCAATATTTAACCTCTTTATTTCTAGCTCCTACCTATTGGGCCTCTAATTTGTATTATTATTATCACTTCTTAACATCCATTTCATCCATTTTTAATGTTCTTTTATCACATTATTTATCATAATTTATTATATAATTCCATTTCATAATTGTTTATGCTCTTTTGGATAAATAGTACTTGTTCTCCTTTGTTTTAACAAATTAATGATTATTATGCATGATTTTGCCAATGATGGCTTATTAATGAATTTTTTATAGCATAACTCACTATTTTAGCCTCGAAGATCTCTTCCAGATTGTAGATTTGATCTTCAGCTGATAATTAAATATCCAAACTCAGAAATTCGCTGGAATAAAAAGAGAGTTTTTCGTTGAACTTTTGGGGTAAACGATGATGAATCCTGAAAATCCGAAACATGGGTTTTCCGCAGAACCGACCAAATTAGTTTTTTGATGAGAATGTTTTCAAAATTTTGTATTTATTGAGAGAAATCCAGGTTCTTCGAAGGACATATTTGCAGATTTTCTGTTGTGGTCCAAAATTGTCCCAATTGTAATTTCCAGATTCGACTTGTGCCAGTTGAATCATGATGGAAAGATCTTTCAAATCTCATCTTTCTTATTAAGATATTGTAATCAGTCTATTTCCCTTTTTTTGTTGTATATTTAAAGGGACACAAATCAGAGAGAGGGGGGATGGAAGGAAGGAGGAGAAAACACATAGGGGATAGCACAGATAGGTTTGCTATGCAGGGAATGGAGATTTGTAACAGAGCATTTCATTGAGTTAATGCAAGTTATCTTCGTGTTACTCTTGTAATTTCATGTGTACATCACAGCCCTGATCAGAGAGTTAGGCCCACTGTCCCAATCAGGTGCTGCATTCTTTCTATACATTGTCAATTCTATTTTTTGTTTTGCATATTTCGTAATTGCCGTAACATTAGATGTAATTGCTGGTATCTTTATTGTTGTGAATTCATTGCAAGATTTACAATTTATTACTACCATTATTTAATTGTTGTTAAAGTGATTGTTGCTTTGTTTAGTTATTTAATCCACGATTAATATAGAATTATGCTATTTTCATCTATGTATATTGTGCGTGTTAGCCTTGCAATAACAAATGCACGTAGATTGATAATTAATGTGGGAAAGGGTTTGAATATTCATTCACACTTGGACACCAACATTTTGGCGTTGTTACCGGGGAGGCTAGAAAAGGTGCAAGAACACGATTCATATTGATCTAAGGATCAATCTCTAGTCTTGCAGAGGGAAATGCTACCATACTCTAGGTCTTGAGCGTAGTTGTTCTATTTTTCTTTTTTATTGATTTATTTGGAACCAATCTCTCGTCTTAGGGAGGGAAATTCTACCCTCCTCTAGGTCCTCAGCGTATTTTTTATATTTTCTTTTATTTATTTTTTTATTGATTTCTTAGGAACCAATCTCTTGTCCTGGGAAGGGAAATGCTACCCTGATCCAGGTCCTGAGCATAAGATTTATTGATTTTCTTTCTTTCTTTCTTTCATTCTTTCTATTTAAACACCTAACCTCTCGTCCTGGGGAGGGAAGTTTCACCCTGCTCCATGTTCTGAGCTTTAAGAATTGTTTGAATTTTTTTTCCTTCCTCTGGTTCTATGAACATAGATCTAAAAAAAAAAAGGCAGAGGATGTGGATAAGGAAGAAAGCATCAAAACAATCTGGAACTCGATCACGGAACTTTAGGATGCGAAAAATATGGGAAATCAAGACTGTATTGAAGACTACTTTCACTCTGTTTTTTGCTCACAACATCAATCTACATTTCAACAACTCTTGGCACCGTCCTTAACAGGGAAGTTGGTCTCTCATGCCCATGTATTTATTAACATATATTTTTCAAATACAGGTATGTCCATACTTGAGGCATTATTTCAAAAATGGATTTATTGAAAGTACGCTTATACATAAGTATATTTTATTTTTCAAAGTAGAGTTGTGTAGTGTAGAATATATAATGAATAAAAACATAAATAAATAAATCTCTTTACATATGAAAATAGTTGTTTTTGTTGCAACACGTTGTGAAAATTAACATCGGTGAACAATATTCAAATTTATTTATGTATGTAGATGCATAATATCAAAAATAAAATTCATACAAACACTCATATTCATTTTGATCACATTCTTGGAAAAATTCCTTAATTATCATATCTTATCGCTTGTGGGCTTGATGAAAATTTTTGAAAAACAGTGGGGACAATCATGTTTTGAGGGACCAAATGGGCATATTTTCGAGACCTGCTTCTATCCTACATATCCCTTCATGTATTCTTTCTAACCCAATTTTAATGACTCTATTTATATTTGGAACAAAAAATTTATGACCAAAACAATGATAGGATGTCTAGTAGGCAACTAAGAAACAGAGTTAGGACAATCTATTTTTGGAGGCTTAAACGACTCGATTTTGGAAAATTGTTCCCGTGGTATATTACCCTACGAATATATTTTACAACACAATTTGAATCACTTTATTTAGATATCGTACAAGAATTTATGACCAAAATACTAATTGCTTATCGCAAATCAGTACCCTTGAAACTCTATTTTCCCGGTTGTTCACTAGCGTATTTGACCCATTAATTATTTTTCTCTTAAAAAACTATTTCTATTGGAGATACATAAATGAATATAATTTAATATACAATTTGAATTGGTTCAATTTGTCATAAAATGAAAATATTATACTTGAATTATCAATTGTTGGTTTGAGATGGAAAATCGAAAATGTCTCTGTTATGCAAGTTGTTCTAAGAAAATGTAACATACCATTACATGGAATTTTTAAAACTTGTTTATATTAGAAACATCTCTCTAAATTCACTTTCATTTGGCTTTGTAATCACTCAAATCAGAAGAAAAAAAATAATAATTTATGATTGAAACACTGTTGGTTAGTATGGTTGGCCACCACTCTCCCAAAGGTAATAAATTAATTTTACTTTGTTATTTTTTCCCCATGGATTTGTTTTATAGAGTAACTACATGTTTTTTTTTTTGCATATTTCTTGGATTAGGAGAGCTTGATCACCTCTCTTCTTCCATGATTTCATGTTTTATTGCAGGTAGAAACTCATTTTTTTGGAGGTCCCAGGAGAATAAATGAGGTGAATTTATGAACAAGTGATTCTTGAAGGCAATGATAATGAGATACAAACATTTTCAAAGACGTGTCCTCACACAGAGAAAACAAAATCAATAATTTTCGGACTTATAACATGATAAATGGGGAATTGATTTCTATTTTAAGATCCAAATCATTTCCTAAAAAAACATTTTTCCATTTATTCACCATTCACAAACAACATTGCTGCAACAAAAATCATAACCATTGTAACTTAATATTTTTGTTTATTTATTGGTTTTCAAGAAAGAGTCATTTATTTTTTGATTTATCTTATGTTTTTATGCTTCAGGTATTGTTTACTTCAAACTCACATTTTCTTTATTTTTTTCTCAAAATAAAAGAAGCAAGTTCTTAAGTTTCACAATATTATTACTCCTTGGATGGTACTACTCGTAATTTTGTTACTCCTTGAATGTTGTTACTCCTTGGATGCTACTACTCCCTAATGTTGTTACTCTGGATGCTGCTACTCATGATGTTGTTACTCCTTAGATGATTGTACTCAGTAATGTTGTTACTCCTCAAAGTTGTTACTTCGGATGCTACTACTCGGGATGTTGTTACTCATGATGCTGTTACTCGACATGTTGCTACTCGTGAAGTTGTTACTTGGATGCTGCTACTCCACGACGATCTTACTCCGCAATGTTGTTACTCCTTGATGCTGTTACTCCTCGGATGCTGCTACTCCGCGATGTTGCTACTCCAAGATGCTGCTACTCCTTGATTTTGTTACTTCGTCAATACTGTTACCCCGTCAGCGTTGTCAATCCATCACTGTTATTACTCTGTTGCTATTGTGAATCTGTCACTGCTATTACTCCATCGGTGCTGTGAATCTGTCACTGCTATTACTCCATCGATGTTGTGAATCTATCATTGTTTTTACTCCACCGTTGTTGTGAATCTATCACTACTGTTACTCCATCAGTGATGTGAATCCATCACTGGTGTTACTCCACCGGTGCTTTGAATCTGTCACTGTTGTTACTCCATTCATGCTGTGAATCCGTCACTGCTATTAATCCATTGGTGTTGTGAATCTTTCACTGGTGTTACTCCATTGGCATTGTGAATCTGTCACTATTGTCACTCCATCGGTGTTGTGAATCCATCAGTGTTGTTACACTGTCCGTGTTGTGAATACATCACTATTGTTACTCCAGAAAATTTTTCTAAGCATTGGATGTTGTTACTCCTTTGGTGTTGTTACTCCAATTTTTTTTTTTTTTAAGTATCCAATGTTGTTACTTCTTCGGTGTTGTTACTCATCCGATGTTGTTACTCCAAGAATTTTTCTAAATGTTCGGTGTTTTTACTCCTCTGATGTTGTTACTCCTCCGGTGATGTTACTCCATGGTGATATTTTCTAAGTACTCGGCGTTTTTACTCCTCCAGTGTTGTTACTCCACTGAGGTAAGTCGTTAGGTACGTCCTCGATCGACTCCATAGATTTAATTGGTATTTTACTTACAATATGACCAACTATGACTGATGACAGACATACTTTAGTTGGGGTGGAGGTCTCGTATTTAGTAATAAGGTTGATTATTATGGTAAGTCTTGTCAGGAATGATTCACTCTTAATTCCTCATTATTTTGTAAATTGACTAACCCTCCTTAATTTTGCCTTCCTAACATCATTCTTTTTCCCCTTTCCCTATTATTACCTAAGTCATGGTTGTTGTTACCTCAGTCACAACTATTGGTGTTGGCCAATTTTCATGTTGGATTCAACATGTGTAGGTCTTTCTAATTTTTTTTTTCTCTTTGGTGAACGATAAATACTTGTAATTGTCTAGGCCCTCTTTGAAATAATGATTGGGTAGTCACTTTATCTTTGTTTATCTATAAACATAATCTTATTTTTAAGGAATAATTATGCAAAGATGATTTCATCATGCCAGCTTTCAACTTTCCTAATTGGTCAAGTCCCCGATCTTGTAAAATTTATGATGAGGGCCACATAATTGTATTTAAATATATCCTCCATTATCTAATGAACTATTCCTCAACCCCAATCTCAACAATGAAAAATATATTTATCAACAGTCATTTGAAGGTTATTAGTTTTTGAGAAGCAAAACTATCAAAGTTGAAAATCGTTACTACAGAACTTTTTACACCATCCCTAGCTCTTAAGAAGTTGACCTACCACCCCATCTATTAAGTAATCTTTTATTGATTAACAAAAACAATAATTGAATTTTAAACATAAATGATCAACTAGAGGATAGGAAGTCTCATCACGAGCCAGCCTACCCTGATCATAGGTCCTAATAAAGTGACATTACCATTCTTGGTCACTAAGCCATGGTAATGGCCTTCGGTCATAAAGCTGAAGGACAAGAGGTCTTGTCACGAGCCAAATTTTTCACTTTTTTTAGCTCCCATGAATGGAATTTTTATTAATTGGCTACCATGGTAAAAAAAATAAAATTCAGTTGAGATCTAAGAAAAATGAAATGCTTATTGAAACTATGTACTTATTTCTAATAAATGGGACACTGGCATCTCAATGGGTTAAAAATGCATCCCTGTCGAGGCGATGGATGCCTTCTTGCAGCAATGGCTATGTCTATGGTATAGAAGTTAATTTAATACTATAATCTACTTTGTTACCTTCTTTTCTCAAAGCTAATCTCCGATACAGCTAACTGTTGCATATACAAGGTTTTCTAGAACTCATGGTTCATGGGGTAATATTTAATGAGTTCTTAGATGATGGTGGTTATGGTTTATATCTATTATTAAGTTATAAATATTTACTTTACATTTTAGGGATGAAAATTTTAGGATATTTGATATTGGACATTTTGTATCATCTAATCTATCATTCCTTGATTCTCAAGTACCATATATTTAACCAAAGATAGTTTCTTTTCCCAATCAATCACCATTTATTCATATCTTAACAACACCACTAAGAGGCCAGATTCTAATTCTTAATCCCGTGTAATTGGATACACCTTGAGAAGAAAATATTGAGATAACTAATTCTCTTAACTTTTGTACTCATAACAACCAAAGCTTATGGGTATAAGGAATGCATATTTTCCCTTCTTATCAATTATTATAGCATGCTATTCACAATATGATTACGTCACTTTTATATATAATGAGGTGATTGAGGTGATGAATTACTGGTTAAGGATACTCATGAGATTTTTTATATATGACAGGGAAACTAATTAGTTTGGTGGAAGGATACCCTGCTACGCTTTCTCATTACTTTTTCAGTTTGCATGGCTTCCACCTTCCACATCACTTTCAACATTAGCTCAGCCTACATCAGCTTCAAGAAATGTCAATCCATACATGTCATTCCACATTTTTTTTTTATGGAGGTAAAAATTGAGGTAAAATAGCACAAGGTTTTGATTTATTAAAATTTTAGGAGAATGTCATGAAAACCCATTGAGCATTATTCACTCATACTTTTCAACCATTATTTCCCCTTCTTTACCACTTCCCATTTTTCAAAAGCACAAAATATTTCAGTTCGGGGGAGTTTTACTTTAATTATCATGAACATGCCACTAATGTTCTTTGTCATCCTTTGATCTCCTTATTCATTCTCAAAATCTCCTTTATTCCATGTTGTTATACGCCAAACGAAGATTTCAACCATGATTGTAGCAACCACCTCAGTTTGTTTTCTAGTGTAGCATGAGGGCATGCTAATTCTCTAGTTTGGGGGAAGGGTTTCTATGCATTATGAATGATTTCTCATTTCTTATTTTAAGGTATACAATCCTAAAATTGATTTTTGTATATCCTTAAAACTATTAATTGGATTCTTGTGATTTCTGGACAACAAAGAGTATCATTAAACCCGGAAAATTTCAAGCTAAACCAATTTGATAATTCCAAAAAAATCATGCATTATTACCTACAACCATTTTTCTAATATAATGAAATATGTTCATTGCATTGATTTGATTTTTGGATTGGAGAATCATTGATATAGTATAAATTTTCTTACAAAATTTCAGCAAAATCTGGTTTGTAATGAAGTTTGTATTTACTTGTATCATACTTTGTTGCAACTTCATATACATATGGTTGAAAGTATACATGAAAATTATTTTAAGGAAGAATTTGAGGAAGAAGCCTTCTCTTCCATAAATATCATGTGCTAGGGTGAGAATTTTGATTATTATATTACAACTTGGTTAATACTGAGGCATTGGGCTACATGGGGACATGCAACATGTTCAGTTTGGGGAAGATATCGGGCCACTAATTTGTATTATTATTATCACTTCTTAACATCCATTTCTAATGTTATTTTATCACATTATTTATCATAATTTATTATATAATTCCATTTCATAATTATTTATGCTCTTTTGGATAAATAATACTTGTTCTCCTTTGTTTTAATAAATTAATGATTATTATGCATGATTTTTCCAATGATGGTTTATTAATGAATTTGATATAACATAACTCAATATTTTAGCCTCTGAGATCACTTCCAGATTGTACATTTGATCTTCAGTTGATAACTAAATATTCCAACTCAAAAATTCGTTGGAATAACAAGAGATAGTTTTGCTTTGAACGATTCGGGAAAAAACATAAGACTCCTAAAAATCTGAAACATGGGTTTTGTGTGAAACCAACCAAATTAGTTTTCTCATGAACATTTTTTCCAAATTTGGTCTTTCTTGAGAGAAACGTGGGGTTCTTTGAAGGACATATTTTCAAATTTTCTGTTGTGGACGTTCTCCAAAATTGCCCCAATTCTAATTGCCAGATTCGACTTGTGCCAACTGAATCATGATGGAAACATCTTTCAGATCTCATCTTGCTTATTGAGATTTTTTAATCAGTCTATTTCCCTTTGTTGTTTGTATATTTAAAGGGACACAAATCAGAGAGACGGGGGATCAAAGGCAGGAGGAGAGAATGCATAGGGGATAACGCAGATAAGGTTGGCTATGTAGGGAATGAAGATTTGTAACAGAAAATTTCATTGAGCTAATGCAAGTTATCTTTGTGTTACTCTTGTAAGTTTTTGAGTACATCACAGCCTTGATCAGAGAGTTGGGCCCACTCTCCTATTTAAGTGTGGCATTTTTTCTGTACGTTGTTAATTTTATTTTCTGTTTTTCATATTTCGTAATTTCCGTAATATTAGATGTAATTGCTGGTATCTTTATTACCGTGAATACATTGCAAGATTTAAAATTTATTATTGTCATTCCTTAATTGTTGTTACCATGATTGTTGCTTTGTTTAATTATTGAATCCATGATTAATATAGAATTGTGCTATTGTCATCTGCATATATTGTGTGCTTTAACCTTGCAATAACAAACACACCCAAATTGATAATTAATGTTCTTAAGGGTTTGAATATTCATTCACACTTGGGCACCAACACTACCCATCCTTACTTACGCATTATTTGGATAGTTTAGCCCTTATTAATTATGGAAATACCAATTAATCACTGCATAATCCTTCCAAGGCTTACCAATGAACTCATGTATCATCTGTACAATTTTCTAATAACACAACTCATAGATCTCCTCCACTCAACCTCAGTCTCAATTGGGCCTTCCTTAGAACTGACATGCAACATCCATTTATAGTGAATTATCAGTTAAGTGATTGATTACTCATTTTTAATTAAATCATATTTAATTCACTAGACCTCTGACTAGTTCATCTCTGAGTTAGAACTAGTTAAACTGATTTTAACTCAATTAATTGAATTAACTAATTACAACTCAAAAATAACTATAACTAGACCCAATAAAAATAGTAAAATTCTATAGATTCCTCCCCTTTTACCTCTAGCTTGAAATTTCTAATATAACTAAGTCTTCCTAACTCAATTTACTAATACAAGTTGTCATGAGATGAAATTACATTTTTTTTTTCCAATTTAATTGAGGAAAAATTAAATTAGAAGCCTCATACAGTGCCATTTTTGGGTGTCATTTTCTTGTTTCTATTTCTAGTTTCCATTTTCAATTTTTCTTATTGCCAATTTCAACACTCCCTCTCAACAAGAAATAAATTCAATCTATCCTAATCTGGTACCTTTGAATTGTTCTACATGCAAAACTTCTCTAACATTGTTTACTCCTCCAACTCCTGAAATTGAATAGCCTAAAAAAAAAAGAACTGAATAAGTATAATGCATTTGTCATGAGAGTCTCTGACTCCTGATAGCTACTGCACTGTCCACTGGAAACTCTTTGTCATTGTTGACTTTGCATTTGTGCCCCCTGCACTACTTCCAACTCTAATTTTCATTGTAGTATCTAACATTTTTTACTCTGATTTCTGTCATTCTGACCTCTGACTCCATAAATCCTATTGATGCTTCCTACTACTCTGTATTGTGGGCTCCTCGTAGCCAGTTTTGATCCATGAGGTAATCCATGTCAATGGATCCTACCCAAATTTCTTGTCTTTGGATTAATTCTGCACATCTCCTAACCTCTCACCTCAAATTATGGTTGCATGTGCTCCCTCTGCACATCCGGATCAGAATTTCCCGCTACTGGAGGTCTCTTCTTGAGTGGATGCCTCCACTTTATATCCTCTCTCCTTCTTCAATTGTGATTGCTTCACAACCTTCTCAAACTACTTTTGACGCTGCATGTTGAGAGGTAATTTGTGCTCCCTCTCAACTACCAAGTCAGTAACCTATCCTTTTATCCTATAGGATTTTCATGCATCTTCAACCTTGAGAGCATACAGTCTCTTGACTCATACACTAATCTATTCATTGGTCCCGTGATGATATCTCTAATGAACACCTTTCCTTTTCTAAACATCACATCATAACCCCGCCTTCCAAGACTGCTATGGATACAATATTATTCTTTAGTTCTGGAACATACAAAAAAAAATTCAGTATGAGAGGGGATTCAGACTCCCTCTGAAAGGCAACTATACCTATGTTGGACACGCTATACCTCCTGTCATCTCAAAACTCTATGTTCTATTGGAGGTCTTTAGCCTCCAAGTAATTGATGATATATTTATTCCTCACCATATGGAACGAGGGACCATTGCATAGACATAACATGCATCCCATTATATTGTTGGCCATGCATGCAATGAGAGTAAAATCAAGATCGAACTATGAAGTTATCACTTCACCTGCTGCAATTGCAAGCTCCTTCTTGCTTACCTTCTTCTGTGGACAATTCGAGGGATAATGTCCATGATCGTGAGAGTGAAAACACTTGATCTTGGAAAAGTACCTCTTGCCCTCTTCACCTTGGAACTTCATTCCCTAGGATTTCTTACATTTTCTGACTAATGAAAAATATTCTTCTTTGTATATGTTGGAGGTATTTTCTCTGGTGCTCCACCTTATCTCTTCTATTTCCAAGTCGAACCACTAACATTCCCAGTCTCATATCCTCTCCCTCCCATTCACAGAGTCTTGGTAAATATGATAGCTTTAGGGAATTCCTAGAAGAGCTAGGCTCAAAAAATCATCCTCGCCTACTATCACACCAACAATTACAAGCTCATCTCGACATTGACTGAACTTCGTCAAGTATTTTGGTATCATCTCACCCTCCTCTATCTTGGTCTCTTTGAGTTTTTCCTTCAGTGAAAACTTCCCGTGGTCGCTGTTATTATGAAATATATATGTCAAGGCCTTCCATATAGCATATTGAGTCGCCTTTCCATAGAGACTCAAAAAAATACTATCTCGTACTCCTTCTAAAAAGATCATTCTTGCCTTTGCTTCCTTCTTCTTCCATGAATCAAGAAGTTCATCATTTACTATTGCGGGCTCGCAAATTTAATTTTCCATGAGTTCCTTCCGTCTGTTGTATTCTAACACTGCCTCCATCATGTCCTTCCATGTTATGTAATTCTAATTTCCCTGAAGAGTATATTTAGGTATCAAGACATTGAAATACATCTTGAGCTACTGTTGGATTGTGAAGAACAAATCTGGAAATTTGAATACTTGTTCAAGACAAACTCAATATATTCTCTTCTATTATGATTCATGGCACGCTGATACCATGTATAAAATCACCAACATAATTCAATCTGATCCTATAATGTACTAAAACAAGATACTGAATCATTCCTATAATTTGCGGAAACAAAACATGATCGCACAATCACATAACAAGTGGGGTAAGCAACAAATCAAAAACGCGCTATGTGTATATTGCATATGGTCAATATCATGAAACAATACAATGTTTTTCTTTGATTGAGAAACCTTTGCACTCTATTGTCTGTCTCACTCTGATCATGCTCAAATATGGCTTGAAATCTAACAAAAATTTGTCCAATATTTAACCTCTTTCTTGTCACTTCATATCAAGTCTTCCTTAGGCATCCTTTCAAAGCTTCCTGATGACCTTGGGCATGATTTGTACAATTTTCTAATAGTACAACTGATATATCTCTCCCATTTAACCTCAGCCTCAATTTTGTCTTCCTTAGAACTGACATGCAACAAGTATTTATAGCGAATTAACAGTTAATTGATTGTTTAATCATTGGGAATTAAATCATATTTAATTCACTCTTCCTCTCAATAGCTCATCTCTTAGTTAAAACTAGTTAAAATGATTTTAACTCAGTTAATTGAGTTAACTAATTACAACTCACAAATAACTCTAATTGGACCCCTATAACTAGAAAAATAATCTACATGCCTTCTCCTTGATCTCTAACTTGAATACTCTAAGCTAACTAAGTCATCCTGACTTAGTTAACTAATAAAAGTTGTCATGAGATGAAATTACGATTTTTCTTCGAATTTAATTAAGGGAAAATTAAATTAGACGCCTCATATAGTGTGGGTGTCATTTTCTCGTTACCATTTCAATATTTCTTGTTTCCAATTTCAAAAATCATCACCATAATCGATAAACATAATTGAGTTGAGACATACATTTTCATAGCTCCAAAACAATATTCCTTAAATGCCAAAGAGAGAGCAAGTTATGGTAAATAAATTTTGCTATCGAGATGAGAGTCAATTGATGAAAGTTATACATTTTGCAATTATAGGTGTTTGTAACATGGTATTGCTGGACATCCATTTCAGGAGCCCATCATGATGCTGCATGTATAGAGTGCTTAGGTAGCTCTCGTCTTGGACAAGGTGGGATGACCTGCAAATGTTTGAAGCTAGCTGGTGTCTTCCCTGATGCTGATGCAAATATCCTACAGAGCTTCACAGAATAGTTCTTTCAAAATGTGAGTATGTGAATGGTGTATCAAGGTCACTCTGCTCCATCTCGTGCAAAAACCTTTAGGGTAGGTGTCAGTAGTTTCTAGCCGAGGTGGTGGATTTAGTCTGGAGTAATAGGTTTCTTTTTGGATAATTTTTGTCTGGATGTGTCGTGGTCTTTGTCTTAAATCTTTCTAGTTTTAGATACTTCATTTTACTGGGTGGTCCCTCTGATATAGGAGCTATCAAGTAGTTTGTTTAGAGGTCATAGTTTTCATACTATGGTGACATAATTTGTGCTCAACCTGGATTGCATGGGTTGTTATGTTTTTTTCTATGCCTAATATTATGATTATACATATCAACGATGTCATTATCCAGATCTGGATTCTAGTTATCATCGCTTTGTTGATTTTGAAGGCCATTATCAGGACACATTGGGGGTTGGCACATTTGCAAGATAATGAATAGCACTGGTTTTCCTACTATTGTGTTATCTTCATGCTCTGATTCCTCAAATCAACTGAACCAGTCAAAATTTGCAAATTTATGGAATTTTTTCATCATATCTAGGTCGTGCAAACATTTCGATGTTCGTTGTTGCTATAGATGGTGGAATTTCACTGGGTGTCTATGTTGCTACTGTTTTCATTAGTAATATGTTTCCTTGCTCATCCTTTTGGTTTCCCGGAGCCTCATGGGACTGTTCGCCATTTTTTTCGGTGACAGTTACATTGGCCAGATTTTTTTTTAGTTTACCTATCAACCTGTCAATGTTTAATTTCATTCATTATACATTCCTTATTCTATGACATATTGTGTCATGTATATGACAGTTTGAGTTATTGGGATTTGGGGAGGTCTTGTCTAAGCTTTGGAAAGGGTTCCAATGGGTAGAGTCTCTAGGTCTCATTGATGTGGATGGACCTTGTCCAGGTTGTATTGGGCTACGATTGACGGCTGCTATTAAAGGATTGTCCTAGTGGTTGCATCACTATCCTTGGTATGATCCTTATTGGGTCTAGGGTGGATTAAAGTGCATTCATTGGTAGGTGGGATATTTTCTGTGCATTCATGGTTGGGTAGTTCGAAATATCTCAAGGAGGATGTCGGAAAGATATGAGATCCTGACATTGTACATTCCTTCCCAAGAGGCTTTTGTTTCTCCCACTATGGCGACGGAAAAAATTTGGCAAGGTGACTTGGCGCTGGGGGGTGTTGAGGTGGATTTTGGTGTGAACAAGCCATTCGGGCCTGATTTGGCTCAGAAAAAAGGTGACGGGAACCATATCTATGGGGGTTTTAATGGTTATCAGGGCCATGATATTGCATCGTCTGGAGGCCCCTTTAACAATAGGAAGGGAAGGAGCCAGAATAGAATTTACAAGCCGAGTACAGAAATGCAGCAAGTGGACCTGGAATACAATGATCTTTGGGGACATAATAGAATGGTAAAGCCTACTTGGGAACCCATTCTAGGCTATGTGCCAAAGTTTAGTATCATGATGAATGAGTGGTACAATTTTCACTTCATGCATGAGGAGGATCGCAGGAAAATATTACACAGAACATGGGTAAATGGTAGAAGCTTTGTTCAACTCATTCCATGATTTCTTGGCTTCGACCTAGTCATGGAGTCACTGAGGAATAATTTAGTGTGGGTAAAGCTTCCTAGACTCCCTCTAGAGTATTGGAATCTCAATGCATTGAAGGCTATTGGCGACTCTATTGGTACTACGAAGTATGTGGAACTGAAAATCTTGGGTGCTAATGATAAGAGACTTGGTTGGATCCTTGTGGAGGTCGTATTTACTGGTGTCTTACCTGGGAATATTTATCTATAATGGGGTCATAGGTGTCACAGGTAGAGGGTTGATTTCTGTGGCATTCATTTTATATGTCTCGTGTGTCATCCTATTGGGCACCTTATGGATAGGTATCCGGCCCGTTTTTGGAAGGCGGCAAAGTGGGAAAACCGGCATCGCCATGGTTGGATAAAAAATGAAGATGCAACAATGGAGTGCAAGTACAAGGGTAAGTTGTATGTTACCACTTCTAATATGGGACTATCTCTTTCATCCGGGTCAAGATCCGATAGATCATCTAGCCCTCATATCCCTATCATCCATGATTTGGCCTTCCCTAGTAATGATTTTGTGGTTCCCCCATCTTCTCTCGCTTCTGTGCCCACTACCCTCATGGGGAAAACTCTTTCTTCTATTTCAAATTCGGATTGCTCCAAAGGGACTCTTGTTGATGCTGCAAATAGTGCCCTCTATGCAGGGAGTGTTAGTGTAGTCCCATCTTCCCACACTTGCATTCCTTTGTAGTTGAATGAGCCGCTTTTTTTGCCTACCGGTGCACCACTTAATATCTCTTCTGACCTGAATCACACCGATAGGCTGGTGATATCTCCTTCTATGTCAGCTTTAGAATGGGCATCCCCTTCCCGCAACAAAACCCTAGAACTATTGATCCTCTGGATTCCCCAAAGAATGTTATCGAAAGTTACATATAGGGACTACTCAAGAATCAGGCTATCGATTTAGATTCTTTGACTATTTTTGACAAGCCTCTCGCGGATTCACCTATTTCCATTTCACCCCTTTTTGCATCTAATATCACTGTTAGCAAAAATTCCAAGGCGAGATCTCAACATTTTCAAGGGCTCTTAAAATCTAAATCTCTATTTCAAGAGGAGATAGGTGAGTTCAGGGAGGTTCCCATTTCGTCGGTGGACAATGTTAGGGTGCTTAGAGAAAAAAGCCCTGAATTGGTTAAAAAATGACCTCCTTGTTATCTTTAAATATTAGGGGTCTTACCGACTCCTCAAAATTCAATCACCTTCGTGATGTTTTTTCTAAGCAGCGGCCTACAATAGCAATGTTTCAGGGAACTTTATACTCTAGAGATAAGGCTCTCAGGTATTTTCTAAACGTTAGACCTGGTTGGTGTGCGGTGGGTACTGATGCTATGGGATAGGTGGCAAGATTGGAAACTATGTGGAATCCTCAGATGGCTAGATTCATTGCCTTCATTTTATTTGGTGTTATCATCTTGAAATATAACATTAGAGTCTCGTTAGAAGCTTTCCATATTATTAACCTATATGCCCCATGTCATAAAATGTAGATAACACCAAATAAATGAAGGCAAATGAATCTAGCCATCTCGAGATCCACATATTATTAACCTATATGCCCCATGTCATGGTCGAAGGATTTTCTAGGAGCGTATATTAGCATCCTTTATTTTGGGTATTCGAAATCTCATAGTAATCAGAGATTACAATTATAATCCAATTATGGAAGAGTTATAGGGCAAGAGGGCCCAATTGGATCCTCTGGCGAATCACATATCTATGATGTTCAGTCAGCATAATTTAGTGGAGATTTGACCTTCCCCATTAAGGCCGACATGGACCAATAAGCGGGAGGGATCTAATTTTATTGGGAAGGTCTTGGACATGGTTATCTAGCATGAATGCATTTGTGAACTATTGGGAAACACTAGAGTTAGGGTGTTGGGAAAAATTCTATCTCAACACATGATCATATGTGTACTTGGAAGGAGGATTAGAAAATTAGGGGTCTACCATTCAAATTTATCAGAATATGGCCTGAAGATCCATAATATAATCAATTGGTGGCATAGGTATCGAAATATCTAAACAGATTTTTGAATGGGGAGGGTAACATTATATTTTCTAGTAAGCTTAGAAGGCTAAAATTTCACATGAAAAACTGAGAGAAGAGGAAGAAGGATAGGAATAGATAGGAGATGAGGGTGATCTCCAAAGAAATTGGGAGCATATATGAGAACATGTATTCATCGCCACCAGATTTCCATTCATATGACTGCTTGACAGAGCTGGAGCAGAGGAAAGCAGAAATTCTAAGCATATAAGAAGTTACATGGAAGCTCAAGAGTCATATTACATCGATAAAGGAAGGAGACAAAAACACTAAATATTTTCACCAGGTGGCTAATGGTAGGAGACACACAAATTCTATTTGGAGCTTTGTTTCAAAGGAGGGCCAGTCTGTACACTCTTTGGAGGAGATAAGGAGTGAAGCATTTGATTATTTTTCAGGTTTTTATAAAGCTAATTCAAACATTGATTCTACAAACCAATTTTGCATGCTAAGTCACATGCCCTCGATGTTTGATGAAGCAGAAAATGCCTGTCTGGGGGTAGAGCATGGAAAATTTTAGGGGCTAATATTCGCAGGTGGTCTAATTTTCCATGGTTTTTCCAAAAAACATATTCGCAAATTTCCTTCTTTTTATAAAAATTATTCGCCAAAATTTTACAGTACAAAATTATTTTACGTTAAAAATCGCCAACATTATATAGACAGTATATATAGTATCATTATAAATTTGAATAATTTTACAAATACATCAATAAACATTTTATAGTTTGCATATTAGGGACTAATGAGATTCCCCAATTTTTTAAACTTCAAGATAATTTTCCATCCTTAAAATTTTCCTTGGGGTAGAGGTTACAAGAGAGGAGATTATCATGGTTCTATGATTCTTTGTGCATGATAAAAGTCCTGGTCTGGACGGATGGCCGATAGAATTATTCTTACATTTCTTTGAGGTGATGGGAACATATTTATTGCCAGTTATTGAGAGGTCTAGAATATTGTGGCACATTCCCGGTGATATAAACTCAACCTTTATTGTGTTGATTCCAAATAATTCTCATCTATGGGCTTTCTCAGAATTTCGCCTGATCTCTTTATGTAATGTGATATATAAAATTATCTCCAAAACTATTTCTATGAGGATGAAAGGAGACCTATCTTCGAGTATCTCTTGGGATCAATATGGTTTCTTAAAAGGAAGATTTATTCATGATGCAGTGGCAACTGCTCAAGATGTTATCCATACCATCGAGACACAAAATTTGGAGGTGCCTATCATGAAGTTGGACCTATTCAAATGATATGACTCTGTCGACTCGACATATATCGGACTAGTTTTGCTTAAGATTGGCATCTTGATTAATAATATAAGGTGGATTATGGCCTGCGTTACATCGGTTAAATACACAGTCATAATTAATGGCATGCCATCAAAGTTTTTTGCGGAAAGTCGTGGCCTTCGCCAAGGATGTGCCATCTCTCCCTTATTGTTTATTATTGTCATGGATGGTTTTAGTAATCTCATAAAGATGGCGATGCAAGTTGGGTACTTCAAGGGTATTTCTTTCTCTCCTAATGTTAGTGTATCTCATTCTCTGTTTGTTGATGATCTGCTTGTTTTTGGTAGGATCATCTGGAACCAATGGTTCTACATCCGTTATCTATTCATATGATTTGGAGTTGTGACTAGTCTGTCCATTAATAAACACAAGTCCTTTTTATTGTATGCGAAGGGGGATGAGGAGGAGATCAACTTCATTGCGTATTTTATGGGTATACAAATGAAGCACTTGCCCGATGGAATCAAGTATCTCGGTTTCAATCTTAAGACATGTGGATATAGGGTGGCTGATTGGATGTGGATTCTGGATAAGTTCAAATACACAATATTAAAATGGGATCACAGATGGCTATCTTTGGGAGGGCATTATACTCTCGTATATGCAATAATTATACAGTTTTTTGTCTACTGCGGTCACCTATTTGCACATCCTAAACAAATTACATCCCTTATCAATGCCATTATTTCTCATTTCATCTCGGCTAGTGCATCTATGGAGAAAAAGATTCACCTCTGCAAACTGGATGGTTTAACCAGATCAAAGGATGATGGCAGTTGGGGACTTTTACAGGTCAAATCATTTATGTCTGCTCTCTTGATCAAATATTTCTAGAGGGCGTTAAATTGGTCTGGCATTTGGGCAGATATCTGCAGAGTGAAATATCTAGATGGTGAGCCCCTTCCTCGAGTTTTTAATGCTACTATGCATCGGAAGCAGAATGAATCAGCTATATGGAGGATTTTCATGAAGATCAACAATCTTATGACTGATCGTTTGGCTTGGAAGTTTGGGAATGGGGCTGAAATTTTCATTTGATGGGACATAATCACTGGTTATAAGAAGATGATGCATCTGAATGATAGACTCTTCCATAATCTACATCAGAGAGGCTACTTTCATTTGGCTCGGCTTATTGATTCTCGGCAATTTGGGTGCCCCATTTGGAAGTCGGCGGCACAACTGGGGCTATCTGAGCGGGATGCTTTATTATGGGTGTAGTATGCAAAGGATTTAAAAATGAGTGGTTTTGTTTATTGTATTGGAGGTGAGAAGATAGTATGGGATGACCTTCAAATAATTGATGGGTTGGTGGTTAAAGAAATTTACTCTCACATCATAAATGGAAACCTGGAGTTGTGTCAACGATCTCCTTTTGCTATATTATGGCATAGAGAAATTCCTTATAAGGTGTTGTTGTTTGTCTAGCTTGCATGGTGTGGGAGGATTCTGATGTGCGGAAACCTTAGGAGGAGGGGTTTTTATGGTCCCAACAGATGTTGTTTCTTCCTAGCGCAAGAGGAATCGTCGTATCACTTCTTTATTGAATGTCAGGGGTTGTTAAAGTTTGGGATCTATTAGTTGTTTTTCACATGGGAAATGGATGGAAGCCGAAATTCATTATTCATGCCTTGGCAGCTTGGGATGCTCTTGATGCAAAATACAAGACCCTACCTTTCTTCATTTTATGGGAGGTGTGGCTGGCTCGGAACAAAGCCATCTTCGAGGGTTCTGAGATTGTCATCGGGAATGTATTTGGAAGCATAATGTCATGGATTAACAATATTCCGACTGTTTCTCACATGGTCAAGGATCTCTCACACATGATCAAACCCCATGCCATTGCTCTTCCACCTCTGTTCTTTTATGGGGCACAAAAGGATGGGGTGTGTCATTGTGGAACATGGATTAAGATCGATGGATGATATAGATACTATCTTCGTTGGAATAGCAGTAATGGATCTAATGTCAGGGAAGAATTGTTGGCCTTGTGGGATGGTTTGCTACTAGCCTTGATGGAAAATACAAGACCCTGCCTTTCTTCATTTTATGGGAGGTGTGGCTAGCTCGGAACAAAGCCATCTTCGAGGGTTCTGAGATTTTCATTGGGAACATATTTGGAAGCATAATGTCATGGATTAACAATATTCCAACTGTTTCTCACATGGTCAAGGATCTCTCACACATGATCAAACCCCATCCCATTGCTCTTCTACCTCTGTTCTTTGATGGGGCACAAAAGGATGGGGTGTGTCATTGTGGAACATGGATTAAGATTGATGGATGTCAGAGATATTATCTTCGTTGGAATAGCGGTAATGGGTCTAATGTCAGGGCAGAATTGTTGGCCTTGTGGGGTGGTTTGCTACTAGCCTTAAATTTGAAGCTCTCTTATGTCAATATATATGGGGATCCAAAGGTGTTTATTGAAGGTCTATCTGGACGAGGGGCCCTCTAGCCTCGTGGTTTGAGTGGTTGGATCTCCAGAATCAAACAGCTCATGTCAAGGCTCAATGACCCCCCTATGTGCCATATATTCTGAAACTGCAACACCAGGGCTGCTCAGCTATCAAAAAAGGGCATCTTGGATCCAATTGGCTTCTTCTACATTGCATTTTTTTCGGGCAAGGAGATGTTACAGAATTATGTGCTTCGCTCTCTATAAGTGTTTCTGTGTGCAGAGATTTTATTTTATTTGTGTTGATGGTATTAGTACTCTACAAGCGTGCATATTTTGATGTGCTCTTTTCGACCTTCAACTCGTTGCTCTCCATGGACATCAGGTTGATCTTTCGATGGAGTGGGTATGTATCTGGCATTTGTATAAATTCATCATCAAGCGAGGCTTGCATATATAGCTGTAGGTATAAAATTGTTTGATTTTCTGTCGATAGTCTTGTTCCCTTATCAAGCGGGCCTGAGAGATACGCATCGGGTGTGTCTCATTTCTGGATTTGCTTCGGACTTGTGGTGCTCTCTAATGCTCATGACAGGATGGCCGTTTTTTTCTAGTGCAGTGACCCTTATTATGTTTTTATGATCTGGGGATCGTTTTCTGGTTTTATGTCTAGATGTTGCTCAGAATTGGCCGGAACCCATTCAAAGTCCACCTTCACGGGATGATGAATTGAGCTCGGGAATTCTATGAAATGGAAAAAATAGACCAAGCTTCCAAAATCCATCGATTGATTCACATCTAGAAGAAGATAAATTGTTAGTGCACCAGCATTATAAGATGCGTGGGATAAATGTCAAGATCATTTGCATTTTGTTCTTTTTATTTAGTTGCTATAATTCAACATAGAAAACTAAATAGGAAAGGTAAATGTCAAGATGATTTCAGCTTGGTTGACGTCAACCCATGTGTTGTACAAGGAAAATTTCCAAAACTGTTCCCTTGCCCTTGGCTTTGACTCTGGCGTCTGTATACGGGGCGATCTCAATACTGGTGGCAAATGGCCAAGGCATGTTCAGAGGTGTGGATGGCTATTTAAATTTAACACCGAACTTTATTTTGATGGTCATCCGGCCTGGAATTTGACGTCCTGTATTTTGTATTTTTAAGCGTATTTGACAGTTGCTGTAAATTTTTAGCCGTCAAAATTTGTGTCTCATAAATCCGTAACCGTCATTTTGACATTTAATTTGAGAATTTTGCCGCAAAAATTTAATTTATAGTACCCATGTTAAGTTAAAAACACCAATGGAACACTAGGCCCAGGGTCATAACTAAAATTCATACAGTACACCTGGCTCACAGTACACTTTCATAAATTTCAATAGCATAAAAAAATATCTGCCTGGACCTAGTCCTTTTGTAGATTTTAACTTTATGAAACGATATCTCGCCCTACTAAACTACGAACAACTGGATTGTAGTATACGAACCCACCAGATTGTAATCTGGGAACCAACCAACCGCTCTATGGTAAGAATGTGAATTCAACCATGAACTGTAAGCTAGTACATGGTTGCAAAATACTAAAAATATACATGCATTCTCCAGTTGTGTAACACTTAAGGGGTAGCCTGTTGAAATGTTAATTTCAACTGCAGGTTTGTACATCTACAGGTGAAGCCTTGCAGAAGTGGCTCAATGCTCTGCACACAACCGCTTTCCAATTTTGTTTTCATTTTTTGAAGAACAATCGCTTTCTATTTTTATAAAAAGTTTGTTTTGGGATTTTAAAAGCCCTCACAGTCTAAACAGGTGACCGTTCATTTTTTCTTTTAACATGGAAACCAAAGGAATTTTGAGTTTATAAGTGGGTCAAGTCTTTTTTGTGGTCCCCACTTCATCGCCCATCGCAATGTTTTATTTCTGTGTCTTGTTGATGTAAATCATCTGATACGATGTGATGGTGTGATAACGCACATCGCATATCGCAAAGGATCAAGTGTTATGCCCATCCGACATGTTACCATGGTTATAAGTCGCTAAGAGATATGGCATATCGCAATCGCATGCACCATGTATCAAAGCCATCCGCCACATGTTATGTTCCGTCGTGTGTTTGCGATGCGATATGATCCCCACCACAATCGCACATCGCACATTGCCAAACCACCAGTGCGCCTATCACTTTTTGTTATTCGTCAATGCTCCGATGTCGATAGCGCTTAGCGCCATCGCACATCGTGCCATCACATGTCGCAAAGTCTTCCGACATCCACTTATGTTTGTGTTATCCATCGATGCCGATGCGCCGATGCGATGTGGTCCCCACATTGCTCATCGGAAAATTGCTCATCACTCATCATCAAAGCTAAAGTCTATTCTGTTGTTTCGCCGTTTCGCCAAAGCGTTGATGCGTCGATATGGTCCCACTTCCACGTGGACCAATCGCGTCGTTTCGTGTTCATTTTTTGCATGACGTCATCTTCACCTTTTGGTACGTAAATTTTTCATTCAATCGAGTTCAGTTTTAATTTGAGTTTCGCGGGCCCCAGTAGCTGGCCAATCAGAATGCGTTCGCGTTCATTTTGGGCTCGCTGATGTAGGGTCATTTTGTTATGCGAAAAGTTTCCAATCCAGCTTGTTAAGGATTTGAAGTCCGGGTTTTATTGTTCTATGTTTTCAATGAAAAGTAATGTTACAGGGGTGTATCAAAGGTTTTCATATGACTGCCGGGTGCCCTCGCAGTTGACCAAGGCTGGTATGTTGACCCAGAGATCAACGGTGGAGATTCTTTACGAGGGCATAACACAGATCCATTGGACCCATAGAGGGGTGCCTCCACAGGGACCCACAGGAGAAGATTTCGCATTTTGTTTCATTTCATTAGTTTGTTTATGTTTTAGAATTGCCATGCCATATATAATGTGCTGGACAGCGTAGTTATTTTGTAATAGAACGTAATGTTAGTTTGTTTACACAGACAGACTGTGTGTTATATTTTGTAATGTCTAAAGGCAGACAGAGAGACAGAGAAGAAAACTTGTAACACTGCATCTGTAGCAGCTAACCACTGTGAAACCAAAAAATTGTTCTGAAGAATGAATCCATGAGTTTGTAATAGTTTTTGTTTAGTTAATGAAAAGAAAAGTTTGTGTCATCTCTGTCCAGAAATCAAAATTTCCATATTGAATCTCTGTGTTGCAGAGGAGACTCTTTTGCTCTCTTTGTTTATTCGGAATATTCATAAATTCTAACATGGTATCAGAGCTTATCCAGGCTCTTTGAAGGTGTCAAAGAAGTTGAAGGAAGAAGGATTTCTTGCAGTAGTTCACCAGCAAAACTCAGGCAAGCCCAACGAAAGTAAAGTCCAGGTATTTTATAGAAAAACATAGTTGTTGTTTTGTTTAAGAGTAGTCCTTAGAGACATAGTTTTGTCTTTTAAAGAGGGAAATACAGTTTGTTTTAAAAAAAAAACATACAGTCCAGTTTAGTTCAAAGTTCAGTTTGTAAGCAATGGCTAGACCAAGTACTAGTATGAGTATTGGAAATGCTCAGCGTCCAAAATTTAATGGGAAGAACTATGATTATACGACCATTACCATGGGAGCCTTGTTTTCCTCCTAGGAATTATGGGAATTTGTAGAAGATGGTTTTGATGAACCAGTGGATGAACAAGATTTTAATGCCTCAACACAGGCAGAGAAGGATTTGCTAAAGAGCAATAGAAAGAAGGACTCTAAGGCCCTCTTCTATCTCTATCAAGCAGTACATGAAAGTGTGTTTCCAAGTATAGCAGCAGCTAAGAGATCCAAGGATGCATGGGATACTCTTAAGATAGCCTATCAAGGTATGGAGAAAGTGAAGACAACAAAACTACAATTGTTGAGGAGAGATTTTGAAACTCTCTGTATGAAAGAGTCTAATAACATAGACTCAATGATAGTGGAGAAACTATTGAAGAGTCTGGCCTCAAGGTTTGATGTTATTGTAACCACTATTGAAGAGACAAAGGATATCTCAAAGTTCATAGTAGATGAATTTCATGCATCACTGATGACTCATGAACATAGATTGGGAAGATCAGTAAACCCATCTCTAGAGCATGCCTTTAAGACCCAGATGCCTTTTGGAAGAGGAAGAGGTCAAGGTAGAGGAAGAGTAAGAGGCAGAAGCCAAAACAGACGAGGAAGAAACATCTCTTCACGTTCACATGGAAGGAGCAACAGCAAGAATCAAAGCCACAGCCAAAGCAGCAGCCAACAAGCTGGACACCAACATGCTCAAGGACAAAGGTATGACAAATCTAATGTACAATGTCATTATTTCAAGAAATATGGGAACTATGCCAATGAGTATAGGAAAAAGAAAAATGACATGAATAATAAGCAGAATGCTAATGTAGCAAGAGAAGAAAAGAACCCAAAGAATGTGTTGTTAACATATAATGTAGCACAAGATAGAAATGATGATGTATGGTTCTTAGATTCAGGCTGCAGTAATCACATGACTAGAAACATAGCAATATTTTCCAATCTTGATGAAGAAGTTAAATCAGAAGTAACAACAGGAACTGATACTAAGATTTCTGTCAAGGGAAAAGGTTGAGTTAGTATCCGTGCAAGAAATGATCAGCAGAAATTTGTGCCAGACGTATACTATGTTCCTAGCTTAAAGTGTAATATTTTGAGCATTGGGTAGCTCATAAAAAAAGGTTACAATGTAGTTTTTAAAAATGATGTATGCACAATAATGAACATACCTCCAAGCAAGAAGATTACTGCTGAAATACAAATGACTAGTAATAGAATATTTCCACTCAAGCTCAATACAGACTTGAAGGGAAAATGAAAGAATGTAGCAGCTGTAACTCAAGAGGTCTTTCAGAAGGAAGTGAAAGATGAGAATTGGTTATGGCAGTTGAGATTTAGACATCTCAATTTCAGAAGTATGAATTTGATGCACATAAAAGGAATGGTAAGAGGACTACCTCTGATAGAGAAACCAGATAGCCTATGTGAAGGTTGCATCTTGGGCAAACAACACAGAGAAAACTTTCCATCAGAAAAGAGCATAAGGGAAAAAACACCCTTAGAAATTATCCATTCAGATTTATGTGGAGCGATGCAAACAACATCAGTTTCAGGCAACAATTACATGCTGACCTTCATTAATGATTTCACAAGGAAAGTATGGGTTTATTTCTCAAGTGCATTTTCCTTGGATATTGTGAAGATTTCAAGGGATATAGATTATATAACCCATCCAAAAAGAAATATGTTATAAGCAGAGATGTGCAATTTATTGAAGAAGAAGCATGGGATGGAAGCATTGAGAAAACATTTAATGTTAAAAGCTATTTGTCTCATGATGAAGATGAGAAAAATGTGGCTAAAAATAATACCTCATCGGTAACACAACCTCCACCAACACAAGGACAGCAAGGGACACCTTAAGCAGTAGTAAGGACACCCTTTAGAAGAAATGAGAGTGTTTCTCCAAGCACGTCAAATGGAGCAGATTTGAGTGCTACTTCAAGCACAAGTACATCAAATGAAAGAGGAACAAGATTCAGAAATTTAAATGAAATTTATGAGAAAGAGACAAAAAATGAAGGTATGAATTCCTTATTTTCTTTGTATTGTCATGTTGATGATCCTATTCATTTTGAGGAAGCTATAAAATATAGAAATGGATAGAAGCCATGGATGATGAAATTAATGCAATAGAGAAAAACAAAACATGGGAATTAGTTGATCTCCTAGAAGGGAAAGAATTCATTGGAGTTAAATGGGTCTACAAGACCAAAAGCAATGTTGAAGGTAAGATTGAAAGGCACAAGGCCTGATCCAAAATATTTTGTTTGAGATGCATAAAAGAATTAACATGCACAAGGACAGCAAGGGACACCTTAAGCAGTAGTAAGGACACCCTTTAGAAGAAATGAGAGTGTTTCTCCAAGCACGTCAAATGGAGCAGATTTGAGTGCTACTTCAAGCACAAGTACATCAAATGAAAGAGGAACAAGATTCAGAAATTTAAATGAAATTTATGAGAAAGAGACAAAAAATGAAGGTATGAATTCCTTATTTTCTTTGTATTGTCATGTTGATGATCCTATTCATTTTGAGGAAGCTATAAAATATAGAAATGGATAGAAGCCATGGATGATGAAATTAATGCAATAGAGAAAAACAAAACATGGGAATTAGTTGATCTCCTAGAAGGGAAAGAATTCATTGGAGTTAAATGGGTCTACAAGACCAAAAGCAATGTTGAAGGTAAGATTGAAAGGCACAAGGCCTGATCCAAAATATTTTGTTTGAGATGCATAAAAGAATTAACATGTGAAAATTGTAGCTTTTAAACAAGAAACTTTAAAGGCATAAGCGGAAAAAGAGAGAAGCAATTAACATCATGCATGAAGACACAAGAGTTGATATCAGAGTTCGTCCAGGAGGGACTACGTCTCCGGGCCCTGCTCTATTAATTAGGGCTTCATAACAATTAAATAGCAAAATTAAGTACAAGTACAGGTGAAAATTCACCATTATACACCAATCACAAAAATGAAAATTGCAGAACCTACGACGTAAAATACATTGTGTGAGTTGGTTGTGGCGTCGGTAGTGCTGAATCATATAGCTTGCCCAATCGGTGGTAAATACGGCCTGCGGAAAAATGGCTCGGATCATGGTTAGCCTCCTGCTCGAGGTTCATACCTCATTTTAAAAATGCTGTCTGTCCATCCTTGGGCGCACAAATGAATGAAGGTTTATATAATGTAGTGTGGGCGGATTCTTCAAAGCCACCCTTAGCCGAATTGGTTGGAGATCCACATTGTTTGGGCGGAGGTCGGGTGGTCAAATCCCGACCCCGCCATAAAAAGGCTGACTACTTTATTTTGTTTAAACCGCGTTTGAACTGTTTGTTATATTTAGAAAACATTATATTTTGATGTGGGGAGGCCGGACCCATATTGGGCGGCCCGCCCCGTATGGAAATGTGCCATGTGTATATATGGCGGCGGTGGGGTTAACAGCCCCTGCCCCATTTAACACAACCGTTTGCCATTGGTACAGTGGAGACCGCGGGGGTGGCGGGGCTGACCACCCGCCCCCCAACAACATTTGTTTTTTTAATATTATATGGATTGCATGGGGTGGTGGGTTGGTGGCCCGCCACCCTTAATATATATTTTTTTTGTTTTTATTTGTTATTAAAATAATATGTTGTTTTTTGAACCTTCGAATTTTTGACCGAAGGAGTGCCTTTAACGGTCCCACAAATTCACCCGGAGTCTGGCCAGGTTGGTCGGAATCCGGTGGCCGGGTTTCAGCAAAATTGTTGCCTCTTTAGTCTGCCACATCTCCAAGTCAACCTCTGAACTTTGACTGCTCCTAACTCCTTCATACAGACTCGGAATTGAGTGTCGTATACGCCGTTGGATTCAGAATTTCGAGATCTAAAATTTGAACTTGGTTTGAAAGATTTTCTAACACTTTGATTTTTGAGTCTTGTACTCAAGCCATTTATACCTGTACCCGTTTAATCCACCTGGATCATTCCTCCCCACTAAAGAGCTTTTGGACCCCAAAAGCCTCATCAATCAATAGACAAGTGAGGGAATTGCTCCCTCACCTTCTCCTTTTCAAGCCATTTGGCTTTACTTGGGTGCATCCCTTTGAAACCAACACGGAGATACTCCACATCTCCTCATCACGAAGTCCTGGTCCTTCGATCGAGAATGATGTCCTCTGGCAGTTCATCGAGATATTCTGGTGCAAAGTCATCCACTGTAGGAACTGATCCTACCTCCTGAGTGTCCATAATCAATGGGGTTTCATAAAGTTTTAGATTTTCAACATTCACAACTGAGTACATCTGCATGTATACCGGCAAGTCGAGTCGGAAAGCATTATTCCCAACCTTCTCCAATATGGTAAAAGGACCATACCGGATTGGTCGCAATTTCTTACCTTCTCCCTTCATTCGATCCTTGATGATGTTGAACCACACTTTGTCGCCAACTTGAAATTGATGGTCGACTCAGTGCTTATCATGTTGAGCCTTGTATCGGGCCTGACTCTTCTCCAAATTCTCTTGCACTACTTGGTGAATCGTCTGAATCCGCTGAATGAACCGCTATGCTTTATCCCTGTCATCATACCCACTGGCATCTTCATCCCTTCCATAGATCATGTCGAAAGGGTCCTTTGGTAAGTAACCAAAGCATGTCTCAAAAGGTGAACGCTACGAAGAGGAATGCACTGCTCAGTTGTAAGCGTGCTGCACATATGGAAGGTGTTCATCCCACAACTTGGGATGTTTGCTGCAATAGCCCCGCAACAAGTGTACCACGGTACGATTAATGACCTCTGTCTGTCCGTCGGTTTGTGGATGGAATGTCGTGCTTCTCTTCAACTTGGTATCCATCATGCGCCACAAGCTGGTCCAAAACTCTCCAAGGAAAAGAGAGTCTCGATCTGACACAATTGACGTGGGCAACCCAAAGTGGACCCAAACATACTGAAAGAAAAGACAAGCAGTCTGCTCAGCAGTGACCTGCTTTTTACAAGGCATCAATATGCACATTTTGCTAAAGCGGTCGACGACAACATACAAATAGTCATGACCCTTTCTTGACATACGCAAACCTCCTACAAAATCCATCGACACACTTTCCCATGGACGACCCGGAATAGGGAGTGGTGTGTAGAGCCCGAGTTTTCTATTAGAGGGCTTTGAAATAGAACACATCACACATCCCTTTACAAAACGGGTTACAATGTTTTTCATATGGGTCCAAAAACAAAACCTTTGCAAATGACATAAGGTTTTTTCGACACCAAAGTGACCAGACACAAGAGAGGTATGTTCCTCTCGAATTACATGTACCCTTTCTGCTGTGGGTATGCACAATTTACCAAGGTGATACAACAGCTTCCCTTGCAAATGATAGTTGTCCACCTGTGAACCATGAGTTAGTTTTGCATAAAATTTTTTAAAGTCATCATCGTTAGTGTACTGTTCAACATAACTTTCAAAAGACAATGACGCATTATGCAAAACAATAGAAGCAGCGATAGGAGGGCGAGAGAACATGTCTGCTACTTTGTTACTAGTGCCCTTCTTATACTTTATTACCAGATGAAATTGTTGTAGGAACCCCATCCACCTGAAATGACGAGATTGTTGTAGCTTGGTCTGTGATTGAAGGTACTACAAGGGCTGATGATCCGTATGGATGATGGTCTCCTTGCCGATCAGGTAGTGTTTCCACTTTTTCACACTTTGGAGCAAGGCATACAATTCCTTGTCGTAAGTGGGGTAATTTATTACAGCCTGGGAGAACTTCTCCGAATGGTAACAAATCGGCTTCTTCTGCTGCAAAAGTAAAGCTCCCATGGCATACCCACTGGCATCGGTTTCGATCTCAAAAAGCTGCTGGAGATCGGGTAAAGCCAGGACTGGTGCGGTGCTGATTTTCTCTTTCAGTGCTTCGAAGTCCTTCTGCTGTTTTCCTCCCCACTGAAAGGCTTGTTTGGTACTTGTCAGAGTGTGTAAGGGTGATGCAATAGCGGAGAAGTTGGCAATGAACCTCCTCCAGTACTATACTGCACCTAAAAAACTACGGACCTCTGTTACATTGGTAGGCTTAGGCCAATTTACAATCACCTCGACTTTTGAGGGGTATATTTTTAATTGACCATTACTGACAATATGACCAAGGTAAACCAAAGAGGTTTTCCCAAACTCACACTTTGACAACTTTACATACAATTGTTCTTTCTTTAAAACATCAAGCACTTTGATTACATGGCATACATGTTCCTTCCAAGTCCTACTAAATACAAGAATATCATCTAAATACACAAGGACAAACTCATCAATGAAAGGCCTAAAAAGATCATTCATGACCCTCATGAATGTGGCTGGAGCGTTGAAAAGTCCAAATGGCATCACCATCCATTCGAACAACCCCTGTTTGGTCTTGAAGGCGGTTTTCCACACATCCTACTCTGCAATTCTGACCTGGTGATAACCACTACGCAAATCCAATTTGGTGAAATAAACAACATTTTTTAATTGATCTAATAAATCATCAATGCGAGGGAGAGGGTATCGATTTTTCACTATGATTTTGTTTAGTGCCTGATAATCCACACACATCCTCCATGTGCCATCTTTCTTGGGCACTAACACGATCGGCGAGCCACAAGGAGAAGTACTTGGCCGAATGACCCCTTGGTTCAACAGTTCCTGTACCTGCTTTTTGATTTCCTCCATTTCGATGGATGACATCCTGTACATACCAATGTTTGGTAATGAAGCATCATGTTGCAAATGGATCTCATGTTGGATCCCTCGTTTTGGAGGCAAACCTTTGGGTTCCTGAAACAACTCATCATAGTTAGAAATAACATCACATAATTCCTGTTTATGAGCCAGATCACATCCTCGGAAAGCATCGGTTATTTCTTCATCCTTTGCTCTCACAACCATGAGCAAACACCCCTTGCTGGAATTCACCAATCTCTTCATTTGTCCTGCACTTACAAGGTTGGCACTGACTTTGGTTTGATGAGCTCTTACAATGTATTCTACCCCATCTTTAGTGATTTGGTATTTATTTTCATGGCGAAAGAAAACTGCTTTCCTATCATAAAGATAGGGACTCCCCAACACAATGCCACAGATATCCAATGGTATTACATCCAATTCTACTTCATCTACCAGTTTAGAAGCAATAACAAATTTTACCTTACACTGCTTGGTTACATTTAGTTTTACTTTATCATGTATCCATCCAAGCGGATAAGGTTTTGGATGAGGCTTAACTTCTAAGCCTAAATTTTTAACCAAGGATTGTGAAATAAGGTTTTCTTGAGAGCCTGAATCAAATAGAGTTTCTACTTTTGCATGGTTTATAACAACTTTAATATGAAACAACTCAATTCTCTTACGTTCATTAGAAAGAGGCTCATTTGATGAACTAGTGCTTTCATGTGATTCAGAATCATGAAGAGAATGAGTACCTTTTGTCCCTGCTGCTGTGATCAATGCCTCATCGCCTGAGTCGGATCCAAGGTCCTGCTGTGCGGTTGCCACTGTCTTCTGCTTACCCTTTCCTCCATATCTCTTCGGCTTCTTTTCTGGAAACAATGATCGTCGTCATGGCCTTCCTTTTTGCAGTGAGTGCAATAAGGCTTTTCTCCTTCATCCTTCTTTGTTGACGTCGTCTTCTTTTCCTTTCCCTTTCCTTTCCCTTTGAATTTTCCATTTGAAGGTTTGGAAAGCGGTTTCTTTGAATGATCGTACTTATCATTTCTGCCCCTGTTTTCAATATGAATGGCCTTCACACTCGCCGAGTCAGTGGTAGTAGGTTCAAACATTAACAATGAATGTCTAATGTAGCTATGCAATGAACCAATGTACTTAGTTACAACTTCAGGAGAATCTAATGAGATGCCCAAACTTAATGCCTGTTTTCGAAATTCTTCAGTAAAGGTTTGCACATTTTGTCCTTTACCTTGCCTTAGGTACTGCCACTCCATTAAGGTTTTCTGCTTGTAGCCTAAGGGATAGAATTGATTTTTAATTGCAGTAATAAAATCTGGCCAGGAAGAAAGAAGGTTACCCAAGTTACTGCTGCTTTGAAGTTTGCTCTCCCACCAGATGAGAGTTGTGCCACTCAATCGAAGAGAAGCCAATTGGATTTTCGCCTCGTCCTCCATAATCTGCTGGATCCTGCAATAGAGTTCAAGCTGCCTAATCCAATTGTTAAGCTTCTCAGCATTACTTTCACCATTATATACTGGTAGATCAAACTTAACATCTAACTTAAAGAAAGGCTTGTTAGATGCACTTCCAAAAATTTTATTATGATGGTTAGAAGAGGAGGAAGGACTTTCATTTCCTGAAGGGGGTGGATTTCCTCCACCATCTCCATGCGCTGAACCTTGCCCTTCTAAAGAATGATCTCATGTTTTCTCTAACCTTTCAAGTCTAGAGAATAGTCTCTCTACTCGATCTGCCATGGTATAGAAAGTTTTGCGGAAATTGAGCTCCTCTTCATTCCGATCTTCGTGTCCCATGTTCCTTCTCTGACGTGCACGTCCTGCTTCGAGATCAAAAGCGTGTACTGTCCCTTTGCCTCTTCTTAGCCTGCTTCTTGTTAGAATGCAAACACTCTCTCTGATACCACTTGATCCAAAATATTTTGTTTGAGATGCATAAAAGAATTAACATGTGAAAATTGTAGCTTTTAAACAAGAAACTTTAAAGGCATAAGCGAAAAAGGAGAGAAGCAATTAACATCATGCACGGAGACACAAGAGTTGATATCAGAGTTCGTCCAGGAGGGACTACGTCTCCGGGCCCTGCTCTAATAGTGTGAAGGCCCTGCTTTCATTAAATGGAAAAATGAATGTACAAGTACAAAATGAGGAATTACACCCTTATACCTACCCAATCTGGAAATGGCCGAAAATTGCAGACCTATGATGACAAAATGGGTTGCACCGTTGGATTTGTGGCATCGAGTAGTGCTGAATCCACATAAAACTTGCCCCAATCGGACAAAGTGAAAATCCGGCCCCTCTGGAAAAATGGCTCAGATCATGGTTCCGCCCCCTCCTGCACACTGCTCAAGGTTCCACTGCCTCATTTTCCATGTCCTCTCCTATCCGTCCTTGGCTGCACAAATGAATGAAGGTTTATATAATGTAGCGTGGGCGGATTCTTCAAAGCCACCCTTAGCCGAATTGGTTGGAGATCCACATTGTTTGGGCGGAGGTCGGGTGGTCAAATCCCGACCCCGCCATAAAAAGGCCGACTGCTTTATTTTTTTTAAACCACGTTTGAAATGTTTGTTATATTTAAAAAACATTAGATTTTGATGTGGGGGGGCCAGACCCATATTGGGCGGCCCGCCCCGTATGGAAATGTGCCATGTGTATATATGGCGGCGGTGGAGTTAACAACCCCCGCCCCATTTAACACAACCATTTGCCATTGGTACAGTGGAGACCGCGGGGGTGGCAGGGCTGACCACCCGCCCCCCAACAACATTTGTTATTTTAATATTATATGGATTGCATGGGGTGGCGGGGTTGGTGGCCCGCCACCCTTAATATATATTTTTTTTGTTTTTATTTGTTATTAAAACAATATGTTGTTTTTTGAACCTTCGAATTTTTGACCGAAGGAGTGCTTTTAACGGTCCCACAAATTCGCCTGGAATCTGGCCAGGTTGGTCGGAATCCGGTGGCCGGGTTTCAGCAAAATTGTTGCCTCTTTAGTCTGCCACATCACTAAGTCAACCTCTGAACTTTGACTGCTCCTAACTCCTTCATACGGACTCAGAATTGAGTGTCGTCTGCGCCATTGGATTCATAATTTCGAGATCTACAACTTGAGCTTGGTTCGAAGGATTTTCTAACACTTTGATTTTTGTTTCTTGTACTCAAGCCATTTGTACCTGTACCCATTTAATCCACCTGGATCAAGGCCAGACTTGTTGTCAAAGGTTATAAGCAGCAACATGGAAGATATTATGAGGAAAAATTTGCACCAATTGCAAGAATGGAAACAGTGAGAGCAGTGCTCTCCATAGTAGCACAAAACAAATGGAAGGTTTACCAAATGGATGTAAAATCAACATTTTTAAATGGAGTGTTAATGGAAGAGGTTTATGTTGAACAACCTCTAGGCTATGAGAAAAAGGGCCAAGAGTACAAAGTTTGCAGATTGAAGAAAGCTCTTTATGGGTTGAAGCAAGCACCAAGAGCATGGTACAATAGGATAGATTCCTATCTTCTGGAGAATGGGTTCGAGAAATGTGAAGGAAAACCCACATTATACATCAAAGAAAAAGATGGTAAGATGCTGATTGTGGTTTTATATGTTGATGATGTGACATTCACAGGTAATGATAATTACCTTATTGAAAATTTTAAAACAATCACGATAGATGAATTTGAAATGACTGATATGGGATTGCTGAGATACTTCTTAGGAATAGAAGTAGAATGAAATGAAAATGGGATTTTTATCTCACAAGCAAAGTATGTTAATGAAGTTTAGAAAGATTTAATATGCAGGAGTGCAAGTCAGGAATTACTCCCACAGTAATGGGATTGAAATTGAGTAAAGATGACAGCAGCAAGGATTTTGATCCAAGCTTGTATAAGAGTATAGTTGGAAGTCTCATGTATTTGACTGCAACTAGGCCAGATATTATGCATGTTGTTAGTTTGATTTCCAGATTTATGGAGAGGACAAAGGATGCACATTAGCAAGCAGCAAAGAGAATTCTGAGGTATGTAAAAGGAACTAAAAAGTATGGTATTTTGTATACTACTTCAGAAAATTGAAAATTAATTGGTTATACTGACAGTGATTGGGCTGGAAGTATTGATGACCGAAAAGTACTTCTGGTTATGTTTTTCATATGGGTTTAGGAGCCATTTCATGGGCTTCTAAGAAACAACCTATTGTAGCATTATCTACAGCAGAGGCAGAGTATGTGGCAGCTACAACAGTAGCATGTCAAGCAGTGTGGATGAGAAGGATGTTGAGAAATTTGTGTCAAGAACAGGTAAAGGGGATAGTGATTTATTGTGACAATAGCTCGGCTATTGCATTATCAAAGAATTCAGTGTTTCACAAAAGAACGAAACACATCAATGCTAAGTTCCACTACATCAGAGAATTAGTGAACAATGGATAAATTGTTTTACAGCACTGTAAAACAGAGGAGCAGTTTGCTGATATACTAACAAAGCCATTGGGGCAGAAAAGTTTTGAATACTTGAGAAAATACATGGGTATGACTGATAACCCAACAGTTGAACTTAAGGGGGAGTGTTAAGATGTTAATTTCAACTGCAGGTTTGTACATCTACAGGTGAAGCCGTGCAGAAACGACTCACTGTTCTACACACAACCACTTTCCAATTTTGTTTTCATGTTTTCAAGAATAGCCGCTTTCTATGTTTATGAAAAGTTTGTTTCGGGATTTTAAAATCCCTCACAGTCTAAAAGAGGTGACCGTTCATTTTTTCTTTTAACACGGGAACCAAAGGAATTTCGAGTTTATAAGTGGGCCAAGTCATTTTTGTGGTCCCCACTTCATCACCCATCGCAATGTTTTATTTCTATGTCTTGTTGATGTGAAGCATCCGATGTGATGAGATCGTGCGATAGCGCACATCGCATATCGCAAAGGACAAGTGATATGCCCTTCCAAAATGTTACCACGGTTATAAGTAACGGTACGATATGGCATATCGAAATCGCATGCACCATGTATCAAAGCCATTCGCCATATGTTATGTTTTGTCACGCGTTTGCGATGCAATGTGGTCCCCACCACAATCGCACATCGCACATTGCCAAACCACAAGTCTGCCTATCACTTTTTGTTATTCGCCGATGTGTCGATGCTGTTAGCGCTTAGCGTTCATCGCACATCGTGCTATCACAACATCGCAGGTCACAAATTCTTCCGCCATCCACTTATGTTTGTGTTATCCGCTGATGTTGATGTGCCGATGCGATGTCATCCCCACATCGATCATCGCAGCCATCGCAACATTGCTCATCACTCATCGCCAAAGCTATAGTCTATTCCACTGTTCTACCATTTCTCTGAAGCGCCGATGCGCTGATATGGTCCCACTGCCACATGAACCAATCACGTCGTTTCACGTTCGTTTTCTACATGATGTCATCTTCACCTTTTGTTACGCAAATTTTTCATTCAATCGAGTTCAATTTTAATTTGAGTTCAGCGGGCCCCAGCAGCTAGCCAATCAGAATGCGTTCACATTCGTTTTGGGCTCGTAGGGTCATTTTGTTACACGAAAAGTTTCCAATCCAGCTTGTTAAGGATTTCAAGTCCAGGTTTTATTGTTCTATGTTTTCAATGAAAAGTAATGTTACGGGGGTGTATCAAAGGACCGCCGGGTGCCCCCATAGTTGACCAAGGTTGGTATGTTGACCCAAAATGTCAACAATGGAGATTCTTTACAGGGGCATGACACAAATCCATTGAACCCACAGAGGGGTTCCTTCGCAGGGACCCACAGGAGAAGATTTCACATTTTGTTTCATTTCATTAGTTTGTTTATGTTTTAGAATTTTCCTGCCATATATAATGTGAGGAACAACATAGTTGTTTTGTAATAGAATGTAATGTTATTTTGTTTACATAGACAGACTGTGTGTTAAATTTTGTAATGCCCAAAGGCAGACAGAGAGACAGAGAATAAAACTTGTAACACTGAGTGTGTAGTAGCTAACCACTGTGAAACCAGAACATTGTTCTGAAGATTGAATCCATCAGTTTGTAATAGTTTTTGTTTAGTTAATGAAAAGCAAAGTTTGTGTCATCTCTGTCCAGAAATCAAAATTTCCATATTGAATTTTTTTGTTGCAGAGGAGTCTCCTTTGTTCTCCCTGTTTGTTTGGAATATTCAGAAATTCCAACATAGTCGGCTTGGTTTTGTTCCTTAGGCTTCGCTTAACCATTCCACACTCTCCATCTTGTTCGATTTAGGCCATCTTCTAACCTCAAAGAAGAAATAAAAGACGAGCAACAATTGTTGATGTGAAGGGTAGTTTCCGTGTTAAATTAGACATCATCTTTTCCTGTTCGAAAGGGGTGAGAGGATTATCAGAAGCCATACCAAATCAGAAATAATGCGTAGGTATCCTTGTCGTAAAAACGTTTAGCTCAAGAAGGGCCCTGCATGCCTGAAGAAGATCAAAATCTCCTTACTTACATACTGAGCATGACCATGGAGCTGGAGGGCTTTACTATAGAAAGCTAGGTTGTTGAAATATGGGAAGAGCTGCAGATTACATTGGGAAAGAGATACATATTACATTGGGCTAACTATCTGAGGCCTCAAATATCAAGTGGGGAAGTTCAGCGTGTAGGAAGAGCAGACTGTTATTCAACTTCATGCTCTACTGGGAAACAGGTGGTTCGCCATTTATAATCACCTTCCCAAGCAAATGGACAACAAAATAACACACTAAAGCGGTAAGCAAAAGGTGGACCTTAAATTCATTCAAAACCATAGTCACTGCAATGTTATTTCCTTGAAGCTTTTACCCTCATCATTTACTTCAAAATGGGAAATATTTATGCGTTTTCAAGCCCAGGTAAGTTTCCTTCTTCAATTAGTTTCAATTTCATTCCATTGTTGTTTTGTTTTTCTTGTGAAACAAATGTTGTGAAATTATCCACGAGCTTGTCAAAAATGAATTTTTCTCATTTTTTTATTTCTCAGTATTGGTTTTCTGTGAAATCAATATTACGAAATTATCCACTCGCTTGTCAAAATAATTTTTTTCTCAAAAAATTTAAAAAGAGAGTAATATATCACATCAGGTTAAAAAAATGTCTATATGTTATAAGAATAGATAGTTATTTATTATAGAATGAAGCACTTAATTACCATCTTGAAAAGGCGTACATTCGTTATGCTTTGTAATTGATATAATTGAAATATTGCTAGGGTTTTTATTATGATTATGGTGCAAAAGCAAATTACTTTGACAGAAAGATGTGAAACACAAACTTTAGAAATTGCCCGCTTATTTTGACTAACCTTTGACTAATTTTGTTTTAAAGTGTCCACACTTGTTTTTACCAATTTTGTTTTTTGATTTTCTTAACTAAATGCTCTCGAATTAACAATATTTTTCCAACAATGAATTTCTTTTTAAAAAATAATAGTTATGTAGTTATTGAGAGGAACTTCTCTTACAATAAAAATAATGGTTGGAAATGTTACATTTTCATATTTACTTAATGTATTTATTTAGGTTGTCAAAGTTGTATTTGGAAAATTCATCTCGTACTAATTATATGAATAGAATATGTAATGGTATTGTCTAGCATAATAATAGGAATAATCGCTTTGTTTTATTGGTTGGGATGTATATTTAGTTTATAATGTGGACAGTAATGTGAATCTAATTTTAAGATGAGGATATTATAGACTCATATTTAGGATATATGAAAAAAGATTAGATAAAAATGTTTAAATGTAGATGATGAGTTGATTATCTCATAAATTGTAGAGTTTGCTTAGTCTCAATATTTTTTAGCTTCATGGTTTTAAAAATAATGTGTTCCAAATATGTGTAATAGATATCAAATTAGTTGAAAGGATATATAAATATTTAAAAAAATATTTAGCTATCATTATTGGATTTATTATTCAAATAGTTCAAAATTAGTTGAAAGTGAACTTATAGGGATTAAAATTATCTTGGTATAAATAAAAAGATCTTGATGAGAAATCAATAAATAAAATATGCAGTAAAAATAAAATATGTGTGTGCCCATCCATAAATAAAATATTTGGTAAAATGAATTCATAAAGAATCATATTTAGGATATTATAAAAATGATTAGTTAAGAATGTTCAAATGCAGATGATGAGTTGATTACCTCATAGATTGTAGAGTTTGCTTAGTCTCCACCATTTTCAGCTTCATGGTTTTAGGAATAATGTGTTCCAAATATGTGTAATGGATATAAAATTAGTTGAAAGGATATATAAACATTTTTAAAATATTTAACTATCATTATTGGATTTATTATTCAAATAGTTCACACTTGGTTGAAAGTGAACTTATATGGATTGAAATTATCTTGGTATAAATAAAAATCTCTTGGTGAGAATTCCATAAATACAATATGCATTGAGTAAATAAAGATGTGTGTGTCTATCCATAAATAAAATATTTGGTGAAAATATGTTATAAAGAAACAGTTAAACACGTAATTATATGTTTAAGAAATTCATATTTAGTAGATTATTAGATTTAAATAAATTATAAAAAAGGATAGTAGTTAAATTCTTGATATTTCAAAAAAAGTACTCCATATTATCTACTAGAGGATCCTCATCATCTTAAGTATACGGTTTTCTTTAGTTTCTTTCACATGTTATTTTTTTATGTATATAATTAAAATTATTAACTCGCGAAGGCTAAAAAGCTTTACAAAATCTGAAAAATATGGTTGTATGCTAAGGGGAAACACATATGCTAACTTAGGAAGAAACAAGGCACTCTAGGAAGGATATTAAAGGAAGCCGAGACGACAAAACACATATCCTAACTTAGGAAGAAACAAGACATTCTAAGAAGGAGATTAAAGGAAGTCGAGACATGACTAAATACATATCCTAACTTTGGAAGAAACAAGGCACTCTCATCTTGGAGGGAGATTAAAGGAAGTAGAAATGCAGGAGTATTTGAAAGAAAATTTCTAGATAAGGGAAGGTCGACACTCACAAATCTAAGTATAACGTAAAATGAAGGGCATGAAAAATGCGAAAACTTCATCAAATATAGACATAAAGGATTTGAAATTCCAGACCCACGATGTAAATTATTTAGTTTAATGATTGGAATTGAAAATCAATATATGTTAATGGTTTCCATTTGTATAATGAATTTCACCTTCGTTTTAGGTAAGAGAAATTTCAGCGTTCTTGCATTTAAGAGAATGAACTACTACTAGACAATTAGAGAGGTATTCGGTAAATATGATCTCCAAACAATTTTTTGAAAGTTTATTTTAAATGTTAAATATTTGTTTTTAATTTATTTATTTTATTTTAAATTAATTGGTTTAAAATTTAATAGAATTTTTTAGGAATTAGAAATAAGAATTCAAATAAAGAAAAATTATACTCTCAACAAAAATTTATCATTATATATGACTTAAATTATATTTTCTTTAAATCTATGTTCACATTATGAAATACAAACCCATATACATTAAAAAAAAAAAAAAAATGAAGTGATATTGAGTATTTGTTTTTATAGATAAAATTTATAGATTATGTGAGAAAAAATTTAGTGATTATTGTAAATTTAAATTATTATTATTATTATATAAATTTGAGAAAATTATTGTAAATAAATAAATATAATACTTTTATGAAGATATGTTTATATATTTTAAGGTACTTGTTGAACAAATTGTTGTAGATAGGTTTGGGTAATCCATGTTTTGGTACACCAATTTTTCATTCAATCGAGTTCAGTTGTAATTTGAGTTCTACGGGCCTCAGCAGCTAGTCAATCGGAATGCGTTTGCATTCGTTTTTGGCTCGCTGATGTAGGGTTATTTTGTTACAAAAAAAGTTTCAAATCCAACTTGTTAAGGATTTGAAGTCCACGTTTTATTGTTCTATGTTTTCAATGAAAAGTAATGTTACGGAGGTGTATCAAAGGTTTTCATATGACTGTGGGGTGCCCCCGCAGTTGACCAAGGCTGGTACATTGACCCAGAGATCAATGGTGGAGATTCTTTATGGGGGCATGACACAGATCCATTGAACCCACAGAGGGGTGCCTCCGCAGGGACCCACAGGAGAAGATTTCGCATTTTGTTTCATTTCATCAATTTGTTTATGTTTTAGAATTGTCACGCCATATATAATGTGCTGGAAAACATAGTTGTTTTGTAATAGGATGTAATGTTATTTTGTTTACACAGATAGACTGTGTGTTATATTTTGTAATGCCTGAAGGCAGACCGAGAGATAGAGAAGAGAACTTGTAACGTTGCGTCTGTAGCATGTAACCACTATGAAACTAAAACATTGTTCTGAAGATTGAATCCATCAGTTTGTAATAGTTTTTGTTTAGTTAATGGAAAGAAAAATTTGTGTCATCTCTGTCCAGAAATCAACATTTCCATATTGAATATCTATGTTGCAGAGGAGACTCTTTTGTTCTCCCTGTTTGTTGGGAATATTCAGAAATTTCAACATGGTATCAGAGTTTATCTAGGCTCTTTGAAGGTGTCAAAGAAGCTAAACCAAGAAGGATTTGTTGTAGCAATTCACTAGCAGAACTCCATCAAGCCCAGCAGAAGTAAAGTCCAGGTATTTCTCAGAAAAACAGAGTTTTTGTTTTGTTTAAAAGAGTAGTCCTCAGAGATAGAGTTTTGTCTTTTAAAGAGGGAAAGACAGTTTGTTTAAAAAAAAAACACACAATCAAGTTTAGTTCAAAGTTTAGTTAGTAACCAATGGCTAGACAAAGTACTAGTATGAGTATTGGAAATGCTCAGCTTCCACAATTTAATGGGAAGAACTATGATTATTGGGCCATTACCATGAGAACCCTGCTTTTCTTCCAGGAGTTATGGGAATTTGTAGAAGATGGTTTTGATGAACCAGTGGATGAACAAGATTTTAATGCCATAACACAGGCAGGGAAGGATCTACTGAAGAGCAATAGAAAGAAAGACTGTAAGGCTCTTTTCTATCTCTATCAAGTAGTACATGAAAGTGTGTTTCCTAGGATAGCAGCAGCTAAGAGATCCATGGATGCATGGGATACTCTTAAGATAACCTATCAAGGTATGGAGAAAGTGAAGACAACAAAACTACAATTGTTGAGGAGAGATTTTGAAACTCTCTGTATGAAAGAATCCAATAACATAGACTCATTCTTCACACATGTGATTGGGATGGTAAATAGCAAAAATTTGAGAAAATTATTAAAAATAAATAAATATAATACTCTTATGAAAATATGTTTAAATATTCTAAGGTACTTGTTGAACAACTTATTGTAGATAGGTTTGGGTAATCCAGTTGAAATTCAAAGGGGTGAAGTGCATTTATTTACACTAATGAGTTAATTGAAAAGTAAAATGAAAATTTTACCTATATTTTTTTATTGAGTTTTGAGTTTCTTAACAATTATTCAAGAAATTGAAAAACTTTGAAAATAACATTAAAAGTATATAAATGATGCTTTTAAAATAAAAGCAAAAAAATAAAAAAACTATTTAAGAAACATATATGATTATATGAAGATCATTAAATAAATTAATTTTTAAACACACTATTTCAAAATGAATCATAAAATATTGTTTAACTAAGTTTTGACTTCGCTCTTAAACTTTACACAAATACATTTCAAAAAATTATTAAACCATATACTTTATACGGTATTAAGAATAGTATAATAGTGAATAATGCTTATAAAATTTAAAAATAAAATATCTATATAAACATATAAAATATTATTTTTGTTCAGTCAATTAGGTCAAATAGAATTTCTATAATATTTATAAAATAATAACAATTTAAATGAATAACTATAAATATTGAAACAATAGTATTACCAATAAAGACTTAAATGGATGTATTCATGAATATGAATATTCCTTTTAACGCTTATCTAACTTATAATAACATGGAGTCGAAACTTATATTTTAATCAGAAAATTTGTTTAGGTCAAGAAAATTTATTGATTTAAATAAATTAGTGTCACTTCTATACCATTCACATAAAAAAATTACTTTACTCACCATATACTCGCAATACAAATAATTGTTAATTTAAATAAACCAACGCAAGGCATATTTATAACTTTTCTATAGTTTTAGATTTGATTGCTCGCACATAATGATATACTTTGGGTTGTTTTCAAGTATAATGTATTTAATGTATTTATTCGAATCCATATGATTTAACGTTAGTGATGATTTTTCAATCAGGTTTTACAGAATGGTTTTACCATCGGTTTAATTAAACAATGGTTTCCTTTTCGATAAGAGGAATCTGGTTGGAAATTGTGTGTCACTCAGTTTAATACCACTCCTCGTCCATCATTGATCTGGAGCTCACTTGATCCGATGGTGAGTAGCCTTGCAGGGATGGTTAGGGTAACTAACTCACCCTGAGATTCGTTGTCTCGGTTCATTGTTATGCTACAGGAGTTGGTACGTTGCCGCTCTGTGGTAATGGTCTTCCTTTCCTCCATGGGCCAGTCCTCGTATTCACTGAGCTGGGCTCTTCCATCATGTAGACGTTCTGTCCGTGTTTTTTCTTGTGGTTCGGCGGATTAATTCAGAGGTGGATTTTTTCATCTCATAGAGCCTTTCTGTCATTTCCTTGCACCGGATACCTTAACACTTCCAGGCATGTTTACTTGGTATGTCTCTATTTCTCTGTGTTGTTTAATTTTGAAGAGGATTTTTCCATAACTATACCTCTCATAGGGTTTCATTATTCAATTATTTTCTTATTTTTAACTTGTATATGGCGTGATTCTGATGCCAATCGTTTCGTTTCTCTGTATTTTTCAAGTGAGGGAGAATCTTGTTCCTGCCTTAACCTTCAGAGATAGCATTCATAAATTTTTACTGAGTTTTCTTTTTCGATAATGGATTATGTTCATTTCTAGATATCCTTAGACGTCGTAGCTCTCACATTTTATCTCTTGTTTTCTCACAGGACGGTCATCACAGGAAACATGGAGGGGTTTCTTCTTTCTCAGCTTAATGGCTTCAGCTAGATAATATTTGTACTTCAGGTTACAGTTTTCAACTCCTGGTTTATTGAGGGTTATACCATCAGCATGCACAGGTGTAACAACAACCTCTATAACTCTCTTGCATGGAAGGAATTGATGGGTATTTATACTTAGTTGATGTGTTCATGGAAAGTTTACTATTCTAGATTCCTTATTTAGCTTTTAAAATCATGAATGTGTCCACCTTGAGTTTGAAGGACTGCTGTAATTTTCCTCCCCTCTCACATGTATAAAATTAAACTCTTGTATTTTTTCTCGTGTCAATGTGTAACTTAATTGGTTTTGTGTTATATGTTCTTTATAGTCTGTAGTGAAACCATATGATTCCAAGAGAGGGGTTTATTCTACTTTTAGTTTTCTCTTATGCATAGTACACCATGGTGAACCTTTCTTTATACATGCTGAAACTATTATATATAAACTTGTTGGGATCTTTGGCCTACACTATGGAGTTGTGGCCTATAAACTTTTTGGGTATATATTTAATAATTTTTGCTTTAGACACAGTATATACTCTTTTTTTTCACTGTTTTGTACTTACGATGAAGTAGTTGTAGTTCTGTTTAAATTTTTCTTTTACAATTGTACTCAGAATATAATTCCACTCTAGTTTTTCTTATTTCTGGTACTGAGGTCATAATGGCCATGGGACCATGACCTCCTCCTTTCACCATGGGATAGACTCTAAACCCTTATCCTCGTTTCCTCAGATTTATCACTTTTTATAGAGATATACGCATTTCATTCGTGTATTCCCACATTGTATGTTTTCTTCGTTTTCGTTTATATGACAACGAGAACCTCAATAATATTTTTTCATTTGCTGCTTACTGTACTAAGGTCTTGTCATTGCAATCTGTAGCTATAATCTGTAATGGTCTCGTTAAAAATTAACTAGTAGGTACTAGTTAAAAGACAATTATTATTTTACTGTTGGAAAAAGACTTGAGATATTGTTTTGGATTAAAACAAGGAATTAATTATGTTTATGAAATTTATTAAAAATAGGGTTTGAAAATGAAAAGGAAATCTTTTAAAAGCTGATGGTAAAAGTTTTCTAAGAATAGGAGGTGGTTGGGGCAGTTGGGAGATACAGTTACTCACCCCTTGAGGATAAAAAGAGAATCATGGAAAGGGGTGAGGGTTCTGAAATTCTTGGAAAGAAAGGGGAGAGCATTTTTTTCTTGAGCTGGAAAGATCCAGTGGAAAATTGCTTCTGAACTCCATTGAATCATCAAATTTTTCTGCTAGTGACTGGATTGGTCTTCCAGAGGTCACAGCAGAGGTATCTCTATTGTTAACCCGTGGCACCGTCCAGATTCTAGAGCTAGGGGGCAAGTGGAGGACGTAATAGCCTCCCTTGAAGGTTGGGAGGACATTAGCTAAAAGAAAGGATTTCCTAAACCAGATAAATATACTCTGTGAGTTCGTAAATCAGAAGTGTTTATAAGTTTTCTGTAAAGTTAAGTAGACAGATTTTTATGTAAAACCTCGGAGTGTTAATGTTAAACAGATGTATATATGTATGTTTATGCCTTAGCATGTAATATCGCTATCTGAGTAAGTACCTTGAATGTCACTGCTTAACAGATGCCTCAGAGAGTTCATCATAAAAATAGAGAATGATTTAAAAGTACCTTTAGTTGGGATTAATGCACCTGTTCTCTTGTACTATTAAAGATGTCGAAAAGAGTTATGGAAAGTTTTGTGTTAATCTAAAAACAGATATGAAATATTAGTTATGCATAATGCTTTCATTTCTTTTCTTTAAGCTGTATACTTTAAAAGACATTACTGTAGACTTTAAAAGACTTTAGCCACCATTTTTCTTGCCTTACAGAAACCACCGGAATACCTGTTGCAGCGGAAAGTATGCATGTAACATTTTAAGACTGTCTATGTAAATCTTGAATGAAATAACTATAGAGAAATAACGTAAGCACAAGCATCACCGATTTCTGAGAACGAAATAACAACATTCCTACTCATCTGGCTTAAATTGTTAACCTGAGAGATTGCATGAAGAACTTTAATCTCTAGTCTACTAGACCCATCTTCGTGAGACAAAAAGAAGCGCAAACTTTAGCTTCTGTGGCTCTCTAGGACAGGAAATGAAATAATAATCGAGTTTTCTTATGATTGAATAACAAAAGAAGAAATCTTGTTGTGCTAGGGTTATTTGCAGAGTTTATCTGAAAAACAAAACGAAAATTAGAGAAAGGAATTGTAGAGAAATACAGAACTCATCGTATGACCCTTACATGTAATTTGTCACATCGACAAAAGAAGACAAACACAGAAGTCCTGAGTAATTATATTTGCAGATGTTCATCGCCACAGAAAATTCCATCATTAAACGAAAAAGGGAAAAACTTGCATAAACTGTCACGCATTAAACGCATGCATCCACTGTGAACTATGTAATGTACATACTCTTACATATTAATCGGGTTGAATAATAGTTTCAAACACATTTAGCAAATATGTGAGAAGTTATTAAAGATTATAACAGCATAGTACAGAAATGTTACTGATAGTAAACATGGACAGAACCCCAGACGCCATTGGTCTGCATATGGGGCAACGATAGTAACATGAATAACTACTTGGTGGTAAGCCAAGTAAAATGTAGCTCCACGGCTCAAGCCGTGACGAATCTTTAACGACCAAGGTTCGAACCAAAAGTAAACCTGTAAACCCCGATGGGGCAGATTGAAGAGGGGAGCACCCTTGACGGGTTAAGTACCTATGCAATAGGGACACCCCCTTTTAGTCGATAACTCCACCTGAATCAGCATGTCCAAAAACATTAAACGTGACTAGAAGGTAGTGACACTGCATACCTGATACAAGCATAAGCGGTCAGACAGTAAACCCCCATAGGAATATCTGAGAAATTCTAATATTAATTGGTCATAGTGCCTATATCCGAGAGGGAGATTACCTGGCAAGAGGTTGAACACCTTTTCTTTACCTGAGACATCAGCGATGAGACAAGTTTAAAATATTGATTAAAACAAAAATAAATAGATGAGAACCCTACAGAGCAAGGTTTGCCATGAAAAAGGATTGGGTGCCTTACCATCCTTCTGAGGAATAAGGGTACTGCTTGGAGGACCATCTGTCAGCTGGTTGAAGCGGCGTCAAGATAGCCTATATGAGTAAACTCGATAGGAGCCGAAACATCAGAAAACGAATTAACAAAACTAAACAAGAAAGAAACAAGCACCTGCTAACAGAAGGTAAATAAGACTAATAGCATCACAAGATAGAAAACAACCACAGTCTGTTACCTGGTACCATGTTCTCGTTAAATATTCTCCAGGGTGGAGCTTGCTAGGCCCGACCTTTGGACTGAGACTGTAAGTCTTAGTGTCGAAGAGCGCCGAGCAGGTTTTCAGAGAGCTCTAAGTCTGTAAACTGCCGGAGGGCAACCATGTGAAAGACGAAGAAACTGGCACAGCCAAGTCTGGCGGGAGTATCAAGTCTGCCGAAGGTGACGGGAGCTGCCAACCGGACGGTAGAAATGAATGAAGTCCGCCAAGTGGCACCAAAATGTATCTCGAGAGATTTGATATTAAAGCCATAATAAATTTCGCTTGCAGAATGCTTTCCACCTCACACTTATCCATGCATTAACCACGTGGAGGAGTCCCATTACGGGTGTCATTTAAAACATCAGATACAATCTGATTACGTCTAAGCGTTAATGTGCAAGAAAGTTGTGGTACGAAGCGGATCTTACGAGTTTAACAGTATTGACAAATAAATATCTATGCATAAATTATGTAATCTTGGATTGATACTTTTAATATAGTTCATGTTTAAGATTTGATGGTGCATGTGCTGCCGTCACATTAAAAGATTTATCTTCCTGCTTTAATAGGATGTAGGAATATAGTTATCTTACCTTGGTATAGTAAAATATGTATAAAAAAAAATTGTTTATGGTAAAATAGGTGTGACAAGTGGTATCAGAGCCGGTTACTACACTGGCAACCTAAGGGTCTACTAAAAAAGCTGTGTGTGTATTAGTGCACTGAGAAGAAGAAAAAGATATGAGGGAAGATATAGCATCTCAATCACAACCGAACGAGACTCAAGGTCCAACAGTTATGGACCCAGAAATGTGGGTTCAACTAACTGTGGAGCAGCATCAAAAAACGAGTAAATTGCTGGAAGAACAGCAGCAAAAACCTGTTTTTCTGCTAAACATTGTACAACAATTACAAGAGGATATGATGAGAGTCCAAAAGGACAATGAAAAGTTGTTGCAAAACCAGGAAAAGATTCTGAAGAGTATATCTGATAAAAAAAAATCAGGAGATGCGACAACCCAGTGCAGAAAAAGAATTATCAACGGAAGCAGAAGACCAGGAAACCAGAAACAACACCACTAGAAAGACTGAAAAGAGTTACTCTGACAGGAGCAAAAACCATAATAATAATGAGGCAGAATCAGAAAATATGTCTGATCAGCAGGATCATAAAAGGCAGAAAGTTGAACTACAGGGGGAGTTCCGCAAGATTAAGCCACCAATGTTTGATGGCGAGGCGAAGGAAGCAGCTGAAGCATGGTTGATTAACATCAATAAATATTTTCAGGTATATGAGTATAGCAACAATCTGAAGGCCATATTGGCTATATACCAGCTACGAGAGAAAGCCACCCTATGGTGGGAGGAGGTAGAGAATGTTCATAGTATTGATGAGCGGGACATTAGTTGGGAATCATTCCAGCAGTACTTCAAGGATAAATATCTAACAAAAAGATTTTATGATGATAAAGCCAAGGAATTCCACGATCTTCGACTGGGCCAAATGACTATGGACGAGTATGTCACAAAATTTACTTCCCTGCTACACTATGTACCTTACCTTAGAGAGGAAAAAGCCAAGGTATAGAGATTTCTGAGTAGTTTTCCTGCTCCCATGAGGGAAAGAATAGAGTTTTTTAACCCCCAAACGATGGATGAAGCTGTCTGGAAAGCACGCATGTGTTACCAGCAGTATAAGACCAAAGGGGATGGTGGAAAGGGTTGGCAACCCAAGAAAAATTAGAAGAATTTCTCTACTTTTAAAAGCAGCAAAAGCAACCACTTTAAAGGTGTAGGATGGAACGCTGGCAGCAAACAGTTTAACAGGAACCATCAAAGGATCAGGTGGCCAGCTGAAGAAAAACCCACAGAAGCATCAAGCAAACCAGAGCAAGGGCAGAATTCTAAGCCTCCCCTACAGTGTTGGGGCTATGGGGAAGCACACTACTATAAGAACTGTCCACAACGGAAAAAGAATGAATCTGTGGCAAACTTGCAGGAAGCATCAACAGTGGGGGACGTGGCGCGGAATATACCACAAATAAACGCAGCCTTGGAGGATCGACAGGCTGACTTTCAACCCACAATGATTGAACTGGAAGGTACTATACTTTCTAAACCTATCTCGATTTTAGTAGATCCTGGAGCTAGTTTAAGCTATGTAAGTCCTAAACTAGTGGAGATGTGTAAGTTAAAAGAGCAGGAATTTAAAAACTCCTGGTTAGTTCAACTAGCTACCAGACCAAAATGCAAAGTGACTGTGAAAATTGCTGATTGCATACTGGAAGTTGCAGAACAGCAGCTGCAGGTAGACTTAAATATTCTACCATTGGGATCGTATGATGTGTTACTCGGAATGGACTGGCTGGAAAAACACTGGACCTTAGTGGACTGTAAGGAAAAGACAGTTTATTATAGAGCGCTAAATGGTATGCGTAAGGAGATTAAAGGAATTAAAAAGCCTGTGCAATTACGCCCCATAACAACGTCTCAGATGAGCAAGTGTATCCGAAAGGGATGTCAATTGTACGCAATTCAAGTAGGGTATGTTGAATCTAAGGGAAAGGCAGCAGATATAAAAGACATTCCTGTAGTACAGGAATTCCTAGATGTGTTTCCAGAAAACATTCCAGGGTTGCCGCCTAAAAGAGATATTGATTTCACTATCGAGTTGCTACCCGGAGCCTCTCCTGTGTCAAGAGCACCTTACAGAATGAGTATACCAAAGTTAACAGAGTTAAAGATGCAGCTGCAGGAGTTGTTAGATAAAGGATATATCCGCCCAAGTGTGTCACCTTGGGGAGCACCAGTCCTCTTTGTTAAAAGGAAGGATGGAACCTTACGTATGTATATGCACTACCGACAACTCAACAAGCTGACAGTTAAGAATAAATATCCTCTACCCAGAATCGATGATTTATTCGATCAGGTGAGAGGTGCCAAAGTGTTCTCCAAAATAGATTTGAGGTCTGGATATCATCAGATTCGAATCAAAGATGAGAATGTTTGCAAAACAACATTCCGCACCAGATATGGGCATTATGAATTTGTGGTGTTGCCCTTCGGATTGACAAATGCACCAGCAACCTTTATGAGGTTGATGAATGGCATTTTCCATCAATTTCTATATCACTTTGTATTGGTCCTCATAGACGACATATTTATCTACTCAAAGAGCGAGGAAGAACATAAGGAGCATCTGAGAATAGTATTGGAAATACTGAGGAAGCATCAGCTGCATGCTAAATTCAGCAAGTGCGATTTCTTTAAATCAGAAATCTAGTATTTGGGTCATGTAGTGACAGCTGAAGGGATAGCAGTGGACCTTGAAAAGATTAAAACTATCATGGAGTGGAGAGTACCACAGAATGTGGCAGATATCAGATCATTTATGGGTCTAGCTGGATATTACAGGCGGTTCATCGAAGGGTTTTCTAAGATTGCCTATCCTATTACATCCTTACAAAAGAAAGGAAAACTTTTCAAATGGACGAATGAATGTCAGAACAACTTTGAGAAGCTGAAATAGCTCTTAACCACAGCACCAGTGCTGAAGGTTGCTGACCCCAGCAAATACTATGTGGTGTGTACAGATGCCAGCAAGGAGGGAGTTGGTGCAGTATTAACGCAAGAAGGCAAGGTAATAGCCTATGAATCCAGAAAATTGGGAGAACATGAACAAAAGTACTCTGCTTATGATCTAGAACTCACGGGCGTAGTGCATGCTCTCCGAATGTGGAGGCATTATCTACTGGGCAAAAGGTTCGTACTTAAAACAGACCATAGCAGTTTGACTAACTATTTTAAGCAGGCAGATTTAAACTCTAGGCAAGCAAGGTGAAATCACTTTTTGAGTGAATTTGACATGGACATACAACATGTTAAGGGAAAAGAAAACTGAGTTGCAGATGCCCTGAGCAGGAAATTGCATGGGATTTATGCAATGTACTTTAGCCAACCTGTAAGCCAGCTGTCGGAGCAATTAAGAGAAGAAGCATGAAAAGATCCAGAATACAAGTTTTTATGGCAGAAGATGGAAGCGGATAAAGAGCAAGGTAAGCCATCTGAGTATGGAAGCAACGAAGAATAGATGCTAACTTTTCGTGGAAGAACCTATGTTCCTAACCGTGCAAGTCTTAAGAAGTTAATCCTAGACGAGTACCATCGCAGCAACTATGCTGGCCATCCCGGGTACCAAAAGATGCTTTCGGAAATTAGAAATATATATTACTCGCCAGGTATGCACAAATACATTGCGGAATATTTAAGCAAGTGTTTAGAATGCCAGCAGGTTAAAGTGGAGCATCGGCACCCAGCGGGGCTACTACAGCCCATACCCATTCCTGAATGGAAATGGGAAGTGATCTCTTTGGACTTCATTACAGGCTTACCTCGAAAAAGGAAGAAGAATGATTCAATCATGGTAGTGGTGGACAAATTAAGTAAAGCTGCTCATTTCATACCTGTGCAATCCACTTACAAGATAGTGCAGATTGTAGATATATTCATGAGAGAAATTTGCAGGTTGCATGGTATACCTAATACTGTGATTCCAGACCGGGATGTCAAATTTACCTCCGCATTTTGGAAAACCTTGTTCTCAGGTTTAGGTACTCAGATACACTTCAGTACTGCCTATCACCCTCAAACGGATGGGCAGACAGAACGGTTAAACCAAGTTTTGGAGGATATGTTGCGCATCTATGTAATGCGGCAACCAGCTAAATGGGAGGACTACCTGCACCTAGTGGAGTTTGCGTATAACAACGGATATTAGGAGTCTCTAAAAACGAGTCCCTCGGAAGCACTATATGGAAAACAGTGTCGTACACCAATTAACTGCAGCAGTCCGGAGACAAAATTAATGTTGGGACCAGAAATGTTGGCTGAGCTAGAAGCTGAAGTAAAAAGAATAAGGCAGAATTTGAAGGCTGCGCAGGACCGACAAAAGGTCGTTGCAGATAAGAAAAGATCTTATCACGAATTCAGAGTGGGTGACCACATGTATGTCAGGATTAAGCCTAAAATAAGTACCTTAAGGTGGACTTCTTGCGCCAAGTTAGCCCCTCGTTACTGCGGACCCTTCCAAATTCTGGAAAGGGTGGGACCAGTAGCTTATAGACTGGCACTGCCTAGTCATATTAAAGTGCATAATGTGTTCCATGTATCGTTGTTAAAGCGATACGTGCATGGTGAGAAACATGTAATTCATTGGCAGAATGTTCAGGTAGGTGAAAGTAGAAAAAAAATAAAAAATAAAAAATCCTAGCTGAAAAATAAAAATAAAAATTGATTACTATATAAAAGTACTAACTGAGAACACTTATTTTTTAGGTAGAACCGGACGAAGAGTTTCTGGTCGAGCCGCTACGCATACTTGATCGAAGAGAGATAGAACTCCACAAAAGAGTAGTTGTCTAGGTGAAAGTGCAATGGAAGCACTTTGGACTGTACTAGGCTACTTGGGAGGATGAAATATTCATGCAGGAGGCTTATCTGAAACTTTTCACAGATATGAGCTGAAAACATCGAGGACGGTGTTACTCTCAGGGGGGGAGATGTAACGGTCTCGTTAAAAATTAACTACTAGGTACTAGTTAAAAGACAATTATTATTTTACTGTTGGAAAAAGACTTGAGATATTGTTTTGGATTAAAACAAGGAATTAATTATGTTTATGAAATTTATTAAAAATAGGGTTTGAAAATGAAAAGGAAATATTTTAAAAGCTGATGGTAAAAGTTTTCTAAGAATAGGAGGTGGTTGGGGCAGTTGGGAGATACAGTTACTCACCCCTTGAGGATAAAAAGAGAATCCTGGAAAGGGGTGAGGGTTCTGAAATTCTTGGAAAGAAAGGGGAGAGCATTTTTTTCTTGAGCTGGAAAGATCCAGTGGAAAATTGCTTCTGAACTCCATTGAATAATCAATTTTTTCTGCTAGTGACTGGATTGGCCTTCCAGAGGTCACAGCAGAGGTATCTCCACTGTTAAACCGTGGCACCGTCCAGATTCTGGAGCTAGGGGGCAAGTGGAGGACATAATAGCCTCCCTTGAAGGTTGGGAGAACATCAACTAAAAGAAAGGATTTCCTAAACCAGATAAGTATACTCTGTGAGTTCGTAAATCAGAAGTGTTTATAAGTTTTATGTAAAGTTAAATAGACAGATTGTTATGTAAAACCTTAGAGTATTAATGTTAAACAGATGTATATATGTTTGTTTATGCCTTAGCATGTAATATCGCAATCTGAGTAAGTACCTTGAATGTCACTTCTTAACAGATGCCTCAGAGAGTTCAGTATAAAACTAGAGAATGATTTAAAAGTACCTTTAGTTGGGATTAATGCACCTGTTCTCTTGTACTATTGAAGATGTCGAAAAGAGTTATGGAAAGTTCTGTGTTAATCTAAAAATAGATATGAAAGATTAGTTATGCATAATCCTTTCATTTCTTTTCTTTAAGCTGTAGACTTTAAAAGACATTACTGTAGACTTTAAAATACTTTAGCAACCGTTTTTCTTGCCTTACAGAAACCACCGGAATACCTGTTGCAGCGGAAAGTATGCATGTAACATTTTAAGACTGTCTATTTCAATCTTGAATGAAATAACTGTAGAGAAAGAACGTAAGCACAAGCATCACCGATTTCTGAGAAGGAAATAACAACATTCCTACTCATCTGGCTTAAATTGTTAACTTGAGAGATTGCATGAAGAAATTTACTCTCTAGTCTACTAGATCCAACTTCGTGAGACAAAAAGAAGCGCAAACTTTAGCTTCTGTGGCTCTCTGGGATAGGAAATGAAATAATAACCGAGTTTTCTTATGATTTAATAACAAAAGAAGAAATCTCGTTGTGCTAGGGTTATTTGCAGAGTTTATCTATAAAAAAAACGAAAATCAAAGAAAGGAATTGTAGAGCAATACAGAACTCATCGTATGACCCTTGCATGTAATTTGTCACATCGACAAAAGAAGACAAACACAGAAGTCTTGAGTAATTATATTTGCAGATGTCCATTGCCACAGAAAATTCCATCATTACACGAAAAAGGGAAAAACTTGCATAAAATGTCACGCATTAAACGCATGCATCTACTGTGAACTATGTAATGTACATACTCTTACATATTAACCGGGTCGAATAATAGTTTCAAACCCATTTAGCAAATATGTGAGAAGTTATTAAAGATTATAACAGTATAGTACAGAAATGTTACTGATAGTAAACATGGACAAAACCCCAGACGCCATTAGTCTGCAGATGGGGAAACGATAGTAACATGAATAACTACTCGGCAGTAAGCCAAGTAAAAAGTAGCTCCACGGCTCAAGCCGTGACGAATCTTTAACGACGAAGGTTCGAACCAAAAGTAAACCTATAAACCCCGATGAGGCAGATTGAAGAGGGGAGCACCCTTGATGGGTTAAATACCTGTGCAATAGGGACACCCACTTTTAGTGACACGCGACCAGAAGGTAGTGACACTGCATACCTGATACAAGCATAAGTGGTCAGACAGTAAACTCCCATAGGAATATCAGAGAAATTCTAATATTAATTGGTCATAGTGCCTATATCTGAGAGGGAGATTACCTGGAAAGAGGTTGAACACCTTTTCTTTACCTGAGACATCAGCGATGAGACAAGTTTAAAATACCGATTAAAACAAAAATAAACAGATGAGAACCCTACAGAGCAAGGTTTTCCACAAAAAAGGATTGGGTGCCTTACCATTGTTCTGAGGAATAAGGGTACTTCTTGGAGGACCATCTGTCAGCTGGTTGAAGCGGCATCAGGATAGCCTATATGAGTAAACTCGATAGGAGCTGAAACATCAGAAAACGAATTAACAAAACTAAACAAGAAAGAAACAAGCACCTTCCAGCAGAAGGTAAATAAGACTAATGGCATCACGAGATAGAAAAGAACCGCAGTGTGTTACCTAGTACCGTGTTCTCGTTAAATATTCTCCAGGGCGGAGCTTGCTAGGCCCGACCTTTGGACTGAGACTGTAAGTCTTAGTGTTGAAGAGCACCGAGCAGGTTTCCGGAGAGCTCCAAGTCTATAAACTGCTGGAGGGCAACCATGTGAAAGACGAATAAACTGGCACAACCAAGTCTGGCGGGAGTATCAAGTCTGGCGAAGGTGATGGGAGCTGCCAACCGAACGCTAGAAATGAGTGAAGTCCGCCAAGTGGTGCCAAAACATATCCTGAGAGATCTGATATTAAAGCCATAATAAAATTCGCTTGCAAAACGCTTGCCACTTCACACTTATCCATGTGTTAACCACGCCGAGGAGTCCCATTACGGGTTTCATTTAAAACATCAGATACAATCTGATTACGTCTAAGCGTTAATGTGCAAGAAATTTGTGGTACGAAGCGGATCTTACGAGTTTAACAGTATTGACAAATAAATATCTATGCATAACTTATGTAAGCTTGGATTGATACTTTTAATATAGTTCATGTTTAACATTTGATGGTGCATGTGCTGCCGTCACATTAAAAGATTTATCTTCCTGCTTTAATAGGATGTAGGAATATAGTTATCTTACCTTGGTATAGTAAAATATGTATAAAAAAAATAGTTTATGGTAAAATAGGTGTGAGATAATCTAATATGTATGATGTTTCCCTTTCTATAGCGTTTTTGAGAACTCGAAACATTTAGGTTTTCAACAACATATTATTTAATATTAGTTTTCCTGTCAAGACTTTTCTTAGCTATTTACTTCCACTACCAGATTCTGATTTTTGCTTTGTTTAAATATATTGAAGTCATATTCATCATACCAAAAAGAGATAAAAAATTAATTGAATAATAATTTAAGATTCATACTTCATCTAACATTTAAGTCTTTAACAACATATACAGATACTTATCTCTGTAATCTTGGTTAAACTGATGGTTCCTCCCAACCTTAAGAGAGGTCGTCATGTCCTCTTCTCTCCAATTATGAGGAGTTATTATACTTCTTTAGGGTCTCAGAGTTCCACAAACTCTCTTCTTCACATCATATTGTTGTTAACCCTCATTCCCTTTTTGAACTTTTCTTCTTCTTCAGGATTTCCATTTTATCCTTTTGGGAAAAGTAATTGTGAGAAATTGGCTATTTTTTCAGTGTAGAATCTTGGAATACTTTTACCATTCAGTTAATTCATTAGCCAAGATAAATATTGCTTTTTATTTATGAAATAAAACTCAACTGTTATTAACGAATAACCACATTCCTTAATTTTCTTCCACTTAACAATTCACATGTATTTGTAAATGTTTCTTGAACATAATTAAAATAAAAGTGGGTGTTACATTTAGATATCTACTTTACCCACAAAAAAAAATACTAAAAAAGAAAAAATTTAATTAAAAAATAATGTTAGAAATATAATTTGAAAGTTTCTTTGGCTAAATTTATAATTTTACTGAAATGAATGATTAAAAAATTCTTATTTACCACTATAATTTATAAAAATGTGACTAATATTTTAACATAGAAGGTGCTCTTATGATGGGTTTGGTTGGGATGATTCAACCAAGAAAATCAATTTCATTCTCCTTTGTCCAACAATTTTTGAACCAATGGAGAAACGAAATACTTAGAATGTTGGGTCAAAACCCAACAATTAGAAAGTTAGATGAAAATCATAGTTACCAAGTTTGGTAGTATGGGACAAAAAAAAATTGGAAGATCTTGTTAATAAAAATTTTTATATTGAGAAGAGTAAAAATTAGTTTCTAAATTAAAAATTTAAGAAATTGTTTATATTAAAAGAATAATATTTTCAAAATTAGTAAGTTTTGTATAGTAAAATTAAAAGTAACACACAATAATAAAAATAAAATTTTAAATTTTAAAACACATTTTTTTTATACTTTTTATAGTCTTTTTTGTATGATAGTGGTTATAATTTTTTCCAATATTGCATTTTACTGCAAGATGAGAGTTATTATTGTACATCTTTATGTGAGGAAAACAACATCATCTAAGGAAATTATTTTATGTGGTTAATCACAATGATTAATTTTCACACGTTTATTGCTAAATAAATATGAACCTATAAATATAGTGATGGAGAAATAAACTTCATGTTATGTTGACATCATTCAAGGCTATTATTAATATTTAATATCTTACTCTTTGCATTGGACTCTCGCATTGAATTTTTGTAACTTATATTATTTGATTTACTTCCATGTTTTCTCAATATTTAATACAAATAAAAATGATAAAATTTATATTTTATTATTTTTACGCAATCTTAAATAAACATAAAATATTAATTTTGAACAAAATTTATTGAAATTTCTTTAAATTTTAAATATAATATTATTTCATTTCAATTTTTTTTATTTTTTTTTAAATTTGAAAAAAAATGTTATAATTTTGAAGATGTGTACAGAATAATTAGAATTTTTTTTTGATCAATTATGTTTTTTCGGTCAACATTTCACTCGATGCCATTTCCACTAATTCATATAATTACTATTTTTTTTTGCCACATGGTGGTTCGAGGACTAGGCAGAGAAATTTCTTCCTGCCCCAATTTTTTCGTTTCTCAAAACTCCTCGAACTTTTAGTCTCCCTTCTGGAAAAATATATTGCAGATTATCCTTCTTTATAAGATTCTATGTGGCACATTATTGAATGGTACTTTCTTGTCATTTTGATTATCTGTGCAATCCCAAATATTTATTGCCACAATTTTTATTTTTATTTTGTAAAAATACATATGGTATGGTGACTTCTTGCTTTATTGTTTTAAATTAAGGAAAGGAGTATAATTTTTTTTTGTCTAACTGGTATTTTCTAAAGTAGAAGGTTTATAAAAACCTTAATATATTATTTTCAAAAAAAGTGTAAAGTTTTATTTAAAAAATTAAGAATAAAGAAACAGATAAAAATTTAGAGCAATTAATCTTAGTTTGTATTTCATTGTTTTTTATTTTTCTCACTTTCATAGTTTTCTGTAATATTGATCGATTTCATTAAAAATTTCGTTCTGTTTTTGACTCTACATATTTATATTTTATAAAAACTAATGTTATGGCTTCACATTTTAATAAAAAATATATCTACAATGAATAATTAATATATTATCGCAATATCACAATACAATCTTGATTATGTTTTTTATTTTAATTTTTCAATGTTAATCTATAACTGAATTCAACACAACTACATTCCAACTTATTTTAGTATATATCCAATGAATCATTTGTACAAAAAAAACTCAAAAATAGTATTGGATTCTGAACACGTATTTGCACTTGCAACATCTTATTCATAATTTTCAATTAATGTTCATGGGGATATATATTGATGTAGACTCAATTTCATCTTCCTCTGTCCACCAATTTTTGAGCTTGTGAAAAAACACAAAAATTAGAAAGTTGGGTCAAAACACAACAATTAGAAAGTTTCAGATTAATTAGTTTTTTGCAATATATTTCACTGTGTGATTATCAGTAATTGGTTTTTTTTTGCCTAGTTATGTCTCCAAGAACAAGGGGGAAATTTATTCTCATTGACAACATAATATTTTGTTTCTCTCAACTCCAATTGTAGGATTTTTACTGCTAATCCCCAATTTTTTGTTTCTCTCAACTCCAATTGTAGGATTTTTACTGCTAATCCATTTTTTTTTGTTTCTCTCAACTTCTAGTCTCTCACGATTTTTAATGCGAAACAATTCCACCCATTAAATTTTTGATCCCATTTATTGAAATTATGTTTGAATTAGTTTTAAATCCAGTTAGTAGAAAAATGAAAAGTGAGGATTGAATTGAAATTATCATTTCCTATTTCATTTTCACATAATTACTTTGCGCAAATAAATACTAGCCATGATGGATTGAAATTATCATATCCTATTTCATTTTCAGATAATTAATTGGTTCAAATACATACTAGCTATGATGGATTAGAAATTAAACCTAAAAAATGAGTTGACCATTAAATTCTTTATTTAGAAATAGATATTATATTTAATTTCAACAATCTCCTAGCCAAATAAGAAGAGTATTTGTGCAACAAAAGAGAGAATTGGAAGGCGAGGGGGTAGAAAACTCCTCAAAACTTTGGGACACCCCAAGCACTTGAGTTGTATTAGAGCACAATCTCTCAGCCAAATAAGAAGGGTATTTGTGCACCAAAAGAGATAATTTGAAGGCCAGGGGGTGGAGCAATCCTCAAAACACTAGGACTCACCCATGAGTGGAGTTGTATTAGAGGAGCTTGGCATTATTTTTTCTTCTTATCTGAATATGAAGAAAGGAGATTCCCTTACTAATCAATGAATTAGTGTTAATGTATTGACAACTACCATCAAAGTTTTTGTTCGGCTTAAACCTTCATGGACCATGAACATAAATTTTTTTGTTCTACTTAAATGTTCATCGACCACGTGGTCTATCTAATGTAACAGCAAAAAAAATGAGGAGGTGTTTTTCCTTGGGGAATATCATTGTCACAAATAGCTTTAATAACCATAATATATATATATATATAGATGTAAGTCTTTCATTGGCCATGATGGAATATCCAACGGAAGCAGTGTCAGTGAGGCTAATGCTTTACATTGAAAAAATTATATTAATTTTTTAGTAGTTATAGAATATTTGGAGTTGTAACTTTTAATAGTTTCAAAAACCTTTTAGGAATAATATAAACACAACAAAAAAATTCTATACCATTTCCCTATGTCCATTAAAGTAAACAAAATAAAATTTCCCACTATTTCTATCTAAAACCAAATGTCTTGCTAACAAATTTCTAACCAAATTGGAAACTTGCAGAGATGTCAACCATCTCCATTTTAAAATTGAACCAAAACTCTATTGAATGGAAGAAAAATCAGTGGCATGTGGAACGAAAGGAAATTGGTCAATGGATGTTGGAACTATATAGGGTGGGAAAATATTGAGATAGAAATTGGGAAACAGTTGAACATATTATAGTTGTTAAACCCATTAGGGAACGAGTAAATAGCTCTGGAAGGAGATTGATCTATATATTTATATCATATTTACTTTATTAGACATAGTAATTTTAATCTTTAGTGATTTTTCTTTTCAAAATAATCAATTTCCAAATCTTGTATTCCTTTGGTGTACCTTTTCACCTTTACGGACAATTTCTAGTTATATATATATATATATGAAAGATGAGTAGTATCTATATTTTTCATTTATTTTCAAAAGGGCAGATTATATAATATAATCTCTCCAGAATATGTTGGCCATAGGAAGTCATTGTAAGCCATCCAAAAACAGAAAACCTTCAGTCTATCATACTCATATTTTAATGCCGAAATATATATAGCTTCGACATACTTCAAAAAATTAGACATAAACATACTACTTTTTACATATTTTAACAATAGGGATGTAAACATAGATAAACATAAACATAGTAAAAACATGCAAGATTCTGACCATCTCAACCCTCTGAGGATTTAATAGGTTTCAAATCTTTAGCACTAGACCCTGGTATCTTTATTTGCTACAGACGTTTCAGGGGTTTTTCGATTTTACCCAAGCAGGTGTTTTGTTTCTGGACTTGAAAATGTGGTAACTGAAAATCCTTCTAAATTTTTTACATTGCAGGATCCACTTGCATAAACTCTATGGTGTGCATGATGGCTTTTTCCATCAAGTTTTTCATCCTCCAGTATAACTGCATAGTTTGCTAATATTGGGCTAGTCTTCCTGTAGTGTTTCCCAGATCGGTCACTATCATTTAACCTTCCTCCTCTACTTGGCTCTTAAGTGCCTCCTCGAATTTGGAAATGAACTTCCTTACCTGGGCCAAATTTTCCTATAGCTAAGTGAGAGGTGCATATATGATATGTTGAGCCTTAGGTTTCTGATAAGACCTCCTTGAAGCTTGAGTTGATGATTACCCTCTTTCCTTTTGTGTCCCTCATTTTTAGGTTTTTCTCTTGTTCACCCCCGCTTGCGCTTCTTCCTTCACTACCTTCGCCCATGCCATTGGACTCTGCTCTACAGGAATCAAGGTTGTAGCTGCAATTAGAACCCAATCCCTTCCTACAGAGGTCCTATTCTCCCTTCAAAAACTTGTCTCTTAGACAATGGAGGTTATCCTAGCCCACAATGTCAACATATTAGTGCGTTGAATAAAAAGATGACAAACCCGACTCTCGATATTACAACTTGACTGTAACTCAACCCCCTTACCCCAATCAACTTGGAAAGGCCTCTCTGTTTTTCCTCCAATGGAGGAATTTCCACTCCCCTTAAGGTTACCATACACACAATAGCTAGAGGCTAAAAAGACGTTCAGTTTCATGTCTTGAAAAGGCTACTCCAGGTTTCTGGTGGGTGACCTAGGCTTGCCCTCGTCAATCCACCCGTCTCTTCCCCTTTACCCATTTCCCTATTCTCTAGTTTACATAGCATAATCTTCAACATAATTGAAATTAACTGTCATCGGCCCATTTCCGCACACCCCCATCCATGTCGTGAGGCCATGCTATGCATTATAGTCACCCATTTAATGGGATTAAACATGTAGACATAAACATGGTCCATGTACAGGAGGTTTGGAGGAAAATGGAGAAATAGAACATACGCTTGTGTTGTAGGACGATGCCGCTGGTTGCCGAGGTATAGACCGATGCTTCGAGCTTCCTCCTTTCTCTGCTCCTCCACCCTTCTCATAGTGCATATGATAAACCGAAAATACAGAATGAAGTCCCTACGACACGTCCTCGTCAAAATACCACATTTTACCGCGTGGTGCTTGAAACGACCACTCATATCTCTGCACGCGGCCGCCACCGATGTCATTATCATGACACTTACCTTGGGCCATGCTAGCCTGCCTGCCATGAAGGCTGGTATTAATTGCCTTCATAATTCCCTATGGGGATTTGTGTCCTCGTCACACTCGGATGGGGGGATTTTATTATATATTAAATTAAAAGTAGAATTTTAAATGTAAATGAAAATTTTTAAATTGTCTTTCATTGGATATGGAAATGTCCAAAACATCTTACGGGAAAAAAATTACAAAATAGATATATGAATGATATTCTAGTAATTATAAATAACTTACTAGTTTATAAAATCTATAGATAAAGTAAATAGGATTATTGAAAAGGAATTTATGGAAATACGTATAATCTTATATTTCTTATAAATTAATTATATTCAATATTAATTTACATATTTTTTAACTAAATTTATAAACATTAATTATTTAATGAAATGAGTAATTAAGAAAAAGTTATATAATATGAAAGTTATTTATTTTGAAATAAAGATGCTTGATCTAGGGGCAAAGGAGGTCGCCATCTTGAAAATTAAGGATAATATTAAAATTGTTTTTACTTCCAAAGTTAAAGATAAGTTGTGAGAATATAAAAAATTAGAGGGAAAAATGAAACTAAGATATTATAAAGAGGTGATGAATTCTAACCTTTAAAACCAAAATTATCCTTATATGTTAACAAGTGCTAGAAAAAAATAAACATTTAAAAAATAACAACTAATCTCAAAGTGAAATTGAGAATTTGCTTATTTCCAATTTGGGATAAAAAGGTTTGTCACTTTAAAAAAAATGGACCCTAACAGTCAACAGACTCATGTCTTTTATATTTTAAAAACATTCCAATTAAATCATGTTTAAATTCAACATGGCATTAAAAATTACACGCAAGCGGATGAAATTTAGTAAAATAGTAACCAATCGAAACGTGAATCGTCCGGAGAGCAACTCTTTTACTGACTTGATATGATATGTATATGACGCGTAAAAATAGAAAGTGTATGCCTGATCAGTGCTTGACTGCTCTGGAGTGCCATACAATGCATAATCTTCAGAATTTCGAAGTGGCAAGCATAATCCTAATAAATGTCTTCCTTTTATATTAATAAATAAAATAGGTATATATGTCATAAAGGAAATCTGTATGTATGTAACAGACCTCTCCCATAAACACTCATGGTAAATAAATTTTACTCTAACTGTTAATCAAGAATCGATTGAAAGTTAAAACAACTTTTTCATAACAAACTTACATTATTAATATGAAGGGAAAATGACGAGTCCAACAGTTTTTGGGGAGTATTCATTTGGGTTTTGTACTGGGAAAACTGCCCTGTCGAGCCCCATCGATTTGAAATTAGTTCTGTGCTACAGTCCTGTGCGAGACTTCTTAGGGAATCATCATCAGAATGAACATTTGCGAATGATGAATAATGAGATGGGATTGGCGTTTTTATTTAGGTTCGGTTTCATGACTTTCCAGAAATCATCAAGCTTTGCAAAGTATTCGATTGGGAATTTTAATGGGTGATTCCATGGCTAAAGGATGAATGAGGTACTCAGGCCATTTTTAAGAATATGCAAAAGGAATGACAGGTATTTTCAGGTCCGTTTTTGTTATTGATGATTGCAACCTGAACTATATTTCTGCCTTGCACTCTTTTTCTGTGTAAGTGTGAGAATTGTGAAAGGTATGGTCGACTGTCTTATTTTTTATTTAAAATGATTTCTTTGTAATACCTAGTAGTTAACATCATAATTTTTTAGAGTTGAGAAGAATTATTGTAATTTCTTCGGAAAATAATTCTTTGACTTTTTTTTATAGAAAAATTATGTTATCTTTCTTAGTAAAGAAAGATATTTTACTGAGTGTAGATAAGGATAATAATTATGTTAACTTTTGGAAGGAAAATATAACTTGGCTTGTCTATATATATATATATATGGAAAGTTACTATGTTAAATTCCTTAAAAATACATAATCGGTGTATTTTTGGAAAATATTGGTATTATGTCAATCTTTTAGAAAGATAATGTTATTAGAAATATAACATGGTAAAAGGAAAACTTATTGTGCATGTTTTTCAGAAAAGAATCCATGTTGTATTTTCTTGAGAAGATTTCTATTATGTTATTCTTGCTATTATGCCAATATTTTACATAATAGTTAAGAGTGGTAGTATTCTAAGAATTTTTTTGTAAAAAGAATCCATGTTGTCTTAAATATTGCTATTATGTTAATCTTTTTTACATCAAAATAGTATTTCATGATGATATAAATATAAGAAGGGAATATGTATTTCCTACAGTAAAGGAAGAGGTATCTTTCTTTCATGCACAAAGAGGGAGAGTTATCTCTCTTTCATGCACAAAGAATAACCATTATGTTATAGAGGCGTGTTCTTTGCATGTATAAAGAAATGTTGAGCTATCTTAATATTTAGGAGAATATGTGAGTACCTTTATGATATCAAAACTAATATGTTAGTTTATGTTAGTTCTTTTGGAATAAGGTCATGCGTAGGCATGCAACATATGTAATAAGTATCATTGGAAAAGAATATAAATATTTGCATGTGGGAAAGATAGCATGTTGTGCTAAACTACATTGGAAATGGTTATTAGTATAATATTTGAAAAAAAAAACATGTATTTGTATTCCTAACTGCATAGTTTTACAAAAAAGAAAACATATGTTTACATGCTCACTAGCATTGAGATTCCCTTTGGTAAGACTCATAAAGAAAGCTATGTGCTTTGTTGGAGACTCTTTTGGAATCTATATGCATTTGCATGCATGGGAGAAACATTTGATATGTTAGATTGCACTCCATGTACTAAAAGTAATAGCTCAAGGGTTAGCTATTTTGATTAAATTATGTAAATTGCATGCATGAGTATCATAATTAAGTATCAATTTATTTTAAATGTATGCTGGGGAGATGTAGCTATTGTCTTGCAGTTCTTATGCGACAGAAACATTAGTTAATGTGATGACTTATAACCAGCACATATGAGGTATGTTTTGTTAAAGGGAGAATGTCAAGGTTCTTTACTTGCATGTCATGAATATACATGAGTAGATGGAGAAACTACTATAGTATAGATTTATGAAATAATTTATTATACTTTATGAATCTTGACATCAATGTACGTTGAAGGTAACATTAGCAGGGTATGATGGTGATATGTATAAAGAAAATATTATGCTTAACCTGGTGGCAGGTAAATGATTATGGTTCATGCAGATGAGTGCGAACTACCAGATGATCCAATGTATGATGGACCACTGTAGGTACATCCATGCCATCGAGATATAAAGTTATGAAGACCAGAGGGTAAATGGTATGATATTTATTGAAATGGCTTTAAGCTAGATATTTTTGTATATTTCCTTGTAAGATTTATAAATGATGGTTAAGGGATGGTCTCCCTTATAAGCCATTGAGTGAGGGCTGATCACCCTCACGAGCGTTTAATAATAAAATTAAACATTTGTTGGTTTTCACCCTACGGGGTTTCCACGGTATATTGGTGTTCAATGATGTGATTGATTATTGTGTCAAGTTGATGATGTTGATTCCTTTCTTGTTATGATGTTTATAATGGCAAGTATATGATGACTATATGAGTAATGAAATGAATGGAAGGTTACATCATACAATATTATGTTAATGTACTGTAATGGAGGTTTTTAATGGTTATGGGGCTTACTATTATTAATCTAAAGTTACACTATGAAATGGTAAACATTCTATGTAATGATGAGTAAGGAATATTTAATAGTGAATGGATAGTTACCCATGAGTAACTTGTATACAAAATTTTTAACTCCTTACATTTCCATGTGAAGTTGTTGGCTTATGTTACAAGTGGTATCAGAGCTAAAGGTTGCAACACTGGCGCCTTTGGGATTTGTTAAGCAAAAGAAATTGAGGTATGTTATAAACTAATTCTAAAGAGATCCGAGATGAAAGGCACGTCTGTGAAAGAAGGCATCGAATCTCTAATCCAGGTTGAATAAAGAGTTTCAAGAGATAAGTATTATTATCTTTCTTTCCTTGAAACAATAGTTATTGCATTTATATATAATAAAATGCGTACAAAGTAAATATAAATGAAGTTAGAGTTTCTTTAAAAATGATATATCTTCTCCATGTACGTAAAGAAAAACATACAATGTAAGTTCTTGAAAAGATTTCTATTATGTTAATGTTTTAGAAATATATTATTCCTAGAGATATACCATGGTAAAAGACCAAACCACTATGCTAGTTTTGCTGAGAAGAACCCATGTGAGTTCTTGCAAAGATTACTAGTATGTATCTTGAAAGGTGTGAGCAATAGTAAAACATAAATAAGTAAACTTGCTTGCCTTTATATATATCTTATTTAAGAAAAGATGGGAAGCTTGTTTTTCTTTTAAAAGTGATTACGTACTGGTGTGTTAAATGATAAGGAATCCAAGTTATTTTCTTGAAAATAAATATAGGCTAAAGAGAATAACCTCTTGAATATACTACATTCCTAAATGGATTATGTCAACTTCTTGATTTAGGTATATTAAAGGTTAGGTTAACCTTGTTAGTGTTGCGTAGTTTTTATGCATAAAAGAGACTATCTATGGTAAATTATTGGAAGAAAAGCATGAGAAACTTGCATAATCATAGAGGAACAAGGTTCTTTGCATGGATAGAAGATCTATTGAGTATGTGAGTACTTTATGCTATCATAACTATTATGTTATATGTCCTCGAAGAGGAATCATGCGTTTGCCTACTTGATTATGTTAAGTACTCTGTTGGGAAATTAAGATTAGAATATTTATGCATTGTATGCATAGGAACAACAACCAATGTGTTAGATTTATTATATTTGCATGCTCCAAAGGAAAAATCTGAAGTGGTGGGTCTTTTGTAAAAGTTTAAGTAAAGCGAATGCACATTGTGTCATTTTCCATTAAAGGAATTTTCGAACATATATAGTGATTTGTCTTGTATGAATATGTGCATGTGTGAAAAAATTCATAATAATGTGGGAGTTATTTGACATGAATTGATAATTACTTACTCACACTAATGTAGGGATGTTAGAAGAAAGCATGTTATGGCATTGTATTCACATCTCACATATGCACATGAATAGATGTTAAAGGATCACTCAAAGATTGATTATTTATTGAATAAGGATTTATCTAATCATGCTATAAAATCTTGTCAATGTTGCTAAAAGAAAACATTGTTGTAGAGGAGAAATGTGAATTTCTTGATGGGGATGAGTATTGCAGTAGGGAGAGAAGTTCTTCAAATGAAATAAAGATACGTATTTTAAGAAGTCTATGCATATGCATGTTGATTTCCTTTAAAAATGAATTTTTATATACATGGCATTGCATGAGATTAGCTTCCATTTAAGAGAATTCTTAAAAATGTACATGCTATTATAATATACCTTTTTCTGCATAGGAATATGCATATGAGATTAATATGTGTATTATGCTTTATTTCTTTAGGAAAGAAAGTATAAAAAGCATGAAATTATAATGACTAGTGACTGAATAGTTTTTTCATGAGTCATCATGAATGCATTAAGATCATAATGGCATGGAATGACTAGTTTTAGAGTGACTTGTGTCATGGATCCATTAAAATTATTAATAGCATTGATTAGTTATGAATGAATAACTAATGAAAGTTCAATGCATGAATCGATTTTGACTAATGCTATTTGAAAGTTGTGAACAAACGATTATGATAATTAATTCATGTGTCAGTCTGTTGGAACAGAACATTATGGGAATTGGAAATGTTTGCACTCATACCCTAATCGTTATTGACACATACGCATTAATGAATATTTTTTTTATGCATGAAGAAATTGTATGCATGACAACATTTTATGCAGGAACTTAAAATGATTGCAAAAGATAATATGTTCTTGAGAAATGCATATTTACGATTAGCATTGTTTCTTATAGTAGGCATGGGTAGCTTAATGGAAACAGAAAATCTGTGAAAATAAAACATCGCAAACATTGCAATGTGAATTGCAATAGTAAATGTTCAAGTATCATTTTTTTTTAATGTGCATGATTTTGTTAATTCGAAAATAATAATGTACAACACATGTATGTTACTTCTAGGGGGAAGTTGTGACAAATTCATTAACGTTAACTAGTATTAACTAGTTAAAGACAATTTGTTTAATTTTCTTTTATCTGGCAAGAAAAGCTTAAATCATCACTGTTGACAAACAAAATTATTTAATTTGCTGAAATTAATTAATGAAAAGAAAATATTTTTAAGATGATGGTAAAAATGTTTCCAAGAATAGGAGGTGGTTGGGGATAGTTGGAAAGATAGTTACCTACTCCTCTCAGAATAAAGCTGAATCCCAGAGGAGTAGGCGTTCTATGAAATTGGTAAAGGGCGAGTATTTTCTACAGCTGGTTGGGACCAGTTGAAAATAGCTCACAACAACCCTTGTAAAACCAGAATTTCTGAGTGTGAATGGATTTGCCATCAAGAGGTCATAGCAAAAAGATCCACTATTAACCCATATCACCGTCCAGATTCTGGAGCTAGGGGTAAGTGGAAGACGTAATAGCCTCCCTTGATGGTTGGGAGGACCAGAACTTGAAAGACTAAATTTCCAGATAAGTATAAAGACTTTTTAGTGTGTTGTGCTATTTTGAATTAATATAGAAATATTGACTGTCTCGATGTGAAAATGACTCGAATTGGTTGTAGAAACCAACTCCCATGGGTTGGGAGGAGCATTTTGTTTACCATGATGGTTCTCATAGTGGAACAAGCTAAGTAAAAAGTTGTGTTATATTAAAATGAATTACTGAATGTATAAGTTCATTTATTTTATTACTAATTTGTTTGAATGTGATAGCAGATGCTAGGATATGACCATGGTGCATTGATTGACCATTGGTACGATTAGAGAGCTAGGTGCTCTCTGAGTACTTTTTGAAGTACAGTGTGGATGTCTTTAGTAGGAGCTAAGACAGTGTGCACGTGATGCATTGATGAGAGGGTTGGTTCTCTCTGAGTACTTATGGAATTACTTTTATTAAAACCTCTCTTTACATAGCAATAATGTTTGATGGTTGCAAGTATTTTCATTTGATTGAAACTATGTAACTAATGTGATTGAATTGTTAGTCATACATTATAGGCTCTTTCCAGGAAATGTTGATGGGTGTTCAACCATTCTCAGAGAGCTTGCATAAAAGCCATCATTTCTTCCATTAGTAATTGGTAAATAATGGTAAGTTTGTATAGAGATTTTTCTATATTTTTATGAATTGAATAAGGGATAAGTAGTTAGAAATGGAAATGAATTTTTCTTTGCGCTATACATGCTTATGAATATGGATAAAAACATTATTGTTTCAATTAATGGAATTTAAGGAAACGAAAGTGTTTCATTGTGAGGGGAAGGACCCCTTTGGTTTTTTATATTATTATATTATGAGTATAAGTTTAAGTTTCAGTGAGAGAAGCACACCGAGGATGGTGTTCTCTTAAGGGGGGGAGTATGTAACAGACCTCTCCCATAAACACTCATGGTAAATAAATTTTACTCTAACTGTTAATCAAGAATCGGTTGAAAGTTAAAACGACTTCTTCATAACAAACTTACATTATTAATATGAAAGGAAAATGATGATTCCAATAGTTTTTGGGGAGTATTCATTTGGGTCTTGTACTGGGAAAACTGCCTTGTCGAGCCCCATCGATTTGAAAATTGGTTCTGCACTATAGTCCTGCGTGAGACTTCTTAGCGAATCATCATCAGAATGAACAGTTGTGAATGATGAATAATGAGATGGGATTGGTGTTTTCCTTTAGGTTCGGTTTCACGACTTTCCGAAAATCGTCGAGCTTTGCAAAGTATTCGATTGGGAATTTTAATGGGTGATTCCATGGCTAAAAAGGACGAATAAGGTAATCAGACCATTTTTAAGAATATGCAGAAGGAATGACGGATATTTTCAAGTCCGTTTTGGTTATTGATGTTTGCAACCTGCACTATATTTCTGCTTGGCACTATATTTCTGCGTAAATATTACTGCATGAGAATTGTGAAAGGTATGGTCGACTGCCTTATTTTTTATTTAAAATGATTTCTTTGTAATACCCAGTTCTGGTGCATAAAGAAATAGTTAACATCATAATTTTTCAGAGTTGATAAGAGTTACTGTAACTTCTTTGGAAAATAATTCTATGAATTTTTTTTATAGAAAAATTATGTTATATTTCTTAGTAAAGAAAGATGTTTTACTGAGTGTAGATAAGGATAATAATTATGTTAAATTTTGGAAAGAAAATATAACTTGGCTTCTCTCTCTCTCTCTCTCTCTCTCTCTATATATATATATATATATATGGAAAGTTACTATGTTAAATTCCTTAAAAATGCATAATCTGTGTATTTCTAAAAAAAATTGGTATTATGTCAATCTTTTAGAAAGATAATGTTATTAGAAATATAACATGGTAAAAGGAAAACTTATTGTGCGGGTTTTTCGGAAAAGAATCTATGTTGTCTTCTCTTGAGAAGATTTATATTATGTTATTCTTTGCTATCATGCCAATATTTTACATAATACTTAAGAGTGGTAGTATTCTTAGAAGTTTTTTGTAAAAGGAATCCATGTTGTCTTAAAGATTGATATTATGTTAATCTTTTTTACATGAAAATAGTATTTCATGATGATAGAAATCTAATAAGGGAATATGTGTTTCGTCCAGTAAAGGAAGTGCTATATGTCTTGCATGCACAAAGAGGGAGAGTTATCTCTCTTGCATGCACAAAGAATAACTATTATGTTATAGAGGCATGTTCTTTGCATGTATAAAGAAATGTTGAGCTATCTTAATATTTAGGAGAATATGTGAGTATCTTTATGATATCAAAACTAATATTTTAGTTCTTTTGGAATAAGGTCATGCATAGACTTGCAACATATGTAATAAATATCATTGGAAAATAATATAAATATTTGTATGTGGGAAAGATACCTTGTTGTGCTAATCTACATTGGAAATGATTGTTAGTATAATCTTTGAAAAGAAGACATGTATTTGTATTCCTAACTGCATAGTTTTATAGAAAAGAAAACATATGTTTACATGCTTACTAGCATCAAGATTTCCTTTGGTAAGACTCGTAAAGGAAGCTATGTGCTTCGTTGGAGACTCTTTTGGAATCTATTTTCATTTGCATGAATGGGAGCAACATTTGATATGTTATATTGCACTCCATGTACTAAAAGTAATAGCTCAAGGGCTAGCTATTTTTATTAAATTATCTAAATTTCATGCACGAGTATCATAACTAAGTATCAGTTTATTTTAAATGTATGCTGGGGAGATGTAGCTATTGTCTTGCAGTGCTTATGCGACGGAAACATTAGTTAATGTGATGACTTATAACTAGCACATATGAGGTATGTGTTGTTAAAGGGAGAATGTCAAGGTACTTTACTTGCATGTCATGAATATACATGAGTAGATGGAGAAATTACTATAGTATAGATTTATGAAATGATTTATTGTACTTTATGAATATTGACATCAATGTACGTTGAAGGTAACATTAACATGGTATGATTGTGATATGTATAAAGGAAATATTATGCTTAATACGGTGGCAGGTAAATGATTATGGTTCATGTAGATGAGTACGAACTACTGGATGATTCAGTGTATGATGGACCACTGTAGGTACATCCATGCCATCGAGATATGAAGTTATGAAGACCAGAGGGTAAATGGTATCATATTTATTGTAATGGCTTTAAGCTAGATATTTTTGTATATTTCCTTGTAAGATTTAGAAACGATGGTTAAGGGATGGTCTCCCTTATAAGCCATTGAGTGAGGGCTGATCACCCTCATGAGCATTTAATATTAATAATAAAATTAAACATTTGCTGGTTTTCACCCTATGGGGTTTCCAAAGTATATTGATGTTCAATGATGTGATTGGTTATTGTGTCAAGTGGATGATGTTGATTTCTTTCTTGTTATGATGTTTATAATGGCAAGTATGTGATGACTATATGAGTAATGAAATAAATGGAAGGTTACATCATACAGTATTATATTAATGAACTATAATGGAGGTTGTTAATGGTTAAGGAGCTTACTATTCTTAATCTAAAGTTACACTATGAAATAGTAAACATTCTATGTAATGATGAGTAAAGAATATTTAATAGTGAATGGATAGTTATCCATAAGTAACTTGTATACAAAATTTTTAACTCCTTACATTTCCATGTGAAGTTGTCGGTGTATGTTACAATGTATATTCAAGTTAATTGATTATATTTTTTCATTCAATTATATAATTTTTACAAAAAGATAAATTTAGGATTCAATCTATGTCATTTTATCAACCATTTAAAAGCATATTTACTGCAAAATTTACATAGTTAATAACCTTATACCATGGATAAATTAAATAAAATTTTACATTGTTAATAACTTTATATCATGAAAACTGAATAAATTAAATAAAAATGTATTGGATAGACATGACGCAGAGAGTCGACTTTTGATGAAGAGGGTGGCCTTCACTTTGGTGAGCTCCAGGAATGGGGGTGTGGTTAAATGCGAGCGGAAGGTTGCAATCGGTTGGAGCAAACGTGGAAAGGTAGTGCACCACATGATACAGAGTTTCTTTTAAAGTCGTGTTACATTTTCCATTGAAAAATAATTGATGTCACTCCGCTGTCGTACTAGTAACACGAGATGAGCCAAACTCAAATACTGCAAAATATGGTCGAGTGAGAGAGTGAGCCATTGAATCAATACTTCTCAGCATGAGGAATTGATTCATTTTTTAAACCCACTATTTCAAAATAAATCATAAAAGTTATCGAACCATGTACATATACTTTATATCGTATTAAGAATATTACAACAATGAATAATTATTTTAGAATTTAAAATAAAATATTTATACGGACATATAAAATAAACTTTCTTGAACTCAACTATGTAGAATAAGGTTTTTTTCAATATATTTATGAAATAATAACAAAAATAGATCATCATAAATATTGGAACAACAATGTTATTATCGAGTAAAAAATTGAATAGATATATCCATAAATATGGTGATTTCTTGGTTTTGACATTTATCTAACTTATAATAGCAAGATTCATGAATATGACCATCAGATAAAAATATTAATAGTTTAAATATTTATTTTATCAAAATAAAGATAAAAATAAAAAATAATTAATTTTTTTAAATAAATTTTAATTAAAAAAATTGTTATATTTTTCAATTTAATTTGAGAATAATTTTTTAATTGAATTTATAATTTTCCACATGCAAGGAAATGAATGATTAAAAAATTACTCATTTATAAAGATGTTAAAAATTTACTCATTTATAAATATGTTTAGTAAACTAATATTTTGATCTAATTATTTTATTTTAAAAACTTGTATCTTAAATGTATAATGGATTTTTAAAATAGTCTTTCATTGCATATCGAAGAGTCCAAAATATTAAATGAAAAGGGAAAAAATTGTAAAATAAATATATGAATAATATTAAAGTAATAATAATATTTAAGTACTAATAAGTAGTTTACTATTTTATAAAAATTATCTATACTATTTTATAAAATTTGTAAATTTCTATATAAAATAAATGGGTTTTGAACATGAATTTAGCCAAATAAAATGTATTTTTATATTTTTTTTCTAGAGTATATTTAATTTTAATTTTAATTTATATATTTTTAATTAATGAATAATTAAGAAGGGGTTATTTTTAATGAATATTTTTTGAGTTTTTGGTGGATTTTCTAGGAGAGAAATTTGAGGTGAAATATTTATTTTTGTTATTTAAACTGGTTCTTTTAACTACATATATGAATTTAGCACCACGAAAAACTTGTAGGGCACTTTAATTGTGTAGAGTTTACCCATCAAATTTCTCAGTTCAATGAATTCCTGAGGAATTTTAGAGAAATTAGATATAAAAAATAAATATGGAAAATTTTCAAAATGTCTAATTATAGACAAATCAATTAAGAAGAGGTTATATAATATGAAAGTTAAGACATATCTTGAAATTTCTTATAACTTGAAAGTTAAAATATCTATCTTCAACTTAAGTGGGGTTGACATAAAAATGCACAATATTTACTAGATTACTAGGGGGAAAAGGAGGTCACCATTTTGAAAATTAAGAATAAGAATAAAAATATTTTTATTTTCGAACATCAGGATAAGTTGTGAGACACTAAAAATTTAAAGGGAAAAATAAAGCTATGGTATCATAAAGAGGTCAAGATCAACCCCAATCTTGAAAACAAAAAGTATCCCCAAAAATATCCTTCTCTCTTGACCAATGCTAAGAAAAAAATGAAATTTTCAAAGATAATAACTAATCTTCATGAGATTCAAAGTGAAATTGTGCATTTGTCTCTTTCCAAAACACTTTAGGATGAAATATTTTGTCACCTTTACCCTACTAAGAGGATTTAATATGAAAAAAACTTTCTTTGGATTATCCAACTCTTATTCACATCATTTTCAAAACTATGATGATTCAGGTATGCTTCTCTCCCTTCTTTAAAATCACAGAAATAAAATGTTAAAAAATCTCAATTTACTTCTTACTTTCTATGATTATCATTATAGTTAAATTAGCTATAATTTTTCATAATTTAATAGTGCTTCATCTCTATAATTTTTGAAAATTTATAATTTAAAGTTGAATCTTAATAAAAATTTTATGGATTTTTAATAGAAAAGTAGAATAATTATCAATTCCAAAGAATTGGCAATGAAGCACCCTTAGGAAGAGTTTAAGTCATCTTAGTTGGTCGAATTTCAATTGCTAAGTATTTCACCAATTAGGAGGTCAAGTGATCAAATCTCCTCGAGGCCTTGGAATTAGGCCCTCTTTGTTGTGCAGATACATTCTTTTACGTTGATTTGCTTATATTTTCTCATAAATATAGTGGCTACCTAATGTTCATAAACCATCCTTAAAAATAAATAAAAATTACCCTTTATATATTTTATTTTTCAAACAATGCAAATCACCAATTTAACATGACTATTTATTCTAATTAGTCTAATTTGCATACAATAACAAAATATGTAGATATATATTTATTCATATCAATAGAAAATATATTTTATATTTTATTTTTAAAATTATATTGTTGATGATGATGATTAACATTCACTAAGATCAATTTAATATTATTATAATATAATATTATTAATTATATTATAATAATATAATTAAAAAAAAAAATTCAAAAATATATTGATAAAAAATTAATTTAATTAATAGTAATAAATTTTATTTAGATTTATTTATTATAGCATATTATTAGCATTATTATTTGTAAATATAAAAATTGCCTATAAAAGAGGAATATATAATTTGTTTTATTATTTGTGTTGGTAAAATATATATATAATTATTTATATAAAATCAATTAAAAAAGGTTAAATATGTAACTTTTAATCTCGTAAGTTCGCATAGTTATAATATATAAGTTAATTTATTCATCCATATAATAAATGTTATATGGAAGTAATTCTGGAATTATTAGTTTATAGATCATGTAATAAATTAGAATAGAAAGTGACATCAAATTTATAGTATCGACGATTGTTGATATAATAGAAAAATAATTTTAGAGCAGTAAGCATTGCTAGTGAATATGATAGTTCATTTTACTTTATTAATTTATTTATTCAGTATTTTAAATTTGTTTCAATATGATATTACATTGAACAAGACAATCAATTATTCAAGATTACTTTTTAGAAAAATATATATATTTAAAGAATTGTTGAAATAATGAGATAAAATATTTAATATATTTATAGAACATTATATTCTTACATCATTATAAAATAGCACAATTATATTAGAAAATGTGTGAATATTTCTGTTATTTACATGTTAATTAGTTTTTATAAATCGGGTGAATTAATATAATTTAATATTATTTATTTATTAATATTAATATTATTTATGTTAAAAATGTTAATGTAATTAAAAATATTAATATTAATATATTTTTTTCTCTAAGTTATGTGTGATTTTTTAGGTTTGACTTGTGGCTTGAGGAGTTATTTAATTTATCAAAGTTACTTTTGGATCACACTCCTCATCTAGTTGGATTTTTAACATATCTCCTCTCCCTAACACACATTTTAACCACCCCATGAGATTTGATCCTGAAAAGCATTGCTAAAGAAGCCCATCCTCAATGAATTGTGTTAATCATACTTAACATTATTAATAAAATATTATTAATATTAAAATAATATAAAACACAAAACCTAATTTTAATCTCCAAAGTATTAACGGCATATGATGCTTTATTTTTCTGTGCTAAACTAATTTTAGGCTTCCTATAATCATAGGACCAGAATTGAAAAACTGGCAAGTGCTCCTATCTTTAATTTATTAAAAACTAATTAATAAAATGTGGCACACATTATAATTTAGAGTTTCCTTTAAGTGAATGCTCGTTAGTTTATAACATTTAGTTTATTAAATTTCTTGTAATAATTAATGAATTGTTAAAATTAAAATAAGAAGTTTATTGTTACACTCAATTTGAGAATTTTTTTTGAGAAGATGATGGTTTTTCTCCATATGTAGACTTCACGAGTTTAATTCTTACACGAGATGATTTTTTGATTAATATTTTACATGTTTAATTGATTTTATAATCTTTATTTTTGAAATATTATGTATATAGCAGTTCCTTCCAATTTTATATAGATCAAAAATAAAAGCAAGTTACAATTATAATATAAGATGGCTTAGCTAGATGACCTAAACCTGCCAGCATGAAACCAAGTTTTTTAGCCACCTCAAAGAGTTAAAAACCAACCTATATATATATATATATATATATATATATATATATATATATATATATATATATATATATATATATAATTAATTTCATAATAAGATATATTTTATTTGGTGATTAATACATCGTATTCAGAGTTATTTATAGACAAGATATACAAAGAATTTGTAATATTTTTTATTAACCATTTCAATTTTTACCAAATTTTAGAATTTTATCTTTTTTTAATCATATAAATCCAAATGAGCAAATCTAGATCCCCAAAGAAATGTTTGATAAAAAAATATTTAACAAATTATAACACTTGCCACGTTTCACTAATTAATTTTTAATAAATCAATAATAAGAGCAGACCAAATAAAAGGAAAAACCATTAACACCCATTATCTACTCTCTATTGGATCATCTATTAGATGAAGAATATTCCTAGATCATTAAATCTTGCTCATTCATAGATTACAATTTTCAAATTTCTAACATCCAATACAATATAGACTACACCTTTAGTGTATATATAAAAGAGTAGCAAAATCATGATTGGAAATACGTAAAAGAGAGAGATTTGCATATAATACGTAATAGAGAGAGATTTGCATATAATCTATACACACGTTGTATTGTTTTAGGGGAGAGTGTTTTAATTCGATGTCATTTAATCAATAATTTTAATTTTTTAACTATGTTAAGTAGATGTGAAATAATACATTAGTTTTTTTTACGAGTCGTAGAATAGATGGTAATAATGTGTTTTTCTAAGGAACTTCGTGGTGTAATTGTCACATATTTGAAACTCCATTTGCAAAACTCTGGCCATGTTAAGCATTAGTGTTCATCTAGGAGGATCCTAAAATGAAAAATTTAAAAAGTCCTTAAAACTTTGGGAAGCCTATCTTAAACCAGAAATATTTTAATTTTTAATGCGACGATACGAATGATACCTCAATATGACACTGTATACGAGAGTTATGGCCTAATGAAATTTTTGAGATATAAATATTTTTTTGCAGACAGGACCCACACATTACCACACGACAGTCGACACCATCAAAATTGATGTTCACATTAGCATTATGGATATTGAAGTTAGCATGATGACGTGGCAATATGATAAGTAGATGGGCCAATCTGATGACTACATCTTGTGAATGATGCCATCCATATAGATGATGACATCAACATCACAATGAACGATACAGACCAATCAGAATGTGCCAAATGGCACCTAGTTTGAGGTTGGGCTTCACTAACTGAGTAAAATTTTGGCACCATGGTAGATGGAAAGGAAAGTATTTTCTCTTATTTAATTTTTCCAAAAACCCATAAAATATGAGAAACCATTTTGGTGGGCTCAGATTCAAAATAATATTAAAAAATCATACGAGGACCTCGTGGCCTCAGTCAAATTATATGTATTTAATATAAAATGACACTAGCGGGAGTCAAAAATGCCTGCTACAATCGTCGACCTGTCTCTTGGCAGCGCCAAAATTGGTACCATATATATAATAGAACCAAAATAAAAACAACCCTACAATTTTTTTTTATATTTTAAATATATATGTGTTGGGTGGATCTCCTAGGGGGTCAAACCTATGACACTCGAACCAGCTAGCAATCCAAACCTACTAACATAACCACCTTATCCGAAGGGTGTTTTGTAAAATCTACCCACAAAGTTTTTATTTAAAACTTAATTCGTTCGACTGAGGGGGGAGGCCACGTGTCAGAGTGTGAGACACAGAGGGTCGATGGATAGATGAAACCTAGTGATGGAACCCTTTGTTATAGGTCATTTTGTCACAACTAATCAACAGGCCTCCAAATGGGATCAATCAACATCCTAATCCCCCATGTCATCATGTTACACAAATCCCTGATCATGTGCCTTTCATTCTCCAATTTTTCTACCCTAAAATGCACCACCTGATATAGTTTTAAGACCAATGATCCATGGCCTCTTCATGGACTACATTCACCTACAGGTTTCTCCACTATGGCCTGCATTGATCACTAGTATGTTGCTCCCCTTTGCACCTGTGTTAGTTTTATAAATATGGAGAATGATTGAGATTCCAAAATATTCCTCTTCCAGAAGTTTCCATAATTTGTTACAACCATTTAACCCGGATAAAGCATTCATATCTTATCCTACCTTTCTTTGGAGTTTTCATTCCTAGATTGGTAATTTGATAATAACTCCCAAATTACCCTACTCCTCTATATATTTACAACCTTCCATATGTAAGAGGTTGGATTTTGGAGAGTGAATCTTCCCTTATGCTATTGTACTGAGAGGTTTCCATTTCATTCATTTAGGGTGATTGGAGGTGCACATTGTACAAAGGAAAGGACAAGTCGACAACTTGGAGGATATTTTCTACAAAATCAGAACCTATTTATGGTTGTAATCTCCTTCCATTTATATTAATTAAAATAATCCTATGTTTTTCCTATATGTGATGTTTTTATTTCATATGTTTCAATACCATGTTGATATATTGAATAAATCATTTAGATAATAATGCATAGATCATGTAGCTTCTTGGCTTTATGTTATGTCACGGTCTAGGTTCTAATTTTGGCGATCAGAGTTGTAATTGAGAATTCAAGCTAAAGAAGGAGCGAAGCATATGCCACATTCCAGATAGGACTCACTCCATCATCTATTTACTTTAACGAAAAAAATTGGGTTCCTTGTATTTATGTTTTTCTAGGTTAACCAGCAACCTAGGGGGCATACTTTTTTCTACAGTCGTTAATCCTATTTAATTAATTGGCAACTCCATTGGGTAACGAAGTATTCACTTGGTGGTTTCCTTGCCCATTATGTCTGATTACTTATTTGATACACCTTTGTTGTGTTATCCAACCAGGAACAGACCTAAGAAGTGAAATCATTGAGTATATTTTGTAATTTTTGTGTTGGAATCATCTTTCCCAGGACCAACACACCCTCTCTTCATCTAACAAATCATTACACCTCTCTTGGGCCCTGTTTGTGCCTATACTGGCGCCTATTTTTGCATAATGTTTTCCTTAATTTTGGAGCCTCTCTTTCGTTGGACTACTTCCAACTGAAATTCCTCAAGTATTGAGTGTTTTCTGGTCTTTCTAAACCCTCCATCTGGTTTTCATTTTTGTTTTATTGCCTTTGGTAAGAACTGGTTTTGATTTTTCTTTGTTCTTACCATATGGTTACTTGCAAACTAATTATATTTTGTTGTTGATCGCTTGGATGAATTGTTGTTCTAGTCCTCATTCTAAAAAGTGAATTTGAGTTGGTGATTAAATAATTACATCTTAGTTATATTCATTTCGGAAATAAAGTGTTCTGAAAACAAAAATATTACATTGGAATTTAGGTTTTTGCATGTGCATTGATATAGGAACAGTTGCATTGAAAGGGGAATTGCATCTTGCATCTTGTTTGTTGCATATTGTATACTGCATAATGATTATTTCCTCCCTTATTAGCTATATTTTCATTGAAAAAGAAAGATTTCCATTTTCTCAAGCTAGATTTTCATTTTAGGATATTCAAATGACATTTTTAGTGAGCCCAAAACTAAAACTTAATCAAAGATAAATAGTAAAATTTATTGAATCAACCTAAGGATCATTTGTGAAATTAATGCAAACATTTAGAGGTATAGGCTACAAACGTGTTTCAACATCATTAAACGTAGGACTTGTCTTTGTTTGCAAGCATAGCATCCCAGGGTTGATATCATGTTCCATGTATGTGAGTGTATAGGATAATTCTCCACATACCATTGGGTGTTTTGAAAATTCTTAATACATGTCAAGAATATGGAAATTCTCTGATGAAATGGTTACACATCAGAAAAAACTACTACAAACTATACCCCCATATACCATCTAGTATATTTTGGGAGTCCCCTATAGTTTGTTATCCTCTCCATAGGTAACTAAGTCTGCCAATTTGTATACCATGATACCAATTTTTTACTCATCATGGTAGCAAATAAGATCAATGTGTAGACAAGCCCATGAATAAAATCCATAATTGAAATTACTATTTTGATGTTAAAAAGTTTATTTTTACAAATAAAGAGTAAAGAGGAGAAAATTATGTCGAAATAACTTCTTGATATCTTATTAACTAGAAAAAATACCATCTATTTAATAATATACAAATTAATCCCAAAGGATTAGTCAAAATTCCCCCCTTAATCCATTGGGACATATAACATGCCAAGTAAAATTATGATTTTTATAAAATTTTGATGTTTCAATGCTTTGGTAAAGATATATGTGATATTCTCTAAAGGAGGACAATGTGTTAGATGCTTTATTTTGGCCTCTACATGGTGTCAAATCAAGTGATATTTGGTGTTGATATGTTTGGTTCGATCATGGAATGTAGTATTCTTGGCCGATTGAATTGTAGATGTGTTGTCAATAAAGAGTGTGTTGAAGTAGTTTGTTAATCCTTGAAATATTCAAGTATTTTCTTAAGCCAAATGATTTCCTTTTTATTTTGAGCGGCTACAAAATATTCGGCTTTAGTGGTTGAATCAACATGAACATAATGCTTTCATTATATACAAGTGATATTTTTTGATCGAGGATTCATTAAATAGGCATAAATAGACACATGATTCTCTTTATCGCCATCAAAATGAGAATCTTAATAACTAGTGAGATGGATGTCTGAGAGTAGAATATTTGATTCAATACGAGTAAGTTACTTTTAAATATTTGAGCAATCATTTTTTTGTGACCCAATGATCTTCATAGGGATGTTGCATAAACCTGGAATGTATTCTTACAAAAAAAAATTTGTTAGAATGAGTAGTAGTAAGATAAATCAAACTTCCAACAAGCTTCCTGTACTTTTTTGGATATTCAAATCTACCACCTTCATTTTTTCTATGATTTAGGTTTTTCTCCATTAAATTAGAAACAAAAATACAATCCTGCATTCCAAATTTACTCAATAACTCTGAGAAATATAAATATTTGTAGATTTCTGATCAACTTCAATACCTAAATACTAATGAATTAATCCCAAAATTTTCATATCAAAAACCATTTGCATTTCCTTTCTAACAAATGTTATATAATCATAATTGTTCCCCATGATAATGAAATCACCGACATAGACAACAAGATATACAACTGATCTTCACAATTTCCTGATAAGTAAAGTTGCATAATATAGATTGAAATTCTTATAATTCATATTGTTGCATCTTTTGCATCACCCTAAAAGAATCAACTAATTATTGAGTTTGTCGCATACTTTTCCCATTTCCACCTTTGTACATTTTTTTCTTTTAGCTACCCCATTGTGTTGAGACATGTAAGCTCACAGTAATGTAGAAAACTATTTGAACAAAATTCTCCTACATGATCAATGTGTCATAATTTGATTATGTGACCATTTTTATTTTCCACAGGAGTTTTAAAGTTATTGAATGTATCAAAATATTTGTCCTATGTCTTCAAAAAATAAACCAAAAATTTACGTGAGTAATCATCAATAAAAATAATAAAATATTAGGATTGACCCAAACGTTTTGTTTGCACTATTCCAAAAATGTTTGAATCTACTAGATCAAGAGGTTAATGAGGCCTCCATGCTTTTCTTTTTGGAAATTTATCACATGCATGTTTTCCTTTAGAACAACCATCACAAAGCTACTTGTGTTTATGAACCATAAGCATACCATAAACTAAACCTTTTGATGTTAAAATATTCAAACTTTGAAAATTCAAATGGTCATACCTCATGTACCACAACCAACTTTTTTCCTCATATTCCAAATTGGAAAAATGACTGTGATTTTCTCCAAATTTGAAAGAGAAAATCTTATTTTTGTTCATAGACACAACACTAACCATCTTATAACCATGATTCTTATCATAAATTGTGCATTGTCTATTTTCAAACACCACTTTATATTCTTTTTCAATTTATTGTCCAACACATTATAAATTATTCTTGTAAAAAAATATATTTAACGCATTCCATATCTTATTTAGTAGGGACATTCATAGATCCTTATGGAACAACCTCCAAAGCTTTTTCATCACCAATATTGATCGAAGATTTGAAAATTTCATCAATTGTAGAATGAAGTTCCTTATTTCCTAACATATAATTGAAACACTGTGAATCTATATACCAGACATTATTAATAACATTTCCAAATTTTCCATATGATGGAAATAAAATATTTGAAGCACCATCATTAACCACTTTTTCATAATTAACAATTTTGTTGTTATTACCTTATTTAAATCTACACTCTCTTTCAAACTGACCATACCTTTTATAATATTTGCATTGTATATTTTCCAGAAAAAACTCTGTGTCCTCTATAACTTCCTCTTGAATAATAATGATTTTGATCTCTATCTTGACTTTGGTTGCTACTACCTTCACTTTGGTTGTTACTAACTTGGTGACATCTTTAATTTTTGTAGTTAATAATTTTGAAGAAAAAATTTTCATATCACTTTCTTGAAAAAAAAAACCTCTGAATATTTATTCATGAGACACAAGAAACCCAACTAGATAATCAAATTGAAAGGTAGGAAAATCTTTAATTTAAGTATTATAGCAACATCGTTCCATTTTAGTGTTAGAAATCTTAACACCTTTTTTACCACAAATTCATTGTTTAATATTTTTCCTCGCCAACTAATTAACTATGACTTTTAGTCTCACACAATAATCGCTTGCAATTCCAATTTCTTGCAATTCCAGTTTCTTGCGTCTTCGAATTCTTAATTTCTATTTTTAATATATTTATCTTGGCAACTTTTTCCTTTAACATCCTTAACAATTTTTGCACCTACAGTTCTCGGAAATAAACGATTATCTAGAGCTATTAGAATATGAGATAAACCTTGAGCATTTTTTTTTTAATTTCATATTTAACTACTTTACCATTGGCCATAAGAATGGTCCAATTTTGTGACTCTCCATAACAACTTTCTACGATTTCCAGTAAATCGTTTTCTATTAAAAAGATCATAATTTGATTAGACCATTATTCATAATCACGGCATGATTAACTTATGCTCTAATAACAAATGAAGATTCTGAAAACTCGGGCAAATTCTTTAAACCAAGGAAAAATATAATTGCAGAGTACATTCTTTTCGTTTGTATTTGCAAATTTACAGTAACTACTCCAAAGGAATAATATTCTAGTATTATTACCTCTTTCCATTTTTTTTATTTTTTATATGATTTATTTCTCTCGTTAAAATTAATAATTTTTATACTTAATTTATCTAAAGAGAAATTAGATAAATATAATAAAAAATAATTGTTATTGTATCCACATTCTATAGATAAGTATTGGAGAGATGTGTAAGTTTATTTGTCAACATGAAATTTCATTAATGTTGGCCAAAAAAATAAATCTAAACAATAACTTACATGACCATATAAATAAACAATTAAAAAATCATTATCAAAACAAAACTCTTTCTCTATTCATGGCAGCAGTTGTATTGGTATTCATATTTTCATAAGGAAAACAATATAAATTTAAAATATGAAGATGTTTACTAATACTAAAAAAAGAGGGGTATGGTAGATAAATAAAAATAAGAAATAAACCATAGGTATGGTCAGTAAATAAAACTTTTGTTTATACTTAAGAGGCATGGTAAATAAATAAATATAAAATATGTATGGTAAATGAATAAAAATCTATCAAATAGGATTAAAAATCAACATCTAATTATATATCAAGCCTATGGACCAAATACAATGGACCAAATTATTATTAATACCATAAAAAAAAAAAATATTAACTCTCATATTAATATTAAAAGATTAGTATTAATATTATTAAATTTAATAACTTTGAATTAAAATAATATTAAATTTGTTATATCATGATATATATTAATATATCATGATATATATATTAACTCTAGATATATATGGGAGGGAAGAACAAAGAAATAGAGTGTTAGAGGTGGAGAAATACGGGAGTGGCAAGGGAGAGATGGAGATAAATTGAAGGAGATGGAAGATGAGGAATGGAGAGAGGGAGAGGAGTGAGAGGGAGATATAAAGATGGAGAGAGAGAGAGAAAGAGAGAGAGAGAGAGAGAGAGAGAGAGAGAGGGGAAGGTAGAGCGATGTAGGAGAGAAAGGGAGGGAGAGGAAGGATGAGAGGGAGGACGAGAGAGGGAGGGAAGACGAAATACAAAGGGAGTGAGAAGTGGAGAGAGAGGGAATGACGGGGAAGAGATGGAGAGAGAGTGTGTATGTTTAGGTTGAGATAACGAGACATAGAAGGAGAGATGGAGAGAAGGGGGGAGAGAACGAGAAAGGGAGGGATATAGTAACATATTTAGAGATATATAACTTGATGGGGAAGAGAGAGGATTGGAGGGAAAAGAGAGATAGAGAGAGATAGATAGATAGAGAGAGAGAGAGAGAGAGAGAGAGCGGGGTGGGGAGGGGGAGATAGAGGGAGCTAGGAGAGAAAGGGAGAGATAGGAAGAGAGTCATTGGGGCATACAGTGGATTGTAGAGAGAGAGAGAGAGAGAGAGAGAGAGAGAGGAAGAGAGAGGGAGGTAGGAGAGAAATGGATATAGAGGAAAGATGAGAGAGATGAGGAGAGAGGGAGGGATAGAGAGATGAAATAGGAGGGGGGACAGAGGGAGGGAAGAAGAAAGACATAGAGAGCGACAAGTGGAGAGAGAGTGCGAGTGCCAATAGAGAGATGGAGAGAAAGAGTGTGTATGCTTGAGGGAGAGATAAATATGAAAAGAAGGAGAGATATATTGAAGGGAGGACAGAAAGAGAGAGACATATAGTAACAAAGTTGGAAGGTGAAGAGATAGGTAGAGAGAGGATGTAAGAGAGTGGAGAGAGGTAGGGAAAAATAGATGTGAGAGAGAAAGGAATAGAGAGAGGATGTGAGAGAGAGGAGAGAGGTAAGGAAAAAGAAATGGATATGGACAGGGAGAGAGAGGGGTGTATGTAGAGAGACATAGAGAGATAAAATGTGGAGAGAGAGTGAGAGAGAGAGAGGGAGAGAGAACAATATGAGGGAAGAGAGATAAAAGTGAGGAAGAGGGAGAGAAGGGGAAGATAGAGAGAGAGGGAGAGAGGAGGAGGGGGCGACAGATATATAGATTGGAGAAAGAGAGTGTATGTTTTGGGGGTGATATAGAGAGGCATAGGGAGATAGAGATATGGATGGAAGGTGAAGATAAATAAGAGAGAGATGAAAGGTGAAGAGAAAGAAGAGAGAGATGGAGAGATGCATTGATTTTGGTGTAGATGTTGATTTCTAATGATATTTGATTACTTGAACTAGAGGCATTGATTTCAATGTAGATGATTTCTAATCCTATTTGATTGCTTTCACTAAATGCATTGATTTCAGTGTAGATGTAAATTTCTAATCCTATTTGATTACTTGCACTATATGCATTAATTTCAATGTAGATGTTGGTTTCTAATTATATTTGATTTCTTAGATGCATTGATTTCAATGTAGATTATTTCTAATCCTATTTGATTGCTTGAAAAAAATTCATTCATTTAATTGTAGATGGTGATTTCTAATCATTTTTTATTTCAAGCAGTAGATGTGTTGTTTTTAATGTAGATGTTGGTTTCTAATCCTACGTGCTTAAGTGCAATAGATTCATTTATTTGAGTGCAGATGTTGATTTCTAATCCTATTTGATTACTTGCATTAGATGCATTGATTTTAGTCTAGATGTTGTTTTCTAATCTTATATGATTTCTTGCATTATATGGGTTGATTTCAGTGTATATGTTGCTTTCAGATTTGATGTAATTGGATATATGATGGTACATTAATTTTAAATTGATTGGATTAATAATGTGGATTGATTTCAATGTAAGCACAAAAAATGAAAGACAATGTACATTAAATTTTGTGTTATAGTAATTCAACCTATTAATATTGGCGAGCAAGAGAGAAAAGGTATGATGTTTACTACAACAACTCTAGCTAAATATTTAAATGGTTTATGATTTCAATTTTCCTTTTCATTTAATCCATATTAAAAGATGACAAAACTAACAAGAGTGAAAATAAGAATAGTAGAAGAAAATAGTTTGAGATTGATGACAAGGAAGACTATTTGTAATTGATACATTCTTATTATTCACAATTTCTATCATTCTACACTATTCAAAATTAAAGATAGTTTGAATTTAAAATTTTTATTTCATCATTAAAGTTAGTATCTTTATAGGTAAATAAGAAAATTTGAAATTAAAGAGACGATATAAATCTGAGATATATTTAACATATTTAAAATGGTTATATTAATATTAAATGTATTTACATATTATTGATAAAATTAATCATCTGTTTGATAGATTTTCTTGACGACACCATATTAACTCCAGATATATCAAGCGTCAAAAGGATCAAAGCTCTTGAAATGCAGACATTTTCTCAAGTTTTGCTCTAAAAAAGATTTGAACCTCCAAAGTTTTAATCCCTCAAAACACTTGATAAATCATGAGTTAAATTTTATAATAAATACTTCTACATCAATTACAAACCTACCATAAAATGTTATACTAATGATTATGTGTACAACATGGAGAATGTTCGGCATCTAGTGTATGTTGTGGAAAAATTCATCACATACAATTGTCATTTTGATTAGTAATTTGTGACTACGAAGCCTCTTTGTATTTCATTGATTATGTGTACAACATGGAACATGTTCGGCATCCAGTGTATGTTGTGAAAAAACTCATCACATCCAATTATCAATTTGATTAGTAATTTGTGACTACGAAGCCTCTCTTTATTTCACTGTCCCATGATTATGTGTACAACATGGAACATGTTCGGCATCCAGTATATGTTGTGGAAAAATTCATCACATCCAATTGTCATTTTGATTAGTAATTTGTGACTACGAAGCCTCTCTTTATTTCATTTAAGTTGGTATATACATTTTCTCAGCTGCATAACAATATTACTCAAACATCAAAGGTAATAAATTATGGTCAAGACGTTTCACTATTGGTATCAAAGTGAATTGATGGAAGTTATACGTTTCGCAACGATTTATCTGAAATGAAGAAGACAGTGGGCCATTCATCTTGATCATACAAAAATAACAATTCATTTTGATTATACAAAATTAATTTAATTTTAAGGTTATGGTTAAGTTAGACACTAAATTGGTGTATGAGACTTTATTTGGAAATAATTATATATTTGTGTATTAATGGAGAAATTCTTACATAGTTGTAACGTATCTTCTTAGTGTAGGATTAGTTCCTAGAATATAGGAGTTTTTTTACAACTTCCCGATTTCTTGTGATGTACTTAAAGTTCTATTTTCTGATTAATGAATGAAGAGTGATCTCTCCGTTTGAGTGTTGTCTCTAGGTGCAGTACTCACCTGTGAGCTACAACTCCTTCTTTTCAATTCTGTGTATATTTTATCTTGGTATCAGAGCTCAGGTTGGGTGAGCCTGGTTTTTTATTTATAAATCACCTTTGTGGCTTAATCACCTTCGTGGCTACGTGTACACGGGAGCTTTGTGCTCACAAGAGCTCTGTGCTCAGTCAAGCAGGTGACTTGAAGTAACACCTGGCTCATGGTCTTAGATGATTCATTAATCTCTGAGCAGAAGTGGGTTGGCACTTATTTTCTACTGACAGTCGCACCGAGAGGCTCAATCAGCGCGACTGTTAGGTGTATACCCGCGCTAACGCACCAAATCATGGGATTGGCGTGGAAGTGCACGAGATATCCACGCCAATTTTGGGCCTTGCATCATTTTTATTTTGGGTGCGGAAAGGCACCGCCTCGCCTTCGTTGGAAGTTCTGCAATAAGTTGCAGATAAGAGAAGTTTCAGATCTATCTGGAGGAGGCAAATCAGACCAGTTTGGTGGTCATATTTTGAAATCCAAAATTTTCCCAGTGGAGGCAGATCGAGATTTTCTGTTGATGGCGTATTGAACACATGACTTACCCAGACGATGAAGATCAATTTACAGATCTACCTGGTAGTGCTGGATCTGAATCGAAGATACAGTTGGTTGATCAAGAGAACTAGCAGAATAGTGGCAGATCGGTGGTCAGGATCTGACAAGTATTGATTTTTTTTAGTGTCTGATCAGTTGGGTAGATTCATTCATTTGTAGATCAGTTCAGAATGAGTAGCACTATGGAATCATATCCCCAAGATTCTGGAAAACTTGATGGATCTAACTTCACCAATTGGAATTTCAAGATACAGACCTTGTTTGAGGGTGCAAATGCATGGTTGATAGTTACAAGAGATGAGTAGAGACCAAATTCAATCACAGGGCTGACTATGCAAGAGAAATATTGGGATAAGAGAGAAAACAAAGAAATTTTTTTGCTGAAGATGTCCGTCAAGAACAACATTATCCCACATATCAGAGAATGCAAAATGTCCACTGAGATCTGGACGACCATCAAAAGTTTATATCAGACCTAGAATACAAATCGTATTATGGCACTCAAAGGTAAGATGTTTGCAATGAAAATGGATGAAAATGAGACTGCTACTGCATTCATTGCATGAATTAAAGATCTGAAAAACGGATTGGGAGACATCGGAGAGAAGGTCTCTGATTCCAATCTTGTCACAATCACGCTGAATGGGATGACAAATTAATACCAAATTTTCATCACTAGATTGGCGGCAAGGGAGAAAGCCCCTACATTTGAAGAATTGACAGGGATCTTGCTGCAAGAAGAAGAGCGATGACAGAATTTGAAACCACAGAGCGATGATCTTGCTCTGATGGTGAAACGACGACATTATAGACGGAAGATGCCATAACAACAATCACAATCACAGTAACAGAGAGGAGGAGGTACATCGCAAAAGAGACCATATATAGGTATGCCTACAAATAATGCTTTAAGAAGATGTTATTATTGTGGGAAAGCAGGTCATATCTAGATTGAATGCCTTAAGAAGCAGGCAGATGATGCAAAGAAAAAGCCGGCAAAGCACAGAGGATACTTTTTTGAAGAAGATGAAGATTTCAGCCACGAATTTCGACTATTCACAGCTGACTATGCCCTTTCAGCATCTAATGAGGACGACATCTGGTATGTCGATTCTGGTGCATCCTCTCACATGACAGGTAAGAAGGAATGTTTTGAAACTCTTGAAGAAAGTTCATATGGATCAAAAATTTATCTAGGAGATGATAGTGGATACGAGATCAAAGGGTACGGGGATATTCCCGTAAAGTTACCAAATGGTGACATTACTCGTCTTAAAAATGTTTTATATGTGCTCGGGATTAAGAAAATTTTGATATCCGTATCGATGATAACTGATCGGAATATGCAAGTTGAATTCTTCAAGAATCATTGTGTCATAAAGGATGTAAAAAATATGCCACAGAAAGCCATGGTTGCAGCTAGATCGACAGCCAAAAAACTCTGGCACCAGAGATTCGGTCACCTAAACTTATAGGACCTCATGTTATTGCAAAGAAAAGGTATGGTTGAGGGAATCCCTTTTTTTCACAGTATTAAGTTAAATTGTGATGGATTTTCCTTAGGAAATATGCATAGAGAAGAGTTTCCTGTGCATGATAGAAGGAAGGAAAGAGATATCCTAGAACTAGTGCATACTGGCATATGCGAACCTATGCAGACGAGGTCGCTAGGTGGTGCATATTACTTTCTTTTATTTACTGATGATTGCACTAGATACTCATGGGTTTATTTTCTAAGTAAAAAGAGTCAGACTTTCCAGTACTTTACAGAATTTAAAACCTTGGTGGAAAAACAATTAGGAAAAAGCATAAAAATTCTCCACTCAGATCAAGGGGGAGAATACAGGTTAGAGGAATTCATGAAATTCTGTAGATCTCATGGGATTTTTCAGCAGTTTACAGTGCCTCACACACCACAGTAGAATGGAGTGGCAGAGTGAAAGAACAAAACTCTAGTGGAGTGTGCAAGGAATGTGCTACAAGGTAAGGGTCTATCTAATAGTTTTTGGGCAGAAGCTATTAACACTAATGTTTATTTAAAGAACAGAAGTCCTACCAAATGTCTTGGCTTCAAAACCCATTTTGAAGCATTATATGTACTCAAACCAGCAGTAAATCATTTTAGAGTATTTGGGTCAAAAGCCTTTTCCCATATACCCAAAGCTGATAGGAAGAAATTAGATCGTAGAGCCATCAAATGAATCTTTGTAGGATATGGCACTGAATTTAAAGCATATATCTTATTCAATCCTGAGTCTCGTAAGATATTTTCAAGCAGGGATGTAGTATTTCATGAACAGGTTCAAGAAGGAAAGGATGACAGTGATGATGATTGGCACATTCCATTATTAATGGAGGAAAGCAGCGAGGATGATCGAGAGTAGGAGCAGAAAGAAGAGCATAAAGAAAAGCAGAAAGGAGGTGATATAGTCAATAATGTGAGCCCGAATAAGTCTGAAGCAAGCAAACTTGAGGTAAGTCCCCTACCAAGGAGATCAGGTAGGAAGACTCAAATACCATCCATATTGAAAGACTATGCTTTGATGTCCAACATTTTAAACATTGTAGAGCCCACAAATTATAAAGAAGCAAGTCAATCTGAGGCATGGAGGGCTGCAATGGATGAAGAGGTTGAATCTATTATTAGAAATAACACTTGGGATTTAGTTGAACTACCTAAAGGAAAAACACCCATAGGATGTAAATGGATGTATAAACCTAAAATGAATGCAGATGGAAGCATAGAAAAACTAAAAGCTAGACTGGTTGCAAAGGGGTATTCATAGCAAGAGGGAATAGATTTTGGTGATACCTTTTCTCCTATAGCAAAATTAAACACTATCAGAATGCTTATTTCTTTATCAACAAAAGATAATTGGGAGATACACCAGCTAGATGTTAAGTCTGCATTTTTAAGTGGTGAATTGAAAGAATAAATTTACTTAGTACAGCCTGAAGGGTTTGTTAATAAGGGGCTAGGGGATCTTGTTTGCAAATTGAAAAAGACACTATATGGCTTAAAAAAAACACCCAGGTAATGGTATGAAAATATTGATTCTTTCTTTTTACAACATGGTTTTCATAGGAGTATGAATGACCCAAATTTGTATACCAAGTATAATAAACAGGAGCAGATTATTTTGATTTCTTTGTATGTGGATGACATGATTATAACAAGCAATGCAAATAATTTGATTAAAGAAATCAAATGGCTGATGGCACAAGTTTTTGAAATGAAAGATCTCAGAAATCTCCATTACTGTTTGGGATTGGAAGTATGGAGAGATTCTAGACAGACTTTTCTTACTCAATGAAAGTATGCCAGAAGTCTTCTGGAAAAGTTCAGCATGGCGCAATGTAGGTCAACAGCAACACCATTGTAGCAGAATTTGAAATTGTGTAGTGACGATGGCACTAAGGAGATGGATGCCACTATGTACAGAGAACTATTTGGGAGTTTGATATATCTCACAACAACTAGACCAAACTTGGCATACTCTGTTAGTGTGTTGAGCCAGTTTATGTCTTGTAAAAATTTTAATAACTAATATATTGTTCACCAATATTCTCCTTATCATACACTATTTTAACTTCATGTGCAGTACAGAATCTCTTCTACCATTAATCATTAATTGCGGAAATAAAAGCAATCGCATGCACACATTAAAACCATAAACAATCACACATATGAACACAGCATTTTATGGGAAAGTTTAAAGCTAAAAACCCCCAAATATATGTATATTATATGTCATAGATATCATGTAACAATCAGTATAAAAATCTCCTCACAAGCTCTCAGTACAATCTCCAATTGCTACACACTAATCAAGCTTGATCTAACAAATCACATGCTCAAATCTCTGCCACCTGATAGCCTACCTCTACTGCACAATCACTGCTGAAGAATGGCTCTGAATGAACTCGAATTGGTCCAGCCTTGACTTTGAAATCCTCATTGGCATCTCTAATCACTGGTTGTTTCAAATCATGCAACAGTATAGTCACAACTGATAGTCACACTGCTCTTTCACCTACCTCTTCACTGGTCTCCACTGAAACTGTCCATGCACTGTAGTTAACTGATGTATTCTTTAGTTGATTAATGAGTTATTAATTAGTGAATTAATTAATAATTAATTCAACACCACTCCTCTCACTAGTGTATCAATCGCTTAGACTAGATACAACTAGCTCAACTATGTTTAACTCGCTTAAATTGAACAATAACTCAATTAACTACCTCACACCTCCACTAAACTCTATCACATGAGTTCTAACCGAAGTATCCATGCAATATTTCCACTTGACCCTCGGGGACAGTATTACCCTTCTATCAGCTCTCGTGCCACATCCGTGCACTTAACTCGAAGTGCTCCAAGAGAATAAGATAATGTTTATAGTCCAAATATTATTAAGAGCTAATATTCGACATATCTATTTTTAGAATGGCAATCTAAAAATAGATTCCACCCAATATGTCTAAAAATAGAAGTCCATCTATTTTTTCCAACTTGACCAACCATCCACAAATAACATCCTGCAACTCATAGAATATGATCGACATGTCTAAAAATAGACATAGTCTAAAAATAGACTTTGCGCAAAAAATAGCTTGCGGACCCACTTAGTGAAGGTGACTTCTTTCCATTAAGCTCATCATCTTGCTGAAATATCAACACTCTCTCTCAACAAGATAAGGATTATATTCCACCCCTATCCTGCCCCTATGGTATTCGAATTTTCTCCTAGTGAGCGCCTTTGTCAAGATATCAGCATCCTGATCCTCCACGGGAATGTATGAAAGTAACATGATATTCCGCTACACACAATCTCTGATATGATGATACCAGATGTCAATGTGTTTAGATCTACCATGAAATACTAGATTAACCAAGAGTTTGATGCAACTCTGATTATCACAATATACCACAGTAGGATCTAAGTGTGAACCGAACAACCTGACCACGATCTTCCTCATCCATATAGCCTCGCATGCAGCCAAAATCATTGCCATATACTCACCCTCTGCTGAAATGAGTGCCATGGATCTTTGCTTCCTACTGTACCAAGAAACTTTTGTCGACCCAATACTAAAAATCCCTCCAGATGTGCTCTTTCTGTCCGTTGGGCTCCTTGCCCAACCTACATCCCTGAAGCCACACAACTTCACCTCATCAGATTGTTTGTACCATAATCCATATCCCGATGTGCCTCTGAGATATATCAATACATGCTTGCCTGCCTTCCAGTAGAGCTTGGTAGGCTTAACCATAGCTTGTGAAAGCTGGTTAACAGCATAGCATATGTCGAGTCGTGTATTGACCAGATACATAAGCGACCCCACCAACTATCGGTAAATAGTGGCATCCACTACCTCTGCCGATGTAGCATCCTCTTTCCTCCAACCACCAGGAAGAGGAGTGTCTATAGGCTTGCAGCCATCCATGTTGAATTTTTCTAGTATCTCCCGGGCATACTTGCCTTGAGACACAAACAATCCATCACTGTACTGCCAAATTTCCAATCCTAGGAAATAATGAAGGAGGCCCAAGTCCTTCATCTCAAAATCTTTTGCAAGATCAGCCTTGCATGAGAGTATGAACAGTTCATCACTTGCCAAAATCAAATCATCTACATAAAGTACAATGATCAGCAACTTACCCTCCACCACAATCTGGTATAGGTTCGGATCCACCTCACTCTTGGAGAATCGAATTCTAGTAAAATAACTGTCTATCCGTGTGTACCAAGAACGAGGTGCTTGTTTCAACCCATATAGCACTCTCCTGAGCTTGCACACATGCGAATCGCTGCTGAAGATCTCAAAACCTTCAGGCTACTCTATGTACACCTCCTCCTCAATCACTCTGTTGAGGAACACAGTCTTCACATCCATCTAATGAATGTGCCACCCCATCTGCGCCGAGAGAGCAAGAATCATCCCTACAGAAGAATACCTTGCGACAGGTGCAAAGGTTTCCTCATAGTCAATCCCCTCAATCTGTGAGAAGCCTCAGGCAACAAATCTTGCCTTGTACTTCTCCACACTCCCGTCAGTTTCTTGCTTCACTTTGTAGATCCATCTCGAACCCACCACTGATTTCCCTTCCGGCCTTGGGAAAATCTCCCATCCACTGTTTCTGATAATCGAATCATACTCTTCCACCATGGCATCTACCCATGCGGGATCCTCCACTGCTTCCTCGAAATAGGATGGCTCTGTCACAATACACTTGCTCATAAGAGCCATGTATCCAGTATACCGGTCAGGTGACTGTCTCTGTCTGTGCTGTGATGTAGGTGCTCCTACAATCTTCTTTGCATCTTGAGCCAGTCACTTAGCTTCTGTAGTGTGCTTCTGCCCTTTGATGGTTGGTGCTACATGAGTGGTTTCTTCCACTCCATGAATCTCATCCTTTGGCTGATCCAAATCCTGAGACTCATCCTTAGGAACTAATAGCTCCTCATCTACATGCAAGTGTGGCTCCCTCTCAAGCGAACACTTCATGGCTTTCTCCTCATGAAATTTGATATCCCATCGCACAACAGTCTTGCGACTGTCTGGAAAATACACACGATAGTTGTGGGGCATATCAATGTACCCCACAAATATCCCAACCTCTGCAGTCAGCTCCAGATTCTTCCTGGCATCCTTAGTCACATGAATGTCAACAGTTGAACCAAAAATCCTCAAATGGGAAATATCAGGCCTCTTACCAGAAAATGCCTCATCGGGTGTACTCATGCCAAGTATCCTGTGAGGACAACGGTTCTACACATATACTACAGTATTGCATGCCTCAGCCCACAAGTGTATGGTAAGGCCCCGATCATGCAACATCGCCCATGCATCACCCACGATCGTTCTGTTCTTTCACTCAGTAACCCCATTCTGTTGTGGGTTATGAGGTGCTATGAGCTCTCTTCGAATTCCTTCTGCGCTGAAGAAGTCCTTAAATTTTCCAGAGATGAATTAACCACCATTGTCGCTCCTAAGAGCCTTCACCTGCTTCCCCGATTCTTTCTCAACCAGTTCCTTGAACTCACAAAACTTTGAGTATGTATTGCTCTTCTTCTGCATGAAGATCCAACACTTCCAAGAAAAATCATCAACAAATATCACATAGTACCTGTGCTTTTCTTTCGAAGCTACTGAGAAAGGTCCACACACGTCTGTGTGAATTCTCTCAAGAATCGTCGTGGCGTGACTATCCTTCTCGTGAAAGGTGGCTTTCACAAATTTTCCCAAGGTACATCCCTTGCATTGATCTGACTGCGCAAGTGTACCCTTAGGAAGCCCAGTAGAAATCTGTTGCAGTATCTTCAAAGCTCCATGGTGAAGGTGGCCCAATCTCTGGTGCCATAGCTCACCATCATCCTAGCTCACCACTCCTTCTGCCTTGCCTGCCATTGATGTGTAGTCATCTACCTGCAATTGATAAAGGTTCTTAACTTGAACCCCTATCCTCCGGGTTTCACCAGTTTCCTTACTGCGCAGGAAAACCTTTCCCTCACTAAAGACAACATCATATCCCTTGTCTTCTAACATGGCCACTGAGATCAAATTCTTCTTCAATCCTGGAACATGCATCACTTCCTTCAATACGAAGGGTTTACCAGACTTCCTCTCAAAGTAAATGTTACTGATACTGGTCACACTATATCTACCATCATCACCCATCTCGATGTGCACTCCAAGATCCTTCTCATCTAGATCACTGAACAAATCTTTGTCTTTAATCATATGAAAACATGCACCACTGTCAAGAAACCACACTGAACCCATCACACTTGAGACCAAGCAGGCGATCAATGAAAATCTAGCTCAAATTATGAGGCTAAGGCCTCTCTAGCTACAGATCCAGCAGCTTGCTTATTTTTCTTCTTCTGTGGACAATTTGTGGCGTAATGTCCGTGTTGGTGATAGTGAAAGCACTTCACCTTGAACATGTCCTACTTCTTGCCTTTCACACCAGATTGAGAAGCATTTTTCTTTCTCTTCCCCTTCCTTGCTTTGGCAGCCAAAGCACAATTTTCTTCATCTGAGTTCTTTGATGAAGATCTGTCCCTGGTACTTCTCCTTATCTCCTCTTGCACAAGATTCGACCAAAGTCACTCCCATCCTGACAATTTCTCCCGACCATTGACAGAGTCCTGGTAGGAATGCCAACTCTTCGGAAGCCCAAGGAGAGCCAAGCTCACCAAGTACTCATCATCTACAGTCACACCCATGCTTTCCAGCTCATCCCTGCATTGGATGAACTTCATGAGGTACTTGGGCATACTGTCGCCTTTCTCCACTTTTATGTTCGTGAGTTTATTCTTGCTTTGGAATAAGTTTGTCAACGCTTTCCACATAAAGAATGGAGAAGCCTTACCATGAAGGCTAGACACTATGTGATCCTTTACACCTTCCAACAGAATTCTTCGACACTTTGCTATTTTCTTTTTCCATGCGTCAAGTTCGGCAGCATCGCTAGAAGCAGGTTTTGGAAATTATGCATCTATGAAATCCTTCAGCCCATTGTCATCCAACACCACCTCCATACTCTCCTTCCATGTAATATAATTCAAGCTGCCCTCAAGGGCATACTCCAATCGCAATCCGTTGAAAGACATCTCAACTTTGACACCAAGAAAACACTGTTGCAAATTCGAATTCCACCAGCACAAAACTCAACTGCTTCAATGTTTTGCAATTGCTCCAATGATCAATATCACTCTGATACCATGTAGAAATTTGAATAACTGATATATTATTCACCAAGATTCTCCTGATCACACAGTATTTTAACTTCATGCACAATACATAATCTCTTCTACCATTGATCATTAATTGTGGAAATAAAAAAACAATCGCATGCGCACATTAAAACCATAAACAATCACACATATGGACATAGTATTTTATGAGAAATCTTAAAGCTGAAAACCCCCAACTATCTATATATTATATGTCATATAGATCATATAACAGTCATTATACAAAGCTCATCACAAGCTCTCAGTACAATCTCTGCCACTTGATAGCCTGCCTCTACTGCGCAATCACTGCTAAAGAATGGCTTTGAATGAAATCGAATTGGTCCATCCTTGACTACACAATCCTCATTGGCATCTCCAATCACTGGTTGTTTCAAATCATGCAACAGTATAGTCACAACTGATAGTCACACTGCTATTTCACCTACCTCTTCACTGGTCTCCACTGAAACTGTCCATGCACTGTAGTTAACTGATGTATTCTTTATTTGATTAATGAGTTATTAATTATTGAATTAATTAATAATTAATTCACACCACTCTCACTAGTGTATCAATCAGTTAGACTAGATACAACTAGCTCAACTATGTTTAACTCAGTTAAAGTGAACACAACTCCACCAACTACCTCAATAACTCCACCAAACTCTGTCACATGAGTTCTAATTGAAGTATCTATGAAATAGCTCCACTTAACCCTCAGGAATAGCGTAATTCCTCCTGTCAGCTCCCGTGCCACATCTGTGCACTTAACTGAAGTGCTCCAAGAGAATAAGATAATGTTTATAGTCCAAATATTATTAAGAGCTAATAATATTCGACATATCCATTTTTAGACTAAAAATCTAAAAATAGATTTCGCCTAATATGTCTAAAAATAGAAGCCCATCTATTTTTTCCAACTTGACCAGCCATCGACAAATAGCATCCTGCAACTCATAGAATATGATCGACATGTCTAAAAATAGACATAGTCTAAAAATAGACTTTGCACCAAAAATAGCCTGCGGGCCCACTTAGTGAAGACGACTTTTTTCCACTAAGCTTATCATCTTGTTGCAATCTCAACATGTCTAAACGACTTGAAAGTCACAGGGTTGCAGCAAAAAATGTGTTTAGGTATCTTTGTGCTACTAGTAATTATGGTATTTTATACACTGACACATTTGATGTTACTTTAGTATGTTTTTCAGATTCAGATTGGGCAGGTAACTTGGATGATCGAAGGTCTATCATAGGTTACGCATTCAGCATAGGATCCGGGGTCATAACATGGAGTAGCAAAAAGCAAAGTACTATAGCCTTATCTTTATGTGAAGCTCAGTACCAAACATTGTGTGCAACCACATGTAAAGTGATCTGGTTGAGAAGAATTCTCAATGATGCAGGAGAAGAACAGAAAAAATCAACTTCCATTAAAAGTGACAACCAGAGCACCATTAAACTAGCATACAATCCAGTGTTTCATAAAAACACCAAACATATTGATACTCAGTTCCATTTTGTTAGAGAGAGACTACATTCAAAAGAAATCTTTGTTGAATATTGTAAAACTTGTGACAATATGGCTGATATTTTTACTAAGCCACTTGCACGTGTAAAGTTTGACTTGTTTAGAGGGATGCTAGGAGTTCAGGATAATCATTTCTCTATTAATGGGGGGAGTTGGAAATAATTATATATTTGTGTATTAATGGAGAAATGGTTACATAGTTGTAACGTATCTCCTTAGTGTAGGATTAGTTCCTAGAATATAGGAGTCTATCTACAACTTCCTGATTTTTTGTGATGTACTTAAAGATGTATTTTCTGATTAATGAATGAAGAGTGATCTCTCCGTTTGAGTGTAGTCTCCAGATGCAATACTCACCTGTGAGCTACAACTCCTTTTCAATTCTGTGTATATTTTATCTACTTTTTTGTTTGTGGCACAAGGGACCCATCTAGAAGCAGTCATTTGACTGCTAAGTCTATGAAGGCATACATACTATAATCCCCTCTGGTTTTGAACCTGTGATTTCTTAAAAGAAAACACATGCTCTTATCTATTAAGTGCTCTTAACCATTAAACCTACTCAAATTGTATAACAAGACATAATAAATTAAAATCAAGCTTGATATTTTCAAATGACAATATAAAACAAAGTGGCCGGAACCCATCGAAAAAGTCCAGGACATACTGGTTTGAGCTCTTGGGAATTTCATGAAATTGAAAATGCAGATAAGCCTTCCAAAATCCATCTATTGATCCACATTTTGAAGAAGATAAATTGTTACTGCAGCAGCGTTATGAGATGCATGGGGTAATTGAATACAGAAAACTTATTGGAAAAATAAATGTGAAGATGATTTGCATTTTGTTGTTTTTATTTAGATGGTAGATTTAGAAATATTTCTCAACATAATGAGAGGATACGAGAGGATTGGAGCCATGATGGACTTTATTATTTTCACTTATATTTCAAAAATATTATGGAAAAATCCATTAAATTCAAATTTATATTAAAGAGTACCTTACAGTTTTCATTTGAAAAGATAAAATTTAATAAAATAGCGACCAACCGAAATGTGAGTCGTAGAGCCACTCTTCTGTTTAATAAAATTGATATGAATATATAGCCCGTGAAAATAGAAAGTGTATGCATATTCTCTAGACTGCTCTGTTGTGCGATGCAATGCATAATCTTGAGAATTCAGAAGTGGGATTTATCGTTTATTTATATGGTTTTATCGAAGATGCAATTAGGAATGAATCTACCTCATTTTAAGAAATATTTAAAAACAATTTTAACGTAAAATTGAAAATTTATACCTTCCTTTTAATTAAGATAATTAATAACATTATATTTACATCTCAAGAAAACACTAATCAAAATACAGAAGTGTGAGAAAGTAGAGATAGTTCATGGAAGCAGAACTCAATCCCCATGATATAAAGAAACGCACAGCTGTTTTAAGAACACAAAACAGTTGGCCGATCAATAAAAGAGGGTAATAAAACCCAGCGAACGAGAATGAAGGCCACAGTTTTCAACCAAGCGAAGGAAACTGAAGACCTCAGTTTTCAGACTGAACGAGGCTGAAGGCCATAGTTTAATAGAATACGATTCCTAAAGAGATGCTGACGCGTAGCCTGAAATTTGACTATCCATTAAGATGCTGCGAGTGAAATTCACTAGAGGATGAATAGTTCTCGGTGAAATTTAATCACATCTGACATTAATAATTTATTATGGTTACTTGGAATGAGCCAATACGAAATCATACCCAACACCTTGGGTAATCCATCATTCAAAGTCATGGCAGATTTTGACAATTAATGTCTTTTAGTTCGTAATTTTTTTAATTTTGCTTATCAGCTTGTGGCAATAAACCACCTCTTCTTTTTCTTTGATGCTTTCAAGCTTTGGTCTATGAGAATAATCTAGAATAATGTAGAAATAGGAGTGGTTATGGTTTGTTGAACGAGAGTTTTATAATTAGAGTTTAGTTCCACCATTTTGGGATTGTTGCTCCAAACTTAGGAAGATTAGATGAGTGCCTATGCTATAAATATGTAATGTTATGTTGGAGCTAATAACAAGTTTATGTAAGCTCTATCTCACATTGTGTGTGTGTTGCATTTTTTTTATTTAATTTGGTATCGGAGCTCGGGTCTAGACTAGTGAATTTACAGTCTAGGTCCAAGGCTGGAGTCATCCACCTGAACGACTCTGCGCTGGAGCATGTCGCCCTGAAGGCCAAGTCTAGATTGTATTCCCTCATCATTTTCTTCAACGTCGGGCACCTGCGGGACACGCCAGAGGTTCGCCTCGATCTACTTCACACGAATTCGAACTGGTGGCCTCATCTTTCCTAAAGAACAATCTGCCAATCGAACATTCAAAAATTTGCAAGAACTCTATTTCTTGCTCGTGTGCTTTCGTACCTCTCTTTGCAAGTTTTCTTAGAAGCCAAGAATAAGGGTAGTCATTATCGCTGTTGAGAGTGAATGTCATTCTTTAAAAGATGCCATGGTATACACGTAGTGTATATGCCTCAAAAATTTACATTGGGATCACCAAGGTGGATTGATTTTAATTTTTAATTGCACAACGTGGCTTTAGGCAGAACCACTTAGCTATTAGTATTTTGATAAATTAAATAAATTCAACAATTGAATGCTGCTGTTGTGTACAGCTAGAGTCAACGCTAATCATTGCAGGATTAATTTCTTGCAATTAATCGAATTGGTGCAGGATCATTGCAGTGCATTAATTTCTTGCAATTGAATTTGGTCGTTGTTGTTGGAAACAATGGCTAATCATCCTCTTGCCGATTCATATTTAAATGAATCCACCAAACTTGATGGAGAAAACTACGTCAATTGGAAGTTTAAGCTAGTCACCATTCTTGAGGCATACAACCTCTGGACAATTGTCAAAGGTGACGAGCCCAAGCCTGTTGTTGCCACTGCGATTCTAGATTGGCATAAGTGAGAAATGAAAGCGAAAGTGTTGTTGTGCATGTCTATAAAAGACAACATCATTCTTCACATTCGGGACTGTACATCTTCAAAGCACACGTGTGAAACTCTCAAAGGTTTGTACGAAACTACTAATGCAAACCGCATTTTATTTTTAAAAACAAAGTTACTATCTATCAAAATGGAAGCCAATGAAAGCATCAACAACTTTTTTTCTAGAATTGAAGACTTAAGTGATCAGCTTGGTGACATTGGTGAAAAAGTGTCTAGTAGCGATTTAGTAACTGTTGGTTTGAAGGGTTTAGTCCAAGACTATAAAGTCCTTATTTCAGCACTCTCAGCTAGACCAACACCTCCTACATTTAATGAATTGCCTAGAATTATTATTCAAGAAGAAGAGGGTGAAAAATTTTGAACTGGATTCAAATGATTCTGATTTGGCATTGATTGCAAGAGGTAAAAGATCATTCCAAGGGAGACCATGGGACAGGAACAGAGGCCATTTTCAAGCAAAGAAGAAAGGTATGACACATCCTAATTCTTATGTTAAGAGAAATATTGAATGTGATTATTGTGGAAAACCTAGACATCTAGCTAAAGATTACTATAGAAGAAAGAACCATGAATCAAATCAGAGACATAGAAGGCATAATGTAAATTTCATGAACAGAGACATTTCAGTTACTGTTGGATTTAAAAATCTTAAATTATTTCTTTCTGATGCTACATTGTCTACTGAAACTAATGATGAGACTGTTTGGTTCATAAATTCTGGTGCATCAGCTCATATGACTTGTAATAAAGAATGGTATGATAAATATTACGAGAAAACTAATGGCACACACATTTACCTAGGAGATAGTAGGTCACATAAATTCCAAGGCTATAACGTAATAGGTGTGTACTTACCTAATGGAAAAATGAGATAGATTCATGATGTGATGTATGTTCCTGCTATTAAAAATAATTTGATATATGTTTCAACTATCACTGATAATAATTTAAAAGTGGAATTTGGTAAATTCAGGTGTATTGTGAAAGATGTTCAGGATCACTACGGGGTTGTTTCTATAGGTAACAGGGTTGGTGGATTGTATAAATTGTATGTGACGATGAAGCATCATGTTGCATTGACATCCACAACAATGTCAACAACAGAGTTATGGAATCATAGGTATGGGCACCTAAATTACAATGATTTATTGTTGTTGCAAAGAAAAATAATGGTTGAAGATCTTCCTATTATGAAGTGTGAACATTTACCATGTGAAGCTTGTGCACTTGCTAAGCAGCATAGAGAGGAGTTTCCCATTCATACAGAGAAAAGACAATATGATATACTTGAATTAATTCACACTGATGTATGTGGACCTATGAAAATTAGGTTGCTTGGTGGTGCTTCCTACTTTCTTATTTTTGTTGATGATAGATCTAGATATACATGGGCCTACTTCATATGAAGAAAACGTGATGTCTTTGAGTATTTTAAATAATTCATAACTTTGATTGAAAACAAATAGGAAAGTACATTAAAATTCTCAGATCAGATTAGGGTGGCGAATATAAATCAGGAGCATTTAACAGGTATTGTAAATTTCATGGGATCCAACAATAGTTCACAGTACCCCCTAGTCCTCAGAAAAATGGTGTTGCTAAGAGATGGAATAGAACACTGGTGGAGTGCGCTCGCAGTTTGCTTGAAGGTAAAAACATTTCTAATGGTTTTTGGGAAGAAGCCATTAATATTGTTGTTTGTTTGAAGAATCGAAGTCCCACTAAGAAATTAGATTTTCAAACTCCTTTTGAGATTCTTTATGGTCAAAAACTTGATGTCAGTCATTTAAGAGTATTTGGATGTACCGAATTTGCATATATTCCTAAGGATAACAAAAGAACGCTTGATGCAAAGTCAATCAGGTGTGTTTTTATTGGGTATTTTATAGATCATAAAGCATATAAATTGTGCGATCCCAGTTCACATAAACTGTTTGGAAGTCGAAATGTGGTGTTTCATGAGAATGCTGATAAAAGTGATACAATGAATGATGCTTGGCATATATCTAATGAAGATCATGTCAAAATTGAAACCTTGGTTAAATAGGAACAGGTACGAGCATAGGTTCAAGATCATAATCAAAGCAGCATGAGCACATCCAGCAGCAGTGATTCATCACGAGAGGAAGATTCAACTCAAAGCAAGAGAATCATTGATGGAACTCCAACAGGTATTGTAGAACCAAGAAGGTCAACTCGACAAACCCAGCTTCCTGCAAGGTATAGAGATTATGCCTTGATGTCTAATATCATGAATGTTGTAGAACCAGTTGATTATGAACAAGCTAAAGAGCATGAACAATAGAGAAATGCTATGAATGATGAATATGACTCTCTTATGAAAAATCAAACATGGGAATTAGTTGAACTCCCTGAAAACAAAGTTCCAATTGTAAGCAAATGGTTGTATAAATCTAAATTTAAAGTAGATGGTAGTATTGATAAATTTAAGGCGAGATTAGTTGCAAAAGGATATGCTCAGTAGGGGGGAATTGATTATGAATATACTTTTGCACTAGTAGCTAAATTGAATACAATTAGAGTACTGATTGCCTTAGATACAAAACATAATTGGAATATACATCAATTGGATGTCAAATATGCTTTTCTGAAAGGTGATTTAAAGGAAGAAGTGTATCTGGTTCAACCTGAAGGGTTTGTGAAACATGGACAAGAGCATCTAGTCTGCAGGTTAAGAAAAGCCTTATATGGTTTGAAACAAGAACCGATATCATGGTATGTAAAGATTGATACGTTCTTTCATGAGAATGGGTTTGTGAAAAGAAAAAATTATCCTAACCTGTATGTTAAGAAAGATGAAGAAGGAAATGTTTCTTTAATATCTTTATATGTGGATGATATCATTATCGCATGCATTTCTTACAAGATAATTAAAGAAATTAAAATTCAGTTGTCTCAGGAATTTGAAATGAAAGATATGGGTGAACTGCATTACTATTTAGGAATTGAGGTATGGAGAGAGCCTGGTAGAACATTGATCACTTAAAGTAAATACACAAAGGAAATTCTTAAAAAGTTCAAAATGAGTGATTGCAAAGCTATGTCAACTCCCTTCAGAGTGCAAAGTAGTACAAAGAAGATGGAACTAAAGAGGAAAATGGAACTTTATGTCGTTAGTTCGTGGGAAGTCTGAACTATCTCACCACTACCAAACCAGACATTGCATACTCAGTTAGTATCCTTTGTCAGTTTATGGCTAAGCCTTCAAGAAATCACTAGAGCGTTGTAAAGAAAGTTCTTTGATACTTGAAAGGAACAATCAATTTAGGTATTATGTATACTGATGAATCTGATGTTGCACTGACAAGTTTTTTTGATTCAGATTGGGCAAGAAATCCTAATGATAGATGATCTACCTCTGGCTATGAATTTTATATAGGATCAGGGGTTGTGTCATGGAGTAGTAAGAAACAGCCAACTGTTTCTTTATCATCAACATAATCTGAGAACAAAGCTTTGACCAATGCCATCTGTGAAGCTATTTGGTTATAGAGAATTCTTCTAGATCTCGAAGAAGAGCAAAGTGGTTCAACATGCATAAATTGTGATAATTAAAGTGCTACCAAATTAGCACACACTCCAATATATCATGCCAGATCAAAACACATTGAGCTGCCATACCACTTTGTAGGAGAGAAGATTGAATCAAATGAAATTGATTTAGTATTTTGTAATACCAAAGATAATATGGCTGATATCTTTACCAAGCCTCTTGGTAAACTCAAGTTTAAAGTTTTTAGAAGTAAATTAGGTGTTGTAGAAAATCCATTTCTCTATTAAGGGAGGATGTGAGAATAATCGAGACTAATGTAGAAATAAGAGTGGTTATGGCTTGTTGAACGAGAGTTTTATAATTAGAGTTTAGTTCCACCACTTCAGGATTGTTGCCCCAAACGTAGGAAGATTAGGTGAGTGCCTATGCTATAAATATGTATGTTATCGTGGAGCTAATAACAAGTTTATGTGAACTCTGTCTCACGTTGTGTGTGTTGCATTTGTTTTATTATGGTTGCTTGGAATGAAGTAATGCAAAATCATACCAACACCTTGGATAATCCATCATTCAAACTCACTGCAATTCAGACAATTAATTTCTTTTAGTTCGTAATTTCTTAATTTTTTTTATCAGCGTGTGGCAATCAACCACCTCCTCCTTTTCTTTGGTGCTCTCAAGCTTCGATCTCTAGCATTGGCCTCTGGATGCTACCAGATTCTCATAATCCTTCTGCAATTCTGGTGTATTGCACAGCCTGCTCCCGTTATCTGCCGGAGCGTTGTCCACTGCATGGCCCCGTCCATTGTCGTTGCGCCTCCCATCTTCCATCAGCTTTGTAATAAATTCTACGAATACTTTGATCCTCTGGCCTCCACGGGCATCCTTCTTCTCTATCACGAACGTATTGGAGGGAGCAGACGCACGTACGATTCGACGAAGACAAGCTGATACACTCATGCCAATGGGATAACTTTGGGATTGGAGGGATAACTTTGGGATTAGAGCGATAACGCAGAATTGCAAAAACTCTCGAGAATGAGGAAGTACCTGTTTCCTACATCCAGCTGGTCATTTGGCGAGAGCGGTGTAGTCTTTTCCCAATGTAGAGGGACTCAGAGTGGCATACGAAATGTTGAGGGAATTCTTGGACGATTTCACCGGCTCTGAGTGGCTTATGAAAGATTTGAACGCTACCATCTGAGTGAACCAGCTGGATAGTTTTCTCCACCTCCTTTTTCATGCACAATGGCATGAAAGACTTGAGCATATTCCTGTTATCAACTAGCAAGTCGTGGAAATACAAGAATTAAAAGATATTAGAAAAATACAGGAATTAAAAGATATTAGGAAAAAACAGTGCTGCTATTTCCCTTGGGTGACTTGATAGTAGATTTACCTGATGGGTTTCATGGAGATAGGATCCACATTCACCAATCTTGCTAACTCAATCTTGAAGTAAAAAATCGGCCAAACTATCCACCCTTGCGAAACGGATCAGTGCGTTTAAGTCCTTATGCAGTATCTAGTGAGGGTTAAATTTAAAGTGTGGCCACAGATCATTGGCATCCCGCCAGTGATTGATCACTCAACTCGATCGGACCTTCACTTTGGTGAGCTCCAGCAATGCGGGTCTGCTTAAATGCCAGCGGGAAGCTGCAACACTGAAATCAGTATGATCAAATGTGGAAAGGTAGTGCACCACATGATACATAATTTATTTTCAAGTCGTCTTACAGTTTTCATTGGAAAATAATTAATGTCATTCCACTATCGTATAGGTAACAACCACATGATTCAAACTTAGATGCCACAAAATATGGTTGAGTGACACAGTGAGGCATTGATTCAATCCTTCTCAACTATTCCCAATACCCATGTGTTGTACTGTTGGCTTTTACTCACTAATCTGGCGTTTGTATAAGGGGCGATGTCCATATTGGTCGCAAATGGCCAGGGCATGTTCAGAGGTGTGGATGGCTATTTAACTAAACATCAGAACTTTAATTTGATGGTCACGATGTAAATTATTTGGTTTTCACCAAAATGGAGTTCTTTGGTTTAAGGATTCGAATGAAAAATCAATATATGTTAATGGTGGCCATTTGTATAATGAATTTTGCCTTCCTTTTAGGTAATAGTAGAGAAATTTGAGATTTCTTGCATTTGCATTTAAGAGAATGAATGACTCCTAAACAATAGACAACTAGATTCGTATTCGATAAATACGATCATGAAACTATTTTGTGAAAGTTTATTTCAAATGTTAAATATCTGTTTTTAATTTAATTTCTTTATTTTAGATGTTTATGTTTTATTTTAAGTTAATTTGTTTAAAATTTAATAGAAATTTATTGGAATTATAAATTCAAATTATATAATTTTTTTTATTGAATTTATATTTAAAAAAGAATATAAAGAAAAATTATACTTTTAACACAAATTTATCATTATATATAACTTAAAGTATGTTTTTTTAAAATATATGTTCATATTATGAAACACAAACACATGTACAAATGAAAATTAAGTCTAAAGTAATGTTGAGTATTTATTTTTAATAAAATTTATAGATTATATGTAATTATGACGACGATGATGATGATGGTCAACGTCCACTGAGACCAAACTTTGGTCTATAGGACCTAAAGAAATGAACTATTTAGTTTTCTTTAAAATTATACTACTATGCTCAAAGAGCTTGGAGCGAAGTGTCCTTAGCTCACTATAATTTTGACATGTTAAAAGGCTAGGAAGGTCGATATTAAAACAAAGATTATGGAATTGAGATTTAATGTGGGTGTATGCAGGACACTCTAAGAGGAAGTGATTTTCATCCTCAATGTTCATACAAAGATGGCAAATCCTTTCCACCCATGGTGTTTTAGGAACTTCCCAACGACTTGTTTCACTATGGAGCCCATGAGAGTTCGTTCTTATCTTGGCTATATTAATTTTTAAAATTTGAGCTAATTAAAATAGAGAGATACTTTTGTTTTTCTAGAGTATGGTTGATGACCGCCTTATAATATCTTAATATTATTTTAGCTTCTAAATCTTTCTCACACCACATTTTCCCTTTAAGCTTATAAGTAACAATATTTTTAATGTTATTAATATTTTGCAGTGTAACATTTTCGTCGATCTCTGAATGATTTAACCAAGCCCAGGTATCTTTATACCAACCTTGTTTGAGCCTTAGGTGGTTTTGGCTAGAATTTAAATCTAGCTTAAGAAGTCTAACCTCTCCCATGTTATTGATTTTGTGCTTGTACAATAGGAGCCTAATCATAGCTAGGCTCTCGATAGGGGAAAGAACCACTTCTATAAGGAGAATAGGATAAGGTGTATTGCTTTTAATTTTGAGGTCATACATTTTAAAACGCTTCTAGATTTTCTCAATCTTTCTCCATGATTCTCTAGAGATGCTACAACCCAAAACCTCACATCCATACAAGAGAACAAGAATGACTAATGTTTCAAAGAGGAGCTTCTTTTTATCCTACATCACAAGGTTTATTGTTGTACAATTATTTTCAAGACCAAAGTAAGTTTTACACCCTCCATTAATCATTTTCTCAATGCTATAGTTTTAGTTGAGCTTGTGATGAATATCAATTCCTAAGTACTTTTAAGAAGACACTTCCTCCAAGTTTCTATTGTCATACACAAAATTAGCGTAAGTGTCCTTCTTGGATTTGATAATCATAACTTTTGTTTTGTCAATGTTAACAGTCATACCCATGGTAGAGCATAAATCCTTAAGAATTCTTAGTTTCTTATCAATATCAGATCGGCACCTTGCTAAAAGAGCAATATCGTTAGCATAGATAAAAAAAATGATGACTATCCCAGCTAAGAGAATGCCATCACAACGTGCTTCCTCTAAACAACCTTCTAGCTTGTCAATGTAAATGCCAAATAGGGTAGGGGAGAGAGGGAAACCTTGTTTAATTCCAATATTGCACTTAATATCTTTTGACCACCCCTCATTTCTCTTAAACTTGGCAATTACATTCTTGTATAACCTTATAGTTGCAGCTCTCAACTCGAAAGGAACCTTTAGCTCCTCTAATCTATTTCATACGTATTTCTAGGAACTGTATCTAAATCCTTTATAAAGTCCATAAAGCAAAAAAAGGGATTGGATTTATCATTACAACATTCCTCCACAATGATCCTAAGCATAACGAGGTGGTCCATTGTTGAGTGATGCCTTTTTAAACTTGCTTGGCCTTTAGCCCGCTTACCTTCACTTTCAAGCCATATGTTCATCTTCTTTTCCAAAATAATACCATATAACTTGGCTAAGAGAGGGCTAATCATATATTTTCGATAATTAGAGGGGTTATTTGTATCACCACTTTTACAAATGTGAATAATGAAGTTGTGAGTTCGTGGTTTAGGAAACCCTTACTTAACTGCTTGCTTGAAAAGCTTGTGGATGTGAGGGATGAGGAAAAGACCTCCAATTTTAAGATTTCTACCTGGTAACCTTCAATGTCCTTAGCTTTTCCATTTTCCAGATGCTTAACCCCAAGATCTATGTATTCTAATTAGAAAACCGCTTCCCTTGTGAGCAAGGTTTAAAAGTTATCAATGACATTAGGAGATTCATAAAACTTTTTAAGATAGGAGTTCCAATCGTGTAAAGCAATTCTATTATTATCTTTAGTTTTTTTAGTTAGAATATGCCTTCAAAATTTTTTAGGAGCTACCTTAGAGAGGTGTAAGAGATTTTCTTGTCTTTTATGAATAACTACATTTTTTTCCTTTAGTTAGGACTTTGTATATTTTTATCTTGCTAATTTTAAGAAACTCATCAACGACTTCCTTAATATCTCTCCTCGCACTTTTACAATATTTATCATACCAAGGGTTGGTCTTTTATTACCTGAAACTTCAATTGAGAACTTGTTAATAGAATATGAGAGGGTTTTAGTAAAATTTTGATAGAGGGCTTCTATGTTGTCTATACTAGATAAAGGAAGCAAATTAATTTTTAATTCATTTAGAAAAAGATCATTTTTATTTCTATCAAAGATTAAGTTCTTTTGGCTAAAACAACTTAGTGATTACTTTAAATTTTAAATTACTATTATTATATAAATTTGAGAAAATTATATATATATATATATATATATATATATATATATATATATATATAAAATTAATATTTTTCTAAACATATGTTTATATACTTTTAAGATACTTATTGAACAACTTGTTATAAATAGGTTTGGGTAGTCCATGTGGTAAGAATTAGTTGGAATTCAGATGGGTGACGTACATTTATTTAGAGTAATGAATTAATTGAAGAGTAAAATGAAAGTTCTATCTATCATTTTTTTTTATTTAGTTTTGAGTGTCGTAAATCAAAAAGATTTTGAAAATAATATTAAAAATATTTAAATGGTGCTTAAAAAAAGTATATAATTAAAAAAATACATACATTATGATTATATTAAGATTATTAAATAAATCATTTGTTAAACACACCACTTCAAAATAAATCATAAAATACTGCTTAACTAATTTTTGACTTAGGTCTTAAACTTCACACAAATACACATAAAAAAAATTATGAAACTATATACTTTATATGGTATTAAAAATATTACAATAATTAATAATTCTTGTAGAATTTAAAAACAAAATATCTATATAGACATCTAAAATAAACTTTTGTTAAACCAACAACGTAAAATACAGAAGCTTTCTATCTTCTTTATGAAATAATAACAAAAATAAATCATAATAAATATTTAAACGACTCCAAGCCAATGGAGAGCACGTACCCGGGTACCACTTCCAGCTATTGGAGAGCACATAACCTCAACTCGAGAGCTTGGGAGCTTGTAGGAAAATTTCCAAAATCACGGGGAGGTTCACTACAACAAATTTTGACATTTTGGGTATCTATTTTGAGCAGATTTTCACCCTTGGGCAGCTTCGATTTGTTTTCTAAGTGATACATGATAGGTGTGGAGATCTAGCAAAGATCTCAGCAAAATATATATACAGTTGCCAGTCATTCCTTGGCACATTTTGTTGCAAACCTTGAAGTTCAACATTTTCAAATAAGTCTACCTTCTTGAAGGCTATCTTGAAGCTTGAATGATAAGATTCAACAAATTACAATGATGGTGACAAAGAGAAAGTGTAGCATGTTACTCAGTTTCACTTTACAAATTTCCAAATGAGAATTTAGAAATTGAATATAATTAGTGTTGCATGAAATCACATAATAATCAAGTAATAATAACCGTTTTTTTCTATTTAGCAATTCCACATGTTTCTTTGTTGGCAAGGAATTTCATTGGAAAGTTGTTCATGGATTAATATTTTGATTTTTCTAGTAGTGTTTCAAAGTTCATTTTTTTACATATTTCATTGCAATATCGAATCTAGCCGATGGAATTTAATTGGCAAGTTTTGGATGGAAATAAATAAATTAAATTGTTTATTATTTTTAATATATATTATATTTTAATATATTATATTATTGCTACTCCCAACTTAACATTCTGTGTAAATTTGGGCAAAGCTTCTAGCTGTACCAGATACTTGTTCTCCTTACCCGAAGTAATGGCATACTAGAAATTCGTGCAACATAAGTTTTAACACTTATCTAACTCGTGCAACATAGGTTTTAACACTTATCTAACTTATAATATCATGGAGCTAAAAATTTTTGTAAGAAAATTTTCTTTAATATTAATAGGTAAAAAAACCATTGATTTAAATATTTAGATACTTACTTTATCGAAAAAGAAAATACAATTTTATTTTTTTTTAATTTTAATTAAAAAATAATTATATATTTTTCAATTAAATTTGAAAGTTTTTTCTAGTTAAATTTATAATTTTACTCATGCAAAGAACTGAATGATTAAAAAAATATTCATTTATCACTATACATTATAATCATGTTTAGTGAATTAATATTTTTACATAGAAGGTGTTCCTATGATGGGTTTGGTTGGGAAGATTCAACCAAGAAGATCAATTTTGTCCTCTTGTGTCCAACAATTTTTTAACAAGAGACTTCTATGATGGGTTTGGTTGGGAAGATTCAACCAAGAGAATCAATTCTGTCCTCCTCTGTCCAACAATTTTTTAACCAAAGGCCAAACACAAGACAAAAGAAATTGAAAGTTTGGGAATATATATGTTGAATAATTTGTTAAGTGTAATATTGTACGAAATTTTTTATTAATAAAAATTTTATTTTAAGACGAGTAAAAGTTATTTTTTAGAATCTATGCTTCGTGATCCATATAAAATTAGAAATTCTTTCGTAATAATCACATATAATGAACGTTGTCGACGCGTTTATTTTTTAAATTAAAAATTTGAGAAATTTTTTTATTAAAATAATAATATTTTCAAAATCACTAAGTTGGTGTAATAAAATTAAAAGTAAGAAAGAAGAGTAAAAATAAAAATAAAATTGGTAAGTTTCAAAATATAACATTCTAAGAAGAAGAATAAGTTTTATATTTTAAAGGTTGTAAAAAATTTAAAACACATTTTTATTTTTTTACTTTTCATAGTCTTTTTTTTTTTATGATAGTGATTATAATGTTTTCCTATATGAGGATTGTTACTCTACATTTTTATTTCAAGAAAACAACATTCTTTGAGGAAAATATTTTATGCGGTTCATCACAATGATTAATATGGACCTCATAAAGATAGTGATGGAGAAATAAACTTCATGTCATGTAGACATCATTCAAACGTACTATTAATATTTAATATATTACTCTTTGCATTGGACTCTTGTGTTGAATTTTTATAACTTATATTATTAGATTTTACTCTCATGTTTAATTTGATGTAATTTGTCTCTTATTACTTCTAGATAGTCTTAAATAAACAGAAAAGGCTAATGTTTGACATAATTTAATGAACTTTATTTATAGTTTTGAACATAATATTATTTTATTTCCATTTTTTTTTCAATTTTTAATATGTATATTAAATGTGGTCAAAACACAATAATTAGAAAGTTTTAGATCAATTATGGTTTTTTGAACAACATTTCACATAGTGCCATTATCACTAATTCTAATTTTTTTTACCACAGTGTCTCAAGGACTACTGTTCTCTCCATTTTTTTGTTTTTCTAACTCTGAGGAACTTTCAATCTCCCATCCAACAAAATGTATTGTAGATTATCCTTCCTTGTAGGATTCTATGTGGTTCTAAGTGCGAGTTTATTAAATGGTACTTTCTTGTCATTTTGATCATGTGTGCAACCGCAAATATTTATTTTCATGGTTTCCTTTTTCTTTTGGTAAAAACACATATGGGCATGGTGGCTTCTTGCTTTATTGTTTTAAATCAAGGAATGTGATAGAATTTTTCTTGTGAAATATTTATATTTCTTGTATTTTCTAAAGTAGAAAGTTTAATAAAACCTTAATTTATTATTTTCACAAAAATGCAAAGTTTTGTAAAAAAAATGAGAATAAGGAAACAGATAGAATTCTTTCCTTGAAAATTATTAAAACTATGCATAAAAAATGACATATGAGAAATTTAGAGCATTTAATCTTATTCTTTATTTCATTGTTTTTTTCTTTCTTACTTTCATAGTTATCTATATTATTTCTTGATTGCTTTAAAAATTCCCTCTCATAGTTCTGTTTTTGCCTATACATATTTATAAATTCTATTACATTTTAATAAAATAATTTTATGGTTTCATGTTTACATATTTAATACCCAAATCGGGGTGCCATGAGGAGAGCGGTGGGAGTAGGTCAGTTCCACGTAGAGGTGGTCATCTGACCACCCATCAGGCTTAAAGTTTAATGTGAAGTGTTGGAGGTCCTTTCCACGATTGGAATTAATGCTAATGAATATTGTCGTCTGAAGCTAGAAAATACTTTCAGGCGATAATGGGAAACCACGCTGGAAGCGGGGAAGAATAGGGAATAAGGTAAGTTTCCAATAGAGAAATTTCATTGTAACCCACATAGGAGCTCAGCAAGGAGGAGGAAGGATTGCTACAATGTTGTTCCGGTGATTATTGGTATGTTATGGTTTTTGTGACTCTTACCTCCCAATTCATAATTCTAGTTCTCATTTTGGAAATTGAAGAAGATGGTTCTAAAGGAATCTCTGCAATGTTTCGTGTTTTCAATGGAAGAATTGTCAATGTTCCGTAATGTTCTGTTCATTTGTTTGAAAGAAATGGTATAGGTTGTAGGTAAGGACATAGAACCTTGTTTTTGAAGCCCTCCTGCCGTGTTTCTTCCTATTCTCTGGAAATTTAAATCACCCTAGTTTACTCTCCACTCTGATTTAGGCATAAATTTGCATGTATGTAAGTTATGGTATTTGTATTTCACTTTTATGAAAGGTCAGGCAACAGTATTTGAAGCTTGGAAAAATTACAAGGGAGACAACCCTTCTGTTCACGAATAGGCCTATATGCACCGTGGGTATAGTTTGACTGCTTGTAATGGTCATGGTAGGTCTAGTTGTTTGCAGAGTCGTGTTTTTCCCTCAATATTTTTTTTCGTTAAATTATATATGGGTCACTCTTTGTATTTGGACGAGAAAGCAAGTTCGTCTGCAGAAAAGTGTTTTTCCTCAATCCCTATTTTCGTTCAATTATTTGTGGGTCACTGTTTGTAATTGGCCGAGAAAGAAATTTTCTATGCAGAGTCATGTTTCCCATCAATATTTATTTTTGTTAAATTATTTGTGGGTCACTGTGTGTAATTGGTCGAGAAAGCAAATTCATCTACAAAGTAGTGTTTTCCCTCAATCCCTATTTTCGTTCAATTATCTGTGGGTCACTGTTTGTAATTGGCCGAGAAAGCAAGTTTCTATGTAGAGTTACGTTTTCCATCAATCTCTGTTTTCGTTAAATTATCTGTGGGTCACTGTCTATAATTAGCTGAGAAAGCAAGTTACTTTGGGTAATTTGGACTGTGGCATGCAAACTAAGTTTTCTCGCACTACTGTACATGCGATAAATCCTAAGGTAGCCACCAACGTCTATCAGTTGCTTGTTACTGATAATTATTTGGCATATATAGGGCTACTATACATTTTTACAGAGGATCTTGTCAGCCAAACCATTATGGCTAAAGGTCAAGCAGGACAAAGAAAAGACATAGGCAGGGGGAAATATCAGCAAACAATACAGAGTGTAGGACCAACCAAGTGAGGCAGGAAGAGTAATAAGAAAATAGTGGAAAACATAGCTAGTCTTTATGAATTAGGAAATCCAGGTCATATTCGTAATACTATTCAGGGTTGGGAGAGAGAAAGTAATGATGAAGATGAGGATGTCAAACAACATGAGGCTACAATGGATTTCATTTATGACCCAGGAAATACAAGAGGTCGTGTATCTCTATTTTGGCAATCAGTCAAAATGTATTGGAAATTAAAATGTGTCTTAGAGAAAGCAATGTCGAACATGCAAGAAAGGGAAGGCAACCCAACAGTGCTTTTTGAATTACAGTAGATAAAACAAGATATTCGCGAGATGGCCAAGGCACAGGTTCAAGGAGCTACTTGAATTGGGAGGATTTAGCGCCAACACCAAAGCATGCAGCTTGTGGAGATGTCGGGGTATATTGCAAAGGACCCAGATCCTGTGGATTCTTCTGATGGATAATATTACATTTCTTATAGTATTTTATGTTTTTAGCGGAAAAGGTTAATAGCTTATGTTTCAATTGTAAATTTTATGGACACAGTAAAGTAGTTAAAGCAGTAAGACCTGGTTTCCTTCGGGTAGGTTGAGGCTACCACATGCTACAGTATATATGTATAGCAACTTGCTCTTTAAAAAATATAAAATAGAAAGGCTCTATGAAATTTACAAAAAAAAATGTTTACATATTTAATGAGTTTCATTTGGTCATTAATCATTTGTACAAAACAACACAAAAATAATATTGAAGTGTGAACATGGTATCTTACTTGCAACATCTTATTCATAGTTTTCAATTAAATTTGATGGGATATATATTGAAGTTTGCTTGTATGGTAAAGAAAACATTAATACAATATTTTGAATTTATTTATAACATATTTACACCAAATTTGTTCTTATAATGGGCTTAGCTGGAAGATTGAGCTAATAGTAGAGACTGGAATTCATCCTTCCAACAATTTTTTAGAAAGTGCAAAAACACAAAAATTAGAAAGTTGAGTCAAAACACAACAATTATAAAGTTTTCGTGACATCCATTACAAAAAAAAAACTTAATAATTTATCAAAATTTATCCTTCACACATTACATTTAACAATACCCCTTACCTTACATCTATATTTAACTATTTTACCTATACAATCCTATCCCTAATGAACAAATACTTATCTATTTGCATGTAGATGACATAATTCTTAATACTATACCATTCCAAAGTATATATAAGTCTAAGTCTATAGACTTAACTTTGACTAAGAAAATGGTACATAAGATATTTGATATTGACACTCATGATGCTTATCATGTTTCGAGCGTTGATACTTGTGATGCTTATCCATACCAATCAATTGTAATTTATGATCTTTTAATTACATGTGAATCCTTCTGGCCCGAGCCATGTGATCTTAATATGAAAATTAATTATTTTGTATGCTTTGAGATTTCTATTGATTTCACTGTGCCACATAACCCACAACTAACTCACACTTGTGTTTCTATTCATCATCGGATCTAGGGTTGAATCAACGGCAGGAGTGAGGTCAGTTGAGGGTTAGGTTAGTCTAACTCCCTCAACCCTAACTGTCTCACTCATTTTTCTAGAACACCGACTGCCTTTGGCCCTGTCGCTCTGTAATTTCTATTCCATTTCTTATCTCCTCGCACTGGTCCATGTTCTCGTCCATAGCCTATCAACTTAAACACTTGAATGAAGATCATGATTCAGTGACAAGTATGGCTTTCTTATGGTCTTATGTATCGTATTGGCTTTATTAGTTGGTATGCCATCTTCTTTCATCTACGAGAAGTTATTGAGGATTTCTGGCTAATCCCCCAACAGTCTTCCTATTCGGCGCTTAACCCTATGCATTTCTTAATGCAGGGTTATGGTATGGAGAGACGACTTCACTACTCTTGGGAGTTTAGGCCACCATCTCTGTCATGACTGTTACAGGTAATATTTGTGTTTTTATATACATAATTACTATTTGTACTTTTATTTTTAAGTTGTTTACCATGGTTAAATTATGGGTTTAGGCTATAACCCTGTTTTCCTACCTTCATTTACTATGCAGGTCTTGATATTGGTAGGCTCGGTTTCTCTTCCTCATAGGTAACCCTCATTTCCTGCTGTAAATGATAGAGTTGAAGTTCATATGATAATGTATATTCCAAGATTGTATTTAATTTTCTTTTGTTGTAACACAGGTATTATAACTTGATTCCCTCCTCACAACTTCTACAATGGCTATGCCAACTCTTTCCTAACCATAGCACCTACATTTTCTCTGTATACAGGTATTACGCCCATTGAATCCTCTCTCCAGTCTTTAGATGAGGATTTGCAGGTTTCTTCATTGTTTAATCACCCATCCTTGCAGTCCTTGAGGAAATTCCTTATTATTTCTTCAAGTCAATGTATTTCCATGCACATTGTTAAGAAGGAAAACTTCTATTATATGTTATGCATGGTTCTTGGTTCGACACTGTAAATTTACACCCACAATCTAATGGAAATGTCCTCGGGTATTACTTTTACTTTCTTAATTAAATTCAATGTTGGTTGTCGCCAAGGTTTTATGCGACACAGATATATGATTTAAATTTGTGTTTTCCTTGATTGTAAAGGTCTTCCTCTCTTTACTCAGAGTTTACTTTTTTATGACTATGAAAGCCCTGTCTGTACATTTTTCTTACTATTCACTTTCTACCATTAATTTTATTTTTACTCAGTTATTGTTTTTCATTCGATGTTGGTAATCCTCTGAGATGTATATATATATAGTATTTCTTGGTTTATTGAATACAATTTTGATCCGGATTTATGCAGGAACGCAAAAAAATACACATATAACCATAAATATAGAAATGCAACAGAAATAACACTTCATTTCATTAATATCAAAGAACTGGAATTTTCTTATAGACAGAATGGAAATAAAACTAGCTAGGGCACTAGTAGCTATCTCTGAGAAGAGATGTGGCGGCTACAGGCCTCTGAACTATGTTACAATGAGGCTGGAGGGCCTATTTATTATTGAGAAACAATGGAGAACTCTAAATGTCCAAAAACCAAGCCCTAGGAGATGACGCGCCAAAACTATGGGCCCCGTTTGGGTAAGTTAGTGGTTCAACTTCCCAGGGACGTAACTTTGGCATACTATCTTCGTTTGAAGTGCTCAATATCTCATTAGAAATATATATCTGAGGACTAAAAATTTGAGTGCGACCCATGTTGCTCCCTATTTTCCAAAAAAACGTCGTTTAGGGCCTCAAAACAGCTTCAAAAGTTCAGGACCTGGAAAACTGCTAAAAATAGTAAGTTGTGCTGCAACTTAAAAACTGAACAAACTGATGGTGGAGGTTCAAATGGAATAGTTGGGTGGCCACCAATATCCACCTACATCATTAATGCCCCAAAACAGCTCCAGGAGTGCAGGACCTGAAAACGTGCTAAAAATAGTAAGTGGTGTTGAATGTGAAAAGCTGCAAGAATTGATGGTCTGGGTCCAAATGGATTAGGTGTGTGGGCACTGATATCCACCTGGATCATTCCTCCCTCCTTAGGAAGAAATGGTCCCCATTGCATTGAGATCCTCCCTGAGATGAAGAAAATTTTTTTGAACTGGGTATGATGGACCTGTGGGCAGACATGTTGGATGTGTTTAGTAAATTTTGTCTCTTTATCAGCTTCAGACAGTACATGTGTCGATTCTGTATGTGTATTTGCAGGAGGTATGGCAACATCAGGTGGCAGTGCGTTGGGGGTCACATCAATGGAATGCTTGTCCTGACAGTGTAGAGGAACCTCTGTGAGTGAGGAGAAAATATCCTCGTATTCCTCCATGAATTTGTCCATCTGCTGCAGCCATGTAGGGGATCTGTGTTTCGAGGTTGTGTACACAATATTATTCTTTCCCTATGAGCGAGTTGTAAGGAAAATTAATTTCTTGGTTTGGGAAACAATCTTACTACGTTGTTTTGCAGTAGTCAAAGATATGACAGGAGGCGGTACTACCTCCGGTATCCTATACAAGTTATTTCCAAATGTAATAATAACAGCACTAGGCCTAGACTCATACACAGCATGTTGCCTCCACAAGGATGGTTGGCCCAACAAATACATTAGCTACATCAAGAGGGGCAACATCACATAATACCTCATCCGTGAATGGCTTGATGTTGTACGGAAGGTGACACTGTTGGTGGATGCAGATATCTCTCCCTGGGTGAAGCCACCCAATGGTATATGGCGGTGTAATATCCCAAATGAGGGATTTTCTACTCCATCGGGAACATCTTAAGATATTCCATTTTTCCTTCTTCAATGAGACACTGCAAGTCCATTTCAAAGATTAACTGATGGGGCATTTATAGGATATGACTCCTTCCAAAGAAGGTAGAAATCCTGAGGCTAGCTGGCCCTTCTCAGAATCTGCCTATGGATATGCAATATTCCACCTCGGGAATTTCTGCTACAGGGTCCTTGAGGACGCTGTATAAGGAAGATGCTGCAAAAATAAGACATAACAACACTCGGATGCCCTAGATAACATCCCATACAACTCGTATGCAGAATATGATCTTAAAGAAATGAATCTAAAGGGGTTATTCAGATCTCCCCAAACTAGATCTCTGAAACAATGCTCAAAGAGTGAGCTACAGCAATACATGAACATGAACATTAAATCTGCTAATCTGAAATACATCATAAGAGGGAAATGTATGCAGCCATAATTATATGATTGTATCAGCAGAAATATACAATAGATAGTTGAGGGACAAGCCACTCAAACTCTAAGAGCAAACCTCCAATGAATAAGCAGTGAAATACAATAGTAGCTACAACTCCACAAAATGCCAGAGTAGCTACAACTATGCAGTGTGTATGAAGGCATAGCTGTTGAATATGAATGAAATACATATGTGGATAAAGTAATACAAGAAATAAGCCCAAGAACAAGAAATGGGCTGAAATACAAGATTTCTAGCCAATCTATGAAGATTGCTAGAAATGTCGGAGAAAACCGAAAATGTGACAACAGAGTTGTCACTACAACTGAACCCAAACATGAATGAGGCTGTGGATGATATAAAATCTGATTTCCCTCCTCTGATAATGTCTTCAATACAAAGGGTTGATTCCTTTGTCTCAAAAACATCCTCGTTAAAACTCCAGAAACCCCTGTCTCACTGCCTCCTCCAAAATAATGCAGTTTCTCTCATGGACTGCGCAGTGGGAGATGATGGAAGTGTAGCATCATGCCACTAATCTGAAATCAAGCTCAGGAATCCTCCTTGCAGCTCCTCCAATGAATAGAACACTCCTCCACTGAAGAAAAATATAAAAGAGAGTCTCCATGAGTTCCTCTCTTGCTGCACCCAGCAACACAACATCCTCTCTGCTGCAGAAATAATGCTATAGGAGATGAATGAATATGTGGCCAATTCCGGATTGAGGAAATGTAGCTCAATCCTCATCCTTCCTTGAGGAAGAGGTAGGGATTCCTGACCGGGAACCCCCTAGTGCCCGAGTGCACCATCACCCTGCTAAACAGCTCAGGGATGCAAGCCTTGCAGACCGAAGTCTAAAGATCTAAAGCATAACATAATGAAAATGGGCTACCATCTCCTCCATATAAAGTGAGAGAACTCCTCTCCATCATGGTCGCACCAATTAGGGTTTCCACCCTCATGTGAAGCTCTTCCCTCCAAAACTGCGCAGCTTCTCTAGGAAGCTTCTCCTCTATAGGCAGCGTTGTTGACTTTAGTCAAAGATGACTAATCCAAGTGAGCTGGGTTCCATTCACACCCTTGGTATTTATTTCAGCTACTTTATTCACTCCCATTTCACATTAGGAGTGTTATTTCTTTACCTAAAAGGGGCTAAGGTGTCTCCTTGCCCATTTTATTAAACATAAATAAAATGTGCAACTATAATGTTCCATTTTAGCTTGAGGCTAAAATTGGGAACATTATAGTCCTCCTCTCCCACACGTTGCTTGCCCTCAAGCAACTACATAGAGAGAACAAAATTGTCTCCTCCTTCTTCTCTTGTGGCCTTCACATCAATGGTCCCACCACTGCTCAAGTATGCTGCCATAAAACTGTCCTCCAATGCTCTCTCCCAAGTATGCAAGTTGTCAAAAATTCTCCTCATGGAAATATATAAGGTGTAGTGGAATCCTTCTTGCTGTGCTAAGGCATCCTTAAGGTAGGAGTGATGATATGCATGGGAAAATTCTGCTCCCCATTCTGATCCTCTCATCCATGCTATCATCTAAGTGAAAATCTCACCCCTGATTTCTGCAATGTGTTGGGGCTGAATGGAGAGTGTGCTTGTGCTTCTCATGATGGCCCTCTCTCCATATGATACTCATATGGGTCTGCCTTTGTATTTGGGCTGAAAAGTATGGTCTCCAAGAATGGCCCAAGCTACCCCATCAAGAAAAATCGACCATGAAATTCCTCTGCAAATTCTCCAAGTGGTCCCTCCCACAAGAAGGTACTAGTAGAAACGTGGCAATCATGGTTTGGCCATGGTATCTCTTGCAAAATGAAGCATGTATAATAGGGAGAATCATGCTCCCAATGGGCTGTACATACAATAATCTCCAAATAATGCTCCTCAATAGGTATACAACATCAGAAATGTATAAGGAGAAATATGTAATAGAAACAAGTTGTCAAACGACATCCAGAGAGTGGTCTCAAGTTCCACTCATGGAACTACGCAGTTCCTCCTTGGCCTACCTCAAAATCAAAATTAACAAGTGCTGTACTAGCAACTTGTTTTCTGCCACATCATCTCCTCATAAGATGAAAACATGAAAATACCATGTGGTGCCAATGGTGCACACCAAGAGAATGTGGCTTCCCCCACAAACCATCATAAGAATGGCCACCTCCCATTGATGCAATGGGCCAAAAGTACATCACAATAGGGAGCATAAGGAGATATGGTCATCCTTAGCTCATCAAGCTATCCATAAAAGTAAAGGAAGGAAAATCAAAATGAAGATTTATACCTCCTCTACCATGTACTCCCGTCCTTGAGCTGAAATGGCTCATCTGAATGCTCTCCCTCTCCTCCGATGAGTAAGGGAATGGTTGTTCCATCCTCTCCAAAATAAAACTAGGCTATGCATATATCCATATGCTGATGAAAATCATGATGAATGCCCTCCAAAGTGAACTCCTCTAGCAAGGCAAACTATGCATCCAAATGCATAGCTAGGAAGTCTGTATGTGCTACATGCAAAAGTTTCTCCTTGAGACTAGAAACTCTAGCCAAGAAGATTTTTCCATGATGATAGATGCTGATATCATCCACTAAGTGTCCTCCATCTCCATCAAGGCCATCCAAGAATCATGCATGCACCAAAATCCTGGGACCTCTCAACCAGAAGCTGAGTCCTCCAACATGGATCAATCCTCTACATAGACAGCGCTGGTAATCTGCAATAAAGTTCTCCCATCACGCTGCTGCCTGCTACCTTGACATCCCCTCATGCCAAATTCATTCTCCAAAGTTTCTGCCATGCCATCATTCAGCTACTCATGCTCAAAAGAAATGAGTTCTTTGAAAATAGGCCTCCCATGAGAGACTATCACCTCCAAAGAATCTCTCGATCCTGGGCAATGTAAGCATGAGTGGCCTCGCTCTACTCCAAAGCATGAAAGAGTTCTTCCTCAAAGGATGTGACCTCTTTCTCACCAAATCCATGGAGCAGTCATTCATCATCATGAAGATGCTATCCTCCATCCATACAACAACTCTATTTGCACTGTAAAACTAATGAGAATGGGTCGTACCAAAAATGAGAGAGTGCATCCCTCCTCCTTGTGCTTAACACCAAACTCTTTGCATTGTGATGGATTCCTCCAATGTCTCCACCTCTCTGGAATCCAAGAGTGGTGAATCAAAAAGCATGATTCCTTTCATCACCTCTAGATCATGTGACCTCCCAAATGGAAATCCCCCAAAAGTGAGACATCAAGATAGGAAGTGCACTGAATACATGAGAGGAATGAAAGGTCCTCTCTCTCTCTACTACGCAGTGCAGTCATTTTCCCATGTGAATAAAATCTCTAAAAATAGATAGGGGTGAATGTACATCATCCCTTCATGCTGATCCTTCTTCTTTTCTTCTTCTTCCAATGGTGCAGCGTCGTAAGTTCTTCTATGCACCTCCTCTCTACCAACATTTGAGTGCATCTCTTCCCCCTCAATGAGAAGCCTTGTATCTTGGCCTTCCTTGAAAGAAATGTCTCCACACCCTCATAAATGGAAGAGTGCCCTTCATATCATGGGGTTCTTGCCTCTAGCAAGCCATTCTCCTGATTTACTCCCCCTGTAGAAAGATGGAATGATCATTGTTTCATGGTTCTCCTCCATGCATGAAAAGTGTTTGAAGTTTTGTCACACCAAGCTTCACATTAGTTTTCATTAATCCCCTCTGCAAAAATCCTTGTGACTTCAACATATGATCTCTCATTTGCATGAAAACATTAAATACAAATCTGAAACCAATCATCATGAATCATACCTTTGAGTTTGCAGTGCTGCTCCTCCAAAGGCCTCAACTCTTTCCTCCATATTTCTTGCAGTAGCCATGGGAAATGTACTGCGCTATGGATCTACATGTGTGGCTGAATTCTCACACCCTTTATGACAATAGCTAGGGCTTGCTCCATCCACAAACTCTCTTTAGAAAATTTCTCCAAAATTTTCCCTTTCAGTAGATCTTCAATGGTGTGCTCAATGGTCTCGAAAAGAAGAAGGGAAACCTCCTCTTCCTTCATTCCTTTTCCTTGTTTCCTCTGTCAATAACCTCTCCTTGGAGAGAGAAGCTCCTATTGCTGATGGAAATAGATCTTGGGCATAGAATGAGCCAAGATCATGCTTTGATACCACTGTAATATCCCAAATGAGGGATTTTCTGCTCCATCGGGAACATCTTAAGATATTCCATTTTTCCTTATTCAGTGAGACACTACAAGTCCATTTTAGAGATTGAATGATGGGGCATTTATAGGATATGACTCCTTCCAAATAAGGGATAAATCCTAAGGTTAGTTGGCCCTTCTCAGGCTCTGCCTATGGATATGCAATATTCCACCTCGGGAATTTCTGATACAGAGTCCTTGAGGACATTGTATAAGGAAGTTGCTGCAAAAAATAAGACATACCAATGCTGGGATGCCCTAGGTAACATCTCATACAACTCGTATCTAGAATATGAGCTTAAATAAATGCATCTAGAGGGGTTATTCACATCTCCCCAAACTAGATCTCTGAAACAATGCTCAAAGAGTGAGCTACAACAATACATGAACATGAACATTAACTCTGCAAATCTGAAATACACCATAAGAGGAAAATGTATGCAGCCATCATTATATAATTATATCAGCAGAAATATACAATAGATAGTTGAGGGACAAGCCACTCAAACTCTAAGAGAAAACCTCTAATGAATAAGTAGTGAAATACAATAGTAGCTGCAACTCCACAAAATGCCGGAGTAGCTCCAACTGTACAGTGTGTATGAAGACATAGCTGTTTAATATGAATGAAATACATATTTTGCTAAAGAAATACAAGAAATAATCCCAAGAATAAGAAATGGGCTGAAATATAAGATTTCTAGCCAATCTATGAAGATTGCTAGAAATGTTGGAGAAAACACAAAATGTGACAACAAAGTTGTCACTGAAATTGAACCCAAACATGAATGAGGCTGTTGTACAAATCAGCCCCTCCATTCACATTTTTGCCAAAGTCCCCTTTTTCCTCTCTATCATTGCCCTTCCCCAAGCTGGAAATACTTTGAAAAAGGCCAAAAATCCACTTTTGAAAATCATATAAGGCCTAGCCCCTTTCTCCACTAGCTCTGTGCCTCCTTTCATCCATGTAATCAAATGCTGCACCTAAAGGCGCTTATCGCAGATCGCATTTTCATTGGTTAGGCCCATTTGACCCATCGCAATTGTTTGCAACGTGATCGATCGCGCCATCGTACTTTCCATTTTTGCGATTTGCGCACCCATCGAAGATCCGCCCCATAGCAAAAGCACAGTTTTCCGTTCATCCCATTCTGCGCCATCGCACTTTTCATTTTTGCGATCTGCGCTCATCCAGTCACATCCATCGCATAGCGCAGTTTCCTGTTGCGCCGCTGTCTCCCCATCGCATTTTCTCCAATTGCGAATTTGCGATGTGCGCCCCAGGTCCCATTTCCAAAGCTCTCACTCCATTGTTTTGTAATGTTTTCCTTTGTAATATCTCCAAAAGTTAACCTTTGGGTCTTTAAATTGATTAGCGTTTTTCCGCCACTCTTCGTCATCTGCCCACATGTTATCCGCTTCTCCCTCCACCATCCACATATTCCTCTTAGGTGTGACATTTCAGTGGGTTTGTTTTATATCTGCGCCTTCGTCTACTCATCCATGCTTTCATCTTCACCATTTCCATCGGCTCCACCATGTTCGTCGTCTCTGTGCTGGGTTTTATTTAACAGGTTTCAGTTTTTGCAGGTTTATTATAGCCAATAATTACCATGATTCATCATTTCCATTACAAAGGCCGAGGATGCATTGCGGGACTATCTTCCAGGAGGAAAATTGGTGAGGAAAGATCCGGAAGCAGCTATGATATGACCACCATTAAAGAAGGCGAGGATTTGAATTTGTAGAACCCTCCAGAGAAAATCAAAAAGGCACATTTGGGCAGATGAAAACGTTAATGCAGCAGCAGAATATTAATGAAGGAGCAATGAATTCATTGTCCGACAGGAAAGGTTTCAAATTTGAAATTCAAAATTAGAAGGCCGAAAGTACCATGTACAGAAGCAGGTGCCTCAAGGTTTAATTGCCACAGAGCTTCCTCCTCCAGCAAAGAGCCGAATATCTACATATTTTATTATTTATTTCTTGTTTGTTAGCAGATTTTCATTCGAGCATTCATTTCCAGAAATAAATTGTAAAGTACAGTCATTTATGTTCAGTCATTCATAGTGTGGGCGCGAATGTTTTCCGCCATCTGATTCAAAATAAGTTATTAAATGTTTTCCATCTACCTCCTCCTCTAGAATTCTCTATCTCTCCTATAAAAGCTAGAAAGAAAGACATTGTAAGGGTTCCAGATTTCTATCAGCAAACTGTGCAGGGAAAAGGTTTTTTTATACATTTTGTAATACTTCTGTATGAAGGTTCAGAGCCCATAGGGTCTCAGTGAGGAGGAGTTATAACTTTAATGAGGATTCTGGTCTTTGGTATCTCGCAGTATGTAATTTTCTCTTATGTGTTAATACAATATCTCCTTTCATGTTATTTATCTTCTTGTATCATGTTCTAGAATGTGAGTGGCTCACTACCTTGCAGTAAGGATTCATCCTTGTTGATGCCCTTTCTAGAATTAGTCAAGCGCTTTAAATAGGCCTAGTCATGATATACTGTTCCATGTTCATCTCTTCCATATTTTCTGCTATATTAGTTACTTGAGGAGGGTGATTTTGAAACGCCATTGTCATATAAGGATTCATAAATTATTATGCCCTTATGTGGTTCTTTTGTGTATCTGGGTATCAGTCTCATGTTAACTAATATCTTCTCTATGTTTCCTCACTGCACTCACTTCCTGATAATTGATTTCTGTGATATATTATTTGTACTGGCCCTCTTTACAGTAAGCTATCTCTTAACTGTCTGATGCCTTTGTATTGGAGTTTTACATGATGTCCCTACACTATTATTATCTTTGTGTCAGCTTCTGAAAGAGTTTGGTCCCATTCAAAACTTATTTCCTTGTTCAAAGAAGAGATAGTAAGTGAGCTCTTGGACTGACAATCCAAACTATATGAAGGACTCCTTGCTATATTAAGATGTCCTAGGAACTGGTCTATGGCAATTCTAGACTGTCTCTAGGGGGTGACAAAATTGTCCACAACATCTTTCTGGCGCCGTTGCCGGGGATCGAATTCAAGAATATCAGTTTCCCTGGGTCTCAACAAATTGTTTTCACTCTCTAATCAGGTGAGCACAGAGAGTTGAAGAGTTTCATATCTCTCACCTTGACAACTCCACTGTTCTTTATCTGATAAATTTTATTGGTAGTCCTGGCTTCTCGAAAGCCACATTTGAGGTCAGATACATCTCAGTCGAAAACACCTTACGTGTCTGACCTAGAGAAGACCATCCATAAAAGAGTTTGGAAAGAGAAGAAGTCAGTTTGTGCCGAAATCCCTGAATATCCTATAGAAAATTATCCATCTTCTTCTTCTCAAGAAATCTCAGTAGAAAATCCCGACTCCACTGTTGTTTATTTGATAAATCTATTTGCAGTCCCGACTCTGCTGGGGAAGAAAAAATAGCTTTGATTTGGAAAATCACTGTGGTGGACAGTAAAGATCTTAAACCATCCACCTGGCGACTCCACAGTTCCTGAATAATTAAAAGACCCCACTGGCAGAAGACTCTGAACTGGTTGAGAAGATATAGTGATCATCTTTGCAGAAGCATGGATCCAAGCATGGATAGGGACACAAAGCTAGAGGCTTTGTATTATCAATTAAATGAATTAATAAAAAGGTTTGGTAAAGTGCAGGAGAGGTATAGTACTAATATGAATGAGGATGATAATTATTTAGAACGGTCCATGCCTCTTCCAGAACAAGAATAAAATCAAGACGTGGATAATGAGCAAGGAATGTATGATATTTTAAAGCCCATGGAAGATGAAGAGGAAAGCAATCAGGAATTGCCTGAATTCTTGCCTATATCTTGTATTATGATGGTCAGAGAATATCACGACCTAATAGAAAAAGTTAATAGGAAACGCTACCTTGAAGAAGCAAGAGACCACATAGAAGAGGCAGAATCCGATGTAAAAGAAGAGGCTCAAGAGAACATCCCACCTCCCAATCAGCTAGTACAAGAAAAGGAGAGCTACTGCTCTTCTGCACAGAGGAACACAAAGCGATCATCCCCTTTGACAGAAGATGAGGTTGATCAGAAATTAAATCAGCAGTTCACCTCAGAAGTCTTTTACAGAACATATTCCCTTGCTCACTCATCCATTGAGTTTGATAATTCGGATCCAGAAAGCTCCTCTGAGAATCAAGACGAAGAAAGACCTGCCGAGAAACCGACAAGTTTGATTGGTGACATTGCTTATGATTGTGACTTTCCTAATTATGATTTATTTGATGATGATTGTCTCCAGAGAAGCAGTGGACCCATCCGTCCTATCTATGACACTTATGGAGAAAGTTATGAAAGCATCAGTGATGAGTGTCATGTGATCGGCGATCAGCAGTGTTTCCTTTCAAAAGAAGAGGAGGAGAGAAAAGAAGAAGTCCTTGAGCAAGATGAAAATAATGAGCCTACTCTTGAAAAAGAGGAAGAAAAGGTGCAAGCCCCTGCTCAAGAATACTTAGGTCTTTTCACGGAGCTCAACACGTTAGAGCAGAGCATATCTGAGCCCTATGAGGACTCAACTACCATATATGATGAGTCCTCCAGTTCAGAAAATGAAGAAAATGAGGGAGATTCTCTTTCTCAAGAGAGTCTTGTTCTTAATCCAGTGGAAGGAAAAGAAATCCTGGTTGAAGCCTGCCTACCTAATATACATGACCAGGTATATTTTCATGATCCTTATGCTCATTTTTTGCAAACATTTGAAGAAGGATCAAGGGTCTTTTCTAGCAGCATGTTGCCAGCAGAAAGAATATTTTTTGAAGCTGCTATTCTGGAACAAGAAGAAGAGATACCATTGCCTTTCAAAATACAAGAAGAAAGTGATCAGGCTTTTAAGAGTCATATTGAAGATGCAGTGGAAAACATAAAAATCAAAGCTGGCGAGGATGAAGACTGCGGTGAGCAAAGTCAGTTCCAGATAAAAGAAAGGTTGGGCATAGGAATTGACAGCATCATAAGACTAATGACGAAGATGCTTCAGAGAAAGTAGATGACAGCAAGAAAGCAAAGAAAATTTGGCAATGGAAAGACAAGAACAGAATGTGAAAGCATAGCTAGAGGTAAATTGCAGAATAAAATATGGAAAAATGGAGGGGTACAGCTGAAGAATAATGTAACCAATGGATGCCAGCAAAGCAAAGTATGGGACCAAGGAGGCAAAGACAGCCTGGTGTATTATATTGTACATTATTTTTCTTTTGTTTTATCATTCTTTTAATAAGGAATGGATGCTAATGAGTTTTGAAGAAAACACAAGGGGATTGTAGAATAAAATCCACATACACGAGGGTTTGAGTTCTGCGTGTTCTCGACATGTCCGAGGATGAACATGCCGTCCCCAGATGGAGCCGATGTTGTACAAATCAGCCCCTCCATTCACATTTCGGCCAAAGTCCCCTTTTTCCTCTCTATCCTTGTCCTTCCCCAAGCTGGAAATACTTTGAAAAAGGCCAAAAATCCACTTTTGAAAATCATATAAGGCCTAGCCCCTTTCCCCACTAGCTCTGCGCCTCCTTTCATCCATGTAATCGAATGCTGCACCTAAAGGAGATTACCGCAGATTGCATTTTCATTGGTTAGGCCCATTTTACCCATCGCAATTGTTTGCAACCCATTCACATTTCGGCCAAAGTCCCCTTTTTCCTCTCTATCGTTGCCCTTCCCCAAGCTGGAAATACTTTGAAAAAGGCCAAAAATCCACTTTTGAAAATCATATAAGGCCTAGCCCCTTTCTCCACTAGCTCCGCGCCTCCTTTCATCCATGTAATCGAACGCTGCACCTAAAGGTGCTTATCGCAGATCGCATTTTCATTGGTTAGGCCCATTTGACCCATCGCAATTGTTTGCAACACGATCGATCGCGCCATCGCACTTTCCATTTTTGCGATTTGCGCACCCATCGCAAAAGCGCAGCTTTCCATTCATGCCATTCTGCGCCATTTCACTTTTCATTTTTGCGATCTGCGCTCATCCGGTCACATCCATCGCATATCGCAGTTTCCTGTTGCGCCGCTGTCTCCCCATCGCATTTTCTCCACTTGCGAATTTGCGATGTGCGCTCCGGGTCCCACTTCCAAAGCTCTCACTCCATTTTTTTGTCATGTTTTCCTTTCTAATATCTCCAAAAGTTAACCTTTGGGTCTTTAAATTGATTAGCGTTTTTCCGCCACTCTTCGTCATCTGCCCACGGGTTATCCGCTTCTCCCTCCACCATCCACATATTCCGCTTAGGTGTCACATTTCAGTGTGTTTGTTTTATATCTGCACCTTCGTCTACTCATCCATGCTTTCATCTTCACCATTTCCATCGGCTCCACCATGTTCGTCGTCTCTGTGCTGGGTTTTATTTAATAGGTTTCGGTTTTTGCAGGTTTATTACGGCCAATAATTACCATGATTCATCATTTCCATTACAAAGGCCGAGGATGCATTGCGGGACTATGTTCCAGGAGGAAAATTGGTGAGGAAAGATCCGGAAGCAGCTATGATATGACCACCATTAAAGAAGGCGAGGATTTGAATCTGTAGAACCCTCCAGAGAAAATAAAAAAGGCACATTTGGGCGGATGAAAACATTAATGCAGCAGCAGATTATTAATGAAGGAGCAATGAATTCATTGTCCGGCAGGAAAGGTTTCAAATTTGAAATTCAAAATTAGAAGGCCGAAAGTACTATGTACAGAAACAGGCGCCTCAAGGTTTAATTGCCACAGAACTTCCTCCTCCAGCAAAAAGCCGAATATCTACATATTTTATTATTTATGTCTTGTTTGTAAGTAGATTTTCATTCCCAACACTCATTTCCGGAAATAAATCGTAAAGTACAGTCATTTATGTTCAGTCATTCATAATGTGGGCGCGAATGCTTTCCGCCATCTGATTCAAAATAAGTCATTAAATGTTTTCCATCTACCTCCTTCTCTAGAATTCTCTATCCCTTCTATTAAAGCTGAAAAGAAAGACATCGTAACGGTTCCAGATTTCTATCAGCAAACTGTGCAGTGAAAAGGCTTTTGTATACATTTTGTAATACTTCTGTATGAAGGTTCAAAGCCCGTAGGGTCTCAGTGAGGAGGAGTTATAACTGTAATGAGGATTCTGGTCTTTGGTATCTCACAGTATGTAATTTCTCTTATGTGTTAATACAATATCTCCTTTCATGCTATTTATCTTCTTGTATCATGTTCTAGAATGCGAGTGGCTCACTAGTTTGCAATAAGGATTCATCCTTGTTGATGCCCTTTCTGGAATTAGTCAAGCGCTTTAAATAGGCCTAGTTATGATATATTGTTCCATGTTCACCTCATCCATGTTTTCTGCTATATTAGTTGCTTGAGGAGGGAGCTTTTAAAATGCCATTGTCATATAAGGATTCATAAATTAATATGCTCTTATGTGGTTCTGTTGTGTATCTGGGTATCAGTCTCATGTTAACTAATATCTTCTCTATGTTTCCTCACTGCACTCACTTCCTGATATTTGATTTATGTGATATATTATTTGAATTGGCCCTCTTTACAGTAAGTTGTCTCTTAACTGTCTGATGCCTTTGTATTGGAGTTTTACATGATGTCCCTACACTATTCTTATCTTTGTGTCAGCTTCTGAGAGAGTTTGGTCCCATTCAAAACTTATTTCCTTGTTGAAACAAGAGATAGTAAGTGAGCTCTTGGACTGACAATCCAAACTATATGAAGGACTCCTTGCTATATTAAGATGTCCTAGGCACTGGTCTATGGCAACTCTAGACTGTCTCTAGGGGGTGACAAAATTGTCCACAACATCTTTCTGGCACCGTTGCCGGGGATCGAATTCAAGAATATCAGTTTCCCTGGGTCTCGACAAATTGTTTTCACTCTCTAATCGGGTGAGCACAGAGAGTTCAAGAGTTGCATATCTCTCACCTTAGCGACTCCATTGTTCTTTATCTAATAAATTTTATTGGTAGTCCTGGCTTCTCGAAAGCCACATTTGAGGTCAGATACATCTCAGTCGAAAACACCTTACGTGTCTGACCTGGAGAAGACCATCCATAAAAGAGTTTGGAAAGAGAAGAAGTCAGTTTGTGCCGAAATCCCTGAATATCCTATAGAAGATTATCCATCTTCTTCTTCTCAAGAAATCTCGGTAGAAAATCCCGACTCCACTGTTGTTTATTTGATAAATCTATTTGCAGTCCCGACTCTGCTGGGGAAGAAACAATAGCTTTGATTTGGCAAATCACTGTGGTGGACAGTAAAGATCTTAAACCATCCACCTGGCGACTCCACAGTTCCTGAATAATTAAAAGACCCCACTGGCAGAAGACTCTGAACTGGTTGAGAAGATCTAGTGATCATCTTTGCGGAAGCATGGATCCAAGCATGGATAGGGATACAAAGCTAAAGGCTTTGTATTATGAATTAAATGAATTAATAAAAAGGATTGGTAAAGTGCAGGAGAGGTATAGCGCTAATATGAATGAGGATGATAATTATTTAGAAAGGCTCATGCCTCTTCCAGAACAAGAACAAAATCAAGACGTGGATAATGAGCAAGGAATGTATGATATTTTAAAGCCCATGGAAGATGAAGAGGAAAGCAATCAGGAATTGCCTGAATTCTTGCCTATATCTTGTATTATGCTGGTCAGAGAATATCACGACCTAATAGCAAAAGTTAATAGGAAACGCTGCCTTGTGTTGGGAAAAATACTGAGAGGGGGGGGGGTGAATCAGTATTTACAGCATATTCAAACTTTTTACTTTTTTCACTCTCTAAAACCCATACGCTACTTTGATGAAGCCAAGTAGCGTATACACGTGGATATCCTTCATAAAACTCGCGTATACACAGAGATCTAATTATGCCATTAGTTCTTCACTTATATCATTCCATCATTCATTCATTAGATGTTCTATAAACGGTAAACATGTGTAGTAAGAACAGAATAAACCATCACAAAAAGCATCACACATGAACACCAGGATTTTTAGGTGGAAACCCAAGTCGGGAGAAAACCACCGCTGCAGTTGCTCAGCCTTCAATATTTTATTATAGAGAAAACATGTTACAACATATGTGCTGGTGCAGACTTGACCAGCACGCAGGCACCCACCTACGCTCGTTTACCAGCCTCTCCTGGAAGGGAGCTACGACCCCCTGATCTCGTTTACCAGCCTCACCTGGAAGGGAGCTACGACCCCCTGATCTCGTTTACCAGCCTCACCTGGAAGGGAGCTACGACCCCCTGACTGAAGGCTACAACCCTCAGCACCTCTATGGACCACGTTTCATCAATTTTCACACTGGATCCAACAACTTCAATAGACCACAACTTGCAGGCCACGTTTCATCATATTTACAGACTGGACCCATTCCATACTTTTAAGCTCAAACATACATCACCAATAGATACTTACCAATTCAGACAACACAAATCAGATAGCAGTAATACAGCAGAATAGATCAGATGTTTCATACCCCATGCTTCAGCAAACCCTAGTTTGCATACGCGCTTTCACTTCACTGATGTCGCGTATATACGCGCTTCCGTTCACACAAACTAGCGTATACCTCTGTACATATTTCATTGCGCATACGCGCTTTTTCTTCAGCGAAGCCGCGTATATACGCGCTTCCTCTGCGACGAACTAGCGTATAGATCTTCAACCATTATAGAGCAGCATACTCCTTCAGATCAGACATTCAGTTCAGATTTACCCTTTTACTTCAGATAGATGTTCGCCTCATTTCAGATCTAAGTCTTCCATAAGCAGATCTAGCAGATACAAGTGCATTTCAGATCTAGATCCCCTTCTTCATCATTTCTTCATAGGTGCATCATAGATTCAGATCTATCATCAAACCTTTACCCTTTCCAAACAGATATACTTCATAGAGAAGTATTCATTCACGCTCAGACATCTTGCTCCCACACTCATGATTTGCTCAATGAATTTCTTCTCTTTATATAGGCTTATCTCTTTTCCAATACCATGAGCCCCTTTTTCAATACCATGAGCCAAAACAATACCATGAGCCCAAAACTACATTACTTCCGATGGTATTCCTGGACGGGGTCTTTTAGACGAATCATTACCCAATACAATGGGTCAATACCATGGTGGTTACCCCTGTTTTTGCACTTTTTGAGCACTTTTTCCCATACACGACTTGGCACGTACTTTACCGCGTGCATACGCGAATTCTCCTAGGAAAATACGCGTATGCCTTGAGACATACTCTTTTTATCATAGATCTAGCACATATTAAATTCCTTTCTTCATTCCCTTCTGTACTCACTGTAGATACATCAGATTTACTTCATCAAGAACATATTCTATCAAGCACAACTTCATCAAGTAAGTTGCCATCTTCTTCATCAAGTTGGTTGCCATTCAATGACAACACTTAGCATCATATTGCTAACAAACATCATTTCATGTCAGTTACATCTTTTACCAAGTCCATCAAGTCACAAATAACTTCATCGGGTGTATTGCCATCAAGGACAACACATGTCAACGGTCTCATGTCTTCATCTTCCTTCGGTGGGTTGCCATCAAGGACAACACTGCATCATATTGCCAACAATCTCCCCCTTTGGACTTGATGGCAACCACGATGTTTGGTTACCACAACAGATAGGTACATTAAGAATACAATGACACCATGTCACATGCCCCATTTTTGACACCATTCTTTCTCTTCATTCAAACACCATGTCACTCTCCCCCTTTGACATCAAGGGCAAAGGGTGGATCAAAAACCAACATACTCTCCCCCTTTTCTCCTCATGTGGAAGAAGCGTTCTGCAGATTTGATATATATTGAAGTGACCAAGCTCCCCCTGAGTTCATGCTGAATCTTCAAACATATTTTCCAATGAAGTACATGACTCTATGACTTTCCTATCACCAATGACTCATACTTACATCAAAGATTCATCCAAGTGGATTTACATATGAGACTCAACTACCCAACCAAGTGGGTTTACACATTGCAACTCAGCTACCCAACCAAGTGGGTTTACAAAATTTGACTCAGCTACCCAACCAAGTGGGTTTACAAATTTGACAAGTCCTTACATGACTGAATATTACAATTTTACATTATGGGTCTCAGCAAGACCTTTTCAAAAAATTACAAAAATGACCATTTAAGACCAACACCAGAAATTCCTCAAGAAAGAGAACATATTTCAGAACCACCATAATGCCAACAATGCATTATACTTAGCAATGTCACTACTCCCCCTGAATCTGTGCATCCAATCATCCTTTCCATATGACTAAGGCTCCCCCTTAGTTTGTGCATCTTGAACACTTTCACCAACAAATCATCAAGTCATCTTTATCAAAACATTAGAAATAGCATTATGAGAACTGGAACACCACCAGAGATACCAAACAGTATCAGAGATACCAAACAGTACTGCAGCTGTGCTGAAGAGAGCTGACTCCAAGCAGAAATTTGTCAGCAATCAGACATACGCGGTTTTCTGTGAATGAACTCGCGTATATACGCAGCTTGTGTTCCGGGAAATCCGCGTATCAATACTATCTTACGCATTTAAGTAGATATGTTCTTCGATAGACGAGGGGAACAACTCGATACACTTGTGATATTCGAATGCTTCCCTGGAACATGTGAGGAGAACAGACAAATAGGCCAATATAGTTGTGTCTTCAAGCGTCGTCAATGGTTGTATCATAAACACATTAGTAACCAAGCCTTCGAATTCTTTGCGGCACATCAATACATTCTTTCCAAAGAATTTATCATACTAAGAACAACACCTTCTCATATGAGTCCATCAATCATCCATGTGGTCCAATATCACCACGATCTTCAAGATTTAACATGAAGTAACATATGTAGGCAAAGGATCTCAACCATAGTAACAAACTCTACATGATCTATTCTTATTTCTGAATCCAACGGCATCCAACTCATCCATGTGTGAGCACAAAAGATACTTATCAGCAACCAGGGCTCAAAATCTCATCATAATAAACCATGTACCAAGTCATCATTATTTGAGCATGAGTATCACAAAAACCAAAGAATAAGCAGTCATATTGCCAACAATGCAATCATTAGTATTCAACCTGCTGCTCCCCCTAAACCAGTTCTCCTTCTTAACTTGTGCAACCTGAATACGTTCATCAGCAAGTCATCAGCAACAATCTCTGCATGAACTGCCCTTATCTCCGAATTATAAGACTTTCATCTCAACAATGAATACTCTTCATCAACAAGAAAACAGGACTCATCCACAATCTTCAACATAAGAAACCATGTATCATATCATCATTATTTAGAACTGAGGAATTAAGCTGATACAGAGTCAATAATACAGTTATTATTAGTCAGACTGATGCTCCCCCTGATCCTCTTCTCCAGATCTTCAGTTAACATATAAATTCTCTTATCATTAATGCATACGCGACTACGTCTGCTGGAACTCGCGTGTATACGCGACTTTTGTTAATAGAACCCGCGTATGGAAAGTGAAGCATACAAATTTTTCAGATTCCTTCATCTCCCCTTGAACTTGTACTTCCTGTACTTGTCTTCTTAATATCAGATGCTCTGTCATAAATACATATAACCAGAATAATCAAATCAACCATGAGAGACATCATATATTTCTCCCCCTGTGACGATACATTACTAAATCTCATAATGTATCCCACATCATTCCTGCAGTCAATAAGAAAAGTAAGCTTCAGAAGTGGATGACTGCAGTAGGGTCAGAATTCCCTACGTTTCTGATCGGTCCTCCATCTTTTTCCAGATTTGTTTGAACTTTCTATTTGTGTACTGGAAGTTATCCAAATTCTCATATCTGTTCAACCTGCATTCCTTTTCTACATGTCCATACTTGTTACAAGAATAACATCTCATGTGTCCAGAGAAATGAGCATAAGAATCATAATGAGTATTTCTATTCTTCCTCCTTTTGCAATCAGCTGCTTTATGTCCATACTTGTTACATGAAAAACAATACCCCTTGAAGAAACCAGAGTACCTTTCTATGTAGGATCTGTTTGTTTGTGGCTGAAATGATCTGCTCCTACAATTTGCTGCAACATGCCCATAATTATGACATTTAAAGCATTCAACATTATTGACTGATTTCCTTTGAGATTTCATCATTGTTGGTTGACCTTTTGTCTCTTTCAACACTTCAGGTTTTGCATTGACATCCTCTGAATTTTTAGCACTTCCTTGTGAGCTAGATTCTCCTTTAACAATTTCATGGAAACCAAGACCAAGTTTGATAGCAGGAGACCTTTGATTACTCAGAATATTGTCCAAAATATTAGTACTATCTTGAAACCTCAAAAGTTTAATCTTTTCTTCTAATTTACCTTTGAGGATGTTTACCTCAACCTCCAGGGCTTGACATTGCTTTGTCATGCTTTCTTCTTTCCTTCTTCCATCTTCTACTTGATCCTTCAGATTTAGAATCTCTTCTTTCAACCAATTTTCGTTTTCTTCACATGTTTGTTGCAGCTCTTCATTCTTCTTCTTCGATGCTTCGATATTTTCTTTCAGAGATATGTTTTCTGCTTCAAGTCCTGCATTCTTCTTATTTAATTTATCCAGGTCTTCTTTGAGGGAAATAATTTCTGCTTCAAGTCCTTCCTTTTCAAATGATTGTAGAAGTTCCTCATTCTTCTTACTTGATGCTTCAGGATTTGCTTGTAGAGAGATGATTCCGGCTTCAAGACCTTCATTCTTCCTTTTTGATTTTTCTAGATCTGTTTTTAGAGAAATGTTTTCTGCTTCGAGTTCTGCCATCTTCTTCTTTGATATTTTCGGATCTTCCCTAAGAGAGATGATTTCAGCTTCAAGTCTTTCATTCTTCTTATTTGATTTTTCCAGATCTGCTTCAAGTCCTTTCATTCGATTGGATGCATAAGCATGAAAATTTTGATACTTGTCTATAGATTCATTCTCCTTAGATGATTTTTGCTGATCTTCATCTTTAATCTTGACAGCTTCTTCTAGATCCATACTGTCACTTTCACTATCATAACCTTTGCACATACAGTTAAGTAAAATACAAGAACAACGATCAATACCTGTTTCAATGTAGGCAGATTTCTTCTCATTAACTAATCTTCGTTGATCTTTGAAAACTTCTTCTAGGTCCACAACATAATTTT